>OY997266.1:558404033-559892783 GCA_963921465.1 Triticum timopheevii
GTAGGGAGAGGGCTGGCCATAAAGCCTGGACGACGCCGCTCATTGCCTGCCGAACTCGTTCGATCAGTTGCAACAGCTCGGGAAGTTGATCACCCGTTGATATGGGCATCTCCTCCGCAGGGCGACCTGTGAGTATACCTACAAGACATAATATGTCAATCTACTTCCTCGCCGAACTCTTCTTTTCAAAAGAGTCCGCTCAAGCACTTACTATAAATGCCGCGACGAAGCCGTTGATTCTCCTTAACGGAACTGGACAGCCCGGCTTGAGCGCCTTTCAGCTCTTCTCCGAGCTTGGTGTTGGCATCTTCGAGCTTGTTCCTTTCTTGTTGCACCCTATTCAGCACCCTCTCGCCGGCCTTTAGCTGGTGCAGTAACTCTTGCCTGTCTGGATCTTGTCCGGCAGCACCTGCAATGTCACTATTAGACTTGCGCGCACGCCGCACAGCGCTTATATTTATCAATAAAAATGTCTTACCAGGAGGGGTCTCTGTGTCTCCTCCTGCGGCAGCAAGTGCGGCCTCAAGTTGGGCCTTGCATTCTTGCAGCTCCTGAGACAGCTGGGCATTCTTCTCGGTAAGAGCCTGCGTTTCACATGATCCTTAAATCAGTTAACATAACTACTTTAAGTCTCGGGGGCTACTGGTATATATAACCATTAAAATTCCCTTACCCGTATGTATTTCACATACTGCTCCGTGGCTCTGGTAAAACCATCTTGAGCGGCACGGAGATGTGCGTCCCCTGCGTTAAAGGCGTCCAAGGCCTCAGGGGAGAAGCATGCTTCACGAAATATTGTCCGGCGGTGCCTATGGTTCATGGCGCTCTCCACCTCAGACTTGGTGGCGGACAGTCTGTCGGTGTCCTCCCTTGGAGAAGGATCCGGCCCGCGTCTTGCGCTTGCCTCCCCCTACAGGCCGGGCGCTGGAGCCTGGCCGGTGTAGGTTGGATCAGCAACTTTTGCGCCCGCAGTCCGGCGAGCGCTTTTTCTCCTATAAAGATCATGAGCACTCAGGCGCTTCCTAGGAACGTTGCTCTGAAAATTCAAATACGAGCTATACCTTTGCGGCGACGTTTCCGTGTGCACCGCGCTCCTTTTCCGCCTGCTGGTCCGGACTGACCTCTGTTGGTCAGCCGCCGCGGGCTCGGCTTCCTGCCGTGAAGGCGCTTCCTATAAAATACCATCACTCGCGAAGGTTAGAAATGGGCAAGGAAGAGATAATGGTGTTCGGACCTCGGTCACGGTCACCTGGGAAGCCGGATACAGTCCGGGGTAGTCCGCCGTAATGGCAACCAAAGCATTATCCATGCTGAGCTGGTGAAATACCCCGTCGATCAGCTCCACCTTGATGTCCGGATCCTCTTCGGAGGCCGGATCCAAGGATCTTTCTGGATCCTCGGGTTGCGGAGCAGGACTTACCATGTCCTCCACAGTCCAGCGTAGATCCTGCGCCGAAGACATAATGTAAAGAAGCTTAAACATTGAGAGCATGGGTTGAGCCTTTAAAGGTGTTCGCTTACCCATCCTCTAGGGTTGTTCATGGAAAACCCATTCAAGGGGTTCGTTCAAAGGAAGTCCTCCTTTTCCCCCTTGTACAGGCTGGAAAGGATCTCCACCAGATCCTCGGTCGAATCCGGCCCTTTGCGGCCATGACGGGTGGCATCGTCCTCCCCGTTGAAATCCCACATGGGGTGGCCTCTGTATTGCAATGGTTGTACCCCCCGCATGATGCATGTTGTCATGACTCCAATCATGGTCAACCCGGAATGGTCCAGTAATCTTATTCGACCCATCAAGTAATGGACGCTCTTGTCTTCCTCCAATCTGGGGCTCCGTGGGCGCCAGCTGAGGCGTTTCTTCAGAGGAGCAGCACTAAACTCCGGGATGCCAATCCGGACTGGGTCCGGCAGCGGAGCGTCTCCTATGTAAAACCACTCTGAAGGCCAGTCTTCGGACGCCTTCTTGGGAGTACCGGATGGGTATCCGGTCCCGGCGATGCGCCATATCTCGGCGCCGCCCACTTGATATATGGACCCCTCGTGAGAACGGGGTACGAGGCAGAACAGCCTCTTCCACAATGCAAAATGGGGCTCAATGCCCAGGAATATCTCGCAAAGAGCTACGTAGCCCGCGATATGCAGGATAGAGGCGGGCGTGAGGTGGTGGAGCTGGAGTCCGTAGAACTCCAGGAGCCCGCGGAGGAACGGATGTATCGGGAATCTGAGTCCCCTTATCAAATAAGGGACGAAGCATACTCGCTCCCCTTTATTGGGGCTCGGGGTAGCCTCCGCTTGCCTCCCACCTTGATAAGTGACCAGCCCGGCTCGAACCGGGACCATGAAGGCCGGAGGGAGGTATCCCCCCGCTTCGAGCTTCACTAGCTCGTTGTGCAGAACAGAGCACCTCCTCCAATCCCCTGGCGGTGGGCTGGGAGCGCGAGAAGAAGAGCCGCGTCGACAGTCCATGTTGGAATGGATTTTTAGGTCAAAAGCGCTCCGATGAAGTATTCACGGGAGGAAGATGGTGTGGTTTGGATCTGGACTTTTGCCTCTTTTGTAGGCGGATGACTCGCACGACCAGGGGGTAAAATGTAAAAGACACCCTGGCTTTTCGCATTCGTGCAACGCGTGGTAAAGGGCCATAATTTGGCGAAGAAGCCGAGGAACACATTATTTATGATGAAGCCGGACACTGTTCGGCAGGTACATGGAACTTGAAGGGAGAACCCGCCTTGCAACGCCGAAGACTATATGCGCGCTGGACTTATCGTCATTGAAGCCCGGTTCGGGGGCTACTGAGGGAGTCCTGGACTAGGGGGTGTCTGGACAGCCGGACTATCATCGTCCGCCGGACTCCAAGACTACGAAGATACAAGATTGAAGACTCCGTCCCGTGTCCGGATGGGACTTTCCTTGGCGTGGAAGGCAAGCTTGGCAATACGGATATGTAGATCTCCTACCATTGTAACCGACTCTGTGTAACCCTAGCCTCCTCCGATGTCTATATAAACCGGAGGGCTTTAGTCCGTAGGACAAGATACATTACAACAATCATACCATAGGCTAGCTTTAGGGTTTAGCCTCCTTGATCTCGTGGTAGATCCACTCTTGTACTACCCATATCATCAATATTAATCAAGCAGGACGTAGGGTTTTACCTCCATCGAGAGGGCCCGAACCTGGGTAAAACATCGTGTCCCTCGTCTCCTGTTACCATCCGCCTAGATGCACAGTTCGGGACCCCCTACCCGAGATCCGCCGGTTTTGACACCGACAGGCACCCTATGAATGATAAGGTTGAATAAACTACTCTCTTGTGCTTTTATCAAAATGAAATTATTAAAGAGATGAAGTCTAGCTTAGAGGCCAACTTCCGTAACGTGCTTAATATTACTTCTTCCATTAATGGCAATGTGCTTACCCTAAATATAAGAATGAATGCCATTGAAAGGAGATCCTCTCCGAGTGCCAAAGATGGCACTACTTAGATCTATCTTCGCTTTTATGCCTAGCTAGGGGTGTTAAACGATAGCGCTAGTTGGGAGGCAACCCAATTTTCTTTGTGTTTTTAGTTTTTGTTCCTGTTTAGTAATAAATCTTGCATCTACCTTCTATTTAGATGTGTTTTTATCTTTTAATTAGTGTTTGTGCCAAGTCGAACCTATAGGATAACCTATGACGATAGTTGATTTGATTCTGCTGAAAAACAGAAACTTTGTGCGCACAAATTTAGTTTTGTTAAATCACAGAAAAATGCTTTTGCGTTGATTATTTTTGTTGCTGATCAATAGACAAATTGTCCAGGACTTCCTATTTTAGTAGGATTTTTGGAGTTCCAGAAGTTTGCGTTAGCTACAGACTTCTACAGACTGTTCTGTTTTTGACAGATTCTGTTTTTCGTGTGTTGTTTGCTTATTTTGATGCATCTATGGCTAGTAAAATAGTTTATAAACCATAGAGAAGTTGGAATACTTTCTGCAAAAAAAGAGAAGTTGGAATACAGTAGGTTTAACACCAAAATAAATAAAGAATGAGTTCATTACAGTACCTTATGTGGTGGTTTTGTTTTCTTTCACTAATGGAGCTTATAAGATTTCCTGTTGAGTTTTGTGTTGTGAAGTTTTCAAGTTTTGGGTAAAGCTTTTATGTACTATGGAATAATGAGTGGCAAGAGCCTAAGCTTGGGGATGCCCATGGCACGCCAAGATATTGAAGGATAGCCAAAAGCCTAAGCTTGGGGATGCCCCGGGAAGGCATCCCCTCTTTCGTCTTTGTTCATTGGTAACTTTACTTGGAGCTATATTTTTATTCGCCACATGATATGTGTTTTGTTTGGAATGTCGTGATTTATATCAGTCTTTGCTTTTTAGTTTACCACAATCATCCTTGCTGTGCACACCTTTTGGGAGAAGCCTACTTGATTAGAATTGCTAGAATACTCTATGTGCTTCACTTATATCTTTTGAGCTTGATAGTTTTTGCTATAGTGCTTCACTTATATCTTTTAGAGCATGGCGGTGGCTTAATTTTGAAGAAATTGCTAGTCTCTCATGCTTCACTCATATCTTTTTGAGAGTCTTTTAGAACAGCATGGTATTTGCTTTTGTTACAAATTTGGTCCTAGAATGATGAGCATCCAAGTTGGGTATAATAAAAACTATCATAGAAAGTGAATTGGATGCTATGATCAATTTGATGCTTGCTAATTATTTTGAGATATGGAGGTAGTGATATTAAAGTCATGCTAGTTGAGGTGATGAAAAATGCTTGTGTTAAGGTTTGTGATTCCCTTAGCATGCACGTATGGTGAACCGCTTTGTGATGAAGTTGGAGCACAATTTTATTTATCGATTTTCTTCCTTATGAGTGGCGGTCGGGGACGAGCGATGGTCTTTTCCTACCAATCTATCTCCCTAGGAGCATGCGCATAGTACTTTGTTTTTGATGGCTTCTGTCGGGGAAGCTGATCCACGAACTCCTATGGGACCGGCGGACCGAGCCCCTTTCGGTTCGGCGGGGGGCGGAGATCGCGCGAAGAGCGGATCGAGGCGAAGCACACGAGCAGTTTACCCAGCTTCGGAGCTGTCCGGAGAGATAATACTCCTACTGCTGCATGTCTGATTGTATTGAGTTCTTGCTCGGGAGCGCTGAGTGCTACAGTACACACTAGCTGCTAATGAGACCGAGCGTGAGTGTTTTTCTGGCTTCGAACCCCCCTCTACGTTGTGCATGGGCCTCCTTTTATATGCTCAAGGGGTCACCGACAGGTGGCAACGTAGACAAGGGTAAAAATGGAAAGGTGTTGCGGTTGGTACAAGTACCTATACAGTGTATCATACCTAACCCTGACGGCAGGGGACAAAGGCATTAAATGCCCGTCTGCGTCGCCCAAATAGTGCGAAAAGGGACCGTCAGGGACGCCACCGCTTGCCACGATGGCAATCTTGCCAGCGTCGCTTGCCACCTCGCACCGCTGGCTGCACAGCCTCTTGCCACGCGCACCTGGAAAGGTCCCAGGGCGACACATTGGTGGGTGTGCTGGAGCGTGAGTACAGAGTGGTAGCTTGCCGCGGCAAGCGCCTTGCCGCGGTCATTGTCTTGTCGCGTCCGGAAGCTTGTCGCTCACCGGGCCTCGCCGGGACGCGTGGCACGTCGCGGCAAGTTCCTTGAGATGCCTCGGTTGGCCTTCCCGGCAAGCTCCTCTTGCCAGGGTGTTGTCTCCTTGTCTTGAATACTTTGTTCTTGAATTGCTCCAAAGGAACCATGGAGGACCTTGGTGGTTACCCGGCAAGCCTTGCCGCGGGGTGCTGCGACTGCCCGTGCACGAGTTCGGGATACTAGGGTACCCCTACTCTAGTACACCGACAGGAGCCCCCGGGCCTGGGCCACACACGGTGCCGAGTGCTGTTGGGCCAAGCCCAAAACAGGGCACGGGCACGCGCGGCCTGGGTTACGCCGTATCTTACTCCGCATCCACCGCGCCCTCCCCGAACGGCACGCGTCGAATGCGGCGTCATGGGAGAGATCGTGGGTGGTTTCTTTATTCGGAAAGACAGAACGTATGCCCCCTCCCTCTTTATAAGTAGGGGAAACAGGGGCAGTTCGCCCATCTCGCCGGTTGCTATCCCAATCTCAGAAAACCTCCGCCGCTCCCCCCTTCTTCCCAAGGCTGAAAGAGAGCAGCGCTCCGTCCCTCATCGCCACCAGCACCACCAACACCGTCGATCTCCCCCAACACCTCCGCCATGGCTCCGAAAGCCGGCAAGGGGAAGGCTGTGAAGTCGACCGAGGCGCAGCGGCTCGCGGTGCTGCGAAAGGAGCGGACAACCTTCCCCCCCAAGCTCGCCGCGAAGGAGCTGAGGGAGTACTACTACCTCTTCTGGTCGACAGAGACGCGAGCGCATCCGCGCACGAAGGTACTCTCCGCCGCCGCTTCGGAACGGGCTCCGAATGGATATCCCTTCTTCGCGTTGTTCTTCTACTGCGGGCTCTGCCCGCCTTTCTCTGAATTTTTCTGCGACATTATGAACACCTACGGGTTCCACCTCCTTGACTTCACCCCCAATGCCGTTCTGACCATGGCAGTTTTTGCACATCTCTGCGAAAACTTTGTCGGAGTCCATCCAAATGTAGCTCTTTTTCGCCACTTCTTTATGCCCCGAGTTGAGAGAGGGGAGCCTTTATCCGGCGGAATCGCCTGGATCTCGAGAGCCGGCAAGAAGGAAGCTTATCTAGAGGGAGAGCTCCGCGGCAAGTGGGAGGAATGGAGAGCAGACTGGTGCTGGATTGTCGAGGAGAACCCGCAGCCATTCACCGCCCAGCTCCAAGCCCCAGTAGCGTGCGGCAACAATTGGAGCAACGCGGCCCCGGAAGACGATAGGCTGAAGATTGTCGTCACCCGAATCCTACGCCTCAGACTTGCCGGGCTCACTGTAGGCACCGTTGGTGCAGATTTTCTTCGCTGCCGCATCGCCCCCCTGCAGGAGAGGAGGAGACCCGCCTAGGAGTTCGGGGGTGTGGCGGACATCATGAGGCTGCGCCCGGGCCTCAACTTCAACTTCACTATCCTGGAACTGGACGCGATGCTCAAGGAACTGTTCAAACACGACCCTCAACATCCCAAATGGTTCAGGTTGCCGAAGGGTGTCGTTCCGCTGTGCAACAACTCCTCGTTCGATCGCATCCGTGCAATGATGCCGCTATGCGATTCGCATCGAATTGTCCCAACTTGGCAAGAGCCTGCAGACGACGTCGTGCAGGAGTTCCTTGACGGCTTGGTAGAAGTGCTGGTCCGTTCTGATGAGCAGAAAAGCCTCACCCGCGACACCGCCGATGTGGAGATGCAGCGCATCACCACTAGGGCGGAAGAGGCGGCGGCAGCCGCTACCGCGGGCGAGTTTGGATTCACAGTGGAGGAGGCAGAGGCAGCAGAGGCGGCAAGCCTTGCCGAGCGAGATGAGCTTGCCGATGAGGGAGAGCTTGCCGGCGAGGGAGAGCTTGCCGGGCCTGAAGTCGAGTCGGGCGATCCCGCCGAGGGTGCGAGCGGCTCGTTGGAGACCAACTCCTCTTCCTCCTCGTCTTCAAACAGCCCGCCACAAGCAGAGCCCCCAGCTCCACCAAGAAGGCGTCTCCCCAAGGTTGGGGACGTGGCGGGGCGGCAGACGAGTCAACAGCCGCTGCGCCGCGCGACACGCTCCACCGTGGCAATCACTGTTGCCGCGGGAGCACCTCACGCCGAT
This sequence comes from Triticum timopheevii, assembly GCA_963921465.1. Classification (NCBI taxonomy): domain Eukaryota; kingdom Viridiplantae; phylum Streptophyta; class Magnoliopsida; order Poales; family Poaceae; genus Triticum; species Triticum timopheevii. The sequence continues at coordinate 558,411,773 of OY997266.1, forward strand.
GCGACAACTGGAGCAGGGTCGTCCCGGACCACCGCCACTGCCCCCGCCAAGCGGCTAAGGGAACCTACTCCTCCGCCTTGTCGCGCTGAAGGTGGGCCGGACTTCGACCTCTCCGCGCTCAGCTCCGACGAGGAAGAAGAAGAGTAAGATTCTTTGCTGTACTTGTAGTTCTTCAATTCTTGCTGTTTTTTGTCTTGTATCTGATTTGCTTTACTCCGAACCCATTCCTTTTCAGGACTCTGGCCCAGAGAGTGGCGAAGAGAGCCAAGGTCCCGGTGATTGTCATCGAGGACGAACCCACCGCGATAGTAGGGGATGTGTCAGAGACCACCTTGCCGGACCCGGCAACTATTCCCCAGAGCAGTCACCAGCGCAGCCCCCAGCGTAAGTATATGTTTACTTCCCGCTGTTAGGCGCGCATGGGTGCTCTTTCTTTGCTGACATCTGACTATTGATTTGTGTAGGAGCAGAGCAGCCTCACCAGGAGCGCCCGGAAGCCGCCCCCGACGTGCCATCTGCTTCAACTACACCACCAAGGGAGGATTCCCCGGCAAGGGAGCGTTCTCCGGCAAGGGAGAGTTCTCCGGCAAGGGACAACACCAGCGACCCCCTGGTGGCGGAGACCGTGACTGTAGAACCCAGTACAGGTAATCCTCTTGCTTGAAAACTTCGCTCGGGTTCTTCTTCTTCTGATTTTCTTTCTGGATATTTGCTTGACTTTTCTCCCTTTTCCGGTCGTCAGATCCATCTGCCACGGAGCCGATGGAGACCGAGGTCGCCGGTGAGGAGAACGCGCGCGGCAAGACCGACGATGCCACTGCCACCGAAGAAGTAGTTGGCGCTGAAGATCCCGCCGGCGAAGAGGCCGCCAAGGCTGCCGCCGCAAAAGCTGGCGAGTGCTGCTGCCACCCAGAACACCTTTAGGGAGAATGTGGAGCACTGGATGGAGGGTCTCGTGGATGTTGCCACAGCCATCGACAGGGAGCCGGCGCAGTTGGGAATGGAGGATTTGGTATCCCTCCGATGAGAACCTCCAACCCAGCGCCAAGCTCAGCTTGTTCTTCAAAGGCGTGGCGACGGCCCTCCAGCGACTCCGGGAGAAGATCCCAAAGCAGCTAGCCGACGAGTCGCGCAAGATCTACGCGGGAGCTCTTCAAAAGGTGTTGATGAAGGTGGCCTTCCGCAACCCAGGCCTCAACCTCACCAACGTCCTCAGGACCTTGCCGTCGCAAGCTGATCTGGAAGCGCTCAAGACTCTTGTCGCACCCATTGTGGACAAGGTGAGCGGGATCAAGAGGGTTGAGGGCGATCGCGTAGATTAGGCCGCCCGTTTTCTCCTTTTCTTGTGGCTGCTGGTCATGTTACGAGAACAATCTATTAGAGCTGCGACAAGCTATCTTGTAATATAACTCTATTTTGGGTAGCTATTTCTATGTTATTTCCTTTACTTGATTCCTTCCTTTGTATGTTTTTGCCCTACGCTTTTAGGGAACTTGCCGGTGCAGGCACCTTAGCCGCGAGCGCTGAGTGCGGGACGTCAGCAGCCTGCTGGCGGTGCTGCAACCGACAAGAAACCTTGTCGCAACTAGTCGCAGCTCACTTAAGTTGTTGAGCGGACTCGAAACAAAGTAAGGGCGCAACTAGCTACGAGTTGGTTCCTCCGCGCACAGGTTTTCCATACAAAGCACGGTCTGTCGTGGGAAACGAACACCTATGGGGCAGGGCCCCTTTTTGGTCCGGCAAGGGAGCGGAGGGCGCACGAAGAGCAGATCGAGGCGAAGCACGCGAGGGATTTTACCCAGCTTCGGAGCTCTCCGGAGAGATAAAACTCCTACTGCTGCTTTGTGTTTCTATTCTGTTCTTGCTTGAAAGCGTGGGTGCGTTGTAGTTTCGAATGAGTCGAACCCCCCTCTACGTGCGCATGGGCCTCCTTTTTATAGTTTAAAGGGGTCACCGACAGGTGGCAGCGTAGAGAGACAGGTAAAAAAGTAAAAACGGGGGTTGGTACAACCGCTATCAACAGTGCCCCCTACCTAACTCTGACGGCAGGGGACAAGGGCATTTAATGCCCGTCCGGTCGCCTAAACAGTGCAAGAAACAACCGTTAAGAGCGCCACCGATCGCCACGATGGCCTTCTAGTCGTCTTCACTTGCCACCTCGCACCGCTTGGCTGCACAGCTTCCCACCACGTGCACCAGGAGCGATCCTGCAGTGACATGTCGTCGGATGCGCTGGAGCGTGGGCGCAGAGTGGTGGCTTCGCCGCGGCAAGCGCCTTGTCGCGGTCGCTGTCTTGTCGCACCCGCGAGCTTGCCGCTCGCCGGGTCTAGGTTGGCCTTCCCAGCAAGCTCCTCTTGCCGGGGTCTTGTCCTTCCCGGCAAGCTCCTCTTGCCGGGGCCTTGTCTTCACAGTTAAACACTTTGTTCTTGAATGGCAGTAATAGGAATAGCGAAGGATCTTGGCGGACGCACGGCAAGCCTTGCCGAGGGGCGCTGCGACTGCCCGTGCACAAGTTCGGGGTACTAAGGTACCCCTACTTTAGTACACCGACAGGAGCCCCCGGGCCTGGGCCATACACGGTGCCGAGCGCTGTTGGGCCGGGCCCAAAACAGGGCACGGGCACACGCGGCCTGGGTCCACACTAAATCTGACTCCGTATCTGCCGCGCCCTCCCGTAATGGCACGCGTCAATTGCGGTGTCGTGGGAGAGATCGTGGGCAATTCTTAATTTGGGAAATGCGTAACGTTCGCGTCCCCTATTTATAAGCAGAGGAAACAGTGCCGTTCCCCCCACCTTCGCCACTTGCAGTATCTTCCTCCGAAAGCTCCGCCGCTCCCCTCCGCTTCCCAAGCCGAAAGAGAGCAGCGCTCCGCCGCCCGTCGCCGCCGTCGCCCTCAACACCTCCGCGCTCCCCCGCCGCTTCCGCCATGGCTCCGAAGACCGGCAAGGGCTCAAAGTCGAGCACCAAATCGGCCGAGGCGTTGCGGCTTGAGGCGCTGCGCAAGGAGCGAGTGCTTTTCCCCCCCGAGCTCACCCCGAAGGCGCTGCGGGAGGAATTTTACCTCTTCTGGTCGACGCAGATGCGGGCGCATCCGCGCACGCCGGTGCTCTCCGCCGAAGCTTCCACTTCGAAGCGGTGGCCAATTTCTTTCCGGTGTTCTTCTATTGTGGGCTCTGCTCACCTTTTTTCTGATTTCCTCTGCGACATCATGAATACCTACGGGTTTCATCTTCCTGATTTCACCCCCAACGCCGTTCTGACAATGGCGGTTTTCGCACACCTCTGCGAGAACTTTGTTGGCATCCACCCAAATGTTGCTCTTTTTCGCCACTATTTCACCCCCCCCCCGAGCCGAGAAAGGAGAGCCATTGGCTGGCGGAATCGCCTGGACCTCACGAATCGGCATGAAGGAGGTGTACTTGACGGGCGAGCTCTGCAGCAAGTGGGATGAGTGGAGGGCGGAGTGCTGCTGGATCGTTGACGCCAATCCGCAGCCATTCACCAACCTGCGCCAGACCCGGGTAGTGCGCGGCGGCGACTGGAGCGCTCTGTCGCCGGACGACGCCAAGCTGAAGATTGCCACCACCCGAATCCTCCGGCTCAGGCTTGCCGGGCTCACAACAGGGGCAGTTGGCGCGGATTTCCTTCACCGTCGCATCGCCCCTCTGTAGAAGAGGGGGAGGCCCGCCTGGCTGTTTGGCGGCCCGGCGGATATCATGAGGCTGCGTCCAGGCCTCAACTGCAACTTCACAGTTCTGGAGCTTGACGGTATGCTGAGGGAGCTGTTCAAGCATGACGCCAACCATCCAGAGTGGTTTAGGCTGCCGCAGGGCGTCATCCCATTGTGCAACAACTCCCAGCGCGATCGCATCTGCGCAATGATGCCAGAGTGTGACTCGCACGGGATAAGCCCAACTTGGATGGAGCTCGCCGACGACGTCGTGCGGCAATTCTTCGATGGCTTGACGGAGATATCAGTCAATGCCGACGAGCAGAGGCTCCTCACCCGCAACACCACCGACGACAAGATGCGGTACATCGCCACCAGGGCCGAAGAGGCAGCGGCAGCCGCCGCCGCGGGCGAGTTTGGCTTCACGTTGGAGGAGGCGGAGGCGGCCGAGGCGGCAAGCCTTGCCGACCGGGAAGACCTTGCCGGAGAGGTCGTTGGCGAGGGGGAGCCCGAGGCCGAAGCGAGCGAGCCCGCCGGGGGCGCGAGCGGCCAGCCGTCTTCGAGCAGCTTGCCGCAGGCGGAGCCCCCAGCGCAGCCCTAATTCCAACCAAGAAGGCGCCTCCGTCGAATTGGAGATACAGCAGGGTGGCAGGCAGGCCAACAGCCGCAGCATCGTGGAACACGCTCCACCGCGGCAAGTACCGTTGCCGCAGGAGCATCTCAGGCCATGCCGGCAACTGAGGCGGGATCTTCCCGGGCTGCCACACCCGATCCTGCCGCAGCTCCCGGCAAACGTCCAAGGGAGCCTACCCCTCCGCCTCGCCGCGCAGAAAGGGTACCGGACTTCGACCTCTCTGCGCTGAGCTCCGACGAGGAGGAAGAAGAGGAGGAGGAGTAAGGCTTTCTTCTCACTATACTTGTTTTCCTTTGATCTTTGTTGCTTCTTATCTTGCATCTGATCTGCTTCTCTCTGAATCCCTGTTCCATTTCAGGACTCTGGCCGAGAGAGCGGCGAAGAGGGCCAAGGTCCCTGTGGTTATCATCGAGGACGATCCTGTTGTGATGGAAGAAGACACGTCCGAGACCACCTTGACGGACCCGGTTCCTTCTCCTCGCAGCAGCCCCCAGCACAGCCCCCAGCGTAAGTGTTTGGTTCACTTCCTGTTGTGGGGCGCGCATGGGTGCTTCTTCTTTTGCTGACATCTTGACTGTTGATTTACTTGTGTAGGAGCAGAGCAGGCCCATCAGGAGCAACCAGAAGCCGCTCCAGAGGTTCTGTCTGCTTCGACTACGCCGCCAAGGGGCGATTCCCCGACAAGGGAGCGCTCTCCGGCAAGGGAGCGGTCCCCGGAAAGGGGCAGTTCCCCGGCGAGGGACGGGACCAGCGACTCTCCGGTGGTGGAGCCCATGGTCACGGAGCCCAGCATAGGTAACCCTCCTTGTCGGAAATCTTCCCTTGGGTTTTTCTTTTGATCTTCTTTTTGGATCTTTGCTTGACTTTTTCTTCCTCTTCCTGTCTTCTGATCCCCCTCTCACAGACCCGATGGAGACTGAGGCCACCGTCGAGGAGGGCGCACGTGGCAATACTGAAGATGCCGCCGCTGACGAGGAAGAGGCCGGCGCTGATGAACCCGCCGATGAGGAAGCCGCCAAGGCTGCTGGCGCAGGAACCGGCGAGGGGTCCGGCGATCGTACTGACGACTCGGAGGGCGCAGGAGCGCAAGGCGCTGCACCGTCTGCCGACCCCTCCGCCGCTGATGCAGCGCCGGGCTCTGAGGAGCCCCAGCCAGGCGCATACTTGAAGGCTGGCGAGGGCATATACATCAAGCTTCCCTGGGCGTCAAGCTCCAGGGCGCCGGTTGAAGGAGGGGAGTTTGATGGGGAAGTACTCGCTTCTGCTGGGCTGGCGGTGGTCGACGCGCCAAGAAGCAGCAGCGGCGAGTCCAAGGAGGAGCAGTTGTTCTGAAAGTTGGTGTCACTCTACCATGCCCGGCAAGCGAAGCTTGAGTCCCGGGAAGCGCTTATCGCGTGGGCGGGAGTTGACATAGAGAAGCATGCGGAGGAGCTCAAGAGCCGCAACCTGGAGGCCCTTCGATCCATTGCGGAGGAAAGGGCGCAACTTGACGAGGCGAAGAAGGCGTTCATCCTGGAAAAGGCTGAAGCCGAGGAGCAGCAGAGGCTCGCCGCCGAGGAGCTGTCCAGGCGGGAAGGTGAACTGACACAGAAGAAGGTTAATCTGGACAGCCACGAGGAGGAGCTCGAGGTCCGGGAGCAATCACTTGGCGGGGCACTCAAGGAGGCGAAGGATGCCGCCGCGGCTGCTGAGGCCGCCAAGAAGGAGTTAGAGGTGAAGGTGACGCAGCTGGAGGCGGACATGGAAGGGAAGAATGAAGAGCTTGCCGCACTCCAGCACGAACGCGAGAAGGATGCACTTGCCCATGGCGATCTGCAAGTTCAACTCGCCGAGAAGATCAAGGAGCTGAACGCCGCCAAGGACTCGAGCGCTGATCTGGAGCTGAAGCTAGCCACCTTGACGGAGACGCTGGACGCCGCCAAGAGGCGAGAGGATGACTTGAAGAAAGAGGTCAAGGGCAACGAAGAGCTGCTGATGAGGGCCGCCGAGACTCAGAACACCTTCAAGGCCACGGTAGAGCTCTGGACGGAGGGCCTCGTCAACATTGCTGCATCCATCGACGAGGAGCTGGCGGAACTGGACTTGGCGGGCTTCGGGTACTCCACGGATGAAAATCTCCAGCCCAGCGCCAAGCTTACTCTTTTCTTCAAGGGCATGGTGACGGCCCTCCAGCAACTCCGGGAAAGGATCCCGAAGAAGCTGGCGGACGAGTCACGTGCAATCTGTGCCAAGGTCTTGGAGATGGTGTTGGTGAAGATACTCTTCCGCAACCCGGGCCTCGACCTCACCCGCGTCCTCAAGAAGCTGCCGGCGGGTGCTGATCTTGAAGAACTCAAAGCCATTGTCGCACCCATCGTGGACAAGGTGAATGAAGTCAGGAGGGTTGACGGCGAGCACGTGGATTAGGCCATCCTTCTTCTCCTTTCCTTGTCGCTGTTTATTTAAGTCATGAGAACAATTTAGTCAGTGCCGCAACAAGTTACTTTTGTAATATAACTTTATTCTGGGCAATGCTTGCTATTCTATCTCCTTTACTCGATTCCCCTCTTTGTATGTTTTTACCCTATGCTTTTAGGGAACTTGCCGGTGCGGGCACACTTGCCGCGAGTGCTGAGTGCGGAACATCAGCGGCTCGCTGGCGGTGCCGGCTCCGGCAAGAAACCTTGCCGCAACTAGTTGCAGCACACTTAAGTTGTTGAGCGGACTCGAAACAAAGCAAGGGCGCAACTAGCTACGAAGAGGTTCCTCCGCGCACAGGTTTTCCATACAAAGCACAGTCGTTCAAGGAGGATAGCTTAAAATTTAGAAACTGGTCATGCTCAAACTTTGGCAACTTAGCTTTTCTGTCGTCTGTGTCCCGGCAAGGCCATACTTCTTTGAACGACGTCCGGTCCACACCTTTATCCTCTCCTTCCCCCCCCCCCCCCCGTGAACTTGTGGGCGAAGGAACCTTCTTTTTGAGAAAAAGAAAGAAGAGAAAATAATGGTATGTGGCCTTAAGGCTCGTTATTGCTTACCGGAGGCAAGTGCTGCACAAAGGGTCAGATAAAACATGCAAAAAAGAAAAAAATGCATGAAATGTGACAAGATGTGCGAAGCACTCATGAACTTTATTTATGCACGGGATCTGCGCCCGGCTTTGTACAAAGGGTTACATGTAATAGCGGCAAGGCTTGTACAAAAGGTGGTTGCCGGAACAGATTCCGGCAACCGTGCCTTATGGGTAAAACTTGCGAAGATGCTCTATGTTCCAGGAATTGCTCACCAGAAAGCCATCTTCGGTCTCAAGGCGGGCAGCGCCGGGCCTAGTGACTCATTTCACCCGATAAGGGCCTTCCCACTTCGGTGTCAACTTGTTGGAATTCTTGGCGGATTGAACGCGCCGAAGAACAAGGTCGCCTTCCTCGAAGCTTCTGGCATTAACTTTGCGGCTATGGTAGCGGCGCAAAGCTTGCTGGTAGCGAGCAGCTCGTACAGCAGCCTGAAGACGATCTTCCTCGAGGAGCAGTGCGTCAACTTGCCGCAGCTGCTCTTGCTCAAGCTCATCATAAGCGAGCACTCGAGGCGATCCGTATACGAGTTCCGTGGGGAGAACTCCTTCTGCTCCATAGACTAGAGCAAAAGGTGTCTGGCCAGTGGCTCGATTTGGCGTCGCCCTGATCGACCAAAGAACCACCGGCAGCTCCTCGATCCAATTTCTTCCGCACTTGCGCAGCCTGTCGAAAGTTCTGGTCTTGAGTCAGCGCAGCACTTCAGCGTTTGCCCTCTCCGCTTGACCGTTGCTTCTCGGGTGAGCAACAGAAGCAAAGCAGATCTTGGCGCCAAGATCTTGGACGTACTGCATGAAGGTGCGGCTCATGAATTGTGTGCCATTGTCGGTGATGATCCTGTTAGGGACTCCGAAACGGCAAACAATTGACCTGAAGAACTTGACTGCTGACTGTGTTGTCACCTTCCTCACTGCTTCCACCTCCGGCCACTTCGTGAACTTGTTGATTGCTACGTACAAGTACTCGAAGCCCCCGACATCTCGAGGAAAGGGGCCGAGGATATCGAGCCCCCAGATTGAAAATGGCCAGGATAAAGGGATTGTTTGGAGAGCTTGAGCTGGTTGATGTATCTGCTTGGAGTGGAACTGGCACGCTTCACACTTGGTTACTTGTGCAGTTGCATCCTGGAGGGCTGTCGGCCAGAAGATACCTTGCCGGAAAGCTTTGCCGGCAAGTGCTCTTGCGCCAATGTGGTGACCACATATGCCTCCATGTATTTCCGCCAACAGTTCCTGTCCATCTTCCCGGGAAATGCACTTCAATTTCACTCCGTTGAATCTTCTTCTGTACAGTATGTCGTCGACAAACTGGTACATACTTGATTGCCGGGCTACTCTCTCCGCTTCTTCTTGCTCTTCGGGAAGTTCTCCTATCTGAAGGAGATGGACGATCTGCTGTGCCCATGCCGGAGCTTGTGGCTCAACGACAAGGACTAAAGGCGCAAATGCTGCTGCGGGAACATCTGCTTCCACGGCAAGAATCTGTGATTCAGTCGGAGCGTGATGCTCCCCGGCAAGCGTGTCGGGACACAGCTTGTCGGGAGCGTCTGCTTCAACGAAACAAACCCTAGGGCTTGTCGGAGCAGACTGCTCCTCAGCGCTCTCTGTGTTGATCTTGGGGACCTTCTTGACGGCGGCTTCGGGGAGCTCTGCCGGAAAGTAGTCGCCAATAACCAACTTCCTTTTCTTGCTCTGCCAGTTGGCGGTGTGACAGATTGTTGAGTCAGCTTGAGCACAAAAATTCCTGGTTCCACAGGTAACTTGAGTGCGGCGCCTTTTGACAGGCCATCTGCAATGTCGTTCTGAGTTCTTGGAACGTGTTCCATCTGCAGGCCCTCAAAATGTTCTTCTAGCTTCCTCACTTCATCAATGTATGCTTCCATCAATGGACTCTGATAATCTTTGTTTACTTGACGGACGACAAGCTGTGAATCACCCCTGACAATAAGCTTCCTGATCCCAAGGTCTGCCGCGATCCTGAGTCCGGCAAGCAAGCCTTCATACTCTGCAGTATTGTTTGTTGCCTGCTCCTTGGGAAAGTGCATCTGGACCACGTACTTGAGGTGCTCTCCGGTGGGTGCGACAAGTAGTACGCCCGCACCGGCGCCTTGAAGTGAGAAGGCACCATCAAAGTACATGATCCATTCTTTGCTTGCTTCCTTGATGGGGAGGCTCCTCTTCGGAGTTTCTTCATTAGGTGTTGGCGTCCATTCTGCTATGAATTCTGCCAATGCTCGGCTATGGATAGTTGAGGTACTCTCAAACTTGAGGCCAAAGCTTGACAATTCCAGCGCCCACTCGACAATCCTGCCTATTGCTTCTGGATTCTGCAATATCCTCTTCAACGTTAAGCGAGTGACCACTGTGATCTCATGTGCTTGAAAGTAATGGCGCAGCTTCCTCAAGGCCATGAGAAGGCCGAAAAGCAACTTCTGCACTCCAGAGTACCTTGATCTAGCTCCCTGCAGAAGGGAACTGACAAAATAAACTGGGCGCTGCACCATCTTCTTCTGTTTCTCTTCTTGTGGCTGCGCAGATCCATCCTTGCCGGAATCAGAACTCGTCGGGGAAGCCCCCTGCTTGTCGCCGGATTCGCTTGCCGCGGTTGCTGGCTCATCATCTGCCTCCCTCTCTGCTACTAACGCAGCACTAACCACTTGATTGGTTGCCGCGAGATACAGCAGCAACTTCCCTTGTGGTTTAGGTGCGACAAGTATTGGAGTGGAGGATAGGTATCTCTTCAGGTCCTGCAGCGCAGCCTCCGCTTCCAGAGTCCATTTCATTGGACCTGCCTTTTTCAAAATTTTAAAAAATGGCAGGGTGCGCTCAGCAGACTTAGAGATGAACCTACTGAGAGCAGCAACACAGCCGGCAAGCCTTCGCACATCCTTGACGCGCTTCGGTGCTTCGATCTGTTCAATGGCTTTGATCTTGTTGGGATTGGCTTCAATCCCCCTCTGGGACACAAAGAACCCGAGAAGCTTGCCGGAAGGAACTCCAAACACGCACTTCTCGGGGTTCAACTTGAGATTGATCTTGCGCAGATTTGCAAAAGTCTCGTCCAAATCTTGGATCAGAGTTTCTTTGTCCTTGCTCTTGACCACTATGTCATCCATGTAAGCTTCTACATTTCTGTGCAGCTGTGGCTCAAAAGCATGACTGACTACCCTTGCAAATGTTGAACCAGCATTCTTTAGTCCGAAAGGCATCCGTACAAAGCAATACGTGCCACATGGAGTAATGAATGCGGTTTTCTCTTCATCCTCTTCCGCCATGAAGATCTGATGATATCCTGAATATGCATCAAGGAATGAAAGCAGATCACATCCTGCCGTGGAGTCGACAATCTGGTCAATGCGCGGCAAGGGAAATGGATCCTGACTACCCTTGCAAATGTTGAACCAGCATTCTTTAGTCCGAAAGGCATCCGTACAAAGCAGTACGGGCCACATGGAGTAATGAATGCTGTTTTCTCTTCATCCTCTTCCGCCATGAAGATCTGATGATATCCTGAATATGCATCAAGGAATGAAAGCAGATCACATCCTGTCATGGAGTCGACAATCTGGTCAATGCGCGGCAAGGGAAATGGATCCTTGGGACAAGCTTTATTAACATCAGTGAAGTCAATACAAAGCCTCCACTTCCCGTTTGCTTTGCGCACGACTACTGGATTGGATAACCACGTTGGATGGAGTACTCCTCGGACCAGGCCTGCTGCTTCTAACTTCTTGATCTCCTCTGCAATGAACTCTTGGCGTTCTACTGCTTGTTTTCTGACTCTCTGCTTGACGGGTCGCGCGTGAGGGCAGACGGCAAGGTGGTGCTCAATTACTTTCCTGGGAACACCGTGGATGTCAGATGGTTGCCATGCAAACACATCGACATTCGCCCGTAGGAAAGCAACGAGCGCGCTTTCCTATTTAGGGTCAAGCGTGGCACTAATGGTGAAGGTACCACCAGTGCCGTCCTCCTTGGCGGACACTTTCTTGGTCTCTGGTGAAGCTGTCTTTGCCTTCTTGCACTTGCCGGTGGAGCTCGATGGTGCGTCCTCGACGGTAGTGCAGCACTCCGAAGAGGTGCGCTTGCCGGAGTGGGCATCAGAGCTACTCTTGCCGGACTTGGTCTTCTTCTTCCCCCCGGGAGCTTTAGCGGCAAGTGGTTTGCGTTCTGCTGCGGCTGCTGCTTCCTGGTAGATGTTGTCGGTACAGATAAGTGCATCTTTCTTGTCGCCATGTACAGAGATTACACTTATCGGACCAGGCATCTTGAGCACGTTGTAGGCGTAGTGAGAGGCTGCCATGAACTTGGCAAGCGCTGGACGGCCGAGTATCCCATTGTAGGGCAATGGGAAATCAGCAACGTCAAACGTGACTCTCTCTGTCCTGAAATTCAGCTCGCTGCCAAACGTCACTGGCAGCGTGATCTTCCCCTTCGGCTTGCTCCTTCCCGGGTTGATTCCTTGGAAAGTACCAGTCTCTTCGAGCTCGCTGTCGGGGATCTGGAGCTTCTTGAGCACCGCGGAAGAGATCAGATTCAGGCCGGCCCCGCCGTCAACCAGCATCTTCGTGACCTTGAGGTTGCGGATTGTTGGCGAAACCAACATCGGCAAGCACCCGACCGCAGTTATGCGATCAGGGTGATCCTCAACGTCGAAGATGATGGGCATGCTGGACCACTTCAGGGGCTTGCGCGACTCAACGGACGGTTCTGCTGTGTTCACTTCCCGCACCCACTGTTTGAGTTGGCAGTGCGAGGTGTGCAGAGAAGCACCGCCGTCAACGCACAAAACCTCCGTTGCCTTCTGAAATTCTTGCTCGTCGGCCTCATCCTCCTCCATCTCGTCATCTTCATCTTCGTCTTCGTCTTTGTCGCGGTCGTGGGGAGGCCTATCTCCTTGCCGCTGCTTGGCCTTGCCGCGGCGCCCTCCCCGGGCGGGACGCTTCTTGCCGAATCCTCCGCCACCTTCCTGGGCCTTCTCCTTGTCGCGGCGCTCATATTCAGCTTTCTGCGGCTCTACGACCTGCTCAACCTTCTTGCAGGCCTGGAGATCATGGCCCTTGGTGCGATGGATCTTGCAGTACTGCTTGCCGGAGCCGTCCTACTTGTCGGCGGCCACCACAGCCTCGCCGGAGTCACCAGCTTTGGCCTTCTCGGCGCCGCCTCCGTTGCCGGACTGCTCGACCACTAGCGCATCCTTAGCCTTCCTCTTTCTGTTATTCCGCCTCCGGTTCTTCTTTGCTGGAGGGGCGTCCTCACTGTCAGATCCTTCTGCTCCTGCGTTCTCTCCGGGGAGTTTCCTCCCCTCCTCAGCACGTGCACACTTGTCGGCCAGAGCATATAGCTCGCTGACATCTCTGATTTTGCACATCGCCATCTCCTCCCTCATCCTGCGGTTACGCACGTTCTGATGGAACGCGCTGATAACCGCGGCAGGGTGGACGTCTGGGATGTTGCGCTGCACCTGGCTGAATCTCTGTATGTACTTGCGCAGGGGTTCTCCTTCCTTCTGGGCGAGCAGATGAAGGTTGCTCTCCTGGCCATGGGGTTTGTGGCCGCCTGTGAAGGCGCCGACAAACTGATGGCACAGGTCCGCCCACGAAGAGATGGAGTTGTCCGGCAAGTGCATGAGCCAAGATCTGACGTTGGGCTTGAGCACCAGCGGGAAGTAGTTGGCGAGGATCTTCTCGTCGCGCCCCCCGGCAGCCTGCACCGTGATGGTGTAGACGCTGAGGAACTCCGACGGATGTATCCTGCCATCGTACTTCTCGGGCACGTCTGGCTTGAAATTCTTGGTACTGGGCCACTGGACCTGCCGCAGCTCACGGGTGAACGCAGGGCAACCTACCGCGTACGGCAAGTCGCCTGGTTCCCTTGGCGCATGCATATCGACAGTGGGCCCAGCGCGCTGGTCAGATTGACGCCGCGCTTCTCTTCGACGCTCGATGCGAGTGCGAGCGTCTTCGTGTCGTCGTTCTTGGAGAACTTGGCGTTGATCGCGGCGAGCTCATGGGTCCGACGATGCGGTGCAGTCGGTGTCGAGGTTGGCCCGGCGAGTCGGCCATCTTGGCCTTCGGGGCGGGGAGTGCACGGTGGTGGCACCCCCAGCGGTCTTGTCGGCGTCGGCTTGCGCCTGGGCGTCTTTCCGGGGCTTCGATGTGCTCGGTTGCCGGGGCTTGTCGCCGTTGGCGAAGCCGATGAGGCTCTGAATGGCGTCCCTCTAGTCGTCGATCTTGTCTGGCGCTGGAGGGTAATCTAGAAGCAGCTGGGCTCGGGCCAGCGCTTCCTCTGGAGTCTTGGGTGGCGGTGGCGAGCGACGCGAAGTGCGGGATATGCTCAGACTTCTAACAGTGTTAGAAGGAGCAACATCTCGTCTAGGCGACCGGACTACGCTCGTGCCAGCGTGTTGACGTGTATGTTGGCCTTGAGCGTCCCGCGACCCACCAGCTTGGCCTTGTTCCAACGCGAGCACGGTGCTAGGAGCACCGTGGCGTTGTCGATCCTGCACCTCCTGGGAGGGGTGCGGTGGATGTACAGACACTGAAGCTTGCGGGGCCTTGTCCTTGGACCTGGTGACGACGTGAGTCCCCCCGTCGGCGCCCGCTCCTCCGCCGGCATCCACCCCACCGCCCGTTTGCTCCGGTGGCGGTAGGATAGTCGTACACGGAGCGGCCACCTCCGATGTCTTCTTCTTTGCTGCCATGTCAATGAAGATGTTGATGTAGCACGCGCAGACGCCGGATCAGATACGCACGACCTCAACGCCCCCCTACCTGGCGCGCCAAAGATGTCGTGGGAAACGAACACCTATGGGGCAGGGCCCCTTTTCGGTCTGGCAAGGGAGCGGAGGGCGCACGAAGAGCAGATCGAGGCGAAGCACGCGAGGGATTTTACCCAGCTTCGGAGCTCTCCGGAGAGATAAAACTCCTACTGCTGCTTTGTGTTTCTATTCTGTTCTTGCTTGAAAGCGTGGGTGCGTTGTAGTTTCGAATGAGTCGAACCCCCCTCTACGTGCGCATGGGCCTCCTTTTTATAGTTTAAAGGGGTCACCGACAGGTGGCAGCGTAGAGAGAGGGGTAAAAAAGTAAAAATGGGGGTTGGTACAACCGCTATCAACAGTGCCCCCTACCTAACTCTGACGGCAGGGGACAAGGTCATTTAATGCCCGTCCAGTCGCCTAAACAGTGCAAGAAACAACCGTTAAGAGCGCCACCGATCGCCACGATGGCCTTCTAGTCATCTTCACTTGCCACCTCGCACCGCTTGGCTGCACAGCTTCCCGCCACATGCACCAGGAGCGATCTTGCGGTGACACATCGTCGGATGCGCTGGAGCGTGGGCGCAGAGTGGTGGCTTCGCCGCGGCAAGCACCTTGTCGCGGTCGCTGTCTTGTCGCACCCGTGAGCTTGCCGCTCGCCGGGTCTAGGTTGGCCTTCCCGGCAAGCTCCTCTTGCCGGGGTCTTGTCCTTCCTGGCGAGCTCCTCTTGCCGGGGCCTTGTCTTCACAGTTAAACACTTTGTTCTTGAATGGCAGTAATAGGAATAGCGAAGGATCTTGGCGGACGCCCGGCAAGCCTTGCCGCGGGGCGCTGCGACTGCCCTTGCACAAGTTCGGGGTACTAAGGTACCCCTACTTTAGTACACCGACACGGTCGTTCGAGGAAGATAACTTAAAAAAAATTATAACTGATTGCTCAAACTTTGGCAACTTAGCTTTTCTGTCGTTTGCGTCCCGGTAATGCGAAACTTTCTTGAACGACGCCTGGTCCACACCATTATCTTCTCCTTTCCCCCCGGCAAACTTGTGGGCGAGGGAACCTTCCTTTCTTTGAGAAAGAGAAAGAAGAGAAAATAAAGATATGGAGCCTTACGGCTCGTTATTGCTTACCGGGAGTAGGCGCTGCACAAAGTGTCAGATAACACATGCAAAAAATAGAAAGCATGAAATTGACAAGATGTGCGGAGCACATGAGCTTTACTTATGCACGGGATCTGCGCCCAGCTTTGTACAAAGGATTACATGCAACAGCGGCAAGACTTGTACAAAAGGTGGTTGCCGGAATAGGTTCCGGCAACCGCGCCCTACGGGTAAAACTTACGAAGATGTTCAATGTTCCAGGAGTTGCTCACCGGAATGCCAACTTCGGTCTCAAGGCGGACAGCGCCAGGCCTAGTGACTCGTTTCACCCGATAAGGGCCTTCCCACTTTGGCGTCAACTTGTTGGAATTCTTGGCGGACTGAACGCGCCGAAGAACAAGGTCGCCTTCCTCGAGACTTCTGGCATTAACTTTGCGGCTATGGTAGCGGCGCAAAGCTTGCTGGTAGCGAGCAGCTCGTACAACAGCCTGAAGACGGTCTTCCTCAAGGTGCAGCGCGTCATCTTGTCGCAGCTGCTCTTGCTCAAGCTCATCATAAGCGAGCACTCGAGGTGACATGTATACAAGTTCCATGGGGAGAACTGCCTCTGCTCCATAGACTAGAGCGAAAGGTGTCTGGCCAGTGGCTCGATTTGGCGTCGTCCTGATCGACCAAAGAACCACCCGTAGCTCCTCAATCCAGTTCTTTCCGCACTTGCGCAGCCTATCGAAAGTCCTGGTCTTGAGCCCGCGCAGCACTTCAGCATTTGCCCTCTCCGCTTGACCGTTGCTTCTCGGGTGAGCAACAGATGCGAAGCAGGCCTTGGCGCCAAGATCTTGGACGTACTGCATGAAGGTGCGGCTCGTGAATTGCGTGCCGTTGTCGGTGATGATCCTGTTAGGGATCCTGAAAACCTGAAGAACTTGACTGCTGACTGTGCTGTCACCTTCCTCACTGCTTCCACTTCCGACCACTTTGTGAACTTGTCGATTGCAACGTACAAGTACTCAAAGCGCCCGACAGCTCGGGGAAAGGGGCCGAGGATGTCGAGCCCCCAGACCGAAAATGGCCAGGATAAAGGGATTGTCTGGAGAGCTTGAGCTGGCTAGTGTATCTGCTTGGAATGGAACTGGCACGCTTCACACTTGGTTACCTGTGCAGTTGCATCCTGGAGGGCTGTCGGCCAAAAGAAACCTTGCCGGAATGCTTTGCCGGCAAGTGCTCTTGCGCCAATGTGGTGACCACATATGCCTCCATGTATCTCTGCCAACAGCTTTTGTCCATCTTCCTGGTGAATACACTTCAATTTCACACCGTTGAGTCTTCTTCTGTACAGTGTGTTGTCGACAAACTGGTACATACTTGACTGCCGGGCTACTCTTTCCGCTTCTTCTTGCTCTTCGGGAAGTTCTCCTGTCTGAAGGAAACGGACAATCTGATGTGCCCATGCTGGAGCTTGCGGCTCGACAACAAGGACTAAAGGCACATCTGCTGCTGCGGGAACATCCGCTTCTACGGCGAGAACCGGCGGCTCAGCCGGAGCTTGACGTTCCCCAGCAAGCTTGCCGAAGCAAAACTTGTCGGGAGCGTCTGCTTCAACGGAACAAACCCTAGGGCTTGCCGGAGCAGACTGCTCCTCAGCACCCTTGGTGTTGATCTTGGGGACCTTCTTGGCGGCGGCTTCGGGGAGCTCTGCCGGAAAATAGTCACCAGAAATCAACTTCCTCTTCTTGCTCTGTCCAGTTGATGGCGTTACAGACGGTTGAGTCAGTTTGAGCACAAAGATCCCTGGTTCCACAGGTAACTTAAGTGCGGCGCACTTCGACAGGCCATCGGCAATGTCGCTCTGAGCTCTTGGAACATGTTCCATCTGTAGGCCGTCAAAGTGCTCTTCTAGCTTTCTCACTTCATTAACGTAAGCTTCCATCAACGGACTCTGATAAGTCTTGTTCACTTGGCGGACAACAAGCTGCAAGTCACCCCTGTTGCCGGACTGCTCAACGACTAGCACATCTTTGCCTTTCTTCTTTCTGTTGTTCCGCCGCCGGTTTCTCTTTGCCGGGGCAGCATCCTCGCTATCAGATCCTCCTGCTTCTGTATTCTCTCTGGGGAGTTTCCTCCCTTCCTCAGCACGTGCACACTTGCCGGCCAGGGCATATAGCTTGCTGACGTCTATGGTCTTGCACATCGCCATCTCCTCCCGCATCCTGCGGTTTCGCACGTTCTGATGGAACGCGCTGATGACCGCGGCAGGGTGGACATCTGGGATGTTGTGCTGTACACGGCTGAATCTCTGAATGTACTTGCGCAGGGGCTCTCCTTCCTTCTGGGCAAGCAGATGAAGGTCGCTTTCTTGGCCACGAGGCTTGTGGCCGCCTGTAAAGGCGCCGACAAACTGATGGCATAGGTCTGCCTAGGAGGATATGGAGTTCTCCGGCAAGTGCATGAGCCAGGATCTGACATTGGGCTTGAGCACCAGCGGGAAGTAGTTGGCAAGGATCTTGTCGTTCCGCCCCCCGGCAGCTTGCACCGCGATGGTGTAGATGCTGAGGAACTCCGACGGATGCGACTTGCCGTCATACTTCTCTGGTACGTCTGGCTTGAAATTCTTCGTGCTGGGCCACTAGACTTGCCGCAGCTCACGAGTGAATGCAGGGCAACCTACCGTGTACGGCAAGTCGCCTGGTTCCCCTAGCGCATGCATGTCGACAGAGGGCCCAGCGCGCTGGTCCGATTGACGCCGCGCTTCTCTTCAGCGCTCGATGCGAGTACGAGCGTCTTCTTGCTGTCGTTCGTGAAGAACTTGGCGTTGATCGCGACGAGCTCATGGATCTGATGATGCGGTGGAGTCGCTGTCGAGGCAGATCCGACGAGTCGGCGATCTTGGCCTTCGGGGCGGGGAGTGCATGGTAGTTGCACCCCCACCGGTTTTGTCGCCATTGGCTCGCGCCTGGCAATCTTGCCGCAGCTGCGATGTACTCGGCTGCCGTGGAGTGTCGCCGTTGGCGAAGCCGATGAGACTCTGAATGGTGGCCCTCCATTCGTCGATCTTGTCTGCCGTTGGAGGGTAATCCAAGAGCAGTTGAGCTTGTTCCAAAGCATCTGCTGGAGTGGTGAGTGGCAATGGTGAACGGTGCGAGGAGCGGGATATGCTCGGACTTCTAACTATGTCAGAAGGAGCAGCATCCCGTCCAGGCGACCGTGTCTCGCTCGTGCCAGCATGTTGGCGTGCATGCTGATCTTGAGCACCCCGAGATCCACCAGCTCGACCTTGGTCCAACGAACATATGGTACCGCGGGTACCATGACGCTGTCGGTCCTGCGCCTCCTGAGATGGGCGCGGTGCATGTACGGACGCCGAGGTCTGTGCAGCCTTATCCTTGGACCTGGCAGCACCGTGAGCTCCCTCGTCGACGCCCGTTCTTCCGCCGGCGTCTACCCCACCACCCGTTTGCTCCGGTGGTGGTGGGTTCGACGCGGACGGAGCAGCCACCTCTGAAGCCTTCTTCTTCGGTGGC
Source organism: Triticum timopheevii (assembly GCA_963921465.1). Lineage (NCBI taxonomy): Eukaryota > Viridiplantae > Streptophyta > Magnoliopsida > Poales > Poaceae > Triticum > Triticum timopheevii. The sequence continues at coordinate 558,430,503 of OY997266.1, forward strand.
ATGTCGATGAAGAAGGTGAAGATCTAGCTCGTGTGAATGCCGGATCAGGTTCACACAGCCTCGACGCCCCCTACCTGGCGCGCCAAAGATGTCGGGGAAGCTGATCCACGAACACCTATGGGACCGGCGGACCGAGCCCCTTTCGGTTCGGCGGGGGGCGGAGATCACGCGAAGAGCGGATCGAGGCGAAGCACACGAGCAGTTTACCCAGCTTCGGAGATCTCCGGAGAGATAATACTCCTACTGCTGCATGTTGTTGGGGAACGTAGTAATTTCAAAAAATTTCCTACGCACACGCAAGATCATGGTGATGATATAACAACGAGAGGGGAGAGTGTTCATCCACGTACCCTCATAGACCGTAAGCGGAAGCGTTAGCACAATGCGGTTGATGTAGTCGTACGTCTTCACGATCCGACCGATCCAAGCACCGAACGTACGGGGCCTCCGAGTTCAGCACACGTTCAGCTCGATGATGATCTTCGGCCCTCCGATCCAGCAAAGGCTCCGGAGATGAGTTCCGTCAGCACGACGGCGTGGTGACGATGATGATGTTCTACGGGCGCAGGGCTTCGCCTAAACTCCGCGGTGATATGACCGAGGTGGAATATGGTGGAAGGGGGCACTGCACACGGCTAAGGAACGATCCGTAGATCAACTTGTGTGTCTTTGGGGTGCCCCCCGCCCCCGTATATAAAGGAGACAGGGAGGAGGAGGCGGCCGGCCTAGAGGGCGCGCCAAAGGGGGGAGTCCTACTCCCACCGGGAGTAGGACTCCCTCTTTCCAAGTAGGAGTAGGAGAAGGGGGGAAAGAGGAGGAAGAGGGGAAGGAAAGGGGGGGCGCCGCCCCCCTTCCCTTGTCCTATTCGGACTAGGAGGGGGAGGGGCACGCGGCCCCCTCCTGGCTCCTTCCCTCTTCTCCCTCGTGGCCCATGTAGGCCCATTAACCCCCCGAGGGGTTCCGGTAACCTCCCGGTACTCCGGTAAAATGCCGATTTCACCCGGAACTATTCCGATGTCCAAACATAGGCTTCCAATATATCAATCTTTATGTCTCGACCATTCCGAGACTCCTCGTCATGTCCGTGATCACATCCGGGACTCCGAACAAACTTCGGTACATCAAAACTTATAAACTCATAATAAAACTGTCATCAAAACGTTAAGCGTGCGGAACCTACGGGTTCGAGAACTATCTAGACATGACCTAAAACCACTCTCGGTCAATAACCAATAGCGGGACCTGGATGCCCATATTGGTTCCTACATATTCTACGAAGATCTTTATCGGTCAAACCGCATAACAACATACGTTGTTCCCTTTGTCATTGGTATGTTACTTGCCCGAGATTTGATCGTCGGTATCCAATACCTAGTTCAATCTCATTACCGGCAAGTCTCTTTACTCGTTCTGTAATACGTCATCTCATAACTAACTCATTAGTTATAATGCTTGCAAGGCTTAAGTGATGAGTATTACCGAGAGGGCCCAAAGATACCTCTCCGACAATCGGAGTGACAAAACCTAATCTCGAAATACGCCAACTCAACATGTACCTTCGGAGACACCTGTAGTACTCCTTTATAATCACCTAGTTACGTTGTGATGTTTGGTAGTACCCAAAGTGTTCCTCTGGTAATTGGGAGTTGCATAATTCTCATAGTTACAGGAACATGTATAAGTCATGAAGAAAGCAATAGCAGAATACTAAACGATCATGTGCTAAGCTAACGGGATGGGTCATGTCAATCACATCATTCTCCTAATGATGTGATCCCATTAATCGAATGACAACACATGTCTATGGTTAGGAAACATAACCATCTTTGATTAATGAGATAGTCAAGTAGAGGCATACTAGTGACTATATGTTTGTCTATGTATTCACACATGTATCATGTTTCCGGTTAATAAAATTCTAGCATGAATAATAAACATGTATCATGATATGAGGAAATAAATAATAACTTTATTATTGCCTCTAGGGCATATTTCCTTCAGTCTCCCACTTGCACTAGAGTCAATAATCTAGATTACATAGTAATGATTCTAACACCCACGGAGTCTTGGTGCTGATCATGTTTTGCTCGTGAGAGAGGCTTAGTAAACGGGTCTGCAACATTCAGATTCGTATGTATCTTGCAAATCTCTATGTCTCCCACTTGGACTTGGTCCCAAATGGAATTGAAGCGTCTCTTGATGTGCTTGGTCCTCTTGTGAAATCTGGATTCCTTTGCCAAGGCAATTGCACCAGTATTGTCACAGAAGATCTTCATTGGTCCCGATGCACTAGGTATGACACCTAGATCGGAAATGAACTCCTTCATCCAGACTCCTTCATTCGCTGCGTTAGAAGCAGCTATGTACTCCGCTTCACATGTAGATCCCGCCACGACGCTTTGTTTCGAACTGCACCAACTTACAGCTCCACCGTTTAATATAAACACATATCCGGTTTGCGATTTAGAATCGTCCGGATCAGTGTCAAACCTTGCATCGACGTAACCTTTTACGACTAGTTCTTTGTCACCTCCATATACAAGAAACATATCCTTAGTCCTTTTCAGGTATTTCAGGATGTTCTTGACCGCTGTCCAGTGATCCACTCCTGGATTACTTTGGTACCTTCCTGCCAAGCTTATTGCTAAGCATACGTCAGGTCTGGTACACAGCATTGCATACATGATAGAGCCTATGGCTGAAGCATAGGGAACATCTTTCATTTTCTCTCTATCTTCTGCTGTGGTCGGGCATTGAGTTTGACTCAACTTCACACCTTGTAGCACAGGCAAGAATCCTTTCTTTGCCTGATCCATTTTGAACTTTTTCAAAATTTTGTCAAGGTAAGTGCTTTGTGAAAGTCCTATTAAGCGTCTTGATCTATCTCTATAGATCTTGATGCCCAATATATAAGCAGCTTCACCGAGGTCTTTCATTGAAAAACTTTTATTCAAGTATCCCTTTATGCTATCCAGAAATTCTATATCATTTCCAATTAACAATATGTCATCTACATATAAAACTAGAAATGCTACAGAGCTCCCACTCACTTTCTTGTAAATACAAGCTTCTCCAAAAGTCTGTATAAAACCATATGCTTTGATCACACTATCAAAGCGTTTATTCCAACTCCGAGATGCTTGCACCAGTCCATAAATGGAACGCTGGAGCTTGCACACTTTGTTAGCACCTTTTGGATCAACAAAACCTTCCGGCTGCATCATATACAACTCTTCTTCTAGGAATCCATTCAAGAATGCAGTCTTGACATCCATTTGCCAAATTTCATAATCATGAAATGCAGCAATGGCTAACATGATTCGGACAGACTTAAGCATCGCTACGGGTGAGAAAGTCTCATCATAGTCAACCCCTTGAACTTGTCGAAAACCTTTTGCAACAAGTCGAGCTTTATAGACAGTTACATTACCATCAGCGTCAGTCTTCTTCTTAAAAATACATTTATTCTCAATAGCTTGCCGATCATCGGGCAAGTCAACCAAAGTCCATACTTTGTTTTCATACATGGATCCCATCTCAGATTTCATGGCCTCTAGCCATTTTGCGGAATCTGGGCTCATCATCGCTTCCTCATAGTTCGTAGGTTCATCATGGTCTAGTAGCATGACTTCCAGAATAGGATTACCGTACCACTCTGGTGCGGATCTTACTCTGGTAGACCTCCGAGGTTCTGTAGAAACTTGATCTGAAGTTTCATGATCAATATCATTAGCTTCCTCACTGATTGGTGTAGTTTTCACAGGAACCGGTTCATGTGATGAACTACTTTCCAATAAGGGAGTAGATACAGTTATCTCGTCAAGTTCTACTTTCCTCCCACTCACTTCTTTCGAGAGAAACTCCTTCTCTAGAAAGGATCCGAATTTAGCAACGAAAATCTTGCCCTCAGATCTGTGATAGAAGGTGTACCCAACAGTCTCCTTTGGGTATCCTATGAAGACACATTTCTCCGATTTGGGTTCGAGCTTATCTGGTTGAAGTTTCTTCACATAAGCATCGCAGCCCCAAACTTTAAGAAACGACAACTTTGGTTTCTTGCCAAACCACAGTTCATAAGGCGTCGTTTCAACGGATTTTGATGGTGCCCTATTTAATGTGAATGCGGCCGTCTCTAAAGCATAACCCCAAAATGATAGCGGTAAATCAGTAAGAGACATCATAGATCGCACCATATCAAGTAAAGTACGATTATGACGTTCAGACACACCATTTCGTTGTGGTGTTCCAGGTGGCGTGAGTTGCGAGACTATCCCGCATTGTTTCAAGTGTAGACCAAACTCGTAACTCAAATATTCCCCTCCACGATCAGATCGTAGAAACTTTATTTTCTTGTTATGATGATTTTCCACTTCACTCTGAAATTCTTTGAACTTTCAAATGTTTCAGACTTGTGTTTCATTAAGTAGATATACCCATATCTGCTCAAATCATCTGTGAAGGTGAGAAAATAACGATATCCGCCACGAGCTTCAACATTCATTGGACAACATACATCTGTATGTATGATTTCCAACAAATCTGTTGCTCTCTCCATTGTACCGGAGAACGGCGTTTTAGTCATCTTGCCCATAAGGCACGGTTCGCAAGTACCAAGTGATTCATAATCAAGTGATTCCAAAAGCCCATCAGTATGGAGTTTCTTCATGCGCTTTACACTGATATGACCCAAACGGCAGTGCCACAAATAAGTTGCACTATCATTATCAACTCTGCATCTTTTGGTTACAACACAATGAATATGTGTATCACTACTATCGAGATTCAATAAAAATAGACCACTCTTAAAGGGTGCATGACCATAAAAGATATTACTCATATAAATAGAACAACCATTATTCTCTGATTTAAATGAATAACCGTCTCGCATTAAACAAGATCCAGATATAATGTTCATGCTCAACGCTTGCACCAAATAACAATTATTTAGGTCTAATACTAATCCCGATGGTAGATGTAGAGGTAGCGTGCCGACCGCGATCACATCGACTTTGGAACCATTTCCCACGCGCATCGTCACCTCGTCCTTAGCTAATCTTCGCTTAATCCGTAGTCCCTATTTCGAGTTGCAAATATTAGCAACAGAACCAGTATCAAATACCCAGGTGCTACTGCGAGCATTAGTAAGGTACACATTAATAACATGTATATCACATATACCTTTGTTCACTTTGCCGTCCTTCTTATCCGCCAAATACTTGGGGCAGTTCCGCTTCCAGTGTCCAGTCTGCTTGCACTAGAAGCACTCAGTTTCAGGCTTAGGTCCAGACTTGGGTTTCCTCTCTTGTGCAGCAACTTGCTTGCCATTCTTTTTGAAGTTCCCCTTCTTCTTCCCTTTGCCCTTCTTCTTGAAACTAGTGGTCTTATTGACCATCAACACTTGATGCTCCTTCTTGATTTCTACCTCCGCAGCTTTTAGCATTGCGAAGAGCTCGGGAATAGTCTTGTTCATCCCTTGCATATTATAGTTCATCACGAAGCTCTTGTAGCTTGGTGGCAGTGATTGGAGAATTCTGTCAATGACACTATCATCAGGAAGATTAACTCCCAGTTGAATCAAGTGATTATTATACCCAAACATTTTGAGTATGTGTTCACTGACAGAACTATTCTCCTCCATCTTGCAGCTATAGAACTTATTGGAGACTTCATATCTCTCAATCTGGGCATTTGCTTGAAATATTAACTTCAACACTTGGAACATCTCATATGCTCCATGACGTTCAAAACGTCGTTGAAGGCCCGGTTCTAAGCCGTAAAGCATGGCACACTGAACTATAGAGTAGTCATCAGCTTTGCTCTGCCAGACATTCTTAACATCGTCAGTTGCATCAGCAGCAGGCCTGGCACCCAGCGGTGCTTCTAGGACGTAACTTTTCTGTGCAGCAATGAGGATAATCCTCAGGTTACGGACCCAGTCCGTGTAATTGCTACCATCATATTTCAACTTTGCTTTCTCAAGGAACGCATTAAAATTCAACGGAACAACAGCGCGAGCCATCTATCTACAAACAAACATAGACAAGCAAGATACTATCAGGTACTAAGTTCATGATAAATTTAAGTTCAATTAATCATATTACTTAAGAACTCCCACTTAGACAGACATCTCTCTAGTCATCTAAGTGATCACGTGATCCAAATCAACCAAACCATGTCCGATCATCACGTGAGATGGAGTAGTTTCAATGGTGAACATCGCTATGTTGATCATATCTACTATATGATTCACGCTCGACCTTTTGGTCTCCGTGTTCCGAGGCCATATCTGTATATGCTAGGCTCGTCAAGTATAACCTGAGTATTCCGCGTGTGCAACTGTTTTGCACCCGTTGTATTTGAACGTAGAGCCTATCACACCCGATCATCACGTGGTGTCTCAGCACAAAGAACTTTCACAATGGTGCATACTCAGGGAGAACACTTCTTGATAATTAGTGAGAGATCATCTTAAAATGCTACCGTCAATCAAAGCAAGATAAGATGCATAAAGGATAAACATCACATGCAATCAATATAAGTGATATGATATGGCCATCATCATCTTGTGCTTGTGATCTCCATCTTCGAAGCACCGTCATGATCACCATCGTCACCGGCGCGACACCTTGATTTCCATCATAGCATCGTTGTCGTTACACCATCTATTGCTTCTACGACTATCGCTACCGCTTAGTGATAAAGTAAAGCAATTATAGGGTGTTTGCATTTCATACAATAAAGCGACAACCATATGGCTCCTGCCAGTTGCCGATAACTTCGGTTACAAAACATGATCATCTCATACAATAAAATATAGCATCACGTATTGACCATATCACATCACAACATGCCCTGCAAAAACAAGTTAGACGTCCTCTACTTTGTTGTTGCAAATTTTACGTGGCTGCTACGGGCTTAGCAAGAACCGTTCTTACCTACGCATCAAAAACCACAACGATAGTTTGTCAAGTTGGTGATGTTTTAACCTTCGCAAGGACCGGGCGTAGCCACACTCGATTCAGCTAAAGTGAGAGAGACAGACACCCTCCAGTCACCTTTAAGCACGAGTGCTCGTAACGGTGAAACTAGTCTCGCGTAAGCGTACGCGTAATGTCGGTCCGGGCCGCTTCATCTCACAATACTGCCGAACCAAAGTATGACATGCTGGTAAGCAGTATGACTTGTATCGCCCACAACTCACTTGTGTTCTACTCGTGCATATAACATCAACGCATAAAACCTAGGCTCGGATGCCACTGTTGGGGAACGTAGTAATTTCAAAAAATTACCTACGCACACGCAAGATCATGGTGATGATATAGCAACGAGAGGGGAGAGTGTTCGTCCACGTACCCTCGTAGACCGTAAGCGGAAGCGTTAGCACAACGCGGTTGATGTAGTCGTACGTCTTCACGATCCGACCGATCCAAGCACCGAACGTACGAGGCCTCCGAGTTCAGCACACGTTCAGCTCGATGACGATCTCCGGCCCTCCGATCCAGCAAAGGCTCCGGAGATGAGTTCCGTCAGCACGACGGCGTGGTGACGATGATGATGTTCTACTGGTGCAGGGCTTCGCCTAAACTCCGCGACGATAAGACCGAGGTGGAATATGGTGGAAGGGGGCACCGCACACGGCTAAGGAACGATCCGTAGATCAACTTGTGTGTCTTTGGGGTGCCCCCCGCCCCCGTATATAAAGGAGCCAGGGGGAGGAGGCGGCCGGCCTAGAGGGCGCGCCAAAGGGGGGAGTCCTACTCCCAACGGGAGTAGGACTCCCTCTTTCCAAGTAGGAGTAGGAGAAGGGGGGAAAGAGGAGGAAGAGGGGAAGGAAAGGGAGGGCGCCGCCCCCCTTCCCTTGTCCTATTCACACTAGGAGGGGGAGGGGCGCGCGGCCCCCTCCTGGCTCCTTCCCTCTTCTCCCTCGTGACCCATGTAGGCCCATTAACCCCTCGGGGGGTTCCGGTAACCTCCCGGTACTCCGGTAAAATGCCGATTTCACCCGGAACTATTCTGATGTCCAAACATAGGCTTCCAATATATCAATCATTATGTCTCGACCATTCCGAGACTCCTCGTCATGTCCGTGATCACATCCGGGACTCCGAACAAACTTCGGTACATCAAAACTTATAAACTCATAATAAAACTGTCATTGAAACGTTAAGCGTGCGGACCCTACGGGTTCGAGAACTATGTAGACATGACCTAAAACCATTCTCGGTCAATAACCGATAGCGGGACCTGGATGCCCATATTGGTTCCTACATATTCTACAAAGATCTTTATCGGTCAAACCGCATAACAACATACGTTGTTCCCTTTGTCATTGGTATGTTACTTGCCCGAGATTTGATCGTTGGTATCCAATACCTAGTTCAATCTCGTTACCGGCAAGTTTCTTTACTCGTTCTGTAATACGTCATCTCATAACTAACTCATTAGTTATAATGCTTGCAAGGCTTAAGTGATGAGTATTACCGAGAGGGCCCAGAGATACCTCTCCGACAATCGGAGTGACAAAACCTAATCTCAAAATACGCCAACTCAACATGTACCTTCGGAGACACCTGTAGTACTCCTTTATAATCACCCAGTTACGTTGTGACATTTGGTAGTACCCAAAGTGTTCCTCCGGTAAACGGGAGTTGCATAATTCTCATAGTTACAGGAACATGTATAAGTCATGAAGAAAGCAATAGCAGAATACTAAACGATCATGTGCTAAGCTAACAGGATGGGTCATGTCAATCACATCATTCTCCTAATGATGTGATCCCATTAATCAAATGACAACACATGTCTATGGTTAGGAAACATAACCATCTTTGATTAATGAGCTAGTCAAGTAGAGGCATACTAGTGACTATATGTTTGTCTATGTATTCACACATGTATCATGTTTCCGGTTAATACAATTCTAGCATGAATAATAAACATTTATCATGATATGAGGAAATAAATAATAACTTTATTATTGCCTCTAGGGCATATTTCCTTCACATGTCTGATTGTATTGAGTTCTTGCTCGGGAGCGCTGAGTGCTACAGTACACATTAGCTGCTAACGAGACCGAGCGTGAGTGTTTTTCTGGCTTCGAACCCCCCTCTACGTTGCGCATGGGCCACCTTTTATATGCTCAAGGGGTCACCGACAGGTGGCAACGTAGACAAGGGTAAAAATGGAAAGGTGTTGCGGTTGGTACAACTACCTGTACAGTGTATCATACCTAACCCTGACGGCAGGGGACAAAGGCATTAAATGCCCATCTGCGTCGCCCAAATAGTGCGAAAAGGGACCGTCAGGGACGCCACCGCTTGCCACGATGGCAATCTTGCCAGCGTTGCTTGCCACCTCGCACCGCTGGCTGCACAGCCTCTTGCCACGCGCACCTGGAAAGGTCCCAGGGCGACACGTTGGTGGGTGTGCTGGAGCGCGGGTACAGAGTGGTAGCTTGCCGCGGCAAGCGCCTTGCCGCGGTCGTTGTCTTGTCGCGTCCGGAAGCTTGTCGCTCACCGGGCCTCGCCGGGACCCGTGGCGCGTCGCGGCAAGTTCCTTGAGATGCCTCGGTTGGCCTTCCCGGCAAGCTCCTCTTGCCGGGGTCTTGTCTCCTTGGCTTGAATACTTTGTTCTTGAATGGCTCCAAAGGAACCACGGAGGACCTTGGTGGTCACCTGGCAAGCCTTGCTGCGGGGTGCTGCGACTGCCCGTGCACGAGTTCAGGATACTAGGGTACCCCTACTCTAGTACACCGACAGCTTCTAGATTTTTGCAATAAGTATATGAGTTCTTTTGACTAATGTTGAGTTCATGGACTATACGCACCCTTTCACCTTTCCACCATTGCTAGCCTCTCTTGTGCCTCGCAACTTTCGCCGCTACCATACACCCACCATATACCTTCCTCAAAACAGCCACAGTACCTACCTATTATGACATTTCCATAGCCATTCCGAGATATATTGCGATGCAACTTTCCACCATTCCGTTCATATGACACGCATTACTTTTGTCATATTGCTCTTTGCATGATCATGTAGTTGACATCGTATTTGTGGCTAGGCCACCTTCATAATTTTCATACATGTCACTCTTGATTCATTGCATATCCCGGTACACCGCCGGAGGCATTCATATAGAGTCATATCTTGTTCTAGCTTTGAGTTTTAATTCTTGAGTTGTAAATCCATAAAAGTGTGATGATCTTCATTAGTAGAGCATTGTCCTAGTGAGGAAAGGATGATGAATACTATGATTCCCCCACAAGTCGGGATGAGACTTCGGACTTTACAAAAAAGAAAAAAAAAAGAAAAAAAGGAAAAGGCCAAAAAGAAAAAAAAAAGAAAGGCCAAAGAAAAAAAAAGAGAAAAAGAAAAAAAGGGAAAAGAAAAAAAGAAGAGAAAAGAAAAAATAAAATGAGAGAAAAAGAGAGAAGGGACAATGCTACTATCTCTTTTTCCTCACTTGTGCTTCAAAGTAGCACCATGATCTTCATGATAGAGAGTTTCCTAGGTTGTCACTTGCATATACTAGTGGGAATTTTTCATTATAGAACTTGGCTTGTATATTCCAATGATGGGCTTCCTCAAAATGCCCTAGGTCTTCGTGAGCAAGCGAGTTGGATGCACACCCACTTAGTTTCTTTTGTTGAGCTTTCATATATTTATAGCTCTAGTGCATCCGTTGCATGGCAATCCCTACTCACTCACATCGATATCTATTAATGGTCATCTCCATAGCCCGTTGATACCCCTAGTTGATGTGAGACTATCTTCTCCTTTTTGTCTTCTCCACAACCACCATTCTATTCCACATATAGTGCTATGTCCATGGCTAACGCTCATGTATTGTGTGAAAGTTTAAAAAGTTTGAGATTATTAAAGTATGAAACAATTGCTTGGGTTGTCATCGGGGTTGTGCATGATTAAATACTTTGTGTGATGAAGATAGAGCAACCGCCAGACTATATGATTTTGTAGGGATAACTTCCTTTGGCCATGTTATTTTGAGATGACACGATTACTTTGATTAGTATGCTTGAAGTATCACTATTTCTTATGTCAATATGAACTTTTATTTTGAATCATTTGGATCTGAACATTCATGCCACAATAAAGAAAATTACATTGAGAATTATGCTAGGTAGCATTCCACATCAAAAATTCTGTTTTTATCATTTACCTACTCGAGGACGAGCAGGAATTAAGCTTAGGGATCTATGATACGTCTCCAACGTATCTATAATTTTTTATTGTTCCATGCTATTATATTACCCCTTTTGGATGTTTATGGGATTTATTTTACACATTTATATCATTTTTGGGACTAACCTACTAACCGGAGGCCCAGCCCGTATTGCTGGTTTTTCCCTATTTCAGTATTTCGAAGAAAAGGAATATCAAACGGAGTCCAAAGGGAATGAAACCTTCGGGAGCGTGATTTTTGGAACGAACGTGATCCAGAGGACTTGGAGTGCAAGTCAAGAAGCAGCCGAGGCAGCCACGAGAGGGGAGGGTGCGCCCACCCCTATAGGGCGCGCCCCCCTATCTTGTGGGCCCCTCGGGCGGCCACTGACGTACTTCTTCCTCCGATATAAGCCTATGTACCACGAAAACATCCAGGGAGCTAACAAAACAGAATTTCCACTGCCGTAGCCTTCTGTATCCGTGAGATCCCATCTTGGATCCTTCATCGGCGCTCTGCGAGAGGGGGAATCGACCATGGAGGGCTTCTACATCAACACCATAGCCCCTCCGATGAGTTGTGAGTACTTTACCACAGACCTTCGGGTCCATAGTTATTAGCTAGATGGCCTCTTGTCTCTTTTTGGATCTCAATACAAAGGTCTCCCCCTCTCTTGTGGAGATCTATTCGATGTAAACTATTTTTGTGGTGTGTTTGTCGAGATCCGATGAATTGTGAGTTTATGATCGAGTTTATCTATGAATAATATTTGAATCTCCTCTAAATTATTTTATGTATGATTGAGTTATATTTGCAAGTCTCTTCGAATTATCTGTTTGGTTTGGCCTACTAGATTGATCTTTCTTGCCATGGGAGAAGTGCTTAGCTTTGGGTTCAATCTTGTGGTGTCCTTACCTAGTGACAGAAAGGGTTGCAAGGCACATATTGTATTGTTGCCATCGAGGACAAAAAGATGGGGTTTATATCATATTGCATGAGTTTATCCCTCTACATCATGTCATCTTGCTTAATGCGTTACTCTATTCTTTGTGAACTTAATACTCTAGATGAAGGCAGGAGTCGGTTGATGTGTGGAGTAATAGTAGTAGATGCAGGCAGGAGTCGGTCTACTTGTTGCGGACGTGATGCCTATATACATGATCATACCTAGATAATCTCATAATTATTCGCTTTTCTATCAATTGCTCGACAGTAATTTGTTCACCCACCATAATACTTATGCTATCTTGAGAGAAGCCTCTAGTGAAACCTATGGCCCCCGGGTCTATCTCTTATCATATTTGCTTCCAATCTACTTTTATTTGCATCTTTACTTTTTGCATCTATATTACAAAATACCAAAAATATATTTATCTTATCATACTATCTCTATTAGATCTCACTTCCGCAAGTGGCCATGAAGGGATTGACAACCCCTTTATTGCGTTGGTTGCGAGTTCTTTGTTTGTTTGTGTAGGTGCATGGGACTTTTGAGGAGCTTCCTACTGGATTGATACCTTGGTTCTCAAAAACTGAGGGAAATACTTACGCTACTATTGCTGCATCATCCTTTCCTCTTCAAGGAGAACCAATGCAAGCTCAAGACGTAGCATCTTCCCGCCCCTGTTCTCGTCTGTTCCCTCTGCCTCTCATGTCCATTCCATGTCTGGTAGCTCGCCCGTGCTCGACTGCTTCACCCCGATTCACTGCCCCGCCCTGAATCACTGTCGTGTGGTCGCCATCGTCGCGCCCATGCCACGTTCAACCTCTACACCTCCATTGGCAGCGAGATGGAGCTCTCTTGAGCCTCCACGAGCCCTCCCCTCAGCCTATATAAGGACCCCCAAGGTGTTCCTCAGCTCCCAAGCCTCTCCTTTGCCTCTCTTGTCCACCAGAGTGACGGCATCTTGCCGGAGTTCGCCTCTGTCCTCCTCGGCCGCCACTGTTCTTCCTTGGTCCCGGTGCGCCCAGCCCTACTCCCCTCCTCCTGACCTATCCATCATCACCCTCTCCTCCCATAGAGCCGCCCCACCCCATCAGCCCTTGCCGGAGCGCCCTGCTTCGCCGAGCACCACCGCCGCCCCATCCGCCTCTGCCTTCTCGGTGAGCCCCAACCCCGCGACCTCGTCTCCTCCCCGGGGTCCCTGCTGCCTCTGAAAGGAACCGCATCGTCCTCCCGCAACCGCCACTGTCCTCAGGTCGCCCAGAGCCCGCCGGAGTCGCCCGTCCGTTGTTCATCCTCGGCCGCTGCCCCGCCTCTGTCTCACCTCACCGTCGCCATCCTAGTCGTCCCCGGTGTCCTCTGGTCCCCTGGACGGAGGCGCCTCCCTTCCTCGACCTCGCCGGTGGCCTCGCCTCGTCTAATAGTTGCCGGAGCCGGCCGGGCCACCACCGGCCATCGCCCTGCCTTGCCTCGTCCTCTGTCTTTGTCGGGACAGAGCGAGCGCGGGGAAGAAGACGAGCCTCATCGGCCCCCTGTCCCCCTGGACCCATGTGTAAGTGGAAGTGCAACTATCCCTGGGTGGTTCTGGTAATGATTAACAACATATAGCTCATTGAACTAATGCTATTTCAAGATAAATATTTCAGGAAAGTTCAATGATTGGCATGGCATGGATTAGGAATGTGGACCCCTCAAAATGCTAAGGACAAAGGATTGGCTCAAGCTCTAAAGTTCAAGACTTTACACTTTCTATTTCAGTGATCCAAGATCACATTGAGTCCATAGGAAAGCCAATACTATTAAAAGGGGATGACGTGTTGCTTAATGGCTTGCTTGCTCAAAATGCTTAGTGATATGCTCCAAAAGCCCTCAACCACTTTCTCATATCCACATATGTCCCAAACCAAAAGTCAAACTCGGCCCCATCAATTTGATCCATCCGGCGCCATGCTACGTCTTGAGTTTGCGTTGGTTTTCCTTGACGAGGAAAGGGTGATGCAGCAATAGTAGTGTAAGTATTTCCCTCAGTTTTTGAGAACCAATGTATCAATCCAATAGGAGGCTCCTCAGAAGTCCCACGCACCTACACAAACAAACAAAGAACTCGCAACCAACGCAATAAAGGGGTTGTCAATCCCTTCACAGCCACTTGCGAAAGTGAGATCTGATAGAGATAGTATGATAAGATAAATATATTTTTGGTATTTTATAATATAGATAGGAAAAGTAAAGATGCAAATAAAAGTAGATTGAAAGCTTACATGATAAAAGATAGACCCGGGGGCCATAGGTTTCACTAGTGGCTTCTCTCAAGATAGCATAAGTATTACGGTGGGTGAACAAATTACTGTCGAGCAATTGATAGAAAAGTGAATAATTATGAGATTATCTAGGCATGATCGTGTACATAGGCATCACGTCCGTGACAAGTAGACCGACTCCTGCCTGCATCTACTACTATTACTCCACACATCGACCGCTATCCAGCATGCATCTAGAGTATTAAGTTCATAAGAACAGAGTAACGCAATAAGAAAGATGACATGATGTAGAGGGATAAACTCATGCAATATGTTATAAACCCCATCTTTTCGTCCTCGATGGCAACAATACAATACGTGCCTTGCAACCCTTTTTGTCACTGGGTAAGGACACCGCAAGATTGAACCCAAAGCTAAGCACTTCTCCCATGGCAAGAAAGATCAATCTAGTAGGCCAAACCAAACTGATAATTCGAAGAGACTTGCAAAGATAACTCAATCATACATAAAATAATTCAGAGGTGATTCAAATATTTCTCATAGATAAACTTGATCATAAACCCACAATTCATCGGATCTCGACAAACACACCGCAAAAAGAGTTACATCGAATAGATCTACACAAGAGAGGGGGAGAACATGGTATTGAGATCCAAAAAGAGAGAAGAAGCCATCTAGCTAATAACTATGGACCCAAAGGTCTGTGGTAAACTACTCACAACTCATCGAAGGGGTTATGGTGTTGCTGTAGAAGCCCTCCGTGGTCGATTCCCCCTCCGGTGGAGCGTTGATGAAGGCTCCAAGATAGGATCTCGCGGATACAGAAGGTTACAGCGGTGGAAATTGTTTTTCGTTGGCTCCCCGGATGTTTTCGGGTACATGGGTATATATAGGAGGAAGAAGTACGTCGGTGGCCGCCTGAGGGGCCCACGAGACAGGGGCCGCGCCCTGTAGGGGTGGGCACGCCCTCCACCCTCGTGGCCGCCTCGGCTGCTTCTTGACTTGCACTCCAAGTCCTCTGGATCATGTTTGTTCCAAAAATCACGCTCCCGAAGGTTTCATTCCGTTTGGACTCCGTTTGATATTCCTTTTCTTTGAAATACTGAAATAGGCACAAAAAACAGCAATACGGGCTGGGCCTCCGGTTAGTAGGTTAGTCCCAAAAATGATATAAATGTGTAAAATAAAGCCCATAAACATCCAAAAGGGGTAATATAATAGCATGGAACAATAAAAAATTATAGATACGTTGAAGACGTATCAAAAGACTCCAGAGCGCGTGTTTGGCTGGTCGTGTCTCGTGGTCGTCATGAACTGGCATATGCGGTGCCAGGTGAGCGGACACATCATGTATAGCGGATAGACCGTGCTGCCCTTAGTAAAAATGAGTAAACAACTCGGTCCAGGGGCAAAGAAGTGATTAGCAGGAGGAGCCTGTGCTGCCGGGAGACAAGCACAGGAGGAGGCACAGGTTGAGCTTTGGCATGTCCTGATCATATAATAGCATGGAACAATCAAAAATTATAGACACGGTGGATACGTATCAAGTATCCCCAAGCTTTATTCCTGCTCGTCCTCGAGTAGGTAAATGATAAAAACAGAATTTTTGATGTGGAATGCTACCTAGCGTAATTCTCAATGTAATTTTCTTTATTGTGGCATGAATGTCCAGATCCAAATGATTCAAATAAAAGTTCATATTGACACAAGAAATAGTAATACTTCAAGCATACTAATCAAAACAATCATGTCTTCTCAAAATAACATGGCTAAAGAAAGTTCATCCCTACAAAATCATATAGTTAGGCTATGCTTCATTTTCGTCACACAAAAATGTCCCCAAATTCTACACCCCCGATGACAAGCCAAGCAATTGTTTCGTACTTAAATAATCTCAAACTTTTTCAACTTTCACGCAATACATGAGAGTGAGCCATGGATATAGCACTATGGGTGGAATAGAATATGATGATGGGAATTGTGTGGAGAAGCAAAAAGGATAAAGTCTCACATTGACGAGGATAATCAACGGGCTATGGAGATGCCCATCAATTGATGTCAACATGTGGAGTAGGGATTGCCATGCAACGGATGCACTAGAGCTATAAATGAATGAAAGCTCAACAAAAGAAAACTAGTGGGTGTGCATCCAACTTGCTTGCTCACGAAGACCTAGGGCATTTGAGGAAGCCCATCGTAGGAATATACAAGCCATGTTCTATAATGAAAAATTCCCACTAGTATATTAAAGTGACAACATATGAGACTCACTATGAAGGACATGGTGCTACTTTGAAGCACAAGTGTGGAAAAAGAGATAGTAACGTTGCCCCTTTTTATTTATTTTCTTTTTTTCCTTTTTTTCTTATTTTTTTCTTTGGCCTTTCTTTTTCTTTTCTTTTGGCCTTTCTTTTTTTTCTTTTTTTATTTTGGGGACAATGCTCTAATAATGATGATCATCACACTTTTATTGATTACAACACATGAATTATAACTCAAAACTAGAACAAGATATGTCTCTATATGAATGCCTCCGGCGGTGTACCGGGATGGTGCAATGAATCAAGAGTGACATGTATGAAAAATTATGCATGGTGGCTTCGCCATAAATACGATGTCAACTACATGATCATGCAATGGCAATATGACAAAAGTAATGCGTGTCATGATGATAAACGGAATGGTGGAAAGTTGCATGGCAATATATCTCGGAATGGCTATGGAAATGCCATAATAGGTAGGTATGGTGGCTGTTTTGAGGAAGATATAAGGGGTTTATGTATGATAGAGCATATCGTATCACGGGGTTTGGATGCACCGGCAAAGTTTGCACCAACTCTCAAGGTGAGAAAGGGCAATGCACGGTACCGAAGAGGCTAGCAATGATGGAAAGGTAAAAGTGCGTATAATTCATGGACTCAACATTAGTCAAAAGAACTCATATACTTGTTGCAAAAATTTAGAAGTCATCAAAAACCAAGCACTACAAGCATGCTCCTAGGGGGATAGATTGGTAGGAAAAGACCATCGCTCGTCCCCGACCGCCACTCATAAGAATGCACAATCCAAGTACACTTCATGTTTCAAATTTGTTACACAACTTTAACCATAGTGCAAGCTACGGGACTTGCTAACTTTAACACAAGCATTCTTTAAATTCATAATCACCCAACTAGCATGACTTTAATATTACTTCTTCCATATCTCAAAACAATTATCAAGTATCAAATTCATCATAGCATCCAATTCACTTCCTATGATAGTTTTAATTATACCCAACTTGGATGCCTACCATTCTAGGACCAGTTTTATAACCATAGCAAATACCATGCTGTTCCAAAAGACTCTCAAAATAATATAAGTGAAGCATGAGAGACTAGAAATTTCTACAAAATTAAGCCACCGCCGTGCTCTAAAGGATATAAGTGAAGCACTAGAGCAAAAACTATCAAGCTCAAAAGATATAAGTGAAGCACATAGAGTATTCTAGCAAATTCTAAACAAGTAGGCTTCTCCCAAAAGGTGTGTCCATCAAGGATGATTGTGGTAAACTAAAAAGCAAAGACTAATATAATACACGACGCTCCAAGCAAAACACATATCATGTGGCGAATAAAAATATAGCTCCAAGTAAAGTTACCAATGAACGAAGACGAAAGAGGGGATGCCTTCCGAGGGCATCCCCAAGCTTAGGATTTTGGCTATTCTTGAATATCTTGGGGTTCCATGGGCATCCCCAAGCTTAGGCTTTTTCCACTCCATATTCCATAGTCCATCAAATCTTTACCCAAAACTTGAAAACTTCACAACACAAAACTCAACAGGAAATCTCATAAGCTCCGTTGGTGAAAGAAAGCAAAACCACCACGTAAGGTACTGTAATGAACTCATTCTTTATTTATATTGGTGTTAAACATACTGTATTCCAAGTTCTCTATGGTTCATACCACTTAATACTAGCCATAGATGCATCAAAATAAGCAAACAACACACGAAAAACAGAATCTGTCAAAAACAGAACAGTGTAGAAATCTGTAACTAACGCAAACTTATGGAACTTTAAAAATCCTACCAAAATAGGAAGTCATGGTAAATTTGTCTATTGATCAGAAGCAAAAATAATCAACGCAAAATCACGTTTCTGTGATTTAACAAAACTAATTTCGTGCGCGCAAAGTTTCTGTTTTTCAGCCGAATCAAATTAACTATCACCATAGGTTATCCTATAGGTTCTACTTGGCACAAACACTAATTAAAATATATAAAATACATCTAAACATAAGGTATATGCAAAATTTATTCTTAAACAGAAGCAAAAACAAAAAACACAAATAAAATTGGGTTGCCTCCCAACTAGCGCTATCGTTTAACGCCCCTAGCTAGGCATAAAAGCGAAGATAGATCTAAGTAGTGCCATGTTTGGCACTCAATTCCTCAACAGAGCACTTATAATCTTTAGGGGTTTCTCCCTTTTTAGCAATGATCAAACCTTTAGGCAAAAATTCAAGAAATTTGTTTGTAGCAAAAGGTTCCTTGATGATAGAGAGACAATTAGGATGAACGCATATTGATTTGAGATCCGCGTCTCCTTTACTAGAAGATTCACCCTTATTTTTAGGAACATAAATAAACTTGGCAGTTTTGATAGGAGGTTTTGGAGTGTTTTTCATGGAAGAGTATGCCGACCCTAAGTTGGTAATAATATTCTCAAGTTTACCGATTCTTGCAGAATCTAAATCTATCTTTTCATTAACTATAGGTTCTTTCTCTTTAAAAACTTTCAAAGTAACTCCAACCCTAGATCCATATTGGTTAATTTGATTATGAATCTTTTTATCCAAATTTTCAATCAACTCAACAGTGGTAACTTTATTTTTAATAATTTCAAGCCTTTGCATCACATGCTCCAAAGTTAAAACGGTTCCATTAACCAAAAGAGGTGGTGGGCCAAACAAATCTAACATAGCATTATAAGCATCAAACGTATGGCTACTCAAGAAATCCCCTCCGGTAATGGTATCAAGAATGCATCTATTCCAAGGAGTAATGCCCACATAAAAATTGCGAAGAAGAACGGAAGTAGAAAGCTTCCTAGTAGATTATTTTGAGCATTGCAAATTCTATGCCAAGCATCTTTTAAATTTTCTCCCTCCCTTTCCTTAAAATTAAGAATTTCATGTTCGGCAGTAATAACAAGGATAGGAGGACTAGCCATAATGACAAGGTAAACAATCTAACACACAAGCAAACAGAAAAAGGCAAGTGAAAGAGAGAGGAGAAGATTGGGAAAGAGAGGGCGAATAAAACGGCAAGGGTGAAGTGTGGGAGAGGAAAACGAGAGGCAAATGGCAAATAATGTAAATGCGAGGGAGATGAGTTTGTGATGGGTACTTGGTATGTCTTGACTTGAGCGAAGACCTCCCAGGCAACGGCACCAGAAATCCTTCTTGCTACGTCTTGAGCTTGTGTTGGTTTTGCTTGAACAGGAAAGGGTGATGCAACAATAGTAGCGTAAGTATTTCCCTCAGTTTTTGAGAACCAAGGTATCAATCAAGTAGGAGGCTCCTCAGAAGTCCCACGCACCTACACAAACAAACAAAGAACTCGCAACCAATGCAATAAAGGGGTTGTCAATCCCTTCACGGCCACTTGCGAAAGTGAGATCTGATAGAGATAGTATGATAAGATAAATATATTTTTGCTATTTTATAATATAGATAGGAAAAGTAAAGATGCAAATAAAAGTAGATTGAAAGCTTATATGATAAAAGATAGACCCGGGGGCCATAGGTTTCACTAGTGGCTTCTCTCAAGATAGCATAAGTATTACGGTGGGTAAACAAATTACTGTCGAGCAATTGATAGAAAAGCGAATAATTATGAGATTATCTAGGCACGATCATGTATATAGGCATCACGTCCGTGACAAGTAGACCGACTCCTACCTGCATCTACTACTATTACTCCACACATCGACCGCTATCCAGCATGCATCTAGAGTATTAAGTTCATAAGAACAGAGCAACGCATTAAGAAAGATGACATGATGTAGAGGGATAAACTCATGCAATATGATATAAACCCCATCTTTTTATCCTCGATGGCAACAATACAATACGTGCCTTGCAACCCCTGCTGTCACTGGGTAAGGACACCGCAAGATTGAACCCAAAGCTAAGCACTTCTCCCATGGCAAGAAAGATCAATCTAGTAGGCCAAACCAAACTGATAATTCGAAGAGACTTGCAAAGATAGCTCAATCATACATAAAAGAATTTAGAGGAGATTCAAATATTTCTCATAGATAAACTTGATCATAAACCCACTATTCATCAGATCTCGACAAACACACCGCAAAAAGAGTTACATCGAATAGATCTCCACAAGAGAGGGGGAGAACATGGTATTGAGATCCAAAAAGAGAGAAGAAGCCATCTAGCTAATAAATATGGACCCGGAGGTGTGTGGTAAACTACTCACAACTCATCGGAGGGGTTATGGTGTTGATGTAGAAGCCCTCCGTGGTCAATTCCCCCTCCGGCGGAGCGTCGGCGAAGGCTCCAAGATGAGATCTCATGGATACAGAAGGTTATGGCGGTGGAAATTGTTTTTCGTTGGCTACCCGGATGTTTTCGGGGACATGGGTATATATAGGAGGAAGAAGTACGTCGGTGGCCTCCCGAGGGGCCCACGAGACAGGGGGCGCGCCCTGTAGGGGTGGGCGCGCCCCCCACCCTCGTGGCCGCCTCGGCTACTTCTTGACTTGCACTCCAAGTCCTCTGGATCATGTTCGTTCCAAAAATCACGCTCCCAAAGGTTTCATTCCGTTTGGACTCCGTTTGATATTCCTTTTCTTCGAAATACTGAAATAGGCAAAAAAACAGCAATACGGGCTGGGCCTCCGGTTAGTAGGTTAGTCCCAAAAATGATATAAATGTGTAAAATAAATCCCATAAACATCCAAAAGGGGTAATATAATAGCATGGAACAATCAAAAATTATAGATACGTTGGAGACGTATCACGCTACCGAGCTCATTTGACATAGCCACTGCCAGAAACCCTAGTCACTTCGGTCTAACTGATAGGGATCTCGGTCTCACCGAGATGGGATTGCAAACTCTCTGTTTCCCTTCGTAAAGTTTCAGTCTAACCGAGATGAGCGATCGGTCCCATCGAATCTGCAATGCAAACTCCCTGTTTCCTTTTCATAACGTTTCGGTCCCACCGAGACGAGCGAATCGGTCCCACCAAGTTTGCCTGACCAACTCCCTGGTTTGCTTATTACCAAAGTCGGTCCAACCGAGTTTGTGTGATCGGTTAAACCAAGATTATGTTATGCCCTATCCCTAATGATGTCGGCCCCACCAAGTTGACGTGTTGGTCCCACCGAAATGCCTAAGGGTCACATTATGAACTAAATCGGTCCGACCGAGTTTTCTTATTCGGTCCCACCAGGTTTGGTGAATTATGTGTAACAGTTAGATTTTGTGTGGAGGCTATATATACCCCTCCACCCTCTCCTCATTCGTGAGGGAAGCCATCAGAACGTGCCTACACTTCCAGCATTCATTTTCTAAGAGAGAACCATCTACTCATGTGTTGAGGCCAAGATATTCCAATCCAACCATATGAATCTTGATCTCTAGCCTTCCCCAAGTTGCTTTCCACTCAAATCTTCTTTCCACCAAATCCAATCCTATGAGAGAGAGTTGAGTGTTGGGGAGACTATCATTTGAAGCACAAGAGCAAGGAGTTCATCAACAACACACCATCTATTACCTTTTGGAGAGTGGTGTCTCCTAGATTGGTTAGGTGTCACTTGGGAGCCTCCGACAAGATTGTGGAGTTGAACCAAGGAGTTTGTAAGGGCAAGGAGATCACCTACTTCGTGAAGATCTACCCTAGTGAGGCAAGTCCTTCGTGGGAGATGGCCATGGTGGGATAGACAAGGTTGCTTCTTCGTGGACCCTTCGTGGGTGGAGCCCTCCATGCACTCACACAACCGTTACCCTTCATGGGTTGAAGTCTCCATCAACATGGATGTACGATAGCACCACCTATCGGAACCACGCTAAAAACATCCGTGTCTCCAATTGTGTTGCACACTCCAATCCCATCCCTTTACTTTCTTACAAGTTGCATGCTTTACTTTCCGTTGCTCATATACTCTTTGCATGCTTGCTTGAATTGTATCAAGATTGCTTGACTTGTGCTAAGTTGCTAAAATCTGCCAAGAACTAAAATGTGGAAAAGGTTAAGTTTTTATTTGGTCAAGTAGTCTAATCACCCCCCTCTAGACATACTTTTGATTCTACAAGGATCCACATAATCTTGATGGGAATCCTTGGGGTTGTAGTCGTACTTGATGAAGTAGAACTTGTCTATCTCCATGAAGAAGCAACCTTGTATATCCCACCATGGCCATCGCTCACGAAGGACTTGCCTCACTAGGGTAGATCTTCACGAAGTAGGCGATCTCCTTGCCCTTAAAAACTCCTTGGTTCACTCAACAATCTTGTCGGAGGCTCCCAAGTGACACCTAACCTCTAGGAGACACCACTCTCCAAAAGGTAATAGATGGTGTGTTGATGATGAACTCCTTGCTCTTGTGCTTCAAATGATAGTCTCCCAAACACTCAACTCACTCTCATAGGATTGGATTTGGTGGAAAGATGATTTGAGTGGAAAGCAACTTGGGGAAGTCTAGAGATCAAGATTCATATGGTTGGATTGGAATATCTTGGTCTCAACACATGAGTAGGTGGCTCTCTCTCAGAAAATGAGTAGTGGAACTGTAGGCACGATCTGATGGCTTCCCTCACGAATGAGGAGAGGGTGGGGGTATATATAGCCTCCACACAAAATCTAACCGTTACACACATTATACCAAACTCGGTGGGACCGAATCACAAAACTCGGTCGGACCGATTCAGTGCATATGTGACCATTAGGCAATTTCGGTGGGACCGACATGTCATCTCGGTGGGACCGATATCATTAGGGTTAGGGCATAACGTAATCTCAGTTGGACCGATTACTCAAACTCGGTTGGACTGACTTTGGTAATAACCTAACAGAGAGTTGTTCAGGCAAACTCGATGGGACCTATTCGCTTGTCTCGGAGGGACCCAAGCGTTACGAAAGGGAAACAGAGAGTTTGCTTTGCAGGCTCAGTGGGACCGATCGCTCATCTCGGTTAGACCGAAACGTTATGAAGGGAAATAGAGAGTTTGCAACCCCATCTCAGTGAGACCGAGATCCCTATCGGTGAGACCGAAAATATAGGGTTTCTGGCAATGGCTATGTCAAATGAGTAGTGGCGCCGGATGGATCAAATCGGTGGGGCCGAGTTTGACTTTTGGTTTGGGACATATGTGGATATGAGAAAGTGGTTGAGGGCTTTTGGAGCGAATCACTAAGCATTTTGAGCAAGCAAGCCATTAAGCAACACCTCATCCCCTTTTAATAGTATTGGCTTTCCTATAGACTCAATGTGATCTTGGATCACTAAAATAGAAAATGTAGAGTCTTGGACTTTGAAGCTTGAGCGAATCTTTTATCCTTAGCATTTTGAGGGGTCCACATTCCTTATCCATGCCATGCCAATCATTGAAATTTCCTGAAATATTTATCTTGTAAAGGCATTAGTTCAATGAGCTATATGTTGTTAATCATTACCAAAACCACCCAGGGATAGTTGCACTTTCAATCTCCCCCTTTTTGGTAATTGATGACAACATATAGATCAAAGCTTCGACAAATGATAATAAGATTGAAGTACATTGTCGCTTTGAGAAGTATGTGACAAACAAGAGATCCCCTAAATTTGTGCATTATTTAAAAATGTGCTTTGGACTGCAAAATGCACAATGTGTTAGGATCATGGGTCACTCTTCCATGTCACATACATCTTGGTGGAGCGCTTAAAATGATAATAATTGAACACATGCACTCATCACCAAGCAAAGTGAATGATCATAAATGGATATGAAGGATATATCATTAAAAGCACATATTAAAGTAGCATATGATCAAACACATGATGATCCAAGTATCTTACAAAAGTCATAATGTATCAAGCAAACACACAAAAAAGTTCAAGCAAATAAAAATGCAAAGAGAGACAAAACAACACACACTCTCTCTCTCTATCTCGAAGACTATGATCTATACATATTTCTCCCCCTTTGGCAACAAGTACCAAAAAGTTAAAAATATGCATAGTGCTATGCGTCTCTCAGGATGGGTCTTCATGTGATGGTGTAGAGATGACTCCAAGGACGAAAGCGTCTGTAGATGTGGTTGGAGCTGGTGGAGTGGCTGCGGGAGCTGGTGGCACTGAAGTTGTGGCTGCTGGTGCAGATGTAGTGGCTCTTGTGTCTGGGACATGCACTGCAGCAGACCTCTAACTCCTGGGCACTCTAGTGAAAGCATCTGTAGTAGACTTGCCCTTCTTATCCTCCACTTCCTCCTGAAGTTGCTCAACTACTGACTGGATCTCAGTTACTTTGACATCAAGATCATAGAATTTCTGCTAAGTGATCCTCTCCAAGCTCTCTTGGTTTTGAATTAGGGTGGCCAAGCCCTTTTCAATCCTCAAGGTGGAGGTGATCAGATATCCAAGCTGATCTTGCTTGCTCTTCAAGAATACTTGAGATGCCTCTTTAGCTGTTGGCATCTTTGCAGCTTTCTCTGCCCTTGCCTTCTCTCTCTTCTCATGTGCTTGCACAGATGATGGATCTTCTTCATTCATAACAGCAATGTTGTCCTCAAAGTCTGGCTTGAGGGGTAAATGCTCCTTGTCCAACAAATATGTGCCTGTGCCCATCTTGGAGTTGATGAGCACCTGAATTTGTGGAGCATACCCACAAGATCTCTTCTGATCTGCAGCTGTCCTCTTGATTGTTTCCAAAATCAGACTCATCACTTTGAACTTTTGAGGGACATCAAATATATGCAGCAAGTTGATGGAGTGTCCTCTGATCATTTTGTGATCTCCTGATTTTGGCAACAGAGTGTGCCTTAGAATGGTATTGATTGTTGGTAGCCCTGACAGCAAGTGCTTCACAGAGCCAAACTTGTGAGTCTCCGGGTCTGCATCAGGTATCTCCTTGTACATGCTGGCCATTGAGTTGTGATCCTTCTTCTTCTTGGCATAAACATCCAAGTCATCTTCACGAGCCTCTGGGGCATGCCTTGAAGTTGTCATAGGCACCTGGGAAGTGCTCTTCATTCTCTCTTATGTAGGTCCAGTCCACCCATCTCATGTCACACACTATGGGCTTCTTGTCAAGCATGATTGTCTCATAGAAATATTGTTGTTCCTTTGTGTGGAACCTGTAATCCACAGCAGTTCTCCTCCTAACAGTATATGGGTCAGCCTTTCTCCACTATCTCAGTCCTGCATCCTTCCTGATCCTCATATCCTCTACAACAGGATGTGCATCATTATGATCTGGGATCTTGGGCTTCATCTTTCTTAGCACTTGGGCTTCAGCTTCCTCTTCTTCAGCTTCAGGCACTTGGGCCTTGTTCTTCTCCTCAGCAGGTATGTTCCTGGTACTCCTCTTGGGTGCAGTCTTGGGAACTGGAGCAGTAGCTTTGGGAGCAGTTTTGGGATTAGCAGCAACCCCTGACTTTATAGCATCTCCCATTAGCTTATGTGCCTTAGGCGCTCGAGCAGCATCCTCTTCCTCTTCATCATCTGATCTTACCATTGTGGACTTTCCAAGCATTTTGGCAGTTGTTGTTCTTGCCCTCTTCTTCTTGTCCTCACCAGCTGCCTCTTCTTCAGATTCAATGGTGAACTTCATAGTTTCACCTATGGCAACCTTCCTGGGCTTGGATGTAGGCACTCTCCTGGCAGGTGCCTTCATGTTCATGCCTGGCCTAGTTGATGCAGCAGTGCCAAATTCTTTCTTCACCACCTTCTTCTTTGAAGTGGCCTCATCATCAGCTGCAACATAGTCTTCATCCTTTGAATCATAAGTTCTCTTCTTCCTTGTTCTAGTAGCTGCCTTGGGCAAGTTACTAGGTGTGCTCCTGCTGCCCTCATCATAGCTGCTGGAGGAACTAGTGACCTCACTCATCTGTCCTGGCTGTTCAGACCTGTTCTGGCTATCACTCTAGTCAGTCATCTTGTAGTTAACTGTCAGCAGACCCTGTGAATAGGCTGTAGATGAGGTAGAGTAGATGAGCATCACAAAGTACAGAGGTTTTGCAAAACAAATTGAGTCAAAAAGATTAGTTTTAGTTCTCTATAGAAGTGATCTTAGAGCTACCGAATTGACAAACTCGGTGATACCGAAGCAACACTTGGAACCTAAACTAGTGAACTCGGTTGGGCCGAGTCACAGTTAGGTGGCACCGAGATTGCTAGGGATTCACAGAATCCTAAACTCGGTCACACCAATTTGCACGTTTCGGTCAGACCGAAAAGCGCAAGTGCAATGGCCTAAGCCGAATCGGTGAGACCGATTTCTACATTTCGGTCGGTCCGAGATGAGTTCTGCGGAGGGCTAATGATACGTCCCCAACGTATCTATAATTTTTGATTGTTCCATGCTATTATATTACCTCTTTTGGATGTTTATGGGCTTTATTTTACACATATATATCATTTTTGGGACTAACCTACTAACCGGATGCCCAGCCCATGTTGCTGTTTTTTGCCTATTTCAGTATTTCGAAGAAAAGGAATATCAAACGGAGTCCAAATGGAATGAAACCTTCGGGGGCGTGATTTTTGGAACGAACGTGATCCGGAGAGCTTGGAGTGCGAGTCAAGAAGCTTCCGAGGGCCCCACGAGATAGGGGGCCGCCCCCCTGTAGGACGCGCCCCCTGTCTTGTGGGCCCCTCGAGCGGCCACCGACGTACTTCTTCCTCCTATATATACCTACGTACCCCGAAAACATCCAGGAGCACCACGAAACACAATTTCCACTGCCGTAACCTTCTGTATCCGCGAGATCTCATCTTGGAGCCTTTGCCGGCACTCTGCCGGAGGGGGAATCAACCACGGAGGGCCTCTACATCAACATCCTTGCCCCTCCGATGAGTTGTGAGTAGTTTACCACAGACCTACGGGTCCATAGTTATTAGCTAGATGGCTTCTTCTCTCTTTTTGGATCTCAATACAATGTTCTCCCCCTCTCTTGTGGAGATCTATTCGATGTAAACTCTCTTTGCAGTGTGTTTTTCAAGATCCGATGAATTGTGGGTTTACGATCAAGTTTATCTACGAATAATATTTGAATCTTCTCTGAATTCTTTTATGTATGATTGAGTTATCTTTGCAAGTCTCTTCGAATTATCAGTTTGGTTTGGCCTACTAGATTGGTCTTTTTTGCCATGGGAGAAGTGCTTAGCTTTGGGTTCAATCTTGCAGTGTCCTTACCCAGTGACAGAAAGGGTTGCAAGGCACGTATTGTATTGTTGCCATCGAGGATAACAAGATGGGGTTTATATCATATTGCATGTGTTTATCCCTCTACATCATGTCATCTTGCTTAATGCATTACTCTGTTCTTATGAACTTAATACTCTAGATGCAGGCAGGAGTCGGTTGATGTGTGGAGTAATAGTAGTAGATGCAGGCAGGAGTCGGTCTACTTGTTATGGACGTGATGCCTATATACATGATCATGCCTAGATAATCTCATAACTATGCGCTTTTCCATCAATTGCTCGACAGTAATTTGTTCACCCATTGTAATACTTATGCTATCTTGAGAGAAGCCACTAGTGAAACCTATGGCCCCGGGTCTATCTCTTATCATATTTGGTTTCAATCTACTTTTATTTGCATCTTTACTTTTTGCATCTATATCATAAAATACCAACAATATATTTATCTTATCATACTATCTTTATTAGATCTCACTTTCGCAAGAGGCCATGAAGGGATTGACAACCCCTTTATTGCATTGGTTGCGAGTTCTCAGTTTGTTTGTGTAGGTGCGTGGGACTTTCGAGGAGCCTCCACTAGTAGAAAACCACCCATTAGACCTGGTTCGTAAGGGCCTTTAGTCCCGGTTCACGAACCGGGACTAATGGGTCGTTACTAATACCTCCACCCATTAGTCCCGGTTCAAACACGAACCGGGACCAATGTGCCTCCATGTGGCCCGGTTCGCCGAGCCCAGCCAGGGGGCCTTTGGTCCCGGTTGGTGGCTCCAACCGGGACCAAAAGGCATCCACGCGTCTGCATTCCAGTGGCTGGGGTTTTTTCTTGAAAGGAGGGGGGTTGGGGGTTTTGGGGGGTTAATTTAGGTGTTTCGTATATTGTGTTAGCTAGCTAATTAATAGAGAGAAGTGTCCTCTCTTATGTCCGTGCTTGGTCGACGCTACGTAGTATATGTACATAAGTGATCGAGAGAACCATTCAGTACAGAAGTTCGTCATGCATACCGAGAGAAGATCGATCGACCTCTCCTTCTCTGAGAGATTGGTCGAACAACAAGTTTTTTACTGGCTACATACATGTATAAGATCTCTTAATTACAAACCCCTAGCATTTGAAATCAAGTTCCAGATGGTATTCTCCGGCTTTACTGATGACGTGTTCAAGAAAGAATCCTGCCAATTCCTCTTGAATTGCTTTCATGCGATCTGGTTCTAGGAGTTCATCCCGCATCTGCCACGTCTAATTTGAAGCAGGGGGTTAATTAATACATATATATGAATGAAACTCAACAGAAATGATGGTGTAATAAAATGAAATTGTGAATATTATTGCTTACACACTTCATATTGTCTTCTAGAGTAGCCCCTCTTGTTTTTCAAAGTCGCGTTGTGGATGAACTCGCACACGTAGTATCCACAGAAATCATTCCCTTCCTCCTGCCACAAGCACTTTACGAGAAATAGAGGTCAATCAAACTGATAATGAAGTATTATAAATGGCATTGATGAAAGTATAGCTATAGAATCAACGGGAGATGCGCGCAACTAGCTAGCCAGTAGTACTTACTTTCGGGTATGTATATCGCAGCTCCTTCGGCAGTCCCGGAGCTTGTGCGGTGAACTGTTTCCAAACCCTGCAAGACAAAGAAAATAATTATTATTACTTGAGATATCAGGAAATGAACAAAAAGTTGCCGATATGGTGCGATAATGATCGATTGAACTTACTTGCTGAGCATTTCAGTGATGTCCGCATAGTTTTCGAGATCTTTTCGTCTCGAGTCTAAGACGGTTACTAGTCCATGCTCAAGCTTAATCTCCAGAAGAATATAGTGGTACCTGCACACGCATGCATAACTCATCAATTACATTACTATAACCTCGCTCGAGTAATAAGGGAAACCGAATATGCACACGACAGTAACACTCACGGGCCGTTGTAAGGAAAGAGTATGGTATCTTTGTTTTGATTTTTGATCAACGATTGTAGCAAGTTGTCCTCGGCCTCTTCGACGCGCTTTTTAACCAGAAATACATCTATGATATTTGTGTTAATGAACCCAATATCATAGATTTAATTTTTTTTTGCACTCGACGATCTTCAATCTGCATAATATATTGAGGATAATTAATTATAAATACATGCAATGAAAGAGCCGAGCTATATATAGAGACTTAATGACAGAAATAGTACTTACAGGCAGTAGCAAAAGACCATTAATTTATCGAGGGCCTTTTGATTGAAGAACTCGAAGAACTCCTCAAATGGAACACACAACAGATCATTTGATACGAGGTCGTGCTCCTCTTTAATGTTCAGATACAAACTGTTCATCCCCTCAGACTCTCTGCAGGTTTTCACACTACAGGAAACAGTTAATTTGCCGTCTGTGGATTACAGACGGCAAAGACCTAAATCCAGACGGCAAAGATTTCGCCGTCAGGAAGCAGACGGCAAACTCAGACGGCAAAGATTAGCCGGCAAAGAATACTTTGCCGTCAGCTTTTCATCGGACAGACGGCAAAGACTTTGCCGTCAGCCAAACATCAGATTTGCCGTCAACCGAATAAATTACAGACGGCAAACAAAAGCATCTTTGCCGTCAGCCAAAGGCCATCTTTGCCGTCAACCTCATACATCACAGACGGCATAGAAATATTTTTTAATCAAATAAAAAATAAACCTACAATGCACAGGTGAGATCAGCTATCAAATACACGGTCAAGGAAACCCCACTACCAATCTTCGTATAAAATACACATTATCGATTTTTTTGCATTCCATATGGACAAAAACCCACAAGATATACCACACTAGATTATACACAATACACATTATACAATACGGAGTACTGCATGTCTACATCACAATACATGAAAATATTACAGATGATTATCTTCTGGATCCACCGTGACTTCGATATGGTGGAGACGAACAAGCGCTTCTCGATCTGCCGCTCCTCTATCTGTGTAGGCCACTGCGGGATGCGCTCGATCTGGTGGCACCAGCGCCGGTGTCGGCCAGTGGCGAGGGCGGAGGTGGGCTCCAGCGGGCGGACGGCGCTCGCGGACGCAGGCGAAGGTGGGCGAACGTGGGTGCGTGGATGAGGAGGACGGCGTGCGGCCGATTGCGCGGCCGGTGGCATGGGCGGAGGCGGGCTCCGATGGCGCGGTGGAGGCCGAGGCGGAGGCGGGCCCCGGTGGTGCGGCGGAGGTCGAGGCAGAGGCAGGCTGGTGGTACGGTGGAAGTCGAGGCGGAGGCGGGCTCCGGTGGCCCGGCGGAGGCCGAGGCGGAGGCGGGCTCCGGTCGTGCGCAGGGGCGGAGGCGGGCTCTGGTGGCGCCGCGAAGGCGGACGGCGCGCGACGGGGGACGGGGCAGGGGTCGGCGGCGCCGGGGGCTGAGAGGAAGCGGCCGGAGCAGGGGCCGGCGGCGCCGGGGGTTGAGAGGAAAGGTCGCCGGCTTGCTATGGATCGAGAGCAAAGAAGGGAGAGAGATCGTGGTGAGGGTGGGTGCGGGAGGATAAGGGAGAGAGAGATCGTGGTGGGTGGGTGCGGGAGGATAAGGGAGAGAGAGTGGTGGGGGCGCGTGGGGCGTGGGGTGAGGCGCTGTAGGGAGCCGGGGATGAGTGGAGTGGATCACGCCATGTCATCGATCCATGTGATCAATCCGCGTCTTGTGTTTCTTCTTTGCCGTCTGGGAAAAAAACACAGACGGAAAAGAGCCCAGTTTGCCGTCTGCTAATAAAAATGAAGACGGCAAAGAATCTTTGCCGTCTGTGAAAACAAAAACTGACGGCAAAGATTCTTTGCCGTGTGTGATTTGTTTCGCAGATGGCAAAGTGCTCTCTTTGCCGTCTGTGTTTTTTTTTCGCAGACAGCGAAGTATATTTTGCCGTCACTTTTTCTTTGTCGTCTGGTGATGACAGTAAATCTTTCTTTGCCGTCTTGCCCGCCGAAAAGCTGACGGCAAAGACATCTCCTGACGGCAAATTAGCTGTTTCCCGTAGTGTCATGTACCAACTATGGAATCTTCGCATCATTGTTGTCAGAGATTTTTCATCTTTGACGAGAGGCTTCCCGTACTCGTATCTGAATACGTCCACCTCCATGATGTGCATCGTCAGGCAGGTAATCTTCAAGATTGCCATAACCGGCCACCGTCCCCGGAGGATTAGACACATTGAGCGGGGGGCACGATTGCTGTGCTTGTTCGCCGAGCTGGGCAATTTTTTTCACCTTTGCTCATTGTTCTTTTAACCTTTTATCACTGACAGTAGTTCCCGACCGCTTGGCTTGGAGATATGTCTGTTCAGTAATGCGCTCATAGTTGGTTCTCGGCGGAGACTTTGGTGGTTTCCTCAGGGCATCGAGAGTGCGCTTTGCTTTCACCGGGTCTACCTTCTCCTCCGGAGGTGGATGTCTCTTTGCTTTCACCCCTTCAAAGAACTCCTTCACGTGGGCCTGCATGATCATATTGTTTTCCTCCTTGGTCCTCCCATACGGTAACTTCTCTAGAGGCTTTAGAGGTGGACCATATCTGTATTGCCTCTCTCTTCTTGTGCTGCTAGATGCCGGAGCAGACGGAGCGGCTGCGGCGTCTGTCTTCTTTTGTGCTTGCTTATGAGGCGGAGGAGAAGGACTACGACGTGCCGGAGCAGCCGGGGCAGCGGCGGGTCTCTTTCGCCCTTGCTGGCAAGGCAGAGAAGGAGGAGGCGGAGTGCTGCCACACGCCGGAGAAGGAGGTGGAGTGCCGCCACGCGTGCCCTGATCGTCACTTGCCGGAGGAGGAGGCGGTGGAGGAGGCGGAGTACTGCCACGCGTGCCCTGATCGTCACTCGCCGGAGGAGGAGGCGGTGGAGGAGGCGGAGTGCCCTGACTCGCCGGAGGAGGAGGAGGAGGCGGAGGCGTCCAGTTCAGAAGGTTGATGAGCTCCTTCCGCCATAGGCATGGAGTCTTCAGAGCAGAACCCAGCCTAGTCTCCCCTTCACCGGTAGGGTTCTCAAGCACGAGGTCCTCAAATCCCTCCGTTATTTCATCCACCATCACCTTAGCAAATCCTTCTGGAATCGGCTGGCAGTGATAAGTTGTGCCGGGTCCACTAGGATAAACTTGGCCAACAGCCGCCTTGACCTTCAAATTCATCCATCGCACCATAATGTGGCAATTTTGAGACTCCGTGATACCATCCACGGGATAGCTGGCAGGAGCCGTCAAGACATGCTCCGGCTGAAGCAGCTCGGTGGAAGCCACGCTGCTTCTCCGCTGAGATGGTGGGGTAGCTTCGGGGGAAGCTTCGGCAGGTCGTTTGTTGCGATTTGCTGCTTCTCGTACCTCTTCTCGTTCCTCTAGCCCCATTACACTTTCGTGCAGCGCCTGCATTTGGTCCTGCTCCAGTTTCTTCCTCCTCTCGTGGGTTTTGTAACCCCCTGCGTCCGGAAAACCAACCTTCCACGGAATGGAGCCTGGCGTGCCTCGTGTCCGTCCAGGGTGCTCAGGATTCCCAAGGGCCATTGTGAGCTCGTCCTTCTCCCTGTTTGGAAGGAACGTCCCTCGCTGCGCTGCATCGATATAGTGTCGAAGGTTCTTGACTGGTGTTTGCAGTTGCTCGTCCGTCCACTGACACTTCCCTGTTACAGGGTCCAAGGTTCCGCCAGCCCCGAAGAACCAAGTCCAGCAACGGTCTGGCCAGTGCATTGTCTCTGGTTCGATCCCTTTTTCAAGCAGATCATGCTCAGCCTTGGACCACTTAGCCCGGGCTTTGAGGTAGCCACCTGACCCCGTGCGATGGTGAAGCTTCTTCTTCGCAGCATTTTTCTTTTTTGTCTCCGACATCTTCTTACTCTTTTCCGATGTCTTGTGGGCCACAAATGCGGGCCAGTGATCTTTGATCTTCTCATATTTGCCGATGAATTCTGGTGTCTTTTTTTTCTCGACAAACTGGTTCAGCTCTTTCCTCCACCTCCTCATTAGGCCTGCCATCTTCTTAAGAGCACAAGACTTGATTAATTGCTCTTTAACTGGCTTCTCCGGATCCTCCTCTGGCGGTAGGGTGAAATTTTCCTTCTGCTCGGTCCAAAGATCTTCTTTCTGCATATCATTGACATAAGACACCTCAGGGTCTTCATCCTTAGCATGCTTATACCATTGTTGGATGCTGATCGGGATCTTGTCCCTAACAAGAACCCTGCACTGAGCAGAAAATGCCTTCCTTGTTCGGATGGGTTCAATTGGTTCGCCGTCGGGCGCGATTTATATGATCTCAAACTTTTCATCCGAGCTCAACTTTTTCTTCGGGCCTCGTCTCCTTACCGAAGTTGTGCTCGATCTGGAGGGCTAGAAATTATAAGGAAGAAAGACGACAGTAATTAATATGTGTACATATACGAAAACAATGGATGCATCAATTAACTAGTCAGCACGGGCTTAACTAATATATATATACCTGGCCGGACTCGGTTCGGTGACCGGAGCAGTCAGCACGGTCTCCTTCGTCTTGTACCTCCATTGTGTCACCGGAGCCATCATGAACATAGTCCTCCTCTTGTACCGGCATTAATGGGTCGAAGCCATCATAAACATAGCCCTCTTCTTCATCCAGCTGACCATCGGTGTCGAGGAGAAATGACGCAACATCATCACTTCCATTTGCGATTATGTCCCCCAACATCGCTTCTGTTTCTTTGTATCGGGAGTGCTCCATAGTTTCTGCAAATATTTACAACATGTCAATTATTATTCAAACATGGTAGAGATGGATATATATATATATATATATATATATATATATATATATATATATATTAGTGGAAAACGTAGAACTAGCTAGCTAATCACAATAAGGAATCATGTTAGTGGCCTCGACGCTGCTTCTCTAGGGTTTGGGGTCGCCTCGACACAACGCTTCAAGGGTTTGGGGTGGCCTCGACGACAACGCTCTTTTAACTTGATAAATTTGGGTGGCCTCGAGAGAGTTAATTTGTCGGGTAGGGGCGCGGCAGGAGGGGGTAGAACACCAACATCGTTTTCTCTCTAGGGTTTGGGTGTCCTCGAGAGTTATCGGGGAGGGGGTATCGGTACCACCCCCTAGCTCGTGTTGAAGTTTCTTCTTTCTCCTCTATTCCTTTCTTTCTTCTTCTTCTCCTCTTCTTTTTCTTCTTCTCCCTCGAGAAAGGAAAATAATTAAGGAAAAGGAAGAAAAGAGAAAGAAGGAAGAAGGAAGAAGAAGAAGAAAAAAAAGAAGAAAAAAAAGAGGAGAAGAAGAAAGGAATAGAGGAGAAGAAGAAAAAATAGATTTTCTTCTTCTTCTATTTTTTCTTCTTTCTTCTCTATTCCTTTCTTCTTCTCCTCTTCTTTTTCTTCTTTTTTCCTCTTCTTATTTATTTCTCCTCTTCTTCCTCTCCTCTTTTTCTCCTTTCTTCCTCTTCTTATTTTCCTTTTTCCTCTCATTCTTTTAGTATTGCTTGTTTTAAAAAAATGTTCAAATAGAAAATTTCGAAAAAAAACAAAGGTTTTGCCTAATGCATTGTTCATATGAATATACAAACATTTGCATATTCTACAATAATTAATATCACCAAAAAAATGTATGAACAGAAAAAAACCCTAACTTTTCTAAAAATCTATCTTTTGCATATATGAAAACATTAATACACATATGAACAAAAAATACATATATGAACAAAAACATGCTCTGAACAATTTTTGAACATCTACATACACATAGCCACATACATACACATATACATTATATATATAGCCACATACATACATATATATATATACATTGAACAAAAAAATTAAACTAATAAAAATGAAAAAAAAACAGAGCCGGCGCGGCGGCTCACAGCGGTGGCGGCGCGCGGGGGCGGGCAACGGCGACGGGGCAGGGGCTCGGGGCGCGGCGCGCAGGGGCGGGCGACGGTGACGGGGCAGAGCCTGGCGGCGACGACGGCGGGCGCGGGCTCGGGGAGGACGGCGCGGGCTCGGGGAGGCCGGCAACGACGACGGGCGCGGGCGACGGCGACGGCGGGGGCGGCGGGCGGCGGCCGGGCAGCCTGGCGGCGATGATGTGCTCGGCGTCGTCGGGGAGCAACTGGTGGCGATGAACTCTGCAAAACTGTGAAGTGCTACTTATATACAAGGAGCATTGGTCCCGGTTGGTGGCACCAACCGGGACCAATGCCCCCCCTTTAGTCCCGGTTGGTGCCACCAACCGGGACCAAAGGCCCCTATGCTGCCCGCATCGGGGCCAAAGTTTAGTCCCACCTCGCTAGTTGAGAGGGGCGCGCAGTGGTTTATAAGCCCCACTGCCGCACCCCTCTCGAGCTCCTCTCCATTGCAGGCTTACGGGCCTACTAGCTACTGCTTTGCTTGATGGGCCTTCTGGGCCTACTGCGGGCCTGAATCCTGGCCCAAAGTAGGGATTCAAGTCGTATTCAGGCCGTGTGGGCCTAGTAGGTGGCACTTTTTTTGTTTTTTTGTTTTCTTTACTTATTGTTGCTATTTTTATTTTTTTCTAGTTTTTTTGTTTTGTTTTCTGCATTATTTATTTACTTTTGTTTTTTGCTTTATTTTTAAATTCTTTTTGCTTTTACTTTTAGGAAAATTATAAACTTTCTGTTAGTGCCATTACTTTTCAAATTTGAAAACACTTTTTTTTTTCTTTCTTGGTTTATTTATTTTATTTTGTTTCTACTTACAACAAAATACTTATTGTTGTTTTTTTTTGTTTTGTTTTCTGCACTATTTATTTTCTTTTGTTTTTTGCTTTATTTTTTAATTCTTTTTGCTTTTAGTTTTAGGAAAATTATAAACTTTCTGTTAGTGCCATTACTTTTCAAATTTGAAAACACTTTTTTTGTTTTTTTGTTTTCTTTCTTGCTTTATTTATTTTATTTTGTTTCTACTTACAACAAAATACTTATTTTTGCTATTTTTAATTATTACGAGGGCAGAACCATAAGACATTAAAGCATTTCAAATGAACTCTGAAAAAGTTGAAAGTTGGCATGGTATCATAAATTGACCCACACATAGCATGTGCATGTACAAAACGGACAATGGTATCATACTCGTCAGTTACAAAATTGGCATGGTATCATCATAATAGTTGCGGGAGAAAGTCTTCACTTTTTCTTCGCTTGTGTCATTTGCTTATTGCACCGTAACCTTGGATAATCTTCATCGTTTATCAGGATGATGGGGTCAGCCTTGACTTTAAAGGGAGGAATTTCATGAAACTTTTCATAATCTTCAGACATGTCTGTCTTGTCCTCCACTCCCACGATGTCCCTTTTCCTGAAAGAACTATGTGGTGCTTTGGCTCATCATATGATGTATTCGCTTCCTTATCTTTTCTCTTTCTCGGTCTGGTAGACATGTCCTTCACATAGATAACCTGTGCCACATCATTGGCTAGGACGAACGGTTCGTCAGTGTACCCAAGATTTTTCAGATCCACTATTGTCATTCCGTACTGTGGGTCTACATGTACCCCGCCTCCTGACAGATTGACCCATTTGCACTTAAACAAAGGGACCTTAAAATCATGTCCGTAATCAAGTTCCCATATGTCCACTATGTAACCATAATATGTGTCCTTTCCCCTCTCGGTTGTTGCATCAAAGCGGACACCGTTGTTTTGGTTGGTGCTCTTTTGATCTTGGTCAATCGTGTAAAATGTATTCCCATTTATCTCGTATCCTTTCCAAATCGTAACAGTCGAAGATGGTCCCCTGGATAACAAGTACAGCTCATCACAAACAGTGTTGTCACCTCTGATACGTGCTTCCAACCAACTGCTGAAAGTCCTGATGTGTTCACATGTAATCCAGTCGTCGCACTGCTCCGGGTGTTTGGAGTGCAGACTGTTCTTGTGTTCATCAACATACGGGGTCACCAAGGTAGAGTTCTGTAGAACTATGTAGTGTGCTTGAGACCAAGAATATCCGTCCCTCCATATTATTGAGTCCCTTCCAAGCGTGCCTTTTCCAGTCAGTCTCCCCTCATACCGCGATTTAGGGAGACCTATCTTCTTAAGGCCAGGAATGAAGTCAACACAAAACCCGATGACATCCTCTGTTTGATGGCCCATGGAGATGCTTCCTTCTGGCCTAGCGCGGTTACGGACATATTTCTTTAAGACTCCCATGAACCTCTCAAAGGGGTACATATTGTGTAGAAATACGGGGCCCAAAATGACAATCTCGTCAACTAGATGAACTAGGACGTGCGTCATGATATTGAAGAAGGATGGTGGGAACACCAGCTCGAAACTGACAAGACATTGCACCACATCACTCCTTAGCCTTGGTATGATTTCTGGATCGATCACCTTCTGAGAGATTGCATTAAGGAATGCACATAGCTTCACAATGGCTAATCGGACGTTTTCCGGTAGAAGTCCCCTCAATGCAACCGGAAGCAGTTGCGTCATAATCACGTGGCAGTCATGAGACTTTAGGTTCTGAAACTTTTTCTCTGCCATATTTATTATTCCTTTTATATTCGACGAGAAGCCAGTCGGGACCTTCATACTAAGCAGGCATTCAAAGAAGATTTCCTTCTCTTCTTTGGTAAGAGCATAGCTGGCAGGACCTTCATACTGCTTTGGAGGCATGCCGTCTTTTTCGTGCAAACGTTGCAGGTCCTCCCGTGCCTCAGCTGTATCTTTTGTCTTCCCATACACGCCCAAGAAGCCTAGCAGGTTCACGCAAAGGTTCTTCGTCACGTGCATCACGTTGATCGAAGAGCAGACCTCTAGGTCTTTCCAGTAGGGTAGGTCCCAAAATATAGATTTCTTCTTCCACATGGGTGTGTGTCCCCTAGCGTCACTCGGAACAACTAGTCCACCGGGACCCTTTCCAAAGATTACGTGTAAATCATTGACCATAGCAAGTACGTGATCACCGGTACGCATGGCGGGCTTCTTCCGGTGATCTGCCTCGCCTTTGAAATGCTTGCCTTTCTTTCGACATTGATGGTTGGTCGAAAGAAATCGACGATGGCCCAGGTACACATTCTTCCTGCAGCTTGCCAGGTATATACTATCGGTGTCAAGTAAACAGTGCATGCATGCGTGGTATCCCTTGTTTGTCTGTCCTGAAAGGTTACTGAGAGCGGGCCAATCATTGATGGTCATGAACAGCAACGCCTTTAGGTTAAATTCCTCCTGTTTGTGCTCATCCCACGTACGTACACCGTTTCCATTCCACAGCTGTAAAAGTTCTTCAACTAATGGCCTTAGGTACACATCAGTGTCATTGCCGGTTGCTTAGGGCCTTGGATGAGAACTGGCATCATAATGAACTTCCGCTTCATGCACATCCAAGGAGGAAGGTTATACATACATAGAGTCACGGGCCAGGTGCTGTGATTGCTTCTCTGCTCCCTGAAAGGATTAATGCCATTCGCTCTTAAAGCAAACCATACGTTCCTTGGCTCACTTGCAAACTCATCCCAGTACTTTCTCTCGATTTTTCTCCACTGCGACCCGTCAGCGGGTGCTCTCAACTTCCCGTCTTTCTTACGGTCCTCACTGTGCCATCGCATCAACTTGGCATGATCTCCGTTTCTGAACAGACGTTTCAACCGTGGTATTATAGGAGCATACCACATCACCTTCGCAGGAACCCTCTTCCTAGGGGGCTCGCCGTCAACATCACCAGGGTCATCTCGTCTGATCTTATACCGTAATGCACCG
This sequence comes from Triticum timopheevii, assembly GCA_963921465.1. Taxonomy (NCBI): domain Eukaryota; kingdom Viridiplantae; phylum Streptophyta; class Magnoliopsida; order Poales; family Poaceae; genus Triticum; species Triticum timopheevii. The sequence goes on from OY997266.1 coordinate 558,469,999, forward strand.
CATACCGGGCATGCGTTCAGATCCTTGTACGCACTGCGGTAGAGGATGCAGTCATTAGGGCATGCATGTATCTTCTGCACCTCCAATCCTAGAGGGCATACGACCTTCTTTGATGCGTATGTACTGTCGGGCAATTCGTTATCCATTGGAAGCTTCTTCTTCAATATTTTCAGTAGCTTCTCAAATCCTTTGTCAGGCACAGCATTCTCTGCCTTCCACTGCAGCAATTCCAATACGGTACCGAGCTTTGTGTTGCCATCTTCGCAATTGGGGTACAACCCTTTTTTGTGGTCCTCTAGCATGTGATCGAACTTCAGCTTCTCCTTTTGACTTTCGCATTGCGTCCTTGCATCGACATGACCCGGCGGAGATCATCATCATCGGGCACATCGTCTGGTTCCTCTTGATCTTTAGCAGCTTCGCCCGTTGCAGCATCATCGTGCACATCGTCTGGTTCCTCTTGATCTTCAAGAGCATCACCGTATTCAGGGGGCACATAGTTGTCATCGTACTCTTCTTCTTCGCCGTCTTCCATCATAACCCCTATTTCTCCGTGCCTCATCCAAACATTATAGTGTGGCATGAAACCCTTGTAAAGCAGGTGGGTGTGGAGGATTTTCCGGTCAGAGTAAGACTTCGTATTCCCACATATAGGGCATGGACAACACATAAAACCATTCTGCTTGTTTGCCTCAGCCACTTCGAGAAAATCATGCACGCCCTTAATGTACTCGGAGGTGTGTCTTGAACCGTACATCCATTGCCGGTTCATCTACGTGCATTATATAATGAAGTGACCAAATTAATAGAAGTTCATCATCACATTAAAACCAAAGTACATACATAGTTCTCATCTAACAACATAAAGCTCTGCAGAGCATCTAAATTAATTAAACCATACACTGAAACTATGTAAAACATTTCAATGTGAAAACAAATGCGATCATAATCGCAACCAATGTAACAACTGATCCAACGGCATAATGATTCCAAGCCTCGGTATGAATGGCATATTTTCTAATCTTTCTAATCTTCAAGCGCATTGCATCCATGTTGATCTTGTGATCATCGACGACATCCGCAACATGCAACTCCAAAATCATCTTCTCCTCCTCAATTTTTCTAATTTTTTCCTACAAGAAATTGTTTTCTTCTTCAACTAAATTTAACCTCTCGACAATAGGGTCGGTTGGAATTTCAGGTTCAGCAACCTCCTAGATAAATAAAATCTATGTCACGTTGGTCGGCATAATTGTCATAAACAATAAATGAACCAATAGTTATGAAAAGATAATATATACCACATCCGAATCATAGACAGGACGAGGGCCGACGGGGGCGGATACCAAAACCATCGCACTATATAAGATGCAATAATAAAAGTAAGAAAATAATACAAGTATCTATCTAAACATACAAGTAAGAATATTTTTCCTTTCAGAAAGAAGATAAGAACAAGAGGCTCACCACGGTGGTGCCGCCGATGAGATCGGCGCGGGTGATCGACGACGGTGAAGACGGGGACGGGGCATGACGGACCACTAAACCTAGACAAATATTGAGGAAAATGGAGCTTGGCGGTCGAGCTTGGAGGGGAGAAAGCTTAAGTAGTGTGGCTCGGGCATTCCATCGAACACCTCGTGTGCATAGGAGGTGAGCTAGAGCACCACAAAGCTCTCCCCTCGCCGGCCACGAAAAATAGAGCACCAGGAGTGCTCTGCTCGCGAGAGGGGGGTATATATAGGAACCACCATTGGTCCCGGTTGGTCGCGTGAACCGGAACTAAAGGGTTGCCTTTGGTCCCGGTTTGTGCCACCAACCGGGACCAATGGTTGTGGGCCAGGAGCGAGGCCCATTGGTCCCGATTCGACCCACCAACCGGGACCAAAAGGTCCAGAGGAACCGGGACCAATGGCCCACGTGGCCCGGCCGGCCCCGGGGGCTCAAGAACCGGGTCCAATGCCCCCATTGGTCCCTGTTCTGGATTGAACCGGGACTAATGGGCTGGACCGGCCTGGACCATTGCCCCCTTTTCTACTAGTGCTCCTACTGGATTGATACCTTGGTTCTCAAAACTGAGGGAAATACTTACACTACACTTTGCTGCATCACCCTCTCCTCTTCGAGGAAAACCAACGCAAGCCCAAGATGTAGAAGCTAACCCTAAAATTTCCGAATCAATCTAGACCTAAGGAAGATTTGGCTGGATAGATTAATCTCATTCGTGGCAAGAAGTAAGGCATTGTCCTTGTGCTAGTAATCGGAGTGAAAAAGATAACACAGGGGGTCGAACACATACCCTAGAGCGGCGAGTGTTCGCGATAGCGGCAACGGGCGAAGCAGAATCCGTTGACAGCGGCAGAGTCCAATGGCAGGAGGTCGTTGGTGGCGAGGAGACGATCCGGACACCCGAGGAGGCAGAGCAGGACACGCGCGGGCTGAGGAGTTTTGAAGTAATTTCCAAAATCTCACCCGTGGGTATATATATCCTGACCCTGTCGATGTGACCAAGTGGAACAACTTGGTGGCACCGAGATTGCAGAATCGCAAGTGGTTGCTGCAACTCTGTGTGACCGAACTGTTCAAATCGGTTGCATCGAGATGAAAACCTAGATCAACCTTGTGAACTTGGTTTGACCAAAATGGATTTCTCGATCAGACCGAAATGGACAAAGAGGTTTTGGAAGTTTAAGTCTATGACGAATCGGGGACTCCGAGTGCTCCTCACACATAGTGGTTCGAATCTGACTTGATCAAACTTTGTGATGTAGCATGAATAGAGTTTGAGACGAGAAAAGCATAGATAGCAAGAGAAGGTTCTTAGGCATTCTTGTCCATCCACTTGGCAAAAGAAAATATCCAAACAATCAAAGCAACAAGTGGATGTCCTTGAATGAATAAAATATGCAACCATCGCACTCACACAATAAAATGGCAAATGAAATATGTGGCAAAGCATGCACAACCAATTCTAGCACCTATCAAACAATTGGTGATGACTAGGTCATCTATATATGAGTATATTGACTTAGGAGTCAAATGAGAACATTTGATCATAGGTCATACTCATCGTTTAACCACAAGTGGGGTTACCACTTTTACATAAAGCATTGTTGTGTTCACACCATTAGAGTTGCTTTAGCTCAATTCTTTAGAGTAAAGCTCCCCTAGATGTGAGAACCCCCTTGAGAGGGATGACCTAACCTTGGGTTTTGTCGATGATGACTTCATGTAGGTGTTGAATATGTGGATGATCAATGTTGATGTGGATCTTTTGGAGCTATCCATTGAAGTGAGTTTCACTTTTAATACCTACACGGGTTAGTCCTACAAGGAACAAACAAGGATATCCATGGACATAGAGTGATGCACACACAAGATGATGTCCATGAAAGCATTATGTTACCTTGTCCCTTGTCTTACCAACAAGAGGGTTTGTGACTCCTTGAACTAGTGCAAGATGTGGAAGTTGATTGCACTTGTCCTTACCAAAATGATATGAGTGAAGTATATTGGCAGAGTCACCCTCAAGAGCTCTCTAGTTCTTCTTCCTTGGGATCCACATCATATTGATGGGAATCCTTGGGGTAGTAGTGGAACTTGATGAAGTAGAGCTTGATGTAGTCTTGGGAACCCACTTGACCAAGGCCTTGGGAGCTTCTTCAAATGCATCAATCTCCTCTTGAAGCTTGTCCTTGCCTTTTTGCTTGTGGTCTTGTGGTGGAAGATCATCTTGAGCTTGTGTCCCTTGGAAAGAAGTAGGATCATACTTCTCTTGTTGGGGAACAAACTTCGTATTGGGGTATTGATCTTCTTCCCACTCAACACCATTGGCATTGAAATTTCGTTCAAAACCAATACCTTGATTCTTCCGGTGCCTTCCTTGCTTGCGTACAATTTCCTCGAATTGCTTACTCCCGGCAAGGCTCTTGTAGACACCCTTCTCTATAATTCCCTTCAATAAGCTATTCTTGCTCAAGTGTAACTTGGCTAATAGAATCATTAGTGGAATGAAGGGAACTACTAGAAGCAACAACATTGGATTTAGCATGATTATTGTTACTACTAGAAGAAGAATCTTTCTTGCTCTTGTTACTAGAATTGACTTGCGGCATGTAAGTAGATAAGAGTAAACGCTTGGCAATGTAAGAAGAACTTTTGTTGCGAAGATCATCATTGATTGCCTTTAAAAACTCATGCTCTTGCTCAAGGTTGAGCTTTTCAAAGTGTAACTTCTCATGAGTCTTTAAAAGTTCTCGATGATCTTCCAAGATAGTTTCATGAGCTAACTTAAGAGTGTTTAGTCCTTCAGTTAGGCGCTCAATCTTCTCCTTATCATTTTCATTCGTTTTATCTTGATTAGCATGATTAATTGACGTTTCATCATAGTATTCATCACTAGAGTTGTCAACAAGTAAATCATCATCACCTAACAAGTCATCTTCATCACTATTGAAATCAACATACTCGGGATGTGATACCTTTGGGCCTTTAGCCATGAAGCATCTTCCAAGTCCTTCATTTGGTGAGTCAAATATGTCGTAGCAGTTGGTTGACACAAGTGCTAGACCGGCAAAACCTTCATCTTGAGTATATTCGGAGTCGGAGTGATAGCTTCTCTCGGAGTGATTGTCGGAGTCGGAGCCGGATACCCATTCACCAACATGAGCTTGATGTCTTTGTTTTGTGTAGCTCTTTGATGATCTATCCCTCCTTTTTGAATCCTTGCTTCTCCGGGATGTTCTTCATTCATAACGATCATCTCTACTCTTCCTCTCTCTTGGTGGTGATTCTTCTCTTCTACTTCTTCTTTTGGGTGAATCTTCTCTCCTTTTGTAAGGACACGTACACTCATTGTAATAGTGTCCAGGTCTTCCACAATTGTAGCAATTACGTTCATGACTCGAAGATCTTTTGTCATTGTAGGACCTTGACTTGGAACTTATTTCTTTGCTTCTACTCTTGTAGAACTTGTTGAAGTTCTTCACCATTGAGCTCAATTCCTCATTGAAGGTTTGTTTCTCACTTGATGATGTGGGAGCATCACGTGAGGCTTTGTAAGCACCACATGACTTGTTGTGAAGCTCCTCCTTATCCTTGAGTGACATCTCATGAGCAACAATTCTTCCAATGACTTCCGTTGGCTTGAGATCTTTGTAATTGGGCATCATTTGGATCAATGTGCACACAGTATCATATTTTCCATCCAAGGCTATTAGGATCTTCTTGATGATGAATTTGTCGGTCATCTCTTCACTTCCTAAGCTGGCAATCTCATTTGTGATGAGAGCAAGCCTAGAGTACATTTCAGCGACACCTTCACTATCCTTCATTTTGAACTTGTCAAGTTGACTTTGAAGCACATCCAATTTGGATTCCTTGACGGAGTCAGTACCTTCGTGCATGTCAATCAAAGTATCCCAAATTTCCTTTGCATTCTCAAGGCGGCTAATTTTGTTGAATTCTTCGGGGCACAATCCGTTGAAGAGGATATCACAAGCTTGAGCGTTGTATCAGCATCTTCAACTCTTCCGCGGAAGCTTCACGGTTCGGTTCTCTCCCATCGAAAAATTCACCCTGCAAACCAATACACACAATAGCCCAAACGGCGGGTGTCGGGGATATACCCCGCGGTGTAAACCGGCCAGAAGTTAACCCGGCCGGACTTGGCGGTTTATTTGAGGTCCCGCTGGCACTTGGCGATATTCATCTGGTGACCCGCCCGGACCTGGCGATTTACCAGCAACCCGCCAGGACGTTGTAACTCACTGGTGACCCGGCGGACGGGTCAGAGGAGCGACAAGACCCGGTGGCCCGTCTGGCGGTTCATGAAGGCCGGTTCAACTATTGTGGGCCGGTTTAAGAGGAAAGGAATATTTGCCTTACAAGGAATTAAGACCAGGACTTGTATCCGGTTTGTATTAGAGATAGTTTGTCCTAATCCTAATAGGACTCCACATGTAACCCGCCCCTTCAACTTATATAAGGAGGGGCAGGGGCTCCCCAAAGGGGGACAAGCTACAAGCAAGAAGAAACAATCTTAGGGCTAGACACAAAGAGGAGAGCCGGTTTACGACGACTCCCTCGTGATGATAATGAGACCTAGCCTCAAACAGCATGTAGGGTTATTACCGGATGATGTTTCCCGGGGCCCGAAGCTGTCTAAATCCCTGTCTTGTGTTGCGTCTCTCGATTCCGCTCAACCCCTCTCAAGCTACTACATAGATGCATTGGCCTCAAGACTAAGTCCTAACACTAAGGACATCTGCCGTGACAAATCCACGACAGTTGGCGCCCACCATGGGGCCTGCGCACGGTGGTGTTGAGTTCTTGAAGGGATCTTTTTTAGGGTTCGAGAAGTTTGCAATTTTCTGGCTCAACAAAGGCCAGCGTGGAAAAATTCACATCAATGATGAGTTCATCAGTCAAGATTGAACGAAGTATTCTGCGGCGACGGATATGAGATTGAGATTATTTTAGGGTTACATGTTGTGCGGCCGCCTCACACGCCGTGGCAATCCGTCCGATCGCAGGTTCCGCCGAGTTATTGTAGCCACAAGTTTTTTATCTGTTTTACCCGGTGGAAATCCCGAAGGGCTGCAGCCATCCTTGCTCTTCCGCCGCCTTGCAATTGCTGCTCCGTCCGCAGCGTCCGCAGGGGAATCGAGTCCCGAGGCAAGCATTGATCTATCGCTGCTGCTTTATGTGTGAAGACCAAAGTCAAATTGTCAACTACTATACCATTATCCACTAGGACGTGTGGAGGTGTACAGAGCATATTTCTGGTTACAAAGATTGCAATACACAGCAGAATAAACTGATCTAAGCCGGACTGCAGCCACGATTCGGACGTGGATTGATCCAACTGGCCACGGCCTTCAACTTGCCTATGTCGCTGGATCAATGGCCGCTACGCGCCAAACCGAGTCATCTCCGAGCCACTGACGGATTACCTCTCGCGCAACACCTCAAGTCGCCGCCCGCGCCTCAGGCCTCCGCGCCTTCGGGCGCTTCACCGCCGTGAGCCGTCGTGATCTCGTCTTGATTTGTGAACCGCCTCGAGTAGCCGCTGAACTTCAGACCAGCCTCGCTCCCACCTTAAAGCGCCATCACCTCCTCTTGCTCTGCAGGCTCGCGCTGAACCGGCCACGGCCGCGCCCCTCCAAGTCGCCTCTACCACGGTCGGCTTCAACAACAACTTCAACATCCACTGTTGACAAATTTCGGAGTCCATCACACCCGGCTTCACCAACATCGTGATCTTCTTCGACTCGAGATAAGAAGGCTCGGATCATGCTACCTCCAATTCAGCAATCTCGCGCTACGAAGTCTTCAAAATGCCGGCTCTCGCCGCTGTCTCGAGCCGTCAGTCAGGTTACCTGCTTATGACTCCCGCTGGACCATCTCCGACTTCGCCGGCTTATGCCACATCATAAAAACAAGCTAAGTCACTTTTACATTTAAATTTCATTTTTTCCAGCCAACTAAATATATCCGGCACCTTTGAGTTAATCTTGGGGGCTATCATTTCTTCTCATAAAGTTGAGTCGTAAGGTTACCAAAGAGGACTATTTGCCACGATGCACAGTTCAAACATGGGTGCCCTACATATCAGCGAAATAATTTTATGTTCGTTCTTTACTAAGTCAGATGCAACTCGTAACCGACCAAGTAGTGGGTATGGTATTGTCAATCGACTCTGATGCTTATCATGGACTTTGTCGACCTTGAACATATCATATTCCACGAAAAAAGTCCACGCGTGAGCCTACTTAGTCGAGTCAAACGATTAACAACTTGAACACAAGTTGACAAAGTCATCAAAATTATTATTTAATTTTGTTGTATATATCACGACCGGTGTAATGCATTCATGCGTTTTATTTCAGGAACAAAGAGCTTGAAGACGACTCCTCGAGTCGCCTTAAGCCTCGGGGGCTATCAAGCCAGAATTTGTGAAAAAATGGACTTTGTTCGTTACCAAAACACAAGTTCACATACTCTTCCATCCGCGCCGGTTTACAACACCGCGGCCGGTTCATCTGTTTGAGCCACTTCTGACGCGGAGGTCATCTTTTCCGTCCGCCTCTCGCGGCCTGGTCTACATCAACACACCGGGCCGCACCTGTCTACATGAGCTATTTATTGCGTATGAGCAAGTCACAACTTGGGTAGCCCGGTTTTATTTCAGCAAATTGGAGGCAAGTTATCCTCAGCCGCCGTCTGCGCTGGATGGTTCAATGGACATGCGCACAAATCGCTGCCATTACAGTTTGGTTAGCTTCAAATCACCAGTTGGAAGGAACCATTGGCCGAGTTGCTGACACGGCTCATACTGGATCATTTATAACCCGCCGCAGTCACCTCAACCTTCTGTGGATTCACATCGTGCTATCAACACCAATGATATACAAGTTATGCCGGTTTATATCATGGTCAAATATGGAGAGTTTCAAGCCAACTCCTCGAGTGACCTTGAGACTCGGGGGATACGATGACATGACTCAGCAAATCTTGCCAGTTTCAGCAAATTTAAGAACCCCAGGACGATGGAGGGAAAGATAACCCGGTCCCAGAGGCTACTGTTATTTGAAGGCCGTCAGAAAATTTCCGGCTTAGAAAGTATAGGACAGTTACAAAATCCCGGCTCAATGAAGAAGTTCCGGGTCATCAGAAAGGATTCCGGTTTAAAATCCGGTTCAAGGGAAGCCAGTCTCACTGAAGCTCTCAAATATCCGGTTTACAATCCGGTTCAAGGGAAATCTGTTCTCCCACAAAGCTCTGAAGCTCTCAAATCTGGTTTGAAAATGTCCGGTTCAAAAAGGAATTAACTTCTCGTAAGTTCGAGTTGAAAGGCCATCAGAAAATTTCCGGCTGAAAATGAAGATTCCGGTTTGCAATCCGGTTTAAGGGAAATTTGTTCTCCCACAAAAGCTTTGAAGCTCTCAATATCCGGTTCAAAATTCCGATTCAAGAAGGATTTATCTCTTGCAAAAAGTTAAAGGGTGCCAAAGAGGACCTGCTGCCATGATGCGCGGTTCAAACATGGGTATCATACCTTATTGGATTATCATATTATTGATCACTTGGGGGCTTGGTCATGTCTGAACCATAGTAACACCTCTTGATCGGCGCAATGCCACAATATCACTTGGGGGCTTTTGGCCGTGTCCGAACCAATGCAACACCTTTTGATAGGCGAAAGCCACCAGATCACTTGGGGACATGGTCAAGTCTGAACCAGTCACGCCTCTTGATCGGCCTAAGGCCACAGAATCACTTGGGGGCTTGGTCGAACCCGAACCATTGCCATGCCTTTTGATCGGCATAAATGCCACGGTTTCATTTGGGGACCTGGCTGACTTGAACAATCACCACACCTATTGGGGGGCTTGGTCCTGTCCGACCATGGTAACACCATCTGATCAGCTCAGTAAAGCATCTTTCTTGCAAACGGTTTTATCATTGCCTTTTGCTTCAAGTATTTTTACATAACTTATTTTTGTTGTGATTTTTAAACCGACATTGTTAATCCGGTTTGATTTTATGTTACCATCTTATTATGAAGTAAACCGGTGTCCATTAACCCGGCTTGGCTTTCAATTACAAGTTGTCAGTACATGATCAAATCATAATCCGGAGACTATCAGCCCGGTCTGGTTTGACTACGACTCGCCAGTATTATATATGGTTAAACCGGTGTTTATCACAACCCGGTACGGTTTTATCATAAACGGGCATAGTATGAAAGGAGTTATCATTAATCAAGAATGGGGTTATCACCCTTACTACAAAAAGTTGGTAAACCAATGATGTGATTCAATGTCACAGGTATGATATATTTCATATTTGATTATTCTTAAGTGCAGCCTTGGTTATAAACCTAGGTTATATGTTGGGCATTATGACCCGTCCGGCGGTAAACCGCCAGGACACTTTAAACTTGTTGTATGCAGAGACAGGTTGAATAAAGCATGATGATAAATTATCTGGTGTTTACTAAACCGGCCTGGCTTTAAGACGATAAGTCGCCAGTATATGATGAGAAATTATCCGGTGTTTGCTACCCCGGCCTGGCTTTGGACTATAAGTCGCCAGTATATATTTGGATTGCGCCATTGGAATCATGCGCTTATAAATCATTGGGTTATATTATTCAAGTAGCCAAACTTGGTCGAATTTTCATTATGATATTAAATGAATAAGATTTTCATACCGGATTATATTATTCAAAATAGCCGACATGGCTGGATTTCTATTGTGATTATCAATAACCAGTGTTATGATTGAGGTTTTCAAAGTCGCTTTTAGCGCAACGGCTATTATTTTTATCAATGGATATGATTTATTCTACAATGGAAGAAATAGTCCCGAGTCGCTTCAGGCTTACGACCTGGCACTTGGGGGCTACATTATTTAAATTGAGATTATATCAAATATGCAAGTCTCATGTCGCTGCGAGCATGCACCATGACACTTGGGGGCTAATGCAAAGTCATTTTTTGCTCATCTTATTGAAGACCCGACTCATCACATTATAATGAGCCGGCCCTTGGGGGCTGCCAATTGCTCCTGTCAACAATTCAAGGTACAAAAGCTTTTTATCCATTATATTGAAGGGTACATTGCTCAGTTGGTAAAGCACAAGGCTCTTAACTTTGTGGACGTGGATTCAAGCCCCATGATGGGGGTTATATCATATGATGTTATTTTCATTGAAGTATATATCAAAGTCCCAGCTCAATATTATCTTACTGAGCCGGCCCTTGGGGGCTACACCGTTGTTGTTCAAAGATTACATGATTATATTGACAAAGTCCCTGCTCATTATTGCATAATGACCCGGCCCTTGGGAGCTACACTGGTTGAAGTTTTTATGAGCATCAGGAAATTACAAGTCCCAGGTTGCTGCAAGCATGACAACCGGCACTTGGGGGCTACAGGTAATATGGATATAAGGGAGAAATATCGTCCAATTTTCTGTTTTGAGCCAACCAGATTGACCCGGCATCACCAATCTTCATAAACCAGCGTTAGCAACAATCATGAACCGGCGTTGGAAACAATCATAACATGGAATTCAGTTCTTATAAACCAGCAATTTGACGATGATAAACCGGCAAGTCTACATTTTCAAACCGGTTGAATATCAGATGAGTATTTCAAGACCAATATTTCTTAAACCAGCGCTTTGGAAGCCGATTCAAGTGGATTATTCTTCACAATATTTTTTTCTATAAGAAGCCAACATCGGCAATTTGAGTATGAAGCTGGTTATTGACCCGGATTTTCTAGAAGGAGGAAATGACAAGGACTTAAGGACGATCAGGTGCCGGTCTACAAGAATTCTTAACCTGGAGCACAACCTGCCAAATTTGTTCTGGTGTTTATTTTGCAGCATAAGTTTACCATGGATAAATCCAAGCTAAACTTGGGGGCTAATGTCGGGGATATACCCCGCAGTGTAAACCGGCCGGAAGTTAACCCGACCGGACTTGGCGCGATTTATTTGAGGTCCCGCTGGCACTTGGCGATATTCATCTGGTGACCCGCCCAGACCTGGCGATTTACCAGCAACCCGCCAGGATGTTGTAACTCACTGGTGACCCGGCGGACGGGTCAGAGGAGCGACAAGACCCGGTGGCCCGTCTGGCGGTTCATGAAGGCCGGTTCAACTATTGTGGGCTGGTTTAAGAGGAAAGGAATATTTGCCTTACAAGGAATTAAGACCAGGACTTGTATCCGGTTTGTATTAGAGATAGATTTGTCCTAATCTTAATAGGACTCCACATGTAACCCGCCCCTTCAACTTATATAAGGAGGGGCAGGGGCTCCCCAAAGGGGGACAAGCTACAAGCAAGAAGAAACAATCTGAGGGCTAGACACAAAGAGGAGAGCCAGTTTACGGCGACTCCCTCATGATGATAATGAGACCTAGCCTCAAACAGCATGTAGGGTTGTTACCGGATGATGTTTCCCGGGGCCCGAAGCTGTCTAAATCCCTGTCTTGTGTTGCGTCTCTCGATTCCGCTCAACCCCTCTCAAGCTACTACATAGATGCGTTGGCCTCACGACTAAGTCCTAACACTAAGGACATCTGCCGTGACAAATCCACGACAAATACGGATGTGGGTAACCCAACCGCGCCATTGATGGTGGCGCTTGGGAGATAAGAAAGTTTTACCAGGCCGGTGGGGACGTATAGTCTTCGTCCGCCTTATATAAGGGGATAAGGATCCACCTTTTTACCTACGCCTTTTTCCTCCTTTGCTTATCCATCTCCGCGCACTCGAGCTCCAGCGCCCAAGCTCGCGCATCTCATCTCAACCTTCTCCGACCATGTCCGGAGTGGGAGGTAAATGGTTGGCCTCCACCGTTAAGGAGGAGCACATCACCAAACTGCGCAGCGCCGGATACCTTTTCGGCGACATCGCACATTGGCTGCCCGACAAGGGGCAGCTCATCCCCACCCCCAGGCCCCATGAGAGGGTCGTATTTCTCCCCCACTTCCTCCGCGGACTGGGCTTTCCACTTCACCCCTTTGCCTGGGGGCTCAAGTTCTACTACGGCCTGGATTTCCATGATCTGGCGCCGAACTTCATCCTCAACATCTCGGCATTTATCGTCGTGTGCGAGGTCTTCCTCTGCATCCAGCCCCACTTCGGCTTGTGGCTCAAGACCTTCAACGTCAAGCCAAAGGTAGTGAAGGGCACGCAGGCGGAGTGCGGAGGCGCCATGTTGGGAAAGATGCCCAACATCCTCTGGTTCGAAGGGGCCTTCGTGGAGTCCGTCAAGGGGTGGCAATCGGGGTGGTTCTACATCACCGAGCCGCGCGACCCTAAGTGGGCGGCGGCCCCCGAGTTCAGATCTGGTATCCCTGTGTAGCTCACCTCCTGGAAAGAGAAGGGCTTGCTATGGGGTAGTTCGAAGGAGCTAACGGGACTCCAAGCCTGCATCCAGAAGCTAGTGAACAACAAGCTCAGGCTTGTTAATGTGGTCCAAGTCATGCTCGTCCGCCGGATTCTCCCATGCCAAGAACGGGCATTCAACCTATGGGAGTTTGATCCGGCACAGCACCAGGCGCTGAGCGGGCTCTTCGACACGACGTACGAAGGTGCCTGGAGGGTGCTGTTTAAGGGCGCCGAAGCCCCCGCATCCACGACGGAAGATCGCGGGTTTCACTCGCAGCGTCCAGCTGACGAGGTAAGTTATTCTACCCCTTTACGGGACACTTGTTGTTAATAGTTCGACCCTAAGCGGGTTTTAATCTCCCTTTTCCTTTGACAGGAATGGATGAAGAAGGCCGAGCAGCTCATCTGCCCGGCTCCCAAGCCAGAAGACCCAGTGGACGCCCGTCTAGCGGGGCTGCTGGTTCCGGCACTGCACGTGGTGCCGGAGAAGAAGGCCAAGAAGGTGGCCACGGGTACTCGAAAGAGTTCCCGTTTTCAGGTGTCCGACGACTCCGAGGCGGATTCCTCCCCCCGAAGATGAGGAGGAGGAAGAAGACTCTCTCCCAGAGGAGGGAGAGAGAAAGTGGAAGGCCTCCCCAACAGTGGAGGCCGAAGGGTCCAAGAGGGGAAGAACTATTCCCCCGGACAGCTCCGCCAACACCAACATTGGCGATGAAGAGTGGCCCTCAAGGGCCAGGCCTCAGGCGAGATCGTAAGTATCCGGATCCCTGAATGATCTGCAATTTCTTTTGTGTCACATAGTGTCCTTCTAATGCCGCATACTGCCTGCAGTCCGGCCGACGATGATCTCCCTGCTTCGTCGAGAGGGTCGTTGGCTGCGTCGGATGTGGATTCCATTCCGACTGCCTCCACCCCTCGCGCCACTGAGGACGCCGAGGTGGGATCCCGGGAAGGGACCCATCAGGAGGAGGCTTCGGAGGTGCCGCAAGGCAGCCTCCCGGACTTTGGGCCTACGCCGGAACCTGCAGTGGTTCCAGAGTCCGGCAGGCGGCCCCTTCGCAAGAAGGGCAAGACCGTGACACCGGCGGCCCCTGTCCAACTGGAGGCGCCGGACAACTTGTTGGAGGCGCTCAAAGGCGCTTCCATCGAGGAAGAACGCTGCACTATCATGAGTGCGGTGATTCAGAAGGTTCAGCTCGCCAAGAGCGGGCTGACCGAAGCCTGCAGCAGCCATCTAATAGGCTTTGAGGTAAGAAGTTAAAATTATGTAATGTAATACTGCATAGACAGTAGCCCCTGATGCTCGGTTCGGTGTTCGGAAAGAAAAGCCGGACTGAGGATCTAAAGAAGATATACGCAGGGTTGCTACAAATTATGTCAATATGGGTTTGCAGGCTGCGCTACTGACCTCTGCCGCACTGACTGCAGAGGTCGGTGCATTGAAGCAGGATCTCGAGCGGTCCGAGCAAGAGCTCGGCCGTGCCAAGAAGCAGCTCGAGGACAAAGAAGGTGAGTAACACCACTTTGAAAATTTACCTTACAGAAAAGGATTTAGGTTGCAATAAAAATAACAAGGATAACGTGGGTACTGCAGGGGCCACTAACAAGGTGGCAACCCTGAAGGAGGCTGTGTCTGCGGCCGAACGCAATGCGGCCGCGGAATGGGCAGAGCGAGAGAAGCAGGAGGCGCGGGTGGCGGAAGTGCGGCAAGAGCTCCAGGCTCTCATGGAAAAGCATGAGAGTTTGGAGCGCGACTCAAAGACTTGAGAGTCCGAGCTTGCCTCGGCTCTCGAAAGTGCCAAAGCCGCCAAGGCCGAGGCCCATAAGGCCCTTCAGGAGGTTGAGGATGTGAAGAAAATAGCGGCGGGTAAGGCATTTTTCATGCAAAGCAAGCATGTTAATGTAAACTACCTGATACTTACCCGAATTCGGAGCTCTCCAGGGGCGTTTGCAGATCTGCCTCGCAGTGTATCCGATGCTGCCGCATTCTACCGTGGCGAGGAGGGGAGCTCAACGGAGAAGGTCTTCTGGTCTCAGTACGCTGAGGCCGGCCATCCGGTGCCCCCTAGCGACCAGCTGAAGCAGCTGGTCGAGCTCCATAAGGTAGCCGAGCAGGCCATGAAGGGCCTCATAGTCCGGCTGTGGCCTGGAGAGGCCATGCCTGGGAGCTACTTCGGCCTCGTGCGGCGGCTGGTGGATGCGTGCCCCTTGTTGGAGGTTGTCAAGCGCTCCGCCTGTATTGAAGGTGCTCGTCGGGCCCTTGCCCGCGCAAAGGTGCACTGGGGCAAGCTGGATGCGGAGAAGCTTATCACTGACGCGCCGCCAGCGGGCAAGGAGTATCGTATGCCCGAGATGTACTATAAGACTGTCCTAAAGGGTGCCCGCAAGATTGTGGATGAGTGCCCCAGAGATGTAACTATTGAGTAGACTCGCTATGTATTATCCTGTGCGCTGAAAACTTTGTTCATATGCGCTAAGCAACGCTTGTTTGATTTAAAATATTACCTTCTGTGCGGCCGTTTATAAAATCTGAGAGATGGCAAGTCGTCGGCTTCAACCCCCAAGCCACGAGTGCTGGGGTGTTCGGGATAAACTTGAGCACTCTTGTTCCCATTCTTGGGTCCATCTGGGGAGGCGCTCAACACAACGAACAAGGCAACCGGACTTATAATGCTTGAACACTCTCACTTAGCCATAGAATTCTATAATTTTTAATTTCGGCGAAGCCCCTAGTATTCGGAAGACCGAGTTCGGGGCGCTATCCACGCCTTGGCCAGACATTATCCGGTTCTTCGCTTGACGCGGCATAAGTCTTTAAGGACTCGAAAAGACCTCTCGAACAGCGACCAGTCTCTCGCCTTATCATGACAGTCAGTTTTAGCTTTCTCCACTGAGGCGCTCGCCCAGCTCAACCGGGGCACAATCGCAGTGGTTCTCCCAGTGCCACCTTAGCCGACAGAACGGAACGTAAGGTACCAAAACGTGGGAGCCGGGCAAACCCAACTATTGACCCAAGACATGATTCGGAGCCGATTCATATAATGCTATAAGTTCGGGGTGCCGCACTTGTGAAAGTGTCCGGACTTATCACACCATAATGCGGGGAACATAAGCCCCTGGTGTATTCGGCCGTACCAAAATATACGGGTGCAAGATGTCATTAATGAACATATGTGTAAAGTAATGCAATAACAGGCAAAAAATGCTGCATTATTTATTCAAGGAATTCTGCTATGAGTGCGGAATGATACAAATAGTGCGGTAAGCAAGGGATTGGACTAATTAAACATGTCCCCCTCTAGGGGTGGGCAGCGGACTGGTGTATATAATCAAATTTAATGCTCGTAATGGAGACCACCTGAGTGTTCGTCGCAGCCTTCTTTCTTCCCTGGCTGTTGCATCATGAGTTCGACGGGTTCACCGCCGGACAGGGCTTCTTGTGAACAGAGTCCTATGTATACAAAGAAGGAAAATAATAATAGAAAAGAGTGACACACTTGTGAGCCCCTGGTGTGGTCGAGCCGCACTCTGGGTCTGTTGTGGTCGTGCCCCTCCCCATAGGCCCATGGTATCTCCAGAGCATAATGATGTACGCGGAGGGTTGGTCTTGCAATTATGCAAGGGCTGGGGTTGGGGCCGCGTTTCTACGCGTGCTCGGATCGTGCCAGGTGGTCTTGGTTGATGTTGCTTCGGGCATGTTTGGCCGTATCCGGCCGTTTAACGGCCGGACTCGAAAATTGCCTTAAAAGGCTGCTCTGTACTTCTGCCGCGAGAGCCACTGTGTGTTCCTTCGTTCGGAGGGAGCGTTCCGTATTTCCGTTGACCGTGATGACTCCACGAGGGCCTGGCATCTTGAGCTTGAGGTATGCGTAATGCGGCACCGCGTTGAACTTTGCGAACGCGGTTCGTCCGAGCAGAGCGTGATAGCTGCTGCGGAACGGGACTATGTCGAAGATTAACTCCTCGCTCCGGAAATTATCCGGGGATCCGAAGACAACTTCCAGTGTGACTAAGCCTGTACAATTGGCCTCGACACTTGGTATGACGCCTTTGAAGGTCGTCTTTGTAGGTTTAATCCTTGAGGGGTCTATGCCCATCTTGCGCACTGTATCCTGATAAAGCAGGTTCAGGCTACTGCCGCCGTCCATCAGGACTCTTGTGAGGTGAAATCCATCGACGATTGGGTCTAAAACCAATGCGGCGAATCCGCCGTGGCGGATACTGGTCGGATGGTCTCTTCGATCGAAAGTGATCGGGCAAGAGGACCATGGATTGAACTTAGGGGCGACTGGCTCCATCGCATATACGTCCCTTAGTGCACGCTTCCGCTCCCTCTTGGGTATATGGGTTGTGTATATCATGTTTACCGTCCGCACTTGTGGGGGGAAACCCTTCTGTCCTCTACTGTTCGGCGGTCGAGTCTCTTCCTCGTCGTCGCTGTGCAGCCCCTTGTCATTGTTTTCGGCAATTAACTTGCCTGCCTGCTTGAATACCCAACAATCTCTGTTGGTGTGATTAGCAGCCTTTTCGGGGGTGCCATGTATCTGGCATGAGCGGTCGAGTATTCGGTCCAAATTGGACGGACCCGGAGTGGTTCTTTCGAATGGCTTCTTCCGCTGACCGGGTTTAGAGCCTCGGAATCCGGCGTTGACTGCCGTATCCTCCTTGTCGTCGCTGTTAACGCGGCGTTTATTTTTGCTTCGACGCGACCTGCCATTGTGGTCCTTAGTGTCCAGACTACTAGCATTTTTGCTGAGGTTGTTGCTGCGAGCTAGCCAGCTATCCTCTCCCGCATAGAAGCGGGTCTTTAATGATCTGAGGGCTGCCATGGATTTCGGCTTTTCCTGTCCTAGGTGCCAGGCTAGCCACTCGTCGCGGATGTTATGTTTGAAGGCTGCGAGGGCCTCTGCATCCGGACAGTCGATGATTTGATTTTTCTTTGTTAAGAACCGTGTCCAGAATTGTCTGGCCGATTCGTCTGGCTGCTGGATTATGTGGCTTAGGTCATCGGCGTCTGGTGGCCGCACATATGTGTCCTGGAAGTTATCGAGGAATGCGGCTTCCAGGTCCTCCCAACACCCAATTGACTCTGCGGGCAGGCTGTTAAGCCAATGCCGAGCTGGTCCTTTAAGCTTGAGCAGGAGGTATTTGATGGCGTGGAGATCATCGCCGCGGGCCATATGGATGTGAAGGAGATAATCTTCGATCCAAACCGCGGGGTCTGTCGTGCCATCGTAGGATTCAATGTTTACGGGTTTAAACCCTTTAGGGATTTGATGATCCATTACTTCGTCAGTGAAGCATAGCGGGTGTGCGGCGCCTCTGTATTGAGCAATATCACGACGTAGCTCAAGGGAGCGTTGTTTGCTGTGTTCGGCCCGACCGGAGTTGTTGTATCCGGCTCGACGGTATTCGTCGTGGGTCGTGGGGCGCCCACGTGATCCATAGATAGATCTGGATTGTCTTGCCTTATCCTCCAATACGTCCTGCAAGTCCGGCGCGTTCCCTCGTGGCTTCGTGCTTTTCGAGCGATGCCGGGGTACGGTCTTGATGGAAGGCATCGCGACCACGGGGTGGTCGGTCGGCCGTATTGTGCGCTGGTGATGAGGGTATGTATGCTTCCTCCTCTAATCGGGGGAGCAACCTGCGTTTTGGGTAGCTTTTGGAGGGGCGTTCGAGTTCGTACTCTTCGGCCGCGAGGACCTCGGTCCATCGATCGGCCAGCAAGTCTTGATCAGCTTGAAGCTGCTGCTGCTTTTTCTTTAGGCTATTTGCCGTGGCCATTAGCCTGCGTTTGAAACGCTCTTGTTCGACGGGATCCTCGGGCACGACGAATTCGTCGTCGTCGAGGCTTGCCTCGTCTCCGGAGGGAGCCATGTAATTATCATCCTCGACCTCTTCGTCTACCGCTCTCTCGCGAGGGCTTGCTTCTGCATCCTCCTGCGCTGAATCTTGCTGGAGGGGATTGTCTTCGGCACTGTCTGGGGTGTTATTATCTCCTATGCCGGAATCTCCATTCTTGCTGTGGCGGGATTTAGAGCGGCGCCGCTGATGTCGGCGCTTGGGCTGTTTCTTCAAGGAATCTGCCTCCGCTACTTCTTCGTCGTCCCCATCTTTTGGGGTGTCCACCATGTATATGTCATATGACGAGGTGGTCTTCCAGTGCCCTGTAGGCACTGGTTCTTGTTCATCTCCGGCATCGTCGTCCATATCGTCGATGTCTTCGGAGTCATAGTCTAGCATGTCAGTTAGATCGTCGATAGTGGCTACAAAGTGGGAGGTGGGTGGGCTTTGAATTTCTTCGTCGTCCGCATCCCAACCATCCTGGCCATAATCCGGCCAGGGCTCTCCGGATAGCGAGAGATGCTTTAGCGAATTTAGGGTGTCGCCAAAGGGCGAGTACTGAAAGATGTCCGCAGCGGTGAACTCCATGATCGGCGCCCAATCGGATTCGATTGGCAGGGGCGTAGGAGGTTCGGAGTCCGGCACCTCAGAGTCACGAGCTTTCTAGGGGACAAGGTCAGTGTTCAGCTCCATCGCCGCGGAAGTTGCAGCCCCCGAGGCGGTGTCCAGCCACCGGTCCTCGATCTGGGCAACCGGCTCCAGATGAGGGCCGGAGCGGATTCGTGTGCGGCCACCAAGGCACTGTCCGGCGGCAGAGCTAAATCATGCCCATCGTGACAGTGCGGCACGCTCGGCTGTGGCTCGAGTCCGTCGAAGATCAAGTCCCCGCGGATATCGGCCGTGAAGTTTAGGCTTCCGAACCTGACCTGACGGCCAGGGGCGTAGCTTTCAATCTGCTCCAGATGGCCAAGTGAATTAGCCCGCAGTGCGAAGCCGCCGAATACGAAGATCTGTCCGGGGAGAAAAGTCTCCCCCTGGATGGCGTTGTTGTTGATTGAAGAAGCCATCGAGCCTATCGGTGACGACACAGAGGAACTCTCAATGAAAGCACCAATGCCGGTGTCAAAACCGGCGGATCTCGAGTAGGGGGTCCCGAACTGTGCGTCTAGGCGGATGGTAACAGGAGACGAGGGACACAATGTTTTACCCAGGTTCGGGCCCTCTTGATGGAGGTAAAACCCTACGTCCTGCTTGATTAATATTGATGATGTGTATTACAAGAGTGAATCTACCATGAGATCAAGGAGGCTAAACCCTAGAAGCTAGCCTATGGTATGATTGTTGTAATGTATGTCGTGTCCTACGGACTAAAGCCCTCCGGTTTATATAGACACCAGAGAAGGCTAGGGTACACAGAGTCGGTTACAATGGTAGGAGATCTACATATCCGTATCGCCAAGCTTGCCTTCCACGCCAAGGAAAGTCCCATCCGGACACGGGACTGAGTCTTCAATCTTGTATCTTCGTAGTCTTGGAGTCCGGCGGACGATGATAGTCCGGCTGTCCGGACACCCCCTAGTCCAGGACTCCCTCACTTGCCATGACTGAAATCGATCTATCCAGCCAAATCTTCCTTAGGCCTAGTTTGATTCGAAAAGTTTAGGGTTAGCTCTCCGCAGAACTCATCTCAGACCGACCGAATCATAGAAATCAGTCTCACCGATTGGGCTTAGGCCATTGCACATGCGCTTTTCGGTCAGACCGAAAACTGCAAATCGGTGTGAACAAGTTTAATATTCTTTGAAACACTAGCAATCTCGGTGCCACCAAACTGTGACTAGGTCTGACTGAGTTCTCTTGTTTAGGTTCCAAGTGTTGCTCCGGTATCACCGAGTTTGTCAATTCGGCAGCTCCGAGATCATTTATGTAGAGAACTAAAATGAAGTTTTTGACTCATTTGTTTTGCAAAACCTCTGTACTTTGTGATGCTCATCTACTCTACCTCATCTATAATCTATTCACGGGGTTTGCTGTCATTGCCTGCCAAGATGTCTGACCAGAGTGATATCCAGAACAGATCTGAAGAGCAAGAGCATATGAGTGAGGGCACTAGTCCCTCAAGCAGCTATGATGAGGGCAGCAGGAGCACACCTAGTAACTTGCCCAAGGCAGCCACTAGAACAAGGAAGAAGAGAACCTCATATTCTGAAGATGAAGATTATGTTGTAGCTGAGGATGAGGCCATCTCAAAGAGGAAAGTTGTGAAGAAGGAGTTTGGAAATGCTGCATCCACAAAGCCTGGCATGAACAAGAAGGCACCAGCTAGGAGAATTCCAACATCCAAGCCAAGAAAGGTTGCCACAGGACAAACCATGAAATTCACAATTGAATCTGATGAAGAAGAGGCAGCTGGTGATGACAAGAAGAAGAAGAGGGCAAGAACCACTACAGCTAAAGTTCTTGGAAAATCAACTATGGTGAGAGACCCATCTGATGATGAAGAGGAAGAGGAAGAGGATGCTACTCTAGCACCTAAGGCACAAAAGCTGATGGGAGATGCAATCAAGTCAGGGGCTGCTTCTAGGCCCAAACCTACTCCCAAAGCTGCTGCTCCAGCCACCAAGTCTGCACCTAGGAGGAGCATAAGAAACATTCCTGCTGAGGAGAAGAACAAGGCCCCAGTTCCTGAAGCTGAAGAAGAAGAAGCTGAAGCCCAAGTGCTGAGAAAGCTCAAACCAAAGATCCCAGACAACAATGACACACATCCAGTGGCAGAGGACATGAGCATTAGGAAGGATGCAGGTCTGAGACTTTGGAGGAAAAGTGACCCTTATGCTGTGAGAAGGAGAACTGTTGTGGATTACAGGTTCCACACTAAGGAACAGCAAGACTTTTATGAGACCATTCTGCTTGACAAGAAGCCAATTGTCTGTGACATGAGATGGGTTGACTGGACATACATCAGATAGAATGAAGATCACATCCCAGGTGTCTATGATAGCTTCAAGGCTTGTGGAGTGGACAAGTTTGTTGGCCAGAAGCTAAGTGGAATGATGAGCTGATCATGCAATTCTACTCCACTGCTCACTTCTATCCTGATGGAAGGATTGTATGGATGTCAGAGGGTACTAGGTACCAATCCACTGTTGATGAATGGGCCAGGTTGATAAATGCCCCAGCAGCTCATGAGGATGACTTGGATGTGTATGCCAATAAGAAGAAAGATCACAACTCAATGGCAAGTATGTACAAGGAAAGTCCTGATGATGCCCTGGAAACTCATAAGTTGGGCTCAATGAAGTTTCTGTTGTCTGGTCTGCCTACAATCAACACCATCCTGAGGCATACTCTTTTTCCCAAGTCTGGAGATCACAGAATGATAAGAGGACATTCCATCAACTTGCTGCATATTTTTTATGTCCCTCGGAAGTTCAAGGTGATAAGTCTGATTGTGGAAACAATCAAGAGGACAGCAGCAGATCAGAAGAGGTCTTGTGGGTATGCTCCATAGATTCAGGTGCTCATGAACTCAAAGATGGGCACAGGCACTCATTTGTTGGACAAGGAGCACTTACCTCTCAAGCCAGATTTCGAGGAGAACACTGTGGTCACGGATGAGAAAGACCCTTCATCAGTGAAGCACATGAGAAGAGAGAAAAGGCGAGGGCAGAGAAAGCTGCAAAGATGCCAAGTGCTGAAGAGGCATCTCAGGTGTTCCTAAAGAGCAAACAAGATCAACTTGGATATTTGATCCAATCCACCTTGAGGATTGAGAAGGGTTTGGCCACCCTGACTCAGAATCAGGAGAGTTTGGAGAGAATAATTGAGCAAAAGTTCTATGCTCTTGATGTCAAAGTAACTGAGATTCAGTCAGCAGTAGAGCAGCTCCAGGAGGAAGCAGAGGAGAAGAAGGGAAATACAGCAATAGATGTTTTCCAGCGAGTGCATGTGCCACGAGGTCAGAGGTCTGATGCAGTGCGTGTTCTTGATACTAGAGCACCCACATCTGCACCAGCAGCCACAGCTTCAGCAGCCACCTCCAGCAGCCACTCCACCAGCTCCAGCTACATCAACAAAAGCCTTCGTCCTGGGAGTCATCACTACACCACCTCATGGAGACCAAGCTTGAGAGACGCATAGCACTATGCATATTTGAACTTTTTGGTAACTTGTTGCCAAAGGGGGAGAAATATGTATAGATCATAGTCTTCAAGAGAGAGAGTGTTGCTTTTTGTCTCTCTTTGCACTTTATTTGGTTGAACTTTAATGTGTGTTTGCTTGATACTTTATGTTCTTTTGTGCAATACTTGGATGATCATGTGGTTGATCATATGCTACTTTATTGTGTGCTCAAATGATATTATCCTTTATGTTCATTTATGATCATTCACTTTTCTTGGTGATGAGTGCATGTTTTCAATTATTATCATCTTGAGCGCTCCACCAAGATGTATGTGACATGGAAGAGTGACCCATGATCCTAACAGATTGTGCCAAAGCAAATTTTAAACAATGCACATATTTAGGGGGAGCTCTTGCTTATCACATACTTCTCAAAGCGATTATGTATTTCAATCTTATTATCTTCTGTCGAACCTTTGATCTATATGTTGTCATCAATTACCAAAAAGGGGGAGATTGAAAGTGCAACTATCCCTGGGTGGTTTTGGTAATGATTAACAACATATAGCTCATTGAACTAATGCCTTTACAAGATAAATATTTCAGGAAATTTCAATGATTGGCATGGCATGGATAAGGAATGTGGACCCCTCAAAATGCTAAGGACAAAAGATTGGCTCAAGCTTCAAAGTCCAAGACTCTACATTTTCTATTTTAGTGATCCAAGATCACATTGAGTCTATAGGAAAGCCAATACTATTAAAAGGGGATGAGGTGTTGCTTAATGGCTTGCTTGCTCAAAATGCTTAGTGATTCGCTCCAAAAGCCCTCAACCACTTTCTCATATCCATATGTCCCAAACCAAAAGTCAAACTCGGCCCCATCGATTTGGTCCATCCGGCGCCACTACTCATTTGACATAGCCATTGCCAGAAACCCTATCTTTTCGGTCTCACCGATAGGGATCTCGGTCTCACCAAGATGGGATTGCAAACTCTCTATTTCCCTTTGTAACGTTTCGGTCTAACCGTTATGAGCGATCGGTCCCACCGAGTCTGCAATGCAAACTCCCTGTTTCCTTTTCATAACATTTCGGTCCCACCGAGACGAGTGAATCGTTCCCATCGAGTTTGCGTGACCAACTCCCTGGTTTTCTTATTACCAAAGTCGGTCCAACTAAGTTTGTGTAATCGGTAAAACCAAGATTACATTATGCCCTAACCCTAATGATATCGGTCCGAACGAGTTGACGTGTCGGTCCCACCGAAATGCCTAACGGTCACATTATGAATTGAATCGGTCCGGTCGAGTTTTCTGATTTGGTCCCACCGAGTTTGGTGAATTGTGTGTAATGGTTAGATTTTGTGTGGAGATTATATATACCCCTCCACCCTCTCCTCATTCATGAGGGAAGCCATCAGATCGGGCCTACACTTGCACTACTTATTTCTGAGAGAGAGCCACCTACTCATGTGTTGAGACCAAGATATTCCAATCCAACCATATGAATCTTGATCTCTAGCCTTCCCCAAGTTGCTTTCCACTCAAATCATCTTTCCACCAAATCCAATCCTATGAGAGTGAGTTGAGTGTTGGGGAGACTATCATTTGAAGCACAAGAGCAAGGAGTTCATCATCAACACACCATCTATTACCTTTTGGAGAGTGGTGTCTCCTATATTGATTAGGTGTCACTTGGGAGCCTCCAACAAGATTGTGGAGTTGAACCAAGGAGTTTGCAAGGGCAAGGAGATCGCCTACTTCGTGAAGATCTACCCTAGTGAGGCAAGTCCTTCCTGGGTGATGGCCATGGTGGGATAGACAAGGTTGCTTCTTAATGGACCCTTCGTGGGTGGAGCCCTCCGTGGACTCACGCAATCGTTACCCTTCGTGGGTTGAAGTCTCCATCAAAGTGGATGTATGATAGCACCACCTATCGGAACCACGCCAAAAACATCTGTGTCTCCAATTGCGTTTGCACACTCCAATCCCATCCCTTTACTTTCTTGCAAGTTGCATGCTTTACTTTCCACTGCTCATATACTCTTTGCATGCTTGCTTGAATTGTATCAATTTTGCTTGACTTGTGCTAAGTTGCTAAAATCTGCCAAGAACTAAAATTGGGAAAAGGTTAAGTTTTTATTTGGTCAAGTCGTCTAATCACCACCCCCCCCCTCTAAACATACTTTTGATCCTACAGTAAGTCTCTCCAGCCCCGGGCCCGCGCTCATAAGTGGAAACGTACTCTGAGTAATACGTTTTCGTTTAAGTGTAAGCCCATTTCCAAAAATACGTTTTCTGTTTTTAGAAAGCGTATTCCCTTCTTCCTTTTGCTAAAATATGTTTTCTATTCAGGAAGGCGTATTTCTCTCTATTATGTCCAAGAATGCACTTTCTCTGTTCTGAAAGCGTATTTCACTAAATACATTTCTGCCTTATCCACTCAGGGACCTATTTGTGGGGAAACTTTTACAAATTGGTCCCTGGTGTTCAACCCCTCACAACTTTTCAACCGTAGCTCCGATTAAGGTGAAACCAATGCTCACATCTTTGTGTCATCGAGCTCTTTCTGTTGGTTCCATTTTCACTAGGTGGTCCCACAGTGAAAATGACCAGTTTTCCCTTGCCTCTAATCAGCCCCCTCCGAGAGAGAACCGTCCGGTGTTTCATGTCTGCGGCTTCACCGCACTTCTTCCCGGAGTCTCCGTCACCCCCAGGCAAGCCACAACAGCCACTTGCATGATAGCCATGTAATAGCCTTGGTTTTCAAGTTGAATATTGAATAAAAGTTTGCCGTTATCTGCCTGCTTGTTTGCTACTAATGTTGGTGCTTCGGTTATGCTCGTGGATTCTTGTTCACTTTCATGCTATGTTCTAATGCATCTTGTTATCTTGTGCTACTTGCTAGTATCATGTTTTTAAGTCATGCTTGGTAGTAGTAATACATGCTAGTAGTTGTGATGTTCTTCCGATGCATGCTTAGTCTACTATTCAGTACCGTTGCTATGTTGGTTTCGTTGCATCTAGTTGGTTACATGTTTACTTGGTAGTGTTCTTGCTATGTTCTTGCATGGGATTTGTTCATGATGCTAGTGGTCATGATGTGCTTATGGTAGAGTTATCACTACAAAAACAGACACATCCGTGACATTGGGTCGAATGAAAAAAAAATCTGTCATACTTATGACACTTCTATGACGATAATTGTGACAAAACCCAGTATCATCATAGATGTGGTGGGCTCCTACTTATATGACAAAAAATCATGACAGAAAATGGGCTTTTCATCCTGGGCGGGCCAGAGACGCAGCCGCATGACATTCTTTGGGCCGTCCATGACGGAAAAAACCGTGGTAGAAGCGAGGGCGAGGGAAATATCGGGGAGTTCCCGGTTACGATGGGTGGTCGGGGGTCGAGCGATGTGAGTTTCTCTTGTACCGTATGTGCATGGGTGCGAGGCGTTGGGCTCTAACCGAACTCGAGCGAGGCATCGCCTAACTGAACCCGAGCGATTGCACTATAGGCTACGCGTTACTGAACCCGAGCGATCGAGCGATTCCTTCGCTATTGCTGCTAACTAAAGCCGATCGATGTTGCCTCTGGATGAACAGTGAAGGTTTGCTGGGGGATTTGGATGAATAGTGAGCGTTGCTGGGGGGTTTGGATGAACAGTTCCTGGTGGGGGGTGGATGAACAGGACCCCCTGGTGTTGCCTCTGGATGAATAGGACCCTGATTGATCGAGCCGATTGGGGCTGGATGAACAAGACCCTGTGGAGGGCTGGATGAACAAGACGACCCCGTGGAGGGCTGGATGAACAGTAGACGGTGGAGGGGTGGATGAACAATAGCCCGTGGAGGGGTGGTTGAATAGGAGCCTGTAGAGAGGGTTGGTTGAACAGTAGCCGGTGGAGTAGCGCGCGGTGGAGGCTGGATGAACAGGAGCCCGTGGATGAACAGTTGCAGGTGGAGGCTGGAGGAGGTCGACGGTAGATGAACAGTTGCCCGTGGAGGCTGGAGGAGGTCGACAGTGGAGATGACTAGTATCCCGTGGAGTCCTGTTTTGCCGTACGCCACACCCCTCCCGATGAACAGAACCCCCGTTTCGACCATAGAGCTCCAACACAAGTCTGTTTCCTCCGTTTTGCGGTACGCCACACCCCTCCCGATCAACAGGACCCCGTTTCGACCGTAGGAGGTCCAACACAAGTCTGTTTCCTCCATTTTGCAGTACGCCATACCCCTCCCAATGAAAAGGATCCCGTATCAAACGTGGTTGGTCGAACACAATGCCGTTTCCTTTGTTCTGCGGTACGCCAGGCCTCGTTTCCCTCGGCTGTTCCATCCAAGCCCTCCCGATGAACACGATGATGCATTCCGTTCCGACCCATCCGGTTTGCTCCCCATGAACACGACGACGATGTTGTTTCTTCGTTCCGACCCAGCCATGTACACGAGCCCTGTCCGTATGTATGCGCGAGTAGGCATTCGAGACCCCGCCAGTATGTACGTACGTGGTCGTATTTACTTTGTTGCACCCTGGCCGTTGTACGTACGTGTACATGCTACGTGTGCGCCTCTACTATGACACGTGCGCGCCTCTACATCGACCAGTATGTACGTACACGTTCGTGACTAGAATGACAACGCTACATATGCTTCGACCAGGAGGGTCCCGACTGTCAGGCACTTCCTTGCATGCGAAGATGTAGCTGGTGGGTCCCAGCAGTCAGGGGCGAGAATCATTTTTTTCGGACGCACTTCCTTCCATGCAAAGATGTAGCTGGTGGGTCCTAGCAGTCAGGGGGAAATGTTTTTTTCGTGAAATACGGTGGCCCGTCCGGTGGGTCCCTACTATCAGGCGGAGGAATAATTATTTTGCGCGTGATAAGGAGGCACTTCCTTGCGGCCCCCGTGGACCCAGCTGTCAGCCTCTCCACATGCAGTACTCTTCCGATGGAAGTTGTTCCTTGACCATGTTGACCACGCCGCGTCGAGAGCACCATGGTGGTGGACGACGGCGAGGCCTAGGAAGGGGATGATGTGGAGCCGGGAAAGACGCCGCAGTGGAAGCCCGCGCGGAGAGGAGTATGAGGGTTCACTGGTTCGGCTGCGGTGTGAGGTTGCCGTCGCCGCAGGGCCTGGCCAGCCGTGGGAATAGTAGGGGCGGTGAGGCCTCCACGGCAGCACAGCCGGCCATGGGAGGCAGGAGCATGCGGCACGACCGGCGCTGCTTTGGGTGGCTGGAGCAAGAAGACTAGAGGTTGAAGAAGCACTACGGCCGTTGGATGGACATCGTATGGTCACTGGAGCTAGACTTGTTCATATTGACTAAGTTGACAAAGCCCTCTGTCCCCGTCAATTTAGTAGGCCCACAAGTCAGCCTCCCACCAAGGAGGGTCCCAGCTAACAAGGGGAGTATTCATTTTTTTGTGCGTAATAAGGAGGCACTTGCGGTGGGTCCGAGCTGACAGAGGGGGGAACGTTTTTTCATGAAATACGGTGGCCCGTCCAGTGGGTCCCAGCAATCAGGGGGGAAACATTTTTTCGTGAAATACGGTGGCCCGTCTAGTGGGTCCCTGCTGTCAGGTGGAGGAATAATTATTTTGCGCGTAATAAAGAGGCACTTCCTTGCGGCTGTCGTGGACCCAGCTGTCAGCCTCTCCACGTACAGTACTCTTCCGATGGAAGTCGGTCATTGACCACATTGACCACGCTGCACCGAGAGCACCACGGTGGTGGGCGACGGCGAGGCCTAGGAAGGGGACGACACGGAGCCAAGGAAGACGCGGCAGTGGATGCCCACGTGGAGAGGAGTACGAGGGTTCACTAGTTCGGCTGCGGTGTGAGGCTGTTGTCGCCGCAAAATAACAGGGGGTGTGGGTGAGTGGAGGGATGGCCTGGCCAGCGGTGGGAGTAGTAGGGGCGGTGAGGCCTCCGCGGCAGCACATCCGGCCACGAGAGGCAGGAGTAGGCGGCACGACCGGCGCTGCTTTGGGCGGCTGGAGCAAGAAGACCAGAGGTTGAAGAAGCACTACGGCCGTTGGATGTACATCGCACGGTCACTGCAGCTAGAATCGTTTATATTGACTAAGTTGACAAAGCCCTTGGTATGCGCCAACTTAGTAGGCCCACAGGTCAGCCTCCGAAATGGTGCGCCCCAGATGTCAGGGGGAGGAATCATTTTTTGGGCGACCGAAGCTAGAATATCCGAGATTGAAGAAGAAGCACGACATCCGTTGGATAGACATCCAACGGCCACTGCTGCTAGAATCGTGTGTTGACTATAATAAGTTGACAAAGCCTTGCATACGCATCAACTTCTTTTTTTAGGGGACGCGTCAACTTAGTAGGCCCACAAGTGTGTGGCAGAGAACTTATAGCCCATTTGCGATTTGTAAGAATGTACAGCCCATTTTTGAATTCTAATGGAATTTACTACAACCCATTTACAGTTTGTTAAAAGTACATCTCATTTTCTAGCTAGGACAACAATTAATAATTTCAACCAACCGTTCAAGACAGAATCCAATAAAATTTCCCACATTTTGATGGGATCCGAAATATTTTTATCCCGAAATTTCAAGTCAGATTAAATATAAATTTGTATTACTTAAAAATCCAACGAAACATTGCGCGCGCAACAATTAAAAATTATGATTTTCAAAATCCATAAACAATATTTTATAAACTAATTTCGTGTTTGGTGCATTTTTTATAGTTACTGCCCAGTTTTTATAATTACATCCCATTTTTTAAAGCCCATTTTCCTGTTAAGCCTAATGCTTCCCTGGGCTAGACGGGCCACAGCCCGCCCAGTTAATGCCCTGCTCTCCTCTGAACAACAACGAAAACATCGCCAAGAAAAACTCTGCAGTGCTCACCACCTCAAAAACACAAATACTGCTCGAGCTGCTTGGTCCCAGCTGTCGGCCGCACCTTGTGCAATTCTCTCATTTATATTGACTACATAGGTTGACAATGGTGTGGGACCGTGATGTCAAGAAACCAGGAGGAAGCAAAAAAAATATATAGTTGTACATAATAAGGAGGCACTTGCATACGTACAGCTATGGCCCTAGTGGGTCCCTATTGTCATCCAGTCAAAATAAAGTCATCTCCTGAATCCTCATGTTCGTTGACCATGTTAACAATGCTCAGCGCCACGGCGAGGGCAACAACTCGAAGGACTACGGAGAGGGCCTCGCGGGCCCTACAGATGGTCTGATGCAGCGCCCGCTGCTCATTCAGGAAGCCAAGATCATCGGACACCTATGAGCACCTTCGAGAGACTAAGACGGCATGAAACGGTAAGGCCGCGCTTGGGAGCTCTGGTTTATTTCACACCTGTATTAAGATACAAGTGTAATTTACTCGTCATCGGAAACAACACGTAAAATACAGGCGTAATGAAACCGAGGGCCCGAGGTCTGTAAGTAAAACTGGTGGGTTACGCGTGTAATTTGAGAGACTAGTGTATATTTTACTAGTCGAAATCAACCAACCAAGCGCTTCGCCCGAGACCATCTGCTTTTATTTACAAGCATCAGTTTTACAAGCGGTTTTGGTTGGAAAACGACGATCCAATCACGGCCTAAGATGACGAGTTGGTCAGAAGATCATATGGTTTCACGTCTAACCTACCCAACTTATCGTATAGGCTATGAATGAAACATAAGATGGTGAACTTCTTAAGCACGGAAACAACAGAAGAGGATGATCTTCTTAACAAGCAAATCACCGGCATTAGATCGACATGCAAAACAATACGAAGCATTATTCTCAGGAGGCACGGTGAACAGCTCGTGATGCCGCATGCCACAACATTCCAAGCTCAACTTTGCAATCAAACACAAGGCCTAGCATTCCATAGACAATATTCAGAACAAACTCTTAACACAGGAATATCTCAGCAGAGTAACTATTTACTTCTAAACTAAACACATGAATAGAAAAAGATGATCAACGCTACTCACAGCAAAGGGCGTCCCACTCAAAAATATCAAATGCATGTCTTCTGGCTAACATCAATGAGCAAATTTTGACAAGGTTTTCCGATTCTAATATATTAAACTAACGTCTTCTTGCTAACATCAATGATTAAACTTTGACAAGCTTTTCCCATTCAAAATATGTAATGCCTATGATCGTGGAGTCCTGTCGTGGCTTCTTGTACTTGTTTGGGCACTTTTTGCCCAGTGCACTCCACGTGTTGTAGAGTTGCCTATGCTCTCTGCAGACTAGTCATGTCACCAGCGTCTACTAATACTCTGTAAAGCTTCTCGATCATTCGTTATGTAATGTAGTGCAAACAGTGACCGCTTCTTTCTGCAAAGTGGAACGACCAACTGGGCCCAGTAATGCAGCAGTTCGCCTTGGACACATTGGCTCCTTTTTTGCAGTTCAACTAAAATCAAAGTCGGAATAAAACTGAGCTTTAATTTTGATATCCCTGTAAGCAACAATAGGTATAAGGGAAAAAATTGCTGAGAAATAACGTTTGATGACTTGTACTCCTAGAAGAAAAGCATCTACTGATCTGCCTTATCTTAATGGGAAACAAAGCATGAGAGTAGCAATTCTCCATCAGTGTGATTCATTTGTATTGACTGAGACATTATCTTAACAATGCCTTGTTTCAACATGTATAAAGAACGACAAAGCAGAAAAGTACCATTCCTAAAACAATGCGACTGATTCATTTTAACAGAGACATTATCTTAACAATACCTTGGTTAAACATGTAGAAAGAACTAAAAAGCAGGATAGTACCATTCCTAAAACAATGCGACTGATTCGTTTTAACAGAGGCAAAAAAGGAATCAATTACTGGCCAATAAAGGAGGATGAAACATGCGGCCACAAAAATGGTAATCCCGCCAATCCCTAACAAGTGTTGCAGTTTTGAACTAAGATTCAGTAGTTAATTAATTCTGAGACTGGCATTGCTTACTTTTACCAGCGGCATTAGATTAACAAAAAGCATAAACAGTTCCAGGGGAGAGTGGGCGCAACAACAACATGTGCTTCCATCTACTTATAAAGAGGGTGATGCAGAGTTTTGTTGTAACAAAGAAACAAGCATCATGTCTGGGTTGGAACATTTTTTTCTCACTTAATGGTAAAAGACAACGGTTCAATAGCTTCAATTCAACATTTATCCAAAACAGTACCAATACAAGTAGCACAACATCTCAAAGCACACTGCAGCATCATGTGGATGAAAGTCGGTACTGACCTTTCTTGACCAATATTTGAAACAACTCGAGAGGAAGATTGGACACATATCCCAACACATATATGAAATCTCGATCTCCTTTTGTGCAGTTCCACCAAAATTAAGCAAAGTCGCCGGTGTGACATTCAAGTTGAACTGCACAAAACACTCTTAAAACAAAAGTGTTTCGTGTAGCGAAGAAAAATGTTGCAATAGCAAAAAGTTGATTAGATATCCCTGTTTAAATAGAGGCAAAAAAGGAATCAATTACTAGGTAATAAAGGAGGATGAAACATGCGGCCACCAAAATGGTAATCCCACCAAACCCTAACAAGTGTTGTAGTTTTAAAATAAGATTCAGTAGTTAATTCTGAGAGTGGCATTGCTTAATTTTACCAGTGGCATTAGATTAACAAAAAGCATAAACAGTTCCAGGGGAGAGTGGGCGCAATAACAATATGTGCTTCCATCTACTTATAAAGGGGGTGATGCAGAGTTTGTTGTAACAAAGCAACAAGCATCATGTCTGGGTTGGTCCCATTTTTGTTCACTACTTAATGGGAAAAGACGGCAATACAATAGCTTTATTTCAACATTTATTTAAAATAGTACCAATACAAGTAGCACAACATCTCAAAGCACACTGCAAATCATGTGGATGAAGGCCTGTACTGACCTTTCATGAGAAGACCAACATAAAATACGAATCTACCAATATGAATAGGAAATCCAATCTCATTTTGTGCAGTTGCACTGAAACCAAGCAAAGTGTTTCGCGTAGCGAAGCAAAATGTCGCAATAGCAACAAGTTGAATAGATATCCCTGTTTAAACAGAGGAAAAAAAGGAATCAATTACTGGCTAATAAAGGAGGATGAAACATGCGGCCACAAAAATGGTAATCCCGCCAATCCCTAACAAGTGTTGTAGTTTTGAAATAAGATTCAGTAGTTAATTCTGAGAGTGGCATTGCTTAATTTTACCAACGGCATTAGATTAACGAAAAGCATAAACAATTCAGGGGATTGTGGGCGCAATAACAATATGTGCTTCCATCTACTTATAAATGGGGTGATGCAGAGTTTGTTGTAACAAAGCAACAAGCATCATGTCTGGGTTGATCCCATTTTTGTTCACTACTTAATGGGAAAAGACATCAATACAACAGCTTCAATTCAACATTTATTTAAAGCAGTACCAATACAAGTAGCACAACATCTCAAAGCACAGTGCACAATCATGTGGATGAAGGCATGTACTAACCTTTCATGAGACGACCATTATAAAATACGAATCTACCAACACGAATAGGAAATCCAATCTTGTTTTGTGTAGTTGCACTGAAATCCAGCAAAGTGTTTCGCGTAGCGAAGCAAAATGTCGCAATAGCAACAAGTTGAATAGATACCCCTGTTTTAACAGAGGCAAAAAAGGAAACAATTACTTGCCGATAAAGAGGATGAAACAAACGGTGACAGAAAGAAGCATCTAACTTATCTTGATGGAAAACCAAGTAGGATAGTAGCATTTCTAAAACGGTTGCATTGATTCATATTAATAGAGACATTCTCTTAAAACAACATTTGTTAAAAAATGTAATTTACATTTAAGAGTGGCATTGCTTCAATTTTCTGGCGGCATTCTTAGATTAACAACAGCAAAATAGTTGTATGGGACATGCCAGCACCACGTGCGTCCACATGTATAAATGGGTGATCTAGAGTATGTAGCCAAGCAACATATCTGTGTTGGTCCCATATTTGTTCTCTTTGAACCTTTTTCCTATGTGAGGGCAGCAAATCTAGTCCTGCACAAACTACCCGACCCCCCAGTTTCTTTCCCTTTTCAACAAAGAGATCGGTTCCTTACAGATGTGTGTACTCGGTTACCCCCCTTTTTCCCTTTTTGACCAACAAAGCGGCTGGATAGCTAGTCTATACTACTTTCCATCCCTCCTTTCCTCATTGAACCACGTCCTAGATTCATGCTCCACCCCACTGCACCCTTCTTTCCTCTTTGAACCAAGACCTAGATTCGACTACAGATCGAAAAAGATCCACATGCAGCTAGAGCAACGACAGTTTCAAAGAAACTTATACCTTAGGGTCATCGGGATCTGGCAAGGCGTGCGGCGGGAGGCCGGATCTGCCCGGACTACGTACGGCAACGAGGAAGAAGGGGTCGGTGGCTCTCCCACACAGGCGCTGGGTGAAAGAGAACAGCACAGCCGACAGTGGATTGCCTCCCTCACCGAAGGCGATAGAGTGAACGTTGCACCTCCTCCCCTTCCTGGTGCGATGGGAGCCGGACGCCTCCTTCACCAGCTGTGAGGGGGGAGAGAGAGAGACAAGAGGCCAACGCAGTCTTGTTTAGATCTGGTGAAGAGAGGCTGAGAGACTGTGAATATAGCAAACCCTAGCAAAGGAACGCTGAGCCTCCAGCGTGTATATATGTAGTGCGGCGAGAGTGTGGAGAGTGCAAACCCTAGCGAACAAGCGCTGAGGCTCCAGCTTATATATATACTGTAGTACGGACTGAGCTCCGGTGCCTTAACTGCACCTGCTTTTGGCTGTATGACAGGTGGGCCAGCCACATTTTGGGCCCACCTATCATAAACCCAAAGGCAGGTGCACTAAAGTCAATGAAGCTGCATCCATATAGTACTCGTGTATACGACTAATATATAGTGGATTGGTTTTATTATTCTCTCCATAATAATCGTTTTAAATTGTGTAAGTACGAAACGAAGCTCTTTATTTAACATACAGTGAAGAAAACTACTACTACTTCCGATGAACTAACGATCCACACGTCCTGGTCGCACTTCTTGTCCTTCACGTGCGGTACACTACCCTCCCTTATCAAAAACGTGTGAGAGTGTGTATAAATAAAGAATTTTAATTTCAATTATCGGAAAGGTTTGAGAGTATGTACAGTTTGCCCTCTCTAATAATTATGGTTTGTTGTGTTCGGCCTAAACTTGATCAAACTTTACAAAGTTTGACTTCAGTCAAATCTAATATGCAGAGTAAATAAAAATGGAGGGCTACTGCGTCCATCCGGGTTTTTAGTCCACACCATTTTTTTAATCAAAGTTAATAGCTGGACAAATAAAATTCCAGGGGAGTTGGAGACAAAGTTGTGAGAAGGCTTAGAACTCAATACAAAACTTATGCTCTTAGAACCAACGTCGATCCTTCTTCGAGGAAACATTTGGTTCATAGCCAATTGTGTGATAAAATTGCACCAACATGAAAGATGACTGTGTCTCCAACGCAACCAAGGTGAACTGATGAAGGATATCATCTTTGTGTGTAACAAGCAAAGAGCACTGATGGAAGACAGCTTGTTTTTCATTGAAAATCGATCAACTTAACCAGCTGACGCAACCATGAGGCACAACCATGAGCATCGATAGGTCATCATGGTGATGCATCATCCATTTGGCATCAAGTTTGGGTGAGGCACCTATGAAGTTCGACAAATCCTCACTGTGGTCTGTTTCTTCTCAGTAATCAAGCTCGAGGAAGGAAGAACCACGTGGTAGAGGATAGTGAGGCGGAACAACAATGGCCATCCAATTTTGTGCAGTTCCACTAAAATTGAGGAATACATGCCCGGGCATGGAGATACGCATCGTTGTTTCAAAAAATATAAAAAGGGATATAGTGTTGTCACTTTGTTTTACAAGATTAACAATGACATCTCAATTGTTAATAAGAATTAATGAAAAGTACACCAACAAACAGAAGCATCATGATTATCTTGATGGGAACTAAACCAGGATACCCGAGAAAAAAAGCATTTCTTCATTTAACCAGTGATAGTATTAGATTAGCAGCAACAATAGGAGCATATGGACAATGACCGCACAACCACCATGTACTTTTTGTCGAAACAGCATGTATACCTCCACCGAGGCATAAATCAGGACAACTTTTCGAGTGGCACTTCCTCTATAATAGTAGGTGATGTTGGACCAGCTGACGAACCCTAGCTACTATACATGGGGAGCTAGGGAGTAGTCGCATAGAAGAAAACCCACACGCAGTGACTTGGGGAGCTGGACCAGTACAAGAAGTTATACCTCAGGTGGGCGAGATGTCGTTTAGGCGGGCGGGCGAGATCTGCCCACACGACGGCAGTGAACAAGGGCGTGGAGGACCTTCATCCGCGCCAGTGCCGGTTCCGAGAGGACGGTGCGATCGGCTTCCTCCATCGCCTCCGGCGACAACGTCAACGCAACACCTCCTCACCTCCCGCAACGGACGGGATTCGGCCGGATCTGTGACCACCGGTGAGGAGAGAGATAGAGTGGACACTGTCATCTTGTTTTGATATGGAGAGGGTGAGAGAGCGAGACGCAAGAAACTCTATCAAATAAGAGGCTATAATGGAGTTAAAAAATCTCTCCATAGCAGTGGTTTTAAATAGAATACGTGCGTTCCCGGAAAAAAGAAACAAAAACTGGTGGACAATTTTTTAACGTACCAAGAAAGAAAACTCGATCAAAAACACGCCCCCACTTCCAGGTCGCGAGAGTCATCGCGCACACACACATAGACATAGACATGCATATCCGTGTTTACGTAAAATTCCATTTCCATCTCCATCTCCAATCAGATTTGTCCAACTGGCACATTATTTACGTTGTTAATTATATACGCAGCAATATTAACATACAACATCTCTTGTTTGCGGGCGTCCGGACCGCTGCCACGGCCGCTCCTGACCAACCCGAACCCTCTTCATCACCCGTGCGTGCTTCCCGCCCGAAACGTTCAGTGTCGCATTCATGCCCGGCCAGAGTGGACGCGACCTCTCACTGGCGCCGGCACTGAAGCGGCGCGCCGGCCGAGAGAGCGTCACCCGCACTGCTTGCTGGCGCACGCGACTGCTCCACGTTCAAAGTTCGCAATAGCCGGCTACAACATGCATGTAAAAAGTTCTTGGGAGTCCATGCTACAGCTAGATGTCCTCCCCCAACTCGTCAATCTCTTCTAGTAGTGCTAGTACTCCAGGGCGCGATCCATCGACAAGAAGGCGGAAAAGTTATTGTATACTCAGTTTGCGGTGAGTGGCATGCCAAGCGACCGTGTGGGGTCGAGCCGTGGAGGAGGGTGAGACACGAATGCGACAGACGTGATTTAAATGTTAGTTTTGCTCGATGGCGCGATCCAACGAAATGAAATGTTGGTTTCTCTCCATTTCCATTTTTTCTCCGGAAAAACAGAAACTTTCCACTCCATTTTCATTCCTATTCCAAGGTTGCCCCGTTACAACATTCCATCAAATACAAAGGAAAACTAACACGCATGCTGATGCATCTCAATGATTCACAGATCATAGCCAATATTTACTTCACAACTGAAGACAAAAGTTGTGAGAGCGTGTACAAAATAAAAACTACTGATGGGGTCACTATGACTTAAACCCTAAACCTTAAACAGGATTTAATTTCCTAGCCAGGTAGAACATGTCAAAGGAAAGACGACTGGCACCCTTGGATCATACGATTCTTTTGTGCAGTTCCACTAAAATCGAGCTGAGCATCCCTGATGGCAAAGATATTGAAAGAAGTGTGAATAGAATAATAGTACTGGCACTAGTTCATGAGACATAAACTCATCACAAGTAGAAGCCGGTAGAAGTAGAGAAAGATCGACATGGAGATGGAGTTACGTGGGGAGCTGCGGCAGTGGAGGAAGCCGGCTCCAAAAGGAAGATGGACTACCTGGGACGTCGGGCTGTAGCTAGAAGGGCGGTTGGGACGCGGCATCGTCCCATACCGTGGTGACCCCCGATTGTTATGCACTGACTGTGGGTTTTCTCCCTTGCCGATGTCGACCGCGTCTACGCAGAACATTGTTCCCTTCCCCCAGATGCGGGATCAGGCCGGATATGTGACCAGCGGTGTGGCCACCGTCGTTCTATGCTTGTGAAGAGAGCAACCCAAGCAAGAGGCTTGTAGCTTAGGGTCCTGCTAGTGTATATACAGTGGTTTTCTTTTTCTCTCCATATCAACCATTTTATATTGTGTACGTGTCATTGAAGAGTGAAATGATGGTTGCTTCTTCCGACTAACTTACTGTGTGATTTGACTGCTCCTTAGTGGCCCCTACACGTACTCCCCCTACGTGTATGCAACAGTCACACGTACACATGGACACAAAACGCACGTGACGCCCTAATGCATGCATGTCCTAGCACACGACGGAACACACACGGTCACACTCAAGTGCTCAACCTACACGTGCATGCACACACATACTCAGCCAGGGTGAGCTAGTGACCGTATAAACACCAGAAAATGTATATATTGAGCGCAATGAGCGTATTATGAAGTCCATTGACCGTATTTTTACAAATATACAGTGACAAACAGTGTATTTATCTCGTTTGAAATTAAGCCATATTAACTGGAGAGGAGGCAGTATGGACTAGCATTACTTTGATGTGTCCCGTCAACTTGCCGAACAAGGAGAAGCTTGCAGGACAGGAGAAGCTTGCGCGCGGTGGCTTGCAGGACTAGGAGAAACTTTTGACTAATGCAAGCTCTCCCTCACTCAGGCGGTGGACGTGCAACAGTTAATTTGGTGTCAGATTGCCAGAAGCATACACTGTACTAGTACTATTATTGTTCGACTTCCCGAAGAGGCAAACAACCAAGCACAGAGTTTACTAGTACTAGTACTACTACTATAGTCTTAGGAACCGGATGGAGGAGCGTCTGCAATTTTATTATATTTTTAAAATGTGATAAAGCAATCTTCAAACATTTGGTTCTCTTCGAGCATTCTCACATGTGATAATGGAAGTTGATTGCATGGAACACTCGCCACAATTCTCGCTTAATTCTGGCTCATATCCTGTTATAAATAGGAGCGCTCGGTAATATTTCCTGTTTTTTGTTATTCAGCATGTAAACAGGTCAGCAAACCTTGTGGCGCATTGATGGAGTCCTGGACTAGGGGGTGTCCGGATAGCCGGACTATCATCATCGCCCGGACTCCAAGCCTATGAAGATACAAGATTGAAGACTTCGTCCCGTGTCCGGATGGGACTTTCCTTGGCGTGGAAGGCAAGCTTGGCGATACGGATATGTAGATCTGCTACCATTGTAACCGACTCTGTGTAACCCTAGCCCTCTCCGATGTCTATATAAACCGGAGGGTTTTAGTCCGTAGGACGGACAACCATTACAACAATCATACCATAGGCTAGCTTCTAGGGTTTAGCCTCCTTGATCTCGTGGTAGATCCACTCTTATACTACCCATATCATCAATATCAATCAAGCAGGAGTAGGGTTTTACCTCCATTGAGAGGGCCGAACCTGGGTAAAAACATCGTGTCCCTCGTCTCCTGTTACCATCCGCCTAGACGCACAGTTCGAGACCCCCTACCCGAGATCCGCCGGTTTTGACACCGACATTGGTGCTTTCATTGAGAGTTCCTCTGTGTCGTCACCGATAGGCTTGATGGCTTCTTCAATTAACGATGCAGTCCAGGGTGAGACCTTTCTCCCCGGACAGATCTTCGTATTCGGCGGCTTTGCACTGCGGGCCAATTTGCTTGGCCATCTGGAGCAGATCGAAAGCTACGCCCCTGGCCGTCAGGTCAGGTTTGGAAGCATAAACTTCACGGCTGACATCCGCGGAGACTTGATCTTCGATGGATTCGAGCCACAACCAAGCGCGCCGCACTGTCACGGTGGGCATGATTTAGCTCTGCTACCGGACAGTGCCCTGGAGGCCGCACACGAGTCCGCTCTGACCCACAGTTCGGAGCCGACCGCGCAGATCGAGGATAGGTGGCTGGACACCGCCTCGGGGGCTGCAATCTCTACGGCGATGGAGCCGAATACTGACCTTGTCCCTTGCAAAGCTCGTGACTCCGAGGTGCCGGACTCCTTGCCGGACTCCAAACCTCCTGCGCCCCTGCCAATCGAATCCGATTGGGCGCCGATCATGGAGTTCACCGCTGCGGACATCTTTCAGCACTCACCCTTTGGCGACATCCTGAATTCGCTAAAGTATCTCTCATTATCAGGAGAGCCCTGGCCGGACTGCGGTCAGGATGGTTGGGATGCGGACGACGAAGAAATTCAAAACCCTCCCACCACCCACTTTGTAGCCACTGTCGACAACCTAACCAACATGCTAGACTACGACTCCGAAGACATCGACGGTATGGACGACGATGCCGGAGACAATCAAGAACCAGCGCCTACGGGGCACTGGAAGACCACCTCGTCATACGACATATACATGGTGGACATCCCAAAGGACGGGGACGGCAAAGAAGCAGCGGAGGAAGATTCCTCTAAGAAACAGCCCAAGCACCGATGAGGGAGTCCTGGACTAGGGGGTGTCCGGACGGCCGGACTATCATTGTCCGCCGGACTCCAAGACTACGAAGATACAAGATTGAAGACTCCGGCTCGTGTCCGGATGGTACTTTCCTTGGCGTGGAAGGCAAGCTTGGCGATACGGATATGTAGATCTCCTACCATTGTAACCGACTCTGTGTAACCCTAGCCCTCTCCGGTGTCTATATAAACCGGAGGGCTTTAGTCCGTAGGACAACATACATTACAACAATCATACCATAGGCTAGCTTCTAGGGTTTAGCCTCATTGATCTCGTGGTAGATCTACTCTTGTACTACCCATATCATCAATACTAATCAAGCAGGACGTAGGGTTTTACCTCCATCGAGAGGGCCCGAACCTGGGTAAAAACATCGTGTCCCTCGTCTCCTGTTACCATCCGCCTAGACGCACAGTTCGGGACCCCCTACCTGAGATCCGCCGGTTTTGACACCGACATTGGTGCTTTCATTGAGAGTTCCTCTGTGTCATCACCGATAGGCTTGATGGCATCTTCAACCTGCAACGCTGTCCAGGGTGAGACTTTTCTCCCCGGACAGATCTTCGTATTCGGCGGCTTCGCCCTGCGGGCCAATTCGCTTGGCCATCTGGAGCAGATCAAAAGCTACGCCCCTGGCCGTCAGGTCAGATTTGGAAGCTTAAACTTCACGGCCGATGTCCGCGGAGACTTGATCCTCGACGGACTCGAGCCACAGCCAAGCGCGCCGCACTGTGACGATGGGCATGATCTAGCTCTGCCTCCGAACAGTGCCTTGGTGGCCGCACACGGATCCGCTTCGGCCATTAGCCCGGAGCCGATCGCCCAGATCGAGGGTCGGTGGATAGACGCCGCCCTGGGGGCTTCAACATCCACGGCGATGGAGCCGAACACTAATCTTGTCCCCTGCGAAACTCGTGATTCCAAGGCGCCGGACTCCTCGCTGGACTCCGAACCTCCCGCGCCCCTGCCAATCGATTCGGATTGGGTGCCGGTTATGGAATTCACCGCCACGGACATCTTCCAATGCTCGCCTTTCGGCGATATCTTGAATTCACTAAAGCATCTCTCGTTATCAGGAGAGTCCTGGCCGGATTATGGCCAGGATGGTTGGGATGCGGACGACAAAGAAATTCAGAGCCCACCCACCACCCACTTTGTAGCCACTGTCGACGATCTAACCGACATGCTAGACTACGACTCTGAAGACATCGACGCTATGGACGACGATGCCGGAGACGAACAGGAACCAGCGCCCACAGGGCACTGGAAGGCCACCTCGTCATATGACGTATACATGGTTGATACCCCAAAAGATGGGGACGGCAAAGAAACAGCGGAGCCAGATCCCTTAAAGAAACAGCCCAAGCGCCAGCGTCAGCGGCGCCGCTCTAAATCTCGCCACAGCAAAAACGGAGATTCCGGCACAGGAGATAATAATACTCCAGAGAGTGCCGAAGACAATCCCCTCCAGCAAGACTCAGCGCAGGAGGATGCAGAAGCAAGCCCTCATGAGGGGGCGGCAGACGAAGAGGTTGAGGATCGTAATTATATGCCTCCCTCCGAAGACGAAGCAAGCCTCAACGATGACGAATTCGTCGTACCCGAGGATCCCGTCAAACAAGAGCGCTTCAAGCGCAGGCTTATCGCCACAGCAAACAGCCTAAAGAAAAAGCAGCAGCTTCAAGCTGATCAGGACCTGCTGGCCGATCGATGGACCGAGATCCTCGCGGCCGAAGAGTATAAACTCGAACGTCCCTCCAAAAGTTACCCAAAACGCAAGCTGCTCCGCCGATTAGAGGAGGAAGCATACGTACATCCATCACCAGCGCAGGATATGGCTGACCGACCACCCCGTGGTCATGACAGAGAGGCATCCAGGCCCCCAGCCAAGACCATACCCCGGCATCGCTCCAAAAGTACGAAGCCAAGAGGGAACGCGCCGGACTTGCGAGACATATTGGAGGACAAAGCAAGACAATCCAGATCCATCTACGGATCACGGGGGCGCCCTACGACCCATGACGAATACCATCGTGCCGGATACAATAACCCCGGCCGGGCCGAACACAGCAGACAGCGCTCTCTCGAGCTGCGTCGCGATATCGCTCAATACAGGGGCGCCGCACACCCGTTATGCTTCACTGAGGAAGTAATGGATCATCAGATCCCCGAAGGGTTTAAACCCGTAAACATCGAATCTTACGATGGCACAACAAACACCGCGGTGTGGATCGAAGACTATCTTCTCCACATCCATATGGCCCGCGGCGATGATCTCCACGCCATAAAGTACCTCCCACTCAAGTTTAAAGGACCAGCTCGGCATTGGCTTAACAGCTTGCCCGCAGAGTCAATTGGGTGTTGGGAAGACCTGGAGGCCGCATTCCTTGATAACTTCCAAGGCACATATGTGCGACCACCAGATGCCGATGACCTAAGCCACATCATTCAGCAACCAGACGAATCGGCCAGACAATTCTGGACACGGTTCTTGACAAAGAAAAATCAAATCGTCGATTGTCCGGACGCAGAGGCCCTTGCAGCCTTCAAACATAACATCCGGGACGAATGGCTAGCCCGGCACCTGGGGCAGGAAAAGCCGAAATCCATGGCAGCCCTCACATCGTTAATGACCCGCTTTTGTGCGGGAGAGGACAGCTGGCTAGCCCGCAGCAACAATCTCTGTAAAAATTCTGGCAGTCTGGATACTAAGGACAACAACGGCAGGTCACGTCGAAACAAAAACAAGTGCCGAATTAACAGCGACGATAAGGAGGATACGGCGGTCAATGCCGGATTCCGAGGCTCTAAACCCGGTCAACGGAAGAAGCCATTTAAAAGAACCACTCTGGGTCCGTCCAATCTGGACCGAATACTCGACCGCTCATGCCAGATACATGGCACCTCTGAAAAGCCAGCTAACCACACCAATAGAGATTGCTGGGTGTTCAAGCAGGCCGGCAAGTTAATTGCCGAAAAGAATGACAAGGGGCTAAATAGCGACGACGAGGAAGAGACCCGGCCGCCGAACAACAAAGGACAGAAGGGTTTTCCCCCATAAGTACGGACGGTGAATATGATATACGCGACCCACATACCCAAGAGGGAGAGGAAACGCGCACTAAGGGACGTCTATGCGATCGAGCCAGTCGCCCCAAAGTTCAACCCATGGTCCTCTTGTCCGATCACTTTCGATAGAAGAGACCATCCGACCAGCATACGCCATGGCGGATTCGCCGCATTGGTCTTAGACCCAATCGTGATGGGTTCCACCTCACGACAGTCCTGATGGACGGCGGCAGTAGCCTGAACCTGCTTTATCAGGATACAGTGCGCAAAATGGGCATAGACCCATCAAGGAATAAACCTACAAAGACAACCTTTAAAGGTGTCATACCAGGAGTGGAAGCCAACTGCACAGGCTCAGTCACACTGGAAGTGGTCTTCGGATCCCCGGATAATTTCTGGAGCGAAGAGTTAATCTTCGACATAGTCCCGTTTCGCAGCGGCTATCACGCCCTGCTCGGGCGAACCGCGTTTGCCAAATTCAACGCGGTGCCGCACTATGCATACCTAAAGCTCAAGATGCCAGGCCCTCGTGGAGTCATCACGGTCAATGGAAATACGGAACGCTCCCTCCGAACGGAGGAACATACAGCGGCTCTCGCGGCAGAAGTACAGAGCAGCCTTCTAAGGCGATTCTCGAGTCCGGCCGTTAAACAGCCGGATACAGCAAAGCGCGCCCGGAGCAATCCCAACCAAGACCACCTGGCGCGATCAGA
Source organism: Triticum timopheevii (assembly GCA_963921465.1). Lineage (NCBI taxonomy): Eukaryota > Viridiplantae > Streptophyta > Magnoliopsida > Poales > Poaceae > Triticum > Triticum timopheevii. The sequence continues at coordinate 558,514,244 of OY997266.1, forward strand.
GCACGCGTAGCAATGCGGCCCCAACCCTCGCTCGCGTATGATCGCAACAATAACACTCCGCGTACATCATTACGCTTTGGAGATACCATGGGCACAGGGGAGGGGGCACGATCACAACGGACCCAGAGTGTGGTTCGACCACACCAGGGGCTCACAAATGTGCCCCTCTTTTTTTATTATTTTTCTTCCTTTTTGTACACAGGACTCTGTTAACCAGAAGCCCTGTCCGGCGGTGAACCTGCCGAACTCATGATGCAACAGTCAGGGACTAAAGAAGGCCACGTCAAACACTCAGGTGGTCTCAATTACGAGCATTAAATTCGATTATATACACCAAATCCGCAGCTCATCCCTAGAGGGGGACATGTTTATTTAGTCCAAATCCCTTGCTTACCGCACTATTTGTATCAGCCGCTCTACTAGCAGACTTTTCTTTCATTAATAATGCAGCACCTTTATGATCGCAATTGCATTACATTTTATATATATATGCTCATTATATGACATCTGGCACCCGTATATTTTGGTACGGCATAATACACCAGGGGCTTATGTTCCCCACTTTATGGTGTGCTAAAGTCCGAACACTTTCACAAGTGCGGCATCCCGAACTTATAGCATTATATGAATCGGCTCCGAATCATGTCTTGGGTCAATAGTTAGGTTTGCCCAGCTCCCACGTTTTGGTGCCTTATGTTCCGTTCTGTCGGCTAAGGTGGCACTGGGAGAACCACTGCGATTGCGCCCCGGTTGAGCCGGGTTAACGCCTCAGTGGAGAAAGCTAAAACTGACTGGCATGATGAGGCGAGAGACTGGTCGCTATTCGAGAGGTTTTTTCGGGTCCTTAAAGACTCATGCCGCTTCGAGCGAAGTTCCGGATAATGTCCGATGAAGGCGTGGATAGCGCCCCGGATTCGGTCTTCCGAATACCAGGGGCTTCGCCGAAATTTAAAATTATAGAATTCTATGGCTAAGTGAGAGTGTTCAAGCATTATAAGTCCGGTTGCCTTGTTCGTCATGTTGAGCGCCTCCCTAGATGGACCCAAAAATGGGAACAAGAGTGCTCAAGTTTATCCCGAACACCCCAGCACTTGTGGCTTGGGGGCTGAAGCTAACGACTTGCCATCTCTCAGATTTTATAAACGGCCGCACAGAAGGTAATATTTTAAATTAAACAAGCGTTGCTCATGGCGCATATGAACGAAGTTTTCAGCGCACGGGATAAATAAACAGCGAGTTCACTCAAAGATTACATTTCGGGAGCACTCATCTGCAATATTGCAGGCTCCCTTCAGGACAATTTTATAATATTTCTCCGGCGTGCGATACTCCTTGCCCGGCGGCGGTGGGTCCGTGAGAAGCTTCTCCGCATCCAATTTGCCCCATTGCACCTTTATGCGGGCAAGGGCCCGACGAGCACCTTTGATACAGGCGGAGCGCTTGACTACATCCAGCCTAGGGCATGCATCCATCAGTCGCCGCACGAGGCCAAAGTAGCTACCAGGCATGGCCTGTCCAGGCCACAGCCGGACTATGAGGCCCTTCATGGCCTCCTCAGCTACCTTGTGGAGTTCGACCAGCTGCTTCAGCTGGTCGCTTGGGGGCACCGGATGGCCGGCCTCAGTATACTGAGACCAGAAGACCTTCTCCGTCGAGCTCCCCTCCTTGCCACGATAGAATGCGGCGGCATCAGACGCACTACGCGGCAAATCTGCAAACGCCCCTGGAGAGCTCCGAATTCGGGTAAGTGTCACGTAGTTCACATTAACATGCCTGCTTTGCATGAAATACGCCTTACCCGCCGCTATCTTCTTTATGTCCTCAACCTCCTGAAGGGCCCTATGGGCCTCGGCCTTGGCGGACTCGGCACTTTCGAGAGCCGAGGCAAGCTCGGACTCTCGAGTCTTGGAGCCACGCTCCAAACTCTCATGTTTTTCCATGAGAACCTGGAGCTCTTGCCGAACTTCCGCCACTCGTGCCTCTTGCTTTTCTCGCTCAGCCCGTTCCGCGGCCGCATTGCGTTCGGCCGCGGACACAGCATCCTTCAGGGTTGCCACCTCGTTAGTGGCCCCTGTAATGCACATATTATCCTTGTTAATTTTATTTGCAACCAAAATCCTTTTCTGTAAGGTACTTATTCAAAGAGGTGTTACTCACCTTCTTTTTCCTCGAGCTGCTTCTTTGCATGGCCGAGCTCTTGCTCGGACCGCTCGAGTCCCTTCTTCAGCACGTCAACCTTCGCCGTTAATGCGGCAGAGGTCAGCAGTGCAGCCTGCAAACCCATATTGACATATTTTAGGCAACCCTGCGTATATCTTGTTATAGATCCTTAGTCCGGCTTTTCTTTCCGAACACCGAACTAAGCATCAGGGGCTACTGTCTATGCGGTATTACATTACATAATTATAACTTTTTACCTCAAAGCCTGTTAAAAGGCTGCTGCAGGCTTCGGTCAGCCCGCTCTTAGCAAGCTGAACCTTCTCAATCACCGCACTCATGATACTGCGGTGTTCTTCCTCGATGGAAGCGCCTTTAAGTGCCTCCAGCAGGTTATCCAGCGCATCCGGTTGGACGGGGGCCGCCGGCGTCACGGTCCTGCCCTTCTTTCGAAGGGGCCACTTGCCGGACTCTGGAACCACTGCGGGTTCCGGTGTAGAGTCCGGCACGAAGTCCGGGAGGCTGCTTGACGGCGCCTCCAGAGCCTCCTCCTGATGGGTCCCTCTCTGGGATCCCACCTAGGCGTCCTCGTCGGCGCGTGGGGTGGAGGCAGTCGGGATGGAATTCACATCCGACGGGGCCAATGACCCGCTCGATGAGTCGGGGAGATCATCATTGGCCGGACTACGGGCAGAATGCGGCGTGACAAGGATACTACGCGACATAAAAGAAATTACACATCAAGGATCCGGATACTTACGATCTTGCCGGACGCCTGGCCCTTGAAGGCCACTCATCCTCACCAACACTGATGTTGGCGGAACTGTCCGGGGGGATAGTTCTCCCCCTCTTGGACCCTTCGGCCCCCCCGATGGGGGAAGCCTTCCTTTTCTTCTCTCCCTCCTTCGGGAGAGAGTACTCCTCCTCGTCTTCGGGAGAGGAGTCCTCGTCGTCGTCAGACGCCTGATTGCGGGAACTCTTTCGAGTCCCCGTGGCCACCTTCTTGGCCTTCTTCTCCGGCACCACGTGCGGTGCCGGAACCAGCAGCCCTGTTAAGTGGGCATCCGCTGGGTCTTCTAGCATGGGAGCCGGGCTGATGAGCAGCTTGGCCTTCTCCATCCATTTCTGTCAAAGGAAGAGGCAGAATGAAACCTCACTAGAGTCAATCTAATTATCACAAGTGTCCCGTAATGGGGTTGAATCACTTACCTCGTTAGTTGGATGCTGCGAGCTGAATCCGCGGTCTTCGGTCGCGGATGCGGCGGCTTCGGCGCCCTTGAACAGCACCCTCCAGGCGCCTTCGTATGTTGTATCGAAGAGCCCACTTAGCGCCTGGTGCTGTTCCGGATTGAACTCCCACAAATTAAATGCCCGTTCTTGGCATAGGAGGATCTGCCGGATGAGCATGACTTGGACCACGTCGACGAGCCTGAGCGTATTTCTCACCATCTTCTTGATACATGCTCGGAGTCCCGTCACCTCCACCGGATTCCCCCACTGCAAGCCCTTCTCTTTCCAGGAGGTGAGCTGCGTGGGGATGCCAGATCTAAACTCGGGGGCCGCCGCCCATGTGGATTTGCGCGGCTCGGTGATGTAGAACCACCACGATTGCCACCCCTTGACGGAGTCCACGAAGGTCCCTTCTAGCCAAGGGACGTTGGGCAATTTGCCCAACATGGCGCCTCCGCATTCCGCTTGCGTACCCTTCACAACCTTCGGCCCGGATGCAGAGGAAGGCCTCGCACATGACGATAAACACCGAGATGTTGAGGATAAAGTTCGGCGCTAGATCGTGGAAATCCAGGCCGTAGTAAAACATGAGCCCCCGGAAAAATGGATGGAGCAGAAAGCCCAGTCCGCGGAGGAAGTGGGCGAGGAAGATGACCCTCTCATGAGGCCCGGGGGTAGGGATGAGCTACCCCTCGTCGGGCAGCCGATGCGCGATATCGCCGGAAAAGTATCCGGCGCTGTGCAGCTTGGTGATGTCCTCCTCCTTGACGGTGGAGGCTAACCATTTACCTCCCGCTCCGGACATATTCGGAGAAGGTTGAGGCGAGATGCGTGAGCTCGGGCGTTGGAGCTTGAGTTCGCGGGGATGGATAAGCAAAGGAGGAAGAAGGCGTAGGTGAGAAGGTGAATCCTTATCCCTTATATATAGGTGGACAAAACTATGCGTCCCCCACCAGCCTGGTAAAACTCGCTTATCTCCCAAGCGCCACCATCGATGGCGTGGTTGGGTTACCCACGCACGTATTGATGAGAATCCCGGAATAAGGGGAACACGATCTCTGCTTCGACAAGACGTGCCAAGGAAACCGCTTCGCTAAACATGCTGAGGTGGTATAGTAATTCAAACAAGGGCCTGGTGGCGGTGTCACGCCACATAATACGTCAGCAGATTGAACTAAGTGTACATTTTATTCTCTCTACGGTGGAATGTGGAATTTATTTTGCAGAGCCGGACACTATCCTGGTGTTCATGATCTTCTCTGGATTATTCAAGGGAGGAACCCGCCTTGCAATGCTGAACATTATGCACGCCGGACTTATCGTCATTGAAGACTGGTTCAGGGGCTACTGAGGGAGTCCTGGACTAGGGGGTGTCCGGACGGCCGGACTATCATTGTCCGCCGGACTCCAAGACTACGAAGATACAAGATTGAAGACTCCGGCTCGTGTCCGGATGGTACTTTCGTTGGCGTGGAAGGCAAACTTGGCAATACGGATATGTAGATCTCCTACCATTGTAACCGACTCTGTGTAACCCTAGCCCTCTCCGGTGTCTATATAAACCGGAGGGCTTTAGTCCGTAGGACAACATACATTACAACAATCATACCATAGGCTAGCTTCTAGGGTTTAGCCTCCTTGATCTCGTGGTAGATCTACTCTTGTACTACCCATATCATCAATATTAATCAAGCAGGACGTAGGGTTTTACCTCCATCGAGAGGGCCCGAACCTGGGTAAAAACATTGTGTCCCTCGTCTCCTGTTACCATCCGCCTAGACGCACAGTTCGGGACCCCCTACCCGAGATCCGCCGGTTTTGACACCGACAGCCGACGTCAGCGGCGCCGCTCTAAATCCCGCCACAGCAAGAATGGAGATTCCGGCACCGGAGATAATAACACCCCAGAGAGTGCCGAAGACAACCCCCTCCAGCAAGATTCAGCACAGGAGGACGGAGAAGCCAGCCCTCAAGAGAGGGCGGCAGACGAGGAGATAGAGGATGACATTTACATGCCTCCCTCCGGAGACGAGGCAAGCCTCAACGACGACGAATTCGTCGTGCCAGAGGATCCCGTCGAACAAGAGCGTTTTAAACGCAGGCTAATGGCCATGGCGAACAGCCTAAAGAAAAAGCAGCAACAGCTTCGAGCTGATCAAGACCTGCTGGCCGACAGATGGACCGAGGTCCTCGCGGGCGAAGAGCATGAACTTGAACGCCCCTCCAAAAGCTACCCAAAACGCAAGTTGCTCCCCCGATTAGAGGAGGAGGCATACAAACCTTCATCACCAGCGCACAATATGGCTGACCGACCACCTCGTGGCCGCGACAGAGAGGCATCTAGGCCCTCCACCAGAACCGTACCCCAGCACGGCTCGAAAAGCACGAAGCCACGGGGGAATGCACCGGACTTGCGAGACGTATTGGAGGACAAGGAAAAACAATCAATATCTATCTACGGATCACGTGTGCGCCCCACGATCCACGAAGACTACCGTCGCGCCGGATACAGCAACTCCGGCAGGGCCGAACACAATAGACAAAACTCTCTTGAGCTACATCGTGATATTGCCCAGTATAGAGGCGCCGCACACCCACTATGCTTCACAGATGAAGTAATGGATCATCAAATCCCCGAAGGGTTTAAACCCGTTGTCGGTAACAAAACCGGCAGATCTCGGGTAGGGGGTCCCGAACTGTGCGTCTAGGCGGATGGTAACAGGAGACGAGGGACACGATGTTTTACCCAGGTTCGGGCCCTCTCGATGGAGGTAAAACCCTACGTCCTACTTGATTAATATTGATGATATGGGTAGTACAAGAGTGGATCTACCACGAGATCAAGGAGGCTAAACCCTAAAGCTAGCCTATGGTATGATTGTTGTAATGTATGTTGTCCTACGGACTAAAGCCCTCCGGTTTATATAGACACCGGAGGAGGCTAGGGTTACACAGAGTCGGTTACAATGGTAGGAGATCTACATATCCGTATCGCCAAGCTTGCCTTCCACGCCAAGTAAAGTCCCATCCATACACGGGACGGAGTCTTCAATCTTGTATCTTCGTAGTCTTGGAGTCCGGCGGAAAATGATAGTCCGGTCGTCCGGACACCCCCTAGTTCAGGACTCCCTCAGTAGCCCCTGAACCAGGCTTCAATGACGATAAGTCCGGCGCGCATAATGTTCGGCATTGCAAGGCGGGTTCCTCCCTTGAATAATCCAGAGAAGATCATGAACACCAGGATAGTGTCCGGCTCTGCAAAACAAATTCCACATTCCACCATAGAGAGAATAAAATGTACACCAGTCCAATCTGCTGACGTATTATGCGGCATGACATCACACCGCTACCAAGCCTTTGTTTGAATCGTTTTTTACTATACCACCTCAGCACGTTCAGCGAAGCGGTTTCCTTGGCACGTCTTGTCGAAGCAGAGATCGTGTTCCCCTTATTCCGGGATTCTCATCAACACGTGCGTGGGTAACCTAACCGTGCCCGTCGCCACGCCTCCTCCATCGAAGGTGAATCCCGAACGGTCACGGGGACGACCCTTGGTATTTTTCCCCTTTATAAGAGGACCAAGGACCGTTCCTTTTCTTCAATCTCACATCAAATCTCCTTCTCACTCCTAGTTCCAGCACCCAGAGCCCAAGATTCGAGCGCTTCGGATTCTCAATCATGTCCGGCTCCGACCTCCATGGTCGGTGGATTCCCTCCTCCGTCACGGAGGAGGACGTGTCAAAGCTGTGGCAGGCCAAGTACCTGTCCTACGAGATTTCGCACAGGTTGCCTGCCCAAGGGCAGGCCGTGCCCGCCCCCGAGCCCGGTGAGTACGTTGTCTTCGTCCCCCACCTCCGTCGGGGTTTAGGCTTCCCGACGGACCCCTTCGTGGGAGGGCTCATGTTCTACTACGGGCTGGATTTTGACGATTTGGCTCCGGAGTCCATCCTCCATGTCTCCGCATTCATTATCGTCTGCGAGGCCTTCCTCCGCGTCACCCCCCACTTCGGCCTGTGGCTGAAAACCTTCAATGTGGAGCCGAAGATGATCGGGGGGCGTCAAGCGGAGTGCGGCGGGGCGGCCATAAGCATAAGGGACGATGCCCCGTGGCCTGAGGGTTCCTTCCAAGAGGAACTCGGACTGTGGCAACAGGAGTGGTTCTATATCACTGCTCCGAAGGGCAGCAAGCAAAAGCCGCCGCCTTCATTCCGCCCGGGACCTCCACGCCAACTAATGTCGTGGGTCAACCAAGGGCTCAATTGGGGGCCGTCCAAAGACGTGCCCTCACTGCAGGGCCGGATTCGAGACCTCCAAGTGAGGGAGATCAATCTGGTCGTGGTGATGCAGGTAATGCTAACCAGGCGTCTCCTGCCCTGCAAACGCCGTCCTCTCCGTCTGTGGGAGTTCAACCCGGAGGGACCTCGAATTCTCCAACACTTCATGGGTGCAACACCCGTGGAGATGTACAGGTTGTTCTTCGGACCGCAAGTGGCGTGTCCGGAATTGACCGAGGACGCAGGCCTAAGCCGCAATCGCCCGAATACTCAGGTAAATAGCTTAGAGTCCGGACGTTTTATTTATCTGCTTTTCTAGGGTTCGCCTCCTGACCCATAACTTTTCACAGGAGTGGGTAGCGCGATCGAAGCTGATAAGATGTCCGGCTCCCCTCCCAGAGACCGCACCGGAGCCCGTGCTGGTCAGAATGTTGGAGATCGCGCCTGTAAAAGGGGGCGATGGGAAAGATAAAGGAGCTATTACTTCGCCCAAAGGGGCGTCTGAAGAGGGGGGAATCAAAAACTCCTCCTTCCAGGGGGAGAAGAGGACCGCCTCCGAAGATCCAGAGGCCAAAGCCCCTAAACGGGGGAAGAGATCTTCACCGGGGGGTCCGGCGTCCGGGGAGAATCCGAACGTACAATCATCACCGAAGGATCAGCCCTCCAACGAGCCGTGAGTATGAAAAGGTAAGAAAATACCTCCATTTGTGCTTCTGTGGGTGACCGAAATTTTTATCTTGCAGTTCGGATTTGCAACCTTCGCAGATGAGTTCGTCTTCGGGGGACCTTCTTCCGGAGATGATGGAGAGCGAAACGCCCCCGTCTGCTACGCCGTCAGATAGGGCAGACGAGCCTGAAGTATCGTCACGGAGGGTGTCCCCGAGTCCGGAGGGGCCGGGGAGTTCGGCGCCCGCTAGTGTCCGGCCGGGAGAACTGAAGAATCTGCTGGAGAGGGCGTCCATCTCAGAAGATCACCGTGCGTTGATGCGTATGGTGATTGGAAGGATTTCGTCCGCCGAGAGTGGATTGCATGATGCTGCTATGAGTTTGCTGGCGGGAATTGAGGTACGTGAAAATGGCGCACCTGTTTTTTTGGCCGTTTTGCACATAAAAGTGCGCGCTGTATAGGTAGTAGCCCCTGAGACTCGGTAGGTTGTCGAAAGCGACAGCGTGCCGAGGATCGAAATCGCAAGTAATGAATGTCGCCGTTCCTATGCAGGTGGCGGATAGTCCGAGGGCTAGCCGGACTAGTGGGGTTGCCGAGTTAATGCGGCAACTTGACATGGCGGATGCGACATCGCACTTGTCAACCGGCGACTTGACGAGTCGCAAGGTAAATGAGTTCTCCACAGTCGCTTTATTAAGGGGGTCAAAGCCCTCCTCTGATAAATTAAATGCTGTTATACAGACGGTGCTTGTCGGTGTCAAAACAGGTGGATCTCGGGTAGGGGGTCCCGAACTGTGCGTCTAGGCGGATGGTAACAGGAGACGAGGGACACGATGTTTTACCCAGGTTCGGGCCCTCTCGATGGAGGTAAAACCCTACGTCCTGCTTGATTAATATTGATGATATGGGTAGTACAAGAGTGGATCTACCACGAGATCAAGGAGGCTAAACCCTAAAGCTAGCCTATGGTATGATTGCTGTAATGTATGTCGTGTCCTATGGACTAAAGCCCTCTGGTTTATATAGACACCGGAGAAGGCTAGGGTTACACAGATTCGGTTACAATGGTAGGAGATCTACATATCCGTATCGCCAAGCTTGCCTTCCACGCCAAGGAAAGTCCCATCCGGACACGGGACGGAGTCTTCAATCTTGTATCTTCGTAGTCTTGGAGTCCGGAGGACGATGATAGTCCAGCTGTCCGGACACCCCCTAGTCTGGGACTCCCTCAGTAGCCCCCGAACCAGGCTTCAATGACGATAAGTCCAGCGTGTATATAGTCTTCGGTGTTGCAAGGCGGGTTCTCCCTTCAAGTTCCATGTACCTGCCGAACAGTGTCCGGCTTCACCATAAATACTGTGTTTCTCGGCTTCTACGCCCAATAATGGTATTTTTCCACGCGTCGCACGAATGTGAAAAGCCAGGGCATCTTTTACTTTTCACCCCCCAGTCGTGCGAGTCATCCGCCTATAAAAGAGGCAAAAATCCAGATCCAAACCACACCATCCTCCTCCCGCAAATACTTCATCGGAGCGCCTTTGACCTAAAAATCCATTCCATCATGGACCGTCGACACGGCTCTTCTTCACGCACTCCCAGCCCACCGCCAGGGAATTGGAGGAGGTGCTCTGTTTCGCACAACGAGCTAGTGAAGCTCCAAGCGGGGGGGCTTTCTCCCTCCGGCCTTCATGGTCCCGGTCCGAGTCGGGCTGGTCACCTATCAAGGTGGGAGGCAAGCGGAGGCTACCCCAAGCCCCAACAAAGGGGAGCGAGTATGCTTCGTCCCTTATTTGGTAAGGGGACTCGGATTCCCGATACATCCGTTCCTCCACGGGCTCCTGGAGTTCTACGGACTCCAGCTCCACCACCTCACGCCCGCCTCTGTCCTGCATATCGCGGGCTACGTAGCTCTTTGTGAGTTATTCCTGGGCATTGAGCCCCATTTTGCATTGTGGAAGAGGCTGTTCTGCCTCGTACCCCGTTCTCACGAGGGGTCCATATATCAAGTGGGCGGCGCCGAAATATGGCGCATCGCCGGGACCGGATACCCATCCGGTACTCCCAAAAAGGCGTCCGAAGACTGGCCCTCAGAGTGGTTTTACATAGGAGACGATTCGCTGCCGGACCCAGTCCGGATTGGCCTCCCGGAGTTTAGTGCTGCTCCCCTGAAGAAACGCCTCAGCTAGCGCCCACGGAGCCCCCGATTGGAGGAAGACAAGAGCGTCCATTACTTGATGGGCCGAATAAGATTACTGGCCCATTCCGGGTTGACCATGATTGGAGTCATGACGACATGCATCATGCGGGGGGTACAGCCATTGCAATACAGAGGCCACCCTATGTGGGATTTCAACGGGGAGGACGATGCCACCCGTCATGGCCGCAAAGGGCCGGATTCGACCGAGGATCTGGTAGAGATCCTTTCCAGCCTGTATAAGGGGGAAAAGGAGGACTTCCTTCGAACGAACCCTTTGAATGGGTTTTCCATGATCAACCCTAGAGGATGGGTAAGCGAACACCTTTAAAGGCTCAACCCATGCTCTCGAAGTTTAAGCTTCTTTACATTATGTCTTCGGCGCAGGGTCTACGCCGGACTGTGGAGGACATGGTAAGTCCTGCTCCGCAACCCGAGGATCCAGAAAGATCCTTGGATCCGGCCTCCGAAGAGGACCCGGACATCGAGGTGGAGCTAATCGACGGGGTATTTCACCAGCTCAGCATGGATAGTGCTTTGGTTGCCATTACGGCGGACTACCCCGGACTGTATCCGGCTTCTCAGGTGACCGTGACCGAGGTCCGAACACCATTATCTCTTCCTTTCCCCTTTCTAACCTTCGCGAACGATGGTATGTTACAGGAAGTGCCTTTACGGCAGGAAGCCGAGCCCGCGGCGGCTGACCAACAGAGGCCAGTCCAGACCAGCAGGCGGAAAAGGAGCGCGGTGCGGACGGAAACGTCGCCGCAAATGTATAGCTCGTATTTGAATTTTCAGAGCAACGTTCCTAGGAAACGCCTGAGTGCTCATGATCTTTGTAGGAGAAAAAGCACTCGTCGGACTGCAGGCGCAGAAGTTGCTGATCCAACCTACACCGGCCAGGATCCAGCGCCCGGCCTGGAGGGGGAGGCAAGCGCAAGACGCGGGCCGGATCCTTCTCCAACGGAGGACATCGACAGACTGTCCGCCACCAAGTCTGAGGTGGAGAGCGCCATGAACCATAGGCACCGCCGGACAGTATTTCGTGAAGCGTGCTTCTCCCCTGAGGCATTGGATGCCTTTAACGCAGGGGACGCGCATCTCCGTGCCGCTCAAGATGGTTTTACTAGAGCCATGGAGCAGTATGTGAAAGACATATGGGTAAGGGAATTTTAATGGTTGTATATACCAGTAGCCCCCGAGACTTAAAGTAGTTATGTTAACTGATTTAAGGATCATGTGAAACGCAGGCTCTTACCGAGAAGAATGCCCAGCTATCTCAGGAGCTGCAAGAATGCAAGGCCCAACTTGAGGCCGCACTTGCTGCCGCAAGAGGAGACTCAAAGACCCCTCCTGGTAACACATTTGTATTAATAAATATAAGCGTTGTGCAGCGTGCGTGTAAGTCTAATAATGACTGTGTAGGTACCGCCGGACAAGATCCGGACAGGCAAGGAATACTGCGCCAGCTGAAGGCCGGCGAGAGTGTGCTGAATAGGGTGCAGCAAGAAAGGAATAAAATCCAGGATGCCAACACCAAGCTCGGAGAAGAGCTGAAAGGCGCTCGCGCCGGGCTGTCCGGCTCCGTTAAGGAGAATGAGCGGCTTCATCGTGGCATTTATAGTAAGTGCTTGAGCGGACTCCTTTGAAAAGAATAGTTCGGCGAGGAAGTATATTGACATGATATGTCTTGTAGGTATACTCACAGGTCGTCCTGCAGAGGAGATGCCCATATCAACGGGTGATCAACTTCCCGAACTGTTGCAACTGCTCGAACGAGTTCGGCAGGCAATGAGCGGCGTCGTCCGGGCTTTATGGCCAGCCCTCTCCCTACCCGAGGGCCTTGGGGAGCTTGCGGAGAAGCTTCAGGGAGTGCGGCAGCGCTTCCGTTTGTGGAAGATTTCGGCTTGCCGTCAAGGTGCCAGGGAGGCTTGGGCCATGGTGAAGACGCGGTATAAGAAGGCGGATCCCAACCATATGGCCGAAGTTGGACAGGTGGGGCCCGATGGGAAGGAGATCCCTGTGAGTTTAGTATACAGCCAAGTAGAGTTGGCTGCTAAATTTTCCCAACGGGACTGTAAATTAGACAGCCTGTTAGACGGGATTGAGGAGGAATACAATCAGTAAATTTGACAATGTATGTTTTCCTTTAAAGTGACATGTGAAATGCCTTCTAGCTGGATTGTAGATCGTTTGTCTTTGCCGACCTTTTCGCTTCGACCTCGGGACCCTAGAGTCCGGAGTGTGTCCGAATACCTTTTTGGTTAAGAAACAACCGTGGTATGCATGGAGACCAGGCGTAGGGGTCATTAGTGCTTTATCAGACAAGTGCCCAACTAGTTATGTTATATTACATGGTTAGTAAGAAACATCTTCCAGGGAGAATAGTTCCATTAAGGGTTCCTTTCCCTGGGAGGCATGCCCTAAAGTGCATGTCCGGACTGCAAAGAATGTAGTAAAACATCTGGGGGCAGATAGATAAATAGGTAAAAAGTCATCTTTTAAGTCACCGACCGAATATTCCCTTAAGAACGCTAGCTTTTGGCTTCACCCAGTCTGAGGTACACATCCGGCTGACCCGGCAGTAACAATCGCAGAGGTGCTCCCTTTACCTCCTAGCCGAACAATCGGGAACGTAGGGGTAAGCACAGGAGCCAGGCAACCCAGCTTGGCCAAAACTTAAGTCATATCGATGCATATAATGGCGAGTAAAAGGTACATGTGGAAGCTTGACACATGTGCTGGGTATGAAACCCGTATAATTGAGCTTCTATAAAAGAAGCCCCCAGGAATAATGAGTGCGGATGGCACATCATGCGTATGCGAAAAATGCAAAAATAGGCCCGCAAGGGCTTTTGAATAAAAAGGCATGAAAAGAGAAACAAAAGACAGCCGAAGTGTAAAAGTTTGGACGGGGGAAGGGGACGAACTCTTAGTCCGGCGCTAGGCGTAGAATCGTCGGAGGCGGGCTGCGTTCCATGGGTTCGGCTCGAGTCGGTTATCCGACGCATTTCTTAGACGGTATGCTCCGCCAGTCAGGACTTGATCGATAATGAAGGGGCCCTCCCATTTGGGCTTGAGCTTGTCCTTTTTCTTGTCCGGCAGGCGTAGAACCAGTTCACCAACGTTGTAAGTCTTGGCCCGCACTTCTCTGCTTTGATATCTTCGGGCCTGCTACTGATAGAATGCGGAACGAGCCTTCGCGACGTCACGTTCTTCCTCCAATGTGTCCAAGCTGTCCTGCCGATCAAGCTCGGCCTCTCTTTATTCATACATGCGCACTCGAGGTGAGTCATGGATAATGTCGCAGGGCAGGATTGCCTCTGCGCCGTAGACCATAAAAAATGGTGTGAATCCGGTAGTACGGTTAGGCGTTGTCCGCAGCCCCCAGAGTACGGAGTCGAGCTCCTCGACCCATTGTGTGTCGGATTTAGTAAGTGACCTCACTAGTCTGGGTTTAATGCCGCTAATTATTAGACCATTTGCTCGTTCCACTTGACCGTTGGTTTGAGGGTGATAAACTGAAGCGTAGTCGAGCTTGATGCCCATATTTTTGCACCATGAATTAACCTCATCGGCTGTGAAGTTCGTGCCGTTGTCGGTGATGATGCTGTGGGGGACTCCATAACGGTGTACTACTCCTGATATAAAGTCTTTCACTGGTCCGGACTCTGCCGTTTTGACCGGTTTGGCCTCTATCCATTTGGTGAATTTATCCACCATGACCAATAGGTACCTTTGCTTGTGGGTTCCCCCTTTAAGGGGTCCAACCATATCAAGCCCCCAGACCGCGAATGGCCAGGTAATGGGTATGGTTTTGAGGGCGGTGGGCGGCATATGGCTCTGATTAGCAAAGAGCTGACAACCAACGCATCGCTGGACTAAGTCCTGCGCATCTGCCCGGGCCGTCGGCCAATAAAATCCTGTACGGAATGCCTTTCCTACAAGGGCCCGGGCTGCTGCGTGGTGTCCGCCTAGTCCGGCATGAATTTCAGCCAAGAGGTTTCGCCCTTCCTCTTCGGAGATACACCTTTGAAGGACTCCGGTTGTACTTTTCTTATAAAGTTCTCACTCATGGACCTTGTAGGCTTTCGATCGCCGGACTATGCAGCGGGCCTCGTTTTGGTCTTCGGGAAGTTCCTGCCTAAGTAAGTAGGCTAGGAAAGGTTCTGTCCACGCGGTGATTACTGCCATTATGACGTGGGCTGAAGGTGTTATGTCATCTGCTGAATCACCGATTGGTGCGGTTTTTTCCGGTTTGTCACTACCGGGCTCCTCTTCCCATAGTACGGATGGCTTGAAGAGTCGTTCTAGGAAGATATTTGGAGGGACAGCATCATGTTTTGCCCCGATGCGTGCCAGTACATCGGCCGCTTGGTTATTATCTCGGGCTATGTGATGGAATTCGAGTCCTTCAAACCGAGCTGACATTTTTAAGACCGCATTGCGATATGCTGCCATTTTCGGATCCTTGGCGTCAAAGTCTCCATTTATTTGGGATATTGCAAGGTTTGAATCCCCGCGCACCTCTAGGCGTTAAATGCCCATGGAAACTGCCATCCGGAGACCATGTAACAGGGCCTCGTATTCGGCTGCGTTGTTGGAGTCAGTGTACATTATTTGAAGTACGTACTGGACTGTGTCCCCTGTTGGGGACGTCAATACGACGCCAGCCCCCAATCCGGCCAACATTTTAGAGCCGTCAAAATGCATAACCCAATTGGAGTATGCGCCGTACTCTTTAGGGAGCTCGGCTTCGGTCCATTCGGCGACGAAGTCAGCCAAGACTTGTGACTTTATAGCTCGCCGAGGTTTGTAAGTTATATCGAATGGTAAGAGCTCAATGGCCCATTTTGCAATCCTGCCCGTTGCGTCGCGGTTATTTATAATGTCATTGAGTGGTACTTCGGAGGCCACTATTATCGAACACTCTTGAAAGTAGTGTCGGAGCTTCCGAGACGCCATGAACACCGCATATGCTATCTTCTGATAGTGCGGGTAACGGGATTTGCAGGGGGTTAACATAGTGGATACATAATACAATGGTTTTTGAAGAGGGAATTTATGCCCTTCTGTCTCTCGTTCGACGACGAGTACCGCGCTTACAACTTGATGTGTTGCCGCGATGTATAACAACATTGGTTCGCCCAGATTGGGCGCGGCCAGGACCGGATTGGTTGCCAATATGGCCTTTATTTCTTCGAGTCCGGCAGTGGCAGCATCCGTCCACTCAAAGTGTTCGGTGCGCCTGAGGAGGCGATAAAGGGGCAACGCCTTTTCTCCTAGACGGGAGATAAAGCGGCTTAGAGCTGCCACGCATCCTGTTAATTTTTGTATTTGTTTGAGGTCTTTTGGAATGTCCAACTGTGACAGAGCTCGGATTTTAGCCGGGTTTGCTTCGATTCCTCTACCGGACACGATGAAGCCCAGCAGCTTTCCGGCTGGTACGCCGAAAACGCATTTTTCCGGATTCAACTTGATGCCGTATGCTCTGAGGTTGTCGAACGTGAGCCTCAAATCGTCTACTAGAGTTTCGACGTGTTTTGTTTTGACGACTACGTCGTCTACGTATGCCTCGACTGTTTTGCCGATCTGGGTAGCCAGACATGTTTGAATCATGCGCTGATATGTTGCGCCGGCGTTTTTAAGTCCGAAGGGCATCGTGTTGAAGCAGAATGGTCCGTAAGGGGTGATGAATGCCGTGGCGGCTTGGTCTGCTTCTGCCATCTTGATTTGATGGTAGCCAGAGTATGCATCGAGGAAACACAATGGATCGTGCCCTGCGGTAGCATCGATAATTTGGTCGATGTGGGGGAGAGGGAAGGGATCCTTTGGGCAGGCCTTATTGAGGTCTTTAAAATCGACACAAAGGCGCCAGGATTTGTCCTTCTTTGGTACCATTACAAGATTTGCTAGCCAATCCGGATGTTTGATATCTTTAATGAATCCGGCTTCCAATAGTTTGGCTAGCTCTTCTCCCATTGCCTGTCTTTTGGGTTCGGAAAATCGTCGAAGAGCCTGTTTGACTGGCTTGAATCCTTTTAGGATGTTTAGGCTGTGTTCTGCCAACCTGCGTGGGATTCCAGGCATATCCGAAGGATGCCAGGCGAAAATGTCCCAATTTTCCCGAAGGAATTCGCGCAGTGCGGCGTCTACTTCGGGGTTCAATTGTGCCCCAATGGAGGCCGTCTTTGTTGGGTCCGTTGGGTGGACCTAGAATTTTGTTATTTCGTCTGCTGGTTTGAAGGAGGTGGACTTGGATCTTTTATCGAGTATCACATCGTCCCTGTTCACCGTGGAGTGCAGCGCGGTGAGTTCTTCTGCCGCTAAGGCTACGGATAGTGCCTCGAGGGCTAGTGCGGCTGTCTTGTTTTCGGCGCGGAGTGCTATGTCCGGATCACTAACGAGAGTGATTATTCCACTGGGCCCAGGCATTTTGAGCTTCATGTACCCGTAGTGAGGTACTGCTTGAAAAATTGTGAATGCCTCTCGTCCTAATATGGCGTGATATCCGCTGCTGAACGGGGCCACTTGGAACGTGACTTCTTCGGATCTGTAATTGTCCGGCGAGCCGAACACCACATCGAGTGTGATTTTTCCGGTGCAGCGCGCTTCCCGGCTAGGGATTATTCCTCTAAAGGTTGTGCTGCTTCGCTCAATATGGCTCCAATCGATTTCCATTTTTTGCAGAGTTTCCTCGTAAATGAGGTTTAGTCCGCTGCCGCCATCCATGAGGACTTTTGTCAGTCGAAAGCCGTCCACTATGGGACTAAGTACCAGTGCAGCTGGCGCTCTGGCTATTCGGAATTTAGGCTCGTCGCTAGCGTTGAAGGTAATAGCTGTGTCGCTCCATGGATTTGCTGTTGCTACTTGGTAGATTTCGGCGAGTCCGCGGATTGTTCGTTTTCGCATATTGTTTGATGCGAAGGTCTCGAAGACTGTTGATATCGTACTGGTATTGTTGGAGTGGTTTTCTGGGGCTAGAAGCTCCTCGCCACTTTTGGCCACCTGCCGTAATATCCAACATGCTCGAAGGCTATGTGTTGGGACGGCTCCCTCTGTACTATGAAGCTTACAGGGTCCATTGAGCCATCCCTCCAGTACGGTTCCGTGCCCCTTATTGGGTTTTTGCTTTTTCTTTTTTGCATATGGGGCCTGAATGTGAGGCGCCCTTTTGTTGTGGACTGGGGCTGGGGCCGGATTATCCCAAAATTGATTTTCGGTTTTCCGGAAACTCTCCATCGCACAGTACTTTCGTACTATGGACGCCAGATCGGCGAAATGTGTAATTTTGCGACGATCGATGGCGTTCAATATTCCCTTGTCCGTGCAATTATTGCAGAAGATTGAGATTGCGTTTTCCTCTCGGCAGTCCTTTATCCTGTCCATAACCAGGAGGAATCTGGCCCAGTAGTGGTGTACTGTTTCAGCGGGCTCTTGCCATATTAGAGATAGATCGCATATGTCTGGGCGGGTGGGTGGACTGAAGTCCGGATCCCTGCCCATCTTGGGGCTCAAAGGCCGAGGGGTTTCCGAATTTGGAAGCTTGGTTTGCTGGACACAATCCAGCGAGTCCGGAGCGATGCATGATTTTAAGTTCAATGCTCGATCGAAGTCCGTCCCTCCACGGAAATCCGGCGTGGAGGGTTCGGGAATCCGGACATGAATAGTTTTCAATACAGGCAAAGAGTTGCCGTATTGCTCCTCTACCACTGCGACGTGGTGGGTGGCCTGGGGAGAGTTAATCTCTCTCAGATCGGTTTTAAGCCCAATCTGGTTGTAGTTCGTAGCGACTCCCAGGGCGGCGATGCGATCCAAGAGCTCGTTAACAGACGAGAGCTCTATTGGATCCAACTGTTCGGCAGCTTTCGGGCTGACGCGAAGATTGCTTCTGACGACTTGAGAAGTCATTGTCGAAGCGGTGGCCGGACAGGCGGTCATAAGAAAACCACCTAGCCGGATAGTTTGGCCCGCGGCCAAGGCCCCTTCGGCGAAAACACCGTCTTTGAAGACGGGTGGAGGCATCCGCCCTATCGGTGACGACACAGAGGAACTCTCAATGAAAGCACCAATGTCGGTGTCAAAACCGGTGGATCTCGGGTAGGGGGTCCCGAACATGCGTCTAGGCGGATGGTAACAGGAGACGAGGGACACGATGTTTTACCCAGGTTCGGGCCCTCTCGATGGAGGTAAAACCCTACGTCCTGCTTGATTAATATTGATGATATGGGTAGTACAAGAGTGGATCTACCACGAGATCAAGGAGGCTAAACCCTAAAGCTAGCCTATGGTATGATTGTTGTAATGTATGTTGTGTCCGACGGACTAAAGCCCTCCGGTTTATATAGACACCAGAGAAGGCTAGGGTTACACAGAGTCG
Source organism: Triticum timopheevii (assembly GCA_963921465.1). NCBI lineage: Eukaryota > Viridiplantae > Streptophyta > Magnoliopsida > Poales > Poaceae > Triticum > Triticum timopheevii. The sequence continues at coordinate 558,533,146 of OY997266.1, forward strand.
GTTACAATGGTAGGAGATCTACATATCCATATCGCCAAGCTTGCCTTCCACGCCAAGGAAAGTCCCATCCGGACACGGGACGGAGTCTTCAATCTTGTATCTTCGTAGTCTTGGAGTCCGGCGGATGATGATAGTCCGGCTGTCCGGACACCCCCTAGTCCGGGACTCCCTCAGTGCTGCTGCTGTGGAGAGCCTTCGGGCCAAACTTGCTCAAGCTAAGGAGCAAGCCCGAAGGAGTGACGCGGCTGCCTCGAGGGCGGCCGAGGAGTTGAAAGCCGAAAGGGCTGCGCACTGCCTAAGCAGGGACGACATGGCCGAATTGGCCATGAAAGTAAAAGATGCTGCCGACCGCAATGAGGCTCTTGAAAAGGAGCGCTTATTGGAGCGGGAAGACCTAAGGAAGGCCATCGCCGAGGCCAAGGATGCCCGCTCTGCAATGCGGGCCATGAAGGAGGGGCTGCGCCAGGCCGGAGATATCGTGGCTGGCAAGCCTTTTCTGCTGCGTCGCCGGTTTATGGATCAAAAGTATGCTCAATTTGATCGGCTGTGGAGTCCGGAGGATCCGTATATGGACTTAGCGGCAAGTGCGGCTGATGCCGTTGAGCACTTCCGGAGCTAGAAGGATCACAAGACGGAAGAGCTATTTTGGTCTCAATTCCATAGTCCGGATCGCTCACTTCCATTGACCGACCGGTTGGCCGAATGGGCCGAGCTAAATAGATTATCCGGACTTGCCATGACTGACATCATGGCTCATGTCTGGCTAGAGAGGCCCAAGGCGATGAGCTACTTCGGCTTACTGCAGCAATCCCTTGGAGCGGTGCCGCATATCAAGTTGATGAAGCGGTCGGCCTGCATCAAAGGCGCGCGGATGGCTCTTGCCCGCGTGAAGGCGCATTGGACAGAGATGGATGCCACCGCTGTTGCTGCCCAGGGTTCGGATGAAAGCCAGCTCCCCGCCGAGCACTATTTCAGGGAAGTTATGCGTGGTGCTCGTGTAATAGAGTCGCAGTGCTCAAAGAATGTTACGTTCAAATGAACATTTTAGCTTGTAAAACGATGATTATGCTATAACTGCTTTTTATACTTGTGCGTCCCAAGTAATAAAACTTCTCCTATGCGGCCGTTTACGTATACATTTGTATAACCTGAAAGATTGCAGTCTTCGGCTTCAGCCCCCACGCACAAGGTGCGGGGGTGTTCGCAAAAATAGCGCGTGTTCACACTTAATCCGACGTCTCGGTCCTGTTTAGGAGGTGGTAGCATAGCAAACGAGGCAATCCGGACTATAATGCTTTATCACTTTCACTTAGCCAGTGGAGTTCGAGGGTGGGGCTACGACATAGCCCCTGGGGGCACCGCACTTCTCCGATTTCGGGGTGCATGTGTGCCTGACCGAGAAACGGTCCTTCGTCAAAGCGGGGAATTCTAAACATTCCGGTAGTCGATCGAGTGGTTGACCAGTCTCTCGCTATATCATGACAGTCAGTTTTCGGCTTTCTCTACTGAGGTGCTCGCCCAGCCGAACTGGGGCACAATCGCAGTAGTTCTCCTGGTGCCGCGTTAGCCGATGATACGGAACGTAAGGCAGCAAAACACAGGAGCCGGGCAAACCCAACATTTGACCAAAGACATGATTCAGAGCTGATGCATATAATGCCTAACTCGAGACGCCGAACACTCCCTAAGGTGTTCGGTCTTTATGATAATGGGCAGAATAATGCCCTAAGCCCCTAGTGTCCAGGTACGGGCATGGTCTTCTGACGCGGCCAATGCCAAAACGTCAGGCTCCGCTTTGGTTATAGGAAGAAACCAAGGGAGAATAACAACAAGAGACAGTAAAAAAGGTTTACGCAGGGTCTTAATCTGAAAAGAATCCTCGCAACGGGTCCCTACTGCACGTCTGTGCCTGTGTCTCTGTTGTGCCGTTATCCTGGACGGGTATGCACGTTGTTCATCTGTAAAAAGAGAGGAACGCTTAGTTTGGAAACAATTCGTGCGAAAAAAAGGTATGTGTGAAAGAAAAAATATGAATAAGCAAAGCGGGGTTTGAATGAACCCGCGGTTGTTTGTGCGCGCAGCCCCTTATGAAGGGGCGTGCGGCTAGGGAGCCCCTAGCCTGCTGATGCCGGACTCGTCTATCCGAGTCTGGGGTCTTTGGGTGACCCTCGCACTGAGATGATGCCACGCGGACCGGGCATCTTGAGTGTAAGAGACGCGTAATGTGGTATGGCGTTGAAACGGACAAAAGCCTTCCGTCCCAAGAGTGCTTGATATCCACTTTTAAATGGGACGATATGAAAAATTAGTTTTTCGCGCCGAAAGTTGTTCGGTGATCCGAACACGACTTCTAGTAATAGGGAGCCTGTGCACTTGGCATAAGGGCCCGGCGTCACTCCTTTGAAGGAAGTGCGGCTGTGTCGAATTTTGGTAGGGTCAATCCCCATCTTGCGGATTGTGTTTGAATACAGCAGGTTTAAGTCGCTGCCTCCGTCCATTAGGACTTTAGTAAATTGTAATCCGTCGATTATGGGATTCAATATCAGGGCAGTCCGTCCCGCGTTTCGAACGCTTCTGGAATAGTCCAAGTGGTCGAAAGTGATTGGTTTTGATATCCAATCTCTATGGTCTGCTGGGTTGGACCGTGCGAGGCTCTTTTTAGGAAGTGCCGCACTATTTTTCCGTATTATCACATGAAGTGAGTTTACTGCTTTGACCTCTTGTGGGAAAGTCTTTTGTTTTCCGATGCTCTGCTGCTGGGGTTTATCGTCTTCGCTTGACGCGTCGAGCCCCTTGTGTTCGGCGTTTAGTCGGCCGGACTGTTTGAAAACCCAACAGTCTCGATGGGTATGGTTTGCAGGCCTTCCGGGGGTACTGTGGATTTGACATATCCGACCCAAAATCTTGTTTAAGTTGGACAGCTCATCGCCGTCATCCTTAAGAGGCGGTGTTTTGTTGTTTGGCCGCGAGCTTTTGAATCCGGCGTTGACTGCCGTGCTCTTTGGGCTTTTCTCTTGATTCCGGCGCTGCTCTTTTCTGCGCCGTGATTTTCCGTTTCCATCTCTTATCTCGGATGTACTTGGGTCGCTGGTGCTGCATCTTGCTAGCCAGCTATCCTCTCCCGCGCAGAAGCGGGTCATGAGGCTTGTTAGCGCGGACATTGTCCTCGGTTTCTCTTGGCCGAGGTGTCTGGCAAGCCATTCGTCTCGGACGTTGTGTTTAAAAGCTGCTAAGGCTTCGGCGTCCGGACAGTCGACTATTTGGTTCTTTTTAGTGAGGAACCTATTCTAGAATTTGCGCGCTGACTCTCCGGGCTATTGAGTTATGTGACTTAGATCATCTGCATCCGGAGGGCGGACATAAGTCCCTTGAAAATTTGCTCTAAACGTGTCCTCGAGCTCTTCCCACCTTCCCACAATGTTTTCTGGGAGGCCTTTAAGCCAATGACGGGCTGGCCCTTTGAGCTTGAGGGGTAGGTATTTTATGGCGTGGAGATCATCTCCTCTGGCCATGTGTATATGTAGTATATAATCTTCTATCCAAACTCCAGGGTCTGTTGTTCCATCGTAGGCCTCTATGTTTATTGGTTTAAATCCTGCTGGGAATTCATTGTCCAGCACCTCATTGGTGAAACATAGTGGGTGTGCGGCGCCCCTGTATTTGGGTGTGCCGCTATCTTCGGACACTTGACGTGTTGCCTTGCTTCCTGGGGCCTTCTTCTTTGGCCCGTAGATGGATCTGGCTGGGCCATCTATCCTTCCAAGTTCATTGGTTGGTTTATGTGTGGCGCTGCTTTCAGAATTTGGCTTGTCATCCGGCCGTCTATCCAACTAGGCAGCCTCTTTTATTTTTTGACTGTGGGGGCTCTATGGCCTCGTCGTCGAATTCTGGTAGCAGCTTGCGCTTCGGGTAGCTCTTTGATTGGTGGCCATTGCCGTATTTATCCGCGGTTTTGAGTACTTTGCTCCACCTCATTCTGAGTGTGTCTTCCGCTGTTTTGAGCTTCCGCTTTTCCTTCTTCAAGCTTCTTGCAGTGTTGACGAGTCTTTTCCGAAGGTTTTTACCTTCCGGCGGCGTGTCCGGCGTGAGATCGACCGAACCGTCGTTTTCGCCGGGCCTGGACTGATTATCTGACTCGTCCTGTTCGGACGGTTGCTTATCTGCTTGTTCGTCGTCCACTTTTGTGCCCTGCTGTATTGCGGGGTCCTTAGGAGCATTGTTGTTGTCGAGGCGGGGCTTAGGGCGCGTCTGCGCCGCCGTTTTGGTTGTTTATCGGCGGGGTTATCCTCTGCCGCGGCCCGTTGGTCCTCGTTATCGCTCTCTTTTGGGGTATCCACCATGTATATGTCGTATGACGAGGTGGTCCTCGCGTGCCCTATAGGCGCTGTTTCTTGTTCGTCTCCGGTGTCGTCGTCTATACCGTCGATGTCTTCGGAGCCGTAGTCTAGCATGTCGGTTAGATCGTCGACAGTGGCTACAAAGTGGGTGTTGGGTGGGCTCTGAATTTCTTTGTCGTCCGTATCCCAACCATCCTGGCCATAGTCCGGCCAGGGCTCTCCTGATAACGAGAGATGCTTTAGTGAATTCAGGATGTCGCCAAAAGGCGAGTATTGGAAGATGTCGGCGGCGGTGAATTCCATAACCGGCGCCCAATCCGATTTGGTTGGTAGGGGCGTGGGAGGTTCGGAGTCCGGCAAGGAGTCCGGCACCTCGAAATCACGAGTTTTGCGAGGGACAAGATTAGTGTTCGGCTCCATCGCCGTAGAAGTTGAAGCCCCCGAGGCGGTGTCCATCCACCGATCCTCTATCTGGGCAATCGGCTCCGGACTAATGGCCGGAGCGGATTCGCGTGCGGCCACCAAGGCACTGTTCGGCGGCAGAGCTAGATCATGCCCATCGTCACAGTGCGGCGCGCTTGGCTGTGGCTCGAGTCCGTCGAAGATCAAGTCTCCGCGGACATCGGCCGTGAAGTTTAGGCTTCCGAATCTGACCTGACGGCCAGGGCGTAGCTTTCGATCTGCTCCAGATGACCAAGCGAATTAGCCCGCAGTGCGAAGCCGCCGAATACGAAGATCTGTCCGGGGAGAAAAGTCTCACCCTGGACAGCGTCGTTGGTTGAAGATGCCATCGGGCCTATTAGTGACGACACAGAGGAACTCTCAATGAAAGCACCAATGTCGGTGTCAAAACCGGCGGATCTCGGGTAGGGGGTCCCGAACTGTGCGTCTAGGCGGATGGTAACAGGAGATGAGGGACACGATGTTTTACCCAGGTTCGGGCCCTCTCGATGGAGGTAAAACCCTACGTCCTGCTTGATTAATATTGATGATATGGGTAGTACAAGAGTGGATCTACCACGAGATCAAGGAGGCTAAACCCTAAAGCTAGCCTATGGTATGATTATTGTAATGTATGTTGTCCTACGGACTAAAGCCCTCCGGTTTATATAGACACCGGAGGAGGCTAGGGTTACACAGAGTTGGTTACAATGGTAGGAGATCTACATATCCGTATCGCCAAGCTTGCCTTCCACGCCAAGGAAAGTCCCATCCGGACACAGGACGGAGTCTTCAATCTTGTATCTTCGTAGTCTTGGAGTCCGGCGGACAATGATAGTCCGGCTGTCCGGACACCCCGTAGTCCAGGACTCCCTCACCCATGAACATTGAATCCTATGATGGCACAACGGACCCCGCGGTTTGGATCAAAGATTATCTCCTTCATATCCATATGGCCCGCGGTGATGATCTCCACGCCATCAAGTATCTCCCACTCAAGCTTAAAGGACCAGCTCGGCATTGGCTTAACAGCTTGCCAGCAGAGTCAATTGGGTGTTGGGAGGACCTGGAATCCGCATTTCTCAACAACTTCCAGGGCACATATGTGTGACCACCAGACGCCGATGACCTAAGCCACATAATTCAGCAGCCAGACGAATCGGCCAGACAGTTCTGGACACGGTTCTTAACAAAGAAAAATCAAATCGTCGACTGTCCGGATGCAGAGGCCCTCGCAGCCTTCAAACATAACATCCGCGATGAGTGGCTGGCCCGGCACCTAGGACAGGAAAAGCCGAAATCCATGGCAGCCCTCACATCACTCATGACCCGCTTCTGTGCGGGGGAGGACAGCTGCCTAGCCCGCAGTATCAACCTCAGCAAAAATTCTGGCAGTCCGGACTACAAGGACCGCAATGGCATGTCGCGTCGTAACAAAAACAAACGCCACGTTAACGGTGATAACACCGAGGATACGGCAGTCAACGCCGGATTCAGAGGCTCAAAACCCGGTCAGCGGAAAAAGCCATTTAAAAGAACTACCGTGGGTCCGTCCAATTTGGACAGAATACTCGACCGCTCTTGCCAGATACATGGCACCCCTGAAAAGCCAGCTAATCACACCAACAGGGATTGTTGGGTATTCAAGCAGGCAGGCAAATTAATTGCCGAAAACAATGACATGGGGCCGCATAGCGATGACGAGGAGGAGACCCGGCCGCGAACAGTAGAGGACAGAAGGGGTTCCCCCCACAAGTGCGGACGGTAAACATGATATACGCAACCCACATACCCAAGAGGGAGCGGAAGCGTGCACTTAGGGACGTATTTGCAATAGACCCAATCGTCGATGGGTTCCACCTCACGAGAGTCCTGATGGACGGCGGCAGTAGCCTGAACCTGCTTTATCAGGATACAGTGCGCAAGATGGGCATAGACCCCTCAAGGATTAAACCTACAAAGATGACCTTCAAAGGCATCATACCAGGTGTTGAGGCCAATTGTATAGGCTCAGTCACACTGGAAGTGGTCTTCGGATCCCCGGATAATTTCCGAAGCGAGGAGTTAATCTTCGACATAGTCCCGTTCCGCAGTGGCTATCACGCTCTGCTCGGACGAACCGCGTTTGCAAAGTTCAACGCGGTGCCGCATTACGCATACCTTAAGGTCAAGATGCCAGGCCCTCGTGGAGTCATCACGGTCAACGGAAACACTGAACGCTCCCTCCGAACGGAGGAACACACAGCGGCTCTCGCGGCAGAAGTACAAAGCAGCCTCTTAAGGCAATTTTCGAGTCCGGCCGTTAAACGACCGGACATGGCCAAACGCGCCCGGAGCAACATACATCAAGACCACCTGGCACGTCCCGAGCACGCGTAGCAATGCGGCCCCAACCCCAGCCCTTGCATGATTGCAAGACCAGCTCTTCGCGTACATCATTACGCTCTGGAGATACCATGGGCATAGGGGGAGGGGCACGACCACGACAGGCCCAGAGTGCGGCTCAACCACACCAGGGGCTCCCAAGTGTGTCGCTCGTTTTTTTTTCCTTTTTTTTCTATTTATCCACAGGACTCCATTCACCAGAGACCCTGTCCGGCGGTGAATCTGGCAAACTCACGATGCAACAGCCAGGGAAGGACAAAGGCTACGACGAACACTCAGGTGGTCTCCATTATGAGCATTAAATCTGTTAAATACACCATTCCGTAGCCTACCCCTGGAGGGGGACATGTCTAATAGTCCAATCCCTTGCTTACCGCACTATTTGTATCATTCTGCACTCATGGCAGAATTCCTTGAATAAACAATGCATCACTTTTCGCTTATAATTGCATTCCTTTTTCACATATATGTTCATTTATGACGTTTTGCATCCGTACACTTTGGTACAGCCGAATACACTAGGGGTTATGTTCCCCGCATTATGGTGTGATAAGTCCGAACACTTTCACAAGTGCGGCACCCCGAACTTATAGCACTATATGCATCGGCTCCGAATCATGTCTTGGGTCAATAGTTGGGTTTGCCCGGCTCCCATGTTTTGGTACCTTACGTTCCGTTCTATCGGCTAAGGTAGCACTGGGAGAACCACTGCGATTGCGCCCCGGTTGAGCTGGGCGAGCGCCTCAGTGGAGAAAGCTAAAACTGACCGTCATGATAAGGCAAGAGTTGGTCGCTGTTCGAGAGGTCTTTTCGAGTCCCTAAAGACTTATGCCTCTTAGAGCGAGGAACCGGCTTCGTCCGGCCCAGGCGTGGATAGCACCCCGAACTCAGTCTTCCGAACACTAGGGGCTTCGCCGAAATTTAAAATTATAGAATTCTATGGCTAAGTGAGAGTGTTCAAGCATTATAAGTCCGGTTGCCTCATTCGTTGTGTTTGAGCGCCTCCCTAGACGGACCCAACAATGGGAACAAGAGCGCTCAAGTTTATCCCGAACACCCTAGCACTCGTGGCATGGGGGCTGAAGCCGACGACTTGCCATCTCTCAGATTTGATAAATGGCCGCATAGAAGGTAATATTTTAAATTAATAAGCATTGCTTAGCGCATATGAACAAAGTTTTCAGCGCACGGGATAACACATTGCGAGTCTACTCAAATATTACATCTTTGGGGCACTCGTCCGCAATCTTGCGGGCACCCTTCAAGACACTCTTATAATACATTTCGGGCGTACGATACTCCTTGCCCGCCGGCGGCGCGTCTGTCAGAAGCCTCTCAGCATCCAGCCTGCCCCAGTGAACCTTTGTGCGGGCAAGGGCCCGACGGGCACCTTCAATGCAGGCGGAGCGCTTGATGACTTCCACCCAAGGGCACGCATCCACTAGACGCCGCACGAGGCCGAAGTAGCTCCCAGGCATGGCCTCTTCAGGCCATAGCCGGACTATGAGGCCCTTCATGGCCTGCTCGACTACCTTGTGGAGCTCGACCAGCTGCTTCAGCTGGTCGCTAAGGGGCACCGGATGTCCGGCCTCAGCATACTAACACCAGAAGACCTTCTCCGTTGAGCTCCCCTCCTCGGCCCGATAGAATGCGGCGGCATCGGACACGCTGCGAGGTAGATTTGCAAACGCTCCTGGAGAGCTCCGAATTCGGGTAAGTAACAGGTAATTCACATTCACATGCTTGCTTTGCATGAAAAGTGCCTTACCCGCCGCTATTTTCTTCACCGCCTCAATATCCTGGAGGGCCCTATGGGCCTCGGCCTTAGTGGCTTTGGCACTCTCAAGAGCCGTGGAAAGCTCGGTGAGGGAGTCCTGGACTAGGGGGTGTCCGGAAAGCCGGACTATCATCGTCCACTGGACTCCAAGACTACAAAGATACAAGATTGAAGACTCCGTCCCGTGTCCGGATGGGACTTTCCTTGGCGTGGAAGACAAGCTTGGCGATACGGATATGTAGATCTCCTACCATTGTAACCGACTCTGTGTAACCCTAGCCCTCTCCGGTGTCTATATAAATCGAAGGGTTTTGGTCCGTAGGACAACATCCATTACAACAATCATACCATAGGCTAGCTTCTAGGGTTTAGCCTCCTTGTGCTCGTGGTAGATCCACTCTTGTAATACACATCATCAATATTAATCAAGCAGGACGTAGGGTTTTACCTCCAACAAGAGGGCCCGAACCTGGGTAAAACATCGTGTCCCTCGTCTCCTGTTACCATCCGCCTAGACGCATAGTTCGGGACCCCCTACCCAAGATCCGCCGGTTTTGACACCGACATTGGTGCTTTCATTGAGAGTTCCTCTATTCGTCACCGATAGGGTCGATGGCTTCTTCAATCAACAACAACGCCGTCCAGGGTGAGACTTTTCTCCCCGGACAGATCTTCGTATTCGGCGGCTTCGCACTGCGGGCTAATTCACTTGGCCATCTAGCGAAGATCGAAAGCTACGCCCCTGGCCGTCAGGTCAGGTTCGGAAGCCTAAACTTCACGGCCGATATCCGCGGGGACTTTATCTTCGACGGACTCGAGCCGCAGCCGAGCGTGCCGCACTGTCACGATGGGCATGATTTAGCTCTGCCGCCGGACAGTGCCTTGGTGGCCGCACACGAATCCGCTCCGGCCCTCAGTCCGGAGTCGATCGCCCAGATCAGGACCGGTGGCTGGACACCGCCTCGGGGGCTGCAACTTCCGCGACGATGGAGCCGAACACTGACCTTGTCCCCTATAAAGCTCGTGACTCCGAGGTGCCGGACTCCCTGCCGGACTCCGAACCTCCTGCGCCCGTACCAATCGAATCCGATTGGGCGCCGATCATGGAGTTCACCCCTGCGGACATCTTTCAGCACTCGCCCTTTGGCGACATTCTAAATTCGCTAAAGCATCTCTCTCTATCCGGAGAGCCCTGGCCGGATTATGGCCAGGATGGTTGGGATGCGGACGATGAAGAAATTCAAAGCCCACCCACCACCCACTTTGTAGCCACTGTCGACGATCTAACAGACATGCTAGACTATGACTCTGAAGACATCGACAGCATGGACGATGATGCCGGAGACGATCAAGAACCAGCGCCTACAGGACACTGGAAGACCACCCCAACACACAACGTATATATGGTGGATACCCCAAAAGGAAGCGATAACAAGGACCAACGGGGCGCGGCAAAGGATAATCCCGCCGATAAACAACCAAAACGGCGACGCAGACGCCGCCCTAAGTCCCGCCTCGACAACAACAGCGCTCCTAATGACCCAGCAATAGAGCAGGGCAAACCAGTGGACGACGAACATGCAGCCAAGCAACCGTCCGAACAGGACGAGTCGGATAATCAATCCATGCCCGGTGAAACCAATAGTCCAGACGACCTCACGCCAGACACACCACCGGAGAATAAGAGCATTCGGAAAAGACTCGTCGCCACTGCAAGAAGTTTGAAGAAGGAAAAAAGGAAGCTCAAAACAGCGGAAGACATACTCAGAATGAGGTGGAGCAAAGTGCTCAAAACCACAGACAAATACGGCAATGGCCATCAATCAAAGAGCTACCCAAAGCGCAAGCTGCTGCCAGAATTTGACGAGGAAGCCATAGAGCCCCCACAGTCAAAAAACAAAGAGGCCGCCTGGCCGGATAGACGGCCAGATGATAGGCCAAAATCTACAAGCGGCGCCGCACACAAGCCGACTCATGACCCTGGGAAAATAGATGGCCCAGCCAGGTCCATTTACGGGCCAAAAAAGAGGGCCCCAGGAAGCAACACAACACGTTAAGTGTTCGAAGACAGCGGTACACCCAAATACAGGGGCGCCGCACACCCACTATGTTTCACCAATGAGGTGCTGGATCATGAATTCCCAGCAGGGTTTAAACCCATAAACATAGAGGCTTATGACGGAACAACAGACCCTAGAGTCTGGATAGAGGATTATATACTACACATACACATGGCTAGAGGAGATGACCTCCACGCCATAAAATACCTACCCCTCAAGCTCAAAGGGCCAGCTCGGCATTGGCTCAAAAGCCTCCCAAAAAACACTGTTGGAAGTTGGGAAGAGCTTGAGGACACGTTTAGAGCAAATTTTCAAGGGACTTATGTCCGCCCTCCGGATGCAGGCGATCTAAGTCATATAACTCAACAGCCCGGAGAGTCAGTGCGCAAATTCTGGAACAGGTTCCTTACTAAAAAGAACCAAATAGTCGACTGTCCAGACGCCGAAGCCTTAGCAGCTTTTAAACACAACGTCCGAGATGAATGGCTTGCCAGACACCTCGGCCAAGAGAAGTCGAGGACAATGTCCGCGCTAACAAGCCTCATGACCCGCTTTTGCGCGGGGGAAGATAGTTGGCTAGCCAGATGCAGCACCAGCGACCCGAGTACATCCGAGATTAGATATGGAAACGGAAAATCACGGCGTAGAAAAGATCAGCGTCGGAATAAAGAAAAAAGCCCAAAGAATACAGTGGCCAACGCCGGATTCAAAAGCTCGCGGCCAAACAACAAAACACTGCCTCTTAAGGACAATAGTGATGAGCTATCCAACTTAAACAAAATTTTGGATCGGATATGTCAAATCCACAGTACCCCCGGAAGGCCTGCAAACCACACCCACCGAGATTGTTGGGTTTTCAAACAGTCCAGCCTACTCAACGCCGAACACAAGGGGCTCGACGCATCAAGCGAGGATGATGATAAACCCCACCAGCAGAGCACTGGAAAACAAAAGACTTTCCCACAAGAAGTCAAAGCAGTAAACTCACTTCATGTGATAATACGGAAAAACAATGCGGCACCCGCTAAGATGGGTCTCGCACGGTCCACCCCAGTGGAACCTCGAGATTGGATGTCAAAACCAATCACTTTTGACCACTTGGATTATTCCAGAAGTGTTCGAAATGCAGGATGGACTGCTCTGATATTGGATCCTATAATCGACGGACTACAATTTACACAAGTCCTGATGGACGGAGGCAGCGATTTAAACCTGCTATATCCAAACACAATCCGCAAGTTGGGGATAGACCTTACTAAAATTCGACATAGCCGCACTTCCTTTAAAGGAGTGACGCCAGGCCCTTACGCCAAGTGCACAGGCTCCTTATTACTAGAAGTTGTGTTCAGGTCACCGAACAACTTCCAACACAAAAAACTAATCTTTCATGTCGCCCCGTTCAAAAGTAGCTATCAAGCACTATTGGGACGTGAAGCTTTTGTCCGCTTCAACGCCATACCACATTACACGTCTCTTACACTTAAAATGCCCGGTCCACGTGGCATCATTTCATTGTGAGGGTCATTTAAATACCCCGGACACGGGTAGACGAGTCCGGCATAAATAAGCTAGGGGCTCCCTAGCCGCACACCCCTTCACAAGGGGCTATGCGTCTAAGCAACAACGAGCTAATATAGACTCCGCTTTACTTATTAATATTTTTCATATACTTTTTTTTCACACGGTTTCCTTTCAAACTAAGTTCCTCTCTTTTTACAGATGAACAACATGCACACCCGTCTAGGATAACGGCACAACGGAGACACAGGCGCATACATGCAGTACGGACCCGTCGCAAGGATTCTTTTCAGATTAAGACCCTGCGTAAACCTTTTTTACTATCTCTTGTTGCTATAATCCCCTGGTTTCTCATTATAACCAGAGTGGAGCCTGACGTTTTGGCATCGGCCGCGTCAGAGGACCTTGCCCGTACCTGGACACTAGGGGCTTAGGGCATTGTTCTGCCCATTAATATAAAGACCGAACACCTTAGGGAGTGTTCGGCGTCTCGAGTTAGGCCTTATATGCATCAGCTCCGAATCATGTCTTTGGTCAAATGTTGGGTTTGCCCGGCTCCTGTGTTTTGCTGCCTTACGTTCCGTATCATCGGCTAACGCGGCACCAGGAGAACTACTACGATTGTGCCCCAGTTCGGCTGGGAGAGCACCTCAGTAGAGAAAGCCAAAAACTGACTGTCATGATACAGCGAGAGACTGGTCAACCACTCGATCGACCACCGGAATGTTTAGAATTCCTCCGCTTTGACGAAGGACCATTTCCCGGTCAGGCACACACGCGCCCCGAATTCGGAGAGCGCGGTGCCCCCAGGGGCTATATCGTAGCCCCACCCTCGAACTCCAATGGCTAAGTGAAAGTGATAAAGCATCATAGTCCGGTTGCCTCGTTTGCTACGCTACCACCTCCTCAACAGGACCGAGACGTCGGATTAAGTGTGAAAATGCGCTATTTTTGCGAACACCCCCGCACCTTGTGCGTGGGGGCTGAAGCCGAAGACTGCCATCTTTCAGGTTATACACACGTATACATAAACGGCCGCATAGGAGATATTTCAATACTTGGAACGCACAAGTATAAAAAGCGATTACATCATAACCATTGTTTTACAAAATAAAACGTTCATTTGAACATGACATTTTTCGAGCACTGCGACTCTATTACATGAGCACCACGCATAACTTCCCCAAAATAGTGCTCGGTGGGTAACCGGCTTTCGTCCGAACCCTGGGTTGCAACAGCGGTGGCATCCATCTCTGCCCAATGTGTCTTCACACGGGCAAGGGCCATCCACGCACCCTCTATGCAGGCCGACCGCTTCATCTCCTTGATATGCGGCACCGCCCCAAGAAACTCCTGCAATAAGCCAAAATAGCTCGTCGGCTTGGGCCTCTCCGGCCAGACATGAGTCACGATATCCGTCATGGCAAGTCCGGACAACCTATTCATCTCAGCCCATTCGGCCAACCGATCGGTCAGCGGAAGTGAAAGATCTGGACTATGGAATTGAGACCAAAATAGCTCTTCCGTCTTGTGATCCTTCTGACTTCGGAAGTGCACAACGGCATCCGCCGCACTCGCCGCTAAGTCCATATATGGATCCTCCGGACCCCACAGCTGGCCAAGCTGGGCATACTTTGGATCCGTAAACCTGCGGCGTAGCAGAAAAGGCTTGCCAGCCACAATGTCTACGGCCTAACGCAGCTCCTCCTTCATAGCCCGCATTGCAGAACGGGCATCCTTGGCTTCGGCGGTGGCCTTCCCCAGGTCTTCTCGCTCCGATAGGCGCTCCTTTTCAAGAGCCTCATTGCGGTCGGTAGCATCCTTCAATTTACCGGCCAATTCGGCCATCTCTTCCCTGCTTCGGCAGTGTGCAGCCCTTTCGGCTTCTAACTCCTCGGCCGCCCTCGAGGCAGCCGCATCACTCCTTCTGGCTTGCTCCTTGGCTTGAGCAAGTTCTGCCCGAAGGCTCTCCATAGTAGCAGCACCATCTGTGTCAAGCATAAATATTGTAAGAGGTGGGCTTTAGCTCCCTTAATAGGTGACTGCGGACAATCAATTTACCTTGCGACTCGTCAAGTCGCTTGTTGACTAGCGCGATGTCTGCATCCGCCACATCGAGTTGTCGCATTAATTCGGCAACTCCATCAGTCCGGCTAGCCCCCGGACTATCCGCCACCTGCATAGGAAAGGCGACACTCAATACCTGCGATTTTAATCCTCGGCACGCTATCGCTTTCGACAACCTACCGAGTCTCAGGGGCTACTATCTATACAGGGCGCACTTTCATGTGCAAAACTGTCAAAAAGGCGCGTCGTTTTTACGTACCTCAAAACCCGCCAGCAAACTCCTGACGGCACTATGCAATCCGTTTTCGGCGGACGAAATCCTTCCAATCACCGTACTCATCAATGCACGATGATCTTCTGAGATGGACGCCCTCTCAAGCAGATCCTTCAGCTCCCCCGGCCGAACACTAGTCGGCGCCGAACTCTTCGGCTCTGCCGGGCTCGGGGATACCCTCCGTGACGACACTTCAGGCTCGTCCGCCCTATCTGACGGCGCAGCAGACGGAGGCGTCTTGCTCTCCATCATCTCCGGACGAAGATCCCCCGAAGACGAGCTCATCTGAGAAGGTCGCAGGTCCGAACTACAAGGTAAAAATTTCGGTTATCCTCAGAAGCACAAATAGGGATGTTTCTTATTAACAAACTCCCCCTTTTTTACTCACGGCTCGCTGGAGGGCTAATTCTTTAGAGAAGACTGTGCGGCCGGGGCCTCCCCGGACGCAGGACCCTCTGGTGAAGATTTCTTCCCCCGCTTAGGGGCTTTGGCCTCCGGGTCTTTGGAGGCGGTCCTCTTCTCCCCCTGGAGGGAGGGATTCTCGATCCCCCCTTCTTCAAGTGCCCCCTTGGGCGAGGCGGTAGCTCCTCTGTTTTCCCCTTCGCCTTCTTCTGAAGGCGCAACCTCCAACATTCTGACCAGCACAGGCTCCGGCGCGGTCTCTGGGAGGGGGGCCGGACACCGTATCAGCTTTGCTTGCGCTATCCACTCCTGTTGAAGGATAATGGGTTAAAAGGAGAATTGTAGAAAGGCAAACAAATGGTACGTCCGAACACTGAGCTACTTACTTGAGTATCCGGGCGATTGCAGCTTAGGCCGGCATCCTCGGTCAATTCCGGACACACCTCCTGTGATCCGAAGAACAACTTGTACATCTCCACAGGTGTTGTACCCATGAAGTGTTGGAGAATCCGTGGTCCCTCCGGATTGAACTCCCATAGCCGGAGAGGACGGTGTTTGCAGGGCAGGAGACGCCTAATTAGCATGACCTGCACCACCACGACCAGATCGATCTCCCTCGCTTGGAGGTCTCAAATTCGGCCCTGCAATAGGGGCACGTCTTTTGACGGCCCCCAATTGAGCCCTTGCTTGACCACGACATCAACCGTCGTGGAGGTCCCGAGCGGAATGGAGGCGGCGGCTTCTGCCTGCTGCCCTTTGGAGCGGTGATATAGAACCACTCCTGCTGCCACAAGCCGAGCTCCTCTTGGAAGGAGCCCTCGGTCCACGGGGCATCGGCCCTCCTGCTTACGGCCGCCCCGCCGCACTCTGCTTGACGCCCCCCGATCACCTTCGGCTCCACATTGAAGGTCTTCAGCCACAGGCTGAAGTGGGGGTGATGCGGAGGAAGGCTTCGCAGACGACGATGAATGCGGAGATATGGAGGATGGACTCCGGAGCCAAGTCGTGGAATTCCAACCCATAGTAAAACATGAGCCCTCTCACAAAAGGATCCGTCGGGAAGCCTAAACCCCGACGGAGGTGGGATACAAAGACGACATACTCGCCGGGCTCGGGGGTGGGGATGGCCTGCCCTTCACCGGGCAACCTGTGCGAAATCTCGTAGGATAGGTACTTGGCTTCTCGCAGCTTTAGCACGTCCTCCTCCGTAACGGAGGAGGGCATCCACCGGCCCTGAAGGTCGGAGCCGGACATTGTTGAAGGTCCGAAGCGCTCAAATCTGGGGCTCTGGGTGTTGGAACTTGGAGCAAGGAGAAGATTCGGTGGAAGATTGAAGAAAAGGAATGAGCCTTGGTCCTATTATAAAGAGGGAGAATACCAAGAGCCGTCTCCATGACCGTTTAGGACTCACCTTCGATAGAGGAGGCGTGGCGACGGGCGCGGTTGGGTTACCCACGTCCGTATTGATGAGAATCCTGGAATAAGGGGAACACGATCTCTGCTTCGACAAGACGTGCCAAGGAAACCGCTTCGCTAAACGCACTGAGGCGGTATAATAAAAAACGATTCAAGTGAAGGCTTGGTAGTGGTGTGACGTCATGCCGCAAAATACGTCAGCAGATTGAACTTGTGTATATGTTATTCTCTCTACGGTGGAACGTGGAATTTATTTTGCAGAGCCGGACACTATCCTAGTGTTCACAATCTTCTCTAGATTATTCAAAGGAGGAACCCGCCTTGCAATGCCGAACATTATGCGTGTCGGACTCATCATCATTGAAGCCAGGTTCAGGGGCTACTGAGGGAGTCCTGGACTAGGGGGTGTCCGGACAGCCGGACTATCATCGTCCGCCGGACTCCAAGACTACGAAGATACAAGATTGAAGACTCCGTCCCGTGTCCAGATGGGACTTTCCTTGGCGTGGAAGGCAAGCTTGGCGATACGGATATGTAGATCTCCTACCATTGTAACCGACTCTGTGTAACCCTAGCCCTCTCCGGTGTCTATATAAACCAGAGGGTTTTGGTCCGTAGGACAACATCCATTACAACAATCATACCATAGGCTAGCTTCTAGGGTTTAGCCTCCTTGATCTCGTGGTAGATCCACTCCTGTAATACACATCATCAATATTAATCAAGCAGGACGTAGGGTTTTACCTCCATCAAGAGGGCCCGAACCTGGGTAAAACATCGTGTCCCTCGTCTCCTGTTACCATCCGCCTAGACGCACAGTTCGGGACCCCCTACCCGAGATCCGCCGGTTTTGACACCGACACTCGGACTCTCGAGTCTTCGAGTCGCGCTCCAAACTCTCATGCTTTTCCATGAGAGCCTGGAGCTCTTGCCGCACCTCCGCCACCCACGCCTCCTGCTTCTCTCGCTCCGCTCGTTCCGCGGCCGCATTACGTTCGGCCGCGGACACGGCCTCCTTCAGGGTCGCCACCTCGTTCGTGGCCCCCGCAGTGCCCATGTTATCCTTGTTATTTATATTGCAACCAAAATTCTTTTCTGTAAGGTACAAATTTAATACGGTGTTACTCACCTTCTTTGTCCTCGAGCTGCTTCTTGGCAAGGCCGAGCTCGTTCTCGGTCCGCTCGAGGTCCTGCTTCAAAGCACCGACCTCCGCAGTCAATGCGGCAGAGGTCAGCAGCGCAGCCTGCAATCCCATATTGACATAATTTTTAGAACTCCTACGTATATCTTTTTAGATCCTCAGTCCGGCTTTTCTTTCCGAACACCGAACCGAGCATCAGGGGCTACTGTCTATGCGGTATTACATTACATATTTTAAAACTTCTTACCTCAAAGCCTGTTAGAAGGCTGCTGCAGGCTTCGGTTGGCCCGCTCTTGGTGAGTTGAACCTTCTGAATCACCGCACTCATGATAGTGCGGTGTTCTTCCTTGATGGAAGCGCCGTTGAGCGCCTCCAACAAGTTGTCCGGTGCCTCCGGTTGGACGGAGGCCGCCGGTGCCACGGTCTTGCCCTTCTTACGAAGGGGCCACCTGTAGGACTCCGGAACCACTGCGGGTTCCGGGGCGGAGTCCGGTGCGAAGTCCAGGAGGTTGCCCTGTGGCACCTTCGGAGCCTCACCCTCCTGGTGGGTCCCCTCCTGGGATCCCACCTCGGCGTCCTCGGTGTCGCGAGGGGTGGAGGCGGTCAGAATGGAATCCACATCCGACGGAGCCAAGGACCCGCTCGAAGAAGCGGGAAAATCGTCCTCGGCCGGACTACAGGTTGTATGCGGCATTAGAAGGACACTGTGTGGCGAAAAAGAGAAATTATAAATCATTCAGGAATCCGGATACTTACGATCTTGCCGGGGGCTTGGCCCTTGAGGGCCACCCCTCGTCGCCGTCGACGGCGTCGGCGGAGCTGTCCGGAGGAAGGGTCCTTCCCCTCTTGGACCCTTCGGCCTCCCCCGTTGGGGAAGCCTTCCTCTTCCTCTCTCCCCCCTCCTGGGGAGAGTCCTCTCTCTCCTCCTTGTCTTCGGGGGAGGAGTCCGCCTTGGAGCCATCGGATGATGAGTCTGATACCACCTGGCGCCGGGAACTCCTTCGGGTTCCCGTGGCCGCCTTCTTGGCCTTCTTCTCCGGCACCACATAAGGGGCCGGAACCAGCAGCCCTGTCAAATGGGTATCCGATGGGTCTTAGGGAAGGGGAGCCGGACAATCAACCTGTCTAGACGTCCTCTGCCAGTCCTGTTAAAGGCATTGGGAGTTTTAGATCCCACGTAGAGTCAAACTATGAAAAAAGTAAGTGTCCCATAAAGGATAGCAAAGCTTACCCCGCCGGCTGGGTGCTTTGTGATGAATCTACGATCTTCAGTTGCGGATGCGGGGGCTTCTCCGCCCTTGAACAGCACCTTCCAGGCAGCTTCGTACGTCCTGTCGAAGAGCCCGCTCAGGGTCTGGTGCTGTGCCGGATTAAACTCCCACAAATTGAAGGCCCGTTGCTGGCAGGGGAGAATCCGGCGGACGAGCATGACCTGGATCACGTTGACAAGCTTAAGCTTCTTGTTCACCAGGGTCTAGAGACAGGACTGGAGTCCTGTCAGCTCCTCCGAACTACCCCATAACAAGCCCTTCTCTTTCCAGGAGGTGAGCTGCATAGGGATACCAGATATGAACTCGGGGGTCACTGCCCATTTAGGGTCACGCAGCTCGGTGATATAGAACCACCCCGATTGCCACCCTTTGATGGACTCCACGAAGGCACCCTCGAGCCAGAGGACGTTGGGCATTTTGCCCGCCATGGCGCCTCCGCACTCCGCTTGGACGCCCTTCACCACCATCGGCTTAACATTGAAGGTCTTTAGCCACAAGCCAAAGTGGGGCTGGATGCAGAGGAAGGCCTCACACACGACGATAATCGCCGAGATGTTGAGGATGAAGTTTGGCACCAGATCGTGGAAGTCCAGGCCGTAGTAGTACATGAGCCCCCGGACGAAGGGATGGAGTGGGAAGCCCAGTCCGCGGAGGAAGTGGGGAAGGAATACGACCCTCTCATGGGGCCTGGGGGTGGGGATGAGCTGCCCCTTGTCGGGCAGCCGGTGCGCGATGTCGCTGGATGTGTCCCTCCGTAACGGAGGAGGCCATCCATTTGCCTCCCGCTCCGGACATGGCTGGAGAAGGTTTAGACGAGATGTGCGGACTTGGGCGCTGGAGCTCGAGTGCGCGGAGATGGATAAGCAAAAGGAGGAAGAAGGCGTAGGTAAAGAGGGTGGATCCTTATCCCCTTATATATGGGCGGACGAAGACTATGCGTCCCCACCAGCCTGGTAAAACTCGCTTATCTCCCAAGCGCCACAATCAATGGCGCGGTTGGGTTACCCACGTCTGTATTGATGGGAATCCCAGAATAAAGGAGAACACTATCTCTGCTTCGACAAGACGTGCCAAGGAAACCGCTTCGCTAAACGCGCTGAGGTGGTATAATAAAAACGATTCAAGTAAAGGCTTGGTAGTGGCTTGACGTCGT
This sequence comes from Triticum timopheevii, assembly GCA_963921465.1. Classification (NCBI taxonomy): domain Eukaryota; kingdom Viridiplantae; phylum Streptophyta; class Magnoliopsida; order Poales; family Poaceae; genus Triticum; species Triticum timopheevii. The sequence continues at coordinate 558,553,389 of OY997266.1, forward strand.
GCCACGAAATACGTCAGCAGATTGAACTTGTGTACATATTATTCTCTCTACGGTGCTATGTGGAATTTATTTTGCAGAGCCGGACACTATCCTGGTGTTCGTAATCTTCTATGGATTATTCGGAGGAGGAACCCGCCTTGCAATGCCGAAAAATATGCACGCCGGACTCATCGTCACTGAAGCCTGGTTCAGGGGCTACTGAGGGAGTCCTGGACTAGGGGGTGTCCGGATAGCCGGACTATCATCATCGGCCGGACTCCAAGACTATGAAGATATAAGATTGAAGACTTTGTCCCGTGTCCGGATGGGACTTTCCTTGGCGTGGAAGGCAAGCTTGGCGATACGGATATGTAGATCTCCTACCATTGTAACCGACTCTGTGTAACCCTAGCCCTCTTCGGTGTCTATATAAAGCGGAGGGTTTTAGTCCGTAGGACGGACAACCATTACAACAATCATACCATAGGCTAGCTTCTAGGGTTTAGCCTCCTTGATCCCGTGGTAGATCCACTCTTGTACTACCCATATCATCAATATCAATCAAGCGGGAGTAGGGTTTTACCTCCATCGAGAGGGCCCGAACCTGGGTAAAAGCATCGTGTCCCTCGTCTCCTGTTACCATCCGCCTAGACGCACAGTTCGGGACCCCCTACCCGAGATCCGCCGGTTTTGACACCGACACGCATCTTTGTGCGAACCGCGCTTGCTGCACTTTGAATGTGGCCGAGAGCTGGCTTGATGAAACACCTCGCTTCCTACTTATTTTTTTGCGGGGTACCTCGCTTCCTAGTGACTAGTGTCTTGGCTGATCGTCCTAAGAATGCTTATATATGAATAAAGCTCTCTGATTTACCCGCAAAAAATATTAAGCCATATTAACCGGAAAGGAGGGAGTATGGACTAGCACTACTTTTTGGTGTGTCTCGTCAACTCGCAGAACGAGGAGAAGCTTGTAGGACAAGGTGAAGCTCGCTTATGCCTTTTGACTAATGCAACCTACCCTCGCCCAGGCGGTGGATATGCATCAGTCCATTCGGTGTCAGTTTGTCAGAGGCATACACTGTAGTACCCAACATGCGGAGTACCATCATTGTTCGACTTCACGAAGAGGCGAAGAGCCAAGCGCAAGGTTTAGTAGTACTACTACTGGAACCGTATGGTGGAGCGTCTGTACTCTTATTTTTCTTTAATCTCTGATAAAGTACACATTTATTCGGGAGAAGGGTGATACGTCTCCAACGTATCTATAATTTTTGATTGCTCCATGCTACTTTATCACACTGTTTTGGACTTTATTGGGCTTTATTTTCCACTTATATAGTATTGGGCTTTATTTTCCACTTATATATTATTTTTGGGACTAACCTATTAACCGGAGGCCCGGCCCAGAATTGCTATTTTTTGCCTATTTCAGTGTTTTGAAGAAACGGAATATCAAACGGAGTCCAAACGGAATGAAACCTTCGGGAACGTGATTTTCTCACCGAACGTGATCCAGGAGACTTGGACCCTATGTCAAGCAACCAACAGGGAAGGCACGAGGTAGGGCCCCCCCCAGGTGCGCCCTCCACCCTCGTGGGCCCCCTGTTGCTCCACCGACGTCCTTCCTCCTATATATACCTATGTATCCCCAAACGATCTGATGAGGAGCCAAAAACCTAATTCCACCGCCGCAACCTTCTGTATCCACGAGATCCCATCTTGGGGCCTGTTCCGGAGCTCTGCCGGAGGGGGCATCCACCACGGAGGGCTTCTACATCAACACCATAGCCCCTCCGATGAAGTGTGAGTAGTTTATTCAGACCTTCGGGTCCATAGCTAGTAGCTAGATGGCTTCTTCTCTCTTTTTGGATCTCAATACAATGTTCTCCCCCTCTCTCGTGGAGATCTATTCGATGTAATCTTCTTCTTTTTGCGGTGTGTTTGTTGAGACCGATGAATTGTGGGTTTATGATCCAGCTTATCTATGGAAAATATTTGAATCTTCACTGAATTCTTTTATGTGTGATTGAGTTATCTTTGCAAGTCTCTTCGAATTATCCGTTTGGTTTGGCCAACTAGATTGGTAGTTCTTGCAATGGGAGAAGTGCTTAGCTTTGGGTTCAATCTTGCGGTGTCCTTTCCCAGTGACAGCAGGGGCAGCAAGGCACATATTGTATTGTTGCCATCGAGGATAACAAGATGGGTTTTTATCATATTGCATGAATTTATCCCTCTACAGCATGTCATCTTGCTTAAGGCGTTACTCTGTTTTTAACTTAATACTCTAGATGCATGCTGGATAGCGGTCAATGAGTGGAGTAACAGTAGTAGATGCATAATCGTTTCGATCTACTTGTTTTGGACGTGATGCCTATATACATGATCATAACCTAGATATGCTCATAACTATGCTCAATTCTGTCAATTGCTCAACAGTAATTTGTTCACCCACCATAGAATACTTATGCTCTTGAGAGAAGCCACTAGTGAAACCTATGGCCCCCGGGTCTATTCTCATCATATCAACCTCTATCGCTTTATTACTTGCTTTGTTTTTACTTTGCCTTTTACTTTTCACTTTGCATCTATCTATCAAAAACACCAATAATATTATTTATCATCTCTATCAGATCTCACTCTCGTAAGTGACCGTGAAGGGATTGACAACCCCTAATCGCATTGGTTGCGTGTAGCTATCGTTTTGTGTAGGTACGAGGGACTTGTGTGTGGTCTCCTACTGGATTGATACCTTGGTTCACAAAAACTGAGGGAAATACTTACGCTACTTTGCTGCATCATCCTCTCCTCTTCGGGGAAATCCAACGCAATGCTCAAGAGGAAGCAAGAAGAATTTCTGGCGCCGTTACCGGGGAGGCTCACGCAAGCAAGTCAACAATACCAAGTACCCATCACAATCCCTATCTCTCGCATTACATTATTTGCCATTTGCCTCTCGTTTTCCTCTCCCCCACTTCACCCTTGCCGTTTTATTCGCCCTCTCTTTCCCAATCTCCTCCTCTCTTTCCCGTTTGCCTTTTCCCGTTGCCTTTTTGTTTGCTCATGTGTTAGTTTGCATGCTTGTCGTTATGTCTAAAATTGGGGAAATTACTGCCGACATGGGCGATAATAATATCATGGAAAATTCTGAATCTCCTGCTGAAGAATCCCCTACCTATCATACAAAAAGATTTCAAATCGGTAGTGGTAATATTATTGGAAAAGGAGTTATTCAGGATTTCTTTACTTGTGCCGGTGCTTTGCCCTCTATGGGCAGTTCTATTCTTCATAGAACCAGTAGTCTTGCTGATGCCATTGCCATGCTTATCGTTGAACTTATTATCTTATTACTACGGCACTACCTAGATCGGTCCTTGCTTTTCTGCCTAGCTAGGGGCGTTAAACGATAGCGCTTGTTGGGAGGCAACCCAATTTTATTTTGTGTTTTTTGTTTTTGCTTCTGTTTAGGAATAAATAGTCCATCTAGCTTATGTTTGGATGTGGTTTTATGTTTTAATTAGTGTTTGTGCCAAGTAGAACCTATAGGATAACCTACGATGATAGTTGATTTGATTCTGCTGAAAAACAGAAACTTTGCACGCACGAATATAATTTTGTTAAATCACAGGAACGTGCTTTTGCGTTGATTCTTTTTGCTTCTGTTCAATAAACAAATTGTTCAGGACTTCCTATTTTTGTAGAATTTTTAGAGTTCCAGAAGTTTGCGTTAGTTACAGATTGCTACAGACTGTTCTGTTTTTGACGGATTCTGTTTTGCGGGTGTTGTTTGCTTATTTTGATGAATCCATGGCTAGTAAATTAGTTTATAATCCATAGAGAAGTTGGAATACAGTAGGTTTAACACCAATATAAATAAAGAATGAGTTCATTACAGTACCTTGAAGTAGTTCTTTGTTTTATTTCTCTAACGGAGCTCACGAGATTTCTGTTGAGTTTTGTGTTGTGAAGTTTTCAAGTTTTGGGTGAATTCTTTTGATGGATTATGGAACAAGGAGTGGCAAGAGCCTAAGCTTGGGGATGCCCATGGCACCCCCAAGATAATGCAAGGACACCAAAAAGTCAAAGCTTGGGGATGCCCCGGAAGGCATCCCTTCTTTCGTCCACTTCCATCGGTAATTTACTTGGAGCTATATTTTTATTCACCACATGATATGTGTTTTGCTTGGAGCGTCTTGCATTATTTGCGTCTTTGCTTGTTAGTTTACCACAATCATCCTTGCTGTACACACCTTTTGAGAGAGCCATACATGAATTGGAATTTGTTAGAATACTCTATGTGCTTCACGTATATCCTTTGAGCTTGATAGTTTTGCTCATTGTGCTTCACTTATATCTTTTGAGCATGATAATTTTTGCTCTAGTACTTCACTTAGATCTTTTAGAGCACGGTGGTGGATTTGTTTTAAAGAAACTATTGATCTCTCATGCTTCACTTATACTATTTTGAGAGTCATTAATAGCATGGTAATTTGCTTAATGTTAATATACTTGGTATTAAAGATATGTGAAACCTTCTTTTCAGTGCGTTGAATACTAAGATAAATTTGATGCTTGATAACTGTTTTGAGATATGGAGGTGATAATATCAAAGTCATGCTAGTTGAATAATTTTGAATTTGAGAAATGCTTGTGTTGAAGTTTGCAAGTCCCGTAGCATGCACGTATGGTTAAAGTTGTGTAACAAATTTGAAACATGAAGTGTACCTGGCTTGTGCATCCTTATGAGTGGCGGTCGGGGATGAGCGATGGTCTTTTCCTACCAATCTATCCCCCTAGGAGTATGCGCGTAGTACTTGATTTTTGATGGCTTCTAAATTTTTGCAATAAGTATATGAGTTCTTTTGACTAATGTTGAGTCCATGGATTATACGCACTCTCACCGTTCCACCTTTGCTAGCCTCTTCGGTACCGTGCATTGCCCTTTCTCACCTTGAGAGTTGGTGCAAACTTCGCCGGTGCATCCAAACCCCGTGATACGATATGCTCTATCACACATAAACCTCCTTGTATCTTCCTCAAAACAGCCACCATACCTACCTATCATGGCATTTCCATAGCCATTCCGAGATATATTGTCATGCAACTTCCATCATCATCATCATGACATACATTACTTTTGTCATATTGCCATTGCATGATCATGTAGTTGACATCGTATTGTGGCAAAGCCACCATGCATTATTTTTCATACATGTCACTCTTGATTCATTGCACCATCTCGGTACACCGCCGGAGGAATTCATATAGAGTCATATCTTGTTCTAAGTTTCGAGTTGTAATCCTTATGTTGTAATCAATAGAAGTGTGATGATCATCATTGTTAGAGCATTGCCCAAAGAAAAGAAAAAAGAAAAAAAAAGAAAGGCCGAAAGAAAAAAAGAGAAAGGCCCAAAAAAAAAGAAAAAAAAGAAAAAAGAAAAAAAGGGCAATGCTGCTATCTCTTTTTCCACACTTGTGCTTCAAAGTAGCATCTTGTTCTTCATGTAGTGAGTCTCATATATTGTGCTTCAAAGTAGCACCTTGTTCTTCATGTAGTGAGTCTCATAAGTTGTCTTTGCATACTAGTGGGAATTTTTCATTATAGAACTTGGCTTGTATATTCCTATGATGGGCTTCCTCAAATGCCCTAGGTCTTCGTGAGCAAGCGAGTTGGATGCACACCCACTAGTTTTCTTTTGTTGAGCATTCATAGCTCTAGTGCATCCATTGCATGGCAATCCCTACTCCTCATGTTGACATCAATTAATGGGCATCTCCATAGCCCATTGATTATCCTCGTCAATGTGAGACTTTCTCCTTTTTTGTCTTCTCCACACATTCCCCATCATCATATTCTATTGCACCCATAGTGCTATATCCATGGCTCGCGCTCATGTATTGCGTGAAGGTTGAAAAAGTTTGAGATTATTTAAGTATGAAACAATTGCTTGGCTTGTCATCGGGGGTATAGAAGTTGGGAACATCTTTGTGTGACGAAAATGAAGCATAGCCTAACTATATGATTTTGTAGGGATGAACTTTCTTTTGCCATGTTATTTTGAGAAGACATGATTGCTTTGATAGTATGCTTGAAGTATTATTATTTTTATGTCAATATGAACTTTTGTCTTAAATCTTTCGGATCTGAATATTCATGCCACAATTAAGAAGATTTACATTGAAATTATGCCAAAGTATCACTCCGCATCAAAAAAAATTATCATTTACCTACTCGAGGACGAGCAGGCATTAAGCTTGGGGATGCCTGATACGTCTCCAATGTATCTATAATTTTTGATTGCTCCATGCTACTTTATCTACTATTTTGGACTATATTGGGCTTTATTTTCCATTTTTATATTATTTTTGGGACTAACCTATTAACCGGAGGCCCGGCCCAGAATTGCTATTTTTTTGCTTATTTCAGTGTTTCGAAGAAACGGAATATCAAACGGAGTCCAAACGAAATGAAACCTTCGGGAACGTGATTTTCTCACCGAACGTGATCCAGGAGACTTGGACCCTACGTCAAGCAACCAACAAGGAAGACACAAGGTAGGGGGGCGCGCCCTCCCCCCTCCAGGCGTGCCCTCCACCCTCGTGGGCCCCCTGTTGCTCCACCGATGTACTCCTTCCTCCTATATATACCTACGTATCCCCAAACGATCAGTTGAGGAGCCAAAAACCTAATTCCACTGCCGCAACCTTCTGTATCCACGAGATCTTCGGGTCCATAGCTAGTAGCTAGATGGCTTCTTCTCTGTTTTTGGATCTCAATACAATGTTCTCCCCCTCTCTCGTGGAGATCTATTCGATGTAATCTTCTTCTTTTTGCAGTGTGTTTGTTGAGACCGATGAATTGTGGGTTTACGATCCAACTTATCTATGGAAAATATTTGAATCTTCTCTGAATTCTTTTATGTATGATTGAGTTATCTTTGCAAGTCTCTTCGAATTATCCGTTTGGTTTGGCCAACTAGATTGGTAGTTCTTGCAATGGGAGAAGTGCTTAGCTTTGGGTTCAATCTTGCGGTGTCCTTTCCCAGTGACAGCAGGGGCAGCAAGGCACGTATTGTATTGTTGCCATCGAGGATAACAAGATGGGGTTTTTATCATATTGCATGTATTTATCCCTCTACATCATGTCATCTTGCTTAAGGCGTTACTCTGTTTTTAACTTAATACTCTAGATGCATGCTCGATAGCGGTCGATGAGTGGAGTAATAGTAGTAGATGCAGAATCGTTTCGATCTACTTGTTTTGGACGTGATGCCTATATACATGATCATAACCTAGATATGCTCATAACTATGCTCAATTCTGTCAATTGCTCAACAGTAATTTGTTCACCCACCATAGAATACTTATGCTCTTGAGAGAAGCCACTAGTGAAACCTATGGACCCCGGGTCTATTCTCATCATATCAATCTCTATCGCTTTCTTACTTGCTTTGTTTTTACTTTGCCTTTTACTTTTCACTTTGCATCTATCTATCAAAAATACCAAAAATATTATCTATCATCTCTATCCGATCTCACTCTCGTAAGTGACCGTGAAGGGATTGACAACCCCTAATCGCGTTGGTTGCGAGTAGCTATCGTTTTGTGTAGGTACGAGGGACTTGTGCGTGGTCTCCTACTGGATTGATACCTTGGTTCTCAAAAACTGAGGGAAATACTTACGCTACTTTGCTGCATCATCCTCTCCTCTTCGGGGAAATCCAACGCAGTGCTCAAGAGGTAGCAAAGGGCAGAAAACGGCAGCCCAACATGCAATGATGATATCGATCAACCATGCTCGAATATATCTTGGCCTCCGTGCGAGCCCGTCTGTGTGTTCTCGCTCCTCGTCTCTCTCAAGGAACGGTGGGTTGGCCATTTTGCCGTCAATTGTTATCGGTTTGCTCACACTCCGGTCCCACATGTCAGTGATATGCCAAGAGGAGATGCGTTGACCGACTGGCCATACACGTACTTGGTTTTGCACCTTCATACTACTCCTCCCTCTGTCACAGTTTACAGGGCGCTTCATTATGATGCATTTCTCTCAATGCATTTCCACCACCAGAGAGACTTTAGATGCGTTTGGTTTAATGCTTGATTAATTAGGGCGTGGTAACCGCAATCAAGTCCACAATTTTCTCTCGATGTACTACTACGGAGTGGAGTAAGTGCATGCATGTGTGTACCCGGAGTGGAAGCACTGCATGCATGTGTGTACGCATTATTTCCTCTAGTAATAGACACTGTGTTATAACTATCAATGCTGTTTTTCAGGCCGATCGCTAGTCGCCTTGGTCCCAGAGATTTTTTCTTTTTTCTGAAGCGCGCTCTATAGACAGTGACGGATGGAGTAGTATGAGCGGATTCAAAGAAGAGCATATTGATGGTTGCTTCTTTTGAGCAACTTACAGTGGGAAAGGTGGGGCTTATGATTTGACCGCTCATTACTCACTATTAATGCGGGGCAACGATCGGGTTGAGTCTCCCATGCGGTTGTGCACTAACCTCTCGGTTCTTAAATATACTCCAGAGTATTTGTCTTTCTAGAGATTTCAATGGGTGACTACTCAAATATTTGTCTTTTTAGATATTCAAATGGACTACTACATACGGATGTATATAGACATATTTTAGAGTGTAGATTCACTCATTTTGCTCTGTATGTAGTCACTTGTTGAAATATCTAGAAAGACAAATATTTAGGAACGGAGGGAGTACACATACGAAGCAAAATGAGTGAATCTACACTCTAAAATATGCCCATTTGGAATTTGTAAGAAGACAAATATTTAGGAACGAAGGAGTATAATTTTGTGCATGGCACATGGACCCAGATGCTGAAGAGGCTTCTGGCAATGCTATCAAGCTTCCAGCATTTGTTTACATAATTGACGTACTATACAAATAATTTTCCAGCAACATGAAATTGTACAATGGTGTGAGCTTTCAACTTTTGTTTCGTGTGTCTTGCCATCGATGCTCTTTCGGAAACAATAAAAAACTAACTTCCTTGCTAATGCATCTCAATTATTAGCAGATCAGAGCTAATATTTACATCACAACTGGAGACAAAGTTGTGAGAAGGTGTTAAATTAAAACTGATCCATGCTTTCATTGGCAGCAACATCCCCCCAGCTCTATCTAAATCAACAAGGCATGTTCGGAAAAAAGTAGCTGTCTGGAGCATGCAACATTCCGATCATTTTGTGCAGTTCCACTAAAATAGAGCTGAGCGTCCCTGTTCCAAAGATATTAAGTGTGATTACGATAATAGAGGACTACTAATGAAATAATAGACAAACAAATAGAAGTCGGTCACCTTTGCAGTCTCTCTTAAGACTAACTAGTTGGAGAAGATTAGGCTTGGAGTTGGATGAGGAGGATAGAGCAAAACCTATCTCCCTTTGTGCAGTCGCACTAAAATGTAGAGACGTTGCCCGTGTGACATTTTAGTACAACTGCACAAAACACTCTTAAGAAAAAAGGTGATTTGTGTAGTTCACCAAAAGGTCGCAATAGCAACGAGGTGAAATGGATAGCCCTGTTTACAAAAAAGAGGTAGAAAGGAAACAATTACTGGCCAATAACAGTTGATGACACATGCGACGACAAAAACGAAGCATATTCCTTGTCCTAAGGGAAGATAACAACACGGTTGTGTTTGTCGGTGTGAGGACGAGATTGCAATATGGAAAGTATGCCAGACGAGCTACGTTTTGGGCAAAGAACTATGGAAGATCCACATGCAGCGACGTGGGAAGAAGGGCAGTGGAGCAAGGCCGGAGGGGATACCTGGAGGCCGTCGGGATGTAACTAGGTGAGCAGCAGCGGGTGGAATTTGCCCATACTGCGGCAGTGAGCAGGTGGCGTAGGCCCTACCACGCCGGAGCTTGGTCAGAGAGAACGGCATGTACCGCAGATCGGGACGTGCTGCCTCGGCGCCGTCGAACGGAGAAACGATGCACTTCCTCCCTTTCCGGCGGCGGAAGGGATACGGCCGAATCAGTGACCAACGGAGAGAGAGAGAGAGAGAGAGAGAGAGGCCACCGCAGCCTTGTGTGAGATACTCTGAAGAGAGACAAACCAGGCAGGCGGGCTCCATTGTATATAGTGGAGCGGACTACCTTTTTCTCCATAAAAATCGTTTTATATTCTGTGTACGTGTCATTGAGCGATATAACTTTATTTAAAAATAACACGCCAACTCATCAACTCGAACTTTGTTTCGTGCACGCATGGTACACGACCTCCGTAGGTAAACAACCGCTACACACGTTCCAATTAGCACGTGGGCTGCCATTTCATACATAAATGAGCTCCATAGTGTACCCGCGCGGGTGTGGCTGGGCACGAAGCATGAGTACGTGCACGGTGCACCTATTCTCTTCTTGTATATGTACACCACATACATGGGGTTGTGTGAGAGAGATACAAACGTAGAGAGATATAGTGTGTGGGTTCGTGAGAGTTTTTTTTTGGGGGGGGGGGTCAATCAAAAAAGTAACATATGCAATGTGTGTGAAATAGAGTCCTGGATGTATCATATATATAGAGGGGGCGATCCACGAGAAGAGAGTGGAGGTATCATCGGCTTGAGGTGTCCATAGAATCAAAGAGAGGGATGATGTGTGTGTGTGTGTGCGCGCGCGATCGATAAAGAGTGCCATCGAATTTGTGTGTGCCCACGTCAAAGATATAGAGTGGCTGGCCTACTAGAATGTGATATGGGACATGTGTAGTTTGTCTCTGTGGCATGGATACCTACCTACAACACTCGACTATCGGTGTGTGGTGGGGGGAGGAAGGCCTAATTAACTATAGAGGTACAATGGCTGGTATATGTGTGGAGCAGGAGAGAGACCTACCTCATGTATTAAGGGAGATCGATCTACCTCATGTATTAAGGGAGATCAATCGGCATCCATGCATATGCGTAGGAGAGAAATAAGGTTGGGAGAGAGACAGAGCTAGAGTGTTGGAGGGGGTGGTAGTGGAGTTGCTTCTAACAAATGGTGGGATAGGCTGTTGGGGAACATAGCAGAAATTCAAAATTTTCCTACGTGTCACCAAGATCTATCTATGGAGAAACCAGCAACGAGGGGAAGGAGAGTGCATCTACATACCCTTGTAGATCGCTAAGCGGAAGCGTTCAAGAGAACGGGGTTGATGGAGTCGTACTCGTCGTGATTCAAATCACCGACGACCAAGTGCCGAACGGACGGCACCTCCGCGTTCAACACACGTACAGCCCGACGATGTCTCCCACGCCTTGATCCAGCAAGGGGAGAGGGAGAGGTTGAGGAAGACTCCATCCAGCAGCAGCACAACGGCGTGGTGGTGGTGGAGGAGCGTGGCAATCCCGCAGGGCTTCGCCAAGCACCACTGGATATGAGGAGAAAGAGAGGGAGGGCTGCACCAACAGGCAGAGATCGAATCACGTGTTATGGGCAGCCCCAGGCCTCACTATATATAGGGGAGAGGGAGGAGGGTGCGCCCCCTCTAGGGTTCCCACCCCTAGAGGGGCGGCAGCCCCAGATGGGAAAAGGGGTGGCGGCCAAGGGAGGATTCCCTCCCCCCCAAGGCACCTAGGAGGTGCCTTCCCCTCCTAGGACTCTTCCTTAGGGTTCCCCTTTCACCCTAGGCGCAAGGGCCCTAGGGGAAGTGCCGCCCCAGCCCACTTTGGGCTGGATCCCTTCCCACTTCAGCCCATGGGACCCTCCAGGATAGGTGGCCCCACCCGGTGGGCCCCCGGGACCCTTCCGGTGGTCCCGGTACAATACCGATGACCCCGAAACTTGTCCCGATGGCCGAAATAGGACTTCCTATATATAAATCTTTACCTCCGGACCATTCCGGAACTCCTCGTGACGTCCGGGATCTCATCCGGGACTCCGAACAACATTCAGTAACCACATACAAGCTTCCTTTATAACCCTAGCATCATCGAACCTTAAGTGTGTAGACCCTACGGGTTCGGGAGACCAGCAGACATGACGGAGATGACTCTCCGGTCAATAACCAACAGCGGGATCTGGATACCCATGTTGGCTCCCACATGTTCCATGATGATCTCATCGGATGAACCACGATGTCAAGGACTCAATCGATCCCGTATACAATTCCCTTTGTCTATCGGTACGATACTTGCCGAGATTCGATCGTCGGTATCCCGATACCTTGTTCAATCTCGTTACAGGCAAGTCTCTTTACTCGTTCCATAACACATCATCCCGTGATCAACCCCTTGGTCACATTGTGCACATGATGATGTCCTACTGAGTGGGCCCAGAGATACCTCTCCGTTTACACGGAGTGACAAATCCCAGTCACGATTCGTGCCAACCCAACAGACACTTTCGGAGATACCTGTAATGCACCTTTATAGCCACCCAGTTACGTTGTGACGTTTGGTACACCCAAAGCATTCCTACGGTATCCGGGAGTTGCACAATCTCATGGTCTAAGGAAAAGATACTTGACATTAGAAAATCTTTAGCATACGAACTACACGATCTTTGTGCTAGGCTTAGGATTGGGTCTTGTCCATCACATCATTCTCCTAATGATGTGATCCCGTTATCAACGACATCCAATGTCCATAGCCAGGAAACCATGACTATCTGTTGATCACAACGAGCTAGTCAACTAGAGGCTCACCAGGGACAGATTGTGGTCTATGTATTCACACATGTATTACGATTTCCGGATAATACAGTTATAGCATGAATAAAAGACAATTATCATGAACAAGGAAATATAATAATAATACTTTTATTATTGCCTCTAGGGCATATTTCCAACAGTCTCCCACTTGCACTAGAGTCAATAATCTAGTTCACATCGATATGTGATTAACACTCAAGGTCACATCCCCATGTGACTAACACCCAAAGAGTTTACTAGAGTCAATAATCTAGTTCACATTACCATGTGATTAACACTCGATGAGTTCTGGGTTTGATCATGTTATGCTTGTGAGAGATGTTATAGTCAACGGGTCTGAACCTTTCAGATCCGTGTGTGCTTTACAAATCTCTATGTCATCTCCTAGATGTAGCTACCACATTCTATTTGGAGCTATTCCAAATAACTGTTCTACTTGGAGCTATTCTAAATTGTTGCTCCATTATACGTATCCGATATCTCTACTCAGAGCTATCCGGATAGGTGTTAAGCTTGCATCGACGTAACCTTTTACGACGAACTCTTTTACCACCTCCATAATCGAGAAAATTCCTTAGTCCACTAGTTACTAAGGATAACTTTGACCGTTGTCCTGTGATCCATTCTTGGATCACTCTTGTACCCCTTGACTGACTCATGGCAAGGCACACTTCAGGTGCGGTACACAGCATAGCATACTGTAGAGCCTATGTCTTAAGCATAGGGGACGACCTTCGTCCTTTCTCTCTATTCTGCCGTGGTCGAGCTTTAAGTCTTAACTTCATACCTTACAACTCAGGCAAGAAATCCTTCTTTGACTGATTCATCTTGAACACCTTCAAGATCATGTCAAGGTATGTGCTCATTTGAAAGTTCCATTAAGCGTTTTGATCTATCCTTATAGATCTTGATTCTCAATGTTCAAATAGCTTAATCCAGGTTTTCTGTTGAAAAACACTTTTCAAATAACCCTATATGGTTTCCAGAAATTCTACATCATTTCTGATCAACAATATGTCAAGAACATATACTCATCAGAAATTCTATAGTGCTCCCACTCACTTCTTTGGAAATACAAGTTTCTCATAAACTTTGTACAAACCCAAAATCTTTGATCATCTCATCAAAGTGTACATCCCAACTCCGAGATGCTTACTCCAGTCCTCAGAAGGATAGCTTGAGTTTTGCATACTTATTAGCATCTTTCAGGATTGACAAAACCTTCCGGTTTTATCACATACAACCTTTCCTCAAGAAATTCGTCGAGGAAACAATGTTTCCTCAAGATTGCTTCTGACGACTTGAGAAGTCATTGTCGAAGCGGTGGCCGGACAGGCGGTCATAAGAAAACCACCTAGCCGGATAGTTTGGCCGGCGGCCAAGGCCCCTTCGGCGAAAACACCGTCTTTGAAGACGGGTGGAGGCATCCGCCCTTTCGGTGACGACACAGAGGAACTCTCAATGAAAGCACCAATGTCGGTGTCAAAACCGGTGGATCTCGGGTAGGGGGTCCCGAACATGCGTCTAGGCGGATGGTAACAGGAGACGAGGGACACGATGTTTTACCCAGGTTCGGGCCCTCTCGATGGAGGTAAAACCCTACATCCTGCTTGATTAATATTGATGATATGGGTAGTACAAGAGTGGATCTACCACGAGATCAAGGAGGCTAAACCCTAAAGCTAGCCTATGGTATGATTGTTGTAATGTATGTTGTGTCCTACGGACTAAAGCCCTCCGATTTATATAGACACCAGAGAAGGCTAGGGTTACACAGAGTCGGTTACAATGGTAGGAGATCTACATATCCATATCACCAAGCTTGCCTTCCACGCCAAGGAAAGTCCCATCCGGACATGGGACGGAGTCTTCAATCTTGTATCTTCGTAGTCTTGGAGTCCGGCAGACGATGATAGTCCGGCTGTCCGGACACCCCCTAGTCCGGGACTCCCTCAGTGCTGCTGCTGTGGAGAGCCTTCGGGCCAAACTTGCTCAAGCTAAGGAGCAAGCCCGAAGGAGTGACGCGGCTGCCTCGAGGGCGGCCGAGGAGTTGAAAGCCGAAAGGGCTGCGCACTACCTAAGCAGGGAAGACGTGGCCGAATTGGCCGTGAAAGTAAAAGATGCTGCCGACCGCAATGAGGCTCTTGAAAAGGAGCGCTTATTGGAGCGGGAAGACCTGAGGAAGGCCATCGCCGAGGCCAAGGATGCCCGCTCTGCAATGCGGGCCATGAAGGAGGGGCTGCGCCAGGGCGGAGATATCGTGGCTGGCAAGCCTTTTCTGCTGCGTCACCGGTTTATGGATCAAAAGTATGCTCAATTTGATCGGCTGTGGAGTCCGGAGGATCCGTATATGGACTTAGCGGCAAGTGCGGCTGATGCCGTTGAGCACTTCCGGAGCTAGAAGGATCACAAGACGGAAGAGCTATTTTGGTCTCAATTCCATAGTCCGGATTGCTCACTTCCATTGACCGACCGGTTGGCCGAATGGGCCGAGCTAAATAGATTATCCGGACTTGCCATGACTGACATCATGGCTCATGTCTGGCTAGAGAGGCCCAAGGCGATGAGCTACTTCGGCTTACTGCAGCAATCCCTTGGAGCGGTGCCGCATATCAAGGAGATGAAGCGGTCGGCCTGCATCAAAGGCGCGCGGATGGCTCTTGCCCGCGTGAAGGCGCATTGGACAGAGATGGATGCCACCGCTGTTGCTGCCCAGGGTTCGGATGAAAGCCAGCTCCCCGCCGAGCACTATTTCAGGGAAGTTATGCGTGGTGCTCGTGTAATAGAGTCGCAGTGCTCAAAGAATGTTACGTTCAAATGAACATTTTAGCTTGTAAAACGATGATTATGCTATAACTGCTTTTTATACTTGTGCGTCCCAAGTAATAAAACTTCTCCTATGCGGCCGTTTACGTATACATTTGTATAACCTGAAAGATTGCAGTCTTCGGCTTCAGCCCCCACGCACAAGGTGCGGGGGTGTTCGCAAAAATAGCGCGTGTTCACACTTAATCCGACGTCTCGGTCCTGTTTAGGAGGTGGTAGCGTAGCAAACGAGGCAATCCGGACTATAATGCTTTATCACTTTCACTTAGCCAGTGGAGTTCGAGGGTGGGGCTACGACATAGCCCCTGGGGGCACCGCACTTCTCCGATTTCGGGGCGCATGTGTGCCTGACCGGGAAACGGTCCTTCGTCAAAGCGGGGAATTCTAAACATTCCGGTAGTCGATCGAGTGGTTGACCAGTCTCTCGCTATATCCTGACAGTCAGTTTTCGGCTTTCTCTACTGAGGTGCTCGCCCAGCCGAACTGGGGCACAATCGCAGTAGTTCTCCTGGTGCCGCGTTAGCCGATGATACGGAACGTAAGGCAGCAAAACACAGGAGCCGGGCAAACCCAACATTTGACCAAAGACATGATTCGGAGCTGATGCATATAATGCCTAACTCGAGACGCCGAACACTCCCTAAGGTGTTCGGTCTTTATGATAATGGGCAGAATAATGCCCTAAGCCCCTAGTGTCCAGGTACGGGCATGGTCTTCTGACGCGGCCAATGCCAAAACGTCAGGCTCCGCTTTGGTTATAGGAAGAAACCAAGGGAGAATAACAACAAGAGACAGTAAAAAAGGTTTACGCAGGGTCTTAATCTGAAAAGAATCCTCGCAACGGGTCCCTACTGCACGTCTGCGCCTGTGTCTCTGTTGTGCCGTTATCCTGGACGGGTATGCACGTTGTTCATCTGTAAAAAGAGAGAACGCTTAGTTTGGAAACAATTCGTGCGAAAAAAAGGTATGTGTGAAAGAAAAAATATGAATAAGCAAAGCGGGGTTTGAATGAACCCGCGGTTGTTTGTGCGCGCAGCCCCTTATGAAGGGGCGTGCGGCTAAGGAGCCCCTAGCCTGCTGATGCCGGACTCGTCTATCCGAGTCCGGGGTCTTTGGGTGACCCTCGCACTGAGATGATGCCACGCGGACCGGGCATCTTGAGTGTAAGAGACGCGTAATGTGGTATGGCGTTGAAACGGACAAAAGCCTTCCGTCCCAAGAGTGCTTGATATCCACTTTTAAATGGGACGATATGAAAAATTAGTTTTTCGCGCCGAAAGTTGTTCGGTTATCCGAACACGACTTCTAGTAATAGGGAGCCTGTGCACTTGGCATAAGGGCCCGGCGTCACTCCTTTGAAGGAAGTGCGGCTGTGTCAAATTTTGGTAGAGTCAATCCCCATCTTGCGGATTGTGTTTGAATACAGCAGGTTTAAGTCGCTGCCTCCGTCCATTAGGACTTTAGTAAATTGTAATCCATCGATTATGGGATTCAATATCAGGGCAGTCCGTCCCGCGTTTCGAACGCTTCTGGAATAGTCCAAGTGGTCGAAAGTGATTGGTTTTGATATCCAATCTCTATGGTCTGCTGGGTTGGACCGTGCGAGGCTCTTTTTAGGAAGTGCCGCACTATTTTTCCGTATTATCACATGAAGTGAGTTTACTGCTTTGACCTCTTGTGGGAAAGTCTTTTGTTTTCCGATGCTCTGCTGCTGGGGTTTATCGTCTTCGCTTGACGCGTCGAGCCCCTTGTGTTCGGCGTTTAGTCGGCCGGACTGTTTGAAAACCCAACAGTCTCGATGGGTATGGTTTGCAGGCCTTCCGGGGGTACTGTGGATTTGACATATCCGACCCAAAATCTTGTTTAAGTTGGACAGCTCATCGCCGTCATCCTTAAGAGGCGGTGTTTTGTTGTTTGGCCGCGAGCTTTTGAATCCGGCGTTGACTGCCGTGCTCTTTGGGCTTTTCTCTTGATTCCGGCGCTGCTCTTTTCTGCGCCGTGATTTTCCGTTTCCATCTCTTATCTCGGATGTACTTGGGTCGCTGGTGCTGCATCTTGCTAGCCAGCTATCCTCTCCCGCGCAGAAGCGGGTCATGAGGCTTGTTAGCGCGGACATTGTCCTCGGTTTCTCTTGGCCGAGGTGTCTGGCAAGCCATTCGTCTCGGACGTTGTGTTTAAAAGCTGCTAAGGCTTCGGCGTCCGGACAGTCGACTATTTGGTTCTTTTTAGTGAGGAACCTATTCTAGAATTTGCGCGCTGACTCTCCGGGCTATTGAGTTATGTGACTTAGATCATCTGCATCCGGAGGACGGACATAAGTCCCTTGAAAATTTGCTCTAAACGTGTCCTCGAGCTCTTCCCACCTTCCCACAGTGTTTTCTGGGAGGCCTTTAAGCCAATGACGGGCTGGCCCTTTGAGCTTGAGGGGTAGGTATTTTATGGCGTGGAGATCATCTCCTCTGGCCATGTGTATATGTAGTATATAATCTTCTATCCAAACTCCAGGGTCTGTTGTTCCATCGTAGGCCTCTATGTTTATTGGTTTAAATCCTGCTGGGAATTCATGGTCCAGCACCTCATTGGTGAAACATAGTGGGTGTGCGGCGCCCCTGTATTTGGGTGTGCCGCTATCTTCGGACACTTGACGTGTTGCCTTGCTTCCTGGGGCCTTCTTCTTTGGCCCGTAGATGGATCTGGCTGGGCCATCTATCCTTCCAAGTTCATTGGTTGGTTTATGTGTGGCGCCGCTTTCAGAATTTGGCCTGTCATCCGGCCGTCTATCCAACTAGGCAGCCTCTTTTATTTTTTGACTGTGGGGGCTCTATGGCCTCGTCGTCGAATTCTGGTAGCAGCTTGCGCTTCGGGTAGCTCTTTGATTGGTGGCCATTGCCGTATTTATCCGCGGTTTTGAGTACTTTGCTCCACCTCATTCTGAGTGTGTCTTCCGCTGTTTTGAGCTTCCGCTTTTCCTTCTTCAAGCTTCTTGCAGTGTTGACGAGTCTTTTCCGAAGGTTTTTACCTTCCGGCGGCGTGTCCGGCGTGAGATCGACCGAACCGTCGTTTTCGCCGGGCCTGGACTGATTATCTGACTCGTCCTGTTCGGACGGTTGCTTATCTGCATGTTCGTCGTCCACTTTTGTGCCCTGCTGTATTGCGGGGTCCTTAGGAGCGTTGTTGTTGTCGAGGCGGGGCTTAGGGCGCGTCTGCGCCGCCGTTTTGGTTGTTTATCGGCGGGGTTATCCTCTGCCGCGGCCCGTTGGTCCTCGTTATCGCTCTCTTTTGGGGTATCCACCATGTATATGTCGTATGACGAGGTGGTCCTCGCGTGCCCTATAGGCGCTGTTTCTTGTTCGTCTCCGGTGTCGTCGTCTATACCGTCGATGTCTTCGGAGCCGTAGTCTAGCATGTCGGTTAGATCGTCGACAGTGGCTACAAAGTGGGTGGTGGGTGGGCTCTGAATTTCTTTGTCGTCCGTATCCCAACCATCCTGGCCATAGTCCGGCCAGGGCTCTCCTGATAACGAGAGATGCTTTAGTGAATTCAGGATGTCGCCAAAAGGCGAGTATTGGAAGATGTCCGCGGCGGTGAATTCCATAACCGGCGCCCAATCCGATTTGGTTGGTAGGGGCGTGGGAGGTTCGGAGTCCGGCAAGGAGTCCGGCACCTCGAAATCACGAGTTTTGCGAGGGACAAGATTAGTGTTCGGCTCCATCGCCGTAGAAGTTGAAGCCCCCGAGGCGGTGTCCATCCACCGATCCTCTATCTAGGCAATCGGCTCCGGACTAATGGCCGGAGCGGATTCGCGTGCGGCCACCAAGGCACTGTTCGGCGGCAGAGCTAGATCATGCCCATCGTCACAGTGCGGCGCGCTTGGCTGTGGCTCGAGTCCGTCGAAGATCAAGTCTCCGCGGACATCGGTCGTGAAGTTTAGGCTTCCGAATCTGACCTGACGGCCAGGGCGTAGCTTTCGATCTGCTCCAGATGACCAAGCGAATTAGCCCGTAGTGCGAAGCCGCCGAATACGAAGATCTGTCCGGGGAGAAAAGTCTCACCCTGGACAGCGTCGTTGGTTGAAGATGCCATCAGGCCTATTAGTGACGACACAGAGGAACTCTCAATGAAAGCACCAATGTCGGTGTCAAAACCGGCGGATCTCGGGTAGGGGGTCCCGAACTGTGCGTCTAGGCGGATGGTAACAGGAGATGAGGGACACGATGTTTTACCCAGGTTCGGGCCCTCTCGATGGAGGTAAAACCCTACGTCCTGCTTGATTAATATTGATGATATGGGTAGTACAAGAGTGGATCTACCACGAGATCAAGGAGGCTAAACCCTAAAGCTAGCCTATGGTATGATTATTGTAATGTATGTTGTCCTACGGACTAAAGCCCTCCGGTTTATATAGACACCGGAGGAGGCTAGGGTTACACAGAGTCGGTTACAATGGTAGGAGATCTACATATCCGTATCGCCAAGCTTGCCTTCCACGCCAAGGAAAGTCCCATCCGGACACAGGACGGAGTCTTCAATCTTGTATCTTCGTAGTCTTGGAGTCCGGCGGACAATGATAGTCCGGCTGTCCGGACACCCCGTAGTCCAGGACTCCCTCACCCGTGAACATTGAATCCTATGATGGCACAACGGACCCCGCGGTTTGGATCAAAGATTATCTCCTTCATATCCATATGGCCCGCGGTGATGATCTCCACGCCATCAAGTATCTCCCACTCAAGCTTAAAGGACCAGCTCGGCATTGGCTTAACAGCTTGCCAGCAGAGTCAATTGGGTGTTGGGAGGACCTGGAATCCGCATTTCTCAACAACTTCCAGGGCACATATGTGTGACCACCAGACGCCGATGACCTAAGCCACATAATTCAGCAGCCAGACGAATCGGCCAGACAGTTCTGGACACGGTTCTTAACAAAGAAAAATCAAATCGTCGACTGTCCGGATGCAGAGGCCCTCGCAGCCTTCAAACATAACATCCGCGATGAGTGGCTGGCCCGGCACCTAGGACAGGAAAAGCCGAAATCCATGGCAGCCCTCACATCACTCATGACCCGCTTCTGTGCGGGGGAGGACAGCTGCCTAGCCCGCAGTATCAACCTCAGCAAAAATTCTGGCAGTCCGGACTACAAGGACCGCAATGGCATGTCGCGTCGTAACAAAAACAAACGCCACGTTAACGGTGATAACACCGAGGATACGGCAGTCAACGCCGGATTCAGAGGCTCAAAACCCGGTCAGCGGAAAAAGCCATTTAAAAGAACTACCGTGGGTCCGTCCAATTTGGACAGAATACTCGACCGCTCTTGCCAGATACATGGCACCCCTGAAAAGCCAGCTAATCACACCAACAGGGATTGTTGGGTATTCAAGCAGGCAGGCAAGTTAATTGCCGAAAACAATGACATGGGGCCGCATAGCGATGACGAGGAGGAGACCCGGCCGCGAACAGTAGAGGACAGAAGGGGTTCCCCCCACAAGTGCGGACGGTAAACATGATATACGCAACCCACATACCCAAGAGGGAGCGGAAGCGTGCACTTAGGGACGTATTTGCGATAGACCCAATCGTCGATGGGTTCCACCTCACGAGAGTCCTGATGGACGGCGGCAGTAGCCTGAACCTGCTTTATCAGGATACAGTGCGCAAGATGGGCATAGACCCCTCAAGGATTAAACCTACAAAGATGACCTTCAAAGGCATCATACCAGGTGTTGAGGCCAATTGTATAGGCTCAGTCACACTGGAAGTGGTCTTCGGATCCCCAGATAATTTCCGAAGCGAGGAGTTAATCTTCGACATAGTCCCGTTCCGCAGTGGCTATCACGCTCTGCTCGGACGAACCGCGTTTGCAAAGTTCAACGCGGTGCCGCATTACGCATACCTTAAGGTCAAGATGCGAGGCCCTCGTGGAGTCATCAAGGTCAACGGAAACACTGAATGCTCCCTCCGAACGGAGGAACACACAGCGGCTTTCGCGGCAGAAGTACAAAGCAGCCTCTTAAGGCAATTTTCGAGTCCGGCCGTTAAATGACCGGACATGGCCAAACGCGCCCGGAGCAACATACATCAAGACCACCTGGCACGTCCCGAGCACACGTAGCAATGCGGCCCCAACCCCAGCCCTTGCATGATTGCAAGACCAGCTCTTCGCGTACATCATTACGCTCTGGAGATACCATGGGCATAGGGGGAGGGGCACGACCACGACAGGCCCAGAGTGCGGCTCAACCACACCAGGGGCTCCCAAGTGTGTCGCTCGTTTTTTTTTCCTTTTTTTTCTATTTATCCACAGGACTCCATTCACCAGAGACCCTGTCCGGCGGTGAATCTGGCGAACTCACGATGCAACAGCCAGGGAAGGACAAAGGCTACGACGAACACTCAGGTGGTCTCCATTATGAGCATTAAATCTGTTAAATACACCATTCCGTAGCCTACCCCTGGAGGGGGACATGTCTAATAGTCCAATCCCTTGCTTACCGCACTATTTGTATCATTCTGCACTCATGGCAGAATTCCTTGAATAAACAATGCATCACTTTTCGCTTATAATTGCATTCCTTTTTCACATATATGTTCATTTATGACGTTTTGCATCCGTACACTTTGGTACAGCCGAATACACTAGGGGTTATGTTCCCCGCATTATGGTGTGATAAGTCCGAACACTTTCACAAGTGCGGCACCCCGAACTTATAGCACTATATGCATCGGCTCCGAATCATGTCTTGGGTCAATAGTTGGGTTTGCCCGGCTCCCATGTTTTGGTACCTTACGTTCCGTTCTATCGGCTAAGGTAGCACTGGGAGAACCACTGCGATTGCGCCCCGGTTGAGCTGGGCGAGTGCCTCAGTGGAGAAAGCTAAAACTGACCGTCATGATAAGGCGAGAGTTGGTCGCTGTTCGAGAGGTCTTTTCGAGTCCCTAAAGACTTATGCCTCTTAGAGCGAGGAACCGGCTTCGTCCGGCCCAGGCGTGGATAGCACCCCGAACTCGGTCTTCCGAACACTAGGGGCTTCGCCGAAATTTAAAATTATAGAATTCTATGGCTAAGTGAGAGTGTTCAAGCATTATAAGTCCGGTTGCCTCATTCGTTGTGTTTGAGCGCCTCCCTAGACGGACCCAACAATGGGAACAAGAGCGCTCAAGTTTATCCCGAACACCCTAGCACTCGTGGCATGGGGGCTGAAGCCGACGACTTGCCATCTCTCAGATTTGATAAATGACTGCATAGAAGGTAATATTTTAAATTAATAAGCGTTGCTTAGCGCATATGAACAAAGTTTTCAGCGCACGGGATAACACATTGCGAGTCTACTCAAATATTACATCTTTGGGGCACTCGTCCGCAATCTTGCGGGCACCCTTCAAGACACTCTTATAATACATTTCGGGCGTACGATACTCCTTGCCCGCCGGCGGCGCGTCTGTCAGAAGCCTCTCAGCATCCAGCCTGCCCCAGTGAACCTTTGTGCGGGCAAGGGCCCGACGGGCACCTTCAATGCAGGCGGAGCGCTTGATGACTTCCACCCAAGGGCACGCATCCACTAGACGCCGCACGAGGCCGAAGTAGCTCCCAGGCATGGCCTCTTCAGGCCACAGCCGGACTATGAGGCCCTTCATGGCCTGCTCGGCTACCTTGTGGAGCTCGACCAGCTGCTTCAGCTGGTCGCTAAGGGGCACCGGATGTCCGGCCTCAGCATACTAACACCAGAAGACCTTCTCCGTTGAGCTCCCCTCCTCGGCCCGATAGAATGCGGCGGCATCGGACACGCTGCGAGGTAGATTTGCAAACGCTCCTGGAGAGCTCCGAATTCGGGTAAGTAACAGGTAATTCACATTCACATGCTTGCTTTGCATGAAAAATGCCTTACCCGCCGCTATTTTCTTCACTGACTCAATCTCCTGGAGGGCCCTATGGGCCTCGGCCTTAGTGGCTTTGGCACTCTCAAGAGCCGAGGAAAGCTCGGTGAGGGAGTCCTGGACTAGGGGGTGTCCGGAAAGCCGGACTATCATCGTCCACTGGACTCCAAGACTACAAAGATACAAGATTGAAGACTCCGTCCCGTGTCCGGATGGGACTTTCCTTGGCGTGGAAGACAAGCTTGGCGATACGGATATGTAGATCTCCTACCATTGTAACCGACTCTATGTAACCCTAGCCCTCTCCGGTGTCTATATAAATCGAAGGGTTTTGGTCCGTAGGACAACATCCATTACAACAATCATACCATAGACTAGCTTCTAGGGTTTAGCCTCCTTGTGCTCGTGGTAGATCCACTCTTGTAATACACATCATCAATATTAATCAAGCAGGACGTAGGGTTTTACCTCCAACAAGAGGGCCCGAACCTGGGTAAAACATCGTGTCCCTCGTCTCCTGTTACCATCCGCCTAGACGCATAGTTCGGGACCCCCTACCCAAGATCCGCCGGTTTTGACACCGACATTGGTGCTTTCATTGAGAGTTCCTCTATGTCGTCACCGATAGGGTCGATGGCTTCTTCAATCAACAACAACGTCGTCCAGGGTGAGACTTTTCTCCCCGGACAGATCTTCGTATTCGGCGGCTTCGCACTGCGGGCTAATTCACTTGGCCATCTAGAGCAGATCGAAAGCTACGCCCCTGGCCGTCAGGTCAGGTTCGGAAGCCTAAACTTCACGGCCGATATCCGCGGGGACTTTATCTTCGACGGACTCGAGCCACAGCCGAGCGTGCCGCACTGTCACGATGGGCATGATTTAGCTCTGCCACCGGACAGTGCCTTGGTGGCCGCACACGAATCCGCTCCGGCCCTCAGTCTGGAGTCGATCGCCCAGATCGAGGACCGGTGGCTGGACACCGCCTCGGGGGCTGCAACTTCCGCGATGATGGAGCCGAACACTGACCTTGTCCCCTATAAAGCTCGTGACTCCGAGGTGCCGGACTCCCTGCCGGACTCCGAACCTCCTGCGCCCGTACCAATCGAATCCGATTGGGCGCCGATCATGGAGTTCACCCCTGCGGACATCTTTCAGCACTCGCCCTTTGGCGACATTCTAAATTCGCTAAAGCATCTCTCTCTATCCGGAGAGCCCTGGCCGGATTATGGCCAGGATGGTTGGGATGCGGACGATGAAGAAATTCAAAGCCCACCCACCACCCACTTTGTAGCCACTATCGACGATCTAACAGACATGCTAGACTATGACTCTGAAGACATCGACAGCATGGACGATGATGCCGGAGACGATCAAGAACCAGCGCCTACAGGACACTGGAAGACCACCCCAACACACAACGTATATATGGTGGATACCCCAAAAGGAAGCGATAACAAGGACCAACGGGGCGCGGCAAAGGATAATCCCGCCGATAAACAACCAAAACGGCGACGCAGACGCCGCCCTAAGTCCCGCCTCGACAACAACAGCGCTCCTAATGACCCAGCAATAGAGCAGGGCAAACCAGTGGACGACGAACATGCAGCCAAGCAACCGTCCGAACAGGACGAGTCGGATAATCAATCCATGCCCGGTGAAACCAATAGTCCAGACGACCTCACGCCAGACACACCACCGGAGAATAAGAGCATTCGGAAAAGACTCGTCGCCACTGCAAAAAGTTTGAAGAAGGAAAAAAGGAAGCTCAAAACAGCGGAAGACATACTCAGAATGAGGTGGAGCAAAGTGCTCAAAACCACAGACAAATACGGCAATGGCCATCAATCAAAGAGCTACCCAAAGCGCAAGCTGCTGCCAGAATTTGACGAGGAAGCCATAGAGCCCCCACAGTCAAAAAACAAAGAGGCCGCCTGGCCGGATAGACGGCCAGATGATAGGCCAAAATCTACAAGCGGCGCCGCACACAAGCCGACCCATGACCCTGGGAAAATAGATGGCCCAGCCAGGTCCATTTACGGGCCAAAAAAGAGGGCCCCAGGAAGCAACACAACACGTTAAGTGTTCGAAGACAGCGGTACACCCAAATACAGGGGCGCCGCACACCCACTATGTTTCACCAATGAGGTGCTGGATCATGAATTCCCAGCAGGGTTTAAACCCATAAACATAGAGGCTTATGACGGAACAACAGACCCTAGAGTCTGGATAGAGGATTATATACTACACATACACATGGCTAGAGGAGATGACCTCCACGCCATAAAATACCTACCCCTCAAGCTCAAAGGGCCAGCTCGGCATTGGCTCAAAAGCCTCCCAAAAAACACTGTTGGAAGTTGGGAAGAGCTTGAGGACACGTTTAGAGCAAATTTTCAAGGGACTTATGTCCGCCCTCCGGATGCAGGCGATCTAAGTCATATAACTCAACAGCCCGGAGAGTCAGTGCGCAAATTCTGGAACAGGTTCCTTACTAAAAAGAACCAAATAGTCGACTGTCCGGACGCCGAAGCCTTAGCAGCTTTTAAACACAATGTCCGAGACGAATGGCTCGCCAGACACCTCGGCCAAGAGAAGCCGAGGACAATGTCCGCGCTAACAAGCCTCATGACCCGCTTTTGCGCGGGGGAAGATAGTTGGCTAGCCAGATGCAGCACCAGCGACCCGAGTACATCCGAGATTAGAGATGGAAACGGAAAATCACGGCGTAGAAAAGATCAGCGTCGGAATAAAGAAAAAAGCCCAAAGAATACAGTGGCCAACGCCGGATTCAAAAGCTCGCGGCCAAACAACAAAACACTGCCTCTTAAGGACAATAGTGATGAGCTATCCAACTTAAACAAAATTTTGGATCGGATATGTCAAATCCACAGTACCCCCGGAAGGCCTGCAAACCACACCCACCGAGATTGTTGGGTTTTCAAACAGTCCAGCCTACTCAACGCCGAACACAAGGGGCTCGACGCATCAAGCGAGGATGATGATAAACCCCACCAGCAGAGCACTGGAAAACAAAAGACTTTCCCACAAGAAGTCAAAGCAGTAAACTCACTTCATGTGATAATACGGAAAAACAATGCGGCACCCGCTAAGATGGGTCTCGCACGGTCCACCCCAGCGGAACCTCGAGATTGGATGTCAAAACCAATCACTTTTGACCACTTGGATTATTCCAGAAGTGTTCGAAATGCAGGATGGACTGCTCTGATATTGGATCCTATAATCGATGGACTACAATTTACACAAGTCCTGATGGACGGAGGCAGCGATTTAAACCTGCTATATCCAAACACAATCCGCAAGTTGGGGATAGACCTTACTAAAATTCGACATAGCCGCACTTCCTTTAAAGGAGTGACGCCAGGCCCTTACGCCAAGTGCACAGGCTCCTTATTACTAGAAGTTGTGTTCAGGTCACCGAACAACTTCCAACGCAAAAAGCTAATCTTTCATGTCGCCCCGTTCAAAAGTAGCTATCAAGCACTATTGGGACGTGAAGCTTTTGTCCGCTTCAACGCCATACCACATTACACGTCTCTTACACTTAAAATGCCCGGTCCACGTGGCATCATTTCATTGTGAGGGTCATTTAAATACCCCGGACACGGGTAGACGAGTCCGGCATAAATAAGCTAGGGGCTCCCTAGCCGCACACCCCTTCACAAGGGGCTATGCGTCTAAGCAACAACGAGCTAATATAGACTCCGCTTTACTTATTAATATTTTTCATATACTTTTTTTTCACACGGTTTCCTTTCAAACTAAGTTCCTCTCTTTTTACAGATGAACAACATGCACACCCGTCTAGGATAACGGCACAACGGAGACACAGGCGCATACATGCAGTAGGGACCCGTCGCAAGGATTCTTTTCAGATTAAGACCCTGCGTAAACCTTTTTTACTATCTCTTGTTGCTATAATCCCCTGGTTTCTCATTATAACCAGAGTGGAGCCTGACGTTTTGGCATCGGCCGCGTCAGAGGACCTTGCCCGTACCTGGACACTAGGGGCTTAGGGCATTGTTCTGCCCATTAATATAAAGACCGAACACCTTAGGGAGTGTTCGGCGTCTTGAGTTAGGCCTTATATGCATTAGCTCCGAATCATGTCTTTGGTCAAATATTGGGTTTGCCCGGCTCCTGTGTTTTGCTGCCTTACGTTCCGTATCATCGGCTAACGCGGCACCAGGAGAACTACTACGATTGTGCCCCAGTTCGGCTGGGAGAGCACCTCAGTAGAGAAAGCCAAAAACTGACTGTCATGATACAGCGAGAGACTGGTCAACCACTCGATCGACCACCGGAATGTTTAGAATTCCTCCGCTTTGACGAAGGACCATTTCCCGATCAGGCACACACGCGCCCCGAATTCGGAGAGCGCGGTGCCCCCAGGGGCTATATCGTAGCCCCACCCTCGAACTCCAATGGCTAAGTGAAAGTGATAAAGCATCATAGTCCGGTTGCCTCGTTTGCTACGCTACCACCTCCTCAACAGGACCGAGACGTCGGATTAAGTGTGAAAATGCGCTATTTTTGCGAACACCCCCGCACCTTGTGCGTGGGGGCTGAAGCCGAAGACTGCCATCTTTCAGGTTATACACACGTATACATAAACGGCCGCATAGGAGATATTTCAATACTTGGAACGCACAAGTATAAAAAGCGATTACATCATAACCATTGTTTTACAAAATAAAACGTTCATTTGAACATGACATTTTTCAAGCACTGCGACTCTATTACATGAGCACCACGCATAACTTTCCCAAAATAGTGCTCGGTGGGTAACAGGCTTTCGTCCGAACCCTGGGTTGCAACAGCGGTGGCATCCATCTCTGCCCAATGTGTCTTCACACGGGCAAGGGCCATCCACGCACCCTCTATGCAGGCCGACCGCTTCATCTCCTTGATATGCGGCACCGCCCCAAGAAACTCCTGCAATAAGCCAAAATAGCTCGTCGGCTTGGGCCTCTCCGGCCAGACATGAGTCACGATATCCGTCATGGCAAGTCCGGACAACCTATTCATCTCAGCCCATTCGGCCAACCGATCGGTCAGCGGAAGTGAAAGATCTGGACTATGGAATTGAGACCAAAATAGCTCTTCCGTCTTGTGATCCTTCTGACTTCGGAAGTGCACAACGGCATCCGCCGCACTCGCCGCTAAGTCCATATATGGATCCTCCGGACCCCACAGCTGGCCAAGCTGGGCATACTTTGGATCCGTAAACCTGCGGCGTAGCAGAAAAGGCTTGCCAGCCACAATGTCTACGGCCTAACGCAGCTCCTCCTTCATAGCCCGCATTGCAGAACGGGCATCCTTGGCTTCGGCGGTGGCCTTCCCCAGGTCTTCTCGCTCCGATAGGCGCTCCTTTTCAAGAGCCTCATTGCAGTCGGTAGCATCCTTCAATTTACCGGCCAATTCGGCCATCTCTTCCCTGCTTCGGCAGTGTGCAGCCCTTTCGGCTTCTAACTCCTCGGCCGCCCTCGAGGCAGCCGCATCACTCCTTCTGGCTTGCTCCTTGGCTTGAGCAAGTTCTGCCCGAAGGCTCTCCATAGTAGCAGCACCATCTGTGTCAAGCATAAATATTGTAAGAGGTGGGCTTTAGCTCCCTTAATAGGTGACTGCGGACAATCAATTTACCTTGCGACTCGTCAAGTCGCTTGTTGACTAGCGCGATGTCTGCATCCGCCACATCGAGTTGCCGCATTAATTCGGCAACTCCATCAGTCCGGCTAGCCCCCGGACTATCCGCCACCTGCATAGGAAAGGCGACACTCAATACCTGCGATTTTAATCCTCGGCACGCTATCGCTTTCGACAACCTACCGAGTCTCAGGGGCTACTATCTATACAGGGCGCACTTTCATGTGCAAAACTGTCAAAAAGGCGCGTCGTTTTTACGTACCTCAAAACCCGCCAGCAAACTCCTGACGGCACTATGCAATCCGTTTTCGGCGGACGAAATCCTTCCAATCACCGTACTCATCAATGCACGATGATCTTCTGAGATGGACGCCCTCTCAAGCAGATCCTTCAGCTCCCCCGGCCGAACACTAGTCGGCGCCGAACTCTTCGGCTCTGCCGGGCTCGGGGATACCCTCCGTGACGACACTTCAGGCTCGTCCGCCCTATCTGACGGCGCAGCAGACGGAGGCGTCTTGCTCTCCATCATCTCCGGACGAAGATCCCCCGAAGACGAGCTCATCTGAGAAGGTCGCAGGTCCGAACTACAAGGTAAAAATTTCGGTTATCCTCAGAAGCACAAATAGGGATGTTTCTTATTAACAAACTCCCCCTTTTTTACTCACGGCTCGCTGGAGGGCTAATTCTTTAGAGAAGACTGTGCGGCCGGGGCCTCCCCGGACGCAGGACCCTCTGGTGAAGATTTCTTCCCCCGCTTAGGGGCTTTGGCCTCCGGGTCTTTGGAGGCGGTCCTCTTCTCCCCCTGGAGGGAGGGATTCTCGATCCCCCCTTCTTCAAGCGCCCCCTTGGGCGAGAAGGTAGCTCCTCTGTTTTCCCCTTCGCCTTCTTCTGAAGGCGCAACCTCCAACATTCTGACCAGCACAGGCTCCGGCGCGGTCTCTGGGAGGGGGGCCGGACACCGTATCAGCTTTGCTTGCGCTATCCACTCCTGTTGAAGGATAATGGGTTAAAAGGAGAATTGTAGAAAGGCAAACAAATGGTACGTCCGAACACTGAGCTACTTACTTGAGTATCCGGGCGATTGCAGCTTAGGCCGGCATCCTCGGTCAATTCCGGACACACCTCCTGTGATCCGAAGAACAACTTGTACATCTCCACAGGTGTCGTACCCATGAAGTGTTGGAGAATCCGTGGTCCCTCCGGATTGAACTCCCATAGCCGGAGAGGACGGTGTTTGCAGGGCAGGAGACGCCTAATTAGCATGACCTGCACCACCACGACCAGATCGATCTCCCTCGCTTGGAGGTCTCAAATTCGGCCCTGCAATAGGGGCACGTCTTTTGACGGCCCCCAATTGAGCCCTTGCTTGACCCACGACATCAACCGTCGTGGAGGTCCCGAGCGGAATGGAGGCGGCGGCTTCTGCCTGCTGCCCTTTGGAGCGGTGATATAGAACCACTCCTGCTGCCACAAGCCGAGCTCCTCTTGGAAGGAGCCCTCGGTCCACGGGGCATCGGCCCTCCTGCTTACGGCCGCCCCGCCGCACTCTGCTTGACGCCCCCCAATCACCTTCGGCTCCACATTGAAGGTCTTCAGCCACAGGCTGAAGTGGGGGGTGATGCGGAGGAAGGCTTCGCAGACGACGATGAATGCGGAGATATGGAGGATGGACTCCGGAGCCAAGTCGTGGAATTCCAACCCATAGTAAAACATGAGCCCTCTCACAAAAGGATCCGTCGGGAAGCCTAAACCCCGACGGAGGTGGGATACAAAGACGACATACTCGCCGGGCTCGGGGGTGGGGATGGCCTGCCCTTCACCGGGCAACCTGTGCGAAATCTCGTAGGATAGGTACTTGGCTTCTCGCAGCTTTAGCACGTCCTCCTCCGTAACGGAGGAGGGCATCCACCGGCCCTGAAGGTCGGAGCCGGACATTGTTGAAGGTCCGAAGCGCTCGAATCTGGGGCTCTGGGTGTTGGAACTTGGAGCAAGGAGAAGATTCGGTGGAAGATTGAAGAAAAGGAATGAGCCTTGGTCCTATTATAAAGAGGGAGAATACCAAGAGCCGTCTCCGTGA
Source organism: Triticum timopheevii (assembly GCA_963921465.1). NCBI lineage: Eukaryota > Viridiplantae > Streptophyta > Magnoliopsida > Poales > Poaceae > Triticum > Triticum timopheevii. The sequence continues at coordinate 558,584,476 of OY997266.1, forward strand.
CCGTTCAGGACTCGCCTTCGATAGAGGAGGCGTGGCGACGGGCGCGGTTGGGTTACCCACGTCCGTATTGATGAGAATCCTGGAATAAGGGGAACACGATCTCTGCTTCGACAAGACGTGCCAAGGAAACCGCTTCGCTAAACGCACTGAGGCGGTATAATAAAAAACGATTCAAGTGAAGGCTTGGTAGTGGTGTGACGTCATGCCGCAAAATACGTCAGCAGATTGAACTTGTGTATATGTTATTCTCTCTACGGTGGAACGTGGAATTTATTTTGCAGAGCCGGACACTATCCTAGTGTTCACAATCTTCTCTAGATTATTCAAAGGAGGAACCCGCCTTGCAATGCCGAACATTATGTGTGTCGGACTCATCATCATTGAAGCCAGGTTCAGGGGCTACTGAGGGAGTCCTGGACTAGGGGGTGTTCGGACAGCCGGACTATCATCGTCCGCCGGACTCCAAGACTACGAAGATACAAGATTGAAGACTCCGTCCCGTGTCCAGATGGGACTTTCCTTGGCGTGGAAGGCAAGCTTGGCAATACGGATATGTAGATCTCCTACCATTGTAACCGACTCTGTGTAACCCTAGCCCTCTCCGGTGTCTATATAAACCAGAGGGTTTTGGTCCGTAGGACAACATCCATTACAACAATCATACCATAGGCTAGCTTCTAGGGTTTAGCCTCCTTGATCTCGTGGTAGATCCACTCCTGTAATACACATCATCAATATTAATCAAGCAGGACGTAGGGTTTTACCTCCATCAAGAGGGCCCGAACCTGGGTAAAACATCGTGTCCCTCGTCTCCTGTTACCATCCGCCTAGACGCACAGTTCGGGACCCCCTACCCGAGATCCGCCGGTTTTGACACCGACACTCGGACTCTCGAGTCTTCGAGTCGCGCTCCAAACTCTCATGCTTTTCCATGAGAGCCTGGAGCTCTTGCCGCACCTCCGCCACCCACGCCTCCTGCTTCTCTCGCTCCGCTCGTTCCGCGGCCGCATTACGTTCGGCCGCGGACACGGCCTCCTTCAGGGTCGCCACCTCGTTCGTGGCCCCCGCAGTGCCCATGTTATCCTTGTTATTTATATTGCAACCAAAATTCTTTTCTGTAAGGTACAAATTTAATACGGTGTTACTCACCTTCTTTGTCCTCGAGCTGCTTCTTGGCAAGGCCGAGCTCGTTCTCGGTCCGCTCGAGGTCCTGCTTCAAAGCACCGACCTCCGCAGTCAATGCGGCAGAGGTCAGCAGCGCAGCCTGCAATCCCATATTGACATAATTTTTAGAACTCCTACGTATATCTTTTTAGATCCTCAGTCCGGCTTTTCTTTCCGAACACCGAACCGAGCATCAGGGGCTACTGTCTATGCGGTATTACATTACATATTTTAAAACTTCTTACCTCAAAGCCTGTTAGAAGGCTGCTGCAGGCTTCGGTTGGCCCGCTCTTGGTGAGTTGAACCTTCTGAATCACCGCACTCATGATAGTGCGGTGTTCTTCCTTGATGGAAGCGCCGTTGAGCGCCTCCAACAAGTTGTCCGGTGCCTCCGGTTGGACGGAGGCCGCCGGTGCCACGGTCTTGCCCTTCTTACGAAGGGGCCGCCTGTAGGACTCCGGAACCACTGCGGGTTCCGGGGCGGAGTCCGGTGCGAAGTCCAGGAGGTTGCCCTGTGGCACCTTCGGAGCCTCACCCTCCTGGTGGGTCCCCTCCTGGGATCCCACCTCGGCGTCCTCGGTGTCGCGAGGGGTGGAGGCGGTCAGAATGGAATCCACATCCGACGGAGCCAAGGACCCGCTCGAAGAAGCGGGAAAATCGTCCTCGGCCGGACTACAGGTTGTATGCGGCATTAGAAGGACACTGTGTGGCGAAAAAGAGAAATTATAAATCATTCAGGAATCCGGATACTTACGATCTTGCCGGGGGCTTGGCCCTTGAGGGCCACCCCTCGTCGCCGTCGACGGCGTCGGCGGAGCTGTCCGGAGGAAGGGTCCTTCCCCTCTTGGACCCTTCGGCCTCCCCCGTTGGGGAAGCCTTCCTCTTCCTCTCTCCCCCCTCCTGGGGAGAGTCCTCTCTCTCCTCCTTGTCTTCGGGGGAGGAGTCCGCCTTGGAGCCATCGGATGATGAGTCCGATACCACCTGGCGCCGGGAACTCCTTCGGGTTCCCGTGGCCGCCTTCTTGGCCTTCTTCTCCGGCACCACATAAGGGGCCGGAACCAGCAGCCCTGTCAAATGGGTATCTGATGGGTCTTAGGGAAGGGGAGCCGGACAATCAACCTGTCTAGACGTCCTCTGCCAGTCCTGTTAAAGGCATTGGGAGTTTTAGATCCCACGTAGAGTCAAACTATGAAAAAAGTAAGTGTCCCATAAAGGATAGCAAAGCTTACCCCGCCGGCTGCGTGCTTTGTGATGAATCTGCGATCTTCAGTTGTGGATGCGGGGGCTTCTCCGCCCTTGAACAGCACCTTCCAGGCAGCTTCGTACGTCCTGTCGAAGAGCCCGCTCAGGGTCTGGTGCTGTGCCGGATTAAACTCCCACAAATTGAAGGCCCGTTGCTGGCAGGGGAGAATCCGGCGGACGAGCATGACCTGGATCACGTTGACAAGCTTAAGCTTCTTGTTCACCAGGGTCTGGAGACAGGACTGGAGTCCTGTCAGCTCCTCCGAACTACCCCATAACAAGCCCTTCTCTTTCCAGGAGGTGAGCTGCATGGGGATACCAGATATGAACTCGGGGGTCGCTGCCCATTTAGGGTCACGCAGCTCGGTGATATAGAACCACCCCGATTGCCACCCTTTGATGGACTCCACGAAGGCACCCTCGAGCCAGAGGACGTTGGGCATTTTGCCCGCCATGGCGCCTCCGCACTCCGCTTGGACGCCCTTCACCACCATCGGCTTAACATTGAAGGTCTTTAGCCACAAGCCAAAGTGGGGCTGGATGCAGAGGAAGGCCTCGCACACGACGATAATCGCCGAGATGTTGAGGATGAAGTTTGGCACCAGATCATGGAAGTCCAGGCCGTAGTAGTACATGAGCCCCCGGACGAAGGGATGGAGTGGGAAGCCCAGTCCGCGGAGGAAGTGGGGAAGGAATACGACCCTCTCATGGGGCCTGGGGGTGGGGATGAGCTGCCCCTTGTCGGGCAGCCGGTGCGCGATGTCGCTGGATGTGTCCCTCCGTAACGGAGGAGGCCATCCATTTGCCTCCCGCTCCGGACATGGCTGGAGAAGGTTTAGACGAGATGTGCGGACTTGGGCGCTGGAGCTCGAGTGCGCGGAGATGGATAAGCAAAAGGAGGAAGAAGGCGTAGGTAAAGAGGGTGGATCCTTTTCCCCTTATATATGGGCGGACGAAGACTATGCGTCCCCACCAGCCTGGTAAAACTCGCTTATCTCCCAAGCGCCACAATCAATGGCGCGGTTGGGTTACCCACGTCTGTATTGATGGGAATCCCGGAATAAAGGAGAACACGATCTCTGCTTCGACAAGACGTGCCAAGGAAACCGCTTCGCTAAACGCACTGAGGTGGTATAATAAAAACGATTCAAGTAAAGGCTTGGTAGTGGCTTGACGTCGTGCCACAAAATACGTCAGCAGATTGAACTTGTGTACATATTATTCTCTCTACGGTGCTATGTGGAATTTATTTTGCAGAGCCGGACACTATCCTGGTGTTCGTAATCTTCTATGGATTATTCGGAGGAGGAACCCGCCTTGCAATGCCGAAAAATATGCACGCCGGACTCATCGTCACTGAAGCCTGGTTCAGGGGCTACTGAGGGAGTCCTGGACTAGGGGGTGTCCGGATAGCCGGACTATCATCATCGGCCGGACTCCAAGACTATGAAGATATAAGATTGAAGACTTTGTCCCGTGTCCGGATGGGACTTTCCTTGGCGTGGAAGGCAAGCTTGGCGATACGGATATGTAGATCTCCTACCATTGTAACCGACTCTGTGTAACCCTAGCCCTCTTCGGTGTCTATATAAACCGGAGGGTTTTAGTCCGTAGGACGGACAACCATTACAACAATCATACCATAGGCTAGCTTCTAGGGTTTAGCCTCCTTGATCCCGTGGTAGATCCACTCTTGTACTACCCATATCATCAATATCAATCAAGCGGGAGTAGGGTTTTACCTCCATCGAGAGGGCCCGAACCTGGGTAAAAACATCGTGTCCCTCGTCTCCTGTTACCATCCGCCTAGACGCACAGTTCGGGACCCCCTACCCGAGATCTGCCGGTTTTGACACCGACACGCATCTTTGTGCGAACCGCGCTTGCTGCACTTTGAATGTGGCCGAGAGCTGGCTTGATGAAACACCTCGCTTCCTACTTATTTTTTTGCGGGGTACCTCGCTTCCTAGTGACTAGTGTCTTGGCTGATCGTCCTAAGAATGCTTATATATGAATAAAGCTCTCTGATTTACCCGCAAAAAATATTAAGCCATATTAACCGGAAAGGAGGGAGTATGGTCTAGCACTACTTTTTGGTGTGTCTCGTCAACTCGCAGAACGAGGAGAAGCTTGTAGGACAAGGTGAAGCTCGCTTATGCCTTTTGACTAATGCAACCTACCCTCGCCCAGGCGGTGGATATGCATCAGTCCATTCGGTGTCAGTTTGTCAGAGGCATACACTGTAGTACCCAACATGCGGAGTACCATCATTGTTCGACTTCACGAAGAGGCGAAGAGCCAAGCGCAAGGTTTAGTAGTACTACTACTGGAACCGTATGGTGGAGCGTCTGTACTCTTATTTTTCTTTAATCTCTGATAAAGTACACATTTATTCGGGAGAAGGGTGATACGTCTCCAACGTATCTATAATTTTTGATTGCTCCATGCTACTTTATCACACTGTTTTGGACTGTATTGGGCTTTATTTTCCACTTATATAGTATTGGGCTTTATTTTCCACTTATATATTATTTTTGGGACTAACCTATTAACCGGAGGCCCGGCCCAGAATTGCTATTTTTTGCCTATTTCAGTGTTCCAAAGAAACGGAATATCAAATGGAGTCCAAACGGAATGAAACCTTCGGGAACGTGATTTTCTCACCGAACGTGATCCAGGAGACTTGGACCCTATGTCAAGCAACCAACAGGGAAGGCACGAGGTAGGGCCCCCCCCCAGGTGCGCCCTCCACCCTCGTGGGCCCCCTGTTGCTCCACCGACGTCCTTCCTCCTATATATACCTATGTATCCCCAAACGATCTGATGAGGAGCCAAAAACCTAATTCCACCGCCGCAACCTTCTATATCCACGAGATCCCATCTTGGGGCCTGTTCCGGAGCTCTGCCGAAGGGGGCATCCACCACGGAGGGCTTCTACATCAACACCATAGCCCCTCCGATGAAGTGTGAGTAGTTTATTCAGACCTTCGGGTCCATAGCTAGTAGCTAGATGGCTTCTTCTCTCTTTTTGGATCTCAATACAATGTTCTCCCCCTCTCTCGTGGAGATCTATTCGATGTAATCTTCTTCTTTTTGCGGTGTGTTTGTTGAGACCGATGAATTGTGGGTTTATGATCCAGCTTATCTATGGAAAATATTTGAATCTTCACTGAATTCTTTTATGTGTGATTGAGTTATCTTTGCAAGTCTCTTCGAATTATCCGTTTGGTTTGGCCAACTAGATTGGTAGTTCTTGCAATGGGAGAAGTGCTTAGCTTTGGGTTCAATCTTGCGGTGTCCTTTCCCAGTGACAGCAGGGGCAGCAAGGCACATATTGTATTGTTGCCATCGAGGATAACAAGATGGGTTTTTATCATATTGCATGAATTTATCCCTCTACAGCATGTCATCTTGCTTAAGGCGTTACTCTGTTTTTAACTTAATACTCTAGATGCATGCTGGATAGCGGTCAATGAGTGGAGTAACAGTAGTAGATGCATAATCGTTTCGATCTACTTGTTTTGGACGTGATGCCTATATACATGATCATAACCTAGATATGCTCATAACTATGCTCAATTCTGTCAATTGCTCAACAGTAATTTGTTCACCCACCATAGAATACTTATGCTCTTGAGAGAAGCCACTAGTGAAACCTATGGCCCCCGGGTCTATTCTCATCATATCAACCTCTATCGCTTTATTACTTGCTTTGTTTTTACTTTGCCTTTTAATTTTCACTTTGCATCTATCTATCAAAAACACCAATAATATTATTTATCATCTCTATCAGATCTCACTCTCGTAAGTGACCGTGAAGGGATTGACAACCCCTAATCGCATTGGTTGTGTGTAGCTATCGTTTTGTGTAGGTACGAGGGACTTGTGCGTGGTCTCCTACTGGATTGATACCTTGGTTCACAAAAACTGAGGGAAATACTTACGCTACTTTGCTGCATCATCCTCTCCTCTTCGGGGAAATCCAACGCAATGCTCAAGAGGTAGCAAGAAGAATTTCTGGTGCCGTTACCGAGGAGGCTCACGCAAGCAAGTCAACAATACCAAGTACCCATCACAATCCCTATCTCTCGCATTACATTATTTGCCATTTGCCTCTCGTTTTCCTCTCCCCCACTTCACCCTTGCCGTTTTATTCGCCCTCTCTTTCCCAATCTCCTCCTCTCTTTCCCGTTTGCCTTTTCCCGTTGCCTTTTTGTTTGCTCGTGTGTTAGTTTGCATGCTTGTCGTTATGTCTGAAATTGGGGAAATTACTGCCGACATGGGCGATAATAATATCATGGAAAATTCTGAATCTCCTGCTGAAGAATCCCCTACCTATCATACAAAAAGATTTCAAATCGGTAGTGGTAATATTATTGGAAAAGGAGTTATTCAGGATTTCTTTACTTGTGCCGGTGCTTTGCCCTCTATGGGCAGTTCTATTCTTCATAGAACCAGTAGTCTTGCTGATGCCATTGCCATGCTTATCGTTGAACTTATTATCTTATTACTACGGCACTACCTAGATCGGTCCTTGCTTTTCTGCCTAGCTAGGGGCGTTAAACGATAGCGCTTGTTGGGAGGCAACCCAATTTTATTTTGTGTTTTTTGTTTTTGCTTCTGTTTAGGAATAAATAGTCCATCTAGCTTATGTTTGGATGTGGTTTTATGTTTTAATTAGTGTTTGTGCCAAGTAGAACCTATAGGATAACCTACGATGATAGTTGATTTGATTCTGCTGAAAAACAGAAACTTTGCACGCACGAATATAATTTTGTTAAATCACAGGAACGTGCTTTTGCGTTGATTCTTTTTGCTTATGTTCAATAAACAAATTGTTCAGGACTTCCTATTTTGGTAGAATTTTTAGAGTTCCAGAAGTTTGTGTTAGTTACAGATTGCTACAGACTGTTCTGTTTTTGACAGATTCTGTTTTGCGGGTGTTGTTTGCTTATTTTGATGAATCCATGGCTAGTAAATTAGTTTATAATCCATAGAGAAGTTGGAATACAGTAGGTTTAACACCAATATAAATAAAGAATGAGTTCATTACAGTACCTTGAAGTAGTTCTTTGTTTTATTTCTCTAACGGAGCTCACGAGATTTCTGTTGAGTTTTGTGTTGTGAAGTTTTCAAGTTTTGGGTGAATTCTTTTGATGGATTATGGAACAAGGAGTGGCAAGAGCCTAAGCTTGGGGATGCCCATGGCACCCCCAAGATAATGCAAGGACACCAAAAAGTCAAAGCTTGGGGATGCCCCGGAAGGCATCCCTTCTTTCGTCCACTTCCATCGGTAATTTACTTGGAGCTATATTTTTATTCACCACATGATATGTGTTTTGCTTGGAGTGTCTTGCATTATTTGCGTCTTTGCTTGTTAGTTTACCACAATCATCCTTGCTGTACACACCTTTTGAGAGAGCCATACATGAATTGGAATTTGTTAGAATACTCTATGTGCTTCACGTATATCCTTTGAGCTTGATAGTTTTGCTCATTGTGCTTCACTTATATCTTTTGAGCATGATAATTTTTGCTCTAGTACTTCACTTAGATCTTTTAGAGCACGGTGGTGGATTTGTTTTAAAGAAACTATTGATCTCTCATGCTTCACTTATACTATTTTGAGAGTCATTAATAGCATGGTAATTTGCTTAATGTTAATATACTTGGTATTAAAGATATGTGAAACCTTCTTTTCAGTGCGTTGAATACTAAGATAAATTTGATGCTTGATAACTGTTTTGAGATATGGAGGTGATAATATCAAATTCATGCTAGTTGAATAATTTTGAATTTGAGAAATGCTTGTGTTGAAGTTTGCAAGTCCCGTAGCATGCACGTATGGTTAAAGTTGTGTAACAAATTTGAAACATGAAGTGTACCTGGCTTGTGCATCCTTATGAGTGGCGGTCGGGGATGAGCGATGGTCTTTTCCTACCAATCTATCCCCCTGGGAGTATGCGCGTAGTACTTGATTTTTGATGGCTTCTAAATTTTTGCAATAAGTATATGAGTTCTTTTGACTAATGTTGAGTCCATGGATTATACGCACTCTCACCGTTCCACCTTTGCTAGCCTCTTCGGTACCGTGCATTGCCCTTTCTCACCTTGAGAGTTGGTGCAAACTTCGCCGGTGCATCCAAACCCCGTGATACGATATGCTCTATCACACATAAACCTCCTTGTATCTTCCTCAAAACAGCCACCATACCTACCTATCATGGCATTTCCATAGCCATTCCGAGATATATTGTCATGCAACTTCCATCATCATCATCATGACATACATTACTTTTGTCATATTGCCATTGCATGATCATGTAGTTGACATCGTATTGTGGCAAAGCCACCATGCATTATTTTTCACACATGTCACTCTTGATTCATTGCACCATCCCGGTACACCGCCGGAGGAATTCATATAGAGTCATATCTTGTTCTAAGTTTCGAGTTGTAATCCTTATGTTGTAATCAATAGAAGTGTGATGATCATCATTGTTAGAGCATTGCCCAAAGAAAAGAAAAAAGAAAAAAAAGAAGAAAGGCCGAAAGAAAAAAAGAGAAAGGCCCAAAAAAAAGAAAAAAAAGAAAAAGAAAAAAAGGGCAATGCTGCTATCTCTTTTTCCACACTTGTGCTTCAAAGTAGCATCTTGTTCTTCATGTAGTGAGTCTCATATATTGTGCTTCAAAGTAGCACCTTGTTCTTCATGTAGTGAGTCTCATAAGTTGTCTTTGCATACTAGTGGGAATTTTTCATTATAGAACTTGGCTTGTATATTCCTATGATGGGCTTCCTCAAATGCCCTAGGTCTTCGTGAGCAAGCGAGTTGGACGCACACCCACTAGTTTTCTTTTGTTGAGCATTCATAGCTCTAGTGCATCCGTTGCATGGCAATCCCTACTCCTCATGTTGACATCAATTAATGGGCATCTCCATAGCCCATTGATTATCCTCGTCAATGTGAGACTTTCTCCTTTTTTGTCTTCTCCACACAATCCCCATCATCATATTCTATTGCACCCATAGTGCTATATCCATGGCTCGCGCTCATGTATTGCGTGAAGGTTGAAAAAGTTTGAGATTATTTAAGTATGAAACAATTGCTTGGCTTGTCATCGGGGGTATAGAAGTTGGGAACATCTTTGTGTGACGAAAATGAAGCATAGCCTAACTATATGATTTTGTAGGGATGAACTTTATTTTGCCATGTTATTTTGAGAAGACATGATTGCTTTGATAGTATGCTTGAAGTATTATTATTTTTATGTCAATATGAACTTTTGTCTTAAATCTTTCGGATCTGAATATTCATGCCACAATTAAGAAGATTTACATTGAAATTATGCCAAAGTATCACTCCGCATCAAAAAAATTTATCATTTACCTACTCGAGGACGAGCAGGCATTAAGCTTGGGGATGCCTGATACGTCTCCAATGTATCTATAATTTTTGATTGCTCCATGCTACTTTATCTACTATTTTGGACTATATTGGGCTTTATTTTCCATTTTTATATTATTTTTGGGACTAACCTATTAACCGGAGGCCCGGCCCAGAATTGCTATTTTTTTGCCTATTTCAGTGTTTCGAAGAAACGGAATATCAAACGGAGTCCAAACGGAATGAAACCTTTGGGAACGTGATTTTCTCACCAAACGTGATCCAGGAGACTTGGACCCTACGTCAAGCAACCAACAGGGAAGACACAAGGTAGGGGGGCGCGCCCTCCCCCCTCCAGGCGTGCCCTCCACCCTCGTGGGCCCCCTGTTGCTCCACCGATGTACTCCTTCCTCCTATATATACCTACGTATCCCCAAACGATCAGTTGAGGAACCAAAAACCTAATTCCACTGCCGCAACCTTCTGTATCCACGAGATCTTCGGGTCCATAGCTAGTAGCTAGATGGCTTCTTCTCTGTTTTTGGATCTCAATACAATGTTCTCCCCCTCTCTCGTGGAGATCTATTCGATGTAATCTTCTTCTTTTTGCAGTGTGTTTGTTGAGACCGATGAATTGTGGGTTTATGATCCAACTTATCTATGGAAAATATTTGAATCTTCTCTGAATTCTTTTATGTATGATTGAGTTATCTTTGCAAGTCTCTTCGAATTATCCGTTTGGTTTGGCCAACTAGATTGGTAGTTCTTGCAATGGGAGAAGTGCTTAGCTTTGGGTTCAATCTTGTGGTGTCCTTTCCCAGTGACAGCAGGGGCAGCAAGGCACGTATTGTATTGTTGCCATCGAGGATAACAAGATGGGTTTTTTATCATATTGCATGTATTTATCCCTCTACATCATGTCATCTTGCTTAAGGCGTTACTCTGTTTTTAACTTAATACTCTAGATGCATGCTCGATAGCGGTCGATGAGTGGAGTAATAGTAGTAGATGCAGAATCGTTTCGATCTACTTGTTTTGGACGTGATGCCTATATACATGATCATAACCTAGATATGCTCATAACTATGCTCAATTCTGTCAATTGCTCAACAGTAATTTGTTCACCCACCATAGAATACTTATGCTCTTGAGAGAAGCCACTAGTGAAACCTATGGACCCCGGGTCTATTCTCATCATATCAATCTCTATCGCTTTCTTACTTGCTTTGTTTTTACTTTGCCTTTTACTTTTCACTTTGCATCTATCTATCAAAAATACCAAAAATATTATTTATCATCTCTATCCGATCTCACTCTCGTAAGTGACCGTGAAGGGATTGACAACCCCTAATCGCGTTGGTTGCGAGTAGCTATCGTTTTGTGTAGGTACGAGGGACTTGTGCGTGGTCTCCTACTGGATTGATACCTTGGTTCTCAAAAACTGAGGGAAATACTTACGCTACTTTGCTGCATCATCCTCTCCTCTTCGGGGAAATCCAACGCAGTGCTCAAGAGGTAGCAAAGGGCAGAAAACGGCAGCCCAACATGCAATGATGATATCGATCAACCATGCTCGAATATATCTTGGCCTCCGTGCGAGCCCGTCTGTGTGTTCTCGCTCCTCGTCTCTCTCAAGGAACGGTGGGTTGGCCATTTTGCCGTCAATTGTTATCGGTTTGCTCACACTCCGGTCCCACATGTCAGTGATATGCCAAGAGGAGGTGCGTTGACCGACTGGCCATACACGTACTTGGTTTTGCACCTTCATACTACTCCTCCCTCTGTCACAGTTTACAGGGCGCTTCATTATGATGCATTTCTCTCAATGCATTTCCACCACCAGAGAGACTTTAGATGCGTTTGGTTTAATGCTTGATTAATTAGGGCGTGGTAACCGCAATCAAGTCCACAATTTTCTCTCGATGTACTACTACGGAGTGGAGTAAGTGCATGCATGTGTGTACCCGGAGTGGAAGCACTGCATGCATGTGTGTACGCATTATTTCCTCTAGTAATAGACACTGTGTTATAACTATCAATGCTGTTTTTCAGGCCGATCGCTAGTCGCCTTGGTCCCAGAGATTTTTTCTTTTTTCTGAAGCGCGCTCTATAGACAGTGACGGATGGAGTAGTATGAGCGGATTCAAAGAAGAGCATATTGATGGTTGCTTCTTTTGAGCAACTTACAGTGGGAAAGGTGGGGCTTATGATTTGACCGCTCATTACTCACTATTAATGCGGGGCAACGATCGGGTTGAGTCTCCCATGCGGTTGTGCACTACCCTCTCGGTTCTTAAATATACTCCAGAGTATTTATCTTTCTAGAGATTTCAATGGGTGACTACTCAAATATTTGTCTTTTTAGATATTCAAATGGACTACTACATACGGATGTATATAGACATATTTTAGAGTGTAGATTCACTCATTTTGCTCTGTATGTAGTCACTTGTTGAAATATCTAGAAAGACAAATATTTAGGAACGGAGGGAGTACACATACGAAGCAAAATGAGTGAATCTACACTCTAAAATATGCCCATTTGGAATTTGTAAGAAGACAAATATTTAGGAACGAAGGAGTATAATTTTGTGCATGGCACATGGACCCAGATGCTGAAGAGGCTTCTGGCAATGCTATCAAGCTTCCAGCATTTGTTTACATAATTGACGTACTATACAAATAATTTTCCAGCAACATGAAATTGTACAATGGTGTGAGCTTTCAACTTTTGTTTCGTGTGTCTTGCCATCGATGCTCTTTCGGAAACAATAAAAAACTAACTTCCTTGCTAATGCATCTCAATTATTAGCAGATCAGAGCTAATATTTACATCACAACTGGAGACAAAGTTGTGAGAAGGTGTTAAATTAAAACTGATCCATGCTTTCATTGGCAGCAACATCCCCCCAGCTCTATCTAAATCAACAAGGCATGTTCGGAAAAAAGTAGCTGTCTGGAGCATGCAACATTCCGATCATTTTGTGCAGTTCCACTAAAATAGAGCTGAGCGTCCCTGTTCCAAAGATATTAAGTGTGATTACGATAATAGAGGACTACTAATGAAATAATAGACAAACAAATAGAAGTCGGTCACCTTTGCAGTCTCTCTTAAGACTAACTAGTTGGAGAAGATTAGGCTTGGAGTTGGATGAGGAGGATAGAGCAAAACCTATCTCCCTTTGTGCAGTCGCACTAAAATGTAGAGACGTTGCCCGTGTGACATTTTAGTACAACTGCACAAAACACTCTTAAGAAAAAAGGTGATTTGTGTAGTTCACCAAAAGGTCGCAATAGCAACGAGGTGAAATGGATAGCCCTGTTTACAAAAAAGAGGTAGAAAGGAAACAATTACTGGCCAATAACAGTTGATGACACATGCGACGACAAAAACGAAGCATATTCCTTGTCCTAAGGGAAGATAACAACACGGTTGTGTTTGTCGGTGTGAGGACGAGATTGCAATATGGAAAGTATGCCAGACGAGCTACGTTTTGGGCAAAGAACTATGGAAGATCCACATGCAGCGACGTGGGAAGAAGGGCAGTGGAGCAAGGCCGGAGGGGATACCTGGAGGCCGTCGGGATGTAACTAGGTGAGCAGCAGCGGGTGGAATTTGCCCATACTGCGGCAGCGAGCAGGTGGCGTAGGCCCTACCACGCCGGAGCTTGGTCAGAGAGAACGGCATGTACCGCAGATCGGGACGTGCTGCCTCGGCGCCGTCGAACGGAGAAACGATGCACTTCCTCCCTTTCCGGCGGCGGAAGGGATACGGCCGGATCAGTGACCAACGGAGAGAGAGAGAGAGAGAGGCCACCGCAGCCTTGTGTGAGATACTCTGAAGAGAGACAAACCAGGCAGGCGGGCTCCATTGTATATAGTGGAGCGGACTACCTTTTTCTCCATAAAAATCGTTTTATATTCTGTGTACGTGTCATTGAGCGATATAACTTTATTTAAAAATAACACGCCAACTCATCAACTCGAACTTTGTTTCGTGCACGCATGGTACACGACCTCCGTAGGTAAACAACCGCTACACACGTTCCAATTAGCACGTGGGCTACCATTTCATACATAAATGAGCTCCATAGTGTACCCGCACGGGTGTGGCTGGGCACGAAGCATGAGTACGTGCACGGTGCACCTATTCTCTTCTTGTATATGTACACCACATACATGGGGTTGTGTGAGAGAGATACAAACGTAGAGAGATATAGTGTGTGGGTTCGTGAGAGTTTTTTTTGGGGGGGGGGGGGGGGGTCAATCAAAAAAGTAACATATGCAATGTGTGTGAAATAGAGTCCTGGATGTATCATATATATAGAGGGGGCGATCCACGAGAAGAGAGTGGAGGTATCATCGGCTTGAGGTGTCCATAGAATCAAAGAGAGGGATGATGTGTGTGTGTGTGTGCGCGCGCGCGATCGATAAAGAGTGCCATCGAATTTGTGTGTGCCCACGTCAAAGATATAGAGTGGCTGGCCTACTAGAATGTGATATGGGACATGTGTAGTTTGTCTCTGTGGCATGGATACCTACCTACAACACTCGACTATCGGTGTGTGGTGGGGGGAGGAAGGCCTAATTAACTATAGAGGTACAATGGCTGGTATATGTGTGGAGCAGGAGAGAGACCTACCTCATGTATTAAGGGAGATCGATCTACCTCATGTATTAAGGGAGATCAATCGGCATCCATGCATATGCGTAGGAGAGAAATAAGGTTGGGAGAGAGACAGAGCTAGAGTGTTGGAGGGGGTGGTAGTGGAATTGCTTCTAACAAATGGTGGGATAGGCTGTTGGGGAACGTAGCAGAAATTCAAAATTTTCCTACGTGTCACCAAGATCTATCTATGGAGAAACCAGCAACGAGGGGAAGGAGAGTGCATCTACATACCCTTGTAGATCGCTAAGCGAAAGCGTTCAAGAGAACGGGGTTGATGGAGTCGTACTCGTCATGATTCAAATCACCGACGACCAAGTGCCGAACGGACGGCACCTCTGCGTTCAACACACGTACAGCCCGACGATGCCTCCCACGCCTTGATCCAGCAAGGGGAGAGGGAGAGGTTGAGGAAGACTCCATCCAGCAGCAGCACAACGGCGTGGTGGTGGTGGAGGAGCGTGGCAATCCCGCAGGGCTTCGCCAAGCACCACTGGATATGAGGAGAAAGAGAGGGAGGGCTGCACCAACAGGCAGAGATCGAATCACGTGTTATGGGCAGCCCCAGGCCTCACTATATATAGGGGAGAGGGAGGAGGGTGCGCCCCCTCTAGGGTTCCCACCCCTAGAGGGGCGGCAGCCCCAGATGGGAAAAGGGGTGGCGGCCAAGGGAGGATTCCCTCCCCCCCCCCCCCAAGGCACCTAGGAGGTGCCTTCCCCTCCTAGGACTCTTCCTTAGGGTTCCCCTTTCACCCTAGGCGCAAGGGCCCTAGGGGAAGTGCCGCCCCAGCCCACTTTGGGCTGGATCCCTTCCCACTTCAGCCCATGGGACCCTCCAGGATAGGTGGCCCCACCCGGTGGGCCCCCGGGACCCTTCCGGTGGTCCCGGTACAATACCGATGACCCCGAAACTTGTCCCGATGGCCGAAATAGGACTTCCTATATATAAATCTTTACCTCCGGACCATTCCGGAACTCCTCGTGACGTCCGAGATCTCATCCGGGACTCCGAACAACATTCAGTAACCACATACAAGCTTCCTTTATAACCCTAGCATCATCGAACCTTAAGTGTGTAGACCCTACGGGTTCGGGAGACCAGCAGACATGACGGAGATGACTCTCCGGTCAATAACCAACAGCGGGATCTGGATACCCATGTTGGCTCCCACATGTTCCATGATGATCTCATCGGATGAACCACGATGTCAAGGACTCAATCGATCCCGTATACAATTCCCTTTGTCTATCGGTACGATACTTGCCGAGATTCGATCGTCGGTATCCCGATACCTTGTTCAATCTCGTTACAGGCAAGTCTCTTTACTCGTTCCGTAACACATCATCCCGTGATCAACCCCTTGGTCACATTGTGCACATGATGATGTCCTACTGAGTGGGCCCAGAGATACCTCTCCGTTTACACGGAGTGACAAATCCCAGTCTCGATTCGTGCCAACCCAACAAACACTTTCGGAGATACCTGTAATGCACCTTTATAGCCACCCAGTTACGTTGTGACGTTTGGTACACCCAAAGCATTCCTACGGTATCCGGGAGTTGCACAATCTCATGGTCTAAGGAAAAGATACTTGACATTAGAAAATCTTTAGCATACGAACTACACGATCTTTGTGCTAGGCTTAGGATTGGGTCTTGTCCATCACATCATTCTCCTAATGATGTGATCCCGTTATCAACGACATCCAATGTCCATAGCCAGGAAACCATGACTATCTGTTGATCACAACGAGCTAGTCAACTAGAGGCTCACCAGGGACAGATTGTGGTCTATGTATTCACACATGTATTACGATTTCCGGATAATACAGTTATAGCATGAATAAAAGACAATTATCATTAACAAGGAAATATAATAATAATACTTTTATTATTGCCTCTAGGGCATATTTCCAACAGTCTCCCACTTGCACTAGAGTCAATAATCTAGTTCACATCGATATGTGATTAACACTCAAGGTCACATCCCCATGTGACTAACACCCAAAGAGTTTACTAGAGTCAATAATCTAGTTCACATTACCATGTGATTAACACTCGATGAGTTCTGGGTTTGATCATGTTATGCTTGTGAGAGATGTTATAGTCAACGGGTCTGAACCTTTCAGATCCGTGTGTGCTTTACAAATCTCTATGTCATCTCCTAGATGTAGCTACCACATTCTATTTGGAGCTATTCCAAATAACTGTTCTACTTGGAGCTATTCTAAATTGTTGCTCCATTATACGTATCCGATATCTCTACTCAAAGCTATCCGGATAGGTGTTAAGCTTGCATCGACGTAACCTTTTACGACGAACTCTTTTACCACCTCCATAATCGAGAAAATTCCTTAGTCCACTAGTTACTAAGGATAACTTTGACCGTTGTCCTGTGATCCATTCTTGGATCACTCTTGTACCCCTTGACTGACTCATGGCAAGGCACACTTCAGGTGTGGTACACAGCATAGCATACTGTAGAGCCTATGTCTTAAGCATAGGGGACGACCTTCGTCCTTTCTCTCTATTCTGCCGTGGTCGAGCTTTAAGTCTTAACTTCATACCTTACAACTCAGGCAAGAAATCCTTCTTTGACTGATTCATCTTGAACACCTTCAAGATCATGTCAAGGTATGTGCTCATTTGAAAGTTCCATTAAGCGTTTTGATCTATCCTTATAGATCTTGATGCTCAATGTTCAAATAGCTTAATCCAGGTTTTCTGTTGAAAAACACTTTTCAAATAACCCTATATGGTTTCCAGAAATTCTACATCATTTCTGATCAACAATATGTCAAGAACATATACTCATCAGAAATTCTATAGTGCTCCCACTCACTTCTTTGGAAATACAAGTTTCTCATAAACTTTGTACAAACCCAAAATCTTTGATCATCTCATCAAAGTGTACATCCCAACTCCGAGATGCTTACTCCAGTCCTCAGAAGGATAGCTGGGGTTTTGCATACTTATTAGCATCTTTCAGGATTGACAAAACCTTCCGGTTTTATCACATACAACCTTTCCTCAAGAAATTCGTCGAGGAAACAATGTTTTGACATCCTATCTGCAAGATTTCATAAATAATGCAGTAATCGCTAATATAATTCCAACAGACTCTTAGCATCGCTACGAGTGAGAAAGTCTCACCGTAGTCAACTCCTTGAACTTGTCGGAAACTTCTTAACGACAAGTCGAGCTTTCTTAATGGTGACATTTACCATCATTGTCCGTCTTCCTTTTAAAATCCATCTGTACTCAATAGCCTTACGACCATTGAGCCGTTTTGCCAAAGTCTACACTTTGTTTTCATACATGGATCCTCTCTCGGATTTTATGGCCTCGAGCCATTCATCGGAATCCGGGCCCACCATCGCTTCTCCATAGCTCGTAGGTTTATTGTTGTCTAGCAACATGACTTCCAAGACAGGATTACTGTACCACTCTGAAGTAGTACGTATCCTTGTCACCCTACGAGGTTTGGTAGTGACTTGATCCGAAACTTCATGATCACTATCATAAGCTTCCACTTCAATTGGTGTAGGTGCCACAGGAACAACTTCATGTGCCCTGCTACACACTTGTTGAAGTGACGGTTCATTAACCTCATCAAGTCTCCACCATCCTACCACTCAATTCTTTCGAGAGAAACTTTTCCTCGAGAAAGGACCCGATTCTAGAAACAATCCCTAATTGCTTTCGGATCTGAGACAGGAGGTATACCCAACTACTTTGGGTGTCCTATGAAGATGCATTTATCCGCTTTGGGTTCGAGCTTATCAGCCTGAAACTTTTTCACATAAGCATAGCAGCCCCAAACTTTTAAGAAATGACAGCTTAGGTTTCTCTAAACCATAGTTCATACGGTGTCATCTCAACGGAATTACGTGGTGCCCTATTAAAGTGAGTGCGGTTGTCTCTAATGCCTAACCCATGAACGATAGTGGTAATTCGATAAGAGACATCATGGTACGCACCCTATCCAATAGGATGCAACTATGATGTTCGGACACACCATCACACTATGGTGTTCCAGGCGCTATTAACTGTGAAACAATTTCCACAATGTCTTTGTTGTGTGCCAAAGCTCGTAACTCAGATACTCATCTCTATGATCATATCATAGACATTTTATCCTCTTGTCACGACGATCTTTCAACTTCACCCTAAAATTACTTGAACCTTTCAATAATTCAAACTCGTGATTTATCAAGTAAATGTACTCAACATCTACTCAAATCATCTATGAAGTAAGAACATGACGATATCCACTACATGCCTCAGCACTCATTGGACTGCACACATCAAAATGTATTACTTCCAACAAGTTGCTTTCTGGTTCCATTTTACTGAAACCGAGGCTTTCAGTCATCTTGCCCATGTGGTATGATTTGCATGTCTTAAGTGATTCAAAATCAAGTGAGTCCAAACGATCCATCTGTATAGAGTTTCTTCATGCATATCTACCAACAAACATGGTTCGCATGTCTCAATCCTTTCAAAAACGAGTGAGTCCAAAGATCCATCAACATGGAGCTTCTTCATGCGTTTTATACCGATATGACTTAAGTGGCAGTGCCACAAGTAGGTGGTACTATCATTACTATCTTTTGGCATGAACATGTGTATCACTACGATCGAGATTCAATAAACCATTCATTTCAGGTGTAAGACCATTTGAAGGTATTATTCAAATAAACAGAGTAACCGTTATTCTCCTTAAATTTATAACCGTATTGCGATAGACATAATCCAATCATGTCTATGCTCAACGCAAACACCAAATAACAATTATTTAGGTTTAACACCAATCTCGTTGGTAGAGGGAGCGTGCGATGCTTGATCACATCAAGCTTGGAAAAACTTCCAACACATATCGTCAGCTCACCTTTAGCTAGTCTCCGTTTATTCCGTAGCCTTTTGTTTCGAGTTACTAACACTTAGCAACCGAACCGGTATCTAATACCCTGGTGCTACTAGGAGTACTAGTAAAGTACATATTAACATAATGTATATCCAATATACTTCTATCGACCTTGCCAGCCTTCTCATCTACCAAGTATCTAGGGTAATTTTGCTCCAGTGGTTGTTCCCCTTATTACAGAAGCACTTAGTCTCGGGTTTGGGTTTAACCTTGGGTTTCTTCATTAGAGCAGCAGCTGATTTGCTGTTTCATGAAGTATCCCTTCTTGCCCTTGCCCTTCTTGAAACTAGTGGTTTCACCAACCATCAACAATTGATGCTCCTTCTTGATTTCTACTTTTGTGGTGTCAAACATCGCGAATATCTCAAGGATCATCATATATGTCCCTGATATATCATAGTTCATCACGAAGCTCTAGCATCTTGGTGGTAATGACTTCGGAGAAACATCACTATCTCATCTGGAAGATCAACTCCCACTCGATTCAAGTGATTGTTGCACTCAGACAATCTGAGCACAAGCTCAATGATTGAGCTTTTCTCCCTGAGTTTGCAGGCTAAGAAAATCGTCGGAGGTCTTATACCTCTTGACGTGGGCACGAGCCTGAAATCCTAATTTCAGCCCTCGAAACATCTCATATGTTCCGTGATGTTTTGAAAAACATCTTTGGTGCCTCTACTTAAGCCATTTAACTGAACTATCACGTAGTTATCAAAACGTGTATGTCAGATGTTCGCAACATCCACATACAATGTTCGAGGTTCAGCACACTGAGCGGTGCATTAAGGACATAAGCCTTCTATGAAGCAATGAGGACAATCCTCAGTGTACGGACCTAGTCCGCATAATTGCTACTATCAACTTTTAACTAATTTTTCTCTAGGAACATATCTAAACAGTAGAACTATAGCGTGAGCTACGACATAATTTGCAAAATCCTTTTGACTATGTTCAGGATAATTAAGTTCATCTTATGAACTCCCACTCAGATAGACATCCCTCTAGTCATCTAAGTGATTACATGATCCGAGTCAACTAGGCCGTGTCCGATCATCACGTGAGACAAACTAGCCAACGTCGGTGAACATCTTCATGTTGATCGTATCTTCTATACGACTCATGCTCGACCTTTCGGTCTCCGTGTTCCGAGGCCATGTATGTACATGCTAGGCTCGTCAAGTTAACCCTAAGTGTATTGCATGTGTAAAACTGTCTTACACCCGTTGTATGTGAACGTAAGGATCTATCACACCCGATCATCACGTGGTGCTTCGAAACGACGAACTGTAGCAACGGTGCACAGTTAGGGGAGAACACTTCTTGAAATTTTTATGAGGGATCATCTTATTTACTACCGTCGTTCTAAGCAAATAAGATGCATAAACATGATAAACATCACATGCAATCAAATAGTGACATGATATGGCCAATATCATTTTGCTCCTTTTGATCTCCATCTTCGGGGCTCCATGATCATCATCGTCACCGGCATGACACCATGATCTCCATCATCATGATCTCCATCATCGTGTCTTCATGAAGTTGTCTCGCCAACTATTACTTCTACTACTATGGCTACCGGTTAGCAATAAAGTAAAGTAATTACATGGTGTTTATGTTGACACGCAGGTCATAAATAAATTAAGACAACTCCTATGGCTCCTGCCGGTTGTCATACTCATCGACATGCAAGTCGTGATTCCTATTACAAGAACATGATCAATCTCATACATCACATATATCATTCATCACATCCTTTGGCCATATCACATCACATAGCATACCCTGCAAAAACAAGTTAGACGTCCTCTAATTGTTGTTTGCATGTTTTACGTGGCTGCTATGGGTTTCTAGAAAGAACGTTTCTTACCTACGCAAAGACCACAACGTGATATGCCAATTGCTATTTACCCTTCATAAGGACCCTTTTCATCGAATCCAATCCGACTAAAGTGGGAGAGACAGACACCCGCCAGCCACCTTATGCAACTAGTGCATGTTTGTCGGTGGAACCGGTCTCACGTAAGAGTACGTGTAAGGTTGGTCCGGGCCGCTTCATCCCACGATGCCGCCGAATCAAGATAAGACTAGTAACGGCAAGCATATTGAACAAAATCAACGCCCACAACTACTTTGTGTCCTACTCGTGCATAGAATCTACGCAATAGACCTAGCTCATGATGCCACTGTTGGGGAACGTAGCAGAAATTCAAAATTTTCCTACGTGTCACCAAGATCTATCTATGGAGAAACCAGCAATGAGGGGAAGGAGAGTGCATCTACATACCCTTGTAGATCGCTAAGCGGAAGCGTTCAAGAGAACGAGGTTGATGGAGTCGTACTCGTCGTGATTCAAATCACCGATGACCAAGTGCCGAACGGACGGCACCTCCGCGTTCAACACACGTACAGCCCGACGATGTCTCCCACGCCTTGATCCAGCAAGGGGAGAGGGAGAGGTTGAGGAAGACTCCATCCAGCAGCAGCACAACGGCGTGGTGGTGGTGGAGGAGCATGGCAATTCCGCAGGGCTTCGCCAAGCACCACTGGATATGAGGAGAAAGAGAGGGAGGGCTGCACCAACAGGCAGAGATCGAATCACGTGTTATGGGCAGCCCCAGGCCTCACTATATATAGGGGAGAGGGAGGAGGGTGCGCCCCCTCTAGGGTTCCCACCCCTAGAGGGGCGGCAGCCCTAGATGGGAAAAGGGGTGGCGGCCAAGGGAGGATTCCCTCCCCCCCAAGGCACCTAGGAGGTGCCTTCCCCTCCTAGGACTCTTCCTTAGGGTTCCCCTTTCACCCTAGGCACAAGGGCCCTAGGGGAAGTGGCGCCCCAGCCCACTTTGGGCTGGATCCCTTCCCACTTCAGCCCATGTGACCCTCCAGGATAGGTGGCCCCACCCGGTGGGCCCCCGGGACCCTTCCGGTGGTCCCGGTACAATACCGATGACCCCGAAACTTGTCCCGATGGCCGAAATAGGACTTCCTATATATAAATCTTTACCTCCGGACCATTCCGGAACTCCTCGTGACGTCCGGGATCTCATACGGGACTCCGAACAACATTCAGTAACCACATACAAGCTTCCTTTATAACCCTAGCGTCATCGAACCTTAAGTGTGTAGACCCTACGGGTTCGGGAGACAAGCAGACATGACGGAGATGACTCTCCGGTCAATAACCAACAGCGGGATCTGGATACCCATGTTGGCTCCCACATGTTCCACGATGATCTCATCGGATGAACCACGATGTCAAGGACTCAATCGATCCCGTATACAATTCCCTTTGTCTATCGGTACGATACTTGCCCGAGATTCGATCGTCGGTATCCCGATACCTTGTTCAATCTCGTTACAGGCAAGTCTCTTTACTCGTTCCATAACACATCATCCCGTGATCAACCCCTTGGTCACATTGTGCACATGATGATGTCCTACTGAGTGGGCCCAGAGATACCTCTCCGTTTACACGGAGTGACAAATCCCAGTCTCGATTCGTGCCAACCCAACAGACACTTTCGGAGATACCTGTAATGCACCTTTATAGCCACCCAGTTACGTTGTGACGTTTGGTACACCCAAAGCATTCCTACGGTATCCGGGAGTTGCACAATCTCATGGTCTAAGGAAAAGATACTTGACATTAGAAAATCTTTAGCATACGAACTACACGATCTTTGTGCTAGGCTTAGGATTGGGTCTTGTCCATCACATCATTCTCCTAATGATGTGATCCCGTTATCAACGACATCCAATGTCCATAGCCAGGAAACCATGACTATCTGTTGATCACAACGAGCTAGTCAACTAGAGGCTCACCAGGGACAGATTGTGGTCTATGTATTCACACATGTATTACGATTTCCGGATAATACAGTTATAGCATGAATAAAAGACAATTATCATGAACAAGGAAATATAATAATAATACTTTTATTATTGCCTCTAGGGCATATTTCCAACAGTCTCCCACTTGCACTAGAGTCAATAATCTAGTTCACATCGATATGTGATTAACACTCAAGGTCACATCCCCATGTGACTAACACCCAAAGAGTTTACTAGAGTCAATAATCTAGTTCACATTACCATGTGATTAACACTCGATGAGTTCTGGGTTTGATCATGTTATGCTTGTGAGAGATGTTATAGTCAACGGGTCTGAACCTTTCAGATCCGTGTGTGCTTTACAAATCTCTATGTCATCTCCTAGATGTAGCTACCACATTCTATTTGGAGCTATTCCAAATAACTGTTCTACTTGGAGCTATTCTAAATTGTTGCTCCATTATACGTATCCGATATCTCTACTCAGAGCTATCCGGATAGGTGTTAAGCTTGCATCGACGTAACCTTTTACGACGAACTCTTTTACCACCTCCATAATCGAGAAAATTCCTTAGTCCACTAGTTACTAAGGATAACTTTGACCGTTGTCCTGTGATCCATTCTTGGATCACTCTTGTACCCCTTGACTGACTCATGGCAAGGCACACTTCAGGTGCGGTACACAGCATAGCATACTGTAGAGCCTATGTCTTAAGCATAGGGGACGACCTTCGTCCTTTCTCTCTATTCTGCCGTGGTCGAGCTTTAAGTCTTAACTTCATACCTTACAACTCAGGCAAGAAATCCTTCTTTGACTGATTCATCTTGAACACCTTCAAGATCATGTCAAGGTATGTGCTCATTTGAAAGTTCCATTAAGCGTTTTGATCTATCCTTATAGATCTTGATTCTCAATGTTCAAATAGCTTAATCCAGGTTTTCTGTTGAAAAACACTTTTCAAATAACCCTATATGGTTTCCAGAAATTCTACATCATTTCTGATCAACAATATGTCAAGAACATATACTCATCAGAAATTCTATAGTGCTCCCACTCACTTCTTTGGAAATACAAGTTTCTCATAAACTTTGTACAAACCCAAAATCTTTGATCATCTCATCAAAGTGTACATCCCAACTCCGAGATGCTTACTCCAGTCCTCAGAAGGATAGCTTGAGTTTTGCATACTTATTAGCATCTTTCAGGATTGACAAAACCTTCCGGTTTTATCACATACAACCTTTCCTCAAGAAATTCGTCGAGGAAACAATGTTTCCTCAAGATTGCTTCTGACGACTTGAGAAGTCATTGTCGAAGCGGTGGCCGGACAGGCGGTCATAAGAAAACCACCTAGCCGGATAGTTTGGCCGGCGGCCAAGGCCCCTTCGGCGAAAACACCGTCTTTGAAGACGGGTGGAGGCATCCGCCCTTTCGGTGACGACACAGAGGAACTCTCAATGAAAGCACCAATGTCGGTGTCAAAACCGGTGGATCTCGGGTAGGGGGTCCCGAACATGCGTCTAGGCGGATGGTAACAGGAGACGAGGGACACGATGTTTTACCCAGGTTCGGGCCCTCTCGATGGAGGTAAAACCCTACATCCTGCTTGATTAATATTGATGATATGGGTAGTACAAGAGTGGATCTACCACGAGATCAAGGAGGCTAAACCCTAAAGCTAGCCTATGGTATGATTGTTGTAATGTATGTTGTGTCCTACGGACTAAAGCCCTCCGATTTATATAGACACCAGAGAAGGCTAGGGTTACACAGAGTCGGTTACAATGGTAGGAGATCTACATATCCATATCACCAAGCTTGCCTTCCACGCCAAGGAAAGTCCCATCCGGACATGGGACGGAGTCTTCAATCTTGTATCTTCGTAGTCTTGGAGTCCGGCAGACGATGATAGTCCGGCTGTCCGGACACCCCCTAGTCCGGGACTCCCTCAGTGCTGCTGCTGTGGAGAGCCTTCGGGCCAAACTTGCTCAAGCTAAGGAGCAAGCCCGAAGGAGTGACGCGGCTGCCTCGAGGGCGGCCGAGGAGTTGAAAGCCGAAAGGGCTGCGCACTGCCTAAGCAGGGAAGACGTGGCCGAATTGGCCGTGAAAGTAAAAGATGCTGCCGACCGCAATGAGGCTCTTGAAAAGGAGCGCTTATTGGAGCGGGAAGACCTGAGGAAGGCCATCGCCGAGGCCAAGGATGCCCGCTCTGCAATGCGGGCCATGAAGGAGGGGCTGCGCCAGGGCGGAGATATCGTGGCTGGCAAGCCTTTTCTGCTGCGTCACCGGTTTATGGATCAAAAGTATGCTCAATTTGATCGGCTGTGGAGTCCGGAGGATCCGTATATGGACTTAGCGGCAAGTGCGGCTGATGCCGTTGAGCACTTCCGGAGCTAGAAGGATCACAAGACGGAAGAGCTATTTTGGTCTCAATTCCATAGTCCGGATCGCTCACTTCCATTGACCGACCGGTTGGCCGAATGGGCCGAGCTAAATAGATTATCCGGACTTGCCATGACTGACATCATGGCTCATGTCTGGCTAGAGAGGCCCAAGGCGATGAGCTACTTCGGCTTACTGCAGCAATCCATTGGAGCGGTGCCGCATATCAAGGAGATGAAGCGGTCGGCCTGCATCAAAGGCGCGCGGATGGCTCTTGCCCGCGTGAAGGCGCATTGGACAGAGATGGATGCCACCGCTGTTGCTGCCCAGGGTTCGGATGAAAGCCAGCTCCCCGCCGAGCACTATTTCAGGGAAGTTATGCGTGGTGCTCGTGTAATAGAGTCGCAGTGCTCAAAGAATGTTACGTTCAAATGAACATTTTAGCTTGTAAAACGATGATTATGCTATAACTGCTTTTTATACTTGTGCGTCCCAAGTAATAAAACTTCTCCTATGCGGCCGTTTACGTATACATTTGTATAACCTGAAAGATTGCAGTCTTCGGCTTCAGCCCCCACGCACAAGGTGCGGGGGTGTTCGCAAAAATAGCGCGTGTTCACACTTAATCCGACGTCTCGGTCCTGTTTAGGAGGTGGTAGCGTAGCAAACGAGGCAATCCGGACTATAATGCTTTATCACTTTCACTTAGCCAGTGGAGTTCGAGGGTGGGGCTACGACATAGCCCCTGGGGGCACCGCACTTCTCCGATTTCGGGGCGCATGTGTGCCTGACCGGGAAACGGTCCTTCGTCAAAGCGGGGAATTCTAAACATTCCGGTAGTCGATCGAGTGGTTGACCAGTCTCTCGCTATATCCTGACAGTCAGTTTTCGGCTTTCTCTACTGAGGTGCTCGCCCAGCCGAACTGGGGCACAATCGCAGTAGTTCTCCTGGTGCCGCGTTAGCCGATGATACGGAACGTAAGGCAGCAAAACACAGGAGCCGGGCAAACCCAACATTTGACCAAAGACATGATTCGGAGCTGATGCATATAATGCCTAACTCGAGACGCCGAACACTCCCTAAGGTGTTCGGTCTTTATGATAATGGGCAGAATAATGCCCTAAGCCCCTAGTGTCCAGGTACGGGCATGGTCTTCTGACGCGGCCAATGCCAAAACGTCAGGCTCCGCTTTGGTTATAGGAAGAAACCAAGGGAGAATAACAACAAGAGACAGTAAAAAAGGTTTACGCAGGGTCTTAATCTGAAAAGAATCCTCGCAACGGGTCCCTACTGCACGTCTGCGCCTGTGTCTCTGTTGTGCCGTTATCCTGGACGGGTATGCACGTTGTTCATCTGTAAAAAGAGAGGAACGCTTAGTTTGGAAACAATTCGTGCGAAAAAAAGGTATGTGTGAAAGAAAAAATATGAATAAGCAAAGCGGGGTTTGAATGAACCCGCGGTTGTTTGTGCGCGCAGCCCCTTATGAAGGGGCGTGCGGCTAAGGAGCCCCTAGCCTGCTGATGCCGGACTCGTCTATCCGAGTCCGGGGTCTTTGGGTGACCCTCGCACTGAGATGATGCCACGCGGACCGGGCATCTTGAGTGTAAGAGACGCGTAATGTGGTATGGCGTTGAAACGGACAAAAGCCTT
Source organism: Triticum timopheevii (assembly GCA_963921465.1). NCBI lineage: Eukaryota > Viridiplantae > Streptophyta > Magnoliopsida > Poales > Poaceae > Triticum > Triticum timopheevii. Next base: position 558,611,725 of record OY997266.1, read on the forward strand.
CCGTCCCAAGAGTGCTTGATATCCACTTTTAAATGGGACGATATGAAAAATTAGTTTTTCGCGCCGAAAGTTGTTCGGTTATCCGAACACGACTTCTAGTAATAGGGAGCCTGTGCACTTGGCATAAGGGCCCGGCGTCACTCCTTTGAAGGAAGTGCGGCTGTGTCAAATTTTGGTAGAGTCAATCCCCATCTTGCGGATTGTGTTTGAATACAGCAGGTTTAAGTCGCTGCCTCCGTCCATTAGGACTTTAGTAAATTGTAATCCATCGATTATGGGATTCAATATCAGGGCAGTCCGTCCCGCGTTTCGAACGCTTCTAGAATAGTCCAAGTGGTCGAAAGTGATTGGTTTTGATATCCAATCTCTATGGTCTGCTGGGTTGGACCGTGCGAGGCTCTTTTTAGGAAGTGCCGCACTATTTTTCCGTATTATCACATGAAGTGAGTTTACTGCTTTGACCTCTTGTGGGAAAGTCTTTTGTTTTCCGATGCTCTGCTGCTGGGGTTTATCGTCTTCGCTTGACGCGTCGAGCCCCTTGTGTTCGGCGTTTAGTCGGCCGGACTGTTTGAAAACCCAACAGTCTCGATGGGTATGGTTTGCAGGCCTTCCGGGGGTACTGTGGATTTGACATATCCGACCCAAAATCTTGTTTAAGTTGGACAGCTCATCGCCGTCATCCTTAAGAGGCGGTGTTTTGTTGTTTGGCCGCGAGCTTTTGAATCCGGCGTTGACTGCCGTGCTCTTTGGGCTTTTCTCTTGATTCCGGCGCTGCTCTTTTCTGCGCCGTGATTTTCCGTTTCCATCTCTTATCTCGGATGTACTTGGGTCGCTGGTGCTGCATCTTGCTAGCCAGCTATCCTCTCCCGCGCAGAAGCGGGTCATGAGGCTTGTTAGCGCGGACATTGTCCTCGGTTTCTCTTGGCCGAGGTGTCTGGCAAGCCATTCGTCTCGGACGTTGTGTTTAAAAGCTGCTAAGGCTTCGGCGTCTGGACAGTCGACTATTTGGTTCTTTTTAGTGAGGAACCTATTCTAGAATTTGCGCGCTGACTCTCCGGGCTATTGAGTTATGTGACTTAGATCATCTGCATCCGGAGGACGGACATAAGTCCCTTGAAAATTTGCTCTAAACGTGTCCTCGAGCTCTTCCCACCTTCCCACAGTGTTTTCTGGGAGGCCTTTAAGCCAATGACGGGCTGGCCCTTTGAGCTTGAGGGGTAGGTATTTTATGGCGTGGAGATCATCTCCTCTGGCCATGTGTATATGTAGTATATAATCTTCTATCCAAACTCCAGGGTCTGTTGTTCCATCGTAGGCCTCTATGTTTATTGGTTTAAATCCTGCTGGGAATTCATGGTCCAGCACCTCATTGGTGAAACATAGTGGGTGTGCGGCGCCCCTGTATTTGGGTGTGCCGCTATCTTCGGACACTTGACGTGTTGCCTTGCTTCCTGGGGCCTTCTTCTTTGGCCCGTAGATGGATCTGGCTGGGCCATCTATCCTTCCAAGTTCATTGGTTGGTTTATGTGTGGCGCCGCTTTCAGAATTTGGCCTGTCATCCGGCCGTCTATCCAACTAGGCAGCCTCTTTTATTTTTTGACTGTGGGGGCTCTATGGCCTCGTCGTCGAATTCTGGTAGCAGCTTGCGCTTCGGGTAGCTCTTTGATTGGTGGCCATTGCCGTATTTATCCGCGGTTTTGAGTACTTTGCTCCACCTCATTCTGAGTGTGTCTTCCGCTGTTTTGAGCTTCCGCTTTTCCTTCTTCAAGCTTCTTGCAGTGTTGACGAGTCTTTTCCGAAGGTTTTTACCTTCCGGCGGCGTGTCCGGCGTGAGATCGACCGAACCGTCGTTTTCGCCGGGCCTGGACTGATTATCTGACTCGTCCTGTTCGGACGGTTGCTTATCTGCATGTTCGTCGTCCACTTTTGTGCCCTGCTGTATTGCGGGGTCCTTAGGAGCGTTGTTGTTGTCGAGGCGGGGCTTAGGGCGCGTCTGCGCCGCCGTTTTGGTTGTTTATCGGCGGGGTTATCCTCTGCCGCGGCCCGTTGGTCCTCGTTATCGCTCTCTTTTGGGGTATCCACCATGTATATGTCGTATGACGAGGTGGTCCTCGCGTGCCCTATAGGCGCTGTTTCTTGTTCGTCTCCGGTGTCGTCGTCTATACCGTCGATGTCTTCGGAGCCGTAGTCTAGCATGTCGGTTAGATCGTCGACAGTGGCTACAAAGTGGGTGGTGGGTGGGCTCTGAATTTCTTTGTCGTCCGTATCCCAACCATCCTGGCCATAGTCCGGCCAGGGCTCTCCTGATAACGAGAGATGCTTTAGTGAATTCAGGATGTCGCCAAAAGGCGAGTATTGGAAGATGTCCGCGGCGGTGAATTCCATAACCGGCGCCCAATCCGATTTGGTTGGTAGGGGCGTGGGAGGTTCGGAGTCCGGCAAGGAGTCCGGCACCTCGAAATCACGAGTTTTGCGAGGGACAAGATTAGTGTTCGGCTCCATCGCCGTAGAAGTTGAAGCCCCCGAGGCGGTGTCCATCCACCGATCCTCTATCTAGGCAATCGGCTCCGGACTAATGGCCGGAGCGGATTCGCGTGCGGCCACCAAGGCACTGTTCGGCGGCAGAGCTAGATCATGCCCATCGTCACAGTGCGGCGCGCTTGGCTGTGGCTCGAGTCCGTCGAAGATCAAGTCTCCGCGGACATCGGTCGTGAAGTTTAGGCTTCCGAATCTGACCTGACGGCCAGGGCGTAGCTTTCGATCTGCTCCAGATGACCAAGCGAATTAGCCCGCAGTGCGAAGCCGCCGAATACGAAGATCTGTCCGGGGAGAAAAGTCTCACCCTGGACAGCGTCGTTGGTTGAAGATGCCATCAGGCCTATTAGTGACGACACAGAGGAACTCTCAATGAAAGCACCAATGTCGGTGTCAAAACCGGCGGATCTCGGGTAGGGGGTCCCGAACTGTGCGTCTAGGCGGATGGTAACAGGAGATGAGGGACACGATGTTTTACCCAGGTTCGGGCCCTCTCGATGGAGGTAAAACCCTACGTCCTGCTTCATTAATATTGATGATATGGGTAGTACAAGAGTGGATCTACCACGAGATCAAGGAGGCTAAACCCTAAAGCTAGCCTATGGTATGATTATTGTAATGTATGTTGTCCTACGGACTAAAGCCCTCCGGTTTATATAGACACCGGAGGAGGCTAGGGTTACACAGAGTCGGTTACAATGGTAGGAGATCTACATATCCGTATCGCCAAGCTTGCCTTCCACGCCAAGGAAAGTCCCATCCGGACACAGGACGGAGTCTTCAATCTTGTATCTTCGTAGTCTTGGAGTCCGGCGGACAATGATAGTCCGGCTGTCCGGACACCCCGTAGTCCAGGACTCCCTCACCCGTGAACATTGAATCCTATGATGGCACAACGGACCCCGCGGTTTGGATCAAAGATTATCTCCTTCATATCCATATGGCCCGCGGTGATGATCTCCACGCCATCAAGTATCTCCCACTCAAGCTTAAAGGACCAGCTCGGCATTGGCTTAACAGCTTGCCAGCAGAGTCAATTGGGTGTTGGGAGGACCTGGAATCCGCATTTCTCAACAACTTCCAGGGCACATATGTGTGACCACCAGACGCCGATGACCTAAGCCACATAATTCAGCAGCCAGACGAATCGGCCAGACAGTTCTGGACACGGTTCTTAACAAAGAAAAATCAAATCGTCGACTGTCCGGATGCAGAGGCCCTCGCAGCCTTCAAACATAACATCCGCGATGAGTGGCTGGCCCGGCACCTAGGACAGGAAAAGCCGAAATCCATGGCAGCCCTCACATCACTCATGACCCGCTTCTGTGCGGGGGAGGACAGCTGCCTAGCCCGCAGTATCAACCTCAGCAAAAATTCTGGCAGTCCGGACTACAAGGACCGCAATGGCATGTCGCGTCGTAACAAAAACAAACGCCACGTTAACGGTGATAACACCGAGGATACGGCAGTCAACGCCGGATTCAGAGGCTCAAAACCCGGTCAGCGGAAAAAGCCATTTAAAAGAACTACCGTGGGTCCGTCCAATTTGGACAGAATACTCGACCGCTCTTGCCAGATACATGGCACCCCTGAAAAGCCAGCTAATCACACCAACAGGGATTGTTGGGTATTCAAGCAGGCAGGCAAGTTAATTGCCGAAAACAATGACATGGGGCCGCATAGCGATGACGAGGAGGAGACCCGGCCGCGAACAGTAGAGGACAGAAGGGGTTCCCCCCACAAGTGCGGACGGTAAACATGATATACGCAACCCACATACCCAAGAGGGAGCGGAAGCGTGCACTTAGGGACGTATTTGCGATAGACCCAATCGTCGATGGGTTCCACCTCACGAGAGTCCTGATGGACGGCGGCAGTAGCCTGAACCTGCTTTATCAGGATACAGTGCGCAAGATGGGCATAGACCCCTCAAGGATTAAACCTACAAAGATGACCTTCAAAGGCATCATACCAGGTGTTGAGGCCAATTGTATAGGCTCAGTCACACTGGAAGTGGTCTTCGGATCCCCAGATAATTTCCGAAGCGAGGAGTTAATCTTCGACATAGTCCCGTTCCGCAGTGGCTATCACGCTCTGCTCGGACGAACCGCGTTTGCAAAGTTCAACGCGGTGCCGCATTACGCATACCTTAAGGTCAAGATGCGAGGCCCTCGTGGAGTCATCAAGGTCAACGGAAACACTGAATGCTCCCTCCGAACGGAGGAACACACAGCGGCTCTCGCGGCAGAAGTACAAAGCAGCCTCTTAAGGCAATTTTCGAGTCCGGCCGTTAAATGACCGGACATGGCCAAACGCGCCCGGAGCAACATACATCAAGACCACCTGGCACGTCCCGAGCACACGTAGCAATGCGGCCCCAACCCCAGCCCTTGCATGATTGCAAGACCAGCTCTTCGCGTACATCATTACGCTCTGGAGATACCATGGGCATAGGGGGAGGGGCACGACCACGACAGGCCCAGAGTGTGGCTCAACCACACCAGGGGCTCCCAAGTGTGTCGCTCGTTTTTTTTTCCTTTTTTTTCTATTTATCCACAGGACTCCATTCACCAGAGACCCTGTCCGGCGGTGAATCTGGCGAACTCACGATGCAACAGCCAGGGAAGGACAAAGGCTACGACGAACACTCAGGTGGTCTCCATTATGAGCATTAAATCTGTTAAATACACCATTCCGTAGCCTACCCCTGGAGGGGGACATGTCTAATAGTCCAATCCCTTGCTTACCGCACTATTTGTATCATTCTGCACTCATGGGAGAATTCCTTGAATAAACAATGCATCACTTTTCGCTTATAATTGCATTCCTTTTTCACATATATGTTCATTTATGACGTTTTGCATCCGTACACTTTGGTACAGCCGAATACACTAGGGGTTATGTTCCCCGCATTATGGTGTGATAAGTCCGAACACTTTCACAAGTGCGGCACCCCGAACTTATAGCACTATATGCATCGGCTCCGAATCATGTCTTGGGTCAATAGTTGGGTTTGCCCGGCTCCCATGTTTTGGTACCTTACGTTCCGTTCTATCGGCTAAGGTAGCACTGGGAGAACCACTGCGATTGCGCCCCGGTTGAGCTGGGCGAGTGCCTCAGTGGAGAAAGCTAAAACTGACCGTCATGATAAGGCGAGAGTTGGTCGCTGTTCGAGAGGTCTTTTCGAGTCCCTAAAGACTTATGCCTCTTAGAGCGAGGAACCGGCTTCGTCCGGCCCAGGCGTGGATAGCACCCCGAACTCGGTCTTCCGAACACTAGGGGCTTCGCCGAAATTTAAAATTATAGAATTCTATGGCTAAGTGAGAGTGTTCAAGCATTATAAGTCCGGTTGCCTCATTCGTTGTGTTTGAGCGCCTCCCTAGACGGACCCAACAATGGGAACAAGAGCGCTCAAGTTTATCCCGAACACCCTAGCACTCGTGGCATGGGGGCTGAAGCCGACGACTTGCCATCTCTCAGATTTGATAAATGACTGCATAGAAGGTAATATTTTAAATTAATAAGCGTTGCTTAGCGCATATGAACAAAGTTTTCAGCGCACGGGATAACACATTGCGAGTCTACTCAAATATTACATCTTTGGGGCACTCGTCCGCAATCTTGCGGGCACCCTTCAAGACACTCTTATAATACATTTCGGGCGTACGATACTCCTTGCCCGCCGGCGGCGCGTCTGTCAGAAGCCTCTCAGCATCCAGCCTGCCCCAGTGAACCTTTGTGCGGGCAAGGGCCCGACGGGCACCTTCAATGCAGGCGGAGCGCTTGATGACTTCCACCCAAGGGCACGCATCCACTAGACGCCGCACGAGGCCGAAGTAGCTCCCAGGCATGGCCTCTTCAGGCCACAGCCGGACTATGAGGCCCTTCATGGCCTGCTCGGCTACCTTGTGGAGCTCGACCAGCTGCTTCAGCTGGTCGCTAAGGGGCACCGGATGTCCGGCCTCAGCATACTAACACCAGAAGACCTTCTCCGTTGAGCTCCCCTCCTCGGCCCGATAGAATGCGGCGGCATCGGACACGCTGCGAGGTAGATTTGCAAACGCTCCTGGAGAGCTCCGAATTCGGGTAAGTAACAGGTAATTCACATTCACATGCTTGCTTTGCATGAAAAATGCCTTACCCGCCGCTATTTTCTTCACTGACTCAATCTCCTGGAGGGCCCTATGGGCCTCGGCCTTAGTGGCTTTGGCACTCTCAAGAGCCGAGGAAAGCTCGGTGAGGGAGTCCTGGACTAGGGGGTGTCCGGAAAGCCGGACTATCATCGTCCACTGGACTCCAAGACTACAAAGATACAAGATTGAAGACTCCGTCCCGTGTCCGGATGGGACTTTCCTTGGCGTGGAAGACAAGCTTGGTGATACGGATATGTAGATCTCCTACCATTGTAACCGACTCTATGTAACCCTAGCCCTCTCCGGTGTCTATATAAATCGAAGGGTTTTGGTCCGTAGGACAACATCCATTACAACAATCATACCATAGGCTAGCTTCTAGGGTTTAGCCTCCTTGTGCTCGTGGTAGATCCACTCTTGTAATACACATCATCAATATTAATCAAGCAGGACGTAGGGTTTTACCTCCAACAAGAGGGCCCGAACCTGGGTAAAACATCGTGTCCCTCGTCTCCTGTTACCATCCGCCTAGACGCATAGTTCGGGACCCCCTACCCAAGATCCGCCGGTTTTGACACCGACATTGGTGCTTTCATTGAGAGTTCCTCTATGTCGTCACCGATAGGGTCGATGGCTTCTTCAATCAACAACAACGCCGTCCAGGGTGAGACTTTTCTCCCCGGACAGATCTTCGTATTCGGCGGCTTCGCACTGCGGGCTAATTCACTTGGCCATCTAGAGCAGATCGAAAGCTACGCCCCTGGCCGTCAGGTCAGGTTCGGAAGCCTAAACTTCACGGCCGATATCCGCGGGGACTTTATCTTCGACGGACTCGAGCCACAGCCGAGCGTGCCGCACTGTCACGATGGGCATGATTTAGCTCTGCCGCCGGACAGTGCCTTGGTGGCCGCACACGAATCCGCTCCGGCCCTCAGTCTGGAGTCGATCGCCCAGATCGAGGACCGGTGGCTGGACACCGCCTCGGGGGCTGCAACTTCCGCGATGATGGAGCCGAACACTGACCTTGTCCCCTATAAAGCTCGTGACTCCGAGGTGCCGGACTCCCTGCCGGACTCCGAACCTCCTGCGCCCGTACCAATCGAATCCGATTGGGCGCCGATCATGGAGTTCACCCCTGCGGACATCTTTCAGCACTCGCCCTTTGGCGACATTCTAAATTCGCTAAAGCATCTCTCTCTATCCGGAGAGCCCTGGCCGGATTATGGCCAGGATGGTTGGGATGCGGACGATGAAGAAATTCAAAGCCCACCCACCACCCACTTTGTAGCCACTGTCGACGATCTAACAGACATGCTAGACTATGACTCTGAAGACATCGACAGCATGGACGATGATGCCGGAGACGATCAAGAACCAGCGCCTACAGGACACTGGAAGACCACCCCAACACACAACGTATATATGGTGGATACCCCAAAAGGAAGCGATAACAAGGACCAACGGGGCGCGGCAAAGGATAATCCCGCCGATAAACAACCAAAACGGCGACGCAGACGCCGCCCTAAGTCCCGCCTCGACAACAACAGCGCTCCTAATGACCCAGCAATAGAGCAGGGCAAACCAGTGGACGACGAACATGCAGCCAAGCAACCGTCCGAACAGGACGAGTCGGATAATCAATCCATGCCCGGTGAAACCAATAGTCCAGACGACCTCACGCCAGACACACCACCGGAGAATAAGAGCATTCGGAAAAGACTCGTCGCCACTGCAAAAAGTTTGAAGAAGGAAAAAAGGAAGCTCAAAACAGCGGAAGACATACTCAGAATGAGGTGGAGCAAAGTGCTCAAAACCACAGACAAATACGGCAATGGCCATCAATCAAAGAGCTACCCAAAGCGCAAGCTGCTGCCAGAATTTGACGAGGAAGCCATAGAGCCCCCACAGTCAAAAAACAAAGAGGCCGCCTGGCCGGATAGACGGCCAGATGATAGGCCAAAATCTACAAGCGGCGCCGCACACAAGCCGACCCATGACCCTGGGAAAATAGATGGCCCAGCCAGGTCCATTTACGGGCCAAAAAAGAGGGCCCCAGGAAGCAACACAACACGTTAAGTGTTCGAAGACAGCGGTACACCCAAATACAGGGGCGCCGCACACCCACTATGTTTCACCAATGAGGTGCTGGATCATGAATTCCCAGCAGGGTTTAAACCCATAAACATAGAGGCTTATGACGGAACAACAGACCCTAGAGTCTGGATAGAGGATTATATACTACACATACACATGGCTAGAGGAGATGACCTCCACGCCATAAAATACCTACCCCTCAAGCTCAAAGGGCCAGCTCGGCATTGGCTCAAAAGCCTCCCAAAAAACACTGTTGGAAGTTGGGAAGAGCTTGAGGACACGTTTAGAGCAAATTTTCAAGGGACTTATGTCCGCCCTCCGGATGCAGGCGATCTAAGTCATATAACTCAACAGCCCGGAGAGTCAGTGCGCAAATTCTGGAACAGGTTCCTTACTAAAAAGAACCAAATAGTCGACTGTCCGGACGCCGAAGCCTTAGCAGCTTTTAAACACAATGTCCGAGACGAATGGCTCGCCAGACACCTCGGCCAAGAGAAGCCGAGGACAATGTCCGCGCTAACAAGCCTCATGACCCGCTTTTGCGCGGGGGAAGATAGTTGGCTAGCCAGATGCAGCACCAGCGACCCGAGTACATCCGAGATTAGAGATGGAAACGGAAAATCACGGCGTAGAAAAGATCAGCGTCGGAATAAAGAAAAAAGCCCAAAGAATACAGTGGCCAACGCCGGATTCAAAAGCTCGCGGCCAAACAACAAAACACTGCCTCTTAAGGACAATAGTGATGAGCTATCCAACTTAAACAAAATTTTGGATCGGATATGTCAAATCCACAGTACCCCCGGAAGGCCTGCAAACCACACCCACCGAGATTGTTGGGTTTTCAAACAGTCCAGCCTACTCAACGCCGAACACAAGGGGCTCGACGCATCAAGCGAGGATGATGATAAACCCCACCAGCAGAGCACTGGAAAACAAAAGACTTTCCCACAAGAAGTCAAAGCAGTAAACTCACTTCATGTGATAATACGGAAAAACAATGCGGCACCCGCTAAGATGGGTCTCGCACGGTCCACCCCAGCGGAACCTCGAGATTGGATGTCAAAACCAATCACTTTTGACCACTTGGATTATTCCAGAAGTGTTCGAAATGCAGGATGGACTGCTCTGATATTGGATCCTATAATCGATGGACTACAATTTACACAAGTCCTGATGGACGGAGGCAGCGATTTAAACCTGCTATATCCAAACACAATCCGCAAGTTGGGGATAGACCTTACTAAAATTCGACATAGCCGCACTTCCTTTAAAGGAGTGACGCCAGGCCCTTACGCCAAGTGCACAGGCTCCTTATTACTAGAAGTTGTGTTCAGGTCACCGAACAACTTCCAACGCAAAAAGCTAATCTTTCATGTCGCCCCGTTCAAAAGTAGCTATCAAGCACTATTGGGACGTGAAGCTTTTGTCCGCTTCAACGCCATACCACATTACACGTCTCTTACACTTAAAATGCCCGGTCCACGTGGCATCATTTCATTGTGAGGGTCATTTAAATACCCCGGACACGGGTAGACGAGTCCGGCATAAATAAGCTAGGGGCTCCCTAGCCGCACACCCCTTCACAAGGGGCTATGCGTCTAAGCAACAACGAGCTAATATAGACTCCGCTTTACTTATTAATATTTTTCATATACTTTTTTTTCACACGGTTTCCTTTCAAACTAAGTTCCTCTCTTTTTACAGATGAACAACATGCACACCCGTCTAGGATAACGGCACAACGGAGACACAGGCGCATACATGCAGTAGGGACCCGTCGCAAGGATTCTTTTCAGATTAAGACCCTGCGTAAACCTTTTTTACTATCTCTTGTTGCTATAATCCCCTGGTTTCTCATTATAACCAGAGTGGAGCCTGACGTTTTGGCATCGGCCGCGTCAGAGGACCTTGCCCGTACCTGGACACTAGGGGCTTAGGGCATTGTTCTGCCCATTAATATAAAGACCGAACACCTTAGGGAGTGTTCGGCGTCTTGAGTTAGGCCTTATATGCATTAGCTCCGAATCATGTCTTTGGTCAAATATTGGGTTTGCCCGGCTCCTGTGTTTTGCTGCCTTACGTTCCGTATCATCGGCTAACGCGGCACCAGGAGAACTACTACGATTGTGCCCCAGTTCGGCTGGGAGAGCACCTCAGTAGAGAAAGCCAAAAACTGACTGTCATGATACAGCGAGAGACTGGTCAACCACTCGATCGACCACCGGAATGTTTAGAATTCCTCCGCTTTGACGAAGGACCATTTCCCGGTCAGGCACACACGCGCCCCGAATTCGGAGAACGCGGTGCCCCCAGGGGCTATATCGTAGCCCCACCCTCGAACTCCAATGGCTAAGTGAAAGTGATAAAGCATCATAGTCCGGTTGCCTCGTTTGCTACGCTACCACCTCCTCAACAGGACCGAGACGTCGGATTAAGTGTGAAAATGCGCTATTTTTGCGAACACCCCCGCACCTTGTGCGTGGGGGCTGAAGCCGAAGACTGCCATCTTTCAGGTTATACACACGTATACATAAACGGCCGCATAGGAGATATTTCAATACTTGGAACGCACAAGTATAAAAAGCGATTACATCATAACCATTGTTTTACAAAATAAAACGTTCATTTGAACATGACATTTTTCAAGCACTGCGACTCTATTACATGAGCACCACGCATAACTTCCCCAAAATAGTGCTCGGTGGGTAACCGGCTTTCGTCCGAACCCTGGGTTGCAACAGCGGTGGCATCCATCTCTGCCCAATGTGTCTTCACACGGGCAAGGGCCATCCACGCACCCTCTATGCAGGCCGACCGCTTCATCTCCTTGATATGCGGCACCGCCCCAAGAAACTCCTGCAATAAGCCAAAATAGCTCGTCGGCTTGGGCCTCTCCGGCCAGACATGAGTCACGATATCCGTCATGGCAAGTCCGGACAACCTATTCATCTCAGCCCATTCGGCCAACCGATCGGTCAGCGGAAGTGAAAGATCTGGACTATGGAATTGAGACCAAAATAGCTCTTCCGTCTTGTGATCCTTCTGACTTCGGAAGTGCACAACGGCATCCGCCGCACTCGCCGCTAAGTCCATATATGGATCCTCCGGACCCCACAGCTGGCCAAGCTGGGCATACTTTGGATCCGTAAACCTGCGGCGTAGCAGAAAAGGCTTGCCAGCCACAATGTCTACGGCCTAACGCAGCTCCTCCTTCATAGCCCGCATTGCAGAACGGGCATCCTTGGCTTCGGCGGTGGCCTTCCCCAGGTCTTCTCGCTCCGATAGGCGCTCCTTTTCAAGAGCCTCATTGCAGTCGGTAGCATCCTTCAATTTACCGGCCAATTCGGCCATCTCTTCCCTGCTTCGGCAGTGTGCAGCCCTTTCGGCTTCTAACTCCTCGGCCGCCCTCGAGGCAGCCGCATCACTCCTTCTGGCTTGCTCCTTGGCTTGAGCAAGTTCTGCCCGAAGGCTCTCCATAGTAGCAGCACCATCTGTGTCAAGCATAAATATTGTAAGAGGTGGGCTTTAGCTCCCTTAATAGGTGACTGCGGACAATCAATTTACCTTGCGACTCGTCAAGTCGCTTGTTGACTAGCGCGATGTCTGCATCCGCCACATCGAGTTGCCGCATTAATTCGGCAACTCCATCAGTCCGGCTAGCCCCCGGACTATCCGCCACCTGCATAGGAAAGGCGACACTCAATACCTGCGATTTTAATCCTCGGCACGCTATCGCTTTCGACAACCTACCGAGTCTCAGGGGCTACTATCTATACAGGGCGCACTTTCATGTGCAAAACTGTCAAAAAGGCGCGTCGTTTTTACGTACCTCAAAACCCGCCAGCAAACTCCTGACGGCACTATGCAATCCGTTTTCGGCGGACGAAATCCTTCCAATCACCGTACTCATCAATGCACGATGATCTTCTGAGATGGACGCCCTCTCAAGCAGATCCTTCAGCTCCCCCGGCCGAACACTAGTCGGCGCCGAACTCTTCGGCTCTGCCGGGCTCGGGGATACCCTCCGTGACGACACTTCAGGCTCGTCCGCCCTATCTGACGGCGCAGCAGACGGAGGCGTCTTGCTCTCCATCATCTCCGGACGAAGATCCCCCGAAGACGAGCTCATCTGAGAAGGTCGCAGGTCCGAACTACAAGGTAAAAATTTCGGTTATCCTCAGAAGCACAAATAGGGATGTTTCTTATTAACAAACTCCCCCTTTTTTACTCACGGCTCGCTGGAGGGCTAATTCTTTAGAGAAGACTGTGCGGCCGGGGCCTCCCCGGACGCAGGACCCTCTGGTGAAGATTTCTTCCCCCGCTTAGGGGCTTTGGCCTCCGGGTCTTTGGAGGCGGTCCTCTTCTCCCCCTGGAGGGAGGGATTCTCGATCCCCCCTTCTTCAAGCGCCCCCTTGGGCGAGAAGGTAGCTCCTCTGTTTTCCCCTTCGCCTTCTTCTGAAGGCGCAACCTCCAACATTCTGACCAGCACAGGCTCCGGCGCGGTCTCTGGGAGGGGGGCCGGACACCGTATCAGCTTTGCTTGCGCTATCCACTCCTGTTGAAGGATAATGGGTTAAAAGGAGAATTGTAGAAAGGCAAACAAATGGTACGTCCGAACACTGAGCTACTTACTTGAGTATCCGGGCGATTGCAGCTTAGGCCGGCATCCTCGGTCAATTCCGGACACACCTCCTGTGATCCGAAGAACAACTTGTACATCTCCACAGGTGTCGTACCCATGAAGTGTTGGAGAATCCGTGGTCCCTCCGGATTGAACTCCCATAGCCGGAGAGGACGGTGTTTGCAGGGCAGGAGACGCCTAATTAGCATGACCTGCACCACCACGACCAGATCGATCTCCCTCGCTTGGAGGTCTCAAATTCGGCCCTGCAATAGGGGCACGTCTTTTGACGGCCCCCAATTGAGCCCTTGCTTGACCCACGACATCAACCGTCGTGGAGGTCCCGAGCGGAATGGAGGCGGCGGCTTCTGCCTGCTGCCCTTTGGAGCGGTGATATAGAACCACTCCTGCTGCCACAAGCCGAGCTCCTCTTGGAAGGAGCCCTCGGTCCACGGGGCATCGGCCCTCCTGCTTACGGCCGCCCCGCCGCACTCTGCTTGACGCCCCCCAATCACCTTCGGCTCCACATTGAAGGTCTTCAGCCACAGGCTGAAGTGGGGGGTGATGCGGAGGAAGGCTTCGCAGACGACGATGAATGCGGAGATATGGAGGATGGACTCCGGAGCCAAGTCGTGGAATTCCAACCCATAGTAAAACATGAGCCCTCTCACAAAAGGATCCGTCGGGAAGCCTAAACCCCGACGGAGGTGGGATACAAAGACGACATACTCGCCGGGCTCGGGGGTGGGGATGGCCTGCCCTTCACCGGGCAACCTGTGCGAAATCTCGTAGGATAGGTACTTGGCTTCTCGCAGCTTTAGCACGTCCTCCTCCGTAACGGAGGAGGGCATCCACCGGCCCTGAAGGTCGGAGCCGGACATTGTTGAAGGTCCGAAGCGCTCGAATCTGGGGCTCTGGGTGTTGGAACTTGGAGCAAGGAGAAGATTCGGTGGAAGATTGAAGAAAAGGAATGAGCCTTGGTCCTATTATAAAGAGGGAGAATACCAAGAGCCGTCTCCGTGACCGTTCAGGACTCGCCTTCGATAGAGGAGGCGTGGCGACGGGCGCGGTTGGGTTACCCACGTCCGTATTGATGAGAATCCTGGAATAAGGGGAACACGATCTCTGCTTCGACAAGACGTGCCAAGGAAACCGCTTCGCTAAACGCACTGAGGCGGTATAATAAAAAACGATTCAAGTGAAGGCTTGGTAGTGGTGTGACGTCATGCCGCAAAATACGTCAGCAGATTGAACTTGTGTATATGTTATTCTCTCTACGGTGGAACGTGGAATTTATTTTGCAGAGCCGGACACTATCCTAGTGTTCACAATCTTCTCTAGATTATTCAAAGGAGGAACCCGCCTTGCAATGCCGAACATTATGCGTGTCGGACTCATCATCATTGAAGCCAGGTTCAGGGGCTACTGAGGGAGTCCTGGACTAGGGGGTGTCCGGACAGCCGGACTATCATCGTCCGCCGGACTCCAAGACTACGAAGATACAAGATTGAAGACTCCGTCCCGTGTCCAGATGGGACTTTCCTTGGCGTGGAAGGCAAGCTTGGCAATACGGATATGTAGATCTCCTACCATTGTAACCGACTCTGTGTAACCCTAACCCTCTCCGGTGTCTATATAAACCAGAGGGTTTTGGTCCGTAGGACAACATCCATTACAACAATCATACCATAGGCTAGCTTCTAGGGTTTAGCCTCCTTGATCTCGTGGTAGATCCACTCCTGTAATACACATCATCAATATTAATCAAGCAGGACGTAGGGTTTTACCTCCATCAAGAGGGCCCGAACCTGGGTAAAACATCGTGTCCCTCGTCTCCTGTTACCATCCGCCTAGACGCACAGTTCGGGACCCCCTACCCGAGATCCGCCGGTTTTGACACCGACACTCGGACTCTCGAGTCTTCGAGTCGCGCTCCAAACTCTCATGCTTTTCCATGAGAGCCTGGAGCTCTTGCCGCACCTCCGCCACCCACGCCTCCTGCTTCTCTCGCTCCGCTCGTTCCGCGGCCGCATTACGTTCGGCCGCGGACACGGCCTCCTTCAGGGTCGCCACCTCGTTCGTGGCCCCCGCAGTGCCCATGTTATCCTTGTTATTTATATTGCAACCAAAATTATTTTCTGTAAGGTACAAATTTAATACGGTGTTACTCACCTTCTTTGTCCTCGAGCTGCTTCTTGGCAAGGCCGAGCTCGTTCTCGGTCCGCTCGAGGTCCTGCTTCAAAGCACCGACCTCCGCAGTCAATGCGGCAGAGGTCAGCAGCGCAGCCTGCAATCCCATATTGACATAATTTTTAGAACTCCTACGTATATCTTTTTAGATCCTCAGTCCGGCTTTTCTTTCCGAACACCGAACCGAGCATCAGGGGCTACTGTCTATGCGGTATTACATTACATATTTTAAAACTTCTTACCTCAAAGCCTGTTAGAAGGCTGCTGCAGGCTTCGGTTGGCCCGCTCTTGGTGAGTTGAACCTTCTGAATCACCGCACTCATGATAGTGCGGTGTTCTTCCTTGATGGAAGCGCCGTTGAGCGCCTCCAACAAGTTGTCCGGTGCCTCCGGTTGGACGGAGGCCGCCGGTGCCACGGTCTTGCCCTTCTTACGAAGGGGCCGCCTGTAGGACTCCGGAACCACTGCGGGTTCCGGGGCGGAGTCCGGTGCGAAGTCCAGGAGGTTGCCCTGTGGCACCTTCGGAGCCTCACCCTCCTGGTGGGTCCCCTCCTGGGATCCCACCTCGGCGTCCTCGGTGTCGCGAGGGGTGGAGGCGGTCAGAATGGAATCCACATCCGACGGAGCCAAGGACCCGCTCGAAGAAGCGGGAAAATCGTCCTCGGCCGGACTACAGGTTGTATGCGGCATTAGAAGGACACTGTGTGGCGAAAAAGAGAAATTATAAATCATTCAGGAATCCGGATACTTACGATCTTGCCGGGGGCTTGGCCCTTGAGGGCCACCCCTCGTCGCCGTCGACGGCGTCGGCGGAGCTGTCCGGAGGAAGGGTCCTTCCCCTCTTGGACCCTTCGGCCTCCCCCGTTGGGGAAGCCTTCCTCTTCCTCTCTCCCCCCTCCTGGGGAGAGTCCTCTCTCTCCTCCTTGTCTTCGGGGGAGGAGTCCGCCTTGGAGCCATCGGATGATGAGTCCGATACCACCTAGCGCCGGGAACTCCTTCGGGTTCCCGTGGCCGCCTTCTTGGCCTTCTTCTCCGGCACCACATAAGGGGCCGGAACCAGCAGCCCTGTCAAATGGGTATCCGATGGGTCTTAGGGAAGGGGAGCCGGACAATCAACCTGTCTAGACGTCCTCTGCCAGTCCTGTTAAAGGCATTGGGAGTTTTAGATCCCACGTAGAGTCAAACTATGAAAAAAGTAAGTGTCCCATAAAGGATAGCAAAGCTTACCCCGCCGGCTGCGTGCTTTGTGATGAATCTGCGATCTTCAGTTGTGGATGCGGGGGCTTCTCCGCCCTTGAACAGCACCTTCCAGGCAGCTTCGTACGTCCTGTCGAAGAGCCCGCTCAGGGTCTGGTGCTGTGCCGGATTAAACTCCCACAAATTGAAGGCCCGTTGCTGGCAGGGGAGAATCCGGCGGACGAGCATGACCTGGATCACGTTGACAAGCTTAAGCTTCTTGTTCACCAGGGTCTGGAGACAGGACTGGAGTCCTGTCAGCTCCTCCGAACTACCCCATAACAAGCCCTTCTCTTTCCAGGAGGTGAGCTGCATGGGGATACCAGATATGAACTCGGGGGTCGCTGCCCATTTAGGGTCACGCAGCTCGGTGATATAGAACCACCCCGATTGCCACCCTTTGATGGACTCCACGAAGGCACCCTCGAGCCAGAGGACGTTGGGCATTTTGCCCGCCATGGCGCCTCCGCACTCCGCTTGGACGCCCTTCACCACCATCGGCTTAACATTGAAGGTCTTTAGCCACAAGCCAAAGTGGGGCTGGATGCAGAGGAAGGCCTCGCACACGACGATAATCGCCGAGATGTTGAGGATGAAGTTTGGCACCAGATCGTGGAAGTCCAGGCCGTAGTAGTACATGAGCCCCCGGACGAAGGGATGGAGTGGGAAGCCCAGTCCGCGGAGGAAGTGGGGAAGGAATACGACCCTCTCATGGGGCCTGGGGGTGGGGATGAGCTGCCCCTTGTCGGGCAGCCGGTGCGCGATGTCGCTGGATGTGTCCCTCCGTAACGGAGGAGGCCATCCATTTGCCTCCCGCTCCGGACATGGCTGGAGAAGGTTTAGACGAGATGTGCGGACTTGGGCGCTGGAGCTCGAGTGCGCGGAGATGGATAAGCAAAAGGAGGAAGAAGGCGTAGGTAAAGAGGGTGGATCCTTTTCCCCTTATATATGGGCGGATGAAGACTATGCGTCCCCACCAGCCTGGTAAAACTCGCTTATCTCCCAAGCGCCACAATCAATGGCGCGGTTGGGTTACCCACGTCTGTATTGATGGGAATCCCGGAATAAAGGAGAACACGATCTCTGCTTCGACAAGACGTGCCAAGGAAACCGCTTCGCTAAACGCACTGAGGTGGTATAATAAAAACGATTCAAGTAAAGGCTTGGTAGTGGCTTGACGTCGTGCCACAAAATACGTCAGCAGATTGAACTTGTGTACATATTATTCTCTCTACGGTGCTATGTGGAATTTATTTTGCAGAGCCGGACACTATCCTGGTGTTCGTAATCTTCTATGGATTATTCGGAGGAGGAACCCGCCTTGCAATGCCGAAAAATATGCATGCCGGACTCATCGTCACTGAAGCCTGGTTCAGGGGCTACTGAGGGAGTCCTGGACTAGGGGGTGTCCGGATAGCCGGACTATCATCATCGGCCGGACTCCAAGACTATGAAGATATAAGATTGAAGACTTTGTCCCGTGTCCGGATGGGACTTTCCTTGGCGTGGAAGGCAAGCTTGGCGATACGGATATGTAGATCTCCTACCATTGTAACCGACTCTGTGTAACCCTAGCCCTCTTCGGTGTCTATATAAACCGGAGGGTTTTAGTCCGTAGGACGGACAACCATTACAACAATCATACCATAGGCTAGCTTCTAGGGTTTAGCCTCCTTGATCCCGTGGTAGATCCACTCTTGTACTACCCATATCATCAATATCAATCAAGCGGGAGTAGGGTTTTACCTCCATCGAGAGGGCCCGAACCTGGGTAAAAACATCGTGTCCCTCGTCTCCTGTTACCATCCGCCTAGACGCACAGTTCGGGACCCCCTACCCGAGATCTGCCGGTTTTGACACCGACACGCATCTTTGTGCGAACCGCGCTTGCTGCACTTTGAATGTGGCCGAGAGCTGGCTTGATGAAACACCTCGCTTCCTACTTATTTTTTTGCGGGGTACCTCGCTTCCTAGTGACTAGTGTCTTGGCTGATCGTCCTAAGAATGCTTATATATGAATAAAGCTCTCTGATTTACCCGCAAAAAATATTAAGCCATATTAACCGGAAAGGAGGGAGTATGGTCTAGCACTACTTTTTGGTGTGTCTCGTCAACTCGCAGAACGAGGAGAAGCTTGTAGGACAAGGTGAAGCTCGCTTATGCCTTTTGACTAATGCAACCTACCCTCGCCCAGGCGGTGGATATGCATCAGTCCATTCGGTGTCAGTTTGTCAGAGGCATACACTGTAGTACCCAACATGCGGAGTACCATCATTGTTCGACTTCACGAAGAGGCGAAGAGCCAAGCGCAAGGTTTAGTAGTACTACTACTGGAACCGTATGGTGGAGCGTCTGTACTCTTATTTTTCTTTAATCTCTGATAAAGTACACATTTATTCGGGAGAAGGGTGATACGTCTCCAACGTATCTATAATTTTTGATTGCTCCATGCTACTTTATCACACTGTTTTGGACTGTATTGGGCTTTATTTTCCACTTATATAGTATTGGGCTTTATTTTCCACTTATATATTATTTTTGGGACTAACCTATTAACCGGAGGCCCGGCCCAGAATTGCTATTTTTTGCCTATTTCAGTGTTCCAAAGAAACGGAATATCAAATGGAGTCCAAACGGAATGAAACCTTCGGGAACGTGATTTTCTCACCGAACGTGATCCAGGAGACTTGGACCCTATGTCAAGCAACCAACAGGGAAGGCACGAGGTAGGGCCCCCCCCCCCAGGTGCGCCCTCCACCCTCGTGGGCCCCCTGTTGCTCCACCGACGTCCTTCCTCCTATATATACCTATGTATCCCCAAACGATCTGATGAGGAGCCAAAAACCTAATTCCACCGCCGCAACCTTCTATATCCACGAGATCCCATCTTGGGGCCTGTTCCGGAGCTCTGCCGAAGGGGGCATCCACCACGGAGGGCTTCTACATCAACACCATAGCCCCTCCGATGAAGTGTGAGTAGTTTATTCAGACCTTCGGGTCCATAGCTAGTAGCTAGATGGCTTCTTCTCTCTTTTTGGATCTCAATACAATGTTCTCCCCCTCTCTCGTGGAGATCTATTCGATGTAATCTTCTTCTTTTTGCGGTGTGTTTGTTGAGACCGATGAATTGTGGGTTTATGATCCAGCTTATCTATGGAAAATATTTGAATCTTCACTGAATTCTTTTATGTGTGATTGAGTTATCTTTGCAAGTCTCTTCGAATTATCCGTTTGGTTTGGCCAACTAGATTGGTAGTTCTTGCAATGGGAGAAGTGCTTAGCTTTGGGTTCAATCTTGCGGTGTCCTTTCCCAGTGACAGCAGGGGCAGCAAGGCACATATTGTATTGTTGCCATCGAGGATAACAAGATGGGTTTTTATCATATTGCATGAATTTATCCCTCTACAGCATGTCATCTTGCTTA
Organism: Triticum timopheevii; assembly: GCA_963921465.1. Lineage (NCBI taxonomy): Eukaryota > Viridiplantae > Streptophyta > Magnoliopsida > Poales > Poaceae > Triticum > Triticum timopheevii. The sequence goes on from OY997266.1 coordinate 558,631,957, forward strand.
AGGCGTTACTCTGTTTTTAACTTAATACTCTAGATGCATGCTGGATAGCGGTCAATGAGTGGAGTAACAGTAGTAGATGCATAATCGTTTCGATCTACTTGTTTTGGACGTGATGCCTATATACATGATCATAACCTAGATATGCTCATAACTATGCTCAATTCTGTCAATTGCTCAACAGTAATTTGTTCACCCACCATAGAATACTTATGCTCTTGAGAGAAGCCACTAGTGAAACCTATGGCCCCCGGGTCTATTCTCATCATATCAACCTCTATCGCTTTATTACTTGCTTTGTTTTTACTTTGCCTTTTAATTTTCACTTTGCATCTATCTATCAAAAACACCAATAATATTATTTATCATCTCTATCAGATCTCACTCTCGTAAGTGACCGTGAAGGGATTGACAACCCCTAATCGCATTGGTTGCGTGTAGCTATCGTTTTGTGTAGGTACGAGGGACTTGTGCGTGGTCTCCTACTGGATTGATACCTTGGTTCACAAAAACTGAGGGAAATACTTACGCTACTTTGCTGCATCATCCTCTCCTCTTCGGGGAAATCCAACGCAATGCTCAAGAGGTAGCAAGAAGAATTTCTGGTGCCGTTACCGAGGAGGCTCACGCAAGCAAGTCAACAATACCAAGTACCCATCACAATCCCTATCTCTCGCATTACATTATTTGCCATTTGCCTCTCGTTTTCCTCTCCCCCACTTCACCCTTGCCGTTTTATTCGCCCTCTCTTTCCCAATCTCCTCCTCTCTTTCCCGTTTGCCTTTTCCCGTTGCCTTTTTGTTTGCTCGTGTGTTAGTTTGCATGCTTGTCGTTATGTCTGAAATTGGGGAAATTACTGCCGACATGGGCGATAATAATATCATGGAAAATTCTGAATCTCCTGCTGAAGAATCCCCTACCTATCATACAAAAAGATTTCAAATCGGTAGTGGTAATATTATTGGAAAAGGAGTTATTCAGGATTTCTTTACTTGTGCCGGTGCTTTGCCCTCTATGGGCAGTTCTATTCTTCATAGAACCAGTAGTCTTGCTGATGCCATTGCCATGCTTATCGTTGAACTTATTATCTTATTACTACGGCACTACCTAGATCGGTCCTTGCTTTTCTGCCTAGCTAGGGGCGTTAAACGATAGCGCTTGTTGGGAGGCAACCCAATTTTATTTTGTGTTTTTTGTTTTTGCTTCTGTTTAGGAATAAATAGTCCATCTAGCTTATGTTTGGATGTGGTTTTATGTTTTAATTAGTGTTTGTGCCAAGTAGAACCTATAGGATAACCTACGATGATAGTTGATTTGATTCTGCTGAAAAACAGAAACTTTGCACGCACGAATATAATTTTGTTAAATCACAGGAACGTGCTTTTGCGTTGATTCTTTTTGCTTATGTTCAATAAACAAATTGTTCAGGACTTCCTATTTTGGTAGAATTTTTAGAGTTCCAGAAGTTTGTGTTAGTTACAGATTGCTACAGACTGTTCTGTTTTTGACAGATTCTGTTTTGCGGGTGTTGTTTGCTTATTTTGATGAATCCATGGCTAGTAAATTAGTTTATAATCCATAGAGAAGTTGGAATACAGTAGGTTTAACACCAATATAAATAAAGAATGAGTTCATTACAGTACCTTGAAGTAGTTCTTTGTTTTATTTCTCTAACGGAGCTCACGAGATTTCTGTTGAGTTTTGTGTTGTGAAGTTTTCAAGTTTTGGGTGAATTCTTTTGATGGATTATGGAACAAGGAGTGGCAAGAGCCTAAGCTTGGGGATGCCCATGGCACCCCCAAGATAATGCAAGGACACCAAAAAGTCAAAGCTTGGGGATGCCCCGGAAGGCATCCCTTCTTTCGTCCACTTCCATCGGTAATTTACTTGGAGCTATATTTTTATTCACCACATGATATGTGTTTTGCTTGGAGTGTCTTGCATTATTTGCGTCTTTGCTTGTTAGTTTACCACAATCATCCTTGCTGTACACACCTTTTGAGAGAGCCATACATGAATTGGAATTTGTTAGAATACTCTATGTGCTTCACGTATATCCTTTGAGCTTGATAGTTTTGCTCATTGTGCTTCACTTATATCTTTTGAGCATGATAATTTTTGCTCTAGTACTTCACTTAGATCTTTTAGAGCACGGTGGTGGATTTGTTTTAAAGAAACTATTGATCTCTCATGCTTCACTTATACTATTTTGAGAGTCATTAATAGCATGGTAATTTGCTTAATGTTAATATACTTGGTATTAAAGATATGTGAAACCTTCTTTTCAGTGCGTTGAATACTAAGATAAATTTGATGCTTGATAACTGTTTTGAGATATGGAGGTGATAATATCAAAGTCATGCTAGTTGAATAATTTTGAATTTGAGAAATGCTTGTGTTGAAGTTTGCAAGTCCCGTAGCATGCACGTATGGTTAAAGTTGTGTAACAAATTTGAAACATGAAGTGTACCTGGCTTGTGCATCCTTATGAGTGGCGGTCGGGGATGAGCGATGGTCTTTTCCTACCAATCTATCCCCCTAGGAGTATGCGCGTAGTACTTGATTTTTGATGGCTTCTAAATTTTTGCAATAAGTATATGAGTTCTTTTGACTAATGTTGAGTCCATGGATTATACGCACTCTCACCGTTCCACCTTTGCTAGCCTCTTCGGTACCGTGCATTGCCCTTTCTCACCTTGAGAGTTGGTGCAAACTTCGCCGGTGCATCCAAACCCCGTGATACGATATGCTCTATCACACATAAACCTCCTTGTATCTTCCTCAAAACAGCCACCATACCTACCTATCATGGCATTTCCATAGCCATTCCGAGATATATTGTCATGCAACTTCCATCATCATCATCATGACATACATTACTTTTGTCATATTGCCATTGCATGATCATGTAGTTGACATCGTATTGTGGCAAAGCCACCATGCATTATTTTTCACACATGTCACTCTTGATTCATTGCACCATCCCGGTACACCGCCGGAGGAATTCATATAGAGTCATATCTTGTTCTAAGTTTCGAGTTGTAATCCTTATGTTGTAATCAATAGAAGTGTGATGATCATCATTGTTAGAGCATTGCCCAAAGAAAAGAAAAAAGAAAAAAAAGAAGAAAGGCCGAAAGAAAAAAAGAGAAAGGCCCAAAAAAAAGAAAAAAAAGAAAAAGAAAAAAAGGGCAATGCTGCTATCTCTTTTTCCACACTTGTGCTTCAAAGTAGCATCTTGTTCTTCATGTAGTGAGTCTCATATATTGTGCTTCAAAGTAGCACCTTGTTCTTCATGTAGTGAGTCTCATAAGTTGTCTTTGCATACTAGTGGGAATTTTTCATTATAGAACTTGGCTTGTATATTCCTATGATGGGCTTCCTCAAATGCCCTAGGTCTTCGTGAGCAAGCGAGTTGGACGCACACCCACTAGTTTTCTTTTGTTGAGCATTCATAGCTCTAGTGCATCCGTTGCATGGCAATCCCTACTCCTCATGTTGACATCAATTAATGGGCATCTCCATAGCCCATTGATTATCCTCGTCAATGTGAGACTTTCTCCTTTTTTGTCTTCTCCACACAATCCCCATCATCATATTCTATTGCACCCATAGTGCTATATCCATGGCTCGCGCTCATGTATTGCGTGAAGGTTGAAAAAGTTTGAGATTATTTAAGTATGAAACAATTGCTTGGCTTGTCATCGGGGGTATAGAAGTTGGGAACATCTTTGTGTGACGAAAATGAAGCATAGCCTAACTATATGATTTTGTAGGGATGAACTTTATTTTGCCATGTTATTTTGAGAAGACATGATTGCTTTGATAGTATGCTTGAAGTATTATTATTTTTATGTCAATATGAACTTTTGTCTTAAATCTTTCGGATCTGAATATTCATGCCACAATTAAGAAGATTTACATTGAAATTATGCCAAAGTATCACTCCGCATCAAAAAAATTTATCATTTACCTACTCGAGGACGAGCAGGCATTAAGCTTGGGGATGCCTGATACGTCTCCAATGTATCTATAATTTTTGATTGCTCCATGCTACTTTATCTACTATTTTGGACTATATTGGGCTTTATTTTCCATTTTTATATTATTTTTGGGACTAACCTATTAACCGGAGGCCCGGCCCAGAATTGCTATTTTTTTGCCTATTTCAGTGTTTCGAAGAAACGGAATATCAAACGGAGTCCAAACGGAATGAAACCTTTGGGAACGTGATTTTCTCACCAAACGTGATCCAGGAGACTTGGACCCTACGTCAAGCAACCAACAGGGAAGACACAAGGTAGGGGGGCGCGCCCTCCCCCCTCCAGGCGTGCCCTCCACCCTCGTGGGCCCCCTGTTGCTCCACCGATGTACTCCTTCCTCCTATATATACCTACGTATCCCCAAACGATCAGTTGAGGAACCAAAAACCTAATTCCACTGCCGCAACCTTCTGTATCCACGAGATCTTCGGGTCCATAGCTAGTAGCTAGATGGCTTCTTCTCTGTTTTTGGATCTCAATACAATGTTCTCCCCCTCTCTCGTGGAGATCTATTCGATGTAATCTTCTTCTTTTTGCAGTGTGTTTGTTGAGACCGATGAATTGTGGGTTTATGATCCAACTTATCTATGGAAAATATTTGAATCTTCTCTGAATTCTTTTATGTATGATTGAGTTATCTTTGCAAGTCTCTTCGAATTATCCGTTTGGTTTGGCCAACTAGATTGGTAGTTCTTGCAATGGGAGAAGTGCTTAGCTTTGGGTTCAATCTTGTGGTGTCCTTTCCCAGTGACAGCAGGGGCAGCAAGGCACGTATTGTATTGTTGCCATCGAGGATAACAAGATGGGGTTTTTATCATATTGCATGTATTTATCCCTCTACATCATGTCATCTTGCTTAAGGCGTTACTCTGTTTTTAACTTAATACTCTAGATGCATGCTCGATAGCGGTCGATGAGTGGAGTAATAGTAGTAGATGCAGAATCGTTTCGATCTACTTGTTTTGGACGTGATGCCTATATACATGATCATAACCTAGATATGCTCATAACTATGCTCAATTCTGTCAATTGCTCAACAGTAATTTGTTCACCCACCATAGAATACTTATGCTCTTGAGAGAAGCCACTAGTGAAACCTATGGACCCCGGGTCTATTCTCATCATATCAATCTCTATCGCTTTCTTACTTGCTTTGTTTTTACTTTGCCTTTTACTTTTCACTTTGCATCTATCTATCAAAAATACCAAAAATATTATTTATCATCTCTATCCGATCTCACTCTCGTAAGTGACCGTGAAGGGATTGACAACCCCTAATCGCGTTGGTTGCGAGTAGCTATCGTTTTGTGTAGGTACGAGGGACTTGTGCGTGGTCTCCTACTGGATTGATACCTTGGTTCTCAAAAACTGAGGGAAATACTTACGCTACTTTGCTGCATCATCCTCTCCTCTTCGGGGAAATCCAACGCAGTGCTCAAGAGGTAGCAAAGGGCAGAAAACGGCAGCCCAACATGCAATGATGATATCGATCAACCATGCTCGAATATATCTTGGCCTCCGTGCGAGCCCGTCTGTGTGTTCTCGCTCCTCGTCTCTCTCAAGGAACGGTGGGTTGGCCATTTTGCCGTCAATTGTTATCGGTTTGCTCACACTCCGGTCCCACATGTCAGTGATATGCCAAGAGGAGGTGCGTTGACCGACTGGCCATACACGTACTTGGTTTTGCACCTTCATACTACTCCTCCCTCTGTCACAGTTTACAGGGCGCTTCATTATGATGCATTTCTCTCAATGCATTTCCACCACCAGAGAGACTTTAGATGCGTTTGGTTTAATGCTTGATTAATTAGGGCGTGGTAACCGCAATCAAGTCCACAATTTTCTCTCGATGTACTACTACGGAGTGGAGTAAGTGCATGCATGTGTGTACCCGGAGTGGAAGCACTGCATGCATGTGTGTACGCATTATTTCCTCTAGTAATAGACACTGTGTTATAACTATCAATGCTGTTTTTCAGGCCGATCGCTAGTCGCCTTGGTCCCAGAGATTTTTTCTTTTTTCTGAAGCGCGCTCTATAGACAGTGACGGATGGAGTAGTATGAGCGGATTCAAAGAAGAGCATATTGATGGTTGCTTCTTTTGAGCAACTTACAGTGGGAAAGGTGGGGCTTATGATTTGACCGCTCATTACTCACTATTAATGCGGGGCAACGATCGGGTTGAGTCTCCCATGCGGTTGTGCACTACCCTCTCGGTTCTTAAATATACTCCAGAGTATTTATCTTTCTAGAGATTTCAATGGGTGACTACTCAAATATTTGTCTTTTTAGATATTCAAATGGACTACTACATACGGATGTATATAGACATATTTTAGAGTGTAGATTCACTCATTTTGCTCTGTATGTAGTCACTTGTTGAAATATCTAGAAAGACAAATATTTAGGAACGGAGGGAGTACACATACGAAGCAAAATGAGTGAATCTACACTCTAAAATATGCCCATTTGGAATTTGTAAGAAGACAAATATTTAGGAACGAAGGAGTATAATTTTGTGCATGGCACATGGACCCAGATGCTGAAGAGGCTTCTGGCAATGCTATCAAGCTTCCAGCATTTGTTTACATAATTGACGTACTATACAAATAATTTTCCAGCAACATGAAATTGTACAATGGTGTGAGCTTTCAAGTTTTGTTTCGTGTGTCTTGCCATCGATGCTCTTTCGGAAACAATAAAAAACTAACTTCCTTGCTAATGCATCTCAATTATTAGCAGATCAGAGCTAATATTTACATCACAACTGGAGACAAAGTTGTGAGAAGGTGTTAAATTAAAACTGATCCATGCTTTCATTGGCAGCAACATCCCCCCAGCTCTATCTAAATCAACAAGGCATGTTCGGAAAAAAGTAGCTGTCTGGAGCATGCAACATTCCGATCATTTTGTGCAGTTCCACTAAAATAGAGCTGAGCGTCCCTGTTCCAAAGATATTAAGTGTGATTACGATAATAGAGGACTACTAATGAAATAATAGACAAACAAATAGAAGTCGGTCACCTTTGCAGTCTCTCTTAAGACTAACTAGTTGGAGAAGATTAGGCTTGGAGTTGGATGAGGAGGATAGAGCAAAACCTATCTCCCTTTGTGCAGTCGCACTAAAATGTAGAGACGTTGCCCGTGTGACATTTTAGTACAACTGCACAAAACACTCTTAAGAAAAAAGGTGATTTGTGTAGTTCACCAAAAGGTCGCAATAGCAACGAGGTGAAATGGATAGCCCTGTTTACAAAAAAGAGGTAGAAAGGAAACAATTACTGGCCAATAACAGTTGATGACACATGCGACGACAAAAACGAAGCATATTCCTTGTCCTAAGGGAAGATAACAACACGGTTGTGTTTGTCGGTGTGAGGACGAGATTGCAATATGGAAAGTATGCCAGACGAGCTACGTTTTGGGCAAAGAACTATGGAAGATCCACATGCAGCGACGTGGGAAGAAGGGCAGTGGAGCAAGGCCGGAGGGGATACCTGGAGGCCGTCGGGATGTAACTAGGTGAGCAGCAGCGGGTGGAATTTGCCCATACTGCGGCAGCGAGCAGGTGGCGTAGGCCCTACCACGCCGGAGCTTGGTCAGAGAGAACGGCATGTACCGCAGATCGGGACGTGCTGCCTCGGCGCCGTCGAACGGAGAAACGATGCACTTCCTCCCTTTCCGGCGGCGGAAGGGATACGGCCGGATCAGTGACCAACGGAGAGAGAGAGAGAGAGAGGCCACCGCAGCCTTGTGTGAGATACTCTGAAGAGAGACAAACCAGGCAGGCGGGCTCCATTGTATATAGTGGAGCGGACTACCTTTTTCTCCATAAAAATCGTTTTATATTCTGTGTACGTGTCATTGAGCGATATAACTTTATTTAAAAATAACACGCCAACTCATCAACTCGAACTTTGTTTCGTGCACGCATGGTACACGACCTCCGTAGGTAAACAACCGCTACACACGTTCCAATTAGCACGTGGGCTACCATTTCATACATAAATGAGCTCCATAGTGTACCCGCGCGGGTGTGGCTGGGCACGAAGCATGAGTACGTGCACGGTGCACCTATTCTCTTCTTGTATATGTACACCACATACATGGGGTTGTGTGAGAGAGATACAAACGTAGAGAGATATAGTGTGTGGGTTCGTGAGAGTTTTTTTTGGGGGGGGGGGGTCAATCAAAAAAGTAACATATGCAATGTGTGTGAAATAGAGTCCTGGATGTATCATATATATAGAGGGGGCGATCCACGAGAAGAGAGTGGAGGTATCATCGGCTTGAGGTGTCCATAGAATCAAAGAGAGGGATGATGTGTGTGTGTGTGTGCGCGCGCGCGATCGATAAAGAGTGCCATCGAATTTGTGTGTGCCCACGTCAAAGATATAGAGTGGCTGGCCTACTAGAATGTGATATGGGACATGTGTAGTTTGTCTCTGTGGCATGGATACCTACCTACAACACTCGACTATCGGTGTGTGGTGGGGGGAGGAAGGCCTAATTAACTATAGAGGTACAATGGCTGGTATATGTGTGGAGCAGGAGAGAGACCTACCTCATGTATTAAGGGAGATCGATCTACCTCATGTATTAAGGGAGATCAATCGGCATCCATGCATATGCGTAGGAGAGAAATAAGGTTGGGAGAGAGACAGAGCTAGAGTGTTGGAGGGGGTGGTAGTGGAATTGCTTCTAACAAATGGTGGGATAGGCTGTTGGGGAACGTAGCAGAAATTCAAAATTTTCCTACGTGTCACCAAGATCTATCTATGGAGAAACCAGTAACGAGGGGAAGGAGAGTGCATCTACATACCCTTGTAGATCGCTAAGCGAAAGCGTTCAAGAGAACGGGGTTGATGGAGTCGTACTCGTCATGATTCAAATCACCGACGACCAAGTGCCGAACGGACGGCACCTCTGCGTTCAACACACGTACAGCCCGACGATGCCTCCCACGCCTTGATCCAGCAAGGGGAGAGGGAGAGGTTGAGGAAGACTCCATCCAGCAGCAGCACAACGGCGTGGTGGTGGTGGAGGAGCGTGGCAATCCCGCAGGGCTTCGCCAAGCACCACTGGATATGAGGAGAAAGAGAGGGAGGGCTGCACCAATAGGCAGAGATCGAATCACGTGTTATGGGCAGCCCCAGGCCTCACTATATATAGGGGAGAGGGAGGAGGGTGCGCCCCCTCTAGGGTTCCCACCCCTAGAGGGGCGGCAGCCCCAGATGGGAAAAGGGGTGGCGGCCAAGGGAGGATTCCCTCCCCCCCCCCCCCCAAGGCACCTAGGAGGTGCCTTCCCCTCCTAGGACTCTTCCTTAGGGTTCCCCTTTCACCCTAGGCGCAAGGGCCCTAGGGGAAGTGCCGCCCCAGCCCACTTTGGGCTGGATCCCTTCCCACTTCAGCCCATGGGACCCTCCAGGATAGGTGGCCCCACCCGGTGGGCCCCCGGGACCCTTCCGGTGGTCCCGGTACAATACCGATGACCCCGAAACTTGTCCCGATGGCCGAAATAGGACTTCCTATATATAAATCTTTACCTCCAGACCATTCCGGAACTCCTCGTGACGTCCGAGATCTCATCCAGGACTCCGAACAACATTCAGTAACCACATACAAGCTTCCTTTATAACCCTAGCATCATCGAACCTTAAGTGTGTAGACCCTACGGGTTCGGGAGACCAGCAGACATGACGGAGATGACTCTCCGGTCAATAACCAACAGTGGGATCTGGATACCCATGTTGGCTCCCACATGTTCCATGATGATCTCATCGGATGAACCACGATGTCAAGGACTCAATCGATCCCGTATACAATTCCCTTTGTCTATCGGTACGATACTTGCCGAGATTCGATCGTCGGTATCCCGATACCTTGTTCAATCTCGTTACAGGCAAGTCTCTTTACTCGTTCCGTAACACATCATCCCGTGATCAACCCCTTGGTCACATTGTGCACATGATGATGTCCTACTGAGTGGGCCCAGAGATACCTCTCCGTTTACACGGAGTGACAAATCCCAGTCTCGATTCGTGCCAACCCAACAAACACTTTCGGAGATACCTGTAATGCACCTTTATAGCCACCCAGTTACGTTGTGACGTTTGGTACACCCAAAGCATTCCTACGGTATCCGGGAGTTGCACAATCTCATGGTCTAAGGAAAAGATACTTGACATTAGAAAATCTTTAGCATACGAACTACACGATCTTTGTGCTAGGCTTAGGATTGGGTCTTGTCCATCACATCATTCTCCTAATGATGTGATCCCGTTATCAACGACATCCAATGTCCATAGCCAGGAAACCATGACTATCTGTTGATCACAACGAGCTAGTCAACTAGAGGCTCACCAGGGACAGATTGTGGTCTATGTATTCACACATGTATTACGATTTCCGGATAATATAGTTATAGCATGAATAAAAGACAATTATCATGAACAAGGAAATATAATAATAATACTTTTATTATTGCCTCTAGGGCATATTTCCAACAGTCTCCCACTTGCACTAGAGTCAATAATCTAGTTCACATCGATATGTGATTAACACTCAAGGTCACATCCCCATGTGACTAACACCCAAAGAGTTTACTAGAGTCAATAATCTAGTTCACATTACCATGTGATTAACACTCGATGAGTTCTGGGTTTGATCATGTTATGCTTGTGAGAGATGTTATAGTCAACGGGTCTGAACCTTTCAGATCCGTGTGTGCTTTACAAATCTCTATGTCATCTCCTAGATGTAGCTACCACATTCTATTTGGAGCTATTCCAAATAACTGTTCTACTTGGAGCTATTCTAAATTGTTGCTCCATTATACGTATCCGATATCTCTACTCAAAGCTATCCGGATAGGTGTTAAGCTTGCATCGACGTAACCTTTTACGACGAACTCTTTTACCACCTCCATAATCGAGAAAATTCCTTAGTCCACTAGTTACTAAGGATAACTTTGACCGTTGTCCTGTGATCCATTCTTGGATCACTCTTGTACCCCTTGACTGACTCATGGCAAGGCACACTTCAGGTGCGGTACACAGCATAGCATACTGTAGAGCCTATGTCTTAAGCATAGGGGACGACCTTCGTCCTTTCTCTCTATTCTGCCGTGGTCGAGCTTTAAGTCTTAACTTCATACCTTACAACTCAGGCAAGAAATCCTTCTTTGACTGATTCATCTTGAACACCTTCAAGATCATGTCAAGGTATGTGCTCATTTGAAAGTTCCATTAAGCGTTTTGATCTATCCTTATAGATCTTGATGCTCAATGTTCAAATAGCTTAATCCAGGTTTTCTGTTGAAAAACACTTTTCAAATAACCCTATATGGTTTCCAGAAATTCTACATCATTTCTGATCAACAATATGTCAAGAACATATACTCATCAGAAATTCTATAGTGCTCCCACTCACTTCTTTGGAAATACAAGTTTCTCATAAACTTTGTACAAACCCAAAATCTTTGATCATCTCATCAAAGTGTACATCCCAACTCCGAGATGCTTACTCCAGTCCTCAGAAGGATAGCTGGGGTTTTGCATACTTATTAGCATCTTTCAGGATTGACAAAACCTTCCGGTTTTATCACATACAACCTTTCCTCAAGAAATTCGTCGAGGAAACAATGTTTTGACATCCTATCTGCAAGATTTCATAAATAATGCAGTAATCGCTAATATAATTCCAACAGACTCTTAGCATCGCTACGAGTGAGAAAGTCTCACCGTAGTCAACTCCTTGAACTTGTCGGAAACTTCTTAACGACAAGTCGAGCTTTCTTAATGGTGACATTTACCATCATTGTCCGTCTTCCTTTTAAAATCCATCTGTACTCAATAGCCTTACGACCATTGAGCCGTTTTGCCAAAGTCTACACTTTGTTTTCATACATGGATCCTCTCTCGGATTTTATGGCCTCGAGCCATTCATCGGAATCCGGGCCCACCATCGCTTCTCCATAGCTCGTAGGTTTATTGTTGTCTAGCAACATGACTTCCAAGACAGGATTACTGTACCACTCTGAAGTAGTACGTATCCTTGTCACCCTACGAGGTTTGGTAGTGACTTGATCCGAAACTTCATGATCACTATCATAAGCTTCCACTTCAATTGGTGTAGGTGCCACAGGAACAACTTCATGTGCCCTGCTACACACTTGTTGAAGTGACGGTTCATTAACCTCATCAAGTCTCCACCATCCTACCACTCAATTCTTTCGAGAGAAACTTTTCCTCGAGAAAGGACCCGATTCTAGAAACAATCCCTAATTGCTTTCGGATCTGAGACAGGAGGTATACCCAACTACTTTGGGTGTCCTATGAAGATGCATTTATCCGCTTTGGGTTCGAGCTTATCAGCCTGAAACTTTTTCACATAAGCATAGCAGCCCCAAACTTTTAAGAAATGACAGCTTAGGTTTCTCTAAACCATAGTTCATACGGTGTCATCTCAACGGAATTACGTGGTGCCCTATTAAAGTGAGTGCGGTTGTCTCTAATGCCTAACCCATGAACGATAGTGGTAATTCGATAAGAGACATCATGGTACGCACCCTATCCAATAGGATGCAACTATGATGTTCGGACACACCATCACACTATGGTGTTCCAGGCGCTATTAACTGTGAAACAATTTCCACAATGTCTTTGTTGTGTGCCAAAGCTCGTAACTCAGATACTCATCTCTATGATCATATCATAGACATTTTATCCTCTTGTCACGACGATCTTTCAACTTCACCCTAAAATTACTTGAACCTTTCAATAATTCAAACTCGTGATTTATCAAGTAAATGTACTCAACATCTACTCAAATCATCTATGAAGTAAGAACATGACGATATCCACTACATGCCTCAGCACTCATTGGACTGCACACATCAAAATGTATTACTTCCAACAAGTTGCTTTCTGGTTCCATTTTACTGAAACCGAGGCTTTCAGTCATCTTGCCCATGTGGTATGATTTGCATGTCTTAAGTGATTCAAAATCAAGTGAGTCCAAACGATCCATCTGTATAGAGTTTCTTCATGCATATCTACCAACAAACATGGTTCGCATGTCTCAATCCTTTCAAAAACGAGTGAGTCCAAAGATCCATCAACATGGAGCTTCTTCATGCGTTTTATACCGATATGACTTAAGTGGCAGTGCCACAAGTAGGTGGTACTATCATTACTATCTTTTGGCATGAACATGTGTATCACTACGATCGAGATTCAATAAACCATTCATTTCAGGTGTAAGACCATTTGAAGGTATTATTCAAATAAACAGAGTAACCGTTATTCTCCTTAAATTTATAACCGTATTGCGATAGACATAATCCAATCATGTCTATGCTCAACGCAAACACCAAATAACAATTATTTAGGTTTAACACCAATCTCGTTGGTAGAGGGAGCGTGCGATGCTTGATCACATCAAGCTTGGAAAAACTTCCAACACATATCGTCAGCTCACCTTTAGCTAGTCTCCGTTTATTCCGTAGCCTTTTGTTTCGAGTTACTAACACTTAGCAACCGAACCGGTATCTAATACCCTGGTGCTACTAGGAGTACTAGTAAAGTACATATTAACATAATGTATATCCAATATACTTCTATCGACCTTGCCAGCCTTCTCATCTACCAAGTATCTAGGGTAATTTTGCTCCAGTGGTTGTTCCCCTTATTACAGAAGCACTTAGTCTCGGGTTTGGGTTTAACCTTGGGTTTCTTCATTAGAGCAGCAGCTGATTTGCTGTTTCATGAAGTATCCCTTCTTGCCCTTGCCCTTCTTGAAACTAGTGGTTTCACCAACCATCAACAATTGATGCTCCTTCTTGATTTCTACTTTTGTGGTGTCAAACATCGCGAATATCTCAAGGATCATCATATATGTCCCTGATATATCATAGTTCATCACGAAGCTCTAGCATCTTGGTGGTAATGACTTCGGAGAAACATCACTATCTCATCTGGAAGATCAACTCCCACTCGATTCAAGTGATTGTTGCACTCAGACAATCTGAGCACAAGCTCAATGATTGAGCTTTTCTCCCTGAGTTTGCAGGCTAAGAAAATCGTCGGAGGTCTTATACCTCTTGACGTGGGCACGAGCCTGAAATCCTAATTTCAGCCCTCGAAACATCTCATATGTTCCGTGATGTTTTGAAAAACATCTTTGGTGCCTCTACTTAAGCCATTTAACTGAACTATCACGTAGTTATCAAAACGTGTATGTCAGATGTTCGCAACATCCACATACAATGTTCGAGGTTCAGCACACTGAGCGGTGCATTAAGGACATAAGCCTTCTATGAAGCAATGAGGACAATCCTCAGTGTACGGACCTAGTCCGCATAATTGCTACTATCAACTTTTAACTAATTTTTCTCTAGGAACATATCTAAACAGTAGAACTATAGCGTGAGCTACGACATAATTTGCAAAATCCTTTTGACTATGTTCAGGATAATTAAGTTCATCTTATGAACTCCCACTCAGATAGACATCCCTCTAGTCATCTAAGTGATTACATGATCCGAGTCAACTAGGCCGTGTCCGATCATCACGTGAGACAAACTAGCCAACGTCGGTGAACATCTTCATGTTGATCGTATCTTCTATACGACTCATGCTCGACCTTTCGGTCTCCGTGTTCCGAGGCCATGTCTGTACATGCTAGGCTCGTCAAGTTAACCCTAAGTGTATTGCATGTGTAAAACTGTCTTACACCCGTTGTATGTGAACGTAAGGATCTATCACACCCGATCATCACGTGGTGCTTCGAAACGACGAACTGTAGCAACGGTGCACAGTTAGGGGAGAACACTTCTTGAAATTTTTATGAGGGATCATCTTATTTACTACCGTCGTTCTAAGCAAATAAGATGCATAAACATGATAAACATCACATGCAATCAAATAGTGACATGATATGGCCAATATCATTTTGCTCCTTTTGATCTCCATCTTCGGGGCTCCATGATCATCATCGTCACCGGCATGACACCATGATCTCCATCATCATGATCTCCATCATCGTGTCTTCATGAAGTTGTCTCGCCAACTATTACTTCTACTACTATGGCTACCGGTTAGCAATAAAGTAAAGTAATTACATGGTGTTTATGTTGACACGCAGGTCATAAATAAATTAAGACAACTCCTATGGCTCCTGCCGGTTGTCATACTCATCGACATGCAAGTCGTGATTCCTATTACAAGAACATGATCAATCTCATACATCACATATATCATTCATCACATCCTTTGGCCATATCACATCACATAGCATACCCTGCAAAAACAAGTTAGACGTCCTCTAATTGTTGTTTGCATGTTTTACGTGGCTGCTATGGGTTTCTAGAAAGAACGTTTCTTACCTACGCAAAGACCACAACGTGATATGCCAATTGCTATTTACCCTTCATAAGGACCCTTTTCATCGAATCCAATCCGACTAAAGTGGGAGAGACAGACACCCGCCAGCCACCTTATGCAACTAGTGCATGTTTGTCGGTGGAACCGGTCTCACGTAAGAGTACGTGTAAGGTTGGTCCGGGCCGCTTCATCCCACGATGCCGCCGAATCAAGATAAGACTAGTAACGGCAAGCATATTGAACAAAATCAACGCCCACAACTACTTTGTGTCCTACTCGTGCATAGAATCTACGCAATAGACCTAGCTCATGATGCCACTGTTGGGGAACGTAGCAGAAATTCAAAATTTTCCTACGTGTCACCAAGATCTATCTATGGAGAAACCAGCAATGAGGGGAAGGAGAGTGCATCTACATACCCTTGTAGATCGCTAAGCGGAAGCGTTCAAGAGAACGAGGTTGATGGAGTCGTACTCGTCGTGATTCAAATCACCGATGACCAAGTGCCGAACGGACGGCACCTCCGCGTTCAACACACGTACAGCCCGACGATGTCTCCCACGCCTTGATCCAGCAAGGGGAGAGGGAGAGGTTGAGGAAGACTCCATCCAGCAGTAGCACAACGGCGTGGTGGTGGTGGAGGAGCATGGCAATTCCGCAGGGCTTCGCCAAGCACCACTGGATATGAGGAGAAAGAGAGGGAGGGCTGCACCAACAGGCAGAGATCGAATCACGTGTTATGGGCAGCCCCAGGCCTCACTATATATAGGGGAGAGGGAGGAGGGTGCGCCCCCTCTAGGGTTCCCACCCCTAGAGGGGCGGCAGCCCTAGATGGGAAAAGGGGTGGCGGCCAAGGGAGGATTCCCTCCCCCCCAAGGCACCTAGGAGGTGCCTTCCCCTCCTAGGACTCTTCCTTAGGGTTCCCCTTTCACCCTAGGCACAAGGGCCCTAGGGGAAGTGGCGCCCCAGCCCACTTTGGGCTGGATCCCTTCCCACTTCAGCCCATGTGACCCTCCAGGATAGGTGGCCCCACCCGGTGGGCCCCCGGGACCCTTCCGGTGGTCCCGGTACAATACCGATGACCCCGAAACTTGTCCCGATGGCCGAAATAGGACTTCCTATATATAAATCTTTACCTCCGGACCATTCCGGAACTCCTCGTGACGTCCGGGATCTCATACGGGACTCCGAACAACATTCAGTAACCACATACAAGCTTCCTTTATAACCCTAGCGTCATCGAACCTTAAGTGTGTAGACCCTACGGGTTCGGGAGACAAGCAGACATGACGGAGATGACTCTCCGGTCAATAACCAACAGCGGGATCTGGATACCCATGTTGGCTCCCACATGTTCCACGATGATCTCATCGGATGAACCACGATGTCAAGGACTCAATCGATCCCGTATACAATTCCCTTTGTCTATCGGTACGATACTTGCCCGAGATTCGATCGTCGGTATCCCGATACCTTGTTCAATCTCGTTATAGGCAAGTCTCTTTACTCGTTCCGTAACACATCATCCCATGATCAACCCCTTGGTCACATTGTGCACATGATGATGTCCTACCGAGTGGGCCCAGAGATACCTCTCCGTTTACACGGAGTGACAAATCCCAGTCTCGATTTGTGCCAACCCAACAGACACTTTCGGAGATACCTGTAATGCACCTTTATAGCCACCCAGTTACGTTGTGACGTTTGGTACACCCAAAGCATTCCTACGGTATCCGGGAGTTGCACAATCTCATGGTCTAAGGAAAAGATACTTGACATTAGAAAAGCTTTAGCATACGAACTACACGATCTTTGTGCTAGGCTTAGGATTGGGTCTTGTCCATCACATCATTCTCCTAATGATGTGATCCCGTTATCAACGACATCCAATGTCCATAGCCAGGAAACCATGACTATCTGTTGATCACAACGAGCTAGTCAACTAGAGGCTCACCAGGGACAGATTGTGGTCTATGTATTCACACGTGTATTACGATTTCCGGATAATACAATTATAGCATGAATAAAAGACAATTATCATGAACAAGGAAATATAATAATAATACTTTTATTATTGCCTCTAGGGCATATTTCCAACATAGGCTTGCTAGACAAACGGAGGGCACGCTTGCAATATCAATAAGAGAGGGGATGGCTGCCTGTCTGTGCATGTGCGTGTGAGAGACGGGTCAGGAGGCATGCACGAATGATGAGGGGGCGATATGGCTGTGGTAAGTAGACGTAACTACGTAGGAAGATCAATCGTCCTTTCTTAGAGAAAGGAGAGACATAACTTGTGAGGTACGTCGATCGATGGGGGGGGAATAGTTAAAGTCGACCTAGGTATATGTTGGGAGATCGATCCGTATACATGCATGTGTGTGTTAGAAGCAAATGAGGCACGGGGAGAAGGATAGAGAGAGGGATGCATCTAGGAGGTGGTACGAGAGGCATACTATATCGAGGGGGGAGGATTGTGCGAGTACGAGATCGATGAAAAGAGTGGTGGGAGTGAGGCATGGATGGTGATAAGAGAAGAGGGGAAGCTTGTGTTTGCGCTAGGCACACCTGGCTAGAGAGGCATATCGATCGATGCGTGTCGTAAAGAAGGAGATGGGGGGCCTACACACACCATGGGTGAACGACCTAAAGTGAAAAGACAAATTTGCGCGATGGAGCTAGAGAATGCTGAGGGAGGGTGAGAGGGATGCGGGCGTGTGCATGCACGAGAGAAAGTTAGCGCTAGCTACAAAGATAAGAGGATTGTGTGGGTGTAAAAGACGAATGGAGATCATACTTCATTATAAAAAGTGAATTCGGATATTTGAAGAATTTATCATAGTGTTTTAAACCTACGCATGTGTGAATATATATAACGGTGATACACATGGTGTGGTTATGAACATGTTATACTACATATAATATATTTTATCTCTACTCTTATAAAAAATGGAGTTGTTGATGATGGTGTGCCTGCCATCCTGCAATATAGGCCGTCTGATTTATACCTGGAGGATAGGAAGGAAACTATGGCAATTTTGAAAAAAGATACCCACACCCCTCTCCATATTTGCAAATTAGGCCTCCCCTTGATCATGTTGATGTTCTGTGGAACGCATGGGCATCTTGCTAGTACTACGTATAATACATAGAACATTGATTATAATTTGGGCTAATGTGTGGCTTTTGCAGCTCAGGTCTAAATACTTGTCATAATGTAGGGGGCGGGGCACTATACTTTGTGTGATAAACACGGTGTACATATGGAACATGGTTTAGATTATGAATATATAGTTAGTACATCAAATGTACTATTATTTGGAATCAACATCAAGTGTATTCAAAAAATAGAATTCGAGTTCATGTAGTACACATAGTTCATATCTATCTCTATAGTAACCATGTGGTGTGTTATTAAGGTAATACACGAATGATGGTTGAAGTTGGCAACAGTCATGATTGTAGATTCTTATTGAAATAGAGAAACAAATTCAAATTCAGTTCGAATTGCAGCGGTAGTATAGACATTTGGAATGCACTAAAATGTTGGTATGAGTAGGTTACATGCATTATACTGCAAGCGAAAACAATTAATTGGACATAACATGGATTCATACTCCCTCCTTCCATCTATATAGGGCGTAATGCGTTTTTTAAGACCGCCTTTGACTATTGACGAGATTAATAATACATGACATGCACAATGTGAAAATTATATCATTGAAAGCTCCTTTCACGGACGAATTTAATGGTGTGCTTTGTGTAAGTTGCATGTCATATATTATTGCTCTAATATTTGGTCAAAGTTAGCATCAAAAAACGCATTAGGCCCTATTTAGATGGAAGGAGGGAGTAGCTTTGAATAGCATTTGTATAGTAAAACGGGGCAAGACTCTCTCTTTGCGTGGTGTGAATAGTTTTATTTTTTTCGTTTTCTTTTTGGTTGAGGGAAGTGCGAATTGACTTGGTACGTACAAGTACAATATTACATGTTAGGCTTGTCCCTAAAATTCAACCTGCGCCTTGTTATATCCTGAAAATTCAAATATCGTGCTCCTAAAACTGGCGCCTTCACAACCCGCGCCTTGCTATCCCGAAATTACAACGCGCGCGAAAACTCCCTCCAGCTGCCAAATCCCGACACGCGAAATCCCCCTTCTAACCCTGAGTCGAAAGGGCCACTAGTTCAAATCGGTGGGGGGTACTTTTGTAACACACACTACATTTTGGACAAGCGCGTCCCTAAGTCATGGTTCACCCCCTCCCATCGCCCCCTTTTCGCCATTCGAAATCCCAGGCCGCCATAACCTTTCTGCTCTAGCTGCGAAACCCCCACCCTCCTCTGTCCGCCACCTCACCGATGCCCAGCCGGAGCCTCTTCCCCGACGACGTCGTCCAGCGCAACAGCTCGACGTCCCTCGTCCACCTCCCCGGATGAGGATCTGTCGTCCATCTCGTCGTCCCGGCGGTTCAGCCGCCCTGTCCTCCACCTCCAAGGAGTTGCTCCGATGATCGCCTCGTCTATCGCGGCTGCTCCATCCCCACAGCGCTGCCTTAACCTATTCCACCGAAACCACAACATCTTGACTGACTCCTCGGACGAAGCTGAGGCCTACTCGGCACCACCAAAGAGGTTGTACACTCATCGCATCGCACCTTCTCCTTAACTCGACCTCCCGGCACCGACGGTGCTCCATCACGCACCCCCATGGAGCGGCTACCTTGAAGCCGGCGCCACGGGCGACATCTCCACGGCGGCTCTCCCCTAGTGCGAGGCCCCTTCGACAGCAGCGTCCATACCAGCGGGATCTGCTGCTGCTGCTTCGGCTCTCGCTCGCTAGCTCGCGTTGCTGCTGTTGCTCTCCCCCTCACTCGTGCTACTGCTCTGCTCCAATTTAGCTACACTTCAGTCGTCTGAATCGACTTTTGCGTCAGTCGATTTTCAGGGGGTGGGGGGCTTGCCGGAGTTAAGGAAGAACCACCCGCAGTGGGGACAGGGGCTCGCCGGATAGGTACCCCACTATCTATCTTAGGGTTTAGGGTGGGGGCGGGGGGCCTAGAGGGCTGGCCGGGGCGGCGGCGGACCAGCGGTGGGGAGTTGTTTCAGGGTGGCGAGGCGGCGCTGTGGCCGGCGGTTCGGCCGGTGGTGGCTGGCGGCTCAGGGGGGTGGAGGTTGAAGATGAACTGCAGGCCCTCCATAAACTACATGTCAAGTGCCTCTCTGCTACGATTGCGTTCAGTTTCGACAGTAACATTCAGATTCCACAGTAAATTTCAGTTTCGACAGTTAAGTTCAGAGTCAACAGTTTTTACCTCATCTGTTGTAGTCAGGTGGTTTTTGGTGATGTAAATTTTACATCTATTTTATATCATCTATTGGATATGCTATTAGAATCCCACTTGAGATTGACGATGTCTGTCTTGTGCTGCTTCAGCCTTGATGTCTTACGGCTCACCGGAGCTGCTCCAACGACAGAACGATCCATGACAATAGAGCAGTGCCCTGGACGCCGTCTACAGATTCCTCAGATCTTCCTCCACACCTCCGACGGCCACCTCTGCCTCAACAGCTTCAGCGACCAACCCAATGATGCTGAGGTCGACACGGCTACGGCAAAGAGGTTGTACACTTGTTGCATCACTTATTACTATACATTCATGTCAATCCATTAGGGCTATTTTGGTTCAACGGAAAAACGTAGCAATAGGGAATTTTCCAATGGCACTCTACTATTCAATTATTCATGCATTTTGTTGAAAAGAATGAAGCAAAACATCCACCTGGACTTACTTTTCAAAATCCTATGCATGAAAACAAGACCAAGTGCATTAGTGGCAGAATAACATTCTAACTATACACGCTTTCATATGGTTTCACTTTATTTTGGCCATGTTTCTTTGCATTCCTCTGCTCTTCCAATTCCTGTAAACCAAACACCAAAGTTGACAGAAATCCTCTGTTTACAAATGCTCTGTTTACCATGTGCATTCCTATCCTATTCCAGTGTTTTTCCTATCCCTACGTTTTTAGAATCATGCAAGCCAAATGAGCCCTTACAGAATTACTTCAGTTACAGGTAGGTGTCGAAGGGAACTTTGTGTGGTTTGTCCTGCTCCTGCCGCGACGTCATCCACCTCACCTGAGTTGTTTCATCGACAGAAGCATCCACCAAACCAGACACCACGACTCCCGACCGTCTTTCGCCGCCTCAGATCTCCTTCCCTGCCGCCGGCACCCACCGCAACGGCATCACCATCATCAACTCTGCAGATGAACCTGAGGAGTGCACGGGTCCACAAGAGAGGTCGCACTCTT
The DNA here is from genome assembly GCA_963921465.1 of Triticum timopheevii. Taxonomy (NCBI): domain Eukaryota; kingdom Viridiplantae; phylum Streptophyta; class Magnoliopsida; order Poales; family Poaceae; genus Triticum; species Triticum timopheevii. Next base: position 558,653,697 of record OY997266.1, read on the forward strand.
TTATTTCTGCTTATGTTATGCATTGCTTAAAATTACCTACTACTTTATCGTCATGTTCACCTCTTGGACTCCAAGTCAGGTCCAAATTAATGTTCAAACTTGAGTTCTAAATTAGTTGTGAGGTACATACCGAGGAAGCAATAAATAGTGTCTCTGTCTAATATCTGGTTCACCTAGGGTATGCCTATGTTGTTCATCTTGGGTGGGAAACAAATAATAAAGAAATCATCATCTGTCTTTTTATTAAATTAAAGCAATCATCAGCATGCTATCATTATTTTTGGATCCATCCACTGGTTGTTACCATCACTCTAAATTTCTGCATGCTCTCCTTACATAATCTCACCATATTTTTTTGTATGCATGTCAGATATTGTACACAGTCATGCTGAACATGTAGAGAGAAACAGAAGAGTTTTGCGTGGCAATACAATGTCATGTAGACATTGCTCCATGGTGGGTTCAATGGCAAACCCTTCCCGCCCCTCTCCAGATTGTAATTCAGAGGAAGATATCTGTTCTGAGGCGGATTCAGACGCCTCTGACCACTCCTATTTACCCCCCAAGGTGTTTGCTCTACCTTGGCATGATGATGTTAGTCATATCATGCATATGTTGCCTTGCAGTGCCTACTTTTGACATCATATATGTCATCTGCTTAGTTTAGAAATATTCTGTAATGCCACCTGTTTAGTTTCTATAGCATATATGGGAATTATGTTGTCTCATGTCTTTTAGCCAGCCATAATATATGTGAAATGTGCAATGCCATCCTGTTTAACCAGGCATCATATATTTGAATGATATCTTGCCCATCCTTTTCTTCATTACATTTCCATTTGTCGACAATGTTTGTACATTAAACTACTCTTCCTATGAATCAGCCATTTGGGTGGGAGATGGAAAAATCTGGAGTGAAAACAAGGCCTTCAGAGCTGACAGTGCTACCTGTCGAAGCAGATCTCTTGTTGGGTCCCGATAGCTCCTCAGAGATGGATTCAGAGATAGATGACCAGTCCTATTCCCCTACCGAGGTGTATGCTCTAACTTGACACGGTTATACTGATCATATCATGCGTATGGTGTCTTGCATTGCATAGTTTAGACATCATATACACAATATTCAACACCATGTTCTTAGTTCAGACATCATATCGAATACCCTCTGTTTAGCATATAAATCACATATGTGAATTGAATGATGCGATCCTGATTACTTAGATAACATGTAGGTGAATTATGTCATGCGATCATGTTTAGTTATTCATCATATCTTTGAATTATGTTATGCTATGCTATCCAGTTTAGATAGACATCATATATGTGAAATTATGTCATGCTATCCGTTTTAGTTAAACAATATACATGTCAACTTTTTCATGCCCTCTTTTTTCCACACTATCTATTGCATATGTCTCTCATACAATGTTTGTACATTCGACTATGTTTCCTGTTTATCAGCCATTTGAATTGGAGCGGGTGATGCCTGTATCTAGCGGACTAAAAACATGGTCTTCAAATAAAACAGTGCTACCTCTTGGTGGAGATAGCACCCCGGTTGTACATGCATGAGAACCAGCCCTACCACACATAACCCAAACTCTCGCAGATTGTACCCCTACTGCGATGGAAGAGAACTAGCTTCACCCAATCTAACCCCAACCCCAGCAGATAGTAACCCAGTTCCTGTTGACATAGCACCATCTCCACCATAGAGCTCCCAAACAAGAGCAGTTAGTAAGGCAACTCCAGTGCCCAAAGGGCCAGTACTACCACGGCAAACCCCAACTCCACCAGTTAGTACGCCTATTCCTGTGGAGGAAGCACAACCAGCTAGTCGTAGTTTAGCATCTATCGCATTTGATATTGTTAAATCATATGTGCGTATCTTCCCATCTTGGAAATATTATACTGAAGATGAAGGAAAATGCCAGTTGCAGGTGTTTATCCAGGAGTTATGTGTAAGTAATGTTAATGGTAATTACTTTGCTTTCTCCCATACATCCTACCTCCATGATGGTTATAATATAACAAATTTTCCCATTTTTCTCTATAGAGAAGGACCGATTTGGAAACTCAGGATGAGGTAACCTGTGCTAATACCTCTGCTATCTTCAAGAATGCTTGGTGGCAGTATCGGAATTACCCGAAGAAAACGTACTTCACCGGCAAAGAAACTCATCAAATTCCCTTACGTTCTCCTGAGACACATTTACTGGACGATGACTGGGAACACCTTGTTCTGTACTGGTCCCGAACTAAGAATGTGGTAAGGTCTATGAGCTAATTTTCTATTTTTAAGTATTATATTCTTGCATCTTACTGTACTCTGTTCATGTAGAACAAGTGCCTAAACCTCAAGAACAACTGTTCTACTTTAAGATTCCATTGCTATCATAGTTAAAAAAGTGCTAGGCGTTAATTGTGCATTTTGCCACTGATAACCCACAAATATAGGGGATCGCAACAGTTTTCGAGGGTAGAGTATTCAACCCAAATTTATTGATTCGACATAAGGGGAGCCAAAGAATATTCTCAAGTATTAGCAGCTGAGTTATCAATTCAACCATGCCTGGAAACTTAGTATCTGCAGCAAAGTGTTTAGTAGCAAAGTAATATGATAGTGGTGGTAATGGTAACAAAAGTAAAGACAGCAAAAGTAATGTTTTTGGTATTTTGTAGTGATTGTAACAGTAGCAACGGAAAAGTAAATAAGCGAGAACCAGTATATGGAAAACTCGTAGGCACCGGATTAGTGATGGATAATTATGCCTGATGCGGTTCATCATGTAGCAGTCATAACATAGGGTGACACAGAACTAGCTCCAGTTCATCAATGTAATGTAGGCATGTATTCCGTATATAGTCATACGTGCTTATGGAAATGAACTTGCATGACATCTTTTGTCCTACCCTCCCGTGGCAGCGGGGTCCTATTGGAAACTAAGGGATATTAAGGCCTCCTTTTAATAGAGAACCGGAACAAAGCATTAGCACATAGTGAATACATGAACTCCTCAAACTATGGTTATCACCGGGAGTGGTCCCGATTATTATCACTTCGGGGTTGCCGGATCATAACACATAGTAGGTGACTATAGACTTGCAAGATAGGATCAAGAACACACATATATTCATGAAAACATAATAGGTTCAGATCTGAAATCATGGCACTCGGGCCCTAGTGACAAGCATTAAGCATAGCAAAGTCATAGCAACATCAATCTCAGAACATAGTGGATACTAGGGATCAAACCCTAACAAAACTAACTCGATTACATGATAAATTTCATCCAACCCATCACCGTCCAGCAAGCCTACGATGCAATTACTCACGCACGGTGGTGAGCATCATGAAATTGGTGATGGAGGATGGTTGATGATGACGACGGCGATGAATCCCCCTCTCCGGAGCCCCAAACGGACTCCAGATCAGCCCTCCTGACAGAAATTAGGGCTTGGCGGCGGCTCCGTATCGTAAAACGCGATGATTTCTTCTCTCTGATTTTTTCTCCCCGAAAGCCAATATATGGAGTTGGAGTTGGCGTCGGAGGGCCACCAGGGGGCCCACGAGGTAGAGGGCGCGCCCAGGGGGGTGCCCCCCACCCTCGTGAGCAGGGTGTGGGCCCCCTGATCTTCATCTTTGGCGAGGATTTTTTATTGTTTTTTCTAAGGTGTTTCGTGGAGTTTCAGGTCATTCCGAGAACTTTTATTTTCTGCACATAAAACAACACCATGGCAATTCTGCTGAAAATAGCGTCAGTCCGGGTTAGTTCCATTCAAATCATACAAGTTAGAGTCCAAAACAAGGGCAAAAGTGTTTGGAAAAGTAGATACGACGGAGACGTATCAACTCGCCCAAGCTTAAACCCTTGCTTGTCCTCAAGCAATTCAGTTGACAAACTGAAAGAGAAAAAGAAAAACTTTTACAAACTCTGTTTGCTCTTGTTGTTGTAAACATGAAAAGCCAGCACTCAAGTTTTAGCAAATATTATAAACTAACCATACTCACAATAACACGTAGGTCTCACAATTACTCATATCAATAACATAATCATCTAGCGAGCTATAATAATAAAACTCGGATGACAACACTTTCTCAAAATAATCATAGCATGATATAACAGAATGGTATCTCGCTAGCCCTTTCTGAGACCGCAAAACATAAATGCAGAGCACCTTTAAAGATCAAGGACTGACTAAACATTGTAATTCATGGTAAAAGAGATCCAGTCAAGTCATACCCAATATAAACCAATTATAATGAATGCAAACGACAGTGTGCTCTCCAGCGGGTGCTTTTAATAAGAAGGGTGATGACTCAACATAAAAGTAAATGGATAGGCCCTTCGCGGAGGGAAGCAGGGATTTGTAGAGGTGCCAGAGCTCGATTTGAATTAGAGAAAAATTATATTTTGAGCGGCATACTTTCATTGTCAACATAGCAACTAAAAGACGACGATATCTTCCATGCTAAACAGATTATAGGTGGTTCCCAAACAGAATGGTAAAGTTAATACTCCCCCTCCTCCACAAGCATCAATCCATGGCTTGCTCGAAACAACGAGTGCCTCCAACATTCAACGGGTCCCAGGGGGAGTTTTGTTTGCAATTATTTTGATTTAGTTTGCATAAAGCATAGGACTGGGCATCCCGGATACCAGCCATTTTCTCGTGAATGAGGAGCGAAGTCCACTCCTCTTGAGAATAACCCGCCTAACACGGAAGATAAGGGCAGCCCTAGTTGACATATGAGCTATTCGAGCATGCAAAATAGATTGTTTATTTGAAGGTTTACAGTTTGGCACATACAAATTTACTTGGAACGGCAGGTAAATACCGCATATAGGAAGGTATAGTGGACTCATATGGAATAACTTTGGGGTTTAAGGAGTTTGGATGCACAAGCAGTATTCCCGCTTAGTACAGGTGAAGGCTAGCAAAAGACTGGGAAGCGACCAACTGAGAGAGCGACAACAGTCGTGAACATGCACTAAAATTAATTCACATCAAGTGCAAGCATGAGTAGGATATAATCTACCATGAACATAAATGTCATGAAGGCTATGTTGATTTGATTCAACTACATGCGTGAACATGTGCCAAGTCTAGTCACTCAATTCATTTAAAGGAGGATACCATCCCATCATACCACATCATAATCATTCTAATAGCATATTGGCACGCAAAGTAAACCATTATAACTCATAGCTAATCAAGCATGGCACAAGCAACTATAATCTCTAAATGTCATTGCAAATATGCTTACTTCATAATAGCTGACTCAGGAACGATGAATTATCATATTTACAAAAATAGGAGAGGTCGAGTTCATACCAGCTTTTCTCATCCCAATAAGTCCATCATATATCATCATTATTGCCTTTCACTTGCACGACCAAATGATGTGTATAATAATAAGAGTGCGCGTGCATTGGACACCTATGAAGAGAGCAAAATAATGTATAGCAGGAAAGTGAACGCTCCCTATAGTGGCTTGTGTTATATCTCTAGACTCCCCCACAGTTATTCTAGCAAGAAAGTCTCTATATTCAGATTTAGGGGGATCCCTGACATTACCCCAAGATGGAAGTTTGCAAGCGGAAGTGAAATCCTCTAAGTCCATGGTATAAGATTTGTCATAAAGGTCAAACATGACTGAAGGAGAATTACGCGAAGATGAAAACTCAAACCTCCTCACAAATGAACTTGTGAGATCATGATACTGGGGGCATTTGTCAGCTTCAAAGTCCTCAAGACCGGCGTTACTCAAATATGTGCTAAATTCTTCTTTGATTCCCACTTGATTCATAAAATTTTCCGAAGGCCATTCACAGGGCCTCACAGGAGCGTCTCTTGGTGGTTCCTCGTCAGCATCACGTATTGCAAGTCTGGGACCTTGCTTCCTTGAAGAACCACCCTGGAATATCCTCCTAAACATATTGTTTCCTCGGAAAAATTTCTGAAATTTTTAGTAACTTCAAATAAAAGTGAACCATCTTCAATAAAATTGATAGCAAAAACTCCCACAAGTGCCTAGAGCCTATATCAAGCATTAGAACTACTTGGAACCACATAAATTTGACATGCAAGCTCAAGAACATGGTCACCTATGCAGCACAAATTTGCAATGAATAAAGCACTAGAACAAAAACTAATTGGACCAATGGAGGAGTCACATACCAAGGAACAATCTCCCCAAGCAGTTTTGCGAGAGGTGCCTTGAGCAAGGAGATCGAAAATCACAGCAACGGGGGCTGGAACTCGTGCTTGAGTTGGTTTTTCGTGTTTGTGTGAAGCAGAGGAAGAAGATGGGTGCAGGGATAAGTGGAGGAGGGCCACCGTGGGCCCACGAGGTAGGGGGGCGTGCCCTCCACCCTCGTGGCCAGGTGGCAGCTCCCCCCGCGGTAATTTTTGCACAGTAAATCCTCAAATATTCCCAAAAAAATCATATTAAATTGGCATGGCATTCTGAGCACTTTTATTTTTGGGATATTTTTATATTGCACGGATAAGTCAGGAAACAGACAGAAAAATACTATTTTACTTTATTTCTACGAGATAACAGAAAATATAAAAAGGGTACAGAAGGTTGTGCTTCTAGTTTCATCCATCTCGTGATCATAAAAATGAACCCACTAACAAGGTTGATCAAGTCTTGTTAACAAACTCATTCCGAATAACATGGAATCAGAGAAATTTCGAATGACACTAAGTTACCTCAACGGGGATATGAAAATCCCCAACAATAAGAATATCATACTTTTTCTTGACAGTAGGGAGAGGAAATTCAAAACCTCCAAATATAATCGATGGAATTTTTCCAATAGAGTTGATACTATAAACTTGAGGTTGTTTCCTCGGAAAATGTACCGTGTGCTCATTGCCATTAACATGAAAAGTGACATTGCCTTTGTTGCAATCAATAACAGCCCCTCAGTATTAAGGAAAGGTCTTCCAAGAATAATAGACATACTATCATCCTCGGGAATATCAAGAATAACAAAGTCCGTTAAAATAGTAACGTTTGCAACTACAACAGGCACATCCTCACAAATACCGACAGGTATAGCAGTTGATTTATCAGCCATTTGCAAAGATATTTCAGTAGGTGTCAACTTATTCAAGTCAACTCTACGATATAAAGAGAGAGGCATAACACTAACACCGGCTCCAAGATCACATAAAGCAGTTTTAACATAATTTCTCTTAATGGAGCATGGTATAGTAGGTACTCCTGGATCTCCAAGTTTCTTTGGTATTCCAAACTTAAAAGTATAATTAGCAAGCATGGCGGAAATTTCAGCTTCAGGTATCTTTCTTTTATTAGTAATAATATCCTTCATATACTTAGCATAAGGATTTGTTTTGAGCACATCAGTTAATCGCATACGCAAAAAGATGGGTCTAATCATTTCAGCAAAGCGCTCAAAATCTTCATCATCCTTTTTCTTGGATGGTTTCAGAGGAAAAGGCATGGGTTTCTGAACCCATGGTTCCCTTTCTTTACCATGTTTCCTAGCAACGAAGTCTCTTTTATCATAACGTTGATTCTTTGATTGTGGGTTATCAAGATCAACAGCAGGTTCAACTTCTACAGCATTATCATTACTAGGTTGAGCATCAACATGAACATTATCATTAACATTATCACTAGGTTCATGTTCATCACCTGATTGTGTTTTAGCATCAGAAATAGAGATATCATTTGGATTCTCAGGTGGTTCAGCAATAGGTTCACTAGAAGTTTGCAAAGTCCTATCATTTTTCTTTTTCTTCCTTTTAGAAGAACTAGGTACATCAATATTATTTCTCTGAGAATCTTGCTCGATTCTCTTAGGGTGGCCTTCAGGATACAAAGGTTCCTGAGTCATTCTACCAGTTCTAGTAGCCACTCTAATAGCATAATCATTTTTCTTACTATTCATTTCATCAAGCACTTCTTTCTGAGCTTTGAGTACTTGTTCTACTTGAGTGGTGACCATAGAAGCATGTTTGCTAACAAGTTTAAGTTCACCTCTAATATCAGCCATAAAATCACCCAAGCATTTAATCATAAAGGTATTCTGTTTTAATTGTCTACCAAAATAAGCATTAAAATCATCTTGCTTAAACATAAAGTCATCAAACTCATCCAAGCACTGACTAGCAATTTTAGTAGGAGGGACTTCAGCTTTATCATATCTATAGAGAGAATTTACCTTTACTACCTGTGTCGGGATATCGGGAGGTTCTTCAGTGAATAAGTAATTGAGATCATATACTTCTTCAACAGGCGGTAAATTAAGACCGTGTATTTCTTCAATAGGAGGTAAATTCTTAACATCTTCAGCTTTAATACCTTTTTCTTTCATAGATTTCTTTGCCTCTTGCATATCTTCGGGACTGAGAAATAGAACACCTCTATTCTTCGGAGTTGGTTTAGGAATAGGCTCAGTAATTCGCTCTGGAGCTGGCTCAGGAGGTGGCTCGGGAGGTGCCCAATTATTTTCATTTGCCAACATATTATTCAATAGAATTTCAGCTTCATCCGGTGTTCTTTCCCTGAAAAGAGAACCAGCACAACTATCCAGGTAATCTCTGGAAGCATCAGTTAGTCCATTATAAAAGATATCAAATATTTCAGGTTTCTTAAGAGGATGATCAGGCAAAGCATTAAGTAACTTGAGAAGCCTCCCCCAAGCTTGTGGGAGACTCTCTTCTTCAATTTGCATGAAGTTGTATATTTCCCTCAAAGCAGCTTGTTTCTTATGAGCAGGGAAATATTTAGCAGAGAAGTAATAAATCATATCCCGGGGACTTTGCACACAACCAGGATCAAGAGAATTAAACCATGTCTTAGCATCGCCCTTTATTGAGAACTGAAATATTTTGAGTAAATAAAGGTAGCGCGATCTCTCATTATTAGTAAACAGGGCAGCTATATCATTTAACTTAATAAGATGTGCCACAACAGTTTCAGATTCATAGCCATAAAAAGGATCAGATTCAACCAAAGTAATTATATCTGGATCAACAGAAAAATCATAATAATTCTTATCAGGAACACAGATAGTGAAGTAGCAAAAGCAGGGTCGGGTCTCATCCTATCTCTAAGAGATTCTTTACTCCATTTAATTAGCAGCCTCTTAAGTTCGTATCTATCCTGGCAAGCAAAAATAGCTGCAGAAGATTCAGTATCAAAAAGATAACCCTCAGGAATAGCAGGCATGTTCTCATCATCACTATCATCATCGTATTCAGATTCAATAATTTCTCTTTCTCTAGACCTAGCAATTTTCTCATCAAGAAAATCACCAAGGGGCACAGTATTATCAAGCATAGAAGTAGTTTCATCATAAGTATCATGCATAGCAGAAGTGGCATCATCAATAACATGCGACATATCGGAATTCATAGCAGTAGTAGGTTTAGGTGTCGCTAGCTTACTCATAATAGAAGGAGAATCTAGTGCAAGACTAGATGGCAGCTCCTTACCTCCCCTCGTAGTTGAGGGCAAAATAGTAGTTTGATCATCTTTCAAGTTCTTCATACTGTCCAACAGATATAAATCCCAAGTGACTCAAAGAATAGAGCTATGCTCCCCGACAACGGCGCCAGAAAAAGGTCTTGATAACCCACAAGTATAGGGGATCGCAATAGTTTTCGAGGGTAGAGTATTCAACCCAAATTTATTGATTCGACCACACCTGGAAACTTAGTATCTACAGCAAAGTGTTTAGTAGCAAAGTAATATGATAGTGGTGGTAACGGTAACAAAAGTAAAGACAACAAAAGTAATGTTTTTTATATTTTGTAGTGATTGTAACAATAGCAACGGAAAAGTAAATAAGCGAGAACCAGTATATGGAAAACTCGTAGGCACCGGATTAGTGATGGATAATTATGCCGGATGTGGTTCGTCATGTAACAGTCACAACATAGGGTGACACAAAACTAGCTCCAGTTCATCAATGTAATGTAGGCATGTATTCCGTATATAGTCATACGTGCTTATGGAAAAGAACTTACATGACATCTTTTGTTCTACCCTCCCGTGGCAGCGGGGTCCTATTGGAAACTAAGGGATATTAAGGCCTCCTTTTAATAGATAACCGGAACAAAGCATTAGCACATAGTGAATACATGAACTCCTCAAACTATGGTCATCACCGGGAGTGGTCCCGATTATTATCACTTCGGGGTTGCCGGATCATAACACATAGTAGGTGACTATAGACTTGCAAGATAGGATCAAGAACACACATATATTCATGAAAACATAATAGGTTCATATCTGAAATCATGGCACTCGGGCCCTAGTGACAAGCATTAAGCATAGCAAAGTCATAGCAACATCAATCTGAGAACATAGTGGATACTAGGGATCAAACCCTAACAAAACTAACTCGATTACATGATAAATCTCATCCAACCCATCACCGTCTAGCAAGCCTACAATGCAATTACTCACGCACGGCGGTGAGCATCATGAAATTGGTGATGGAGGATGGTTGATGATGACGACGGCGATGAACCCCTCTCTCCGGAGCCCCGAACGGACTCCAGATCAGCCCTCCCGAGAGAGATTAGGGCTTGGCGGCGGCTCCGTATCGTAAAACGCGATGATTTCTTCTCTCTGATTTTTTCTCCCCGAAAGCCAATATATGGAGTTGGAGTTGCCGTCGGAGGGCCACCAGGGGGCCCATGAGGTAGGGGGGCACGCCCCCCACCCTCGTGAGCAGGGTGTGGGCCCCCTGGTCTTCATCTTTGGCGAGGATTTTTTTATTGTTTTTTCTAAGGTGTTCCGTGGAGTTTCAGGTCATTCCGAGAACTTTTATTTTCTGCACATAAAACAACACCATGGCAATTCTGCTGAAAACAGCGTCAGTTCGGGTTAGTTCCATTCAAACATACAAGTTAGAGTCCAAAACAAGGGCAAAAGTATTTGGAAAAGTAGATACGACGGAGACGTATCAGCCACCGCCTTGCGCTTTACTGACCAAAGCGCATGCTTATGCGCAGTTATGCACAGATTAAGCGTAGTTATGCGCAATGCGTTTTGCCAACGCCTAGAGCCTAGGAGTGCTTAAGCGCTCGCTTAGGCGCGCCTTTTTTAACTATGATTGCTATCGTGCATACTCCTTTGCTCTTGTATCATTGTATTTACTCATACAAACTTATTTTTAAATTGAAGGATCCAATCAAAACTCCAATGACACAGCAGGTATGTTCACGCATGTTTCTTTAACAGGTTTGCTCTTATCAATAGCTCTGTTGATTTCAGTTTCAATTATGTATACAGTTGACTTCTCATATCATGCACATTACTAGCATCACAACAGAGCCAATAGTGTTGTTGTATATGTAGACCCGTGGTACCCATCTGAAATCTTGTTGTGTCGTGTAGTTTCCCACGCTTTGTATTCTTTCACTACTGCTTTGTCTTGAACTGATATGATTTGAACCGTGTCTCTATTTTGATTTGGCAAGACAATGCAGTGACCATAGGACATAGATATATGTTTGTTTGATGCTTTTATTATATACTAGTACTTGGCAATAGAATACTTGGTAGTTTAATCTTGTCCACCTTACTAATGAACTGGTTCACCGAAATGAGTTTCATATACTAGTACATGCTAAACTTGTTATGTGTCTGCTTGTTTCTTCTTTTAGAATGCTGATAGAATATTGGGGAAGAGTGCCTTATTAAGCAATGGTAAAGGAAGTAATGCAGATAAGGTTCAGGATAGTGACACATCCTTGTTGGTCTCCAACAAAGCTGATAAAACAGCTAAGGAAGACTATCTTGAAGACAGTGAGACAACCCCAAAGTCCTGTCTTGGTTTAGTGTTCGAGTTACTGGCCACTACCGCTTGCACAAGCTATTCAAACTCACTGTCTGAATCAGTTCGGTTTCTTGAGTCTCAACTACAAGCTGGAAGACATCGATCAGCTGTGCTGTGACAAGAAGCGGAAGGACTGCGGTAGTCCCTGGAGCATTCAGATGCATACTTTCTGGTGCAACAGCAAGCGTTGGAGGATTTTAGCGCCAAACAGGACAAAACTAATAAGCTTGCTAAGCTTATTGCCAGCATGTTGGATACCCAGGATAACGTCTCTTGAGCTCTTCTAAAGTTGTTTCAGTTATGCTCTTGTTTTGCTGCCGCGTTTATTTGCACTGGTGGCCAATTTTGACGGCCAGCGTATGTAATATGCTGCTTTGTTCCTATATTTGCACTGGTGGCGAACTTTGATGCCCAGTGGGTGTAATATGTGTAATAGCGGTAATAGGCTAGCGTTAATTGCTTGCTTATTTATTTCTTTATTGTCTTGTTTAATTGTTTGCTTGTAGTTACTGCAGTTCCTTTTCTTTGTTTTTTTAGTGGCCACAATAACCTATTTTTGGTAACTAGGCCAAAATAATCATGGCAACGCACGGACTGTTGTCACCATGGGCCTCCTGCGGGCCGTATGATCCATGGGCCTTCTACGGGCCGTAGGATGCATTGGCCTTCTATACGGGCCGTAGGATCCATGGGCCTTCTACGGGCCATACAATCCATGGGCCTTCTACCGGTTGTACGATCCATGGGCCTTCTATGGGCCGTAAGATCCATGGGCCTTCTACGGGGCGTATCATCATTTCGCCAATCATGGACCATATTATTTGTGGGCCATAAGGGCCGTTAATAGGTCGTATTTGATAACTCTATGAAAACAGCCCAATGGGTTTTTTTTGACATGAAAAAGGCCCAACGTATTAACGGGCCACAAACGGGCCGACTGTAACGACTGGCTGAATTTGGCCCACAAGCAGAAAATGACAGTAACGGGCCGTAAGTAACCGAATGCTGGAAATGAGCCCAAGAATAAATGGGCCCTAAGAAGGCCGAAAGATAACTTGGGCTGAAAACGGCCCAATGGAATAATGGGTCGTTAATGCTATAGAGTGATACACTGTTCATTACGGGCCAGTTTCACCACGGGTCGTTAATGGGCCAAGAGTTACAAAGGGCCTCATATGGGCCGAAAGACGTCATGGGCCATACATGGGTCGGAAGTTAAAACGGGTTGGAATCATATTGGACGGCCCAGATGAAGCTACTGGGCCTAATTCGGAGAGGTCGTAACGGGCTGTAAATGGGCTATATGCGAACAGGCCGTTAACAGGCTTTCCGTGGGCCGGCCCGCCATCTTTTGACCAAGTCAAACGGGCCGGCCTTTTCACAAGAATGGGCCTCTGTTGGGCCGTGCCACGTGTCGACGTATCATAGGCACCTTGGGTCCAATGAGTGGATGACATCTGTCCCAATGGTGAGCCGACACGTGTTTCCTCCAGCTAATGATGATTTTACACGTGGAAAATCACATTGGTCAGGGCTGTTAACGGGTTATCGGATCCAAAATCGGACCCGATAGCTTAACGGCGTTCCATTACGGTGGATGCCACGTGTCGGTCACCCTTGACGAAAGCACTTCTGTGACGCGCGATTTATCGTCATGGAAGTGGACACTTCCGTGATGATAATTTTGGTAATGTCATGGAACACTTCTACGACAGCACATGTATGACTATCTTGATTCTGTCATAAAATCGTCATGGATGTACATGCATGACAAAAAACGTGACCTACTGTGACAAACACGTATCATCACGTAAGTGTATTTTTTTGTAGTGTATGCTTGTGTTATTCATGCTCGTCAGTATGCCATGCTCATTCAGATATATGATTCATTGTGGTTATGCTTGATGATTATGTTGCACCTCCATGCTTATGTTGATATCATGCTCATGCATCGTAGTTGCATCTTGTTATTTTCATATGACTTAGCTTATTGCATTCAAGTTTAACCGGACTTAATTGAACTTGAACAACTGTTGGCTGAGTCATGGTGCTACTGAATCGAGCTGACCAGTGCAACCACATTTGCCTTTATGGGAAGGTCCTAATTGGGTCTATTGTCATGCCTCTCGCCGGTGCCTCCAACAAGGGAAGGTTATGGGCGCGCGCTACCCTGATCAGGTAGGCGGACATGAACCTTGTGTTCCCGTCGTTGTTGTATGGATCCATGTCCCCGTTTGGGACCGTTTATTTACCACGACGGTGGTCGTTGATGCCTTTGATAGGCACAGGGCCACCCATGACTTAGCCCAGAGGGGAGGTTGTCGAAGTGGCCGGGAGAGTGTCATGGGCAATAGATCGGTTTTGTTGGAACGCCTTTGCTCTACCCGAATGGGAGTGCGAGGCCATGGGTTCCGTGGTGTGGGTAAAGTGCGCTACCTCTATAGAGTGTGTGTGTTAAGTCTATCGATAGTCGCGCCTGCGGATATGGGCCCAGTTCGGAGTCGGTCACACTATGGGTCAACAGTAATAATAATGATGTGGTTAATAACAACCCTGGTTCGATGATGGAAGAAGTTGGTTGATCTTTACGTGACCGTGAGAGGATCACTGTGGTATCGAGGATACCGAGTTGTTGGATATTTGTGGCGTTATGCAAGAATCACGGGTAAAGGTCAAGCTCCTTGTGGTCATGTAATGATTACTACGGTATTGTTATGCCAAGCTTGATTTGATTCTGAGATGATCGTGTGATGTCCGCTGTGGTAAGTAATGCATGTTTTGGTTATGAGGTAACCGCCGAGCAAGAGTAAGTTGGTGCATATATGTTAACCTGTTGCATGTAGTATCATCATGTTCATATGATCATGCTAAAGTTGTATCATGTTCAGTTGTGCATGCCATGTGTTTATGCTAGTATCATGTTCATGATTGATTTAACCTGCTAATGCCATGCTGTTGTTTGTCATGATTGCTTTTGGTTATTGTGAGCTTGCGAGTACATTCAATGTATTGACCTGGCGTGTCATGACAGTTTGCAGGTCATGCCTGAATTGCTTGCTTGTTTGGTGTGGTTCCTGTGTTCGTGAGCTAGGATAAACGTTCCAGCCAGAGTCCCCGCGGATTGGAGTCCATCATCGCCGTTCGTTGTTCCGCTGCCAATAGTTCTTCCGCTGCCTGTAGAGGTTCCGCTGCCTCGAGTTGTTTTGCTGCTTGCATAAAGAAACTGTGGTTGGCATAGTGTCGTTGTGCTGGTGTTATTCATTGTAATATTGGAGACCTTGTATTCACATTCGGGTTGTAATAGAGAGTTGGTTTGTTCTATGCTAAGCAGTGCCGTATTCCAGAAGACTTCACCCCGATCTCTGGGCTGGAATACGGGTGCGTTTCGGTTTCTCTGAGCCGGGGTGCCACAGCCAAAGGATTGCAGAAGGTGCGGGTGAGTAGAGGGATGGCCTGACCAGCGGTGGGAGTATGGTGGGGCAGCGAGGCCTGAGGGGTAGCTGGCTTCCGATGCCGTTTATGGACTGATCCTTGGATCAACGGGCGACCAACTGCGGAAATTGCTCCCCTTGTCTTTGATCTTATCCCGCGGCAACGTCGAAAGACTCGCATGGTGCGCTACGGCCGGGCTGCATCAATGGACATGGGTACAAGACATTCAAGGCGCCCTTGGTCCCATGGCGATGGTACAGTACGTGCACCTTTGGCAGCAGGTGCGAAAAATCCAACTATGTGACTCCACCGACGAGATGCACTGGCACTGGACTTTCTCAGGCCAATACAGTGCCAAATCCTGCTACGAGCAGTTGTTGGTTGGCTCCGTTCTTGATCCCTATTGGCTCTTGATCTGGAAGGCATGGGTGCCGCTCCATGTCAAGGTTTCCCTATGGCTCGCTCTTCTCGACCGATGTTGGACCGCGGCTAGGGTCGCGCACCACAACCTCCCACACGGCGTGCCTTCTCAGCGATCAAGAACCGGAATGCCATCTTCTCGCTCACTGCTCATTCTCGCGTCAAATCTGATTCGACGTGCTTTCTTGGTGTAGGCCGCCGATTCCCCCGTCAAGCTCTAGAGACAATATCGTGGACTGGTGGGAGCACTCGAGCGCTCTAGTCCCTGCTTGCGCAAACAAAGGATTCAACTCCCTCGTCTTGCTCATGGCTTGGAGCTCTGGAAGCATAGAAATGGCTGCATTTTTCGATGGCTTGCGCCTCCAGAGCCATCGGGCTACATAACATAGTTGGCATAGGCTGATTTAGTTTTCTAGGGTTGAGCGGTCCTATTCTTCTACCGATACCGTCGTTTCGTGCACATATCTAAGTGTAACACATTGACCTTGTATTTCTCTCCACCTATCAATGAATGGTACGCAAGTTTTACTTATTCGCGAAAAAAAGGCACCGGAGTAACACGGTGCCAACTGCCAAATCAAAAAAGAAAAAAAAGAAAGTAGTGAGCTGAGCCATGTCTGCACACCATGCTTGCCATGTGGTGGGCAGCTGAGCCGTCGGATCGCCCCCGACGAGCCGAAACCGAACCTGACCAGCGAGCGGGCAGTCGCCGAGAAGAAACCACCAGCAAAGCAGCCGTGCGACCGCGACGACGCAACCAACAGCAGCAGTGCAGCAGCAACCCGAGGAAAAAGAAAGTAAAAATGGTCGGACTCCACAGAGACCGGCCACGAGGTGGGAGGGTAGAGGCACCAAGCACGCACCAAAAATAAGAGAAGGGGAAGGCGAGGCCGACGCCCGAAAATTACTTCGGGGGCCGGGGCGGAAGCGCGAATCCCCCCGAATCCCTCCCTCCCCCCGGATCCCAATCCCGACCCCGTCGCCAGCCAGATCTCGCCCCTCCTCCGGCGGGCTCGATCGCCATCGGCGGCGGCGGAGGCAGAGGCTGGACCGGCCGGCCGCGGGCGGTTCCGGGAGATCTGGCCGAGATTTGGTTTGGGCAGCTGGGTTGGCGGGAGGAGCCGGGTGCCCATGGCGTCGGCGTCGGCCTCCACCGACGTCGCGTCCTCGCGCGAGGCGAGTCGCCAGGCCGGGAAGAAAGCGGTAGGTCCTTGCTGCTGCCTATTGCTTACGTAGCCGTCGGTCACGGGCAATTGCTTGATAATCAACACCATTTTGGCCCCGTCACGCCCGACAGAATAGGAGAAATTGGATGTGCTGCATTGTTTAGCGAGCTAGCATTACGATTGTAGTTCAAGCAATCGTTTTAGCTCATCCCAGAGAAGCCAAATGGCACCGGATTCGCCTCCCATCATGCCACCCTCATGCTGAAACCATATATATTTAACTATTTAGGCCTCGATTTACCTTGAATGCTCATTCGGCATGATTTTGAGTATAGCATGGCTCTGGAATGACACTGTCCTGTTTTCTGAACCAGCTGGAGGAGTTCCGTAAGAAGAAGAAGAAGGCCGCGAAGAAGGCCGCCGCCGCTGTAGTAGACCAGGCAGCCCCTGTGGTTCCCAGCGTAGTGGAGAACCCCCTGCCAAACTCCAATAATGGCAACCCTGGACAGGGTTTGGTGTCTGATTTGGACTCAAGCACACCAAGCACATCATCTGCGCCATCTGCTTCCTATGAGAATGGCCCAACCACTTCTTCCAGAGTCACCGGATTTCTGTCGAATGGTCCTGTCGTTGTAGATGCATCAGCTAATGTTACTACTGTTGCCCCCCTGCAAGATTCTGTTGATGACGGAGGGAGCAAGTTTTATGGAAACTTGAGCTTCTCCGATCTTGTTAATGGGCATCATGATGATTGGAGAGGCGATACTGCCCGTAAAAGGGTAGAGCTCAGTCCTGACAAGGATGCCCCTTTAACATCTAAATTAAGTGCATCTGGAAACACTGACAGTGGTTCCCAGTCTACCGAGGTCTTGTCAAAATGGGGAGGAAATTCTTCGCTGAGTCAAGTACATGGTATCGAGCAATCCAGTTCATTTTCATCCGGCAACCTTCTTGGGAAGTCTGAAAGCACTTTCTCTCAGGATTACTCCCCAGAAAATGATATCTTTGGCCGCTTACGAGGTAAGATTGAAGCTCTATTTTCATATGTGTTGGCTACAATGCCTGATGACTGCCTTGACTATGCAGATCTTTTAACCTTTGTTTCTTCCCTTTGTGCAGCTACCTCCAAAGACTCTTCCCAAGCAGGGCACTCTGCATATACCAGCAACCGGGACTATGGCAGTATATTTAGTAGTTCTAAAGTCGCTGATGGTTTAGATCATGATGCAAATATTGGAATGCTTCGGAATGCATCAGATTCCACATCTACCAATTTTGATAAACAGGATCCTTTTCTGTCAACTGCTTATCCAACTGCATACAATCGATCTCGGCCATCTTTTCTTGATTCTATTGGGGTACAAAGAGCTCTTCCAGCAGAAGCCCCATACGTTGAACCCTCAAAAGCAAGCAATAAGCTATTCAGCAGTTCAAATTCTGAGAGTTCTTCTGTTCAGCAGCCAAACCAACAATCCACGCAAAACAATGTTGTGGATAATTTTGTTATAACAGGGAGACAAGAGTATAATAGTGAAAAGGGGCCATATGACAATTCCATACTTCCTGATTCCTTGCCTTCCAAAGATGAAAAAAGTCTGCATTATGGTAATCAAATGTTCCAAGATTTCACAAGTCATGAGAAAGATGACGGTTTTGCATCACTAGAGCAGGTGATGAATGCCAACCACTATCTATTTATTAACTTTGTTTTCCTTGATATACAGAATTTCCAAATATGGACCAGCATTTCCGTAGCAAATTTTACAGCAAGCATAATATGAAGAGTAGCCTTTTTTTATACAAAAGTAGATGTTAACTTAATGCTATTAGATTTAATGCCAGTTACACCCAGAACTACTCCCTCCGTCCCATAATATAAGAGCGTTTTTGACACTTGTCAGGAATGCTCTTATATTATGGGACGGAGGGAGTAGTTGCAAACGAAAATGTCAAGTTGTGACTAAATTAACTGTTGGTATAGTTGCTGTCTGTACGTAACCCAGAGGTTGCACCGCAGATTATCTTTCCACTGATTGTTTGTCAAGACTCCAGAAGGTTCTGTTACCGCATATACTCTTGGCTCCTTAGATGCAATTGCTTCTTTGTCTGCGTTCTGTCGCATTGTAATTGTTTACTTGTGTTTTTCAGTAGTCCAGATTTCTAACCAACACACTCATAACTTGATGTGCTGTGACAGTAGTTCTTTTGCAATTAGCAATTTAGCTTGCACATTTTGTTATTAGGCCCTTCGACATAATGCTCATAGCTGCTCTGGTTTGGCTACCAGCTCATCGAGGATTTGACAACAGAGAAGTTTTCGTTACAAAGGACTTTAGAGAAATCTCAAGAACTAGCACAAAATTTGGCAACGGATAACTCAGCATTGACAGATAAGTTCAACCAACAGGTATGTGCATGTTCATAGAATTTTCTGTGGAGGTTTTCTTTCAATCAGTGGGAGGTAGATATGGTATCGTCAGTTGATGAAAAAAAATCATCTATTATTTTACAAAAAAAAATCCATAATAGTGAGATGTTTTCACATCAAAGTAGTAACAAAGAAGTTGGAATGTTAGCATAATTCAGTTACTAGCTTCTGATAGGGCATAGTAAACTTAATGTCAAAAACTATGTTTTCAAGGCGTCCAGGCGCTTTAAGGCGCTGGGGGGGCGCCTCAACGCCTAGGCGCTCAAAGCGCGAGGCGAGGCGACGCCTTAGACACTTATTATTAGGCGCTAGCTGCTGGTTCCCGCTCTCTCTCCCGCCCAATTTCTCTTCCCTCCCGCCAATTCCTCTTTCTGGCGCGCGCCAGCTGCTGGTTCCCGCTCAACCTGCCCGCGCATGTCCAGGCGCTAGCTGCTGGTTCCCGCTCTCTCTCCTGCCTCTGTTTACCCCCTCTCTCCCGCCCAATTTCTCTTCCCTCCCGCCAATTCCTCTTTCTGGCGCGCGCCAGCTGCTGGTTCCCGCTCAACCTGCCCGCGCATGTCCAGGCGCTAGCTGCTGGTTCCCCTCTCTCTCCTGCCTCTGTTTACCCCCTCTCTCCCGCCCAATTTCTCTTCCCTCCCGCCAATTCCTCTTTCTGGCGCGCGCCAGCTGCTGGTTCCCGCTCAACCTGCCCGCGCATGTCCAGGGCGTCCAAAATCAACCAAAGCGGCGCCTTATCCGCCTAGGCGACGCCTTGGACGCCTCAACAGCACAAGGCGGACGCCTTAGACAGAAAACTAAAGCGACGACGACGCCTTGACGTCCCCGAGCGCTCTGACGCCTAAGCGTCGCCTAGGCGACGCCTTGAAAACAGAGGTCAAAAATTCGAGTTTTGATGTCCCAGTGTTCTGCCTCGTTAAGGTATCTGAAGTTAAACTAGCACAACATGTCAGCAAAGTGGTTGCCTACTAATTCTCATCTACTCTGTGATGAAGCTCAATTTTAGTTTGATTCAGATTTCTTAGTGAGTATTTTCACAAGACATGCCTGTAAAAGTGGGAGATAAGACATAGTGTAGACAAAACAAAAAATTGAAGTCACATCCCCAGGTTTTAAATGATTAAAATAGCAAGATCGATCAATAGATCATCAAATTCTTCCATGAATGAGAATGCCAGTAAGCATGAATAAATACTTATTATCATTTGTTCTACTCATTTTTAATTGGTTAACTTTATGCATTGTTTTTTCCATCTGCAAATATCAGGCACACGTTATCAGCCAGTTGACCTCTGACATGGAGAGGTTGCAGGATGAAATTCAAGCTCAACTGGTTAGGATTCTTCTGTCATTTCTACCATTCGAAATATGTGAATATTTGAAAGTGTTCTCGGTTGTAGGACTCACTAAATGCTGATGTTGCTTTTTCTATGTTTGACTTGTTGATCTGGTCGTGTATGGATCATCTATGTGATCAATGCGACATGTAGTATAACTCCCATATTAATTTGAATATTATATTTGTTATGCTACATGTTTTCTTCCCCTTTGAAGCCTTTATATTTCCACATGCTACCTTGTAATAATCATTTTTAGTTTTTTTCTAATTCTATTTGCACAACAGCTGGCACTTGAGACCATCAGATCGGAATATGCCAATGCCCAACTAGAATGCAATGCTGCAGATGAGAGGGGCAAAGTACTCGCTGCAGAAGTCATTCTATTGGAAGATAAGGTGCCTTTCTATCTCCTCGATTGCTTCTTGTGCATTAGCTATTTAGCCTTGCAAATCGACCTGCCCTCTAAGGAGGATACTATGGTTGATGCTGTTTGAGAAAATGAGTTGTTTTGAGTATGTGATGCCCCTGTAGTTCATAACAATCAGATATATCGTGGTAAAAAATTCAAGTAACAAGAAATATCCCATCCAACTGCAGCACGTCACATAAACCAAGTCTGCAAGTCTTGGGATTTGAACTCCAGTCGTATCCAGGTGCATCACATCTTAGTATCTTACTAACGAGTGCACAGCCGTGCCTGGTTAGTTGCACAACTTTTTTCTAGCATGTCAGGCACACAACACCAACTCCGTATGCTATCTGGCCTCAGTATAGCTGTTTAGTTTTATGTTCATTGTAGCAAGGTTGTTTCCAGCATTTAACCTGAGTTGAGCTGTTGTGTACTGTACGAAGGTGCAGAACTGGGTATACCAGGAAGATGGCCAGGTGGAGTTGGCTTGGTAGGTGATGGGATTAGATCATAGGTGAGGTAGACACTTGGGGCGAATTAGATTGATTTCTCGTTGCTTCAATGCTTTGAACACAGTGCTTAGCATATATATATGGCTGGCTGGGCACATAGAGTTGGAAATAACAAATCCAACCTCTAATTGAAACTATCTAAACTATTCGTAACTACATGATAACTATCTATGCTACTTGATAGCTTTCTATAAGGCTATAACTAAGATATAGGCACAACTATTGCTTTCCACAAGAATGCTGCCATCTTCTGTTTGCCGGCTTGGTCAAGGGCTGCAGCCTCCACCCACAACATGAATGTAAGCATTGTTGACTTCAGCGACTACCAATTTTGATACGTCTGTCTGTTCTGCAGGCTCTTAAACTTAGGTCAAATGAGTTGAAACTTGAAAAGGAAGTGGAGGGTTTAAATTCAGAGATCTCTTCCTACAAGTGAGTTTTAAGATATTTTGTTTTCCTAATCCCCATGTTGTAATTTTAAATGCACCTTCTTTCAAGGATACGGTAGGAGAGTTCTCTTGTTTTTCATGGTTACCTAAAGAAAAACATGGATGCTTGAAATTGCTGTGGTAATAAACATGAGAATCATATGTTAACTTCCCAAAGGATGGAACTAGCTAACAACACTGATTATTTTCCTTCATTTTTTTCTTACTACACAGACGCAAAGTTTCTAGTCTAGAGAAGGAACGTCAGCATCTTCAATCTACTGTTGAGGCTCTTCAAGAAGGTATATAGATGTGTACTTTAGTTTAGGACATACAGACAACACGTTTTCCACTAAACTTTCCGATCTTGGTCAACCCTAGAAAAACACTTTGTAATTTGTGTATTTTAGCCTCATGCACCCTTGTGGTACTTTGTTTCGCTATCTAATATTGGTATTTTTGGAATAAGACAGGTAGCGTGTAGACGTGACCTATACATGCCATTGTTGCCACCATTTGACTTTTAGTATCCATGTGTTTGGACAGAAAAGAAGCTCCTGCACTCTAAATTGAGAAACATTCCTGTGAGTGAGAAGGTAAATGTCATAGAAAAACCATCAGTCGACAAAAGAGATGCATCAACTGCGACGGAGGATTTAGGTGTGGTATTACACTCCATCTTTGCTTGCCCAGCCCATACATGCCAACTACCTTTCTGCCTGATGTCAAATATATTTGTTTAGATACAGGGGAAAGCAGCTCTTCACAAACACTGACCAGTACCAGTGACCCATTACAAGATGTTGGAACATCTGTTTCACAGTTTAATAATATGTCTGATTTTCCTTCCTTCGGAGATGCATCTTCTAGCATTCCAGAAGATCAGCTCAGAATGATTGACAACATCAACTCCTTGATGTCGGAGGTAATCTCTCGAGTTTTAGGGCTACTTTCTTCTCACATCAATGAGTTGTTCCCAAACAACCTTAACTTGATTTTGGACCCAAAATTTAACCATTCTTATGTTATTATCTTTTGCTTTGCAGTTAGCAGTGGAGAGAGAAGAGCTAATGCGAGCACTGAGAATCGAGTCATCCAACTGCTCCAAGCTGAAGGTAATTCTTATGCAGCACATTTGTTTCAGTTAATTTTGTCCAGGGCTTTTCTTCCTGAACCGATATTGATAAGATGCCTGTACCCTATGAGATGATTAAGCCCTAGGCACTTCTGCGACAGGCTTTTGTACTTAGAAACCCTATTTACTGGTAGACTTCACGCAAGACACACTTGTATTACTTCGGTTACAGTGCATCAATCTTATGCAAGTTACTCTTTTGTCTTGAAGGAGCTGAACAGGGATCTAACACAAAAGCTGGAGACTCAGACACAGAGACTTGAGCTATTGACTTCTGAAAGGATGGCCAACGAGAATGTCCTTGCAAGACCGGTCGACACACACTTCAATGATGCAACAATGTATGCTGATGAAGGGGACGAGGTATTCCCTACCAGCAGAGCTAATTGTGGATCTTACAGAGCTTTCTTCATGTTAAACCTTTTATACTCGTCAAAAAACGTCTTACATTATGGGACGGAGGGAGTAGTTTCTAAAAGGTCACAGTCTGTAAACATGCATTCTAGGTGTTTGATTGCCTTTATCTGTGCCAATTATATGAACTATACCTTTGCGTTACATCCAGAAATGGAGGGTCAACAGTTTATCTATACGTGGCTGACATATGATACTTTTGTCTAGGTTGTCGAAAGGGTGCTTGGCTGGATAATGAAGCTGTTCCCTGGAGGGCCAAAGCGTCGCACCAGCAAACTCCACTAGCGAAAATGAAGCTTTAGTATACAGAATGTCTCTTCATTTACATATTTTTTTGCCCGGTTTTGGTCATAGCATCGTGAGAAGTTGTATATTGGAGCCATTTGATGTAACCATTCTTTTTTCTTTCTACAGAAGATGAAACGAAAATGTTGGAGCTATACAACGTTGTATTGGACAGTAAACAGAATAGCCTCCAAGAATCATTTCCTCCCATCTTATATTTTGTCGCTATGGGTTGGGGGTGGATATGTAAAAGCTGTTATTCAGCAATTGTTGAACGGTTGTACCAAAGGCATTTTTCTTTTCTTTCCAAACTCCATGTGTTTACTTTTATTTTCCATGTTAACAGAAGCATAGAAGGATCCTTGAGTAGTATCACCTATGTTTTGAATTATAAGACGTTTTGGATATTTCAATTCGGGTTGAAATGAGTGAACAAGCACACTAAATGCAACTATATGAATACGATTTAGAAGAAAAATTAGAACACCTTATAATTTTTAACAGAGGGGGTACAAATTATAAGTGAATTGAACTGTGGCCTCAAACGGTGTTCGGAATTATAAGACGTTTTGGATTTTTAGCATGCATACAATTTACAAGAAAAATTAGAACATCTAATAATTTTTAACAGAGGGAGTAAAAATTATAAGTGAAGTGAACTGTGGCCTCAAATGGTATTATTCACTTCCGTGCCATCTACTCCCTCCGTTCCTAAATACTTGTCTTTCTAGAGATTTCAAATGGTCACCACATACGGATGTATATAGACATATTTTAGAGTGTAGATTCACTCATTTTGTTCCGTATGTAGTCACCATTTGAAACCTCTAGAAAGACAAGTATTTAGGAACGGAGGGAGTAACATCGAAAAGGCAGCAACATATTTTATTAAGAGAATTTGACTTCCAAAAGTCAGTTCAAACAAAATTTGACCAACCTAAGAATTTCAGTTTTCTACAGGAAAAAAGACATAAATAACCTGCTCTGACAAATTGATTACTGAGTTGCATATTAGGTATTCACTGGCGTCTAATGCAGCGCCTCATGGCAAACAGAAGAAGCGACGCAGGCATGCTGGACTGCTACTTCTTGTTGTGGGTAGGCACACTGAGATAGAACTTTGTGTTCCTGAAATCATCAAGAAGTGGATTGTATCCATCTTTGGTCCTCGTCTTCAGTGGCAGCCCAAACTCCTCCATGAAGGCAGCCGAATCAAGCTGGATGAAAAACGTCAAATAGCAACTTACTCTTCAGTACTGAAGCTAAACAAAGATACTAACTAAATTCGGATTCGGCACAAAGTGAGCTGTGCCGCAAAGGGAGGAAATTGGTATGTGCAAGCTGAACTTACTATGATTGTTCTCCTACTCTTCACTGGTTTAAATGCACCACGATTCATCTGGTCTTTCGAGAAACCAGAGCAGTGGTGGTCGATCTGCTCCAACAGCAAGAAATCGGTTGGGAAGAAGATATCTGCATCGCCCTGAAAGAGTGGCAGGTGGCATAACCAAGTTTACTGATATACGGCGCAAAAGTTGTATTAAAAAGACATACCAAACTACATCGGGGCTTGTTTTCTGTTTCTAATTCTTGATTCTCTTTTCAAGACGATTTACACGGCTACTCCAGTAAGAGGAATAGATTGTCTGCCTATGAGATTACAGCTCATAATCGAACGTGTGAATAAAGTGAAAATGACAAACCTGTGCATCAAGATAGTTGGGATGATCCAAAGTTTTCCCATCCTTCTACAAGAAGGAAACAAGATGAATGAGACATTTGGAAGTGAGTGTATGATCTTCACATCTAAATATGCTGGTAATTGCATGATCAACACATGACTCGAAAACATGGTTTTCTACCATCCTCAGTTGATATCATTGACACTAGTTACTGCCTTATTAGAGCAATGCACCAAATAGTCATAAAACTGAAATAATAAATCAATCAGGGCATGTCACCTTTGAAGAAACCAATGGAGCTCTATCGCCAGGTATGCTAACATCAGGAAGATAACTGAAGTCTGAAGCAATAAGGGACATACTTGGCAAAGCTTGATGCAAAGTATCAAGTAGTTTCTGCGTTAAGGAAAAAAACTCTGGATGTAAGCTGGCACATACACTGGCATCCAACATTAACGGGACAACAGTAGTTTATAATCTTACTAAGTAGAAGAGGGTCTGAAATACATACCAAGCATCCGGTTGGTAACCAAGCTCTCCGAGGCTTCGGGAATACTTTTGAGACGAGTCCTTTTGCAGCAAATGATAGTTTTTCTCTCAAAGATGGATTCTCTTCATTCATGCCAACAATCTCACTGCAGCGGGAAACTAATGGGTCTTGCAATGGTTTGTAGACCTCACAGACTTGTGAACTTTCTTAAGAAAAAGGCAAGAAAAATTGATTAGTATTAACAGATAAAGAGATAAAGTAGCTACTAGCTAGATAATTTCAATAATAGTGAAAAGAGGTCTGTTCTCAATACAGAGTAAACATGCATGTAATATTAATTAGAAAAATAGCTATAGCCAAAAGCACAAGGAAGATGCTGAATGTTTATGTTCTAGAAGGAGAGAAGGAGGCAGCCCTCCACAATAACATCAACCAAAATAAGGAACTATACAACCTGAATCAAGTTTAAAAAAAAGCACCATGGGCCCGTGGCACAAGAAAATGTAAAAGAAATATTATTTTGCAAAGAAATTTCCCTCTCCGCCTATGTCGTCTCAGCATAGCCGGTCCCAAGCCCGGGTAAAGGAGGAGGATTGCGATATGCTTGGCGAGCCAACATCAAAACTCGGCCACTCTTTTGGAGATGAAACCCAGAAGAACATTGTTGGGGCGTAACCCTCTTAGCGACGCGCCATACTGGAACCCGGTTGTGGTGTTAAATGGGCAAGGGCCGGGCCGTCACCCCCTTGGTGGCGTGCCGTATCTCGATCTGGATAAGGTGATAAGTGAGCAAGGATCGGGTCATCGCCTTGTTAGTGACGCCCTACGTCGGCGCCCGGGCGTAGCAAAAAAATGAGCAAGGGTCTTCGCACTTGACTCGATGAGTGCAAAGGGCAAGGAAGCTAGCCGAGCCTAGGAGGATCCGCATGTAGTTGGAACGTAGGGTCCCTGGCGGGTAAGTTACGGGAGGTTAGTTGATGCAGCGGTGAGGAAAGGTGTTGATATCCTTTGCGTCCAAGAAACCAAATGGAAGAGACAGAAGGTGAATGAGGTGGGAGGATACCGGCTTCAAGCTGTGGTACACGGGGACAACCACCAACAGAAATGGAGTAGGCATCCTGATCAACAAGAGCCTTAGGTGTGGAGTGGTAGATGTCAAGAGGCAAGGGGACCGGATTATCCTGGTCAAGCTGGTTGTTGGGGGCTTAGTCCTCAATGTTGTCAGTGTGTATGCCCCACAAGTAGGCCACAATGAGAACCAAGAGGGAGTTCTGAGAAGGCCTGGAGGACATGGTTGGGAGTGTACCCATTGGCAAGAAGCTCTTCAATGGAGGAGACCTCAATGGCCACGTGGGCACATCCAACACAGATTTTGAAGAGGTGGATGGGGGCTTTGGCTATGGCATCAGGAATCAAGGAGAGGATGTCTCCAGCTTTGCCCTAGCCTACGACATGATCATAGTTATCACCCTCTTTATTAAGAGAGAATCCCATTTAGTGACTTTTAGTAGTGGCCAACACTCTAGCCAGAGTGATTTCGTCCTCTCAAGAAGAGAAGACAGACGTGCTTGCCTAAGATGATACCTGAAGAGTGTTGTCCCTCAACATATGCTTGTGGTGGCTGACTTCCGCTTTCGAATTCATGCCAGCGGGATAAGCGAGCCAAAGTCGCTAGAACGACGCGGTGGAAGCTCAAGGGGGAGGCAGCTCAGGCTTTCAAGGAGAGGGTTATTAAGGAAGGCTTTTGGGAGGAAGGAGCTAATGCAAACAATATCTGGATAAAGATGGCGACTTGTGTCCGGAAGGTGGCTTCAGAGGAGTTTGGAGTGACCAGGGGAAGTAGAAGCGAAGGCTATTAAGGAGAAGAAAGAATGTTTCAGACGCCTACACCTGGATAGGTGTGCAGACAATATAGAGAAGTACAGGGTGGCAAGGAAGAAGGCAAAGCGAGCCGTGAGTGAAGCACGGGGTTGGGCGTATGAGGACCTCTACGAGTGTTTAAGCACAAAGGAAGACGAAAAGGACATCTATAAGATGGCGAAGATCCGAGAGAGGAAGAAGAAGGATGTCAACCAAGTCAAATGCATCAACGACAGAGCAGATCAACTCCTGGTGAAGGGCGAGGAGATCAAGCGTAGATGGCAAGAGTACTTCGACAAGCTGTTCAATGGGGAGAATGAAACTCTACCATTGAGTCGAACGACTCCTTTGATGATACCAACAGACATTTTGTGCAGCAAATCCAGGAGTCCGAGGTTAGGGAGGCTTTAAAAAGGATGAAAGGAGGCAAGGCGACCTGTATCCCCATTGAGGTGTGGAGAGGCCTTGGAGACATAGCGATAGTATGGCTAACTAAGCTTTTCAACCTCATTTTTCGATCAAAACAAGATGCTTGAAGAATGGAGGCACAGTATATTAGTACCAATCTTCAAGAACAAGGGGGATGTTCAAAGTTGTACTGACTACCATGGAATTAAGCTGATGAGCCATACAATGAAGCTATGGGAGAGAGTCATTGAGCGCCGTTTAAGAAGGATGACAAGGATGACCAAAAATTAGTTTTGCCTTAGAGGTCGACCATGGAAGCCATTTTCTTGGTACGACAACTTATGGAGAGATACAGAGAGGAAAAGGACATATGTTCATTGACTTGGAGAAGGCCTATGATAAGATAATGCAAAATTTCATGTGGTGGGCCCTGGAGAAACACAAGGTCCCAACAAAGTACATTACCCTCATCAAGGACATGTACGACAATGTTGTGACAAATGTTCGAACAAGTGATGGTGACAATGATGATTTCCAATTAAAATAGGGCTGCACCAAGGGATTCTGCAAATAGGCACCAAGGAACGAGATTCTGCAAAATACCAAAACTGTTTGATTAAAGAATCATTTAAAATATGAAAACCAGTAGGCACCATAAGTTGATTCTTTTATCATGTTTTCTCAAGTCAAGGATCCCATTGAACTATCGTCCCACATAAACAGTGAATCTAAGAGCAAAAGAAAAAAGGTACTTGAGATCGTGTTTGCCAGGTCTAGGAATCCACATTATTGACACACTCTTCAAATATAACACAGAGCAAAGGTTCTAGCTAAATTTTAATAAGGAGTTTGGAATTTGAAAAACAAAATTACAAACCTGCCATTTACTTTTTCAATCCACACCTCCATCCATGGAGAGACCAGATCTGGTGAATAGACAAGGTCATGAGGTAGATTGTCAAGTACCTGACATTCCACCAAAAGGTTACTGCTGCACGAACATTGCCCTTAAGATACGATTGCAAAACTAAAATTATATATTATGATTAGCTTAGTTCCCTCAGAACCAGGACATATTAGCAATTCAAATAATATAGCAGACAGAATTATTATCAGCCAGTAGTACCAGCATGGCAATAATACGATGGCATGCCTGACATGGCTGGTGACCCTATTTTGGACTGTTAAACATGAAAATGGTAAGCAAACATAAACGGAACAGGGAAAGCATCAGCGCTCTTTTGCAATATAAGTCCAAATAGAGATACTAGTGATGGCACAAGAACTGGGAAATAGTCTTACAAACATCTTACATTGTCAAACTCAAGAAGTTTGACACAAAAAAATATGCTTCTAGCCAATGTGAACCAATTGCTGGTACACTTCATGACAACGGTGATGGCGTTTTGTTTCTTTGACTGGGTAAATCCTAGCAGTACATACCTCAAGCATTAGCACCCAGCATGGTTGAGGATCCTTGCCGCCTGCAAACGGAAATAGAAAAACCAATCATTTCAAAGGTAATACTTTTCGAGAAAACGCAAATGGCTTTTGCGTTTCATTGCATTGGAAAGAGAGGGGATTTACATCCTCCTAGGAGGCAGTTTTTACACAGCCAACAGGGGCTCAGTGAACATCCCAGGATGATGGCAAAACGACCCTGAGCCCTTGAGCCCCGGCCTTTGCCCAACATCGGGTCTCGTCTTTAATCCTTTCTACAAAAGCTCATTCAGCGATGGGTTCACATGGTCGAAAACACACGCGTTCCTATGCTTCCAAATCATCCACGGCACCAAGAGCGCCACGGATTTGAGCGCCTTGCAAAGCGCTGGCGGTGTGAATTCCTTTGCGCGCAGCCACCAATCCATGAGCGAGCCGTCGTGCTCGGGCGCCGGCGCCGGTAAGCGCAGCCAAGATAGGACCTCATGCCATGTCTGCTTAGTGAATGGGCACGTGAGCATCAGGTGCCCAATCGTCTCCGGTTCCTGGTCGCACAGAAGGCACCGCAGGTGGTGTTGCGGGTGGTTCAAAGGTAATACTCCCTCCGTTCCTTTATATAAGGTGTATTTGTTTTTTCCAAAGTCAAACGAGTGCGTATTTGACTGAGTTTTTTAAAAAATATATCAATATCCACAATAAAAAATTATATCAGTTTCATATTTTATCTATTAGATATTGCAGATGCTGTCATTTTATTCTATAATCTTGGTCAAACATTCAAATGATTGACTTGCATGGAAATCAATACACCTTATATTCTGGAACGGAGGGAGTAGTAATTAGTAAATACTGAGACCCTGAGACTGAATGCTGGATATATATGTGATTTTGGAATGGGGATATAAGTAGAAAGGGAGCCAGTGTCATCCCCAATTATTTTACTACATCTGTCAGCACAGCATAAAAGTTAGTCTAGGGACTTGTATATAGTATAATAGAAGCTATTGCAGGTTGGAAACAATGCAAAATGGTGATCAAAGCTCAGGTAACTGATCTTAGACAAGGGTTATTGTAGGAAAGATCCGACATCGATAGCTAGGCACAAGAAGCCAGCTTACCCCATCCAGCTATGTCAGTTGCATCACGATGCTCCACTGTGAACTTTGACAAATGGCTCTGCACTTCACCGACAGTTTCCAACTGCTTTTCAGCAAGGGAGGAGCTAATCTCTACTGAGCTAGCAAATGAAGATGAAAGGAAGGTCAAAGCATAATTGATAACATAAAAGAAAAATGCTGGAAAGGGTGAGAATATAAGGCAGCATGAAAGTAGCCAATATTATGAATGTTGATATGACGATACATGTACGTACCGTGCTGTTTGGCCTTACCAAACAAATAGGACTCTGTAGTCTCGCTGAGCAACTTCAATTAAGTAGGACAAGGAAAATGACAAAAGAGCTGCTTACATGTATTTCATATTATTGTAGACCTTTGGCGGAGCATTTAACATCATGTAATCAAGTACGCACTTTGCACATGTCCCAGATCCACCTCCGATTTCATATATCTGATCATTACAGGAATCCAATTCAGATGGCTTGGTAAGAAAAGAAGTAAACATGATAATGTGTCATGATATGACAAAATTCACAAGTGAATCTAGAAGCTTCGCCCGTCGAGATGTTAAGCCATAAGACAGGAAAATTATGAGTGCACCTTCAATGGGACTGAAAGATTAGCCGTGCGAAGGATTGACGCAGCTATTGCATAGGCATACCATGGCTGCACCAGAGTAGGAAAACATGCATCAGCGGCTAAAATTGGAAAGAAAATCGAGATCACATTCTCTTTTAAGTATTAACAGCTCAAGCACAAAAGGGCACCTTAAAAAGCTCCACTGGAGTAAACCAAGAGATATCATGCATCTTATACAGCTTATCAAGATGTTTCATGTACGCAGTCCTCCCTGCGTGATATAACACCAAATTATTTGCAGCTATACGCACATGTCCGAGTTGTCAGCACAGCATTGCACATAACCAGCACTGACCAGTGTTTAGACTATTCTACTCCGAGCACACACGCATACACATGTTTGTGGAAATGCCGCCCCAACTAACAACTGAAGAAACCCAAACTTCGTCGATCAAGTGTACTCCAACAGACTGAATTCGGCACAGGGGCAGAGGGGGGGGGGGGGGGGGGGGGGGGGGGGGGGGGGGGGGGGGGGGGGGGGGACAGAGCAATCAGTACCGTCGAGCTTGTGGAAGCGGATGGCGGAGTCGAGCACGCCGACGGGCCCCGACCGCTTGGAGAAGTAGCCGTGGTTGGGGTCGTAGAGCGCCGACCTCACGAAATCGCGCACCTGCGAGGGGAAGCTCCCCTGTCAAAGCAGCAGCCACTACAGGGAGATCTCGGAGTGATCAGAGAGGCCTCGACGTTTACCAGAACGGGCTTGTCGCCGGCGACGATGCCCGACGAGAACAGAGCCACCGGGGCCCACCTCGCCGCGCGCCGGAGCGCGGGGATGGTCGCCAGGTACGCCGGCGCCATGCCGGAGGGAGCGTGTCGTTGCGGCGGCGGCGCTTCTGGACCTTTCCTCCGAAACAGAACTGAAATGAAACAACACTTGCTGGGCCGTTTCGGGTGCTTTTGGCAAAACGTTTCGAGCCCAACTCCGAGCCCGTCTCCTCCTCCCACACTGTACAAGACGAGAAGCCCACGGCCGCCGTCAGGTCGCCGGCTCACACAGGCAGAAGCGAAAAGTTGGGAGGAGAGAGAGAGAAAGAGAGAGAGCAATGCCGCGTGCGCTTGGTGGGAAGGGGAGGGGGAGGGGCGGGGCTCCGGCGAGGCCCATCGCGGCGATCCCCGTCGCCGACGGCGGTAACCGGCGGATGGCGCTCGAGATGCGCAAGGCGGGGCTGATGAACAAGGCGAAGGAGCTCGCGGAGATGGGCGATGCGCCCGTCGCGGTGCTCTGCTCGGGCCTCGACGGCCAGGGCGCCCTGCAGTGCTGGCCGTCGACGGAGACGGCGAGGGCGGTGGTGGGTCAGTTCCTCGAGCTCCCGAAGGAGGCTCGGATCACGTTCGATCAGGCCAGCTACATCGCGGGCGTGCGCGACGCGCAGGGGTCCAGGCTGGCCGGGGTGCGGGCGGGCGGCCTCGCCGCCGCGCTCGGGCCGTGGGAGAGCCCGCTCGACGGGATGTCGGAGGATGCGCTCCGGGAGGTGCTCGCTTCCGTCGGCAAGTCCCTTGATGCCACGCGGAGCAGGATCCGGAGGCTGCAGGCCCAGCGTCGCGAGAGCGTGGCGGAGAACTTCGTGGTGGCGGGGGAGGGTCACGCGAGCGGCGAGGTGCAGGGCACGCGGAGGCAGCCACGGGGCGCCGCCACGGCCCCCGGTGCTGCGCGGAAGAAGCAGCTGGTGGAGAAGCCCGCCGCCGCCGACGGCGCTGCGCGGTGGAAGCAGCTGCTGAAGGATCACAAGGAGAAGCCTGCCACCGCCGCCGCCGACGACGGCGCTGCGAGGATGAAGCAGCTGCTGAAGGATCCCAGGGAGAAGCCCGTGCGCGCCGCCCCGTTCGACCCCGGGATGATCGAGTACTACATCAACGTGGGCGGGTACGTGATGGAGCGCGATGCCTACGACTTCATCCGGCACGACCTCGGGATGCTCCCGCCCAGCCTCGAGCCCGAGCCGCCGGAGCCGGACTACGACGAGCCGCCGCGGCTGTGGTCGTGGGACGACTCCTCCTTCCCCCAGAGCGCGCCGCCGCCCAAGTGAGCCGCCTACGTGCTGGCTGCACAGAACACCGTGTGACGAGTTCGCCCAATTTTGGAGGATGGCATCGTGGGGCTCTTGTCACCGCCGCCGCTATCTACTAGCTTAGCTGGGTTCCGTAGTACCTACCGACAATGGCTTCACCGGCCGGTCTCGCCGCGCAGTCCCGATCGATTTCCCCGGACAGCCATGGCGTGGAACTGGCATTGCTAGCTGAAGTCAGAGAAGTAGTAGTACTAGTAACTGTAGAACCGGACACTGTAGATCGAAGAAACACCGTAGATCAGTGAAAATGTGGTTGGGTAAAAAGGCACCGA
The DNA here is from genome assembly GCA_963921465.1 of Triticum timopheevii. NCBI lineage: Eukaryota > Viridiplantae > Streptophyta > Magnoliopsida > Poales > Poaceae > Triticum > Triticum timopheevii. The sequence goes on from OY997266.1 coordinate 558,687,472, forward strand.
GGCCGATTTCGGCTTGGAACATCAAAACCTTCCTCTGGTTACGCTTCGGAGGAAATATCCAGTCTGCAAAACAATTGAGCAAGAGGTTGGAAATATTTCTTGGTTTGACGTTTTCACCAAAACCAAATCACATACCCGTATTTTGGTCATGTTCAGAATTTTATCAGTTATAGTTGGATGTCTGCCAAAAAAATCATGTTGTTATTTTTATTTATAAAATGGTCTAAGTTCATATATTAAGTGGCACATGTCCTTACAAACACAAAAATAAAATTACATTGAAATTCTAGGGCTGCCGAAGTCTTCTTCTTCCTCCATCCATCATCGGCGTGTCGTGAGTGTAGCTCGATGCCGCCTCTAGGCATTCGCCTCACCGAAGCAAACTTGTTTAAAGCCATGGGCTTGTATAAGCACCGGCCTGCCTCGGGCATCCACCTCAGCATAAGCAAACTTGTTTAAACCCATGGGCTTGTATAAGCATCGATCACGAAATTGTCGATGCAGGACCGAGGATGCCAATGGGCGTGATCCATAAAGAAGATCCCCGCCTTAGAGAATAAAACGTCGAGAAAATGCATGTAGAAACTTCGAAGACCACGAAAACAAGTTGAATCCAGACGGATCCAATGGAAACAAGTTGAATCCAGACGGATCCACCGGAAACCAAAACTGTCTGGATCCTGGAAGACCCGTCAGGGCCGCCACTGTCGGAGCTATATCCGACAGATCTCCTGGTAGGGGATCCTAAGCTATGCGCCTTGGAACTTACCTAGGTTCAGGCTCTCCGAGGAGATCAAACTCTACGTCTTGTTTGTGTTTTATTGCGTTGAAGTGTGTATAGATTACATGTAAATTATCAAGAGATTGTATGTCGTCGTCTAGATTGTAAGATGTCTATCTACGAGTCTACACCCCCGCTTATATAAGATACTAGGGACCTAAGATTACAAAAGTTCTAGTTAACTACATAGGGGAGGTAGACTCCTCCGTGACTCCAACTTCTTCTCTTGCACGTTAAATTTTCTGGAGTCTTCGTGCGGTCTACCATGAACCCCCAAAGTGACCCAAAACGGAACCGGCCTATGGGTCTTCAGCCCAGCCAACAAGGCCGGAAACCGACGTGGTGAGAGACCCTTTAATCAGGACACAATCAACACAGCTCTGCACATCCTTTGCCGATGATAAGCACACCAAGGATAAGCGATAAGTCGGCAATCTTCTCCCCCTCCCCCAATTTTGTCTCTTATTTAGTACTACCTCCGAAAATACTTGTCATCAATATGTATAAAAATAGACGTATCTAGAACTAAAATACATCTAGATACATCCTCTTTTATTCAGTTTGATGACAAGTATTTCCGAACGGAGGGAGTATTTGGGTGCCTGCCAATATTCATCATGTTGATACTCTTTAGCTAACTCTAGTTTATTTTTCTTGTCAAATTTGGTAGTGAAAAAAGTTGAAGGCAATGAAAATCCCCTTTCCCCTATTTTACACGAATCTAGTGCATTTTTTAGTTACTTTTTCATGTGTATGTGACTTGGCGAATTCAAATTCATTTTTCTTACTAACATTGACCAAAAAGGATGGCCAAAGACTCAATAAAAGTCGGGCCCTTCTGATCTTTGCTGATTTGAACACAATAGTTTTTATTGTCACCAATCATTCATTTGGTTTTCTTTTGTCATGGACTCACGGTAAAAAAATGGCTCTTATTTAGATATTTTCCAATACTTCTGGATGTCCTACTACCTTAGTTAACTCTTTACTTTACCCGCTAACACTTTTAAAAAGGGGGCAATCAACTCTTTTTTTTTGTTATTTTCATGGAATTGTGCACAATTTTTGTAGGTATTTTACAAAAACAAAGTCCAATTAAACAAAGTTGTTCATAATTTCTAAAAAGTGAAATGATGAACCAAATAATAATTTATTTTGAAACGGAGGCAAGGGCCTTGCCTCATCGATTAATTAATAACAAGAGATTTGCCTAGTTAATTTATGGGAATCCACGTGAAAACTGATACAAACGAACCACAGATGAACTACCCACGTGGCATGATCCCACAACTGCAAAGGCTACCCACCAAACACTCTGAATACACAGCAACTCGAAATCCATACACTGCTACCATGCCAAGTGACCCACGACGAGAACACCTCAATAGAAGACATTGGGCACCCCCCAAACCACAACGACAATCCAATCCAAGAGGACAGGTCGAGAGACCCAGTATCATCCATCAAAAAGACACAAATGCCTGCCCTATGGCGCCACTCTTGCCTTTTGCCCAGTTTCTTGTGTTTGCCCCCTTCGGGGGGCCCTCATCAGGAGGCAAGCAATCGAACTGATCAAACCAAGTCCAGCACTTCCAAGCTCATGAGCAAGTCACAAAGCTCATTTGCGAAGAGATCATCAAGAACTGGAGTACGTGCCAACACACGTGGCTCAATGGTCATGTCACTCATAGGCACCACCTGCCCGATGGCCATATGCGAGGGGAGGGCAGCAACGTCTAAAACTCTGCGCTCCACGAAGATGCAGGACGGGCTGGCTGATGCCCGACAAGGCTCCGCCGGGGGTGGTGAGTGCACCATGCATGGTTACCTCCGGAGCCTGGATGGAACCCAACTTGAGCTGCTCCATTGGCAAAGGCGAAACAGGTTCCCCACACAACACCTGCAACTCGGGCATGATCTGCAGCACCAGAGACACAATCTCAGGAGAGCCCTCTCCCTCAAAGTCTGACAACACAGGGGGCATCTAACTGGACCCAGCATGAGGCGAGAAGCTGCCAAAGAACTTCACACCCACCTCATCCATGAAACCAACAACATACTCAACCTCCTTGGCGAGCCCCACGCGAGTTGCATTCGGCAAATCAACATTCAAAAATGGTGGCGTAGGTTGACTTGAAGGCAACATACGTTTTGGTGCATGATGGTGGGTGCGCTGACACATGATGCCTTCAGTGCATAATCACAATGCCTATAGCCTAAACAAATTTGACAATAGAAATATCAAAGAACAAAATGTGATTGAAAACTATTAAAAGGACCACGATGTCGCCTAGGGGGGGTGAATAGGCATTTTAAAAACTTTTACGGATTTGGCTTAATCCTAATGTGGAAATAAACTAAGAGGATACTTTTCAAGCACAAATCCTAAATACACTAGGCTCAACTAAGTGCACCAACAACTTATTATAAATAAGATGAGCACAACAAGGATACTAACAAGAACAAGTAAGTTACACAAACTTACTTGAGCAATATGACAAGATATGGAAGTGTATGACACAAGTTAGCAATTCACACTAAACACAAGATATATCAATAGTAGCAAGTATGAATTGCGGGATATAAAGTGTAGGCCTAAATAATCTCTTCAAGGAAATAGCCAACACAATATAATAAGGACAACAATTTATAGTGAATGCAAGGTCAAGAGACCAAAGTAAACCACAAGTAGTGGCTAGGGTTAGAGATAACCGAAGACATGGAGACGAGGATGTATCCCGATGTTCACTTCCTTGGAGGGAAGCTAGTCACCGTTAGAGAGGTGGATGTTACCACGAAGGCACACCAACGCCACGAAGGCTCACCCTATTCTCCCTTTGAGACAACACCACGAAGGCGTTTCTCAACCACTAGTGGTAGACCTTGAGGCGACCTTCAAACCTTCACAAACTTTTCGGGGGCAAATCACAAGTTGATTCCTCACCGGAGCACTCCTACCGCCTAGGAGTCTCCAACCTCCAAGAGTAACAAGACCAAAGGGGAAATGCTCAAGACTTGCTCAAATCACGAATTCCTTTGGTCACAAGACGGAGAGGGAGTGGATCTATCAGTTGATTGGAAAATCTCTCAAGAACTCTCACGAATCTCTCCGGGATCTAAGATTTGGTGTAGGAGAAGTGAGAGGGAGCCTTTTTGTGTTCTAGGGTTCATATGAATGTGTTGCTCGACCTTCTCCCGGGGTGGAAGAAGGTTATATATAGTGGTAGTGCAAATATGGCCGTTGGAGTGTAAGTGGCTGTGTCGGGCTGGACATCCGGGCCTGGGGCCGGATATCCAGATGTTGTGAAGTGTGCACACACGTATGCAGAAAAACAGGTTATAGGGCCCGGACATCTGGCCGAAGTCCGGACATCTAGCCAAACATGGGGCCCCGGACATCCGGCCAAGGGCCGGACATCCGGCGTATACAAACAACATTTCGGTAAGGTTTCTGGACATCTATGGTCGGACATCCGGGCCAGGGGCCGGACATCCGGCGATTTCACACAAATCAGACGCCCTCTGGATAGCAGTGGTCGGACATCCGGGGAAAAGCCCGGACATCCGGCCAACACAAAAATTGCAGCCGCCCCAAAAGTAAAACATGCATAACTTTCACATCCGGACTCCGATTTTGATGATCTTGGGCTCGTTTTGAAGCTATGGAAAAGCTCCAGGTCCTCACATAGAGAACCACCCAAGATAAACCAAAATGTATGGTGCAAAGTATGGAAAGGTGAGATCATATACTTTGGGGAACCTATTTGGCTACGGATTTTCTTTGGTAGATGTGTAGGTATTTTGTATTTGCATTGGATAGGAGTGAAATATGCCTATTTTGGAATATGATGTGAGAAGAATAGAAATAGATGATGTTGACTTGAGCAAAACCATCACTAACCCCTTTGATCCCCTCTTAATAGTGCGGGATCCCTATAACTCAAGAATCATAAAAGAACTATACTAGATAGCTTCGGGAAACTCATTCTTGAGCATATGTCCTTTTCGATGGTCATCGATCCTCACTTCTAAAGCCAAAGGAACTAATACCTTTGACTAGAGCCTTTCACTTGAGCTTTATATTGATGTTTCTTCATGGCTCAAGTTGAAGGCAAGACATTGGAGAAGTCTTAAAGTAGCTCCCCCATACACAATGTGGGAAGCTTTGCTTTGCATTCATCTTCACTTGTACTGAAGGAAATATGCCCTAGAGGCAATAATAAAGTTATTATTTATTTCCTCATATCATGATAAATGTTTATTATTCATGCTAGAATTGTATTAACCGGAAACATGATACATGTGTGAATACATAGACAAACACATAGTCACTAGTATGCCTCTACTTGACTAGCTCATTAATCAAAGATGGTTATGTTTCCTGACCATAGACATGTGTTGTCATTTGATTAATGGGATCACATCATTAGGAGAATGATGTGATTGACATGACCCATTCCGTTAGCCTAGCACTTGATCGTTTAGTATACTGCTATTGCTTTCTTCATGACTTATACAAAGTTCCTACAACTATGAGATTGTGCAACTCCCGTTTACCGGAAGAACACTTTGTGTGCTACCAAACGTCACAACGTAACTGGGTGATTATAAAGGTGCTCTACAGGTGTTTCCGAAGGTACATGTTGAGTTGGCATAATTCGAGATTAGGATTTGTCACTCCGATCGTCGGAGAGGTATCTCTGGGCCCTCTCGGTAATACTCATCACCTAAGCCTTGCAAGCATGTAACTAATGAGTTAGTTATGAGATGACGTATTACGGAACGAGTAAAGAGACTTGCCGGTAACAAGATTGAACTAGGTATTGGATACCGACGATCAAATCTCGGGCAAGTAACATACCGATGACAAAGGGAACAAAGTACGATGTTATGCGGTTTGACCGATAAAGATCTTCGTAGAATATGTAGGAACCAATATGGGCATCCAGGTCCCGCTATTGGTTATTGACCGAGAATGGTTTTAGGTCATTTCTACATAGTTCTCGAACCCGTAGGGTCCGCACGCTTAACGTTTCAATGACAGTTTTATTATGAGTTTATAAGTTTTGATGTACCGAAGTTTGTTCGGAGTCCCGGATGTGATCACGGACATGACGAGGAGTCTCGGAATGGTCGAGACATAAAGATTGATATATTGGACGACTATATTCGGACACCGGAAAGGTTCCGGGAGTTTTCGGAGAAAACCGGAGTGCCGGGGGGGTTACCGGAACCCCCCGGGAGAGTTAATGGGCCACATGGGCCTAGGTGGGAAGAGAGGGGGGCGGCCAGGGTGGGCCGCGCGCCCCCTCTCCCTCTGGTCCGAATTGGACTAGGAGGGGGCGGCGCCCCCCTTTCCTTTCCCCTCTCTCCCCCTTCCTTCCCCCTCCTAGTAGGAGTACGAAAGGAGGAATCCTACTCCTACTAGGAGGAGGATTCCTCCTCCCTTGGCGCGCCCAAAGGGGCCGGCCGGCCTCCCTCCTCCCTCCTTTATATACGGGGGCAGGGGGCACCCCATAGACACACAAGTTGATCTACGGATCGTTCCTTAGCCGTGTGCGGTGCCCCCTTCCACCATATTCCACCTCAGTCATATCGTCGCGAAGCTTAGGCGAAGCCCTGCGCCGGTAGAACATCAAGATTGTCACCACACCGTCGTGCTGACGGAACTCTCCCTCGACACTCGGCTGGATCGGAGTTCGAGGGACGTCATCAAGCTGAACGTGTGCTGAACTCGGAGGCTCCGTACGTTCGGTGCTTGGATCGGTCGATCGTGAAGACGTACGACTACATCAACCGCGTTGTGCTAACGCTTCCGCTTACGGTCTACGAGGGTACGTGGACATACACTCTCCCCTCTCGTTGCTATATCATCAACATGATCTTGCGTGTGCGTAGGATTTTTTTTGAAATTACTACGTTCCCCAACAGTGGCATCCGAGCCTAGGTTTTATGCGTTGATGTTATATGCACGAGTAGAACACAAGTGAGTTGTGGACGATATAAGTCATACTGCCTACCAGCATGTCATACTTTGGTTCAGCGGTATTGTGAGATGAAGCGGCCCGGACCGACATTACGCGTACGCTTACGCGAACTGGTTTCACCGTTACGAGCACTTGTGCTTAAAGGTGGCTGGCGGGTGTCTGTCTCTCTCACTTTAGCTGAATCGAGTGTGGCTACACCCGGTCCTTGCGAAGGTTAAAACGGAGTCTATTTGACAAACTATCGTTGTGGTTTTGATGCGTAGGTAAGAACGGTTCTTGCTAAGCCCATAGCAGCCACGTAAAATTTGCAACAACAAAGTAGAGGACGTCTAACTTGTTTTTGCAGGGCATGTTGTGATGTGATATGGTCAAGACATGATGCTATATTTTATTGTATGAGATGATCATGTTTTGTAACCGAAGTTATCGGCAACTGGCAGGAGCCATATGGTTGTCGCTTTATTGTATGAAATGCAAACGCCCTGTAATTGCTTTACTTTATCACTAAGCGGTAGCGATAGTCGTAGAAGCAATAAATGGCATAACGACAACGATGCTACGATGGAGATCAAGGTGTCGCGCCGGTGACGATGGTGATCACGATGGTGCTTCGAAGATGGAGATCACAAGCACAAGATGATGATGGCCATATCATATCACTTATATTGATTGCATGTGATGTTTATCCTTTATGCATCTTATCTTGCTTTGTTTGACGGTAGCATTTTAAGATGATCTCTCACTAAAATTATCAAGAAGTGTTCTCCCTAAGTATGCACCGTTGCCAAAGTTCGTCGTGCCGAGACACCACGTGATGATCGGGTGTGATAAGCTCTACGTCCATCTACAACGGGTGCAAGCCAGTTTTGCACACGCAGAATACTCAGGTTAAACTTGACGAGCCTAGCATATGCAGATATGGCCTCGGAACACAGAGACCGAAAGGTCGAGCGTGAATCATATAGAAGATATGATCAACATAGTGATGTTCACCATTGAAAACTACTCCATCTCACGTGATGATCGGTTATGGTTTAGTTGATTTGGATCACGTGGTCACTTAGATGACTAGAGAGATGTCTGTCTAAGTGGGAGTTCTTAAGTAATATGATTAATTGAACTTAAATTTATCATGAACTTAGTACCTGATAGTATCTTGCTTGTTTATGTTTGTTTGTAGATAGATGGCTCGTGCTGTTGTTCCGTTGAATTTTAATGCGTTCCTTGAGAAAGCAAAGTTGAAAGATGATGGTAGCAATTACACTGACTGGGTCCGTAACCTGAGGATTATCCTCATTACTGCACAGAAGAGTTACGTCCTGGAAGCACCGCTGGGTGCCAGGCCTGCTGCTGATGCAACTGACGACGTTAAGAACGTCTGGCAGAGCAAAGCTGATGACTACTCTATAGTTCAGTGTGCCATGCTTTACGGCTTGGAACCGGGTCTTCAACGACGTTTTGAACGTCATGGAGCATATGAGATGTTCCAGGAGTTGAAGTTAATACTTCAAGCAAATGCCCGGATTGAGAGATATGAAGTCTTCAATAAGTTCTACAGCTGCAAGATGGAGGAGAATAGTTCTGTCAGTGAACATATACTCAGAATGTCTGGGTATAACAATCACTTGATTCAACTGGGAGTTAATCTTCCTGATGATAGTGTCATTGACAGAATTCTCCAATCACTACCACCAAGCTACAAGAGCTTTGTGATGAACTATAATATGCAAGGGATGAACAAGACTATTCCCGAGCTCTTCGCTATGCTGAAAGCCGTGGAGGTAGAAATCAAGAAGGAGCATCAAGTGTTGATGGTCAATAAGACCACTAGTTTCAAGAAGAAGGGCAAAGGGAAGAAGAAGGGGAACTTCAAGAAGAACGGCAAGCAAGTTGCTGCTCAAGAGAAGAAACCCAAGTCTGGACCTAAGCCTGAAACTGAGTGCTTCTACTGCAAGCAGACTGGACACTGGAAGCGGAACTGCCCCAAGTATTTGGCGGATAAGAAGGATGGCAAAGTGAGCAAAGGTATATGTGATATACATGTTATTGATGTGTACCTAACTAGAGCTCGTAGTAGCACCTGGGTATTTGATACTGGTTCTGTTGCTAATATTTGCAACTCGAAACAGGGACTACGGAATAAGCGAGCACTGGCCAAGGACGAGGTGACGATGCGCGTGGGAAACGGTTCCAAAGTCGATGTGATCGCAGTCGGCACGCTACCTCTACATCTACCTTCGGGATTAGTTTTAGACCTGAATAATTGTTATTTGGTGCTAGCGTTGAGCATGAACATTATATCTGGATCTTGTTTGATGCGAGACGGTTATTCATTTAAATCAGAGAATAATGGTTGTTCTATTTATATGAGTAATATCTTTTATGGTCATGCACCCTTGAAGAGTGGTCTGTTTTTATTAAATCTCGATAGTAGTGATACACATATTCATAATGTTGAAGCCAAAAGATGCAGAGTTGATAAGGATAGTGCAACTTATTTGTGGCACTGCCGTTTAGGTCATATCGGTGTAAAACGCATGAAGAACCTCCATACTGATGGACTTCTGGAATCACTTGATTATGAATCACTTGGTACTTGCGAACCGTGCCTCATGGGCAAGATGACTAAAACACCGTTCTCCGGAACTATGGAGAGAGCAACAGATTTGTTGGAAATCATACATACAGATGTATGTGGACCGATGAATGTTGAGGCTCATGGCCAATATCGTTATTTTCTCACCTTCACAGATGATTTGAGCAGATATGGGTATATCTACTTAATGATGCACAAATCTGAAACATTTGAAAAGTTCAAAGAATTTCAGAGTGAAGTGGAAAATCATCGTAACAAGAAAATAAAGTTTCTACGATCTGATCATGGAGGAGAATATTTGAGTTACGAGTTTGGTTTACATTTGAAACAATGCGGAATAGTTTCGCAACTCACACCACCTGGAACACCACAACTAAATGGTGTGTCCGAACGTCGTAATCGTACTTTACTTGATATGGTGCAATCTATGATGTCTCTTACCGATTTACCGCTATCGTTTTGGGGTTATGCTTTAGAGACGGCCGCATTCACGTTAAATAGGGCACCATCTAAATCCGTTGAAACGACGCCTTATGAACTGTGGTTTGGCAAGAAACCAAAGTTGTCGTTTCTTAAAGTTTGGGGCTGCGATGCTTATGTGAAGAAACTTCAACCAGATAAGCTCGAACCTAAATCGGAGAAATGTGTCTTCATAGGATACCCAAAAGAGACTGTGGGGTACAACTTCTATCACAGATCCGGAGGCAAGACATTCGTTGCTAAGAATGGATCCTTTGTAGAGAAGGAGTTTCTCTCGAAAGAAGTGAGTGGGAGGAAAGTAGAACTTGATGAGATAACTGTATCTACTCCCTTATTGGAAAGTAGTTCATCACGAGAACCGGTTCCTGTGACGACTACACCAATTAGTGAGGAAGCTAATGATATTGATCATGAAACTTCAGATCAAGTTTCTACTGAACCTCGTAGGTCTACCAGAGTAAGATCCGCACCAGAGTGGTACGGTAATCCTATTCTGGAAGTCATGTTACTTGACCATGATGAACCTGCGAACTATGAGGAAGCGATGATGAGCCCAGATTCCGCAAAATGGCTAGAGGCCATGAAATCTGAGATGGGATCCATGTATGAAAACAAAGTATGGACTTTGGTTGACTTGCCCGATGATCGGCAAGCCATTGAGAATAAATGGATTTTTAAGAAGAAGACTGACGCTGATGGTAATGTTACTGTCTATAAAGCTCGACTTGTTGCGAAAGGTTTTCGACAAGTTCAATGGGTTGACTACGATGAGACTTTCTCACCCGTAGCGATGCTTAAGTCTGTCCGAATCATGTTGGCTATTGCTGCATTTCATGATTATGAAATTTGGCAAATGGATGTCAAGACTGCATTCTTGAATGGATTTCTAGAAGAAGAGTTGTATATGATGCAGCCGGAAGGTTTTGTTGATCCAAAAGGTGCTGACAAAGTGTGCAAGCTCCAGCGTTCCATTTATGGACTGGTGCAAGCATCTGGAGTTGGAATAAACACTTTGATAGTGTGATCAAAGCATATGGTTTTATACAGACTTTTGGAGAAGCCTGTATTTACAAGAAAGTGAGTGGGAGCTCTGTAGCATTTCTAGTTTTATATGTTGATGGCATATTATTAATTGGAAATGATATAGAATTTCTGGATAGCATAAAGGGATACTTGAATAAAAGTTTTTCAATGAAAGACCTCGGGGAAGCTGCTTACATATTGGGCATCAAGATCTATAGAGATAGATCAAGACGCTTAATAGGACTTTCACAAAGCACATACCTTGACAAAATTTTGAAAAAGTTCAAAAAGGATCAGGCAAAGAAAGGATTCTTGCCTGTACTACAAGGTGTGAAGTTGAGTCAAACTCAATGCCCGACCACAGCAGAAGATAGAGAGAAAATGAAAAATGTTCCCTATGCTTCAGCCATAGGCTCTATCATGTATGCAATGCTATGTACCAGACCTGACGTATGCTTAGCAATAAGTTTGGCAGGAAGGTACCAAAGTAATCCAGGAGTGGATCACTGGACAGCGGTCAAGAACATCCTGAAATACCTGAAAAGGACTAAGGATATGTTTCTCGTATATGGAGGTGACAAAGAGCTAGTCGTAAATGGTTACGTCGATGCAAGCTTTGACACTGATCCGGACGATTCTAAATCGCAAACCGGATACGTGTTTTTATTAAACGGTGGAGCTGTAAGTTGGTGCAGTTCTAAACAAAGCGTCGTGGCGGGATCTACATGTGAAGCGGAGTATATAGCTGCTTCTGAAGCACCAAATGAAGGAGTCTGGATGAAGGAGTTCATTTCTAATCTAGGTGTCATACCTAGTGCATCGGGACCAATGAAGATCTTCTGTGACAATACTGGTGCAATTGCCTTGGCAAAGGAATCCAGATTTCACAAGAGGATCAAGCACATCAAGAGACGCTTCAATTCCATTCGGGACCAAGTCCAAGTGGGAGACATAGAGATTTGCAAGATACATACGGATCTGAATGTTGCAGACCAGTTGACTAAGCCTCTCTCACGAGCAAAACATGATCAACACCAAGACTCCATGGGTGTTAGAATCATTACTATGTAATCTAGATTATTGACTCTAGTGCAAGTGGGAGACTGAAGGAAATATGCCCTAGAGGCAATAATAAAGTTATTATTTATTTCCTCATATCATGATAAATGTTTATTATTCATGCTAGAATTGTATTAACCGGAAACATGATACATGTGTGAATACATAGACAAACACATAGTCACTAGTATGCCTCTACTTGACTAGCTCATTAATCAAAGATGGTTATGTTTCCTGACCATAGACATGTGTTGTCATTTGATTAATGGGATCACATCATTAGGAGAATGATGTGATTGACATGACCCATTCCGTTAGCCTAGCACTTGATCGTTTAGTATACTGCTATTGCTTTCTTCATGACTTATACAAAGTTCCTACAACTATGAGATTGTGCAACTCCCGTTTACCGGAAGAACACTTTGTGTGCTACCAAACGTCACAACATAACTGGGTGATTATTAAGGTGCTCTATAGGTGTTTCCGAAGGTACATGTTGAGTTGGCATAATTCGAGATTACGATTTGTCACTCCGATCGTCGGAGAGGTATCTCTGGGCCCTCTCGGTAATACTCATCACCTAAGCCTTGCAAGCATGTAACTAATGAGTTAGTTATGAGATGACGTATTACGGAACGAGTAAAGAGACTTGCCGGTAACAAGATTGAACTAGGTATTGGATACCGACGATCAAATCTCGGGCAAGTAACATACCGATGACAAAGGGAACAAAGTATGATGTTATGCGGTTTGACCGATAAAGATCTTCGTAGAATATGTAGGAACCAATATGGGCATCCAGGTCCTGCTATTGGTTATTGACCGAGAATGGTTTTAGGTCATGTCTACATAGTTCTCGAACCCGTAGGGTCCGCACGCTTAACGTTTCGATGACAGTTTTATTATGAGTTTATAAGTTTTGATGTACCGAAGTTTGTTCGGAGTCCCGGATGTGATCACGGACATGACGAGGAGTCTCGGAATGGTCGAGACATAAAGATTGATATATTGGACGACTATATTCGGACACCGGAAAGGTTCCGGGAGTTTTCGGAGAAAACCGGAGTGCCGGGGGGGTTACCGGAACCCCCCGAGAGAGTTAATGGGCCACATGGGCCTAGGTGGGAAGAGAGATGGGCAGCCAGGGTGGGCCGCGCGCCCCCTCTCCCTCTGGTCCGAATTGGACTAGGAGGGGGGCGGCGCCCCCCTTTCCTTCCCCCTCTCTCCCCCTTCCTTCCCCCTCCTAGTAGGAGTAGGAAAGGAGGAATCCTACTCCTACTAGGAGGAGGATTCCTCCTCCCTTGGCGTGCCCAAAGGGGCCGGCCGGCCTCCCCCCTCCCTCCTTTATATATGGGGGCAGGGGGCACCCCATAGACACACAAGTTGATCTACGGATCGTCCCTTAGCCGTGTGCGGTGCCCCCTTCCACCATATTCCACCTCAGTCATATCGTCGCGAAGCTTAGGCGAAGCCCTGCGCCGGTAGAACATCAAGATCGTCACCGCGCCGTCGTGCTGACGGAACTCTCCCTCGACACTCGGCTGGATCGGAGTTCGAGGGACGTCATCGAGCTGAACGTGTGCTGAACTCAGAGGCTCCGTACGTTCGGTGCTTGGATCGGTCGATCGTGAAGACGTACGACTACATCAACGGTGTTGTGCTAACGCTTCCGCTGACGGTCTACGAGGGTACGTGGACATACACTCTCCCCTCTCGTTGCTATATCATCAACATGATCTTGCGTGTGCGTAGGAATTTTTTTGAAATTACTACATTCCCCAACATGTACATCATCATTTATTACTTGATGACATCCTTTGGTGAGCAGCTCATGAGAATTACCTAACCCACATAACATATACAACACATAGTATGGGTTAATACACAAAGCGCAATTGATAAATTCTTACCATGCCACAAGATCTCATGTGGCACATGATATGCGCTTGTGTGCTGTCCATCTTAGAGGTCAATCTTTGATCTTCATCTTGGTCAACATTTATCTTTGCTCCATGATTAATATTGATGTCATGAAGGCCCTATTGATATCTTCACCATGCTTCATTTCTTCAAGACATAATAACCAATATCTTAATTCATCATGACCATATCAATTTTCTCCTTGAATATCATATTGGACCTCATTTGCTCGTTCTCATGCTCCAACATAGTATCTTGAGAGGCACAATGAATTCTTCACTTGAATTACTTGCTTCATGACATACTAATCCATGACTCAACATATGAGCTCATAATGATCCTATCTTCAAGCATATGTAGAATTCTTCTCTTTAATCATTCTCCCAAGATCTTGATCCATCATGGTTCAACCCATAAGCCTTAATGCATGCACAACAATATATATGTGGCATTCATTTCAAATCCATTCTATCTCCTTCTTGCATCACCGTGGAATAAACATCCTTAAGTTCATCCAATATTCTTCATGCATTGGAAATGGAACTTTCCTTCAAATGTATAACTTAATGCAAACATTAGTCCGTTAGTATTGTCATTAATTACCAAAACCGCACATGGGGACTACATGTACTTTCAATCTCCCCCATTTTGGTAATTGATGACAATCTCAACAAGAGGGTTTATATAATGAATTTTAACCCAAGTATGCAATTTACCCGAGGATAAATTGTATACTTGGGATAGTTTTGATAGCATCAAGTATCACAAAGATACTTGAGTTTATCACACACGGTGTACTAACATCGAAACACTACACAAGTATTTGATGTTAGTAGAACCACAATATATAGAGCAAGCTCCCCCACAATATATGCATGTGTGAATGAACTTTGAGTTTCCTTGCATATATTGTTTGTCATACACTAGGTGGGGTTTTCTCTATATATTCATTCATGCAACAAACAAATATAACCAGGGTAGATAAGCATGAATGAACAACAAGCACTTAAAATACTTATCTTAAAGCACTTATCTTAAACCCTCTAAACTTCTCCCCCATTGGCAACAAATGCCAAAATGGGAAAAATATAGAAGCCAATATATTATGAGTTCCTCCTTAATGTGTGTGTATTACAAGATGTGAGTGAAAATTAAATGCACATATTCAATGAGGAAAAATTTAGGATCTCGGGATCTATAAAATGCACCAAGATATTATGATACAAAAATAAGCATTCTATATGTGAAAAAAAAACTTTTCAAAAAGATCCAAAGAACATATTTGTGGACAATATATAATATGAATAACCAATTTGATCATCATCATGAAAATGTGTCCAAAGTACATTCAAAACACACGAGTGCGCAAGATTATACGCACAACATACAAGCACTCATGCCACAACCTCTTATCAAAACCACCATAAGAATAAAAGGAAACAACAAAGTGGCCGGCAAGGAATAAATGATATCAAGAAAGGATATGAACTTTCACATGTATAAAATTTCTAAGAGGCCAATAATAAACATGATATGTATCCAAAAAGAAACCCGTATACACAAAAAAAGTTGTAATTGATAAGAACATGATATCCACAGGTGAATCCACTATTATATAACTTTGAGCCTAGCATAAGAGCAAGGCACATGGCACAAAGCACATGGCACAAATTGATCTCATTTGCATAACACAAAAGTGGCGCAAGAAATCAAAAGATCCGACGAGCCGGAAGGATAAAATAATATTATGATTTGAGCAAATGAGTATTCTAAGGAAAATAGAGAAGCTCTCCATGATTTGTGCACTATTTAGATTTTTTTGGATACAAGTGCACAAAATAGGATCATCACTCCCCCAAAATCAATAGGAACACAAAACAATTGCAAGCAAGCATAGATAAGAAAAGAAGCCTAGCAATTGCAACAAACATATGGTCGAGCGACATGTAAATGAGGCAACCTAATAATAGGCACAACCAAAACGATGTGTTGAGTCACGTCAAAGCACTTGAGAAGACTTATATAAGGATGAGAATTAAGCATCAACATAGTCTTGAGTAAATGAGATACAAGGTGCCATACATGTCCTTCCCACACACACGAAGTTAAGCAGGTCACACACACATCAAGCAACTGGGTTCACAAGCTCACTAATAGCAAATTAAAAATCAAAGCTTGTGACAACCCATGGTGAAGAAAGGAAATAATAGGCTTGCCAAGACAAGCACGAGGACAACAAACTTCACCAAACATGTCTGCACTAAGATGAAAATAGGTAAGGCATGCACTCATACAACAAATGCTTCCATGGAGCCACCAAAGATATAAAAAGTGAATGAAATGGTGGACATGAAAGAATAGGGATATCAACTAGAGATGTAACTTCTCTCACGTGTATAAGATTCTAGGTAGATGATATCCACAAAGAAGGATGTACACATAAAATAGTTCCAAACGGAAGGAATAAGATATCCAAACAGGAGTCATAAGATATACCAATGATATCTTTGAATAAGATATCCAAATGGGAGTCATAAAATATACCAATGAGATCTTTGCTTGAAGGCATAACAGTGACTTAATATAATATTATTGTATATTAATGAACTTCAAACACACAACCATCAAAGACATCACAACTAGCAACAAGAGATCATTGTTGGGATGCTTTGAGAAAGGAAACAAGTATCACTGGAACGAGTCAAGAAATTCATGCCATGATGCAACCTACACAAGGTTGACCCCATTTCTATATATATGCATGAAGTAAATACTTGTTACTGAGATAGCATTGGTATGAAGTCGTAGATCAATAAAATGTCCAAGCTTGGTTCTAATTTCCTACTAGTGCCACCACCTTCATGAATAAGCCAAGCACCCAATGCTTCTCAAATGTACCTAAAACATTTTTAAGCATAATATGGTCCCCAAACTTATTGGGTCCGAAGTAGTTAGCATAACTACAACACATAGGGTAAAACCACTTAAATATGTGCAAATTGATATGAATTTGAATTTCATGCACATCTTAGCTATTAAGAATTTGAATTTCATGCACATATATATATATATATATATATATATATATATATATATATTGGATCAAATAAAGCTAACAAGGCATGTGAATTTACACATAGTAGATATGCATGCACAAGCCTACCAAAATCCAAGGAGATACAAAATGGACAAATGAACACATAACTGTTAATACTTCCAATAACATCACTAGTCATTCATGTTGTCCAAAATGAATCAAAGTGACAAATCAACATATGATAGCACACAAAGTTCAACATATGAACCAAGGAAAAACCAATGAGCATATAAGATATGCATTGCACACATACTCATAGGAATATCTCACTCAAGTAGATATAGGACACTATAAACAATGAGATAACAAACTCTCATATAGAGCAATAATATGAATTCGAACAAAATGGTATTTCGGGTTAACATTCGGTGTAGAAACCAAATAAGTACATGATCATCTATACTAACACAAGCATAAAATGAGAGTTTAGAAATCAACACAATTCTTGGATAGCATATTATTAACATTCTAACTAGATAGTGAAGGAAATATGCCCTAGAGGCAATAATAAAGTTATTATTTATTTCCTTATTTCATGATAAATGTTTATTATTCATGCTAGAATTGTATTAACCGGAAACATAATACATGTGTGAATACATAGACAAACATAGTGTCACTAGTATGCCTCTACTTGACTAGCTCGTTTATCAGAGATGGTTATGTTTCCTAGCCATGAACAAAAGAGTTGTCATTTGATTAACGAGATCACATCATTAGGAGAATGATGTGATTGACTTGACCCATTCCGTTAGCTTAGCACTTGATCGTTTAGTATGTTGCTATTGCTTTCTTCATGACTTATACATGTTCCTGTAACTATGAGATTATGCAACTCCCGTTTACCGGAGGAACACTTTGGCTACTACCAAACATCACAACGTAACTGGGTGATTATAAAGGAGTACTACAGGTGTCTTCGAAGGTACATGTTGAGTTGGCGTATTTCGAGATTAGGTTTTGTCACTCCGATTGTCGGAGAGGTATCTCTGGGCCCTCTCGGTAATACACATCACTTAAGCCTTGCAAGCATTGTAACTAATGAGTTAGTTACGGGATGATGTATTATGGAACGAGTAAAGAGACTTGCCGGTAACGAGATTGAACTAGGTATTGGATACCGACGATCGAATCTCGGGCAAGTAACATACCGATGACAAAGGGAATAACGTATGTTGTTATGCGGTTTGACCGATAAAGATCTTCGTAGAATATGTAGGAACCAATATGGGCATCCAGGTCCCGCTATTGGTTATTGACCGAGAATAGTTCTAGGTCATGTCTACATAGTTCTCGAACCCGTAGGGTCCGCACGCTTAAGGTTTCGATGATAGTTATATTATGAGTTTATGAGTTTTGATGTACCGGAGGTGTTCAGAGTCCCGGATGAGATCGGGGACATGACGAGGAGTCTCAAAATGGTCGAGACGTAAAGATCGATATATTGGACGACTATATTCGGAGTTCGGAAAGGTTCCGAGTGATTCGGGTATTTTTCGGAGTACCGGAGAGTTACGGGAATTCGCCGGGGAGAAGTATTGGGCCTTATTGGGCCCTGCGGGAAAGAGAGAGGGGCTGCCTAGGGCAGGCCGCGCGCCCCCCCATGGCCTAGTCCGAATTGGACTAGGGGGAGGGGCCGCACCCCCTCCTTCCTTCCCTTCTCTCTTCCCCTTCCTAGTCTCCTACTCCTACTACATGGAAGGACTCCTAGTTGGACTAGGAAAGGGGGAATCCTACTCCCGGTGGGAGTAGGACTCCCCATGGCGCGCCCCTCCTAGGGCCGGCCTCCTCCTCCCTTCCTCCTTTATATACGGGGGCAGGGGGCACCCCATAGACACAAGTTGATCTACAGATCGTTCCTTAGCCGTGTGCGGTGCCCCCTTCCACCATATTCCACCTCGGTCATATCGTCGCGGAGTTTAGGCGAAGCCCTACGCCGGTAGAACATCATCATCGTCACCACGCCGTCGTGCTGACGGAACTCATCTCCGGAGCCTTTGCTGGATCAAAGGGCCGGAGATCGTCATCGAGCTGAACGTGTGCTGAACTCGGAGGCTCCGTACGTTCGGTGCTTGGATCGGTCGGATCGTGAAGAGGTATGACTACATCAACCGCGTTGTGCTAACGCTTCCGCTTACGGTCTACGAGGGTACGTGGACGAACACTCTCCCCTCTCGTTGCTATGCGATCACCATGATCTTGCGTGTGCGTAGGATTTTTTTTGAAATTACTACGTTCCCCAACAGTGGCATCTGAGCCTAGGTTTTATGCGTTGATGTTATATGCACGAGTAGAACACAAGTGAGTTGTGGGCGATACAAGTCATACTGCTTACCAGCATGTCATACTTTGGTTCGGCGGTAGTGTGAGATGAAGCGGCCCGGACCGACATTACGCGTACGCTTACGCGAGACTGGTTTCACCGTTACGAGCACTCGTGCTTAAAGGTGGCTGGCGGGTGTCTGTCTCTCTCACTTTAGCTGAATCGAGTGTGGTTACACCCGGTCCTTGCGAAGGTTAAAACAGCACCAACTTGACGAACTATCATTGTGGTTTTGATGCGTAGGTAAGAACAGTTCTTGCTAAAGCCCGTAGCAGCCACGTAAAATTTGCAAAAACAAAGTAGAGGACGTCTAACTTGTTTTTGCAGGGCATGTTGTGATGTGATATGGTCAAGACGTGATGCTATATTTTATTGTATGAGATGATCATGTTTTGTAACCGAAGTTATCGGCAACTGGCAGGAGCCATATGGTTGTCGCTTTATTGTATGAAATGCAAACGCCCTGTAATTGCTTTACTTTATCACTAAGCGGTAGCGATAGTCGTAGAAGCAATAGAGGCGTAACGACAACGATGCTACGATGGAGATCAAGGTGTCGCGCCGGTGACGATGGTGATCATGACGGTGCTTCGAAGATGGAGCTCACAAGCACAAGATGATGATGGCCATATCATATCACTTATATTGATTGCATGTGATGTTTATCCTTTATGCATCTTATCTTGCTTTGATTGACGGTAGCATTTTAAGATGATCTCTCACTAGTTATAAAGATGTGTTCTCCCTGAGTATGCACCGTTGCGAAAGTTCTTCGTGCTGAGACACCACGTGATGATCGGGTGTGATAGGCTCTACGTTCAAATACAACGGGTGCAAAACAGTTGCACACGCGGAATACTCAGGTTATACTTGACGAGCCTAGCATATACAGATATGGCCTCGGAACACGGAGACTGAAAGGTCGAGCGTGAATCATATAGTAGATATGATCAACATAGAGATGTTCACCATTGAAACTACTCCATCTCACGTGATGATCGGACATGGTTTAGTTGATTTGGATCACGTGATCACTTAGATGACTAGAGAGATGTTAGTCTAAGTGGGAGTTCTTAAGTAATATGATTAATTGAACTTAAATTTATCATGAACTTAGTCCTGGTAGTATTTTGCAAATTATGTTGTAGATCAATAGCTCGCGTTGTTGCTTTCATATGTTTGTTTTGATATGTTCCTAGAGAAAATTGTGTTGAAAGATGTTAGTAGCAATGATGCGGATTGGATCCGTGATCTGAGGTTTATCCTCATTGCTGCACAGAAAAATTATGTCCTTAATGCACCGCTAGGTGACAGACCTATTGCAGGAGCAGATGCAGACATTATGAACGTTTGGCTAGCTCAATATGATAACTACTTGATAGTTTAGTGCACCATGCTTAACGGCTTAGAATCGGGACTTCAAAGACGTTTTGAACGTCATGGACCATATGAGATGTTCCAGGAGTTGAAGTTAATATTTCTAGCAAAATACCCGAGTTGAGAGATATGAAGTCTCCAACAAATTCTATAGCTAAAAGATGGAGGAGAATCGCTCAACTAGTGAGCATGTGCTCAGATTGTCTGGGTACTTCAATCGCTTGAATCAAGTGGGAGTTAATCTTCCAGATAAGATAGTGATTGACAGAATTCTCTAGTCACCATCACTAAGTTGCTAGAACTTCGTGATGAACTATAGTATGCAAGGGATGACGAAAACGATTCCCGAGCTCTTCGTGATGTTGAAATCAACGAAGGTAGAAATCAAGAAAGAGCATCAAGTGTTGATGATTGACAAGACCACTAGTTTCAAGAAAAAGGGCAAAGGGAAAAGAAGGGGAACTTCAAGAAGAACGGCAAGCAAGTTGCTGCTCAAGTGAAGAAACCCAAGTCTGGTCCTAAGCCTGAGACTAAGTGCTTCTACTGCAAAGAGACTGGTCACTGGAAGCGGAACTACCCCAATTGATTGGCGGATAAGAAGGATGGCAAAGTGAACATAAGTATATTTGATATACATATTATTGATGTGTACTTTACTCGTGTTTATAGTAGCCCCTGAGTATTTGATATTTGTTCGGTTGCTAAGATTAGTAACTCGAAACAGGAGTTACAGAATAAACAGAGACTAGTTGAAGGGAAAGTAACGATGAGTGTTGGAAATAGTTCCAAGATTGATATGATCATAATCACACACTCCCTCTACTTTCGGGATTAGTGTTGAACCTAAATAAATGTTATTTGGTGTTTGCGCTGAGCATGAATATGATTTGATCATGTTTATTGCAATACGGTTATTCATTTAAGTTAGAGAACAATTGTCGTTCTGTTTACATGAATAAAACCTTCTATGGTCATACACACCAACGAAAATGGTTTGTTGGATCTCGATCGTAATAATACACATATTTCATAATATTGAAGCCAAAAGATGCAAAGTTAATAATGATAGTGCAACTTATTTGTGGCACTGCCGTTTAGGTCATATTGGTGTAAAGCGCACGAAGAAACTCCATGCTAATGGGATTTTGGGATCACTTGATTATGAATCACTTGATGCTTGCGAACCATGCCTCATGGGCAAGATGACTAAGACTCCGTTCTCCGGAACAATGGAGCGAGCGACTGACTTATTGGAAATAATACATACCGATGTATGCGATCCGATGAGTGTTGAGGCTCGCGGTGGGTATCGTTATTTTCTGACCTTCACAGATGATTTGAGCAGATATGGGTATATCTACTTGATGAAACATAAGTCTGAAATAGTTGAAAGGTTCAAAGAATTTCAGAGTGAAGTGGAAAAATCATCGTAACAAGAAAATAAAATTTCTGTGATCTGATCGCGGAAACGAATATTTGAGTTACGAGTTTGGTCTTCAATTAAAATAGTGTGGAATAGTTTCATAGCTCACACCACCTGGAACACCACAACGTTATGGTGTGTCCGAACGTCGTAACCGCACTTTATTGGATATGGTGCGATCTATGATGTCTCTTACTGATTTACCAATATTGTTTTGGGGTTATGCATTAGAGACAGCTGCATTCACGTTAAAAGGGCACCATCTAAATCCGTTGAGACGACACCATATGAACTGTGGTTTAGCAAGAAACCCAAGTTGTCGTTTCTTAAAGTTTGGGGCTACGATGCTTATGTGAAAAAGTTTCATCCTTATAAGCTCAAACCCAAATCGGAGAAGTGCGTATTCATAGAATACCCAAAGGTAACTATTGGGTACACCTTCTATCACAGATCCAAAGGCAAATCATTCATTGCTAAGAATGGATACTTTCTAGAGAAGGAGTTTCTCTCGAAAGAAGTGAGTGGGAGGAAAGTAGAACTTGATAAGGTAATTGTACCTTCTCCCGAATTGGAAAGTAGTTCATCACTGAAATCAGTTCCAGTGATTCCTACACCAATTAGTAAGGAAGCTAATGATGATGATCATGAAACTTCAGATCAAGTTACTACAGAACCTCGTAGGTCTTCCAGAGTAAGATCCGCACCAGAGTGGTGTAGTAATCATGTTCTGGAAGTCATGTTACTAGACCATGATGAACCTACGAACTATGAGGAAGCGATGATGAGCCCAGATTCCGCGAAATGGCTCGAGGCCATAAAATCTGAGATATGATCCATGTATGAGAACAAAGTATGGACTTTGATTGACTTGCTCGATGATCAGCAAGCCATGTTAAATGAATGGATCTTCAAGAGGAAGATGGACACTGATAGTAATATTACTATCTACCAAGCTCGACTTGTTGCGAAAGGTTTTCAACAAGTTCAAGGTGTTGAATACGATGAGATTTTCTCACTTGTATCGATGCTTAAGTCTGTCTGAATCATGTTAGCAATTGCCACATTTTATGAAATCTGGCAAATGGATGTCAAAACTGCATTCCTTAATGGATTTATTAAAGAAGAGTTGTATATGATGCAACCAGAAGGTTTTGTCAATCCTAAAGGTGCTAACAAAATGTGCAAGCTCCAGCAATCCATCTATGGACTGGTGCAAGCATCTCGGAGTTGGAATATATGCTTTGATAAGTTGATCAAAGCATATAGTTTTATATGGACTTACGATGAAGCTTGTATTTACAATAAAGTGAGTGGGAGCACTACAGCCTTTCTGATTAGTATACGTGAGTGACATATTGTTGATCAGAAATGATGTAGAATTTTTCTGCAAAGCATAAATGAGTGTTTTAAAGGAGTTCTTTAAAAGAAAAGACCTCAGTAAAAGCTACTTACATATTGAGCATCAAGATCTATTGAGATAGATCAAGACGCTTGATAAGATTTTCAATGAGTACATACCTTGGCAAGATTTTAAAATAGTTCAAAATGAAACAGTCAAAGAAAGAGTTCTTGCCTGTGTTGCAAAGGTATGAAATTGAGTAAGACTCAAATCACGACCACAACAGAAAATAGAAAGAGAATGAAAAGGCATTCCCTATGCCTCAGTCATAGGTTCTATAAAGTATGCTATGCTATGTACCAGACCTATTGTATACCTTGCTCTGAATTTGGCAAGGGAGTACAATAGTGATCTAGGAGTAGATCACTGGACATTGGTCAAAAATATCCTTAGTAAGGACTAAGGAGATGTTTCTCGATTATGGAGGTGATAAAAGAGTTTGTTGTAAAAGTTACATCAGTGCAAACTTTTACACTGATCCAGATGACTCCAAGTCTCAACCTGGATACATATTGAAAGTGGGAGCAATTAGCTAGAGTAGCTCCGTGCAGAGCATTGTGGACATAAAATATTTGCAAAATACATACGGATCTGAATGTGACAGACCCGTTGACTAAGCTTCTCTCACGAGCAAAACATGATCACACCTTAGTACTCTTTGGGTGTTAATCACATAGCGATGTGAACTAGATTATTGACCCTAGTAAACCCTTTGGGTGTTGGTCACATGATGATGTGAACTATGGGTGTTAATCATATACAGATATGAATATTGGTGTTAAATCACATGACGATGTGAACTAGATTATTGACTCTAGTGCAAGTGGGAGACTGAAGGAAATATGCCCTAGAGGCAATAATAAAGTTATTATTTATTTCCTTATTTCATGATAAATGTTTATTATTCATGCTAGAATTGTATTAATCGGAAACATAATACATGTGTGAATACATAGACAAACATAGTGTCACTAGTATGCCTCTACTTGACTAGCTTGTTTATCAGAGATGGTTATGTTTCCTAGCCATGGACGAAAGAGTTGTCATTTGATTAACGAGATCACATCATTAGGAGAATGATGTGATTGACTTGACCCATTCCGTTAGCTTAGCACTTGATCGTTTAGTATGTTGCTATTGCTTTCTTCATGACTTATACATGTTCCTGTAACTATGAGATTATGCAACTCCCGTTTACCGGAGGAACACTTTGGGTACTACCAAACGTCACAACGTAACTGGGTGATTATAAAGGAGTACTACAGGTGTCTCCGAAGGTACATGTTGAGTTGGTGTATTTCGAGATTAGGTTTTGTCACTCCGATTGTCGGAGAGGTATCTCTGGGCCCTCTCGGTAATACACATCACTTAAGCCTTGCAAGCATTGTAACTAATGAGTTAGTTACGGGATGATGTATTACGGAATGAGTAAAGAGACTTGCCGGTAACGAGATTGAACTAGGTATTGGATACCGACGATTGAATCTCGGGCAAGTAACATACCGATGACAAAGGGAACAACGTATGTTGTTATGCGGTTTGACCGATAAAGATCTTCGTAGAATATGTAGGAACCAATATGGGCATCTAGGTCCCGCTATTGGTTATTGACCGAGAATAGTTCTAGGTCATGTCTACATAGTTCTCGAACCCGTAGGGTCCGCTCGCTTAAGGTTTCGATGACAGTTATATTATGAGTTTATGAGTTTTGATGTACCGAAGGTGTTCAGAGTCCCGGATGAGATCGGGGACATGACGAGGAGTCTCGAAATGGTCGAGACGTAAAGATCGATATATTGGACGACTATATTCGGAGTTCGGAAAGGTTCCGAGTGATTCGGGTATTTTTCGGAGTACCGGAGAGTTACGGGAATTCGCCGGGGAGAAGTATTGGGCCTTATTGGGCCCTGCGGGGAAGAGAGAGGGGCTGCCTAGGGCAGGCTGCGCGCCCCCCCATGGCCTAGTCCGAATTGGACTAGGGGGAGGGGCCGCACCCCCTCCTTCCTTCCCTTCTCTCTTCCCCTTCCTAGTCTCCTACTCCTACTACATGGAAGGACTCCTAGTTGGACTAGGAAAGGGGGAATCCTACTCCCGGTGGGAGTAGGACTCCCCATGGCGCGCCCCTCCTAGGGCCGGCCTCCTCCTCCCTCCCTCCTTTATATACGGGGGCAGGGGGCACCCCATAGACACAAGTTGATCTACAGATCGTTCCTTAGCCGTGTGCGGTGCCCCCTTCCACCATATTCCACCTCGGTCATATCGTCGCGGAGTTTAGGCGAAGCCCTGCGCCGGTAGAACATCATCATCGTCACCACGCCGTCGTGCTGACGGAACTCATCTCCGGAGCCTTTGCTGGATCGAAGGGCCGGAGATCGTCATCGAGCTGAACGTGTGCTGAACTCGGAGGCTCCGTACGTTCGGTGCTTGGATCGGTCGGATCGTGAAGACGTACGACTACATCAACCGCGTTGTGCTAACGCTTCCGCTTACGGTCTACAAGGGTACGTGGACGAACACTCTCCCCTCTCGTTGCTATGCCATCACCATGATCTTGCGTGTGCGTAGGAATTTTTTTGAAATTACTACGTTCCCCAACAGATAGATCATCATGCAAAGCAACAATTGGAATAGCTTTAATCAAACGATTTTCCAAATATGATTTTAAAGATAACCATGGGCAAAACCGCACAAGAATGTCATATGTAAACAAGGCATTGCATGCCACGGAGATATAAGATAATCTCAAATATAAATTCTAAGTGGCATCCCTCAATTGTTCATATTAACAAGGATTGTGATATGCACAAAGCATATCACTCCCCCATAATATGATGATCCATGTATTATCCACAAGAAGCAAATGAAACCCAACTAAGGATAATTAATGGATGAGAATTTGAGTTTCAGATGAGCTTTACATACCACATAGTAACTAGACAATATTGCACTAACAATACTAGGTGGTATCCCACATATATACACATTTAAGGTTTGTGATATGCGTAAAACATAGCACTCCCCCATAATGTGATGATCCATTAATATCTCAAAAGAGCCAAGGAAGATTCAACTAATGAAGCAATAAAGGCTCGAAACCACAACACACAAATATATGAAGTGCATTGCGACCTGCACATGCTAGATAACACAAGTCAAGCATACTAGGAAGCACAACATATACAAGCACATGCTAGTTACAAAACCTAAACACGCAAGGGACTTAGTAACTTTCATTGTAAACAATGCAAGTACAAGTTACCGCAAAGAGGAGCATTGGATTGATAGATATGATGATAATCCACTTGACTTGGCATTAACCATAACATATGGTGAAAATAGTTTTTCTTCATGAAGTAGCCAAGTCTCCAATGCCCTCCACACACCTATTGATCAAGTTTGAGCTTGATGGTCCCCAACCAAGTTGGGTCCTAAGAAGTTAGTAACAATAGGCTTGGCAACCCAAATGGTCTTGTCCACTTTGAAACCACTTTGGGCACCCACAAATTTGGCAAACACATTGCCAACAATATCCTTCCTTAGTGAATAATGATTATTGACTATAGGAGGCTTAGATATGTTACCATTGTGGCATGATGAAGCTATGTGTCCCTTATGACGACAATCATAGCAACATTTCCTCCCTTTTCTCTTCTTTAATTTCTCAACTTGGGGAGCAATAACATGTTTCATCATGGATAGTGGCTGTTCTTCAACTTGAGATTGAGCTTGAGGCCGCTTCCCATGTAGCTTCTCATTATAAGCCCTTTTCTTCAATGGGCAAGATCTCACATGATGTTCAATCTTTTTGCATTTGAAGCAAGTAATGTTGGCCGAATTCTTGTAATTCCCTTGTCCCTTCTTCTTGTTCTTGGACTTCTTCTTGTTGGAGTGAAAATTATGTCCAACATCACACTTTTCCAAGTCTTTCTTCAAACTAGTGACTTGGGCCTTGAGCTCATTAATTTCCTCTACATGGTTAGTTTCAACACTAGAAACAAGAGGACTAGTGGAAGTAGAAACTTCATTGTTAGAGCAGCAAGACAAGGTGAGAAATTCATCATGAGTGGATATAATATGAGAGGTGGATGAATTGCAAGGATTAGCACATGGCAATAGAGCATTTAGAGTAGATGTGCTAATGTTCACATGAGACTCACAAGATTTTACCTCGGAGACCATAGCCTCGTGAGCTAACTTTAGCTTACTATGAGAGATTAAAAGATCCTCATGAGTGCCCGAGAGCTTTGCATGACTTTCTTCCAATTTCCCTAATTTCTTGTTAGCAAAGCAAGTTGAGCACATAGCTCAACATTCTCCTTCAAAATTGATGCTTCACATGAAATCGAGTTAGTAGCACAAACATCATTATCAATATGAGAGGAGCAAGTAGCACTTAGTGACTTCTCACGAGTTGATTGAAGCTCCTCATGAGACTTAGAGAGTTTTATGAGCTCTCCCTTGACACTATTGCATTCAAGGTGAAGGAGCTCAAAATCCTCTTTAAGCTTACAATGAGTAACTTTAATCTCTTCTTTTGAAGACCTCAAGTCACTAAGCGTTTCATGAGCCTTAGCAAGTTCATGTTCAAGCTGTTCACTTTTAGCTTGCTCATTGAGAAATAAATCATTACGTTTTTCAAAGCAAGCAAGAACATCTTGGAACCTTTTATAAGTGTTATTTTTAGCTCTATGAAGTGTTTTCCCAATCTCATAGAGATTTTGAGTCAAGTCATCATCATCATCCTCATTACAACTATCATCATTATCAATAAGAGAAGATGATACCTCGTCATTACCTCTTGCCATGAGGCACATGTGAACAAAGGGGGTTGATGATGATTCTTTTGGAGAAGAGGGTTCTTCATCAATCAAGCATGCCTCATCTTTCTTGATTTCCTCTACATGGTTAGTCATAGAACAACTAGAGGAAACCAAGGCATTTCTATCATGGCAACATGGGAGATCAAGCATATCATCCCAAATGAGCTTAACACCATCATCACAAGATATTTCTTCACTTACCATGTCATTACCTTGTGGCACGCCACATGTTGGTGAAGTGGAAGATATTGAAGTATTCAAGTAATCGGAGGTGGAAGCAATAGAGAGCTCTTCGTGATTTAAAATTGCGGAGAACTCTTCCATTAACTCCCTGAAAAGAATATTATCTTCATCAAGATTGGACCCACCATATATATCTTCAATTTTGGTCCAAGCCTCATGAGCCAATGAACAAGACGAGATTGACATGAACACCTCGAAGGTAATAGCTTGGTGAATGACATTTAAAGCTTCACAATCAAGATGCATATCATCAAGTGACGGAGATTGTCCATCCTTTAGATTTGAATTCCCTACAACCACAATCCGCAAAGAATTTGGACCCATGGCCTGAAAGTGATAAAGCAAGTGTAATCTCCACATAATGTAATTTGTGCCATTAAAACAAAATGTGGCATCGTGCACTAGTTCACTAGTCGACATCGTTACTCTCTAGGCGGTTTAGCCTAATAAGGAGAGACCTTGCTCTGATACCAATTAAAAGGACCCACGATGTCGCCTAGAGGGGGGGTGAATAGGCGTTTTAAAAACTTTTACGGATTTGGCTTAATCCTAATGTGGAAATAAACTAAGAGGATACTTTTCAAGCACAAATCCTAAATACACTAGGCTCAACTAAGTGCACCAACAACTTATTATAAATAAGATGAGCACAACAAGGATACTAACAAGAATAAGTAAGTTACACAAACTTACTTGAGCAATATGACAAGATATGGAAGTGTATGACACAAGTTAGCAATTCACACTAAACACAAGATATATCAATAGTAGCAAGTATGAATTGCGGGATATAAAGTGTAGGCCTAAATAATCTCTTCAAGGAAATAGCCAACACAATATAATGAGGACAACAATATATAGTGAATGCAAGGTCAAGAGACCAAAGTAAACCACAAGTAGTGGCTTGGGTTAGAGATAACCGAAGACATGGAGACGAGGATGTATCCCGATGTTCACTTCCTTGGAGGGAAGCTAGTCACCGTTAGAGAGGTGGATGTTACCACGAAGGCACACCAACGCCACGAAGGCTCACCTTATTCTCCCTTTGAGACAACTCCACGAAGGCGTTTCTCAACCACTAGTGGTAGACCTTGAGGCGGCCTCCAAACCTTCACAAACTTTTCGGGGGCAAATCACAAGTTGATTCCTCACCGGAGCACTCCTACCGCCTAGGAGTCTCCAACCTCCAAGAGTAACAAGATAAAGGGGAAAATGCTCAAGACTTGCTCAAATCACGAATTCCTTTGGTCACAAGAGGGAGAGGGAGTGGATCTATCACTTGATTGGAAAATCTCTCAAGAACTCTCACGAATCTCTCCGGGATCTAAGATTTGGTGTAGGAGAAGTGAGAGGGAGCCTTTTTGTGTTCTAGGGTTCATATGAATGTGTTGCTCGACCTTCTCCCGGGGTGGAAGAAGGTTATATATAGTGGTAGTGCAAATATGGCCGTTGGAGTGTAAGTGGCTGTGTCGGGCCTGGGGCCGGATATCCAGACGTTGTGAAGTGTGCACACACTTATGCAGAAAAACAGGTTATAGGGCCCGAACATCTGGCCGAAGCCCGGACATCTAGCCAAACATGGGGCCCCGGACATCCGGCCAAGGGCCGGACATCCGGCGTATACAAACAACATTTCGATAAGGTTTCTGGACATCTACGGTCGGACATCCGGGCCAGGGGCCGGACATCCGGCGATTTCACACAAATTAGACGCCCTCTGGATAGCAGTGGCCGGACATCCGGGGAAAAGCCCGGACATCTGGCCAACACAAAAACTGCAGCCGCCCCAAAAGTAAAACATGCATAACTTTCACATCCGGACTCCGATTTTGATGATCTCGGGCTCCTTTTGAAGCTATGGAAAAGCTCCAGGTCCTCACATAGAGAACCACCCAAGATAAACCAAAATGTATTAGATGTGTAGGCATTTTGTATTTGCATTGGATAGGAGTGAAATATGCCTATTTTGGAATATGATGTGAGAAGAATAGAAATAGATGATGTTGACTTGAGCAAATCCATCACTAACCCCTTTGATCCCCTCTTAATAGTGCGGGATCCCTATAACTCAAGAATCATAAAAGAACTATACTAGATAGCTTCAGGAAACTCATTCTTGAGCATATATCCTTTTCGATGGTCATCAATCCTCACTTCTAAAGCCAAAGGAACTAATACCTTTGACTAGAGCCTTTCACTTGAGCTTTATATTGATGTTTCTTCATGGCTCAAGTTGAAGGCAAGACATTGGAGAAGTCTTAAAGTAGCTCCCCCATACACAATGTGGGAAGCTTTGCTTTGCATTCATCTTCACTTGTACATCATCATTAATTACTTGATGACATCCTTTGGTGAGCAGCTCATGAGAATTACCTAACCTACATAACATATACAACACATAGTATGGGTTAATACACAAAGCGCAATTTATAAATTCTTACCATGCCACAGGATCTCATGTGGCACAGGATATGCTCTTGTGTGTTGTCCATCTTAGAGGTCAATCTTTGATCTTCATCTTGGTCAACATTTATCTTTGCTCCATGATTAATATTGATGTCATGAAGGCCCTATTGATATCTTCACCATGCTTCATTTCTTCAAGATATAATAACCAATATCTTAATTCATCATGACCATATCAATTTTCTCCTTGAATATCATATTGGATCTCATTTGCTCGTTCTCATGCTCCAACATAGTATCTTGAGAGGCACAATGAATTCTTCACTTGAATTACTTGCTTCATGACATACTAATCCATGACTCAACATATGAGCTCATAATGATCCTATCTTCAAGCATATGTAGAATTCTTCTCTTTAATCATTCTCTCAAGATCTTGATCCATCATGGTTCAACCCATAAGCCTTGATGCATGCACAACAATACATATGTGGCATTCATTTCAAATCCATTCTATCTCCTTCTTGCATCACCATGGAATAAACATCCTTGTTGGGGAACGTAGTAATTTCAAAAAAAATCCTACGCACACGCAAGATCATGGTGATGATATAGCAACGAGGGGAGAGTGCTGTCTACGTACCCTTGTAGATCGAAGCGGAAGCGTTGACACAACGTAGTGGAAGTAGTCGTACGTCTTCCCGGTTCAACCGATCCAGGCACCGTTACTCCGGTACCTCCGAGTTCTTGACACACGTACAGCTCGATGACGCACCCTCGATCTCCAATTCAGTAGAGGCGCCGAGGGGGAGTTCCGTCAGCACGACGACGTGGTGACGATCTTGATGTTATCCTGTCGCAGGGCTTCGCCTAAGCACCGCTACAATATGACCGAGGTGTAATATCGTGGAGGGGGGCACCGCACACGGCTAAGGAACGATCAATGATCAACTTGTGTGTTCTAGGGTGCCCCCCTACCCCCGTATATAAAGGAGGGAGGGAGGAGGTGGCCGGCCCAAGGAGGGGGCGCGCCATAGGAGGAGGAAACCTACTCCAAGTAGGTTTCCCCTCTTTTTCCTAATCTTATTTGGAGGGGGAAGGAAGGAGTACTAGTAGTATGAAAGGAAGAGGGGGAAGGAGAAAGGAAAGGGGGGGCCGGCCCCCCTCCCCAATTCGGATTGGGCTTGGGGGGGTGCGCCCCCCTCCCTTGCTCCTTCTCCCTTCATCCTATATGGGCCCAATAAGGCCCATATACTTCCCGGGGGGTTCCGGTAACCTCCCGGAGCTCCGGTATATTCCCAAACTCTCCCGGAACCTTTCCGGTGTCCAAATATATCCGTCCAATATATCAATCTTTATGTCTCGACCATTTCGAGACTCCTCGTCATGTCCATGATCACATCCGGGACTCCGAACAACCTTCGGTACATCAAAATACATAAACTCATAATGTAACTGTCATCGAAACCTTAAGCGTGCGGACCCTACGATTCGAGAACAATGTAGACATGACCGAGACACGTCCCTAGTCAATAACCAATAGTGGGACCTGGATGTCCATATTGGTTCCTACATATTCTACGAAGATCTTTATCGGTCAAACCGCATAACAACATACTTTGTTCCCTTTGTCATCGGTATGTTACTTGCCCGAGATTTGATCGTCGGTATTCAATACCTAGTTCAATCTCGTTACCGGCAAGTCTCTTTACTCGTTCTGTAATACGTCATCTCATAACTAACTCATTAGTTACATGCTTGCAAGGCTTAAGTGATGAGTATTACCGAGAGGGCCCAGAGATACCTCTCCGACAATCGGAGTGACAAATCCTAATCTCGAATTATGCCAACTCAACATGAACCTTTGGAAACACCTGTAGAGCACCTTTATAATCACCCAGTTACGTTGTGACGTTTGGTAGCACACAAAGTGTTCTTCCGGTACACGGGAGTTGCACAATCTCATAGTTGCAGGAACTTTGTATAAGTCATGAAGAAAGCAATAGCAGTATACTAAATGATCAAGTGCTAGGCTAACAGAATGGGTCATGTCAATCACATCATTCTTCTAATGATGTGATCCCACTAATCAAATGACAACACATGTCTATGGTCAGGAAACATGACCATCTTTGATTAATGAGCTAGTCAAGTAGAGGCATACTAGTGACCATAGTTTTGTCTATGTATTCACACATGTATTATGTTTCCGGTTAATACAATTCTAGCATGAATAATAAACATTTATCATGATATGAGGAAATAAATAATAACTTTATTATTGCCTCTAGGGCATATTTCCTTCAGTCTCCCACTTGCACTAGAGTCAATAATCTAGATTACATAGTAATGATTCTAACACCCATGGAGTCTTGGTGCTGATCATGTTTTGCTCGTGAGAGAGGCTTAGTCAACGGGTCTGCAACATTCAGATCCGTATGTATCTTGCAAATCTCTATGTCTCCCACTTGGACTTGGTCCTGAATGGAATTGAAGCATCTCTTGATGTGCTTGGTCCTCTTATGAAATCTGGATTCCTTTGCCAGGGCAATTGCACCAGTATTATCACAGAAGATCTTCATTGGTCCCGATGCACTAGGTATGACACCTAGATCGGAAATGAACTTCTTCATCCAGACTCCTTCATTTGCTGCTTCAGAAGCAGCTATGTACTCCGCTTCACATGTAGATCCTGCCACGACGCTTTGTTTAGAACTGCACCAACTTACAGCTCCACCGTTTAATAAAAACACGTATCCGGTTTGCGATTTTGAATCGTCCGGATCAGTGTCAAAGCTTGCATCGACGTAACCATTTACGACTAGCTCTTTGTCACCTCCATATACGAGAAACATATCCTTAGTCCTTTTCAGGTATTTCAGGATGTTCTTGACCGCTGTCCAGTGATCCACTCCTGGATTACTTTGGTACCTCCCTGCTAAGCTTATTGCTAAGCATACGTCAGGTCTGGTACACAGCATTGCATACATGATAGAGCCTATGGCTGAAGCATAGGGAACACTTTTCATTTTCTCTCTATCTTCTGCTGTGGTCGGGCATTGAGTTCGACTCAACTTCACACCTTGGAGCACAGGCAAGAAACCTTTCTTTGCCTGATCCATATTGAACTTTTTCAATATTTTGTCAAGGTATGTGCTTTGTGAAAGTCCTATTAAGCGTCTTGATCTATCTCTATAGATCTTGATGCCTAATATGTAAGCAGCTTCACCGAGGTCTTTCATTGAAAAACTTTTATTCAAGTATCCCTTTATGCTATCCAGAAATTCTATATCATTTCCAATTAATAATATGTCATCAACATATAAAACTAGAAATGCTACAGAGCTCCCACTCACTTTCTTGTAAATACAGGCTTCTCCAAAAGTCTGTACAAAACCATATGCTTCGATCACACTATCAAAACGTTTATTCCAACTCCGAGATGCTTGCACCAGTCCATAAATGGAACGTTGGAGCTTGCACACTTTGTCAGCACCTTTTGGATCAACAAAACCTTCCGGCTGCATCATATACAACTCTTCTTCTAGAAATCCATTCAAGAATGCAGTCTTGACATCCATTTGCCAAATTTCATAATCATGAAATGCAGCAATAGCCAACATGATTCGGACAGACTTAAGCATCGCTACGGGTGAGAAAGTCTCATCGTAGTCAACCCCTTGAACTTGTCGAAAACCTTTCGCAACAAGTCGAGCTTTATAGACAGTAATATTACCATCAGCGTCAGTCTTCTTCTTAAAGATCCATTTATTCTCAATGGCTTGCCGATCATCGGGCAAGTCAACCAAAGTCCATACTTTGTTATCATACATGGATCCTATCTCAGATTTCATGGCCTCCAGCCATTTTGCGGAATCTGGGCTCATCATCGCTTCCTCATAGTCTGTAGGTTCTAACATGACTTCCAGAATAGTATTACCGTACCACTCTGGTGCGGATCTTACTCTGGTGGACCTACGAGGTTCAGTAGAAACTTGATCTGAAGTTTCATGATCAATATCATTAGCTTCCTCACTAATTGGTGTGGTTGTCACGGGAACCGGTTCTCGTGATGAACTACCTTCCAATAAGGGAGTAGATACAGTTATCTCATCAAGTTCTACTTTCCTCCCACTCACTTCTTTCGAGAGAAACTCCTTCTCTAGAAAGGATCCATTCTTAGCAATGAATGTTTTGCCTTCGGATCTGTGATAGAAGGTGTACCCAACAGTTTCTTTTGGGTATCCTATGAAGACACATTTCTCCGATTTGGGTTCGAGCTTATCTGGTTGAAGTTTCTTCACATAAGCATCGCTGCCCCAAACTTTAAGAAATGACAACTTTGGTTTCTTGCCAAACCACAGTTCATAAGGCGTCGTCTCAATGGATTTTGATGGTGCCCTATTTAACGTGAATGCGGCCGTCTCTAAAGCATAACCCCAAAATGATAGCGGTAAATCGGTAAGAGACATCATAGATCGCACCATATCAAGTAAAGTACGATTACGACGTTCGGACACACCATTTCTTTGTGGTGTTCCAGGTGGCGTGAGTTGCGAAACTATTCCGCATTGTTTCAAATGTAAACCAAACTCGTAACTCAAATATTCTCCTCCATGATCAGATCGCAGAAATTTTATTTTCTTGTTACGATGATTTTCAACTTCACTCTGAAATTCTTTGAACTTTTCAAATGTTTCAAACTTGTGTTTCATTAAGTAGATATACCCATATCTACTTAAATCATCTGTGAAGGTGAGAAAATAACGATATCCGCCACGAGCTTCAACATTCATCGGGCCACATACATCTGTATGTATGATTTCCAACAAATCCGTTGCTCTCTCCATAGTTCCGGAGAACGGTGTTTTAGTCATCTTGCCCATGAGGCACGGTTCGCAAGTACCAAGTGATTCATAATCAAGTGATTCCAGAAGTCCATCGGTATGGAGTTTCTTCATGCGTTTTACACCGATATGACCTAAACGGCAGTGCCACAAATAAGTTGCACTATCATTATCAACTCTGCATCTTTTGGCTTCAACATTATGAATATGTGTATCACTACTATCGAGATTCAATAAAAATAGACCACTCTTCAAGGGTGCATGACCATAAAAGATATTACTCATATAAATAGAACAACCATTATTCTCTGATTTAAATAAATAACCGTCTCGCATCAAACAAGATCCAGATATAATGTTCATGCTCAACGCAGGCACCAAATAACAATTATTTAGGTCTAAAACTAATCCCGATGGTAGATGTAGAGGTAGCGTGCCGACGGCGATCACATCGACTTTGGAACCGTTTCCCACGCGCATCGTCACCTCTTCCTTGGCCAGTGCTCGCTTATTCCGTAGTCCCTGTTTCGAGTTGCAAATATTAGCAACAGAACCAGTATCAAATACCCAGGTGCTACTACGAGCTCTAGTTAGGTACACATCAATAACATGTATATCACATATACCTTTGTTCACTTTGCCATCCTTCTTATCCGCCAAATACTTGGGGCAGTTCCGCTTCCAGTGACCAGTCTGCTTGCAGTAGAAGCACTCAGTTTCAGGCTTAGGTCCAGACTTGGGTTTCTTCTCTTGAGCAGCAACTTGCTTGCCGTTCTTTTTGAAGTTCCCCTTCTTCTTCCCTTTGCCCTTCTTCTTGAAACTAGTGGTCTTGTTGACCATCAACACTTGGTGCTCCTTCTTGATTTCTACCTCCGCGGCTTTCAGCATCGCGAAGAGCTCGGGAATAGTCTTGTTCATCCCTTGCATATTATAGTTCATCACAAAGCTCTTGTAGCTTGGTGGCAGTGATTGAAGAATTCTGTCAATGACACTATCATCAGGAAGATTAACTCCCAGTTGAATCAAGTGATTGTTATACCCAGACATTCTGAGTATATGTTCACTGACAGAACTATTCTCCTCCATCTTGCAGCTGTAGAACTTATTGGAGACTTCATATCTCTCAATCCGGGCATTTGCTTGAAATATTAACTTCAACTCCTGGAACATCTCATATGCTCCATGACGTTCAAAACGTCGTTGAAGACCCGGTTCTAAGCCGTAAAGCATGGCACACTGAACTATAGAGTAGTCATCAGCTTTGCTCTGCCAGACGTTCTTAACGTCGTCAGTTGCATCAGCAGTAGGCCTGGCACCCAGCGGTGCTTCCAGGACGTAACTCTTCTGTGCAGCAATGAGGATAATCCTCAGGTTACGGACCCAGTCCGTGTAATTGCTACCATCATCTTTCAACTTTGCTTTCTCAAGGAACGCATTAAAATTCAACGGAACAACAGCACGAGCCATCTATCTACAAACAAACATAGACAAGCAATGATACTATCAGGTACTAAGTTCATGATAAATTTAAGTTCAATTAATCATATTACTTAAGAACTCCCACTTAGACAGACATCTCTCTAGTCATCTAAGTGATCACGTGATCCAAATCAACTAAACCATAACCGATCATCACGTGAGATGGAGTAGTTTTCAATGGTGAACATCATTATGTTGATCATATCTACTATATGATTCACGCTCGACCTTTCTGTCTCCGTGTTCCGAGGCCATATCTGCATATTCTAGGCTCGTCAAGTTTAACCTGAGTATTCTGCGTGTGCAAAACTGGCTTGCACCCGTTGTAGATGGACGTAGAGCTTATCACACCCGATCATCACGTGGTGTCTCGGCACGACGAACTTTGGCAACGGTGCATACTCAGGGAGAACACTTCTTGATAATTTTAGTGAGAGATCATCTTAAAATGCTACCGTCAATCAAAGCAAGATAAGATGCATAAAGGATAAACATCACATGCAATCAATATAAGTGATATGATATGGCCATCATCATCTTGTGCTTGTGATCTCCATCTCCGAAGCACCGTCGTGATCACCATCGTCACCGGCGCGACACCTTGATCTCCATCGTAGCATCGTTGTTGTTTATGCCATCTATTGCTTCTACGACTATCGCTACCGCTTAGTGATAAAGTAAAGCAATTACAGGGCGTTTGCATTTCATACAATAAAGCGACAACCATATGGCTCCTGCCAGTTGCCGATAACTTCGGTTACAAAACATGATCATCTCATACAATAAAATATAGCATCACGTCTTGGCCATATCACATCACAACATGCCCTGCAAAAACAAGTTAGACGTCCTCTACTTTGTTGTTGCAAATTTTACGTGGCTGCTACGGGCTTAGCAAGAACCGTTCTTACCTACGCATCAAAACCACAACGATAGTTTGTCAAATAGACTCCGTTTTAACCTTCACAAGGACCGGGCGTAGACACACTCGGTTCAACTAAAGTTGGAGAAACAGACACCCGCTAGTCACCTGTGTGCAAAGCACGGCGGTAAAACCAGTCTCGCGTAAGCGTACGCGTAATGTCGGTCCGGGCCGCATCATCCAACAATACCGCTGAACCAAAGTATGACATGCTGGTAGGCAGTATGACTTATATCGTCCACAACTCACTTGTGTTCTACTCGTGCATATAACATCAACGCATAAAAACCTAGGCTCGGATGCCACTGTTGGGGAACGTAGTAATTTCAAAAAATTTCCTACGCACACGCAAGATCATGGTGATGATATAGCAACGAGGGGAGAGTGCTGTCTACGTACCCTTGTACCGAAGCGGAAGCGTTGACACAACGTAGTGGAAGTAGTCGTACGTCTTCCCGGTTCAACCGATCCAGGCACCGTTACTCCGGTACCTCCGAGTTCTTGACACACGTACAGCTCGATGACGCACCCTCGATCTCCAATTCAGTAGAGGCGCCGAGGGGGAGTTCTGTCAGCACGACGGCGTGGTGACGATCTTGATGTTCTCCTGTCGCAGGGCTTCGCCTAACCACCGCTACAATATGACCGAGGTGTAATATCGTGGAGGGGGGGCACCGCACACGGCTCAGGAACGATCTATGATCAACTTGTGTGTTCTAGGGTGCCCCCCTACCCCCGTATATAAAGGAGGGAGGGAGGAGGTGGCCGGCCCAAGGAGGGGGCGCGCCATAGGAGGAGGAAACCTACTCCAAGTAGGTTTCCCCTCTTTTTCCTAATCTTATTTGGAGGGGGAAGGAAGGAGTACTAGTAGTATGAAAGGAAGAGGGGGAAGGAGAAAGGAAAGGGGGGGCGGCCCCCCTCCCCAATTCGGATTGGGCTTGGGGGGGCGCGCCCCCCTCCCTTGCTCCTTCTCCCTTCATCCTATATGGGCCCAATAAGGCCCATATACTTCCCGGGGGGTTCCGGTAACCTCCCGGAGCTCCGGTATATTCCCAAACTCTCCCGGAACCTTTCCGGTGTCCAAATATATCCGTCCAATATATCAATCTTTATGTCTCGACCATTTCGAGACTCCTCGTCATGTCCATGATCACATCCGGGACTCCGAACAACCTTCGGTACATCAAAATACATAAACTCATAATGTAACTGTCATCGAAACCTTAAGCGTGCGGACCCTACGGTTCGAGAACAA
Source organism: Triticum timopheevii (assembly GCA_963921465.1). NCBI lineage: Eukaryota > Viridiplantae > Streptophyta > Magnoliopsida > Poales > Poaceae > Triticum > Triticum timopheevii. The sequence goes on from OY997266.1 coordinate 558,726,909, forward strand.
TATAGACATGACCGAGACACGTCCCTAGTCAATAACCAATAGCGGGACCTGGATGTCCATATTGGTTCCTACATATTCTACGAAGATCTTTATCGGTCAAACCGCATAACAACATACTTTGTTCCCTTTGTCATCGGTATGTTACTTGCCCGAGATTTGATCGTCGGTATTCAATACCTAGTTCAATCTCGTTACCGGCAAGTCTCTTTACTCGTTCTGTAATACGTCATCTCATAACTAACTCATTATTTACATGCTTGCAAGGCTTAAGTGATGAGTATTACCGAGAGGGCCCAGAGATACCTCTCCGACAATCGGAGTGACAAATCCTAATCTCGAATTATGCCAACTCAACATGAACCTTTGGAAACACCTGTAGAGCACCTTTATAATCACCCAGTTACGTTGTGACGTTTGGTAGCACACAAAGTGTTCTTCCGGTACACGGGAGTTGCACAATCTCATAGTTGCAGGAACTTTGTATAAGTCATGAAGAAAGCAATAGCAGTATACTAAACGATCAAGTGCTAGGCTAACAGAATGGGTCATGTCAATCACATCATTCTTCTAATGATGTGATCCCACTAATCAAATGGCAACACATGTCTATGGTCAGGAAACATGACCATCTTTGATTAATGAGCTAGTCAAGTAGAGGCATACTAGTGACCATAGTTTTGTCTATGTATTCACACATGTATTATGTTTCCGGTTAATACAATTCTAGCATGAATAATAAACATTTATCATGATATGAGGAAATAAATAATAACTTTATTATTGCCTCTAGGGCATATTTCCTTCAATCCTTCAGTTCATCCAATATTCTTCATGCATTGGAAATGGAACTTTCCTTCAAATGTATAACTTAATGCAAACATTAGTCGCATTAATTACCAAAACCACACATGGGGACTACATGTACTTTCACCTATGAACCTGGAGTGTAATTTTGCATATATAACAATAAAAATGTATTAGTATACATATTTTTGATCATTTAGATGACTGATTTTAAAGTATTATGGTATTCTTTAGGAAGAAAAAACTCACTCCCCAAACTGAAAGCCCTCTCTTTAGGGCGACTTTCTCCCAAACCATGCCTGAAGGCCATGGCTAAAACAGAGGCGACAACAAGAAGTTCGAAGCCGAAACCTCTCGCTTAAACAGAAGCGTGCAACAACGTACCCGAAGGCTCCTTGAAGGCCACCCAGAGGGTGCTCGAAGGTTTTAGACCGGCCCGGAGGTTCTTGGCACACTCATCTTAGGTCAAATTTGAAGGCCAGAGTAGGATTTTGAGTTTTTACATGCATAAGTCCAATTGCCTCGTATATAGATGAGCGACGACGACCGGTTAAAAAACACATAATCAATTGAATCAACTAGTATTTTTTTTCATCTCCTGTTTTTTCCTCGTTCATTTATGTTTCTTCTTCTTGGTTATTCTTAGTCTTTGACGACATTAACCCCTAGGCTCTAGGTGCGGCAAGCCGAACTAGTTAGGGCAGCCCATAGTCATGGTAATACCTGAGGGGGGTTCCTCCTGAGTGTGTGGGGTTTGGGTCTTCAAGAATCCTTGCTAGCATGTCTTGCATATCACGCTCTCGACGATGCTCCTATGACGACATGTCCTGCATATCACGGGGGGTACATGGTGATGTGTTCATGTTTGGGCACACTTTCCGCTACTCCACTCACGATGAAATCTTTGAAGGATTAACTATGACAATTGTTACTACGAAGGGATCTTGATGAAGAGTTTGCAATCTTCATTGTTATATGAATACTCAGTTGAGAAAGAGGTTTTGGAGGCCGAGCTCCATGGAGGCCTTTATTTTTGAAATTTTCAAATTCAAACTTTTATGGTTCAAAAAATTCTGAAAAAAAAGTGTGTATATAAGGATGTAACTCATATGTGTGTAAAAATTCATGATGAAATACCTTGAGTTGCGACCTGTACAAAAAAGACAAATCCATGGCCTGGAAGGATGAATAGTATCATTTGTTAAACATCCTCAGATTTATCTTTTTTGCACAACCCTCATTTCAATGTATTTTGAACTGAAAATTTACACACATGTGTATTATGCCTTCATGTATATCTGTGATTTTTTTCAGAATTTTTTGAAATGTAAAAATACGAATTTCAATGAAAATTCAAATTTGAATATGGAGGCCTCACTGGAGCCCGAGCTCCAAAACGGATTTCCGTACTCGGTTTACTTATATATATGTAGTACATACTTTGTAAGATGGTGTTGCTATATCTCTTGATGAGCACATTGTATCCACTAGCCCTAGAATTTTCAACTATACATATGATCAATGCAACAACAATCACACAAATATCCATATGCAGATGAACAACATGATAAGCCTGGTTAATCATCATGAGACATCTACTCTTTTTTTTATTGCGTGTTATGAGACATCTACTCTTGTTAGGAATTTTAATACTATAATAACAGTACACATGTGTCCAAGGCATCAACATAAATATTGCACTGAATCAGCATTGCAAACATGAGTAGTGTTCAGCATCCATCCAGGAAACAACAATCGAGCCCCAAATGGTTCTACAGTTTTTTTTTTGACGGTATGGTTCTACAAGCTTGAATAAAAGCTATTCCTACGCATGGAACGTGTTTGTGGAAATGCCGCCCCAGCAAACAACTCAAGAAAACTAAACTTCGTCGATCGGGGGGCTCTTTCGGGTGCTTTGGAAGATCGTTTCCGGCCCAACGCCGAGCCCATTCGAAGGCGCGCGGTCCGTATAAGAGAAGCCAACTGCCGTCGTCAGGTCGCCGGCTCACACAGAAGCGAAAAGTTGAGAGGAGAGAGATGGAGAGAGGGAGAGCAATGCCGCGCGGGCGTCGTGGCAGGGGGAGGGGGAGGGGCAGGGGCAGGGCTCGGACCCCCGTCGCCGACGGCGACAACCGCGGGGAGGCGAGCAAGGCGGGGCTGACGAACAAGGCGAAGGAGCTCGCAGAGGCGGGCCAGGAGGACGCGAGCGGCGAGGCGCACGACTGGGTAGAGGTTCCGGTGGTGTGGAGGCAGCCGCGGGGCGCCGCCGCCGACGACGATTCTGCGCGGAGGAAGCAGCTGGTGGAGGATCCAAAGGAGAAGCCCGCCGACGATGCTGCGCGGATGAAAGAAACGGTGGAGAATCCCAAGAAGATGCCCCAGCGCGACGAGAGCGTGGCGGGCGAGGGGCACGCGAGCGGCGAGGTGCAGGGGATGCGGGAGCAGCCACGGTGCTCCGACGACGACGACGACGATGCCGCGTGGACGAAGCAATTGGTGGAGGAGGAGAAGCCCCAGCGCGACGAGAGCGCGGCGGAGAACTTCTTGGCGGGCCAGGAGGACGCGAGCGGCGAGATGCCGGTGGTGTGGAGGCAGCCACGGGGCGCCGCCGCCGACGATGATGCTGCGCGGATGAAGCAGCTGGTGGAGGATCCCAAGGAGAAGCCCGCCGCGGCCGACGACGCGGCTGCGCGGATGAAGCAGGCGGTGGAGAAGCCCGTGCCCGCCGCCCCGTTCGACCCCGGTATGGTCGAGTACATCAACGTTGGCGGGTACGTGATGGAGCGCGACGCCTACGACTTCATCAAGTACGACCTCGGGATGCCCCCGCCCAGCCTCGAGCCCGAGCCGCGGCGGCTGTGGTCGTGGGACGACTCCTCCTCCCCCCAGAGCGCGCCGCCGCCACCGCCGCCACCGCCCAAGTGAGCCGCCTACGTCTCTGTGCTGGCCGTAGAACGGGTGGTGTGACGAGTTCGCCCAGTTTTGGAGCATCGCATGGTAGGGCTCTTGTCGCCGCCGTTATCTAGCTTGGTTCCGCCGTACTGGCAACGGCTTCACCGGCGGGACTCGCCCCGTACAACGACGGCATGGGAAACCAATGTAGACCACCGTCATTGCTGTAGTCTAGAGAAGTAACTGTAGAGTGCTGTAGATGGAAGGAACACCGTAGATCGACGAAATGTAGTGTACAGAAAAGCACCAAGCACCGATTTCCCCTTGAAACATCGAGAACTTTCTGGTTATCACGCTTGGGAGGAGATATTCAGTCTGCAAAACAAATATTGAGCATGAGGCTGCAAAAGTGAGCAGCAGTAAAATGCAAAATAGCTCTGAGACATGTTTCTTGGTAGCGTTTGTTACCGAAACCAACCACAGGCCAGTATTCTGGTCATGTATAAAATGTTGGTTCTTATTTGGATGGTTGCTAATGTTTTTCTTGCCATACTTTTTAGTCAACTCATTTTTTTTGTGTGTTAATTTTGTCAGAAAAAGGGGCCACGAGAACATGAATTACATGTTTTTATCACAAAAATAATAATTATATGGTATCATGGATGTGCAAGTGCAAATTTTTAAGTTATTTTTGCATGTCTACGAGACTTAGCCAATTATATCTTCATTATTTTTCACTGGCCGAAAAAGGCAGCCAAAGCCGTGATGGAAACTCGATACATCGATTTTCACCAATTAGGAATAATAGTTTCTTTTTGTCTTAGTTAACAAAATGATCCATACAAGTTTGTATTGCGTCATCAAAAATTGGTCTCTTGTTTGGACGATCTCCAATATTTGTGCATGGCCTTTCTAGCTAACTATACTTTAGTTTTCTTGCCAACATTTGTTTGTAACACCCCAGTCAAAAAAAAACATTTGTTTGTAACATTTAAAGTAATTTACAAAATATGAGATTCAATTAAATAAAAGGTGTTCATAAATCCTAATAATAAGTAAAAAATGCATCAAGGCAACATTATGTTTCCTTGTCAAGCATTTCAAATATTGAGCATGAGGCTTCTATCTCCTTGAAGCAACGAGATTAAGGTTTCTCGACGTACACGCAGGATGGCAAGATCTGGTGTCAGGCATTTCAAATCGAATGAGGGTTCACTGATTTCAGGGCATGCGCACGCACCCTTCCCGGCTGTCATCGGTAAGGTCGGGTCGGCTCCTATATGGGAGTGGCGACAGCGGCTCGATGTAATTTGTACTAGTATTATGTTTCGGTGCTTTGGCACTTTCAGTGAACATAACAGATCCGTGTCTTTTCCGGGAAAAAGAAAAAGAAAAGACCTCCAATCCAAATCATCGAGAGAAAGCAAGGAAATTCTCATTATAAAAAATAAATAAAATCCAAACAGATATAGCAAAGGAAAAAAAAGAGAGAGAGGGAGGGAGGGACACACCCAGCGCACGGGCACGTCTCACGGTCTCCTCCGCGGCGGCGTAGGAGCACATCCAGCGACACGCCCGCCGTCGCCCTACGGCCCTACCGGCCCCCGCCGTCCGGTCCGGTTTGGATTCGGCAGCGACTTGATCTCAGCGTTTTCGGGAAGGTTCTGCGTAGAGGAAAATAAAATCCCCACCGCTCGCCGCCCTCGCCCCGCCCACCCCGCATAAGCCCTAGGCCGCCGCCGCCGCAGCCTATCGTGCCCGCCGGCCACCCTCCACCCTCCTCTACGCCTCTCCCTAGGTCGCCGCCCTATTCCCTCCCTGGACGCAGCCCAATAAAAACTCTGCCCGACCTAGGCGGCGGCCATTGAGGCGACGGCGCCGCCCCTCCTTCCACGCGACTCCCCGCGCCCTCGCCAGGCTCGGTCCTAGTTAGAAACCAGGATACAATCGACGTGGGCGTATCCAACTCGACGTGCTTCCGTGCTCATTGGCGGCGAAGCCCCGGGAGGGGGAGAGCGAATCACCGGCGGCGATGGCGGCGGCTAGGGAGGAGGTGGAGAGCTCCGCCGCCGCCGAAGAGCGGCCGCGCGAGCCCTTCGCCCGCGGCGGCCCGGTGTTCATCCCCTACATGGTGGGCCCTGTCTGCACCGTCCCCGAGTTCATCTCCTCCACGCTTCGCGAGGTTCAGGTGCGAACCCCTCTCCCCAAACCCTAGATCTTCGATTCGCCCTAGAGTTTTGGTCTAATGGCATATTGTTTCCGTTTGCGTGCAGTCCCTGCGTGACGAATTGGGCGACCCCGGGGACGAATTCGACGACGAGCTCTGGTAATACCTTGATTTCATCACACCTTGTCGACAGAAATCCTCTGCAGTTTGCCTAGTGTGTACCTTCATATGAAGGATTTGACATTGCAAGCTGTACTTTGTGTGTGTGCTTTGCAGCGTTGATGACCTGAGGGTGCTCTCTGAGGAGGAGCTTGTGGAGCGCGCTCTCCGGGAGGCCATGGAGGTGACCTCTCTACTGCTAATCCACTTGCTCTATTCCCTTTGGTGTCATTGGTATCTTGGTGATGCGAGTTTTTTACCCATGCGTTTGTAGGAGGGCTGGGACTGTGGCACTCTATCACAATCAGCAGATCAAAGTTCTGGCACTCCATCACAGCCATTGGATCAAAGGTTAGATGGGGGGTAAGCAGTCTGCTTTGGTTGATGCTTGTTGCTGTATTTTTTTGGTGTGGTTGATTTCTTATCTTGTATGATGGCTTAGGCAAGTTGGATTAAATGCAACATGAGCAGAGGATGCTTGGAAAATGTTGGCATGGTTGTTACTAGTTAGCCGCCATGCCAATCAAAAAAATTAGCAAGGTAGGCTTTCCCAAGGTGTCTGCTGTAGTATGTTTTACATGTCATGACATGAAAGTCAGAACTCGTAGCAAGAGCACCTGAGAATTAGTGTTGTAGTGACACTTTTGTGAACTTACGCTACCCCTAGCTGCATTTTTGACATTTGATAATTCGCTTTGTTATGCCTTATATGGTTGATATTATCTGATGTGTTCTTTTGGTCTAGCACATGCAGAATGTCAGCGAGTTCCACCCCTGGAAATGAGACTGTCACCTCAAGTGCATCAGCTGAAACACAAAGTTCAGTATCAGCTCCCGGTGATATGGCAATTGGACTGCATGAACCAGAAGGCAGCAATGGGAAAACAAGAGGTGGAAAGAGGAAAACCAGAGAGAGGAATGGAAACAATGGTGCCCTCACCTCAGATTCAACAGCTGAAAGAGAGACATCTGGATCACCTGTTGAGTTGGCGATTGTACCACATGAACCAGAAGGGAGCAATGGGAAACCCAGAGGCAGAAAGGGTAAAAATGGAACCTCTTCAACTCCATCAATTGAAAGTGAAACACCTGTATTGCCTAGTGAGGATATGTCAGTTGTTCCTCATGATCCAGAAGGCACAGATGGGCAAACAGAACGTAAAAAGGGCAAAAAGAGAGGCAGGCATTTTGATCGGGAAGTTCGAGCGCATATTTTACAGGTATGAAACTCCATTTGTTGCCTACTCCCTCCGTCCGGAAATACTTGTCCTATAAATGGATAAAATTGATGTATCTATAACTAAAATAAGTCTAGATACAACCATTTCTAGATCATGTATTTCCGGACGGAGGGAGTACGTGCTTTGTTAAATGCATTTTTTTTATAAATCTGTCTTGTGTAGTCAGTGGTAGTTGCTTTATGACTTTGTTGCATCAGTTCAGTTGCAGCATGTTCCTCCTAGATTGCTTTAGGTTTCTGGCTAAGAACCAATGATATACAGGGTTTGGCCATTTTGACAATATGATCAGCTGGTTAATAGAAACTTCTACTGGCGCTGCCAGTTGGTAAGTTTGAAGATAATAAAACAAATCTGCGATAGTTGAAAAAGAACCTAGTTTAATTATGACTGCTATAATATCCAAACTTTCATATTTACCTATTCTACTAGAATAGATTGAATTCTGCAAAATATATCATAGAACCAGGCTTTAATGAGGATTAGGCCCAGGTTTCAGTGATATACAATGTACATTGTAAAACATTTCCTGAATATTAGTTAGTGGTAGCCTGTGTGTTCTCTCGTCATTTAAGTGCATTTATAAATGCATCTGTTTTAGCACCTACAAATACTGATCGTTGTTTTGCATCATATTATCATAATCAGGGAAGCTATCTTACTAAAGCAGAGAAGATGGCAGAGATCATGGTAAAGCAAGAAGATGACAAACGGGCAGCAAGGCTGCACTCATTCAGGTAATCATTGAATTTTCTTTGCCAATCATTGAATTTTGTTGAATCTTGGTGGGGTGCTATTATCCAAGCCATCACATAGAGATTCCGCCTGCACAACGCTAGATGTAATAACAGTTCGATACTAACTTAAGTTTCTGGCATCCTCAATCTCTTACTTATAGAAAGACTTTAGTTTCTAAGATGTGTTTTTGTTCAAACATAGCTGCAGAATTTTACGAGGTAGTATTCAGAACCAGATGTGCCCAGTTCATTTTTGTTCGGACTCTCAGATTGAACTCAGAATTCTCGAAGCCTTGGGAACTGCTGAAGAACCTCAATTAAACATAATTAACAGCCTATTATACTCCATATGATTCACATATGTCCTCACCGTGATGTGCGCGCAGACAAAAAACCATTTAATTGAGTTGAAAATAGACCATGCCAACCTTAATCAAAGCACTGAAAGAAACTAATCGCTCTACATCAAGCTACCATGCTTCCTCCACGGCTCCACCAACATCAATCCAGGCATGCGTGCTTGTCGTTTAGCAGTGCCCCAACCAGCTTGCTCCCTGAGAAAGCCTTCCTGAGATTAAAAGGAAAAGGTTTGAAGGTTGATCTCTGGGAGACAGCTTTGATAACTAGCTTTTGGATCGAACCGATATGCTACTGGTCCCCGTTCCAGTTTCAAATAAGATGGTTTCTCCTTCTCAGAAAACTTGAGTTTTGACACTATTTAAGAGTAGTGTCCCCACAGCGAGTGCTTCTTGAGCATTTTGGTCAAACTTGCGCTGGTTTATATGTAGGTAAATTGTGGTGTGTTCAGGCAAATTTGGAGGCAATATTTTGTATAACACACCAAATAGATATTTTCCCTCTAAACAAACATAAAAGCAGCATTGTCAGCTGGAGTTGCATAAGGTTGGTTTCACTTCAGCCATTTTAGAATGCATAGATTCAGCCGTTTGTATGCAAGTGTGCGGGAGTTGTACTAATAATAGAGCATATAGATGGAGTAGATGAAATGTGACTTCATAACAGGAACTAGCATAGAGCCTCGTATGTGGAGACGTGGAATGCCAGGAGTACATGAATTGTGAGTTTTGCCTGGAGCAAGGTTTCTTTCAGTAGCGTGAAGCTTGGGAAAACAGAAATCAGCATATATTATTTGGGTCACCAGGGAGAAAACTCGCTAATGCATCATACATGCAATCCATGGATAGATATATTGAAACAGGTGTCCTGAGGCTGAGGACACATAATGAAATAGAGGGGGTAATTTTTGTCTGAACTAACGAAAATTATTGTCTGTACTCAAATATTAGCTGGAACCAGCCAGACTGGATTCTTGTTTTCACTAAAATGCTGCTGGCTGAAACTGATAAGGACATTGAAGCTTGCCCTTAGTCTTTGTGTCAAGTTGGACCTAGCGCCTTTGGATTTAGATCCTGATGGCCATGTCGTCATTTACTATTATTACTTAGTTACTGAATAACTGCTCAAGAGAAACTAAATAATTTTTTCCTTAATTATCTTATGTTATCCAATTAAGACCATAATATAGATGCTTTCGTTTGATCTGCCCTGTTCCTTACAATATTATTATTTGAGTGCAGTGGTGATTCTGTGATGTCCAAAGGCTCTAAGGCATCAGCGGAGAAAATTGACTTGGCAAAATCTCTTAAATACAACAGTGCCCACAGTGCCCCTTGGAAGGTATGGTTTTATCATTTGCGACATGCAAACATTTCTTTACAGAAGTTCTTTTTGTTTTCAGAAATTTTCTCTTCTCATTGTTTTTTTTTGTTCCAGAACAAAGCTTCGAAATCTGACGAACACATACCTATAGTTTATCCAGAAGCAATTCTTTGTGTTGAAATTTATGAGCGCAGGCATGGCTCTGTGAAAGTAATTTCTTGGAACTTTAGTTACATGTTCTTATCTTTATGGTGAAATATGCGTAGATTAAGTTTTGTTGTGATCTCTTTCCCCTGTGCAGAATCAGGAATTTCTTGTTTTGGGGAGCCAGCTCCTCACAGATCTGAAGGACAATATTTACTGTTCGACTAATAAGTTGATGGAGTTGAACAAGCTACATAATCATTCTGGCTTTTTTCTTATTGAGGTACGCTTTCTTTAGTTCTTTTGCAAATCTATGATGACACACTATTACAGAAGGGTTGAGGCTTTGCTAATCTCCACTCTTTTATCAGGACACGTTCTACAATGACACGAGACATTATTCTGCGGTTGATTACAGTAAACCTATACTTGACTGGCTTGACAATTCCAGTGATGAGGTGGCAGAGAAGTGGGACGCCATTAGTTCTGGCGTGTTAAAGAAACGACAAAAGGACTTATTGAAGGGCTTGAATATTTCGAATGTGCCCGAGTTTAAATCTGCAAACATGCAAAGTACCTACTTTTCAGACCTGCACTTCCGGCTTGGTGCTGGGTACCTCTACTGCCACCAGGTTGGACACTTGTCTCTAAATTATATCTAACCACAGTCCCATTGTTGTTGAGAAAAATATTTGGTGTCTAGAATCTAAGAAGAGATAACTTAGAACTGCCATACTGTGTGGCGCTTAATATTTCAATTTGCGTGCGCAGAAAAAATTGCACATCATCTTGTTTTATATTGAAAAGAGAAGAACCGATATCATTTCCCTCGTGTCTCTGGCCTGCACAATTTCAGGGGAACTGCAAGCACACGTTCGTGATTAGAGACATGAGGCTGATCCACCCGGAGGACACGCAGAACCAAGCGGAGTACCCTCTCATGACGTTCCACATGCAGAGGCGTTTCCAGAAGTGTTCAGTGTGCCAGATCTACCTCGCCACCAAGATGACGGTGGACGATAAATGGGCTCCCAATAATCCCTGCTATTTCTGCAAGCAGTGCTACTACCTCCTCCACTACAAGGAGGACGACTCGCTGTTATACCATCATACCGTGTATGATTACTTCCAAGAGTAGAAGGCTTCTTTCCTTCTCCATACCGAAAGCCATGAAGGCCTGGCTTTTATCGATGCTTCTCTTTTTGTGTATAGTATATTCAATTTTGAAGGGTTCTATAGGGGATTAAATTTTCGAAGGGTTTGATGCGTATTCTTTGGCTGCATACGTTTTTGAATTTTGTAAGTCACCGGGTGTGTAAATATATGAACCGCCTTTTCCAAATTATACTCTCTATACTGCTCATTGATTGCTAAGGCTGCGGGAGCTTGCGGCACCTCACCATATCTGTGTCTCCTTGGACACCGTTGTGGTGCCGCTTGTTACATGGAGTCTCGACGCCCTTGAATCATAATCGAACTGACCTTGGTGACTTCTGCTCAGATTGGGACTACTGCGCAGGTCGGTTGGTACGTGACATTTTGACTACGCGGAAGATGATGGGTTGTAGGTGTTGATCCTGCCCCTCATTTGTCATTTATCATTTTTGTATCTTGAGCAATGTTCTAAATTTTTATTTGAATTTTTGTAACAACATACATTGATGTTATGTTGATGCATTAAATTTTTTCGAACATTTTTGAGTGTGCAATGAGGTCCAGTGCACTGGTAGAACCAATTGCTTCGGTGCACCAGATGCGTTCCGTTGTTACTATGCATGGGGCTAGCCATAACTACACCAAGCCTGTCTCTGCCACTGGGCCCAACCGTGTCTTAGATATTAGCATGGCCCTACAGCTAGCACGGGGTATGTATCTGCAAGTTTTTCTTTCCTTTCAAGATTCACGGAAAGTGTGGATAATAATGCATTATATCCCACCTTTAATATCCTGAAATCCTATTGGCCTCCCAATAAGCCGCTGGGGAGTTCTTGTGCCCTGAGAATAAGAACATGCTACAACATTTAAGTGACACTAGCTGAGTTATTTCTTTGAATTTATAATTAGTTCCCTTTAGTCTAGTGTCGAGTCGACTAGGAAGAAACTATCTCATGTCAATTAGATATGTGTTTCTTGCTTATCATGACTTCAAAATAACTTCAGACTCATCCACGAAAAAACAACAACTTCAGGTTTACCCAGGAAAAATTACGCTGATAACTGCCACACTTGTGGTGTATCGGGTGGTTGTGCCGCACGCCTCGTGTGGCATGGAGAAGAACCCACCCGCACGATCGCGTTCGGGCGCGCGCAGGCACAACCCGCACGTCCGGTGTGTGGCAAAACCGCCCACACGTCCGGGCCAAACGACCGCACTGCCCGCACGACCCAGCCGTCCTGGCCTCCTTTCGATCCCCAGTCCGAACTGCCGCCATCGTCTCCCACCTCTCGATCCCCTACCTCCATCGCCGTCCTTCTCTGGTTGCCATGGCAACCAGAGCAGATCCATAGCGCATTCGCACCTCTAACCCCCCCCCCCCACTCCAACCCCGCCCTCCCAAGACGACCAGCTAAAAGCAGGTGAGTCTCCGATCTCCTACTGTTTCTCGTCCTTCTTCTGGCAGAAATTAGAAATTGCAAATTTTCCAACGAAGATGGCGACTGGATCCACGCTATCGGGGCAAAACACCACACGGATTTGTGTGTATTCGCATGTGCCAACCAACATACGCCAGATCTGCCATGTACTATGCTAGAGTTGAGCTAAGGTTCTCGGTTGGCTTGGTGCAAGTAGTTGGTAATGAAGGATGCGTAGGAATCCCTAAAAAAAGGAGAGAAAGGAGAAATTTGGCATAGGGGGGTAGGAAAAATAGTTGCCACTTGTGTCTAACATCAGTTGTCACCTATCGTTGCCGTTAACTGCCACCATGTTAACCTGTTGCTTGTCATCCTATTTTAGTGGCTGTTGCCATCACTTCAAAATGATAGCTGGCACCCAGATTTCAGAAAAGATAGTGGATGTGCATGTCCTACTTGCCATGATGTGTTGGTTGCCTACGCAGGAAATGTGATAAGATTGCCGTGTTATCTTCTACGTGCAAACAGCAAAAAAATGCATTTTTTGCGGATTGTTGATGCGTTCTTGTTCATGCAGTGACTGAGAACACATTGGCAGAAACAAAACGCGGAAGAAATGAATCACGAAGACGACACTGATCCTTGGGTTTCTCAAAGGCAGAAACGCTCCCTTGGGATGCAGCAGAGTACAGTCAACTCATTTCTGCAGGGTCGTTGCTGCCACTACTAGAGCAGTACGCAGGCATCGGTACGATGCATGATAACAAAAAAAGAACATTTGCCATGTTCGCGACGATGAAGATGACATTCTACTTATGTCCTACAATGTCATTTTACGCAGATTCTTATGACCAAAACACATTTAGGGGGGCACCATGGCAAGTTCAGTCACAGGACGCTAACACTGACAAATGTACGGGCAACCAACTTCAAGTAGCTAATGTGGCAAATAAAGGTAACGCATACGAAAAATAAACATACTGGTGTGGACATGAAAATTAAACTTGCAAAGGATGGCAAAAGACTCACGAGTTATATCGGAAAAAATGTAGGACCTTCAGGCAGCACGTGGCATCAAGCGGCAACCATGTACCTGCCATCGATGTCATACACAGGTGAGTCCATAAAAGTGAAGTTGTGGACGGTGAATTAGCAGAAGGAACATAGCTGACAGCTGCAGTTGCCATGCCTGGACAACTGCAGTTGCCATGTATGATCAAATGTGATTGCAATGTCCAAACAACCGTGGATAACAAGTGTGAACAAATCTGTGTGGCATGCTTGGACCACTACATGTGCCATGTTGAACAAACTACAGTTGCCATGCAATGACCAACTGCTACCATGATCACAGGTTGTTACGGTGGGACTACATCGGCAAACGTCTCATGGCAAGCTTCACAGTTTCAGGACAGCGCTATTGCAGATAGAGCACATCAAATTGGAATGACAAACCACACAAGACCGGCACATGCGGCACAACAAGGTAAAAAAAAATTTGAACCAGAAAGCAGTACTACATTTGTTTTTGTGGGAATAGCATGTGAGGAAAAGTAGATTTGTAACGGTGGTGGTCGAAAAAACAATCAGAAAATGCTACCAAGTGGTCGTGTGCAAAGAGTCATATATTGTCTTCGGGATTTACAAATTGCTAAAAGAGTGTGTGCAACACTAATGATTGATCGCATTTGCCTAGTGAGCTCAAGCCTAGAATACAAGTTTCGATGCTAGAATATACTGGTTGCCATGTATTGGCAGCAGTAGTTGCCATGTATGTTGGACTGCAGCTGCCATGGATATAGAATCCAAGTTTTGATACTGAAATAAGCTGGTTGCCATGCATTGGCAATAGTAGTTGCCATGTTTGTTGGACTGTAACTGTCATGACTGGAGAACTACAGTTGCCATGCATGGCCATATGCAGACTCACGGCTTGCTATGTGAATGATGTCATGCCAAATCACATGAAGTTGCTGTACTCCGTTACGATAAACATGCCATTCAAGCAAAATGTTACGCTCGTACCTATTTTTTTATTACAGGACCTTCAACTGCAATCAACAGCGGCGCCGGGACATCTACTACGGGGAGCTCTGAGCGCATGGAAGACGTGTTCCACCAGCCAGCCAACAATCATGCCACAAAAAATGCCGAGCCAGTGTCGAAAATGGCAATCATTCCAGCAATGCCGACAAGCACACCTTTGAACACCAGCACAAGCAACACTCAAGTAGATGAAACAGCCGCCGAGACTGAAGTGAATGATGAAACTGATGACGAAGCATAAGGGGATGAAGATGGTGGGCAATCAGAAATCATGGTACCTCAGCCACCGTACGTTGGGCAGAGATTTGATTCGTTCGCAGAAGCAAAGGAATTCTACCAGACATATGCAAAGTTCCATGGGTTTGCGATCAACACCGAATACCATAGGAAAATTAAAAAAACCAACGAGTACAACGGAGGTGAGATGAGGTGCTACAAGGCACGAAAGAACAAGAAGGGTAAAGGTGTTGCGCCTGTTGTTCCGGAACGAAAGAGAGGTATCATTCTCAAGACGGAATGCCCTATCCGGTGTAAGCTGAACGTAGATGGAGCACGGTGGGTGGTCACTAAATATTTTGACGAGCACAACCACGAACTCATAAAGAAGTTCGACCTGGTAAAATTTCTGACCGCCCACAGAGGATTCACCCCCCTCGAGAAGAAATTCATAAAGCTGCTACATGATTGTAACGTCGGTCCATCAAGAATGGTCCAGATACTATCCCTCATCCACAACAAAAATGAGACTCTGAGTAGCATGCCCTACATACCAGCTGACTTCACAAACCTAAAGGCAAAGTACCGTAGAGAGAGCAAGTTGGCTGACATAGAAGCCACGATGGCCTACTTCAATGAGAAAGCGAAGGAAGATCCAGATTTCTTCTACAAGATAAGATTGGACGATGAGGACCGTGTCAGGAACATGCATTGGGTGGATGGTGCTGCAAGAAGAGCCTACAAACATTTCCGAGATTGCATTTTATTCGATGTGACATATCTCACTAATATGTACAAGATGCCATGCGCTCCATTCATAGGAATAAATAACCACAATCAGTCATTGCAGTTCGGATGCGGGCTCGTTCGGAATGAAGACACGGATGGGTACACTTGGCTGTTCAAGACCTTCTTGGAGTGCATGGATGGACTTGCTCCAATGAACATAATAACATACCAGGATTTTAGCATGCATGCAGGCATAGAGGAAGTCTTTTTGTTGGCAGTGCACAGGCACTGCAGGTGGCACATTATAAAGAAGGCCGAGGAGACGCTAGGACCGTTCTTTGCTGACCGTCCAGAGCTGCACAAGGCATTCGAGCTGTGCATGGACCACAGCTTGACGGTGGAGGAGTTTGAAAGGAGCTGGATGGCTATGATTGAAACATATCAAGTCCAAGACAACGAGACGCTTGCTAGCTTGTGGGAGAAAAGAATGTACTGGGTGCCGGCCTACTTCATGCAGTGCTTCTTCCCGTTTCTGCAGACTACGCAGCACATCGAGGGGCTCAATGTTGTTTTGAAGCGGTACGTGAGCCCTGGCAACTCATTGCTATAGTTGCCAAGCAATACACCGCTTTGCAACAAAAAATACTGGGATTTGAGCTACAGCAAGAAGCGAACACCACGCTAAAGCAGCCAAAATTGCTAACGTATTTACCGATGGAGAGGCAGATGAGCAAGATATACACCAACAAGATCTTTAACAAGTAAGTCAGTTGTGTTACAATCTTATTTGCACAAGCATGAAGGTAGTAGGTGCCATGTAGAATGCAATGCAGTTGAAAAGCTTATTTAAAAATGATGATTTTTTTGAAAAGTAGCCATTGAGTACAGAGTAACCATGATATGTAGTTGCCATGTTTAATGAACTACAGTTTGCCATGTTTAATGAAGTACAGTTGCCATGTTTACTCAACTGCAGTTGCCATGTTTAATGAACTGCAGTTTCCATGTCTGATGAACTGCAGTTGCCATGTTTAATGAACTGTACTTATATTGGGCATGATGGTATGGAAATGCAAATGCCAATTAAAGATGTTATGCAAATTGCCATGTTTAATGAACTGCAGTTTCCATGTTTAATGAACTGCAGTTGCCATGTTTAATGAACTACAGTTGCCATGTTTACTCAACTGCAGTTGCCATGTTTAATGAACTGTAGTTTCCATGTTCAAACGAAATGTACTTCCATTAGCCACAACAACATAAGCTGCTACAAAAAACATCACACAAGAGTTTAACAAAACCACACAAAACTTACAGATTCCAGGAAGAAATAAAGCGTGCCAGCATGTACACGACTTTCCAAGTGGACGAACATACGTTCAAGGTGTGTTCTATCTTGGGCATGTCAGATTCAGAACCTGAAGACTTGGACAAGGGAAGGAACTATTTTGTGAAGGCCTCGATAAGCAAAGGCGTATACTACTGTCAATGCTGCAAATTCAAACGGGATGGGATTGTGTGTTGTCATATACTAAAAGTAATGGACATAAACGTGGTGACACGAATGCCCCGCCATTTCATAAGGCGGCGATGGACTTGGGACGCTGACGACGCATTGGCACCGCAAACATCAAACGCAGTTTTGGCTATGCATGACGAGATACCGGAGTCAACCATGGAAGCCGTGAGGCAGGTTGTGTTGACAAAGAACTATGCTGGACTAATTGATGAAGCGTGCAAGAGTGATGAGACAGCGAGGGCCGCAGAAAAACACAAGAAGGCCCTGAAAAGAGAGCTTGATGAGATCAAGAAGAGGAAAGATGAGGAAGCCTTACACAGGTTCCCCCGCACATAAAGTGTGCCTTTGTCCATGGGGCCATCATCTGGAAACTTGGAGGTAGGATCTGGAACAGCAAGCACACAAACCCAGGTCAGGAACCCACCCCGTTCCATCACAAAGGGGCATCCAAAAGAGATAAGATACAAACCAGGATTGGAGATTCAAGCAAAACACAAGAAAACAAAGAAAGGGACTGGCAATCCATAAGCAACATTGGAGCACTGTGACATGGTCCTTGGTGACATTTTTTTGTAATCTAGATGTTCTAAATTTTTAAAAATGGGAGAATGACTCTTGAGGGGCATCAAAATTTGAAGGAAAATGCCATGAATGGATAACTACAGTTGCCACGTGTATGGTACTTAATTTGCCATGTTATTTATACTGAATCTGCCATCTACTGAATCTGCCATGTTATTTTCTACTGAATCTGCCATGTTATTTTATACTGAATCTGCCATGTTATGTATACTGAATCTGCCATGTTATTTATACTGAATCTTCCATGTTATTTATACTGAATCTACCATGTTTGTAATGACTCTGCATCACATAGATTTTCGTGTTCAGTCAACGCATTTTAGTCACACATATTGTATTGTGTGCAAACTATGGGAAACAAGTTGAAACGGTCACGTGCAGCAACCACAAAAAGGTTATGGCTACGTGATCAAACTACCATGCTAGCCGGTACAGTTAGCAATGAATAAAAGAACCAAACAGACAAATGAAAAGGACGATAAATTTCACTAACCATGTCTGATGAACTACATTTGCAATGTTTTCAAACATCGTAGATGCATTCAAAACACCAAACTGGTGCTACCAACGATGAACGCATAATAATACTGAAAAACATAAAATTATCTGCTGTCACACCTAAATAGGTTCACATCCACACATATATTACAGAAAATATTCAAATGTCGCTCACACACCACCACCACGTACTAGGCTACGCGGAGATGTAGTCATAACATAGTACACGGACATAGTTTTGAAAAGAACAAAGGTAATACCTTACATTCCTCGGCAACAGAATGTAAGGTAGGCGTTCGGTATGGGGCACCACGTGATCACTTGTACTTCTTGGTGACTTTCTTGACAGCTTCCTCTATGAACTCACGTGTGTTGGACCGCGTGTTGAAATCTTCATTCGTCAACTAGTTCCATGTGTAAATTTTCCGGAGCTCAACGACCATTGCAGCTGTGACGACAGGAACCCGTCTACTTTCCCACTTTGCAAGGTATTCCAACGTGTGAAAGCCACAGTCTGCCTATACAAGAAAAGAGTCAGATGAACTCACAAGAATAGAGATAAAAATCATAAACTTCAATTTAGAGGTGACAAGAGGGTTCGCATTGGTGTAAAGGACACATGAAGAAAATATGGGAAAAATACCGGTTTTGTTGCTTCGAAGTCGCCACGTACTCAATTGGAAAATGTCTGATCTGGAACTTTGAGTGTTCGTAGTGATGGTTCCATGTCTCTTTGAGGTTGTTGATGAAATATTCAGCATGCGTAGTAAGGTCTGCATCAGCTCCTGAACGCATTGAATCAAGCACCTCAAAACGTTGGTTCTTCAGGTCAAGGCAGATCGCGTAGTGGTGACCACACTTGTCATGTAGGTCATGTGGTGCAAGCTCCTGGAACATGGGGAACAAGACCTGCAAGTAAAATGAAGGAAAGAAGAAGTAGAGTTCACATGAAGAACAGAAATGATGTAATTGAGAAAATGGCGTGTAAGCATATCACCGGTTGCACTAAAGAGGCACATGAGTGACATAAAGCAGCAAGGGGCCAAAAAATAAACCCACATAGAATGTTTAGTTATAGTGGGTAATTAAAAGAAGTTTCCATCCATGTATGAACAAAATTGCCCTGTATTTTAGTTTGAAGTTGCCACATAGTTTGTATGGGGAAGCAAATCAAAAGTCAGTTTACATGGCAGTTGTTGCCACATGAAACAGCTGTCACGTAAACAGGGCGTAGCCCACATGTGAAGCATAGCTACTGGCAAAAACATATCATGGAAGGAAAAAATGTGCAAAAAAGGAAGGAGTACTCACACATTTCTTCATTGTGAGCTTGAAATCACCATGCACAGCAAAATGCTTCCTCAGGATTTTGTGGTGAAAGTCACCATTCCATATTTTGCAGGTCACACTGTACTGCATGATTGTTTTGTCGGGAGACATATCCATATGCTTTTTGATGAAGTCAATCCCACATGCAACTACATTCGTCGACATTTTACCGAGTGGCCTCACAGACTCGGCAAGATCACCCAGGTCGACGTATGTCGCCTCACATTGTATGATTTTGGTTCTGCCCAAACATGAGCTGTATGAAAGTGATATAACATGAAAGAATCATGTCTACTAAGTAAAAAAAGAAATAAAATGTAAATGGAGCATATCTAGAAATAGCAAAAGGAGGAATGGTAAAAAGAGCAAAGCAAAATGAGAAATTATGTGGTGTGGTCATTATGCTTTCAGCTCCTTCATGTGCTTGCTGCTGGCTCTCGCATTTCCAAAGCGCTTGACAATATCGTACAAATGGTTTTGCTCCTTTGTGGCCTTGACTTCTGGCTCGTAGTCATCCACGAATGGAGCGTGAACTACCCTATGTTGTCTCACAAAACCAGGGATGGCGCTTCTAATGGTATCCTCTGATACCGTCTCAGCAGGCACGTTGGAACTTGATTGCCCCTGACCTCGTGAGGACCTCCTCTGCAATGCTGCCTCCTCAATCCCACGGTAAGGTTCATCAAGTGACGGCGAAATCTCCTCAAGGGTGGCTGCAAGGATCGAAAGAGTGGGTTAGGATACCTGGAAAACAAAACAAATGTAGTGTGAAAAAAATGGTGAAGGATATGAAATGTAGGTACAAAAAGTAGGGAGTTGCCATGTGGAGGCAACTCCAGTTGCCATGTGTAGTGCATTGTAGTTGCCATGTGACAACAACTACAGTTGCCATGTTGTATCAACTCCAGTTGCCATGTGCTTGCCAAATGGAAAATGCAGCATGGCAACAAAAATGTAGGTGACATTGTGCAGCAAATCCAATTGCCATGTCATCAGATAACAATTTGCCATCACAAGTGAGAACCCCAAAAAAATGCTTGGGACAAAAGTCAGACTAACAAGATGTATACAAGAAAATGATAAACACAGAAGAAATGTACCTTGCATAATCGACTCTGTGAACTTGACAGCCTTCCTGCCCTCGACCATTGACTGCGCCATCATTGCGGTCATGCCTGCCGGGAAAGCAAAGGCAACTGGCATAGGATCTTGCACCACTGGTTGATCTTGACTAATGCCAAGGCTAAAGCTCGGTGGGGTGAAGGCCATTGGGTGCCTCTCCTGCCTACTGGCCGGACCGCGAACAACTTGCTGGGCAGAATCCAAGGGTGAAAGATCAACAAACATTT
Organism: Triticum timopheevii; assembly: GCA_963921465.1. Taxonomy (NCBI): domain Eukaryota; kingdom Viridiplantae; phylum Streptophyta; class Magnoliopsida; order Poales; family Poaceae; genus Triticum; species Triticum timopheevii. Next base: position 558,747,572 of record OY997266.1, read on the forward strand.
CTGAATCAGTCGCTGCAGAATCATCAAGCTTATTCATAGGGCGGGGCACGTTGTCAGCAGTATCAGTCGCATCTTTCTTGACAATCTTCTTGTTTGGGCTGTAGGGGACATCAATATTGTCTGGGAGCTTAGAAGTGCGCAGATTTAAGCTGGGGTTCTCCACAACGGGTAAAGACGCAGTCTGCTTCGGATGTTCACCTCCGTCAGTCGTGCCCGGCTTGCCACCTGGGTCAGTTGTACTCTGTTCTTCCGTTTTCTCCATAACATTGCTTTTGGCAGGTGGTGGGAACAGTGTGGACGCAGGAACATAACCAGAGTCATCTCTGCTGCTCCTAGCTACAACCGGTGCGTTGGGTATGTCTATTGATTGCTTGTGGGGGCTACAACGCCTAGGTGGAAGGCCAGCTCGCGAAACGGTCGCCTTAGCAACCTCTGCACCACCAGGAGCTGGAGCTGTTGTGCCAAGACTCTCACATGTGGATGACATATCGAACTGTCGCCTTAGCCACTTCTGTCGTGGACACAGAAGTGCCACACCCATGCGCTTGGAATCCGTGTCAGATGAGCGGGAATATTCCTTGCTTAGGTTGGTCTTGGGGGCGTCCACTTCAACACTTGCTGATCGGGTGGCATGGCTCACAGCAGCATCCTTCATTGCCAGTAGAGTGGGAAATATTTCAGCAGTCCTGGAAGATAGCGACTCGTCACTCCCAGATGTACGGATGCCTGTTGTTGTAGCCTGCACATCTGCAACCGGCGGAGATGGTCGGCCACTTGCGTCAGAGCTAGCGGGAACAGTTGACGGTGCAGCAGCAGTTTTGTCGACTAGCGCCTCATGAACATCTGAGTTGCCACATGTCGACAACTTTGAATGAAGGCGTTCGAGTGGGTCCCTAATGATCTGCTTGATCGCGTGTGTAGTAGTCTTCTTCACCCTGCAAAGAAAAAGCACATGAAAAGTAATAAAAAATGAACAAAAAATATTTGCCATGGTAGCCATCTTAAAAAATGAAAAAAAATGTGTGATGTGCCAGGGCTGCCATTTCAAAACTAGGTATGGGTGAGCACACAAGTCAATGGAAAGCTGGTAGCTGCCATGTAGGTGGAATAAGAGTTGCCATGTGCCATAGTTAGCAGTTTCCATGCAGAACAAGCAGGAGTTGCCATGGTAGCCATCTTGAAAAATGAAAAAAAAGTCTGATGTGCGAGTGCTGCAATTTCAAAACTAGATACGGATGAGCACACAAGCCAATGGAAAGATGGTAGTTGTCATGTAGGTGGAATAAGAGTTGCCATTTGGCCTAGATAGCAGTTGCCATGCAAAAAAAGCAGGAGTTGCCATGCAGTTAAAAGAAAGAGATCATTGGAAAAACAACAGTTGCCATGTGGGACTGATGGTAGTAGCCCACGTGGCAAGATGAACAGCTGCATTGAAAAGCAAAAATATAGCACTATGGTAATGAAAGAACAGGGACAACCTACTTCTTGACTGGCTTCCTCATGTCTGGCAACACGACAGGATGCCCGATGTTGGACGTCGTCGTATGAGGAGATGACCTGGTAGAAGGGGTGTCACCAGCAATGGGGGCACCTTTGTTCAATCGAGCAGAAACACGGGTTGGCGTTGGTGCTTGTTTCTTGGTAACTGCTCGTCCACCAGCTGTCGCCTCACTGCACGTATAAGAAAGTGGCAAAAAGAGGTGCCAAGTGTCAGACACGAAAACATCATTGCCACGCTTAGCAAAACAAATGGAAAAAGGGTCAGTCTGTTCAAAAAGAGAGACAAAACAAAACACTAAAATAGAAGTCGAACCTCCTCCTAGCAGCTACGGGATTGGTTCTAGACCTCTTTCCAGAAGAGCCCTGTCCAACATCCTCTGGAGCCCTCCCCCTCTTTGAGGGCGACACCCCCTTGCCTCTCGCAGTTGTATGTTCTTTGACTTTCTCCGATGAGGGGACATCTGGTGCAGCCTTGCCCTTTTTACTACCTGCACGAACTTCAACATGTTCATCATCGTCGGTGTCGTGCTGCACGTTCTCCATGGCATCATCATCGTCCTTGTTGAGAGCAGCATCTCCATCTAGTTCATCTTGTGTGTCAGGAAGCTCCTGGGAACTGTTGTAGTCGTACCGGCCACGGCAACCAGTTGGCCGATGTGTCTGTTCTGCAACAAATAAAGTGAACTGCCTCGCAACCGCGTCTCTGTCAGAGCCATCAAGGGACGTCCAACCCTCAACCAACTTCCCGAGCAAGCTGGTCATTCCGAATGCAAACAGCCCAATTAGATGCTCAACAGGTGCCCTCGCCTGTGCACGAAACAAGAAGCAGCAGTAACCAACCATATGAGAGTCATGTGCACAAGATCAAATAAACCAAAGCAACCATAGATATATATCCTTGATTACCTCAGTAGGACAGGACGGAGCTGAGTGCACGTCCATCCACTTTCCAAAGTTTTGAGGCCCACCAAACACGCTGTAGTCTATAGCATGCTTGGCCATCAGCTGGAAATAACCAAAAAACAGCTAGGATGTAAGAGAGAAAATAATGAACACTAACTAACAGTTCATGTATTGCAAAAAAAGAGAGGAAGAGGATAGAAGTTTCAGCATGGATGACAGAGTTGCCATGTGGCATGTGACATGGATACCTTGCGCAGACAGCCATGGCTAACAAGGTAGTCATCTCTTGTTAGCCACAGACGGTTGCCATATGAGGATTTTTTCATATGTTATGCAGCAACAAAATTGAAAGAATGCCGAAGAAACTAGAACTAACCTGTAGTTTCCCATATTTCGTATCGGTTACCTTGTCTGCAGCAAGCACAGTCTTGACAACATCATAAGTCCACGCAGAAACAACAAACTTGTGTGTAGGCGGTGGGCCTCCTGTCCCAGTAAAGTCCACGGTGGACAGATCAAGAGACTCGACGTACATGAGCTGATGTACAATAATATAAAAGGAAAAAAATATTAGTTGCCATCATGGTATTTTGCAAAAACAAGCTAATGTATGTTCCTTCAATCATCATGCTGAAGGGCATGAAAAGAAAGAAAAAGTTGCCATCTATCTGTGTTAGTTGCCATCATGTTGTGCTGGCAGTTGCCATCTTGTTATGATGGTAGTAGCCACAATGTCAACATCATGGTTGCCATGCATACTCAAGGTGTTAAGAGTGTTTGCAAAGGAGTAGTAAAAAATACCATTAAATGGAGTCGACAACCCTTCTGGTACATCTTGTTTGAGAATGCATCATGCAGGAAGTCCGCAATGAACTTACACCAATTCATGTTCTTCACATCTTTCAGTTTCGCCTGCACGGCACAAATTTTAGGACAAGAAGTTGCCGCATCATAAATCAAATGAAAAAACATCAAAAAACCTGGCAGTGACTAGCTTACAGATGACATCAGAGCCAAAAAGATTGAAGGGAATAAAGGAGTAGAGATAGATCATTCACCAGGATGGGGAAGCATTTGTTATTTTGGCGAAGAGAAGTGGTCGGCGCAAAAACAGCTGAGATCAGGTACATGAGTAGCTTCATCTTAAAAACCTCGCCATGGGTTGTCATGGCCTCCAGCGGATTTTCCAGGAAAGTCGTGTTCGGCATGGATGCCATCCCAGGAAACAAACGGGCAAACAATGTTTCTTCAATCTTATTATTGACCTCATACAGGACTTTGATTTCTCCACGGGGCACACCCAAAGTGCAGAACACGGATTCCTCGTCCAACGACAGTCTTCCACGTCCCGGAATCACAAATTCCCTGGAGGCGGGGTCGTAAATCTCACCAAGCCAGTCGCATACAGGGTTCACTAGATTCTTGCACCGAACATCCATCAGAGCCTGCATACCCATCTCAGCAGCAACTCCCTTCCGATCGTCGGTAAATCTCTCGGTCAATGAAGTCAGGCGTTCCTGTGAAGCCGTATTGCGATTACGTTTCTTCTTCTGCAAAATAGACAAATGATCATTTGTTGCCATGTTTTCACTATCATGAAAATTTAGTTCCTAACAAACGATTGCAAACTCAATGTTACATTCAAAACATATGGGGGGAGGAGGGGGTGGACAGTTACCTCATCGCCGTCTTTTGTCCGTCCAGTTGCCCGATTCTGCTGCAGTACATCCATGAAATCATCATCATCGTCTTGATGATCGCCACGAGCCATTCTGCAGAGGTAAGAACAAACCAAAATGTCAGGGTGAAAATGAAAGTATAAAGTAAGCAGTTGCCACCTAACAGAATGTACTTGCCACATGGGCTCAATTGGAAGTGGCAAATAGTTTAGGCAATATCATATGAACACCCACACCCCCTATGATTGTCCAACCATAAATATGGCAACTAAACACATTGGCTTCATTTGAAAAATGTACACATCATAAGGCACTTGAAACAAAATGTTGAAGTTGCCATGTTAGCACAAGATAGTACGAAGAAAGGCACAAATCTTCCACTGCACAAACATATAATGTGGCAACTCACACCCTGTCCTCATACAAAAATGAGTTGCCATATGTTCAAAGGCAAAATGTGCTAGGTTGAAATTGCCATGTTAAAATGCAAAACAATTCAAAAAGTGTTGAAAACATCTACTGAACAACCTGTAATGGCAATTCGCACACTGACCTCATATTAAAAATGAGTTGTCATTTAATACGGCCAAATATGTTCAGATATCACAAGTCAGCGTGGCAAAACACAAAATTGGGTCTATAGTACAGTGAACTTGCCACATTGTCCTGCCTACATCATGGCAACAGCCATAGTGTGTTCACAGAAATACTTGCCACATGGAAAGCATATTTGTGGCAACTGACACAGTTGATCAGGAAATTAGTTGCCATCCAGTGCACATAGTTGCTGAAACTGCCATGACTACCTATTTACTACACTTTATCATGCCTACAGCATGGCAACAGCCATAGCATGTGCACAAAATTAGTTGCCATATGGAAAACATATTTGTGACAACTGTCACAGTTGATCAGGAAATTAGTTGCCATACAGTGCAGATAGTTACTGAAACTGCCATGTCCGCCTTCATACTGCACTTTGAAAAACAACAACCTAGATCTAGGGTTCATTGGCAACTATCATAACCTAAAATTCATCAACAAAAATCTTTCTGCACTGATCGCAAATAGCATTTCGAGACAATACATAACTAACGGCTAGAAAAATGCCGGCTCAATCCCAATGCAGAACCAGGATGTGGCTGCGGACAGGCCGAACCACACCGGCATGACCGCCACCGCGGCGGCGACGAAACTGCTTCATGCCACCGAAAACGGCAAGCACAGGACTCCGCCGCCGGCGGGGACGCCGGCGCATCACGAATCCGCCGGAATCTCGATGAATCTCGAGCGGAACATCGACCACGGAGGAGAGGGGAGAAATGCAGACAAGGAATTTGAGCTTGGGAAGAAGCATTACCTTCAATCTGCAGGCGCTCCGGCGAAGACGCTCCTGTCCGGCGAGTCCCACCGACGGTCGCGAATGCCGTCGACTCTTCCGCCTCCTCTATCGCCTTCTCCTCTCGCCTTCTCTTCCAATCGACTGAACTGCGGGGTGGGTTGTGCGAGTAATGAAGTGGAGAGTAAATGGAACCGTGAGGGGAGGGGGGGGGGGGGGCGAAGTGCGCGACGTGGTTGACGGCAACCGCAGTCGGGCTTGGCGTGCGGGCGCAAAGTAGTTCCACCGCATGCCCCCGAGTGGCAACCGTTGACCGCGGGGAGGCAACCGGCGTGTGGGCGAACTCTCTCACACATCACACACGCGACTTGTTCTACGTGGCACACAAAATCAGCCAAAACGTGCCAAGATTCATGCAGAAACTGTTGAACGGCGATGGGGGCGTGTGGTTGAGTTGGCTAATGCCCACAGGCATTAGTGTTTTCGAAATTATAACTTCAGTCTTGGTTAGAAAGCAAAGACTGGAGCAACAATGAACGGAAATAGTTTGCGAAAAAAAACCCCCGGTAATAGAGTAGTCTGTTTTCATCCAGGCAGGCAAGCCACCTTTTTTTTGAGGACAGACCTTTTTTAGAATCACAACGTGCTTTATTGCATAATAAGATAAGATCAACGTACAGGAATACATAAATCCTCCAGAGGGGAATCTAACCTTTTTTTTAGGGGCGGAGGGGAATCTAACCAAACTTTTTTTTTTTGAGGATGGGAATCTAACCAAACATACGTAAGTCTGCGTATAAGGCATAGAAGCCCATGCTTCAGCCCACCATGACGTGCCTATCGAAAATCCAACTGAAGCGGGCCGGCCTGAGCTCGCTCCGCGCTGCCCTTTGGTCTGCCAGCTCCTCCATTCTCCGGATCTTGGTCGGCAGCCCGCACAAATATTCCTGCGCGCGGCGGCCCTCTCCAGAGAGTCCGGCGAGCTCCGCCACCCGCCACCTCCGCACGAAGTGCTCCACCAGATCGCCGTAGTCCCTCGCCGTGTACACGCCGGCACGCTGCGCCACGGCGGAGAACCGCTCGAACAGGCTGCCATCGGCGTCGCGGCCGTCGGACATGAGCAGCCCCGGCATGGTGACCTTGCCGCGCATGACGTGCGCCAGCGCGCGCACCATGCCGTCGGGGTCCACCTCGAAGAGCTTGGCGCACACCCTGGTGTAGCCCGCCTCGTGCCTCTTCTCGTCGGCGGCAATCACGCCGCAGATCTTGGCGAGCGCCTGGTCGCCGTGCTGCCCGGCGAGCCTCGCCGTGTGCACGTGGGAGACGAAGGTCGCGCGCTCCTGGAACGCGCCGTAGATCACGCTGTGGTACGGACTCTTGGGCACCAGCATCTCCTTCATAGCAAAACAACATATATAATGTTCAATTGACCAGTGCATAAGTGATAAGTTTGTAGTGCACTAAATACGTACGGTGCAACTGTGTTTATGTATGTGCGTAGTACGTACCATGCCGTTGCGGAGGAGGTGGTGGACGGTGGTCTCGACCTGGCGCATGTCGACGCGGCCGGAGAGGTAGAGGTAGCGGTTGAGGAGGTCGCCGTGGCGGTTCTCCTCGGCCGTCCAGCCGCGGATCCACTGCGCCCAGGGGAGGCTGCTGGCGCCGGTGTCGTCCGCGGTGCCCTCCGTGCGGTTCCCCATGCTCTGGTACGACGGCAGCGCCTCCTCCGTCACCATGTTACCCACCAGGCAGACCAGGACCTCGTCAGGGACGCCGGCGGCTCCCATGCGCAGCGCAGCCACGCCCTCCGTGAAGGCGGACAGGGCCTCCTCCTCCGACGCGCCGGGTGCCGCGGCGGAGCACGGCAGGAAGTCGTGCGGCTGCCACGAGGATTCCACCGGGTTGAGCAGCGGGAGCATGTTCTCCGCCACCCAGCCGTTCAGCGACTGCACGATCTCCACCTGCTCCTGCGGCACCGGCGCGCGCCCCATGTCGATGCTCCTCGGCGGGGCCTCCACCGCCGCGGCCGCGGTCCATCTCGTCGCCAAACTGGCCGGAGCAAAGCTAATTAGTCAGTGGACCTGCATCCATATAGCTCGGAAGTTGCACACGTGCATTGCATATACCTGCACCTAGGATTCGCAGGGAAGAGGATCCATCCGAGGCGCGTGGCTCTCCCCGAGCCCGCGTCGCTCTTGTTGGAGAAGAAGCAGGAGAACTTCGCCGACGTGCCCACTGCTAGCCCCAGCTTAGCCATCGATCACCGATACTCGTGTTGTTGCTAAATATAGGAATGGTTCTCAGCTTGCACACACGGTGCACATCTATATAAGCGAGTCGGGAGGATAGAATGCACCGGAGAAAGTATGATGGGAAACAGGAAGGGGAGCATATGGAACAGCGAACCCAATGAATGCGCCGCAGAGCTACGACATCAATGGCGCACATGCACGCATGACAGAGTGACAGTACGTACTAGATTCGGCGCAAGTTCGTGTTGATCCCGGAGAAACGTTTCCAACGGGCCCCTGCCATGTCTGTGAGTCCATGCTCACGTTCAAGTCTTGATTGACATGCAAAAGAAATGAACAGCCACGCTCTGAGAGCATTAAACCTTTCCAACCCACCCCTGCCATGTCTGCGAGTCCATGCTCACGTTTAACTCCTTGACTGACATGTCAAAGAAAGGGATAGACTAGAGGTCAGTCGACCGAAAACTGATTTTGAGTCCGGCCCATTCGTTTACAGCCGTGGGATGGAGAACCAACGGTCGGATCGGATGGCTTTCTTCAACCTCTTGTCTTCTCTTTCTTCTTCCCTAGAACGCCACCGGTGGCAAACTTAGTGCATCTCCAACAGAAGCCCAATATTAGGATCGTGCCTAAAAAATCGCAAGTTTAGTACGTGCATAGTTTAAAATAGCATTTCAGCGGACGCTGCATAATAGAGCACGCTGTAAAAATTGTTCAGCACGCTAGGAGAAACTGGACCACATGCTGTATATTTAGCGCGTGAGCTCCAGCGCGCTGAAACTTCCCACGCGCGCTGAAAAGTGTCCCGTGCGCCCGCGGCCGGCCTCCTCGCGTGCGCGTGCCAGCCGGCCAGCCGGCCACAGGCGACGGGGCGGAGCGCGGTCATGGCCACGGGCGGCGGGGCGTGGCCATGACCACGGCGGCGAGCTGAGTACAGGCGCGCGCGGTTAATTTTGGGCGCCTGTTGGAGATGCTACTGTTGCTAGCTGGGCAGTATATTTTTGGGCGTCTGCTGGAGATGCTCGGTCATCCGGCGCGCTATAACGCTATTTTGGCGCTGTAAAACAAAAATTAGTGCGCGGCTCCGTAGCGCGTCTGTTGGAGATGCTCTTAGAATCTTAGCACTGGGGTGTCATAATTCAAAATTTGTGAAATTTTACACGACATATTGTATAATTAGGTCTAAACATCCTTGTAACCTCAATAAACAGTCTTAAAATAACATTATTCATACATAGATAAAATTATTTTGCAAATTTGTAGGGGGTGCCATGACACCCATGGCATGCCCCTAGATCCGCCACTGAATGCCACACATACCACGGGTCGAAACCGCCAGTCTCCGCCGCCCGCTCTCGACGGTGTTCCCGCATCAGCCTTGTCACCCCCCCTCTTCTCATCCGCACACATCGCTGTGCTGGCACCGGCCCCCGGCAGTCCCTCTAAACGGCGAAGCACCAGATTTTTTAGGCGAGCCCTACACTCCCCACCCCGAACCGTCAAGCTTCATACTCGCCTCCACCGGCAGCTACCCGCCATGGCTTGTTCGGGCTGAGGCCTTGCCATCGTCTTGAGCCTGTTGATCCGGTCGACTGTTGCTTCTCTCCCAAAAGAATCGACTAACCCAAATTTTAAATTCAGATGACTAAAGTTCAGCTAAACTGCAAATGAGATGAACAACCACACTCTACCAGCAATTAACGTTTTCAACCCACCCCTGCCATATCTACGAGTCCATGCTCACATTTGACTCCTTGATTGACATGCAAACGAAATCAACAACCCACTATTTCTTTTAAGATGAGAAACAACAACGACAATACACTAAAGAGTAAACCTGGTCTGACTGCGAGCCCTCTCAGGCCCTCTCTGCTGCGAGCGTGTACCATGTGGGCCCATCTTTTGCCCACTAGCACCAATTTTCTCTTTTTTTTTTGTACAACAGAAAGGCGCACATGGCGCGCGTAAATTCATTAAGCATAGCTCAGTTACGTAGTACTCCCTCTGGCAGTCTGTTGAGAACCTAATAAGTGCAATCCCGAGCCACTCCATTAGAGCATCTCCACTCGTTCGGCCCACAGACGCACTCGACGATTGTGGTCTGGCCCTTCGGCCGGCACTTTTTTGGCCCTGGGGCGATCTAGTTCCCAATCACGCCCCTAGGTTCGCCTCAAGACGCACATAAATTCAAACATGACATTTCCCGCTACCCAAAAAGATGCCACAAGTTTGGCGATCACCATGCCAGTTCGGCGATCAATCATACTCAAAAGTTCGACGTTCAAAAGGAAGGATGCGTAGGCAATGCATCAAACGGCGGCGTGTTCCTCCGGCATCGGACTGGCGGGAGTCGGCGTGCTTGGGCTGGTCGACGTCGGCGCGGCTTCTGTGCTGGGCGTCGTGGAGGCATCATCACTCGGGCTTGGCGGCGGTGTTGGTGTCGGTGTGGGAGTTGGCGCGGCAGTCAACGGCATCTGGTTCAAGATGAGGACGCGCCGCCAGGTACCACGCCTTGACCTGCTCGTCCATCGTCGACATGTCCGCCCCCGTCAGGAAAGCCAGGTCGGTGTTCCTCTTCTTCGCGGTGACGTTGGTCCGGAGTAGGTCGAGCTTGATGGCGCTGTTCGTCATAAGCGCCGACCACCTTGCCTCGGATTTCTCTTTCCTCTGGGCAGCGTGGTTCTTGGCATCGGCGATGCACTGCTCGATGGACGCGTGCAGGCGCTCCGTAGCCGGTGCGGCGTCCTTTGTAGTCTTGGCTCGTTTTATAGCCGTGAGGGCGCCCATCTGCCGCGCCCGGCGTCGGCGCGTCCGGCTTGTACGTCTCCTTGGCCTTGGCGAGGGTGCGTCAGGCATCCGCCTACTTCTCGCACTTCTCGATCCGGGAGAACACGTGGAGGCACTTGAACTCTTGATCGGTGCTGCTGTCCTGGCAGTACATGGCGAACATCTGAACCATCTGCGCCGAAGAACTAGTGTCGGCGACGCACACAGCAAAAAAATCAAAGCCGGCGTCTGTGCATACCTGACCCTCGAAGTTGGTGCCACTTTTCGGGCGAGCCGCGATCTCCTCGACGATCCCATGCCATTTGTTGCAGACCGTTTGGATGATCACCCAATGGTTCGACATGGCCTTCAAGCCGCGTTGCATGTGGATGGTGGCGAAGTAGGGGTCGACCAACTTGCGCTCATCGAACTCCGACTTGATGCGCTCCCAGTACGTGTCGGCGTTCTGGTTCGTGCCGGTGATCGGGTCGAGGCAGACGGTCTTCCACGCTTCGGCGAGGCACTCGTCTTCTTTGGACATCCACTTGACGTGCGGCTCACCGGTCCTGCCCCCTATTTATTCTTTTTCCATTTCCTCGACGGCGCAGGCACAGGCTCCTCCTCCTCTTCTGTTAGGGCATGTCTCTCTCTAAGTAGTTTTGATGATTGATGACAATGCTTTTGCGAACTGATCGTGTGCGTTGAGTTTTTCAGAGATTCATTCATTGGCACGAGACGGTTCTTTCCCATCGGAGCTTTATGTGAAGACGGTGTAGTCTCTTTTGTTTCGGTTTTGGTGGACTTGAGTCGTAGGAGACACCGTACTATCAAGAGGGGGTCAACACGTACACTTCCATTTTGCACCCCCAACTCCTTTCCTCTCCTTGGAGTTTGTCGTTTCAACGAAAGTGGAGATTGTGAGGAGATAGCGGTAGTACCGCTGCCAGCGCGGTAGTACCGCCCATGGTCCTCAAGCGGCAGTACCGCCGTCCTACAGCGGTAGTACTGCTTATGTGCATTGGCGGCAGTACCATCCTGGTTCGGCACCGCTACCACCTCGATTCGAGGATGTCTCTTCTCGTGTCGGATTGTGCGGCAGTAGGAGCGGCAGTAGCAGCAGTAGTAGCGGTAGTACCGCCCGTGATCGGTAGTACCGCCCGTGAGCGGTAGTACCGCGGCTACCACCGCTACTAGTGCTGCCCTATCCCTCTTTCTCTCTCCCGTCCTCCCTCTTATGCCTCTGCTCTCAGTCTCCACGGTACTACCACTGGTGGTCGCGGTAGTACCGCTGCTACCAGCAGTAGTACCGCTCCACTGAGCAGTAGTACCGCTCTGTGCGGGCTGAAGAGGGGGTAATGGTTGGATTGGTTCCCCCACTATAAAAGGAGGTCTTCTTCTCCAAGTTGACCTACCTCTTTCCCCCAAGCTCAATTGTTGCTCCAAAGCTCATTTTCGCCCGATCTCTCTCCCTAGCCAATCAAACTTGTGATTTTCTAGGGATTGGTTGAGAAGGCCCGGATCCACACTTCCACCAAGAGAAATTTGATTCCCCCACTAATCCCTTGCGGATCTTGTTACTCTTGGGTGCTTGAGCACCCTAGACGGTTGAGGTCACCTCGGAGCCACATTCCATTGTGGTGAAGCTCCATGGTATCGTTGGGAGCCTCCAATCAAGTTGTGGAGATTGCCCCAACCTTGTTTGTAAAGGTTCGGTCGCTGCCTTGATAACCCACAAGTATAGGGGATGGCAACAGTTTTCGAGGGTAGAGTATTCAACCCAAATTTATTGATTCAACACAAGGGAGCCAAAGAATATTCTCAAGTATTAGCAGTTGAGTTGTCAATTCAACCACACCTGGAAAACTTAATATCTGCAGTAAAGTATTTAGTAGCAAAGTAATATGGAAGTAACGGTAATAGTGGCAAAAGTAACAACAACAGTTTTGTAGTAATTGTAACAGTGGCAACGGTAAAGTAACTAAGCAAAGATCAATATGTGAAAAGCTCGTAGGCATTGGATCAATGATGACTAATTTTGTCGGATGCGATTCCTCATGCAACAGTTATAATATAGGGTGACACAGAACTAGCTCTAGTTCATCAATGTTATGTAGGCATGTATTCCGAATATAGTCATACGTGCTTATGGAAAAGAACTTGCATGACATCTTTTGTCCTACCCTCCTGTGGCAGCGGGGTCCTATTAGAAACTAAGGGATATTAAGGCCTCCTTTTAATAGAGCACCGGACCAAAGCATTAACACTTAGTGAATACATGAACTCCTCAAACTACGGTCATCACCGGGAGTGGTCCCGATTATTGTCACTTCGGGGTTATCGGATCATAACACATAGTAGGTGACTATTGACTTGCAAGATAGGATCAAGAACTCACATATATTCATGAAAACATAATAGGTTCAGATCTGAAATCATGTCACTCGGGCCCTAGTGACAAGCATTAAGCATAGCAAAGTCATAGCAACATCAATCTTAGAACATAATGGATACTAGGGATCAAACCCTAACAAAACTAACTCAATTACTTGGTAAATCTCATCCAACCCATCACCGTCCAGCAAGCCTACGATGGAATTACTCACGCACGGCGGTGAGCATCATGAAATTGGTGATGGAGGATGGTTGATGATGACTGATACGTCTCCAACGTATCTACTTTTCCAAACACTTTTGCCCTTGTTTTGGACTCTAACTTGCATGATTTGAATGAAACTAACCCGGACTGACGCTGTTTTCAGCAGAACTGCCATGATGTTGTTTTATGTGTAGAAAAGATAAGTTTTCGGAATGTCCTGAAAATCCACGGAGGCACTTTTTGGAAAATATAAAAAATACTGGCAAAAGAATCAAGACCAGGGGGCCCACACCCTGTCCACGAGGGTGGGGGCGCGCCCCCTCCCCCTGGGAGCACCCCCTGTCTCGTGGGCCCCCTAAACCTCCACCGACCTCAACTCCAACTCCATATATTCACGTTCGGGGAGAAAAAAATCAGGAAAGTTTCATCACGTTTTACGATACGGAGCCGCCGCCAAGCCCTAATCTCTCTCGGGAGGGCTGATCTGGAGTCTGTTCGGAGCTCTGGAGAGGGGGATTCGTCGCCGTCATCATCATCAACCATCCTCCATCACCAATTTCATGATGCTCACCGCCGTGCGTGAGTAATTTCATCGTAGGTTGCTGGACGGTGATGGGTTGGATGAGATTTACCATGTAATCAAGTTAGTTTTGTTAGGGTTTGATCCATAGTATCCACTATGTTCTGAGATTGATGTTGCTATGACTTTGCTATGCTTAATGCTTGTCACTAGGGCCCGAGTGCCATGATTTCAGATCTGAACCTATTATGTTTTCATGAATATATGTGTGTTCTTGATCCTATCTTGCAAGTCTATGGTCACCTATTATGTGTTATGATCCGACAACCCCGAAGTGACAATAACCGGGATACTTCTCGGTAATGACCGTAGTTTAAGGAGTTCATGTATTCACTATGTGTTAATGCTTTGTTCCGGTTCTCTATTAAAAGGAGGCCTTAATATCCCTTAGTTTCCACTAGGACCCCGCTGCCACAGGAGGGTAGGACAAAAGATGTCATGCAAGTTCTTTTCCATAAGCATGTATGACTATTTACGGAATACATGCCTACATTACATTGATGAACTGGAGCTAGTTCTGTGTCACCCTATGTTATAGCTATTACATGAGGAATTGCATCCGACATAATTATCCATCACTGATCCAATGCCTACGAGCTTTTCACATCTTGTGTTTCACTTATTTACTTTTCCGTTGCTACTGTTACGATCACTACAAAACCCAAAAATATTACTTACGCTACCGTTACCTTTATTATCATACTACTTTGCTACTAAATACTTTGCTGCAGATACTTAGTTATCCAGGTGTGGTTGAATTGACAACTCAACTACTAATACCCAAGAATATTCTTTGGCTCCCCTTGTATCGAATCAATAAATTTGCGTTGAATACTTTACCCTCGAAAGCTGTTGCGATCCCCTACACTTGTGGGTTATCAAGACCAATTTCTGGCGCCGTTGCCGGGGAGCATAGCTCTATTCTCTGAGTCACTTGGGATTTATATCTGTTGATCACTATGAAGAACTTGAAAGACGACAGAACCAAGATTTTGCCCTCAACTACGAGGGAAGGTAAGGAACTGCCATCTAGCTCTGCACTAGATTCTCCTTCTGTTATTAGTAAGCTTGCGACACCTAAATCTGCTACTGCTATGAATTCTGATATGTCGCATGTTATTGATGATGCCACTTCTGCTATGCATGATACTTATGATGAAACTACTTCTATGCGTGATACTACTTTGCCATTAAGTAAATTTCTTGATGAACAACTTGCTAGAGTCAGGGGAATGAAATTATTGAAGATGCTATTATTGATGATAGTGATGATGAAAATTCTCCCAATGATTATGAATTGCCTGTTGTTCCTGAGGGTTATGTTATGAATGAAGAAGCTGCTAGAGCTATCTTTGCTTGCAATGATAGATATGATCTTAAGAAATTATTAGCTAAATGGAAGCAACAGTCTCTTAATGCTAGAATGAAACCTGACCCCGCTTTTGCTACTTCACCTATCTGTGTTACTGATAAGGATTATGAATTCTCTGTTGATCCTAAGATTATTACTTTGGTTGAATCTGATCCTTTTTATGGCCTTGAATCTGAAACTGTTGTGGCACATCTTACCAAGTTGAATGATATAGCTACCCTGTTTACTCATGATGATAAATCTCGCTATTATTATATCCTTAAGATATTTCCGTTCTCGTTAAAGGGTGATGCTAAGACTTGGTACAATTCTCTTGCTCGTGGTTGTGTGCGTAGTCCCCAGGATATGATTTATTACTTCTCTGCTAAATATTTCCCTGCTCATAAGAAACAAGCTGCCTTGCGGGAAATATATAATTTTGTGCAAACCAAAGAAGAGAGTCTCCCACAAGCTTGGGGGAGGCTTCTCCGGTTACTTAATGCTTTGCCTGATCATCCTCTTAAGAAAAATGAAATACTTGATATCTTTTATAATGGACTAACCGATGCTTCCAAGGACTACTTGGATAGTTGTGTTGGTTGTGTTTTCAGGGAAAGAACAGTCGACGAAGCTGAATTACTATTGAATAATATGTTGACTAACGAAAATAATTGGACTCTTCCTGAGCCAATCCCTGAGGCAATTCCTGAACCAATTGAGCCAACTCCTGAGCTTATTCCTAAACCCACTCCGAAGAAGAGAGGTGTTTTATTTCTCAGTTCTAAAGATATGCAAGAGGAAAAGAAATCAATGAAAGAAAAAGGCATTAAAGCTAAAGATGTTAAGAATTTATCACCTATTGAAGAAATACATGGTCTTAATATAACGCCTGTTGAAGAACCACACTGTCTTGATAACCAGACACAGGTAGTAAAGGTAAATTCTCTCTATAGATATGATAAAGTTTAAATTCCGTCTACTAAATTTCATAGCCCATGCTTAGATGAATTTGATGACTTTATGGCTAGACAAGAAAGTTTTAATGCTTATGTTGGTAGAGAGTTAAATAATAAAGAATAATGCTTTCGAGATAGGATGTGTGAGCGATAATATGGCTAGAGTTAAAGGTGAACTCAAACTCATTAGCAAATATGCTTCTATGGTTGCTACTCAAGCTGAGCAAGTACTTAAAGCTCAAAATGATTTGCTTGATGAATTAAATAATAAAAATGACTTTGCTGTTAGAGTGGCTACTAGAACTGGTAGACTGACTCAGGAACCTTTGTATCCTGAAGGCCACCCTAAGAGAATCGAGCAAGATTCTCAGAGAAACAATTTAGAGGCACCTAGTTCTTCCAAAAAGAAGAAAAAGAAAAACGATAGGACTTTGCATGCTTCCAGTGAACCTGCTGTAGACACACCTGAGAATCCCAATGATATTTATATATATGATGCTGAAACACAATCAGGTGATGAACATGAACCTAGTGATAATGTTAATGATAATGTTCATGTTGATGCTCAACCTAGCAAAAATAATAATGTAGAGATTGAACCTGCTGTTGATCTTGATAACCCACAATCAAAGAATCAACGTTATGATAAGAGAGATTTTTTTGCTAGGAAGCACGGTAAAGAAAGAGAACCATGGGTTCAGAAACCCATGCCCTTTCCTCCTAAACCATCCAAGACAAAGGATGATGAGGATTTTGAGTGCTTTGCTGAAATGATTAGACCTATTTTCTTGCATATGCACTTAACTGATATGCTCAAAGTAAATCCTTATGCTAAATATATGAAGGATATCATTACAAATAAAACAAAGATACCGGAAGCTGAAATTTCCACCATGCTTGCTAATTACACTTTTAAGGGTGGAATACCAAAGAAACTTGGAGATCCGGGGGTACCAACTATACCATGCTCCATTAAAAAAATTATGTTAGAACTGCTTTATGTGATCTTGGAGCCGGTGTTAGTGTTATGCCTCTCTCTTTATATCATAGACTTGAATTGAATAAGTTGACACGTACTGAAATATCTTTGCAAATGGCTGATAAATCAACTGCTATACCTGTCGGTATTTGTGAGGACGTGCCTGTTGTGGTTGCCAATGTCACTATCTTAACGGACTTTGTTATTCTTGATATTCCCTAGGACGATAGTATGTCTATTATCCTTGGTAGACCCTTTTTGAACACTGCAGGGGCTGTTATTGATTGCAACAAAGGCAATGTCACTTTTCATGTTAATGGTAATGAGCATACGGTACACTTTCCGAGGATACAATCTCAAGTTCATAGCATCAATTCTATTGGAAAAGTTCCAACTATCATTATTGGAAGTTTTGAATTTCCTCTCCCTACTGTCAAGAAAAAGTATGATATTCTTATTGTTGGGGATTTTCATATCCCCGTTGAGGTAACTTAGTGTTATTCGAAATTTCTCCTGTTCCGTGTTATTCGGAATGAGTTTGTTAACAAGACTTGATCAACCTTCTTAGTGGATTCATTTTGATGATCACGAGATGGATGAACTAGAAGGCACAAACTTCTGTACCCTCTTTTTACTTTCTGTTATTTAGAATAAATAAAGCAAAAATAGTATTATCTGTCTATTTTCTGACTTATCTGTGCAATAAAAAAATATCCCAAAAATAAAAGTGCTCCGAATGCCCTGCAAATTTAGTATGATTTTTATGGAATATTTGAGGATTTTAGACACTGTAATCACTGCAGGAGGGGCAAGCACCAGGCCACGAGAGTGGAGGGCGCGCCCCCTGTCTCATGGGCCCCTGGTGGCCCCCCTCCACTTATGCCAACACCCACACGCTCCATCTTCTACCCAAAAAAAATCTCCATCCAGCTCAAGCACGAGTTTTAGCTCATTTTGCTGCGATTTTCGATCTCCTTGCTCAAAGCTCCATTCACAAAACTGCTTTGGGAGATTGTTGCTTGGTATGTGACTCCTCCATTGGTCCAATTAGTTTTTGTTCTAGTGCTTTATTCATTGCAAATTTTTGCTGCATAGGTGACCATGTTCTTGAGCTTGCATGTTGAATTTATGAGGTCCCAAGCAATTCTAATGCATGATATAGGCTCTAGGCACTTGTAGGAGTAGTTGCTACCAATCTTGTTTAGTTTCATTCACTTTTATTTTGAAGTTACTAAAATTTCAGAAATTTTTCAGAAAAAGAATTATGTCTAGGAGAATGTACCAAGGTGGTTCCTCGGTGAAGAGAGGGCCCAGGATTGCTATATGTGAGCAAGATGTTGAATTGCCGAGGGACGCGGATGTATGAGCTTGTGAGTGGCCATCCGATAATTTTATGGTCGAAGCAGGCTTTAAGGAGGAATTTGACGCGTTTGTGCGTAATGCCGAGCTGGAGGACTTCTTACAAGATAAGTGTCCTCAGTACTATCGATTGACTGATTCCTTTGTGCGGAGGTTTAAATATAACTGTACGCGTAATTCTCCTAGTGTCCTATTTGATATTTATGATACATCTTATACCATGGACTTAGAGGATTTTACAACTGCTTGCAAACTCCCGCAGTGGGGTAATATTAATGATCCTCACAAATCTGAATTTAGAGATTTCCTTGCTAGTATTACTGTGGGAGAATCTAGGGACATAGCACAAGCTACCATAGGGAGCATTCATTTTCCTGCTATACATTATTTTGCTCTCTTCATTGGTAGATGCATTAACGGTAAGGATGAAGCATGTCACATGTGTGTCCCTAATCTGTGTGTCCTCAAGAGTGCTGTGTTAGGTTATAAAGGTTATAACTTGGGGGCAATAGTCGCACGTAGGTTGCAGAATAATAGTAGAAAGGGAAATTTATTTGGAGGAATTTATGCAACCCGTGTGGCTAATTATCTTGGTATAGCCCCACGAGAAGGGGATATGATGATACCTCCTGCTTATTTAGATTATGACGCTATGGTCAATCATCAATTTCTTAGGAGGAATGAATAATTCCTCCAATATCGACTAATCTATGACAGACGCAACGTCGTCCATGTTACTCTTCCTGCTCCTCCCCTTTTTGATTATCAGGCAAAAGGAAGATATGTTGTTACCAGGGAGGAAGCAGCTGAACACGAGGGGAGGGCGGAGGCAGCTCGCCAACATGCCGCAACTCAGGAGGCGGTTGCCGCTGCGTCTCAGTACGACCCAAGCTACAATGATGGATATTAGCCAGGCGGTCCTAGGTATTAGACCAACTTAGGCCAAAAGCCTAAGCTTGGGAGAGTACGTATTTCTCACCGACTTTACATTCATGTTCACACACTAGTCGTCGGTGCTCATACTCTTTCATTGTATTATCCATGTTAGGTTAATTTTCTTTTTCTCACTTTCTTCTTGTGTGTTTGATAAACCTTAAGAAAAACCAAAAAAAATTAGTTAGTTTAATTTCCATGCTTGTAGTAGAAATTCAATTGAAAACCCAAAAAGATTTCTCGTTCTTCTTCTTACTTGTTGGGAGCTTTCCCGTGTAAATAGTTTTATTTTCCTTTCTTTCCTTTGGGGGTCGAGAAGACCGTATTGAAAATGCTTAGTGGCTCTCATAAGCATGATTGTTTATTTAACTTAGAGCCCATATTATCTTGTCTTCTCTTTTGAGTTGAATGCTTGTAGATTCCAGCTTAGTCCAATGCACGTGCACTATTATTATTATACACATCATTCGGTCATGCAGTTGAAAGGCAATAATGACGATATATGATGGACTTATTGAGATGAGAAAAGCTGATATGAACTCGATCTCTCTTGTTTTTGTAAATATGATGAGTTCATCGTTTCTGATTCATCTTATTATGAGGTAAACATATTTGCAATGACATTTAGAGATTATAGTTGCTTGTGCCATGCTTGATTAGCTATGAGTTATAATGGTTTACCTTGCATGCCAACATGCTATTAGAATGATTATGATGTGGTATGATGGAATGGTATCCTCCTTTGAATGAATTGAGTGACTCGACTTGGCACATGTTCACGCGTGTAGTTGAAACAAATCAATATAGCCTTCATGATATTTATGTTCATGGTAGATTATATCCTACTCATGCTTGTACTCGATGTAAATTAATTTTAATGCATGTTTATGACTGTTGTCGCTCTCTCAGTTGCTAGCCTTCACCTGTACTAAGCGGGAATACTGCTTGTGCATCCAAACTCCTTAAACCCCAAAGTTGTTCCATATGAGTCCAGCATACCTACCTATATGCGGTATTTACTTGCCGTTCCAAGTAAATTTGTATGTGCCAAACTCTAAACCTTCAAATGAAATTCTGTTTTGTATGCTCGAGCGGCTCATGTTTCAACTAGGGCTGCCTATATCTTCCATGCTAGGTGGGTTATTCTCAAGAGGAGTGGACTCCGCTCCTCATTCACGAGAAAGGGCCAGTAACCGGGATGCCCAGTCCCATGATCCAAAAAGATCAAAGCAAATCAATTAATTAAACAATACTCCCCCAGGGCTTTTGTTAGTTGGAGGCACTCATTGTTTCGAGCAAACCATGGATTGATGCTTGTTGGTGGTTGGGGGAGTATAAACCTTTACCATTCTATTTGGGAACTGCCTATAATGCATGTAGTATGGAAAATACAGCCATCTCATAGTTGTTGCGTTGACAGCAAAAGTATGCCGCTCAAAATGTTATTCAATCTCTATTTTAAAATCGAGCTCTAGCACCTCTACAAATCCCTGCTTCCCTCTGCGAAGGGCCTACCTATCTACTTTTATGTTGAGTCATCACCCTTCTTATTAAAAAGCACCCGCTGGAGAGCACACTGTCATTTGCATTCATTACTATTGGTTTATATTGGGCATGACTTGACTGGATCTCTTTTACCATGAATTACAATGTTTAATAAGTCCTTGATCTTTAAAGGTGCTCTGCATTTATGTTTTGCGGTCTCAGAAAGGGCTAGCGAGATACCATTTCGTTATATCATGTTATGATTGTTTTGAGAAAGTGTTGTCATCCGAGTTTTATTATTATGGCTCGCTAGCTGATTATGCTATTGATATGAGTAATTGTGAGACCTAAGTGTTATTGTGAGTATGGTTAGTTCATAATATTTGCTGAAACCTAAATGATGGCTTTGCATGTTTACAACAACAAGAGCAAATAGAGTTTGTAAAAGTTTTTCTTTATCACTTTCAGTTTATCAACTGAATTGCTTGAGGACAAGCAAAGGTTTAAGCTTGGGGGAGTTGATACGTCTCCAACGCATCTACTTCTCCAAACACTTTTGCCCTTGTTTTGGACTCTAACTTGCATGATTTGAATGAAACTAACCCGGACTGACGCTGTTTTCAGCAGAACTGCCATGATGTTGTTTTATGTGTAGAAAAGAAAAGTTCTCGGAGTGTCCTGAAAATCCACGGAGGCACTTTTTGGAAAATATAAAAAATACTGGCAAAAGAATCAAGACCAGGGGGGCCACACCCTGTCCACGAGGGTGGGGGGCGCGCCCCCTCCCCCTGGGCGCCCCCCAGTCTCGTGGGCCCCCTGGTCCTCCACCGACCTCAACTCCAACTCCATATATTCACGTTCGTGGAGAAAAAAATCAGAGAGAAAGTTTCATCGCGTTTTACGATACGGAGCCGCCGCCAAGCCCTAATCTCTCTCGGGAGGGCTGATCTGGAGTCCGTTCGGGGCTCCGGGGAGGGGGATTCGTCGCCGTCATCATCATCAACCATCCTCCATCACCAATTTCATGATGCTCACCGCCGTGCATGAGTAATTCCATCGTAGGCTTCCTGGACGGTGATGGGTTGGATGAGATTTACCATGTAATCAAGTTAGTTTTGTTAGGGTTTGATCCATAGTATCCACTATGTTCTGAGATTGATGTTGCTATGACTTTGCTATGCTTAATGCTTGTCATTAGGGCCCGAGTGCCATGATTTCAGATCTGAACCTATTATGTTTTCCTGAATATATGTGTGTTCTTGATCCTATCTTGCAAGTCCATAGTCACCTATTATGTGTTATTATCCGACAACCCCGAAGTGACAATAATCGGGATACTTCTCGGTGATGACCGTAGTTTAAGGAGTTCATGTATTCACTATGTGTTAATGCTTTGTTCTGGTTCTCTATTAAAAGGAGGCCTTAATATCCCTTAGTTTCCACTAGGACCCCGCTGCCGCGGGAGGGTAGGACAAAAGATGTCATGCAGCTTGTTTTCCATAAGCACGTATGACTATTTACGGAATACATGCCTACATTACATTGATGAACTGGAGCTAGTTATGTGTCACCCTATGTTATAGCTATTACATGAGGAATAGCATCCGGCATAATTATCCATCACTGATCCAATGCCTACGAGCTTTTCACATCTTGTATTTCGCTTATTTACTTTTCCGTTGCTACTATTACAATCACTACAAAACCCAAAAATATTACTTTTGCTACCGTTACCTTTATTATCATACTACTTTGCTACTAAATACTTTGTTGCAGATACTAAGTTATCCAGGTGTGGTTGAATTGACAACTCAACTGGTAATACTCAAGAATATTCTTTGGCTCCCCTTGTGTCGAATCAATAAATTTGGGTTGAATACTTTACCCTCGAAAGCTGTTGCGATCCCCTACACTTGTGGGTTAGCAATGACGACTAATACGTCTCCAACGTATCTATAATTTTTGATTGTTCCATGCTATTATATTACCCCTTTTGGATGTTTATGGGCTTTATTCTACACATTTATATCATTTTTGGGACTAACCTACTAACCGGAGGCCCAACCCATATTGCTGTTTTTTTTGCCTATTTCAGTATTTCGAAGGAAAGGAATATCAAACGGAGTCCAAACGGAATGAAACCTTCGGGAGCGTTATTTTTGGAACAAATCTGATCCGGAGAGCCTAGAGTGCAAGTCAAGAAAGCTCCGAGGGCCCCACGAGATAGGAGGGCGCGCCCCTGTCTCGTGGGCCCCTCGGGCATCCACGGACGTACTTCTTCCTCCTATATATACCTACGTACCCCCAAAAACATACAGGAGCACCATGAAACACAATTTCCACCGCCGTAACCTTCTGTATCCGCGAGATCCCATCTTGGAGCCCTTGCCGGCACTCTGCCGGAGGGGAAGCAACCACGGAGGGCCTCTACATCAACATCCATGCCCCTCTGATGTGTTGTGAGTAGTTTACCACAGACCTACGGGTCCATAGTTATTAGCTAGATGGCTACTTCTCTCTTTTTGGATCTCAATACAATGTTCTCCCCCTCTCTTGTGGAGATCTATTCGATGTAAACTCTTTTTGCAGTGTGTTTGTCGAGATCCGATGAATTGTGGGTTTATGATCAAGTTTATCTATGAATAATATTTGAATCTTCTCTGAATTCTTTTATGTATGATTGAGTTATCTTTGCAAGTCTCTTCGAATTATCAGTTTGGTTTGGCCTACTAGATTGATCTTTCTTGCCATGGGAGAAGTGCTTAGCTTTGGGTTCAATCTTGCGGTGTTCCCACCCAGTGACAGAAAGGGTTGCAAGACACGTATTGTATTGTTGCCATCGAGGATAACAAGATGGGGTTTATATCATATTGCATGTGTTTATCCCTCTACATCATGTCAATTTGCTTAATGCGTTGCTCTGTTCTTATGAACTTAATACTCTAGATGCATGCTGGATAGCGGTCGATGTGTGGAGTAATAGTAGTAGATGCAGGCAGGAGTCGGTCTACTTGTTATGGACGTGATGCCTACATACATGATCATGCCTAGATAATCTCATAACTATGCGATTTTCTATCAATTGCTCGATAGTAATTTGTTCACCCACCGTAATACTTATGCTATCTTGAGATAAGCCTCTAGTGAAACCTATGGCCCCCAGGTCTATCTCTTACCATATTTGCTTTCAATCTACTTTATTTGCATCTTTACTTTTTGCATCTATCTTATAAAATACCAAAAATATATTTATCTTATCATACTATCTTTATTAGATCTCACTTTCGCAAGTGGCCGTGAAGGGATTGACAACCCCTTTATTGCGTTGGTTGCGAGTTCTCAGTTTGTTTGTGTAGGTGCATGGGACTTTTGAGGAGCCTCCTACTGGATTGATACCTTGGTTCTCAAAATTGAGGGAAATACTTATGCTACACTTTGCTGCATCACCCTCTCCTCTTCGAGGAAAACCAACGCAAGCTCAAGACGTAGCAAGAAGGATTTCTGGCGCCGTTGCCAGGGAGGTCTTCGCTCAAGTCAAGACATACCAAGTACCCATCACAAACCCATCTCCCTCGCATTTACATTATTTGCCATTTGCCTCTCGTTTTCCTCTCCCCCACTTCACCCTTGCCGTTTTATTCTCCCTCTCTTTCCCAATCTCCTCCTCTCTTTTTCGCTTGCCGTTTTTCTGTTTGCTTGTGTGTTGGATTACTTGTTGCCATGGCACAAGATAATACCAAGTTGTGTGACTTCTCGAATACCAATAATAATTATTTCCTTAGTACTCCGATTGCTCCTCTTAATGATGTTGAGTCTTGTGAAATCAATACCGCTTTGCTGAATCTTGTTATGAAAGATCAATTTGCCGGCCTTCCTAGTGAAGATGCCGCTACTCATCTAAACAATTTTGTTGATTTGTGTGATATGCAAAATAAGAAAGATACGAATAATGATATTGTTAAATTGAAGTTATTTCCGTTTTCACTTATAGATCGTACTAAAGTTTGGTTTTCATCTTTGCCTAAAAATAGTATTGATTCTTGGAACAAGTGCAAAGATGCTTTTATCTCTTAAGTATTTTCCTGCAGCTACGATCAGCACTCTTAGGAACGATATTATGAATTTTAAACAACTTGATCATGAGCATGTTGCCCAATCTTGGGAAAAAAATGAAATTGATGCTTCGCAATTGCCCTACTCATGGTTTGAATTTATGGATGTTCATACAAAATTTTTATGCCGGTTTGAACTTTGCTTCTAGAAATCTCTTAGATTCGGCCGCGGGAGGCACGTTTATGGAAATTACATTAGGAGATGCTACAAAATTGGTTGATAATATTATGGCTAATTATTCTCAATGGCACACCGAAAGATCCTCTAGTAAAAAAGTGCATGCTATAGAAGAAATCAATGTTTTGAGTGGAAAGATGGATGAACTTATGAAGATGTTTGCTACTAAAAATACTCCTCTTGATCCCAATGATATGCCTTTGTCTTCCTTGATTGTGAATAATAATAAATCTATGGATGTGAATTTTGTTGGTAGGAATAGTTTTGGAAACAACGCTTATAGAGGAAATTTTAATGCTAGACCGTTCCCTAGTAATCCCTCTAATAATTATGGAAATTCCTACAATAATTCTTAATTATGGTAATTTTAATAAGATGCCCTCTGATTTTGAGAATAGTGTGAAAGAATTTATGATTTCTCAAAAGAATTTTAATGCTTTGCTTGAAGAAAAATTGCTCAAAGTTGATGATTTGGCTAGGAATGTTGATAGACTTTCGCTTGATGTTAATTCTCTTAAACTTGGATCTTCTTCTCCTAAGCATGATATCAATGAGTCTCTCAAAGTAATGAGAATTTCCATTGACGAGTGCAAGGAAAGAACCGCTAGATTGCATGCTAAAAAAGAAGGCTTTATAAAAGCGTGTTCTTCTAGTTTCCACGAAAATAATGATGAGGATCTTAAAGTTATTGATGCGTCTCCGATTAGATCTATGTTTTGCAATATGAATTTTGATGAATATGTGAGTGATGATGAATCAACTTTGCCTAGAAGGCGTCCCAAAAATTCGGAGTCTTTAGATCTTGATGTTAAATTTGGTAAAAGTGAGATTGGAGAATCCTCTACTTCTAATAATATTGAACTTACTATGTCGGATTTCAAGGAATTTGATTATTATAACTGCTCTTTAAAAGGTTGTATTTCCTTGTTGCAATCCGTTGTTAATTCTCCTCATGCTTATAGTCAAAATAAAGCTTTTACCAAACATATTGTTGATGCCTTGATGCAATCTTATGATGAAAAACTTAATTTGGAAGTTTCTATACCTAGAAAACTTAATGATGAGTGGGAACCTACTATAAAGATTAGAATTAAAGATTTTGAGTGTTTTGCTTTATGTGATTTGGGTGCTAGTGTTTCCACGATTCCGAAAACTTTATGTGATATTCTAGGTTTCCATGATCTTGATGATTGCTCTTTAAATTTGCACCTTGCGGATTCCACCATTGAAAAGCCTATGGGAAGGATCAATGATGTTCTTATTATTTCAAATAGAAATTTGGTGCCCGTAGATTTTATCGTTCTTGATATAGATTGCAATCTTTCTTGCCCTATTATTCTTGGTAGACCTTTCCTTAGAACGATTGATGTGATTATTGGTATGAAGGAAGGGAACATTAGATTCCAATTTCCATTAAAGAAAGGCATGGAGCACTTTCCAAGAAAGAATGTCAAATTACCTTATGAATCTATCATGCATGCTACTTATGAACCTAGTGCCAAAGATGGCACTCGTTAGATCTATCTTTGTTTTTATGCCTAGCTAGGGGCGTTAAACAATAGCGCTAGTTGGGAGGCAACCCAATTTTTCTTTATGTTTTTTGTGCTCCTGTTTAGTAATAAATCTTGCATCTACCTTCTGGATAGATGTGTTTTTATCTTTTAATTAGTGTTTGTGCCAAGTAGAACCTATAGGATAACCTACGATGATAGTTGATTTGATCCTGCTGAAAAACAGAAACTTTGCGCGCACGAATATAATTTTGTTAAATCACAGGAATGTGCTTTTGCATTGATTTATTTTGATGATGTTCAATAATCAAAATTTCCAGGACTTCCTATTTTGTTAGGATTTTTATAGTTCCAGAAGTTTGCATTAGTTACAGATTGCTATAGACTATTCTGTTTTTGACAGATTCTGTTTTCCGTGTGTTGTTTGCTTATTTCAGTGCATCTATGGCTAGTAAATTAGTTTATAAACCATAAAGAAGTTGGAATACAGTAGGTTTAACACCAATATAAATAAATAATGTGTTCATTGCAGTACCTTATGCGGTGGTTTTGTTTTCTTTCACTAACGGAGCTTATAAGATTTTCTGTTGAGTTTTATGTTGTGAAGTTTTCAAGTTTTGGTAAAGCTTTTATGGACTATGGAATAAGTAGTGGCAAGAGCCTAAGCTTGGGGATGCCCATGGCACCCCAAGATATTCAAGAATAGCCAAAAGCCTAAGCTTGGGGATGCCCTGGGAAGGCATCCCCTCTTTCGTCTTCGTTCATTGGTAACTTTACTTGGAGCTATATTTTTATTCGCCACATGATATGTGTTTTGCTTGGAGCGTCGTGTATTATATTAGTCTTTGATTTTTAGTTTACCACAATCATCCTTGCTGTACACACCTTTTGGGAGAAGCCTATTTGATTAGAATTTGCTAGAATACTCTATGTGCTTCACTTATATCTTTTGAGCTTGATAGTTTTTGCTCTAGTGCTTCACTTATATCTTTTAGAGCACGGTGGTGTCTTAATTTTAAAGAAATTGCTAGTATCTCATGCTTCACTTATATCATTTTGAGAGTCTTCTAGAACAGCATGGTATTTTCTATGATCATAAAGTTGGTCCTAGAATGATGAGCATCCAAGTTGGGTATAATAAAAACTATCATAGAAAGTGAATTGGATGCTATGATCAATTTGATGCTTGATAATTGTTTTGAGATATGGAGGTAGTGATATTAAAGTCATGCTAGTTGGGTAATTATGAATTTAAAGAATGCTTGTGTTGAAGCTTGTGATTCCCGTAGCATGCACGTATGGTGAACCGCTTTGTGATGAAGTTGGAGCACAATTTTATTTATTGATTGTCTTCCTTATAAGTGGCGGTCGGGGACGAGCGATGGTCTTTTCCTACCAATCTATCCCCCTAGGAGCATGCACGTAGTACTTTGGTTTTTGATGACTTCTAAATTTTTGCAACAAGTATATGAGTTCTTTTGATTAATGTTGAGTCCATGGATTATACGCACTCTTTCACCCTTCCACCATTGCTAGCCTCTCTTGTACCGCGCAACTTTCGCCGGTACCATACACCCACCATTTACCTTCCTCAAAACAGCCACCATACCTACCTATTATGGCATTTCCATATCCATTCCGAGATATATTGCCATGCAACTTTCCACCGTTCCTTTCATATGACACGCATCACTTTTGTCATATTGCTTTTTGCATGATCATGTAGTTTACATTGTATTTGTGCAAGGCCACCTTCATAATTTTCATACATGTCGCTCTTGATTCATTGCATATCCCGGTACACCGCTGGAAGCATTCATATAGAGTCATATCTTGTTCTAGCTTTGAGTTGTAAATCCATAAAAGTGTGATGATCTTCATTATTAGAGCATTGTCCTAGTGAGGAAAGGATGATGAAGACTATGATTCCCCCACAAGTCGGGATGAGACTTCAGACTTTACAAAAAAAATAGAGAAAGGCCAAAAAAAAAGAGAATGCCAAAGAAAAAAAAGAAAGAAAAAAAAGAGAAAAAGAAAAGAAAAAAAAAGAAAAAATAATAAAATGAGAGAAAAAGAGAGGAGGGACAATGCTACTATCTTTTTTTCCACACTTGTGCTTCAAAATAGCACCATGATCTTCATGATAGAGAGTCTCATATGTTGTCACTTTCATATACTAGTGGGAATTTTTCATTATAGAACTTGGCTTGTATATTCCAATGATGGGCTTCCTCAAAAGTGCCCTAGGTCTTCGTGAGCGAGCAAGTTGGATGCACCCCACTTAGTTTCTTTTATTGAGCTTTCATATATTTATAGCTCTAGTGCATCCGTTGCATGGCAATCCCTACTCACTCACATTGATATCTATTAATGGGCATCTCCATAGCCCGTTGATATGCCTAGTTGATGTGAGACTATCTTCTCCTTTTTGTCTTCTCCACAACCACCATTCTACTCCACATATAGTGCTATGTCCATGGCTCACGCTCATGTATTGCGTGAAAGTTGAAAAAGTTTGAGATTATTAAAGTATGAAACAATTGCTTTGCTTGTCATCGGGGTTGTGCATGATTAAATACTTTGTGTGATGAAGATAGAGCATAGCCAGACTATATGATTTTGTAGGGATAACTTTCTTTAGCCATGTTATTTTGGGAAGACATGATTACTTTGATTAGTATGCTTGAAGTATTACTATGTCTTATTTCAATATGAACTTTTATTTTGTATTCATTTGGATCTGAACATTCATGCCACAATAAAGAAAATTACATTATGAATTATGCTAGGTAGCATTCCACATCAAAAATTTCTTTTTTATCATTTACCTACTCGAGGACGAGCAGGAATTAAGCTTGGGGATGCTTGATATGTCTCCAACGTATCTATAATTTTTGATTGTTCCATGCTATTATATTACCCCTTTTGGATGTTTATGGTCTTTATTTTACAAATTTATATCATGTTTGGGACTAACCTACTAACCGGAGGCCCAACCCATATTGCTGTTTTTTTGCCTATTTCAGTATTTCGAAGGAAAGGAATATCAAACGGAGTCCAAACGGAATGAAACCTTCAGGAGCGTTATTTTTGGAACAAATCTGATCCGGAGAGCCTGGAGTGCAAGTCAAGAAAGCTCCGAGGGCCCCACGAGATAGGAGGGCCCCCCCCCTGTAGGGCGCGCTCCCTGTCTCGTGGGCCCCTTGGGCGTCCACCGACGTACTTCGTCCTCCTATATATACCCACGTACCCCAAAAACATCCAGGAGCACCACAAAACACAATTTCCACCACCGTAACCTTCTATATCCGAGAGATCCCATCTTGGAGCCCTTGCCGGCACTCTGCCGGAGGGGGAAGCAACCACGGAGGGCCTCTACATCAACATCCTTGCCCCTCCGATGAGTTGTGAGTAGTTTACCACAGACCTACGGGTCCATAGTTATTAGCTAGATGGCTTCTTCTCTCTTTTTGGATCTCAATACAATGTTCTCCCCCTCTCTTGTGGAGATCTATTCGATGTAAACTCTTTTTGCGGTGTGTTTGTCGAGATCCGATGAATTGTGGGTTTATGATCAAGTTTATCTATGAATAATATTTGGATCTTCTCTGAATTCTTTTATGTATGATTGAGTTATCTTTGCAAGTCTCTTCGAATTACCAGTTTGGTTTGGCCTACTAGATTGATCTTTCTTGCCATGGGAGAAGTGCTTAGCTTTGGGTTCAATCTTGCGGTGTTCTTACCCAGTGACAAAAAGGGTTGCAAGACACGTATTGTATTGTTGCCATCGAGGATAACAAGATGGGGTTTATATCATATTGCATGTGTGTATCCCTCTACATCATGTCAATTTGCTTAATGCGTTGCTCTGTTCTTATGAACTTAATACTCTAGATGCATGCTGGATAGCGGTCGATGTGTGGAGTAATAGTAGTAGATGCAGGAAGGAGTCGGTCTACTTGTTATGGACGTGATGCCTATATACATGATCATGCCTCGATAATCTCATAATTATGTGCTTTTCTATCAATTGCTCGACAGTAATTTATTCACCCACCGTAATACTTATGCTATCTTGAGAGAAGCCTCTAGTGAAACCTATGGCCCCCGGGTCTATCTCTTACCATATTTGCTTTCAATCTACTTTATTTGCATCTTTACTTTTTGCATCTATCTTATAAAATACCAAAAATATATTTATCTTATCATACTATCTTTATTAGATCTCACTTTCGCAAGTGGCCGTGAAGGGATTGACAACGCCTTTATTGCATTGGTTGCGAGTTCTCAGTTTGTTTGTGTAGGTGCGTGGGACTTTTGAGGAGCCTCCTACTGGATTGATACCTTGGTTCTCAAAACTGAGGGAAATACTTACGCTACACTTTGCTGCATCACCCTCTCCTCTTCGAGGAAAACCAACACAAGCTCAAGACGTAGCAACGACAGCGACGGATTCCCCTCTCCGGAGCCACAAACGGATTCCAGATCAGCCCTCCCAAGAGAGATTAGGGCTTGGCGGCGGCTCCGTATCATAAAACGCGATGAATCCTTCCCTGTCATTTTTTCTCCCCGAACGTGAATATATAGAGTTGGAGTTGAGGTCGTTGGAGCCTCAGGGAGCCCACGAGGCAGGGGGGCGCGCCCGGGGGGTAGGCATACCCCCACCCTCATGAATAGGGTGTGGCCCCCCTGGTCTTGATTCTTTCGCCAGTATTTTTTATTAACTCTAAAAATATTCTCCGTGAAGTTTCAGGTCATTCCGAGAACTTTTATTTCTGCACAAAAATAATACCATGGAAGTTCTGCTGAAAACAGCGTCAGTCCGGGTTAGTTCCATTCAAATCATGCAAGTTATAGTCCAAAACAAGGGCAAAAGTGTTTGGAAAAGTAGATACGATGGAGACGTATCACGACTTCAAGGGCACTAGTAGTGGAATCACGACATCTCGCATTGTGTGAGGGTGTGAGGAGAATACAGTGGCCCTAGTGGCTTCTTGGGGAGCATTGTGCCTCCACACCGCTCCAACGGAGACATACTTCCCCCAAAGGGAAGGAACTTCGGTAACACATCCTCGGCTCCACTGGCTCCACTTGTGGTTATATCTTCCCTTTACTTTGTGCAAGTTTATATTGTGCTGTATCATTTGCTTGCACTTGTTGTTGTGGTTGTTTGCATCATATATGTTGTTCACCTAGTTGCACATCTAGACAAGTTATTTGTTGCTAAACCTAATTTGTGAAGAAAAGCTAAACAATGGTAGTTGCCTATTCACCCCCCTCTAGTCAAACACATCGATCCTTTTAATTGGTATCAGAGCCTCGTCTCTTTATTAAGGGTTTCACCATCCAAAGAGTATGGTTGACACCGAGGATGAAGTGCCTGAGGCCATGGAGTTGACTTCAATCACTCGAGTCAACCTAAATGAAGCTTTGGCCTCACTTAAGACATTTGTGATGGCCGAAGTAAAGTCCATGCTTAAAGAATTACATGAGGGGATGAAATCCACTCCTGATCCCTTGCTTGTGGTTAAACCCACGACATCAGAGTCGGAGGCCAATTCCGCCAAGGAAGCGGCTAAAGATACTCATGTTCCTTCCCCTCATGACAAGAATGGGACGGGAACCTTTGCCTCGTTCCCCCTCCCCCGGTCTATGGAGGATCGGATCCTACCACTCGCATTAATATTCATGGCCCTCCTCCCAAGCTTGTTGAGGGTGATTTTGCTAATTGGATCTTTCGCATTAAGTATCATTTGAATCATTGCTCAACTAAACTTTGGAGAATTATTGAGCAAGGTTTCTACCCTCACGATCCAAACGACTTCACCCCAACAGAAGAAGTGGTCAATGAATACAATCACTCCGCTTTGTTCATCCTTCAAGAAGCGGTCCCTCCCAAAGAGCTAGCACATCTATGCCCATGCACCCATGCAAAGGATTGTTGGGAGCACATAGTTTCAATGTACAAGGGGGGCTCAAGCATTAAACGGTCCAACTTTTAAGTGGTCCTTGATGAGGCCGATGAATTTGTGATGCTTGAAGATGAGGATCCGTGTGATCTTTACTGAAGGGTGACTACTCTTGCTGTTTCCCTCCAAGACCATGGAAGCAAGGATACGGATGACACTTGGATCAAGCGCAAGTTCCTCAAGGCCATAATGCCCTTCAACAAGGCTATGTCTTCTGTGATTCATCAAAGGCTGGACTTTCACTCCTTAACCTCAAGTGAAGTGTTGGATGAGTTTATTGTCATGAACATCATGAACAAGACCGCTGACAATGCTCTTGCTCGAGTCCAGTCATAGAAAAGCACTTCGTCCCTTGCTTTGAAGGACAAGGCAATCTCAGAAGAAGAAGAAGAAGAAGAGGAGGAGGAAGAAGAAGAGTGTGGCCCCGAGGACACCAAGTATGCTTACCATGAGCATATGGCTCTTGCGTCAAGGCAATTTTGGAGCAACAAGAGGAACACAAGGCCCAACTTCACCAAGAACAACTCAAGTGGGTCAAAGAGCAAGCAACGTGTAAGAACTTGTCACAATTGTGGCAATGTGAGTCACTTTGTGGTGGACTGCCCTTACAAGAAGAGGGAAGACATTGGTGGCAAACTCATTCGAAAGGATAAAGCCACGTCTTTCCCTAGCAAGAACAACTTCACTAAGAATCCTCCTCCAAAGGGCTTGGTGACACAAGAAGAGTATGCCTTCGATGATGAGGAGGAAGATACAAGTGGAGAAGGAATGGCAACGACAACTATTGCTATTGCTACATCTTCCCCTCCCAAGGTGTCTCTCTTCGGGACCCCCAACGAAAACACCATTGCCAAGTGTCTCATGGCCAAAGGTATCAAAAAGGTAACTCCTGACATCAAAACCACCATCATTACTACTCCTTAATTGTTAGATTGTGTTGATGATAGTGAGGTGGAGAAAGTTGATGAGGATGAGTTCACCAAGTTTGTGAACAAGCTCAAGGGTGAGACCAAGAAGCACTTTGTTGCTCTCTTGGAACAACTTGGTGAGGCCAATGATATCATTGAGTCTCATGAGGATACTATCTCTTGAGGAGCATAGTCGTGACTATGCCGATGAGATTGCGGATCTTTCCGTTGCTCTAAAGGAATAGCAAGATCTTCGTTTGACTCTTGAGGAGTCACACAATGTTGATCGTGCTAAATTGCAAAAAGATCCTGATCATGCTATTTTTCTTACTCGCGTGCTTAAATCTGAGAAACCCGAACTTGGGTTGGCCATGCTAGACTCAGGGAAGAGTTTGATACACTTGACAAGGCTCACAAGGTCTTGAAAGGTGTTCACGCCTCTCTCAAAGAGTCTCATGATCAATGATACGTCTCCGTCGTATCTATAATTTTTTATTGTTCCATGCCAATATTATTCAACTTTCATATACTTTTGGCAACTTTTTATATTATTTTTGGGACTAACATATTGATCCAGTGCCCAGTGCCAGTTCCTGTCTGTTGCATGTTTTATGTTTCGCATAAACCCCATATCAAACGGAGTCCAAACGGGATAAAAACAACCGGAGAATTATTTTGGAATATTTGTGATTTTTGGGAATTAAAATCAACGCGAGACGGTGCCCGAGGTGGCCACGAGACAGGGGCCCACGCCCACTCCAGGTGGGCACGCCCCCACCCTCCTAGGCCCCTCCTAAGGCGGTTGATGCCCTTCTTTGGCTGCAAGAAAGCTAATTTTTGGAAAAAGATCTGGGCGATGGTTTCAATCCAATCAGAGTTACGGATCTCCGGATATAAAAGAAACAGTGAAAGGGAAAAATATGGGACACACAGAAACAGAGAGAGACAGAGAGATAGATCCAATCTTGGAGGGGCTCTCCCCCTACCATGCCATGGGAGCCAAGGACCAGAGGGGAAACCCTTCTCCCATCTAGGGAGAAGGTCAAGGAAGAATAAGAAGAAGGGGGCTCTCTCCCCTTGCTTCCGGCGGCGCCGG
The DNA here is from genome assembly GCA_963921465.1 of Triticum timopheevii. Classification (NCBI taxonomy): domain Eukaryota; kingdom Viridiplantae; phylum Streptophyta; class Magnoliopsida; order Poales; family Poaceae; genus Triticum; species Triticum timopheevii. The sequence goes on from OY997266.1 coordinate 558,782,024, forward strand.
AGCGCTGCCAGGGGCCATCATTATCACCGCGATCTTCACCAACACCTACGCCATCTTCACCAACATCTCCATCACCTTCCCCCATCTATATTCAGCGGTCCACTCTCCCGCAACCTGCTGTAACCTCTTCTTGAACATGGTGCTTTATGCTTCATATTATTATCCAATGATGTGTTGCCATCCTATGATGTCTGAGTAGATTTTCGTTGTCCTACCGGTGATTGATGAATTGCTATGATTGGTTTGAATTGCATGTTTTATTATTGGTGCTGTCCTATTGTGCCCTCCGTGTTGCGCAAGCGTGAGGGATTCCCGCTGTAGGGTTTGCAATATGCTCATGATTTGCTTATGGTGGGTGGCGTGAGTGACAGAAGCACGGACTCGAGTAAGTAGGTTGTTTGCGTATGGGATAAAGGGGACTTGATACTTTAATGCTATGGTTGGGTTTTACCTTAATGAATCTTTAGTAGTTGCGAATGCTTGCTAGAGTTCCAATCATAAGTGCATATGATCCAAGAAGAGAAAGTATGTTAGCTTATGCCTCTCCCTCAAATAGAATTGCAATAGTGATTATCGGTCTAGTAAAGTAGTCAATTGCTTAGGGACAATTCCACAACTCCTACCACCACTTTTCCGCACTCGCTATATTTAATTTGTTGCTTCTTTATCTAAACATCCCCTACTTTTTATTTACGTGTTCTTTATATTCTTGCAAACCCATCCAACAACACCTACAAAGTACTTCTAGTTTCATACTTGTTCTAGGTAAAGCGAACACTAAGCATGCGTAGAGTTGTATCAGTGGCAGATAGGACTTGAGAGAATATTTGTTCTACCTTTAGCTCCTCATTGGGTTCGACACTCTTACTTATCAAAAGAGGCTACATTGATCTTGTATACTTGCGGGTTATCAAGACCTTTTTCTAGCGCCGTTGCCGGGGAGTCATAGCGTGGGGTGAATATTCTCGTGTGTGCTTGTTTGCTTTATCACTAAGTAATTTTTATTTGCTATTCTTAGTTGTTTTCTATCTTTAGTTATGGGTAGGAAACGCAAAATACCAAAAAAAATTAGTTGTACCTACTACACCAATGGTTGAAGAACCACTCAAAATCTATCACACTCCTGAAGCTTTTTACTTGGATCATCTTCAATCCCTTTGTACTCGTGCTGGAATTCCAACTAGCTTAGTTGAGGGCAAATCTTTAGATGAGCATGCTTGTTATGTGCGACAGCGTATATCTGAAAAAGGGAAACTATTATGGGATCTAATTTATATGTTGTATTGGTATGCTAGGCAACTATGCTTGAGATATGATTATACTTGTTGCTCTAGGTTGAAGGCTCCACACCTTCCCTTTTCATGCAAATTTAATGATAATAAAACCTTCTCTTCTTATGCTAATGGTATATATGATTACTATGATGTCGAACATATAGAAGAATTCGTTGCTTTTATGGGTGCTTATAAGATTGAATCTATGTTTAAAGAGTTTGAAGATTTTGATGATTCAGTTTACAAACCTGAAAATTTTGCTACACTTAGATATTGCTATAAAAATTATGAATACAATTACAATATTGATGCTTTTATTGAGAAAGTCTCCGCTGTCCAAGAAGAGACTAATATTTTGCAAGAAGCTATGGAAGAAGAAATTGATGAAACTGTGAGCTCATTGGATGAAAAAGATGATGAGGAGAGCGAAGAACAAAAGGAGGAAGAGCGGATTAGCTACCCGTTCCCACCTTCTAATGAGAGTAACTCTTCAACTCATACATTGTTTAATTCCCCTTCGTGCTTACCGAAGGATGATTGTTATGATGATTGCTATGATCCCGTTGATTCTCTTGAAATATCCCTTTTTGATGATGCTTGCTATGTGAGGGAGTCCTGGACTAGGGGGGTGTCCGGATAGCCGAACTATCATCATCGGCCGGACTCCAAGACTATGAAGATACAAGATTGAAGACTTCGTCCCGTGTCCGGATGGGACTTTCCTTGGCGTGGAAGGCAAGCTTGGCGCTACGGATATGTAGATCTCCTACCATTGTAACCGACTCTATGTAACCCTAGCCCTCTCCGGTGTTATAAACCGGAGGGTTTTAGTCCATAGGACACAACAACATTCATACCATAGGCTAGCTTCTAGGGTTTAGCCTCCTTGATCTCGTGGTAGATCCACTCTTGTACTACCCATATCATCAATATCAATCAAGCAGGAGTAGGGTTTTACCTCCATCGCGAGGGCCCGAACCTGGGTAAAAACATCGTGTCCCTTGTCTCCTGTTACCATCCGCCTAGACGCACAGTTCGGGACCCCCTACCCGAGATCCGCCGGTTTTGACACCAACATTGGTGCTTTCATTGAGAGTTCCTTTGTGTCGTCACCGATAGGCTCGATGGCTCCTTCGATCATCAACGATAATGACACAGTCCAGGGTGAGACTTTTCTCCCCGGATAGATCTTCGTATTCGGCGGCTTTGCACTGCGGGCCAATTCGCTTGGCCATCTGGAGTAGATCGAAAGCTACGCCCCTGGCCGTCAGGTCAGATTTGGAAGTCTGAACTTCACGACTGACATCCGCAGAGACATGATCTTCGATGGATTCGAGCCACAGCCAAGCGCACCGCACTGTCATGATGGGCATGATTTAGCTCTGCTGTCGGACAGTGCCCAGGAGGCCGCACATGAGTCCGCTCCGACCCTTAATTCGGAGCCAGCTGCGCAGATCGAGGACGGGTGGCTAGACACCGCCTCGGGGGCTGCAACCTCTACGGTGTTGGAGCCGAATACTGACCTTGTCCCTTGTGAAGCTCGTGACTCCGAGGTGCCGGACTCCTCGCCGTACTCCGAACCCCTCGCGCCCCTACCAATCGAATCCGATTGGGCGCCGATCATGGAGTTCACCGCTGCGGACATGTTTCAACACTCACCTTTCGGTGACATCCTGAATTTGCTAAAGTATCTCTCGTTATCAGGAGAGCCCTGGCCAAACTGCGGTCAGGACGGTTGGGATGCGGACGACGAAGAAATTCAAAGCCCACCCACCACCCACTTAGTAGCCACTGTCGACGATCTAACCGACATGCTAGACTTCAACTCCGAAGACATCGATGGTATGGACGACGATGCCGGAGACGACCAAGAACCAGCGCCTACTGGGCACTGGAAAGCCACCTCGTCATATGACATATACATGGTGGATATCCCAAAGGATGGGAATGGCGAGGGAACAGCAGAGGAAGATCCCTCCAAGAAACAGCCTAAGCGCCGGCGTCAGCGGCGCCGCTCTAAATCCCGCCACAGCAAGAATGGAGATTCCGGCACCAGAAATAATAACACCCCAAACAGTGCCGAAGACAACCACCTCCAGCAAGATTCAGTACAGGAGGACGGAGAAGCCAGCCCTCATGAGAGAGCGGCAGACGAAGAGGTAGAGGATGATAATTACATGCCTCCCTCTGGAGACGAGGCAAGCCTCGACGACGACGAATTCATCGTGCCTGAGGATCCCATCGAACAAGAGCGTTTTAAACGCAGGCTTATGGCCACGGCAAGCAGCCTCAAGAAAAAGCACCAACAGCTTAGAGCTGATCAAGATCTGCTAGCTAACAGATGGACTGAAGTCCTTGCGGCCGAAGAGCATGAACTCGAACGCCCCTCCAAAAGTTTCCCCAAACGCAAGCTGCTCCCCCGATTAGAGGAGGAGGCATATAAACCTGCATCACCAGTGCACAATACGACCGAACGACCACCCCGTGTCCGCGACAGAGAGGCCTCTAGGCCCTCCACTAAAACCGTACCCCAGCATCGCTCGAAAAGCACAAAGCTACAGGGGAATGCTCCGGACTTGTGAGATATATTGGAGGATAAGGCAAGACAATCAAGACCGATCTACGGATCGCGTGGGAGCCCCACGACACGCGACGACAACCGTCGCGCCGGACACAGCAAGTCCGGCCGGGCCGAACACAGTAGACAAAGCTCGTTTGAGCTACGTCGTGATATAGCCCAATACAGAGGCGCCGCACACCCACTATGCTTCACAGATGAAGTAATGGATCATCAAATCCCCGAAGGGTTTAAACCCGTGAATATTGAATCCTATGATGGCACAACAGACCCCGCGGTGATCGAAGACTATCTCCTTCATATCCACATGGCCCGCGGTGATGATCTTCACGCCATCAAATACCTCCCACTCAAGCTTAAAGGACCAGCTCGGCATTGGCTTAACAGCTTGCCAGCAGAATCAATTGGGTGTTGGGAGGACCTGGAAGCCGCATTCCTTGATAACTTCCAGGGCACGTATGTGAGACCACCAGACGCTGACGACCTAAGCCATATAATTCAGCAGCCAGACGAATCGGCCAGACAATTCTGGACACGGTTCTTAACTAAGAAAAATCAAATTGTCGACTGTCCGGATGTGGAGGCCCTCGCGGCCTTCAAACATAACATCCGCGACGAGTGGCTTGCCCGGCACCTGGGACAGGAAAAGCCGAAATCCATGGCAGCCCTCACATCACTCATGACCCGCTTCTACGCGGGAGAGGACAGCTGGCTTGCCCGCAGCAACAACCTCAGCAAAAATTCTAGCAGTCCGGATACCAAGGACCGCAATGGCAGGTCGCGTCACAACAAGCACAAATGCCGCATTAACAGCGACAATACTGTGGATATGGCAGTCAATGCCGGATTCAGAGGCTCCAAACCCGGTCAGCGGAAAAAGCCATTCAAAAGAACTACTCCGGGTCCGTCCAATTTGGACCGAATACTCGACCGCTCGTGCCAGATACACGGCACCCCCGAAAAGCCAGCTAATCACACCAACAGGGATTGTTGGGTATTCAAGCAGGCAGGCAAGCTAATTGCCGAAAACAATGACAAGGGGCTGCATAGCAATGACGAGGAAGAGACCCGACCGCCGAACAATAGAGGACAGAAGGGTTTCCCCCCACAAGTGCGGACGGTGAACATGATATACGCAACCCACATACCCAAGAGGGAGCGGAAGTGTGCACTCAGGGACGTATACGCGATGGAGCCAGTCGCCCCGAAGTTCAACCCATGGTCCTCCTGCCCGATCACTTTTGATCGAAGGGACCACCCCACTAGCATCCGCCACGGCGGATTCGCCGCATTGGTTTTAGACCCAATCGTCGATGGATTTCACCTCACCAGAGTCCTGATGGACGGCGGCAGCAGCCTGAACCTGCTTTATCAGGATACAGTGCGCAAGATGGGCATAGACCCCTCAAGGATTAAACCCACAAAGACGACCTTCAAAGGTGTCATACCAGGTGTAGAGGCCAATTGTATAGGCTCAGTTACACTGGAAGTGGTCTTCGGATCCCTGGATAACTTCTGAAGCGAGGAGTTAATCTTCGACATAGTTCCGTTCCGCAACGGCTATCATGCTCTGCTCGGACGGACCGCGTTTGCAAAGTTCAACGCGGTGCCACACTACGCATACCTCAAGCTCAAAATGCCAGGCCCTCGAGGAGTCATCACGGTCAACGAAAACACTGAACGCTCCCTCCGAACGGAGGAACACACAGCGGCTCTCGCGGCGGAAGTACAGAGCAGCCTCTTAAGGCAATTCTCGAGTCCGGCCGTTAAGCGGCCGGACACTGCTAAACGCGCCCGGACTAACCTACAACAAGACCACCTAGCACGTCCTGAGCACGCATAGCAGTGCGGCCCCAACCCCAGCCCTTGCAAAATATCAAGACCGGTACTTCGCGTACATTATTACGCTCTGGAGATACCGTGGGCATAGGGGGAGGGGCACGACCACGACAGGCCCAGAATGCGGCTTAACCGCACCAGGAGCTCCCAAGTGTGTCATCCTTTTTTCCCTTTTTTCTTTTTTTATCCACAGGACTCCGTTCACCAGAGGCCCTGTCCGGCAGTAGACCTGTCGAACTCACGATGCAACGCCAGGGAAGGAGAAAGGCTACGACGAGTATCCAGGTGGTCTCCATTACGAGCATTAAATCTGTTTTATACACCATTCCGCAGCCTACCCCTGGAGGGGACATGTTTAATAGTCCCATCCCTTGCTTACCGCACTATTTGTATCGTTCTGCATTCATGGCAGTATTTCTTGAATAAACAATGCATCGCTTTTTTGCTTATAATTGCATTCCTTTCTTATACATATGTTCATTTATGAAATGTTGCATCCGTACACTTTGGTACGGCTAAATACACCAGGGGCTTAAGTTCCCCACATTATGGTGTGATAAGTCCAAACACTTTCACAAGTGCGGCACCCCGAACTTATAGCATTATATGCATCGGCTCCGAATCATGTCTTGGGTCAATAGTTGGGTTTGCCCGGCTCCCATGTTTTGGTACCTTACGTTCCGTTATATCGGCTAAGGTAGCGCTGGGACAACCACTGCGATTGTGCCCCAGTTGAGCTGGGCGAGCACCTCAGTGGAGAAAGCTAAAACTGACCGTCATGATGAGGCGAGAGCTGGTCGCTGTTCGAGTGGTTTTTTCGAGTCCCTAAAGACTTATGCCGCTTAGAGCGAGGAACCGGCTTCGTCCGGCCCAGGCGTGGATAGCGCCCCGAACTCGGTCTTCCGGACACTAGGGGCTTCGCCGAAATTTAAAATTATAGAATTCTATGGCTAAGTGAGAGTGTTCAAGCACTATAAGTCCAGTTGCCTTGTTCGTTGCGTTGAGCGCCTCCCTAGATGGACCCAAAAATGGGAACAAGAGCGCTCAAATTTATCCCGAACACCCCAGCACTCGTGGCATGGGGGCTGAAGCCGACGACTTGCCATCTCTCAGATTTAATAAATGGCCGCACAGAAGGTAATATTTTAAATTAACAAGCATTGCTTAGCGCATATGAACAAAGTTTTCAGCGCACAGGAGAACAAAATGCGAGTCTACTCAAATATTACATCTTTGGAGCACTCACCCGCAATAATGCGGGCACCCTTCAGGACACCCTTATAATACATCTCGGGCATGCGATACTCCTTGCCCGGCGGTGGCGCGTCCGTCACAAGCTTCTCAGCGTCCATCTTGCCCCAGTGCACCTTAGCACGGGCCCGACGGGCACCTTCAATGCAGGCGGAGTGCTTGATGACTTCAACCCATGGACAAGCATCCACCAGCCGCCGCACCAGGCCGAAGTAGCTCCCAGGCATGGCCTCCTTGGGGCACAACCGAACTATGAGGCCCTTCATGGCCTGTTCGGCCACCTTGTGGAGCTCGACCAGCTGCTTCAGCTGGTCGCTAAGGGGCACCGGATGTCCGGCCTCAGCATACTGATACCAGAAGACCTTCTCCATCGAGCTCCCCTCCTCAGCCCTGTAGAAAGCAGCAGCATCGGACACGCTGCGGGGTAGATCTACGAACACTCCTGGAGAGCTCTGAATTCGGGTAAGTAATAGGTAATTCACATTCACATGCTTGCTTTGCATGAAAAATGCCTTACCCGCCGCTATCTTCTTCAATGCCTCGATTTCCTGGAGGGCCTTGTGGGCTTCGTCCTTGGCGGCTTTGGCACTCTCAAGAGCCGATGCAAGCTCGGACTCTCGTGTCTTCGAGTCGCGCTCCAAACTCTCATGTTTTTCCACGAGAGCCTGGAGCTCTTGCTGTACCTATGCCACCCGCGCCTCCTGCTTCTCTCGCCCAGCACACTCCGTGGCCGCATTACGTTCGGCCGCGGACACCGCCTCCTTCAGGGTCGCCACCTCGTTCGTGGCCCCTAGAGTACCCACGTTATCCTTGTCATTTCTCTTGCAACCAAATCCTTTTCTGTAAGGTACAACTTTAATAAGGTGTTACTCACCTTCATTGTCCTCGAGTTGCTTCTTGGCACGACCGAGCTCGCTCTCGGACTGCTCGAGGCTTTGCTTCAAAGCATTGACCTCCGCAGTCAGTGCGGCAGAGGTCAGCAGCGCAGCCTGCAATCCCATATTGACATATTTTTTAAGACTCCTGCGCATATCTTTTTAGATCCTCAGTCCGGCTTTTCTTTCCGAACACCAAACCGAGCATCAGGGGCTACTGTCTATGCGGTACTATTTTACATATATTAAAATTCTTACCTCAAAGCCTGTTAGAAGGCTGCTGCAGGCCTCCGTCAGCCCGCTTTTGGCAAGCTGAACCTTCTGAATCACCGCACTCATGACAGTGCGGTGTTCCTCTTTGATGGAAGCTCCGTTGAGCGCCTCTAGCAAGTTATCTGGCGCCTCCGGTTGGACGGAGGCCGCTGGCGTCACAGTCTTGCCCTTCTTACGAAGGGGCCGCCCGCCGGAATTCGGAACCACTGCAGGTTCCGGTGCGGAGTCCGGTACGAAGTCCGGGAGGTTGCCCTGTGGCACCTCCGGGGCCTCCTCCTCCGGGTGGGTCCCTCATTGGGGAGGCCTTCCTCTTCTTCTCTCCCCCCGCTGGGGGAGAGGCCTCTTTCTTCTCCTCCTCGTCTTCATGGGAGTGTCCGCCTCGGAGTCATCGGACGATGAATCCGATACCACCTAACGCCGGGAACTCCTTCGGATTCCCGTGGCCTTCTTCTTGGCCTTCTTCTCCGGCACTACGTAAAGTGCCGGGACCAGCAGCCCTGTCAGACGGGCATCCACTGGGTCTTCTGGAAGGGGAGCCGGACAGTTAACTTGTCCGGACGTCGCTTGCCAGGCCTGTTAAAGGTGTTGGGAGTTTAGATCCCGCATAAAGTCAAAACCTGAAGAGCAAGTGTCCCATAAAGGACAACATGGCTTACCTCGCCAGCTGGATGCTGCGAGCTGAATCTGCGATCTTCGGTAGCGGATGCGGGAGCTTCAGCACCCTTGAACAGCACCCTCCAGGCATCTTCGTACGTAGTGTCGAAGAGCCCGCTCAAGGTCCGGTGCTGTGCCGGATCAAACTCCCACAAATTGAAGTCCCGTTGTTGGCAGAATCCGGCGGACGAGCATGACCTAGATCACGTTGAGAAGCTTGAGCTTCTTGTTCACCAAGGTCTGGAGACAGGACTGGAGTCCGGTCAGCTCTTCCGAACTACCCCATAGCAGGACCTTCTCTTTCCAGGAGGTGAGCCGCATGGGGATGCCAGATCTGAATTCGGGGGCCGCTGCCCATTTAGGGTCACGCGGCTCGGTGATATAGAACCACCCCGATTGCCACCCTTTGATGGTTTCCACGAAGGCGCCCTCGAGCGAAGTGACGTTGGGCATTTTGCCCACCATGGCGCCTCCGCACTCCGCTTGGCTGCCCTTCACGACCTTCGGCTTGACATTGAAGGTCTTTAGCCACAAGCCGAAGTGGGGCTGGATGCAGAGGAAGGCCTCGCACACGACGATAAACGCCGAGATATTGAGGATGAAATTCAGGGCCAGATCGTGGAAATCCAGGCCGTAGTAGAACATGAGCCCCCGGACAAAGGGGTGGAGTGGGAAGCCCAGTCCGCGGAGGAAATGGGGAAGGAATACCACCCTCTCATGGGGCCCGGGGGTGGGGATGAGCTGCCCCTCGTCGGGGAGCCGGTGCGTGATGTCGCTGGACAGATATCCGGCGCTGCGCAGCTTCTTGATGTGCCCCTCCGTAACGGAGGAGGCCATCCACTTGCCTCCCGCTCCGGACATGGCTGGAGAAGGTCGAGGTGAGATGTGCGGACTTGGGCGCTGGAGCTCGAGTGCGCGGAGATGGATAAGCAAAGGAGGAAGAAGGCGTAGGTAAAAAAGGGTGGATCCTTATCCCCTTATATATGGGCGGACGAAACTATGCGTCCCCACCGGCCTGGTAAAACTCGCTTATCTCCCAAGCGCCGCAATCAATGGCGCGGTTGGGTTACCCACGTCCGTATTGATGGGAATCTCGGAATAAGGGGAACACGATCTCTACTTCGACAAGACGTGCCAAGGAAACCGCTTCGCTAAGCGCGCTGAGGTGGTATAATAAAAACGGTTCGAGTAAAGGCTTGGTTGTGGTGTGATGTCACGCCACAAAATACGTCAGCAGATTGAACTTGTGTAAATATTATTCTCTTTGCGGTGGTATGTGGAATTTATTTTACAAAGCCGGACACTATCCTGGTGTTCACAATCTTCTATGAATTATTCGGAGGAGGAACCCGCCTTGCAATGCCGAAGACAATATGTGCGCCGGACTCGTCGTCATTGAAGCCTGGTTTAGGGGCTACTGAGGGAGTCCTGGACTAGGTGGTGTCCGGATAGCCGAACTATCATCATTGGCCGGACTCCAAGACTATGAAGATCCAAGATTGAAGACTTCGTCCCGTGTCCAGATGGGACTTTCCTTGGCGTGGAAGGCAAGCTTGGCGATACGGATATGTAGATCTCCTACCATTGTAACCGACTCTATGTAACCCTAGCCCTCTCCGGTGTCTATATAAATTGGAGGGTTTTAGTCCATAGGACACAACAACAATCATACCATAGGCTAGCTTCTAGGGTTTAGCCTCCTTGATCTCGTGGTAGATCCACTCTTGTACTACCCATATCATCAATATCAATCAAGCAAGAGTAGGGTTTTACCTCCATCGAGAGGGCCCGAACCTGGGTAAAAACATCATGTCCCTTGTCTCCTGTTACCATCCGCCTAGACGCATAGTTCGGGACCCCCTACCCGAGATCCGCCGGTTTTGACACCGACACTATGCTTGTGGCCAAGATGCCAATATGAATGATGCTTATGTAGATGAACTTGCTATAGTTCCTTATGTTAAACATAAAATTGTTGTTATTGCATCCACGCATGATAATCCTATTATCTTTTTGAATTCTCCCAACTACGCTATATCAGAGAAGTTGGTGCTTATTAAGGATTATATTGATGGGTTGCGTTTTACTACTACACATGATGATTTTGTTAGATATAATATGCATGTGCTTGCTGCTCCTACTTGCAATTATTATGAGAGAGGAACTATATCTCCACCTCTCTATGTTTCCAATACGATAGAATTGCAAGAAACTGCTTATACTATGCATTGGCCTTTACTATGTGTGCATGAATTGTTCTCTTATGACATGCCGATGCATAGGAAGAGAGTTAGACTTCATTGTTGCATGATATATGTTACTTTGTTCTCACAACTAAATCACAAATCATTGTTAATTAAAATTGGCTTTGATATACCTTGGGATCCGGGTGGATTCATTACTTGAGCACTATATGCCTAGCTTAATGGCTTTAAAGAAAGCGTTGCCAGGGAGACAACCCGGAAGTTTTAGAGAGTCATTTATTTCTGTTGAGTGCTTTTATATAGTTTAAAAACAAAAAAAGATAAAGAGGGGAACCCAAAACTTTTCAAAAAGGAAAGTGAAAGTGAGAGAGACAAGCATTGTTGAAGTGGGAGAGCTCCTTGAACTTTGTTCATGCTCACGGAAACTTTGTGAATCTTAATTACAGAAACTTTTCATAAAAAATAATTATCTCCTTGTACAATTCCATTGTATTATAAAAATAATGTGCTAAGGTGCCTTTAGGATGTTTACAATGCTTGTTGGTTTGTACAGTGCAGGACAGAAACTTTGGTGTAGTGCGCGATTTTACGTTTTTAACTGCAAAGTCAAACGGTTATGATTCTTTTTGCAGTGTCTTGATGTACAAATTTTTTATTTTTCCTAATTTTGGTAGAATTTTTGGGGTACTATAAGTATGGTGAATGATCAGATTTCTATGGTTGGGTTTTACCTTAATGAATCTTTAGTAGTTGCGGATGCTTACTAGAGTTCCAATCATAAGTGCATATAATCCAAGAAGAGAAAGCATGTTAGCTTATGCTTCTCCCTCAAATAGAATTGCAATAGTGATTATCGGTCTGGTAAAGTAGTCAATTGCTTAGGGACAATTCCACAACTCCTACCACCACTTTTCCACACTCGCTATATTTACTTTATTGCTTCTTTATCTAAACAGCCCCTACTTTATATTTACTCGTTCTTTATATTCTTGCAAACCCATCCAGCAACACCTACAAAGTACTTCTAGTTTCATACTTGTTCTAGGTAAAGCGAACACTAAACATGCGTAGAGTCGTATCAATGGCAGATAGGACTTGAGAGAATATTTGTTCTACCATTAGCTCCTCGTTGGGTTTGACACTCTTACTTATCGAAAGAGGCTACATTGATCCCGTATACTTGTGGGCTATCAATCAACTCCAAGTGAAGCTAACCAAGGATATTTCCACTTGTCCACCTTTTGTTCTAATTGATAGTGTCCATGCTACTAACCCTTGTTGTGAGCATGTGCATCTTGTGGAGGAAAATGCTAAGTTGAAAGAGCAACTTGAGAAAGGCCCGGTGTCTTGCATACAAGGTGAAAAGAATCTTAATGACCTTTTGAGCAATCAAAAGGAAGTTGTAGGTAAATAAGGACTTGGTTTTGTACCCAAGTCAAAGAAGAAGAAGAAGAACAAGAACAAGACCAAACAACCTTCTCCGCTCAAGAAGACGTTGCTACCCCTTGAGCACGCATTGGTTTTTCCCTTAAAGAGGAAAGGGTGATGCAGCAAAGTAGCGTAAGTATTTCCCTCGGTTTTTTGAGAACCAAGGTATCAATCCAGTAGGAGGCTACACTCAAATCCCTCATACCCGCACAAATAAATAAGAACCTTGCAACCAATGCGATAAAGGGGTTGTCAATCCCTTCACGACGACTTGCAAAAGTGAGATCTGATAGAGATAATAAGATAAATATTTTTGGTATTTTTATGATATAGATTGGAAAGTAAAGATTGCAAAATAAAATAGATCGGAAACTTATATGATGGAAAATAGACCCGGGGGGCATAGGTTTCACTAGTGGCTTATCTCAAGATAGCATAAGTATTACAGTGGGTGAACAAATTATTGTCGAGCAATTGATAGAAAAGTGCATAGTTATGAGAATATCTAGGCATGATCATGTATATAGGCATCATGTCTACGACAAGTAGATCGAAACGATTCTGCATCTACTACTATTACTCCACACATCGACCGCTATCCAGCATGCATCTAGAGTATTAAGTTCATAAGAACAGAGTAACACATTAGGTAAGAAGACATGATGTAGAGGGATAAACTCAAGCAATATGATATAAACCCCATCTTTTTATCCTCGATGACAACAATACAATACGTGCCTTGCTGCCCCTGCTGTCATTGGGAAAGGACACCGCAAGATTGAACCCAAAGCTAAGCACTTCTCCCATTGCAAGAAAGATCAATCTACTAGGCCAAACCAAAGTGATAATTCGAAGAGACTTGCAAAGATAAAAAATGATACATAAAAGAATTCAAAGGAGATTCAAATATTGTTCATAGATAATCTTGATCATAAACCCACAATTCATCGGATCTTGACAAAGACACCGCAAAAAGAATTACATCGAATAGATCTCCAAGAAGATTGAGGAGAACTTTGTATTGAGGTCCAAAGAGAGATAAGAAGCCATCTAGCTAATAACTATGGACCCAAAGGTCTGAGGTAAACTACTCACACTTCATCGGAGATGCTATGGTGTTGATGTGGATGCCCTCCATGATCGATTCCCCCTCCGGCGGAGCGCCGGAAAAGGCCATATCACAGGTACATAAGGTTGCGGCAGTGGAAATAGGGTTTCGTGGTGCTCCTGGATGTTTTCAGGGTATAGGAGTATATATAGGCGAAAGAAGTCGGTCAGGGGAGCCACGAGGGTGGGGGCGCGCCTAACCCCCTGGGCACGCCTGCCTGCCTCGTGGCTACCTCGTTCCTTCCTCGACGTCCACTCCAAGTCTCCTGGATTGCATTTGTTCCAAAAATGATTCTCCCAAAGGTTTCATTCCATTTGGACTCCGTTTGATATTCCTTTTCCACGAAACACTGAAATAGGCAAAAAAATAGCAATTTGGACTTGGCCTCCGGTTAATAGGTTTGTCCCAAAAATAATATAAAAGTGTATAATAAACCCCATTAAACATCCAAAATAGATAATATAATAGCATGGAACAATCAAAAATTATAGATACGTTGGAGACGTGTCAAGCATGCCCAAGCTTAATTCCGGCTCGTCCTCGAGTAGGTAAATGATAAAAACAGAATTTTTGATGTGGAATGCTACCTAGCATAATTCTCAATGTAATTTTCTTTATTGTGGCATGAATGTTCAGATCCAAATGATTCAAGATAAAAGTTTAATATTGACGTAAAAAAAGTAATACTTCAAGCATGCTAACCAAGCAGTTTATGTCTTATAAAAATAACATAGCGAAAGAAAGCTTATCCCTACAAAATCATATAGTTTGTCCATGCTTCATTTTCGTCACACAAAATGCTCCCATCATGCTCAACTCCGGTTTCAGCCAAGCAATTGGTTCATACTTTTTAATGCGCTTTAGCCTTTTTAACCCTCACGCAATACATGAGCGTAAGCCATGGACACAGCACTATGGGTGGAGTAGAGTATGATGATAGGGATTATGTGAGAAAACAGAAAAGGAGAAAGTCTCACATTGACGCGGCTAATCAACGGGCTATGGAGATGCCCATCAATTGATGTCAATACGAGGAGTAGGGATTGCCATGCAACGGATGCACTAGAGCTATAAATGTATGAAAGCTCATCAAAAAGAAACTAAGTGGGTGTGCATCCAACTTGCCTGATCACGAAGACCTAGGGCATTTTGAGGAAGCCCATTGGAATATACAAATCCAAGTTCTATAATGAAAATTTTCCACTGGTATATGAAAGTGACAAAATAAGAAACTCTCTATCATGAAGATCATGGTGCTATTTTGAAGCACAAGTGTGGAAAAAGGATAGTAACATTGTCCCTTTTCTCTTTTTCTCTCATTTTTTGGTGGGCTTCTTTGGCCTCTTTTATTTTTCATAAAGTCCAGAAACTCATCCCGACTTATGGGGGAATCATAATCTCCATCTCTAATAATGGAAATCATCACACTTCTATTTATTTATAACTCAATACTTAGGACAAAATATGACTCTATGTGAATGCCTCCGGCGGTGTACCGGGATATGCAATGAATCAAGAGCGACATGTATGAAAGAATTATAAAGGTGGCTTTGCCACAAATACGATGTCAACTACATGATCATGCAAAGCAATATGACAATGATGGAGTGTGTCATAATAAACGGAACGGTGGAAAGTTGCATGGCAATATATCTCGGAATGGCTATGGAAACGCCATAATAGGTAGGCATGGTGGCTGTTTTGAGGAAGATATAAGGAGGTTTATGTGTGATAGAGCGTATCGTATCATGGGGTTTGGATGCACCGGTGAAGTTTGCACCAACTCTCAAGGTGAGAAAGGGCAATGCGCGGTACCGTAGAGGCTAGCAAATTGCGGAAGGGTAAGAGTGCGTATAATCCATGGACTCACATTAGTCATAAAGAACTCATATACTTATTGCAAAAGTTTATTAGCCCTCAAAGCAAAGTACTACTACGCATGATCCTAGGGGAAGTGTTGGTAGGAGTTAACCATCGCGTGATCCCGACCTCCACTCATAAGAAAGGCAATCAAAGAACACCCCATGCTTCAAATTTGTCACACAACGTTCACCATACGTGCATGCTATGGGACTTGCCAACTTTAACACAAGTATTTCTCAATTTCATAATTACCCAACTAGCATGACTCTAACATTACCACCTTTATATCTCAAAACAATTATCAAGTATCAAATTTATCATAGTGTTTAATGCAATCCATATGAAAGTTTTTATTATACCTATCTTGGATGCTCATCATTTTAGGACTAAAATTTTAACCAAAGAAATTACCATGCTATTCTAAAGGACTCTCAAAATAATATAAGTGAAGCATGAGAGATCAATAATTTCTACAAAATAAAACCACCACCGTGCTCTAAAAAGGTGTAAGTGAAGCACTAGAGCAAAATTGTCTAGCTCAAAAGATATAAGTGAAGCACATAGAGTATTCTAGTAAATTCCGATTCATGTGTGTCTCTCCGAAAAGGTGTGTACAGCAAGGATGATTGTGATAAACTAAAAAGCAAAGACTCAAATCATACAAGACGCTCCAAGCAAAACACACATCTTGTGGTGAATAAAAATATAGCATCAAGTAAAGTTACCGATGGACGAAGACGAAAGAGGGGATGCCTTCCGGGGCATCCCGAAGCTTAGGCTTTTTGTTGTCCTTGAATTTTACCTTGGGGTGCCTTGGGCATCCGCAAGCTTAGGCTCTTGCCACTCCTTATTCCACAATCCATCAAATCTTTACCCAAAACTTGAAAACTTCACAACACAAAACTCAACCGAAAATCTCATGAGCTCCGTTAGTGCAAGAAAACAAACCACCACTTTAAGGTACTGTAATGAGCTCATTTTTTATTTATATTCGTGTTAAACCTACTGTATTCCAACTTCTCTATGGTTCATACCCCCCGATACTAGCCATAGATTCATCAAAATAAGCAAACAACACACGAAAAACAGAATCTGTCAAAAACAGAAGAGTCTGTAGAAATCTATAGCTCTAGAATACTTATGGAACCCCAAAATTTCTACCAAATTAGGAAGTCATAGGTAATTTGTTTATTAATCTTCTGAAAAATGAATAAACTGAAAATCACGTTTCTGTGATTTATTAAAATTATTCTCGTGCATGCAGAAGTTTCTGTTTTTTACAGCAAGATCGCATAGACTTCACCCAAGTCTTCCCAAAGGTTCTACTTGGCACAAACACTAATTAAAACATAAAACCACATATAAACAGAGGCTAGATGAATTATTTATTACTAAACAGGAACAAAAATCAAGGAACAAAAATAAAATTGGGTTGCCTCCCAACAAGCGCTATTGTTTAACGCCCCTAGCTAGGCATTGAGATTTCGATGATGCTCACATGAAAGACAAGAATTAAAGCACAAAAAGAGCATCATGAAACACGTGGTGAACACATCTAAGTCTAACATACTTCCTATGCATAGGCATCTTATAGGCAAACAAATTATCATAGCAAGCAAAAACTAGCATATGTAAGGAAGCGGAAAGAAACAATAGCAATCTCAACATAACGAGAGGTAATTTTGTAGCATGAAAACTTATACAACCATATTTTCCTCTCTCATAATAATTACACGTGGGATCATAAGCAAATTCAACAAAATAGCTATCATATAAAATATTTTCAACATGATCCACATGCATGCAAAGTTGACACTCTTCCAAAATAGTGGGATTAACATTAACTAAAGTCATGACCTCTCCAAACCCACTTTTCTCAAAAATTTCATAAGATTGAACATTCTCCAAATATGTGGGATCTATAGTTGACACTCTTCCAAACCCACTTTCAATAATATTGCAAACACTATTATCAATCTCACATTCATCATGGGGCTTAAATAAATTTTCAAGATCATAAAAAGAGTCACCCCAATCATGATCATTGCAAAAAATGGTAGACATAGCAAAACTAGCATCCCCAAGCTTAGTGTTTTGCATATTACTAGCACAATTGACATTAATAGAATTTATAATAACATCATTGCAATTATACTTTTCATTGAAGGAACTACCAAGTATGGGTGCAATAGCAACAATCTCATGTTTAACATAAGGGACTATAGCAAATTCATCTTCATAAATATTGGCATCATGGCCACAAGAATAGCAAGCATCATGTTCATCAAGGGATATTTCAATCAAATCATCGGAATCATAATTCTCTATAGATTTATGCATATCATTATTTTCTTCCAAAGCAACGGGCATTCTCTCAATAAATCCTTTGACATAGACATTATGAGCATAGTTTTCATAGCAATATTTAAGTATGCCAAAATTTTCAGATTTGCAGAGAGTAATATCACACTTTTCAATCAAAGAAGCAACTTCATAAGCACCCTTAAAAGCAACAAATTCTTCAATTTGTTCGATATCATAGTAACTATAAACACCCTTTGCATAAGAAGATAAGAATTCATTATCATTAAACTCACATAGGTAGGGAAGGTGCTTTTAGGGTTCTTAGAGCAACAAGTAAAATCATAAATTTCACAAAGATTCCAAGCATAACACAACAGTCTGTTTATTTGATCCCATAAGAGTCTCCCCTTTTCAGACAAACGGTGATGCACAAAATGAGCATGCTCATCTAAATATTTCCCATCAACTAGGCTAGTTGGGGCTTCAGCACGAGCGCACAAGGATCGAATATGATCCAAGTAGAACACTTTAAGTGGATCCATATCAATATATTTTTAGCAAGCAAAGATGAAAGCAACTAGAAGGCACATGGAAACAAAAACAAAAATACATACGGGAAGAAGGCGAAGAAAAGGCAAAGGTTTTCGAAAATCGTTTTAGAAGTGGGGGAGAGGAAAACAAGAGGCGAATGGCGAATAATGTAATGCGAGGGATAAGAGTTTGTGATGGGTACTTGGTATGTCTTGACTTGTGCGTAGACTCCCCGGCAACGGCGCCAGAAATCCTTCTTTCTACCTCTTGAGCATGCCTTGGTTTTCCCTTGAAGAGGAAAGGATGATGCGGCAAAGTAGCGTAAGTATTTCTCTCAGTTTTTTGATAACCAAGGTATCAATCCAGTAGGAGGCTACACTCAAATCCCTCGTACCTGCACAAAAAAATAAGAACCTTGCAACCAACGCGATAAAGGGGTTGTCAATCCCTTCACGACCACTTGCAGAAGTGAGATCTGATAGAAAAAATAAGATAAATATTTTTGGTATTTTTATGATATAGATTGGAAAGTAAAGATTGCAAAATAAAATAGATTGGAAACTTATATGATGGAAAATAGACCCGGGGCCATAGGTTTCACTAGTGGCTTCTCTCAAGATAGCATAAGTATTACGGTGGGTGAACAAATTATTGTCGAGCAATTGATAGAAAAGTGCATAGTTATGAGAATATCTAGGCATGATCATGTATATAGGCATCACGTCCGCGACAAGTAGATCGAAACGATTCTTCATCTACTACTATTACTCCACACATCGACCGCTATCCAGCATGCATCTAGAGTATTAAGTTCATAAGAACAGAGTAACGCATTAGGCAAGATGACATGATGTAGACGGATAAACTCAAGCAATATAATATAAACCCCATATTTTTTATCCTCGATGGCAACAATACAATACGTGCCTTGCTGCCCCTGCTATCACTAGGAAAGGATACTGCAAGATTTAACCCAAAGCTAAGCACTTCTCCCATTGCAAGAAAGATCAATCTAGTAGGCCAAACCAAACTGATAATTCAAAGAGACTTGCAAAGATAACAAATCATACGTAAAAGAATTCAAAGGAGATTCAAATATTGTTCATAGATAATCTTGATCATAAACCCACAATTCATCGGATATCGACAAACACACCGCAAAAAGAATTACATCGAATAGATCTCGAGGAAGATCGAGGAGAATTTTGTATTGAGATCCAAAGAGAGAGAAGAAGCCATCTAACTAATAACTATGGACCCGAAGGTCTGAGGTAAACTACTCACACTTCATCGGAGAGGCTATGGTGTTGATATAGAAGCCCTCCGTGATCGATTCCCCCTCCGGCGGAACGCCAAAAAGGCCCCAAGATGGGATCTCACGGGTACAGAAGGTTGTGGCGGTGGAAATAGGGTTTCGTGGTGCTCCTGGATGTTTTCAGGGTATATGAGTATATATATGCGAAATAAGTCGGTCAGAAGAGCCACGAGGGGCCCACGAGGGTGGGGACGCGCCTTCCTGCCTCGTGGCCGCCTCGTTGCTTCCTTGACGTCCACTCCAAGTCTCCTTGATTGTGTTTGTTTCAAAAACGATTCTCCCAAAGGTTTCATTCTGTTTGGACTCCGTTTGATATTCCTTTTCTGCGAAACACTGAAATAGGCAAAAAAAACAACAATTTGGACTGGGCCTCCGTTTAATAGGTTTGTCCAAAATAATATAAAAGTGTATAATAAAGCCCATTAAACAACCAAAACAGATAATATCATGGAACAATAAAAAATTATAGATACATTGGAGACGTATCAGACGTTTGTCAAGGCGGGTGAGGTTACTCATGAGAAGAAGAACAAGGAAGTGGATAGTGGATCCAAGAAGGACAAAACCACTCCAACCAACAAAGCCGACGATTTTAACCCCTCTTATGTTTTATGCCGTGCTTATGATGGATATGTCTATGCTAAATTTAGTGGTTCTTATTATGACTACATTGAATGGTCTATTTGGGTTCCTAAGACCCTTGTCACTAACCTCAAAGGACCCATTCAAGAATGGGTACCTAAATCCAAGCATTGATCTCTTGTAGGAGTTTACTTCCGGTGGAGTGTCATGGTTGCTTGATAGTGGAGCATCAAATCATATGATCGGGAGCAAGGACTTGGTGGTGGATGTGCATCCAATTCCATCTATGCCCACCCATGTACAATTGGTGATGCCTCAACTTCTAAGGTATTGGGACTTGGCAAGGTGATCATCTCTCAAGATTTAACTATTGAGAAAGTCATGCTTGCTGAGTCCCTTGCATACAATTTACTTTCCGTTTGTCAACTTCCACTTATGGGCTTTATAACATTATTTGATCTTGATACCGTGGCTCTTTTGTGGAGCAAGACTCTTAAAGTAGCCTTTATTGAGCATGTCGAGAACGGTCTCTATGTGGTGAACTATTTGGAGCATCCCACTAAGATCGCAACTTGCCTAATGGCTAAAATTGATGTGGATTGGCTTTGGCATCACCGACTAGCCCATGTCAATATGAGATATTTGCAAAGTATCCTCAAAGGGGATCACGTCCGTGGACTAACAAATGTGAGTTTTGCCAAAGACCGTGCTTGTAGTGCTTGTATTGAAGGAAAGCTTCATGAAATGGCTCACCGTCCCACAACTATCATCTATTCAAACAGGCCCTTGGAGCTCCTTCAGATGGATCTCTTTGGACCTCCATCCTTTGATAGTCTTGGTGGAAGAAAGTATTGCTTGGTGATTGTGGATGACTATTAAAGATATACATGGGTATACTTCTTCAAGAGGAAGAGTGAGACTCAACAAACCGTCATCAACTTTGAAAATGAAGCTCAACGTCAACATAATGCAAAGATCTTGATGATTAGAAGTGACAATGGCACCGAGTTCAAGAACTACACCTTGGATGAGTTTCTTAGTGACGAGGGATCAAGCACTAATATGCCGCACCTTATACCCCTCAACAAAATAGTGTGGCGAAAAGGAAGAACCATATGTTGATGGATGCGGCAAGGACCATGATGGCAGAATTCAAGTCTCCGTACAACTTTTGGGCCGAACCCATCAACACCGCATGTAATGCGTCCAATAGGCTCTACCTCCGCAAAGGCTTGAACAAGACTCCATATGAGATACTTACTGGCAACAAGCCCAACCTCAAGTACTTCCGGGTGTTCGGTTGTAAGTGTTTCATTCTCAAGAGAGGTGTTCGTTTGTCTAAATTTGAACCTAGAGCTCAAGAGGGCATATTTGTTGGTTATGCTACAAAATCTCATGCTTACCATGTCCTCAACAAGTCCACCAGACTCATTGAGGAGACGTGTAACGTGGAGTTTGATGAAAATAACGGCTCCCAAGTGGATCAAAGTGGTCGTTGTGATATAGGTGATGAAATTCCTCCCCAAGCCATAAGAAGAATGGGGATTGGTCAAATGCTCCCCATTGAGGAACCCCTTGTGGCCAAAGGAGAAGGACAATGCTCTACTCAGGTACAGCTATCACCTACACTAGACCCACACGCTTCCGAAGAACAAAATGAAGACCCTCAACCCTATGAACAAGATCAAGGGCAAGATCAACCTCGTGGAGATGGTGATGCACCAAATGTTGCCCAAGATCAACTTCATGCCTCCGAGTTTGCTCAAGATCAAGAGCAAACTCAAGGTCAAGAGCAAGCTCAAGACAGTGCTCAAGATCAAGATCAAGCTCAAGACGGTGCTCAAGATGTGCAATATGATCCTCAAATGCCCATCGAGGAACTTTTGGAGCGTCGTGACGCTAAGGTGGCTTCCAAGCTCGAGCGTCAACAACATGTCATGGATAATGTGCTTGGAAGCTTGAGAAAAGGGGTAACTACTCGTAAACAATTGTCGAATTTTTGTGAGGATCACGCGTTTGTTCCGTGCGTTGAACCCCAAAAGGTACATGAGGCGCTTTATGATGTGGATTGGCTTGAAGCTATGCATGATGAACTCAACAACTTCAAGCGCAATAAAGTTTGGGAATTAGTGCCAAGGCCAACGGAGGAACATAATGTCATCGGAACCAAATGGATCTTCAAGAACAAGCAAGATGTGAACGGTGTGGTAGTTCGAAACAAGGCAAGATTGGTGGCACAAGGCTACTCCCAAGTCGATGGTATCGACTATGGTGAAACCTTTGCCCCCGTTGCCCGTCTTGAATCTATTTGCATGTTGCCTGCATATGCTGCTCATCATGATTTTAAATTGCAACAAATGGATGTGAAGAGTGCATTTCTTAATGGTTCTTTGAATGAGGTGGTGTATGTCAAACAACCTCCGGGATTCGATGATCCCAAGTTCCCCACTCATGTATACAAACTCAAAAAGGCGCTCTATGGCCTTAAACAAGCCTCACGTGTGTGGTATGAGCACCTTACTGAGTTGTTGCAAGATCGTGGGTTTGAAATTGGGAAAATTGATCCCACTCTTTTTACTAAGAGGCCCAAAGGGGATTTGTTCATATGCCAACTATATGTTGATGATATTATTTTTGATTCTCCTTACAAATCTTTCAATGATGAGTTTGCCGCATTAATGACCAAGAAGTTTGAGATGTCAATGATGGGAGAGTTGAAGTTCTTTCTTGGGTTCGAAGTCAAGCAAAGAAGAGAAGGAACGTTCATCAACCAAGCCAAGTACATGTCACGACCCGGATTTGGTAAAATCCAAGTCTCTGTGCTTACTGTGCTATCCCTGGATCATAGCTAGCACACACAATAACAAAAATGAACATCAGTAAAACATACATCATTTTACTACAACGGTACATCAAGAATTAAACAAATGCATACCATCGGCACAACTCAATGCTGGCACATAATACAGTGGAATAATACATAGTCGCTAAGTTAGGGCTCCATCAATGCCACTGGGCTCGTTGAGTGTAGACCATAACCCTATCGTCCTTTAATCTATCAAGATCTGCACATGACAGGTGCAAGTGAGTACGTGGAATGTACTCGCAAGTTGCAAAGGAAAGTTTAACAGAATATATATGCAGGGTAAGTATTGGTGGAGGTTTCATTTGCATAAAGCCAATTTTCTTCTATACTAAATTTTGTAAACTTCTTTTGAAATAAAAAAAATAGTTTTTAGTTTAAAAGGTAGGAGTGAGACACTTGGATATATGCACCAGTGCTCATTCTCCAAAATAGTTTTAAAACATACATAAGGTTGAAGTGAAACACATTCACTGTACTCATTCCTCAACTTTAACCCTTAAAACAGATGTTTAGAAAAGAGAGGGGAGATTCTTCTTCAGTCCAAGTCTTCAGTTGCTCAAAATTGCCCGTAACTGGGGGCACGACTAATCGATTAGGTTAAACCCTCTATAGAGGTTGTACACGTTCCCCACATGACACAACCAACCCTGTTTATCGTTACACACTTGGGTGTACGACTAGGAGAAGATTGTGACGAAGCCTTTCCGTAACAGCCCCCTATACCGCCAAGCCGCCCGCAACTTCGGCACGAAGGTCTCTCTCCGATGGCGGTCATGGGGTAGGGTTTCCCATTAGTACTAAGCTAAGCCAGAGCCCATAGTAGCATGTGGCTGTACTGGATGCTACATCAAACTGTACTTGGAAGATCTCAGTCCCCTGGACGACGGTCCCCACCAAAAACCTGTGTGCAAGACCCCAGTCGGGCGCATTCACTGCAAGACCCCGATGGGCGCAATCACTTGTAGATGCTCCCATCAATACCATTTCTCCCAGGGAGTAGAAGTAAAATAGTATATACTTTTGTTTTTCAAAAGTTTTCACAATATGTTGCCCAAAAGAGGGCAAGTTTATTTGTTTAAAACTTGTTTGATTTTCAACCCACCCATTTGCAAGCACAGCCAAGCATGGTAGTAAGTCTTGATCCTAAGGCTCTAGCTAGTAAAAATACTTTGCAAACTTTTGTAAAACATGCATAATATTACATTTAAATAGATATGCATAATTTAAATAATATAGGTCAGGGCATGATCAAATTGCAACTTGCCTTCGGCTTCGCAGTCAGAGGGTTCTACCTCCTCGTAGAATTCACCTTCGCACTCGTCGCAATCTAACGCGATAAATAACTCAAGTAAGACACTCGGCATATCCACATTCACATAACAATGATTCAAGCAAGCATTCAACACACAATAAAAATCCAAGTGAAGATCAAAATAACAACACAAACTATTCGATTGCCACTATCATAATTTCTAGGGCATGGTTAGGGTTAATATAGGATCAGGTGTGGTCTTGGAAGAAAATATGACACTCATATTCTAGGATTGGTTAATATTGATACTAAGTGAGGGTTTGGTTTGAAGGGTTGTGAAACCGTGTTCTACGACAACAAAGTCTATAATGGGTTTGATCAAAATATTTTGACTTGTGTTAAATGGAAATGGGTATGGCATAAGTTCAAGATAAAAGAATAAATTCTTAATCTTGTAACTCCAAATTTTGTGGTGGTTTCAAATGACGAGAGAGGGTTTCTAGGGATCCATCTAAGATATTTAACCTATAGTCAAATTCTAATTTAACAATGTAATTAAACGATCATCAAAGAAAGTCAAACTAAGATGTTGATGTTAAAACATCAACTAAACATTGCTGAAAATTCATGGAATGAGTTCTAACAGAAAGGTCAGGTCCTAAGGTCCAACTTTCATATATAAAACATTTTTATATGAATTACAGAATAAAAGATATAGCAAAATTACTCAAATTCGTATTTAAATCAAAACTAAATTTTAATTTGCGTAAAAGTGAGATTTCTAATTTTTGTAATAAACTAGAGGTCCGCAGCTATCCAGGGGTATATTATTTGTCAAATTTGGATAAGCGGTTTAAAAGATGTGATTTTCTAAGTTGGGCTAATTTTCTGGAAAAGAAACGAGGTAAGAAAAAGAGTCGCCACGTGGCAGAATTCTATAGGCTAATACTGTTTCGTTTTTTTAACAGAGAAAGAGGGCTGGCCTCACCGGAGATGGAGATGGCCGGCAGCGGCGGCTCGGACGTGAGGTGATGCGGTGATCTCCGGCAACGAAAGAGAAGTGGACGAGGGAGAGGAAGTCGGGGTGAGTCTTCAGGACACGACGTCGGCTCCTGGTTCGCCTTCAGGTGGCTGCTAGATGTCGCCGGAGTTGGGCGCAACTCTGGCCGAAAGCGGACAACGAAGAACTCGGGCTCCGGCTGCGAGTTTTCAAAAGCAAACAGGGTCCATAAGATGCGCAAAATCGAGATATGAAGGATGGAAGAGTTAGAATGTCTGCTTCACCTCGAACTCGCCGGAAACTTCCACGAACATCCGCGGTGTTAAGCAACTCCGACGAGCAATTTACGACGATGGGCAGGGGTATATGCTCCCGAAGGAGAGGGCTTCGAATGAGGAGATTATGGGCGACGCCCTAAGCTTTTATAGAGGGTCAGGGGAGGTCGGTGCAAGCAGATCAAGGGGCTCAACGTGGCCATTAATGGCTGTTTTGTGCGTGTACGTTTCACGGCTCCGTGCGTCCAATTAACGCAACAATGTTGGGTTTTAATTCCCTGAGGCCTTGTTCAGTTGAGGTGGTTTTTGAAGGGGAATGGCAGGGTTTGAGGGGGATTAGATCCCCTACAAGCCAAAATCCTCTCCAATCCACTCCAATCCCCTTGGGAGGAGGATTAAACGAACAAGGCCTGAATGGGTTCTCCATGCATTCCTCTTTAGTTTTCGTGTTGGTGGAAAGTCGAAAGGATGTCTGTGGTTAGCACTAGAGGGAGAGGAAGAGGTGGAGGTGCCATGCCTGTCTCTCTTTTTCTGAAGATTGAACTAACAGAGAGGTAGATGAAGACCAGCGCATGGGTCTGCGCTAAGTGAAAGAGAAATGGGCCTTAGTGGGAAAGGGGGCCCAAGGGCAAAGAGAAAAAAAACAATAGAAGAGATGGATGGGCTAGATGGACTGATAGAGAGAAAGCATAACTAATAACAATATTAGGCTAGATAATCAATGAATAAATTGCTCGCTCTCTCAGAATTATTATTTAGATATGAGAAAAATGTTCACATATTCTGATTGATTATTTCTAGCCTAGGAAAAGCAGTTTCATAAATAATAAGCAATAATTTTATGTACGTACATGTTTCGATAATGCACTATAGGCTTCATAATTTTACCAACATAGTTCTTAGTATCATATGAATGCCAAAAATTCCAAAGAAGAAATATTGAATACTACCAATCATAGTTCTGGAGAAGTCATATTATCTCCTCTCATTTTTTATTTATTTAGTAATTTGGAAATATTTATATGACACTATAACTCCAAATAAGATCCATCTTCAAATAGAAATCTAAATTCAAAGAACTTCAAATGAAATATTTATTCGACACATTTTGAGAAAGTCATTTTATTCTCACTCCATTTTTATTTGTGGTTTCAAAATATTTCATGGGTGTCCAAAAGAAAAGCAATTGGATGAAATATTTGAAACAAGAATCAAAAGGTTTTAATTTCCCATGAAAATCATAGCAATTCACTCAATAATATCTTATTATTAACATTCCAAAATTTGGAAAATTTTGGGATGTTACAGTACACCCAAGACATGCTCAAGAGATTCAAGCTAGAAGATGCCAAGCCGGTAAACTTTCCAATGCCCACCAAATGCAAGCTTGATAGTGATCCCAATGGTAAAGCGGTGGATCAAAAGGTATATCGTTCCATGATTGGATCCTTGCTTTACCTTTGTGCATCTAGACCGGATATCATGTTGAGTGTGGGAATTTGTGCACGGTTTCAAGCCGCACCTAAGGAAAGCCACTATGCGGTAGTCAAGCGAATCTTTTGATATTTGGCTCATACCCCAAACTTTGGCTTATGGTACCCCAAAGGAGCAAGCTTTGATCTCATGGGTTACTTGGATTCTGATTGGGCAGGAGATTGTGTGGATTGGAAGTTAACGTCCGAAGGGTGCCAATTCCTTGGTCGCTCTTTGGTGAGTTGGTCTTCAAAGAAACATAATTGTGTATCTCTCTCGTCCACCGAAGTAGAGTATGTAGCCGCCGCAAGTTGTTGTGCTCAGTTGCTATGGATGAGGCAAACTTTAAAGGATTACGGTGTCACTTGTGACAAAGTGCCTCTTCTATGTGACAATGAAAGTGCTATCAAAATTTCTCACAACCCGGTGCAACATAGAAAGACGAAGCATATTGAGATTCGCCATCATTTCATTCGAGATCACATCAATCGAGGAGATATTGATATCATCTACATCAACACTCAAGAGCAACTAGTGGATATTTTCATGAAGCCTCTAAATGAAGCAAGATTTTTTGAGTTAAGGCATGAGCTAAATATCATTGATTCGAGCAATGTGGCTTGAATCTAGGCACACCCCACCGCACTCATCATTATATATTGTTTAGATGTAGGCATGGACATAGGGGGGTATTGTTCTCTCAATGAACTCTTCCTCCCCCCCCCCCCATTATGCATAAATTGATCGTATTTCACATTAGCCATTTTTTATGGTACTTGTGTTTCATAGATGAGTTTTGGTCATGGGCCCAAGGTTAAAATCTTCGCGGTGCCATACCACTTGACTCAAACATAGGTGGCCTCGGCCACCTCCCTCTCTTTGAGAGTTGTGTGTTTTTTGTTTCGTGTCCTCTCGTGGGTGTTTTTCTGTCTTTGTGTTTTCTCCCTCGCCTCTTCGTGTGTTCTCCGTGTTTGAGCTAAGCCTATTTTCTGACTAGTCTTCGAGTTGTTCGCTGGGCGGTACTATCGCTGGTGGCGTGCGGTACTACCGCTGATAGACATCAAGCGGTACTACCGCCCGCCCGAGCGGTACTACCGCTGTGGGGCGGGACTAGGTGGATATGTTGGGGCAAGGGGAGTTTCTTTCTCCTGCATACCCATTCACTCGACCCTCTTGTCTTCTTCGTGCGCCAGCGACGAACTCGCCGTGGGAGGGCACCGGTGGGCCACCTCCTTTGGGTCGTATTTCACCTTTTCCTCCAGTGGGATCAATCCCCACCCCTTCCTCTAGCCATGGATGCTGGTATTGCCCCCAATCGCTTTCTCTTTGCTTCTAGGTTTCATATCTAGTCTTTAGGGGCAATAGGCTTTGCATTCATCGATTTTTGGCCAAATCAAGGCTTGAGTAGGATGGTGAAGGCTACTAGTCTGTTTGGATTGATGTTTGGTAGGTTTATTTTTGAATTTGGCATCCCGACAGTACCAGATTTGGCCGCGGCAGTAGGAAACCGCCATCCCCCGCCTGGAGCAGTACTACCGCTCCCTGGAGCGGTACTACCGATTGGATGGTACTACCGCTGGATGTCAACTTCCACCATACTCGTACCAAATGTTAATCCTTGTTGCTTCTTTTTTTGGTGGCTTATGCTCGTTCTCTCATGTTGTTTCTTTTGTTCGTGTGTTTGGTTCCAGGTGATGGCCCTTCAGAGCAACTTGTCCGCCGTATATCAACCTCAGGCGTACTAGTTCAAAGCGCTATCACAATTCTAAGTCCGGGGCTGCTTCCTAAAGTGTTCCTCCTCCTCCTTCTCCGTCCAAGAAGACTGTTGCGAACAAGCCCAAGCCTAGGGCCAAGTCTATGACAGAGATGACTGCCAAGGAGTTCTGGGAAAGGCGTCGACGCAACCCGTATGCGGAAGATCAAGAACCCACTCTGGTCAACCGCCTGTTCTTGAACCGTTTTCAGTATGATGTCTACTTTGATGTGATCAAAGAAAAGAAAAACCTCTATGTTGATGTACGCTCCATCGACATTGCTTATATGGAGAAGGATCCTGCCTACTTTGGCGAAGCTCTGCAGATGTGCACTCAATTGAACATTCTCGGAATCATGGAGTTCAACAAGGACTTTGATCCGGATTTGGTGGCTCAGTTTTATGCCATGGTCCATCTTGGCACTGATGCAGAAAGGACCTTGACTTGGATGACAAATGGAAAACTTCTATCCGTCAAATGGAAGGCGTTCATGGAACTGTTCGGAATTGAAGATCAGGGGCTTGAGAATCCGGTTGGCTTTCATCCTCATCGCAATGCAACGTCTACTCACAAGCAATCTCTCTGGCCCTACTGCACCTTGAAGATTCACCCCAAGACGAAGAAGGAGACTTACGAGCTGCCTGCCTTTCTGTACATCCTTCATCACATCTTTAGGGAGACTCTTTTCCCTCGCATTGGGAACTTGGATATGGTTCACTCGTTTATGGTGGACATGTTACTTTTCTGTCAGCATGAGAAGGAAGAAAACACTGGAGATTCCTTGGGTATCTCTCATGTCATGTGGTTTGAGCTTGTCTCCGCTACCTCTGAGTGCAAGTGCCCTATCTATGCTCCTTTTCTCATGTTACTTATTGAGAAGGCTTGGGAGCACACTTATCCTGGTGTCGTGCTGGAGACTGGTCAGTTGGTCCTTCATGAGATTAAGCGTCTGACGAAGAAGGAGAACTGGGGCACTTCGGTTCTGAAGTCTAGGATTCCGTCAGGAGCCGATGAGGTTGAGGCAGAGGCTGATGCTGACGATGATGAAGACTGTGTGCCCTTTGGAGCGGAGCCCTCATGGGCAAAGAAGCTCAAACGCAATATGAAGAAACTTTTCTGCATGGAGTCTCATGGATAGTATATGGCTCATGTGTCTGAGAAGAAGGCTAGGAGCCGCCACAAGGAGCTCATGCGTCAGTTTGGTGCGACACTTGCCAGCGGATCTGAGGGCAAGATCACTGATGAGGAGGAGTGGGTTCAGCATCGCTGCCCTTGGACACACTCAGACACCATGCAACCCCCTGCCGATGATGGAGGAGCAGACGATCACGCAGGGATGTGCTGACGGAGTTCGTCAGTTATGCTATCACCTGTGGCCGTAGCAGCAATCTTTGCCCTTTTGGTGTCTCGATGCCAAAGGGGGAGAGAGTTTGGGGATTTGTCGAGTTGCGAGTGTGTCTTATTTGCCTTGTCTTTCTCTCTCGCAAACTCTTTTCTTGTCGTTTACTTTGGTTTGGCTTGTGCTCGTGAGACCTGGTAACCTATCATATGGTATGAGACATATGCTACCCTATCCTATTATTATCTTTGTATGTCGAGTACTTTAGTAGTTTGTGAGTTCTTGCTTATCTCATATGTCTACTTTGCTCACTTGCTACTCTATTGCATCCTAGCTCATATATGTTGTCAGACTATAAAATATAGGGGGAGTGTTGATCCTAATGTGTGTACTATGCAATCCAAAGGCTCCTCTAATTAAGTGCACACATCTAGGGGGAGCCCCGTCTATATTTTGTAGTCTTTGGGATTTGCTTATTCTCATGTCATTACTTTGTGCAAATCCCCTGTTGTCATCAGTCCACCAAAAAGGGGGAGATTGTTAAGGCATGTCTCTCTCTAAGTAGTTTTGGTGATTAATGACAATGCTTTTATGGACTAATCGTGTGCGTTGAGTTTTTCATAGATTCATTCATTGGCACGAGACGATTCTTTCTCCTCAGAGCTTTAAGTGAAGACATTGTAGTCTCTTTTGTTTTGGTTTTGGTGGACTTGAGTCATAGGAGACACCGTGCTTTTAAGAGGGGGTCCACATTGGAAAGGCTAGGGTGGAGTGAACACGTACACTTCCTTTTTGCACCCCCAGCTCCTTTCCTCTCCTTGGAGTTTGTCGTTTCAATGGAAGTGGAGATTGTGAGGAGATAGCGGTAGTACCGCCCATGGTCCTCAAGCGGCAGTACGGCTGTCCTACAGTGGTAGTACCGCTTGTGTGCATCGGCGGCAGTACCGTCCTGGTTCGGCACCGCTACCGCCTCGATTCGAGGATGTCTCTTCTCGTGTCGGATTGTGCAGCAGTAGTAGCATCAGTAGCAGCGGTAGTACCGCCCGTGAGCGGTAGTACCGCGGCTACCACCGCTACTAGTGCTGTCATATCCCTCTTTCTCTCTCCTGTTCTCCCTCTTATGCCTCTGCTCTCAGTCTCCACAATACTACCACTGGTGGTTGCGGTAGTACCGCGGCTACCAGTAGTAGTACCCCTCCACTAAGCAGTAGTACCGCTCTGTGCGGGCTGAAGAGGGGGTAATGGTTGGATTCTTCCCCCACTATAAAAGGAGGCGTTCTTCTCCAAGTTGACCTACCTCTTTTCCCCCAAGATCCATTGTTGCCCCAAAGCTCATTTTCGCCCAATCTCTCTCCCTAGCCAATTAAACTTGTTGATTTTCTAGGCATTGGTTGAGAAGGCCCGGATCGACACTTCCACCAAGAGAAATTTGATTCCCCCCACTAATCCCTTGCGGATCTTGTTACTCATGGGTGTTTGAGCACCCTAGACAGTTGAGGTCACCCCGGATCCACATTCCATTATGGTGAAGCTATGTGGTATCATTGGGAGCCTCCAATCAAGTTGTGCAGATTGCCCCAACCTTGTTTGTAAAGGTTTGGTCGCCGCCTTCAAGGGCACCACTAGTGGAATCACGACATCTCGCATTGTGTGAGGGTGTGAGGAGAATACAGTGGCCCCCTAGTGGATTCTTGGGGAGCATTGTGTCTCCACACCGCTCCAACGAAGACGTACTTCCCTCAAAGGGAAGGAACTTCGGTAACACATCCTCATATCCACCGGCTCCACTTGTGGTTATCTTTCCCTTTACTTTGTGCAAGTTTATATTGTGTTGTATCATTTGCTTGCACTTGTTGTTGTGGTTGTTTGCATCATATAGGTTGTTCACCTAGTTGCACATCTAGACAACCTATTTGTTGCTAAACTATTTTGTGAAGAAAAGCTAAAAATTGGTAGTTGCCTATTCACCCCCCTCTAGTCAACCATATCGATCCTTTAATCTTCCTCCTCCTTCTCCTCATCGTCGTAGTCGAGCTTGTCATCCCTGTCGCTGGCGAGGTCAATCGTATTGTCTTGCACCTGGTACCTGGGGGAGGCGGCTGCAGCGGCCGAGCCACTCGTGATGATCTCGTCCATGTCGGCTTCCGTCGCGTCGGGGTTACCGAAGTGCGACGACAAGGCTGACGAGAAGTGCAGGGCGCCACGCTGCAGAGGCGTCGTAAGCCGGCGACGAGTAGGTGTACGGGGGTACTGGACGCTAGCGAACGCGGGCGAGGGCATGCGCTGGTCGGTGTTCAGACTGGAGGGTGAGGCGCGCTGGCCATACGGAAATGTGATGTTGAGGTTTGATATGTATCCAACGTATCTATAATTTTTGATTGTTCCATGCTATTATATTATATATTTTGGATGTTTAATGGGCTTTACTATGCACTTTTATATTATTTTTGGGACTAACCTATTAACCGGAGGCCTAGTGCAAATTGATGTTTCTTGCCTATTTCAATGTTTCGCAGAGAAGGAATATCAAAAGGTCCAAACGGAATGAAACCTTTGGGAGAGTGATTTTTGGAACAAACGTGATCCAGAGGACTTGGAGTGGACGTCAAGAAAGAAGCAAGGAGGCCACAAGGCAGGGAGGCGCGCCTGCCCCCCTGGGCGTGCTCCCCACCCTCGTGGACCCCTCGCAGCTCCACCAACCTACTTCTTCCTCCTATATATAGCCATATACCCCGAAAACATCCAGGAGCACAATAGATCGGGAGTTCCGCCGCCGCAAGCCTCTGTAGCCACCAAAAACCAATCGGGACCCTGTTCCGGCACCCTACCGGAGGGGGGATCCCTCACCGGTGGCCATCTTCATCATCCAGGCGCTCTCCATGACGAGGAGGTAGTAGTTCACCCTCAGGGCTGAGGGTATGTATCAGTAGCTATGTGTTTGGCCTCTCTCTCGTGTTCTTGATTTGGCACGATCTTGATGTATCGCGAGCTTTGCTATTATAGTTGGATCTTATGATGTTTCTCCCCCTCTACTCTCTTGTAATGGATTGAGTTTTCCCTTTGAAGTTATCTTATCGGATTGAGTCTTTAAGTATTTGAGAACACTTGATGTATGTCTTGCATGTGATAATCTGTGGTGACAATGGGATATTCATGTGATCTACTTGATGTATGTTTTGGTGATCAACTTGCGGGTTCAGTAACCTTGTGAACTTATGCATAGGGGTTGGCACATGTTTTCATCTTGACTCTCTGGTAGAAACTTTGGGGCACTCTTTGAAGTACTTTGTGTTGGTTGAATAGATGAATCTGAGATTGTGTGATGCATATCGTATAATCATGCCCACGGATACTTGATGTGACATTGGAGTATCTAGGTGACATTAGGGTTTTGGTTGATTTGTGTCTTAAGGTGTTATTCTAGTACAAACTCTATGATAGATCGAATGGAAATAATAACTTCGTGTTATTTTACTACGGACTCTTGAATAGATCGATCAGAAAGGATAACTTTGAGGTGGTTTCGTACCCTACAATAATCTCTTCGTTTGTTCTCCGCTATTAGTGACTTTGGAGTGACTCTTTGTTGCATGTTGAGGGATAGTTATATGATCCAGTTATGTTATTATTGTTGAGAGAACTTGCACTAGTGAAAGTATGAACCCTAGGCCTTGTTTCCTAGCATTGCAATACCGTTTACGCTCACTTTTACCATTAGTTACCTTGCTGTTTTTATATTTTCAGATTACAAAAACCTATATCTACCATCCATATTGCACTTGTATCACCATCTCTTCACCGAACTAGTGCACCTATACAATTTGCCATTGTATTGGGTGTGTTGGGGACACAAGAGACTCTTTGTTATTTGGTTGCAGGGTTGTTTGAGAGAGACCATGTTCATCCTACGCCTCCCACGGATTGATAAACCTTAGGTCATCCACTTGAGGGAAATTTTGCTACTGTCCTACAAACCTCTGCACTTGGAGGCCCAACAACGTCTACAAGAAGAAGGTTGTGTACTAGACATCAAGCTCTTTTCTGGCGCCATTGCCGAGGAGGTTAGTGCATGAAGGTGTATCTTTAGATCTTGCAATCGAATCTTTTTGTTTCTTGTTTTATCACTAGTTTAGTCTATAAAAGAAAATTACAAAAAAATGGAATTAAGGTTGCCTCATATGCTTCATCTTTTTAATGTCTTTCGTGAAAATGATGGGAATGAAAATTGTGCTCAAGTACTAGAAGAATAATTACATAGAATGCTTGGCATACAATATGTGAATGATGAGCATGATTGCAATGTTGTTAGTATGAATTCTTTGAATACCCATGATGCTAATGATATGCAAAGCCACAATCTTGGGGATGCTATGTTTGATGAAGATGATATGTTTAGTCCCCCAAGTTTTGATGAGAATATTTATTATGATGAAAGCAAGCCTCCTATTTATGATGATTATAATTATGAAAGTGGATTTGGAGAGGTCATGACTTTATTTCGTGATGAATCCACTATTTCAGAAGAGGTTCCAATTGATTATGAGAACAAAGTTGCTATACATGATGATTATTGTGATGACTTGTATGCTATTAAGAATAATGATAACCATGAAACTTTTCATCATGCTTTTAGTTTTCAATTGGATTATGCCTCACATGATAATTATTTTGTTGAGTTTGCTCCCACTACTATTCATGAGAAGAAGTTTGCTTATGTGGAGAGTAGTAAAATTTATATGCTTGTGCATCATGAAAATAATGCTTTATGTGATGGTTATATTGTTGAATTCATTCATGATGCTACTGAAAATTATTATGAGGGAGGAACATATGCTTGTAGGAATTGCAATAATATCAAGTTTCCTCTCTATGTGTTGAAAATCTTGAAGCTATGCTTGTGTTTACCTTCCTATGCTAGTTGATTCTTGTTCCCATAAGTTGTTTTATCAAAAAATCCCTATGCATAGGAAGTGGGTTAGGCTTAAATGTGCTAGTCATATGCTTCATGATGCTCCCGTTATGTTTCAATTCTTATCTTTTATGCGAGCATATCATTGAAATCATCATGCCTAGCTAAAAGGCATTAAAGAAAAGCGCTTGTTGGGAGACAACCCAACATTTACCTTTACTGTTTTTGCGTGTTCACATTATTATTCTACTATAGTAATCATGTTTTATAACTTTTGTTTCAATAAAGTGCCAAATAAGACCTTTAGGATAGCTTACGGTGATAGTTGTGTTGATCCTGCTGAAAATCAGAAACTTTTGCGCCCAGTAAATTAGTTTTGTTAATTCACAGAAACGTGTTTTTGATATGATTATTTTTGCTATGGATTATTACACAAATGTATCAGTTTTTCCTAATTTGGTAGAATTTTTGAAGTTATAGAAGTATTCGAGAGTTACAGATTACTACACTGTTCTATTTTTGACAGATTCTGTTTTCTATGTGTTGTTTGCTTATTTTGATGAATCTATGGGTAGTATCGGAGGGTATGAACCATAGAGAAGTTGGAATACAGTAGATATTACACCAATATGAATTTAGAATGAGTCCACAACAGTACCTAAGTGGTGATTTATTTTCTTATACTAACAGAGCTTACGAGTTTTCTGTTGAGTTTTGTGTTGTGAAGTTTTCAAATTTTGGGTAAAGATTCGATGGACTATGGAATAAGGAGTGGCAAGAGCCTAAGCTTGGGGATGCCCAAGGAACCCCAAGGTAAAATTCAAGGACAACCAAGAGCCTAAGCTTGGGGATGCCCCGGATGGCATCCCCTCTTTCGTCTTCATTCATCGGTAACTTTACTTGGAGCTATATTTTTATTCACCACATGATATGTGTTTTGCTTGGAGTGTCATTTTCTTTTGTTAGTATTTGCTTGCTGTTATTTAGAATAATGTTTTGCATCTATATTTTCAATAAAAATGTCAAGGATAGCCTTTACGATGCTTATTTTGCAAGTATACATGTTGCTGTTTCAAAACAGAAAGTTTACCACTGTTGCAAAAATTCCCTAAAAAGTCAGAAAATGATAAAATGTTGAAACTTTTTGCATATTGAGC
Organism: Triticum timopheevii; assembly: GCA_963921465.1. Taxonomy (NCBI): domain Eukaryota; kingdom Viridiplantae; phylum Streptophyta; class Magnoliopsida; order Poales; family Poaceae; genus Triticum; species Triticum timopheevii. The sequence continues at coordinate 558,818,128 of OY997266.1, forward strand.
TCTGATAAATATTCTACAGTTTGGTATACTTTCATAATTTTTGGAGTTGGGGAAGTATGATGAATCTTGCATTCTTTACACACTGTACTGTTTTGGAAGATTGCTGTTATGTTTGCATTGTTTGCATATGTTTGCTTGTTTAATGATTATATTTGAGGATAGGAGTATTAAATATGCAAAGACATTTAGTATGCAATGTTGAATAATAATTTTTGTGATTTGTTACAGTAGAAAATGATAAGGTTTTTGCATTGGTTTATACTAACTTGTCTCACGAGTTCTTGTTGAGTTTGGTGTGGATGAAGCTTTCGAGATTTAGGAAACCGAGATATAAAAGGAATTAAGGAGACATAAAAGCTCAAGCCTGGGGATGCCCAAGGCACCCCAAGATAATATTTCAAGAAGTCTCAAGCATCCAAGCTTGGCATCCCACCTTTCTTCTTCAACAATTATCGGTTAGTATTGGTTGAACCCAAGTTTTTGCTTCTTCACATGATGTGTGCTATCCTTGAAATGTCATTTTGTTTTGTTTTGCTTGCTGTTTGAATAAAATACCAAGATCTGAAAGTCTTAAATGTTAGAGAATCTTCACATAGTTGCACAATTATTTGACTACTCATTGATCTTCACTTATATCTTTTGGAGTAGTTTGTCTTTTGCTCTAGTGCTTCACTTATACCTTTTTAGAGCACGGTGGTGGTTTTATTTTGTAGAAATTATTGATCTCTCATGCTTCACTTATATTATTTTGAGAGTCCTTTAGAACAGCATGGTAATTTCTTTGGTTAAAAATTAGTCCTAATATGATGGGCATCCAAGTTGGGTAAAATAAAAAAATTCATATGGAGTGCATTAAACACTATGATAAATTTGATACTTGATAATTGTTTTGAGATATAAAGGTGGTAATGTAAGAGTCATGCTAGTTGGGTAATTATGAAATTGAGAAATACTTATGAGTGGAGGTCGGGATCGCGCGATGGTTAACTCCTACGAACCCTTCCCCTAGGAGCATGCGTAGTAGTACTTTGCTTCGAGAGCTAATAAACTTTTGCAATAAGTATATGAGTTCTTTATGGCTAATGTGAGTCCATGGATTATACGCACTCTTACCCTTCCGCAATTTGCTAGCCTCTACGGTACCATGCATTGCCCTTTCTCACCTTGAGAGTTGCTGCAAACTTCGCCGGTGCATCCAAACCCCGTGATACGATACGCTCTATCACACATAAACTCCTTATATGTTCCTCAAAACAGCCACCATACCTACCTATTATGGCATTTCCATAGCCATTCCGAGATATATTGCCATGCAAGTTTCCACCGTTCCATTTATTATGACATGCTCCACCATTGTCATATTGCTTTGCATGATCATGTAGTTGACATCGTATTTGTGGCAAAGCCACCTTCATAATTCTTTCATACATGTCACTCTTGATTCATTGCACATCCCGGTACACCGCTGGAGGCATTCATAGAGTCATATTTTGTTCTAAGTATCGAGTTGTAATTCTTGAGTTGTAAATAAATAGAAGTGTGATGATTTCCATTATTAGAACATTGTCCCATGTAAGGAAAGGATGATGGAGACTATGATCCCCCCACAAGTCGGTATGAGACTCTAGACGAAATAAAAAAAGAGAGAGAAAGAAAGAGAGGCCAAAGAAGCCCAAATAAAAAAAAGAGAAAAAAATGAGAGAAAAAGGGACAATGTTACTATTCTTTTACCACACTTGTGCTTCAAAGTAGCACCATGATCTTCATAATAGAGAGTCTCCTATGTTATCACTTTCATATACTAGTGGGAATTTTTCATTATAGAACTTGGCTTGTATATTCCAATGATGGGCTTCCTCAAATTGCCCTAGGTCTTCGTGAGCAAGCAAGTTGGATGCACACCCACTTAGTTTCTTTTTGATGAGCTTTCATACATTTATAGCTCTAGTGCATCCATTGCATGGCAATCCGTACTCCTCGTATTGACATCAGTTGATGGGCATCTCGATAGCCCGTTGATTAGCCGCGTCAATGTGAGACTTTCTCCTTTTGTTTTCTCACATAATCCCTATCATCATACTCTACTCCACCCACAGTGCTATGTCCATGACTTACGCTCATGTATTGCGTGAGGGTTGAAAAGGTTGAAGCGCGTTAAAAAGTATGAACCAATTGCTTGGCTGAAACCGGTGTTGTGCATGATGGGAGCATTTTGTGTGACGAAAATGAAGCATGGCCAAACTATATGATTTTGTAGGGATAAGCTTTCTTTGGCTATGTTATTTTGATAAGGCATAAACTGCTTGGTTAGCATGCTTGAAGTATTACTATTTTTATGTCAATATTAAACTTGTATCTTGAATCTTTTGGATCTGAACATTCATGCCGCAATAAAGAGAATTACATTGATAAATATGTTAGGTAGCATTCCACATAAAAATTTCTGTTTTTATCATTTACCTACTCGAGGACGAGCAGGAATTAAGCTTGGGGATGCTTGATACGTCTCCAATGTATCTATAATTTTTTTATTGTTCCATGCTATTATATTATCTATTTTGGATGTTTAATGGGCTTTACTATGCACTTTTATATTATTTTTGGGACTAACCTATTAACCGGAGGCCTAGTGCAAATTGCTAATTTTTGCCTATTTCAGTGTTTCGCAGAAAAGGAATATCAAACGGAGTCCAAACGGAATGAAACCTTCCGGAAGAGTGATTTTTGGAACAAACGTGATCCAGAGGACTTGGAGTGGACGTCAAGAAAGAAGCAAGGAGGCCACGAGGCAGGGAGGCGTGCCTGCCCCCCTGGGCGCGGCCCCCACCCTCGTGGGCCCCTGCAGCTCCACTGACCTACTTCTTCCTCCTATATATACCCATATACCCCGAAAACATCTAGGAGCACAATAGGCCGAGAGTTCCGCCGCCGCAAGCCTCTGTAGCCACCAAAAACCAATCGGGACCCTGTTCCAGCACCCTGCCGGAGGGGGGATCCCTCACTGGTGGCCATCTTCATCATCCCGACGCTCTCCATGACGAGGAGGGAGTAGTTCACCCTCGGGGCTGAGGGTATGTACCAGTAGCTATGTGTTTGGTCTCTCTCTCTCTCTCTCTCTCTCTCTCTTGTTCTTGATTTGGCACGTCTTGATGTATCGCGAGCTTTGCTATTATAGTTGGATCTTATGATGTTTCTCCCCTCTACACTCTTGTAATGGATTGAGTTTTCCTTTTGAAGTTATCTTATCGGAGTCTTTAAGGATCTGAGAACACTTGATGTATGTCTTGCATGTGCTTATCTGTGGTGACAATGTGATATTCATGTGATCTACTTGATGTATGTTTTGGTGATCAACTTACGGGTTCAGTGACCTTGTGAACTTATGCATAAGGGTTGGCACGCGTTTTTGTCTTGACTCTCCGGTAGAAACTTTGGGGCACTCTTTTAAGTACTTTGTGTTGGTTGAATAGATGAATCTGAGATTGTGTGATGCATATCGTATAATCATGCCCACAGATACTTGAGGTGACATTGGAGTATCTAGGTGACATTAGGGTTTTGGTTGATTTGTGTCTTAAGGTGTTATTCTAGTACGAACTCTATGATAGATCGAACGGAAAGAATAGCTTCGTGTTATTTTACTACGGACTCTTGAATAGATCGATCAGAAAGGATAACTTTGAGGTGGTTTCGTACCCTACAATAATCTCTTTGTTTGTTCTCCGCTATTAGTGACTTTGGAGTGACTCTTTGTTGCATGTTGAGGGATAGTTATATGATCCAGTTATGTTATTATTGTTGAGAGAACATGCACTAGTGAAAGTATGAACCCTAGGCCTTGTTTCCTAGCATTGCAATACCGTTTACGCACACTTTTATCATTAGTTACCTTGTTGTTTTTATATTTTCAAATTACAAAAATCTATATCTACCATCCATATCGCACTTGTATCACCATCTCTTCGCCGGACTAGTTCACCCATACAATTTTCCATTGTATTGTGTTGGGGACACAAGGGACTCTTTGTTATTTGGTTGCAGGGTTGTTTGAGAGAGACCATCTTCATTCTACGCCTCCCACAGGTTGATAAACCTTAGGTCATCCACTTGAGGGAAATTTGCTACTGTCCTACAAACCTCTGCACTTGGAGGCCCAGCAACGTCTACAAGAAGAAGGTTGTGTAGTTGACATCAAGGTTGAATCCGCCATGGGCGGCGCCGTCGATAGCCAGGCGAGGGAGCGCATCACCAGGGTTGTGGCGACAACGAGAAGCTGGCCGGCGACCCGACGCTCTGCTGGCTCCAGGCAGCTTGGCGGCCATGGCCGCCAGGTGGATTCATCATCCCCGCGCGAGACGCCGCCTCTGCCTGGTCCACCGCCGCTGCCTTGTCCCGGGCCCTCTTGGCGTTGAGCCTGTTCAACCGGTCAGAATCCACGGCTACGAGGCTGGCCGGAGTTGCACTAGCAGCAAAGCCTCAGGTGTAATCGAGATCGACGTTCTCGCGCATTCCTGGACAAACCATGGGGTCAGGGCGATGCACACGAATGCGGGCAATCGGTAGGACAAGGTTTGGGCGTCGGTTTCGTGCTTACCTCGTCGGAGACAACGGCGATGAGCCGGCAGCGAGGCTTGACCTCTGGTGGTCGTGGACTTCAAGGGGGATACAGGCTCGGTGAAGTTTTCCAGGTGGTTCATCGGCGTGTGGTGGTTCATGTGGTGGCAGTGGCTTGTCGTGGGGGTCTCTGGCCTCGCCGGAATCAAACCGGCAATGGCTAGGTCACTAGAGGAGCTAGGTGGTTGGTCCCGGGGGCAGCCTAACGGCGAGAGAGGTTGTGGCCATGGGGCTTTTGGAGAGAGGGCAAGGGTTATTTATTGGGCATGGGCACGGGGGTTGGCGACCTCGGAGATCGCAGACATGGGATCATGGGCGTGTGGCATCGGCGGTAGCGGAAGGTTAGGGACGATGTGTGGGTCCCGCTCGTCAGCGACAGAGAGGAGAGAGAGGGGACACGGAGCTGTGTGGGCTGGCTAGCTGTGCCGTGGCCTGGCTCGCTCGGCTGGCCTTTTTATTGTTATTTTATTTCTTTTCTGTTTTTCTCTTTTCCATTTTTGTATTCTTCTGCCATTTCCATTTGATTTTGATTTTGAATTTTCTTTGAAAAATAAACTTGCTCTAAATTCATTTATTAATATTTGTGAACATGTCAACATGTTATTTGAGTATTTTGGTAAAATATTTTCCGCACTTTATTTCTAGGCATTGTTTAAATATTCTTTTTGAATATTTTATTTTTGAAAGTAGTTTTTCTTCTGTTTTTCTTCATCTTGATTTTCTCTTGTCACTTATTCATTTGTTTGGATATTGTTCTTATTATTTTCCCCTTTAGGATTTATTTTCTCTTGAACCCTTTTAGGATTTTATTTAGTTTATGGTTTTAGTTGTTTTGGTTTCGACTAAATGCTAGCTAGGTTTCTATTTGTTGCATAAGGTTTTCAACCTTCTTAAGCATACAGTCAATCAATCACAAGCAAATCCTAGGCAATGTTAGCTAACAAGAGAGCAAACAAAGGATTTTCTAGAAAAAAATCTAATTCTCTGTGAAAATTTTAACATACCAGACTTGGGGAAAGAATAACAACATGAAAAATCTAATTCCCTGTGAAACTATTAAGCATACATACAATCATATCTTTGTGTACGCGAAGTTGATTCCCAAGTATTTTCAAGGTGCACACCCTCTTAGTAGTGTGGTTTCCTTGTGGACAATAACAACATGAAAAGAATTGGCAATGCCTCTTTTTTCCTTTTGCTAGTAGAGGGGAATCTAACCATCCATGCATTCTTCCATGTCATGAAAACCAAAAACTTTAAGAGCGTAAATGCTCTTTCACACCCGAGCTGCACCAAGAAGGGATATAGGGGAAGGAGGGAGGGGAGGGGGCAGAGCCGACGGGGACGAATCCGCCATGCTACCACCATCTCGGGGCTTGGCATGGCTTCACCGGCCAGCTCTCCGGCGGCGGCGACACGGGAGTTGGCTGAGGGAGGCTTCCCGGTGGTACGGCGACCAGGGTTCCCCGTGCCGCCCAGGGAGGACGACGCGGCATATCCTATACTCCATCCATTCCAAAATATATTGCTTTTTCTATTTCCGTGCTTCAACTTTGACCATAAATTTAACCCAGGAGACCGACTGTGGCGGGAGAAAAAGTTATACCGGTGAATTCGTATTTAAAAGAAGTTTTCAATTATATAATTTTCTCTCCCACCGCAATCGGTCTCATTGTTCAAATTTATGGTCAAAGTTGAACCTCGGAAAGCACGGGCGCACTATATTTTGGAATAGAGGGAGTATATTATATGCTCTCACACATACTCCGGATCAGCGAGATCCCCAAACAATAAACCACATGTCACAAAAATGTCCTCAAATCCAAACCAATACTCCCTTTCTCTCAGTTTACAGGGCGTGCGCGTACCCCTAGGTCATCAATTTGACCAACCTAATACAAGGCATATATTATAAAAAAAATACATCAATATAAACTTCAGATGTTCTATTTTCAAAAGGTATAATTTTTGTGTTATATAGTTTATATTAGGATGAGAAAATTGACAACCTAGATATACATGTAGGACTTGTAAACTGAAACGGAGTGAGCATGACCAAGCAACCACGGTGGGACATCGCTGCCACCGGGGATACGCCCATCCACTGCACAATCAACGACAAAGGATCACTCGATAATCCCGCATGGCCGCGCACCATTCTACGTCAGCGTTCGGAGAGCCAGTACCTCATCCTCCGCGTCTTCCCTCCTTAACATCCAACACCACAACTTAGCACGAGATCATCCTTCTGTCAAGACTCACTCGTAAGATGAGAAAGGAGGAAGAGGGACACTGCACTGGGCGCCCATCATGCCCATGACGTCTGGCCAATAGAGCATCTGCTTCCGTCCATGTGGACTCGGACCCTCTCGTGACGCGCCCCACAGGGAATCTCTCCTGGCATGTTCTCCATGCAAGAAATGACACTAGTGCTCTAGGAAAGAACATCAGTACTCAGAAAAGTTTTTTTCTGCAACACTAAAAAAGGTTTTAAATAGATTATTTTTTTTCTATTATTTTATTATTTTATTTGTTATTGGTTTATGGAATTCTTTTCCATTGTTTTATTTGTTATTCAGGCGGGTGCACGTGATCTGGAGAGCCATCCTCAGTTCGTAGAAAAGAAGTCAGAGAGAGACAAAATAAAAAGGAGAGTTTCGTTCCGTAGCCAAAGCAAGGTCACGCACGCTGCACGCGTCGGTAGTACTAGCATGCATCAGTCATCAGGTCAACGTTCAACCCTCAGCAGTCAAGCAGTCGCCCAAGTGGATTTAAATAATTCTGCTATGCGACCGATCCAGCCCAGCAGCACGAGAGCGCGCATCCTTTTTCTCTTTTAAAATCGGCATTAGCATGCCTTTCCGTTTTGCGGCTGAGGCAGCACTACTGCGGCAGCACACGTCCCATATTCTCCTTTGACCAGCCCACACGTCTTCCTCCACTATATAACCCGCCGTCTCCCCCTCTCCTCGTCTCATCCGAACTTCCACCTGCACCAACAAACGACAACAACATCATACTCAAGCTCAAGATCACTTCCAACTCTAGCTCACTCTCGAGTCTATGGATCACTTCGATTCCTTCGGGTCGACGGGCATGGACGCCGTCTGGATGGGGTCTTGTGGCTGGCCGGCGGCCGCGGCGACGACGGGCGGGGAGCAGGAGGCGGTGGACCTCCGGAGGGGGCCGTGGACGATGGAGGAGGACGCGCTCCTGGCCGGCCACATCGCCGCGCACGGCGAGGGCCGGTGGAACGAGCTGGCCTGCGCCGCGGGGCTGAGGCGCACAGGGAAGAGCTGCCGGCTCCGGTGGCTCAACTACCTCCGCCCCGACGTCCGCCGCGGCGACTTCACCCCGCAGGAGCAGCTGCTCATCCTGGAGCTCCACTTCCGGTGGGGCAACCGCTGGTCCAGGATCGCGCGGGAGATGCCGGGCCGGACGGACAACGAGATCAAGAACTACTGGCGGACCAGGGTGCAGAAGCACGCCAAGCAGCTCAAGTGCGACGTCGACAGCCGCCAGTTCCGGGACGTCATGCGCCACCTCTGGATGCCGCGCCTCATCGAGAGGATCCAGGCCGCCGCCGCCACGCCCGCGCCGAGCCTAGAGCACGCGGCGTCGCCCGTGTGCCCTCTTAGTGTCGCGCCGGCTTGCCGCGGCGGCGTCGGCATGTGCCATTCGCCTGAGACGACGACGGTGACCACGTCAAGCACGGCTGGTTCATCGGTGTCTCTCGAGGTGCATTTCCCGTCGAACCAGCTTGTCTTGACGGCCGGCAGTGCGACGAACTGGTCAGGCTCAGGCAGCGAGCAGTGCGGCAGCGCCAGCGCGAGGAGCGATGACATGTTCGACGAGAGCTGGTCGGAGCTCCTCGCTCGTGCGTGCGACGACGGCGCGGACTCTGTGGTGTTCCCGGACTTCGAATTAGGAGAATCCAGAGACGACAAGTGGAGCCTGGAAGACATCTGGATACAACACCACTACTGAACTACTCCTACTGATCAATTAGATGTACTGTGCTACGTCAGCTACCTCGATTTTATTAACGACCAGATTTATTGTAGTATGATCTGTTTGATTGCCAATCAACACAGTTTAACAAAATGGAAGGGTGCTCTGAATTCTGATATATGCCTCCTTGTACGGTCAATCTTATATCTTATATTTACTAATTGGAGGCACCATACGAGTAACCATGTTAATCCTCGGTAACTAAGGAAACTAGCCATCCGATAGCCAAATTAAGTATTTTACACCGTTAGATGCGATGCCTCGAGGAGTACTTGAATTTTGTCTCACCTCAAACCACCTACAGTGAAAAAAATAGTTCACGAAAAAATATAGCAGGAGTCCTTGAATTCTATCCCACCTTAAACCATCTACGGCATAAAATTCCTAAAAAAATCTACAATAAAAAAATAGTTCAAGAAAGAAATACAGCGAAAGAAAAGAGAATCCATCGCTGGCAATCTCCTTCCTCCACTGATCCAACCCTCCCACGTACAGTCTAAAAAAACAACCAACAGACCGAGCCCTAGCGCTGCTTCTCCTAATCCAGTTCTCCTCCCGTCCATCTCCTGAAAAAGAGAGCTCTCCTCCCTTCCAATCTGAATCCCAAGAAGTTAACCCCACCAAGGCAACAAACCCTAGCGCTCCTACTTCTCCTCCTGTCTAATCTGCTGTCTTCCATAGCAGACCTCTAAAACGATCCAACTAGCTTCTCCCCATCCCCTTCCTCCATGATCTTTGAATCTCTACTACCCTAACCTTTTAACCCTTTAGCTGCCATGCCCCGGTCAAACTGCAATGAAGTGGAGGAGGAGGTATTTTTGGATTAGTAGATGAGTCAGACCAAACTGAAATGGAGTGGAGAAGGAGGTATTTTTGGATTAGTAGATGAGTCAGATCTAGGAGGAGGAGGACTGTACTAAGGACAGTTTCAAACAGATCAGGAAGCAGCTACTGTCAGGCGTTCATGAGGCCGCCAAGAAAAGGAGCTAATGTGTACAGATGGCACAACTATTCAAAACATTGTAAGTGATACACAACATTGCTTCTGACTTCTCAAACCCGACTAATTGTTCCCCTAAATACATCTCACGGTTTGGTCTTCTATCTACATGTGTTTTATTACATATACAGACTGTTGTAATATAATTTAATGTTCCATATTACTAGAGGGACTGGAATCTGTTGGGGACAACTTTGCAGCTGTATGAAATTTGCTCGCGATAATTTGTAGGCGTCTTCCTGAATAATACTAATTAACTGATATTTCATCTGGGCAACTATATTTTTGACACACACAATTTTTTTCCATCATACTTTAGCTTTCTAACTATTTTTTGTGGAAACAGACCTGAGTTGTATTAGTGGAAATCAGAGGACCATGTCCTCTGTTGCGAGTGTCCCATGCAGTTCGACAACTACATCTGCAACAGCAGCGAGGTGTCTTCTTCTTTTTTCTTCTTCGTGGAGTCAATTTGCTTTCCTAAGTATCAGTTCTATCTGTCGAGATGACTACCATGCATCTTTTATCTTCCATAAAGATTTATTTTATAAATTCTCTCCTTTTTGTTGCACTAATTTTCTGATTGGTTGAAATATACCATTTATTTATTTAAGTGAAATAATTACTGGTGGTTATTGGTTCACAAACTTTTACTTACCTAAGTACTCCTTTTGTGCATCCAGGTTATGTTACTGGAACATATATAGTTGCTCTTCAATGTGATCTGGCAATTTGAAATTGCATGTAAAGTATACATTGGTTTAATCTTCAATATAATCTTTCTTACTACATAGACTGTTTGTAACTAATGTGGAAATAAGGAATTCATGTATTGTGTTTCACGAACTACAATTGTACGGGCTGATTATATTGTTTTTTACTTCACATCAGATGAGTCTGATAATTTCCTACTCGCTCTGTGTTGATTCAAAACATTCTGGATGTTGTCACTGCAGTAGGTACGGGTTGCATACAAAATGCATTACTGATTGAATCTGGACGTTCTACCAATACCACAAAAAATTTAAGTTGTGCATTTCTCTGTCTGTTCCTCTACCTTTTAGCAGAAAGTTTGCTTAATTTTTTAATAGTGAGATAGTTTCTATGGATATGCTTAATGATGGGCTGTCTTCGGGGATCCGTGAGCAAGGTTGGAACATCCGGTAATCAGATCGATCCATTCTTCCATAGCAAAATGATCATACAGCGGATGGTATCATGCTATTTCGCATAAACAAACAACACTAGAGTGTTTTATGGTCTTCCCATATGATTAGGTCTGTTATATAGAACTCGAGCTCGGTTCAAATTTTCAGTGTCAATGACAAGGATATGATAGTCGTGAGAAGGGACGAAGTCAAGGTATGTGTCATTAATGTCTACTGTTATATGCTTGCCAATTATGTATGTAGAATTCAACTTAGGTTGAGATGCCCACAAAAACAAATCCGAGCCATCTATTTGTGGACATATTTTTCGCAATGGCTGGGTTAAAAAAGAAAAGTCAATCTTATTAGACTCGGACTCGCATGTATTCTTCGATGAGAAGTCCAGCAAGCACAATTCCTCCTGATTCCACCCCTTCATCCATTTTGCATGTGGCTGGGCAATTGTTTATACAGATACGTAGGTTTTCTGGAAAATAATTCGGTATATATTAGAATATTACTACATTCCAAAGATATTTTGTAGGCCACCAAATCTCCATAATAATTGGTTCTCCAAACATATGACCTGCTATTTCTATCACTAATTAATTTATAGAAAAACATAGTAAGTTTCAAAACTATTGCAGAACATATTTACTGTAGATATATTACGCTAACTATTTGCTATACAGATGCAAGGCTTCCTTTTTTTCCTTCTTCAATGCATGTGGCTGGGCTACTTTCCATGCAGATATTTAGTTGTTTTGTCAATAATTGGTACATGCTTTTTAATAGTATATTCCAAAAATAAGTACTACTTCTGTCGATCATGGATATGTTTTCACTTTGGTCAACCATAGGGTTTGTTAAATACACCTTCGGTGCGTAATTTATATCCTAGCTGGTATTATCTATAAACAAAAATAGGTTTGATAATGTATCTGTTTTCAAGAGTTATCATATAACAGGATGGTGTACATGTGTTTACTTTTTAAAGAACGAAGCATAACACCCCCGCGGCTGCATCCATTGATGCATACAACTCTCAGTTAGTTATTGCAAAGTTTTGAATGTCCAAACGTGATAATTGAAATAAAGGCCGCAGTAGGCGCTCATAGACAAAGATAACAACAACAATCGAAAAGTGATAGGACAAAGTATATCAATGATCATCCAATTTTGAAGTATACTACACTAATTGTTTATGATATAAATGCAATGAAGTACTTTCGAGGTCCATGTTACCTAAAAATTAGCACAAACAACATAAGTTTTAAAAAATATGTTTTGCAGAAATCCCTTCCCTCTCTCTAATTAAAGTATAACATCTAACAAACATCAATCTAAAAAAATTAAAAGGTAACTAGAAATTCCAGAAATTGTACATTAGTCCAAATTAGAATAGTGTTATTGTAGTTGTATATGATACCTTTCTAATAGGAATGAAGGACATATTATGTGTTTAATAAAATAAGTTATCAAAAGGAATTTTTCTTATTTCCAAATTTTGCAATATTTCACAAAAACAATTATATATATATTTATACATGTGAAGTTGTCAAAATTTCTAGCCCGTGCAGAAGCACTGGTTGATGACTAGTGGTAGTAATACGAATTAACATAGGACCATTACTTCCAGAAAAGAAAATTGGGAGAGTTCACTGAAATTTGAAATGTTTCGGTCAGTCAAGTAATACGTGTTTTTTAAGCCCAAACCTATTTGTTCTACGGCGTTTTCATTAATATAAATCAAACAAGTATGATATGTACAAAAGAAGAAGGAAAAGAAATGAAAAACAAAAAAACAGAGCTTATTATCCAATGCCAGTTCTTGTGACTATCATGGCCAAAGCCCAATTGCTATTTTGCCAGTGTAGTTCATCGTAGATGTGCACCAATCCATTCTTGCAAAACCAGTAAGTGATTTGCTTTGATCCCGTGCTCCAGCAGCTTTAAATCCTGTTTTAGCTTAAACTTTTAGCAATTCACACTAGGAAGCTCATTTCTGAAAACTTTCCCATTCCTTTGGATCCAGATGTTCCAGCAGTCCTGTATGACTACTTCTGTAGCAATCAGGGGGGAGCAGTTGATGTGCCAATAATATATCATCCCAGACTGAAATGCCAAGCTTCTTTGAGGGGAGAATGTTGCTCCAACAATCTTGGGAGAAGCAACAATCCCAGAAAAGACGTCTCGAAGTTTATTCTGTGCTTTCATTGCAAAATACACAATCATAGTACTCTAAGTGGAAGGATTTTCTTCAAAAGATTTTTAGAGTTAAATCTATCATGTAGAAGTAGAAAAAAAAAGATCTTGTGTCTGAGCAAGCATTTCCAGATCCACTTAAATATTATGTGCTCATCTTCCTTTGGGCAAAGATTATGATACATTTTAACTCAAGAAGATTTAGCTCTCTATCTCTAGCACTTCCAAAGATCCTTAGCATGCTGCAGCTTTTTAAATTCTATCATATTCTGAATAAACTGGTTGTAAGCTTGAGCAGACAGAGGGGTGTGAAAGAATTAAGTGGGTTCTTCAGAGTTTATCCAGCAGGCCACGGTTTATTTATCATTTGTTACAAAGGAATGTAGCTGTGGAAACTTTTGCCATAAAGGTTAGTCACACCAATTATCTTGCCATAGAAGAGTAGCTCTCCCATTGCCTAATTGACAAATTGCATTCTGTTTTTATAGTGACAGTATTTCAGGTGGTTTTCCCACCAGCTTGATCCTCCTAATTTAGCCCCAAGAAGAAGGCTAGTGTAGTATTTTCCCAGATCAGACTAATCCATGGCAGATGCTTCGTATTAAGAAATTTTTGGATGTTCTTCATCATAATAGCTTTGTTGTGCAATAACACATCTAATAATACCAAGGCATCCTTTCTGCCTAGGAGTAGTAACCTTATCATAGGAAATCAATGCAGGCCCTGTATTTTCCTGTCCAAATTTCATTTAGAAGAAATGTCTCAAATTTTTGTTAATCTGGTCGATAATGGCTGCTGGGAGAGGTAAAGTGCTCATAAGAAGATGGGGAGAGCAGAGAAAACATATTTTTTAAATGCAAGAATTTGAAGGTTAAGGTTGATGAGCTCAACAAGTCTGAGGAAAAAGTCACTGAAGAGAATCTGCAGCTGAACCTTCACATGTCTGATCTCAAGAAGGGACATGAGAATCTCATAAAACGTAGGGATGATCTCAAGCTCCAGGTTGCTGGTCAGTTGAAGGCACTGGAGAAGAACAAAGAGAAGTTGAAGTTGATCCATGACATCTTGAAGGAATGAGGTAGATGAGTAGATGAAGATGAAGATGAACTGGGTAGATGAAGCAGAGTATGCTTTGCTAATCTTTTGTGAAGAATGGTGGTTTAATGAAGTGTAATGTATGGATGTAGTAGTTGTGAACTATGTTGAACTCCACTATGCTATGGTGTGTAGCTAATGTTGTAATGCAAGAACCTCTTAATTATGCAGCTGTAAGAATCTATGGTTATGCTCAAGTATGCTTTGTTAGATGGCTCAAGTTATTTATCTTCATCTATGTTGCTTTGATAGATGGTTGTTAGACGTGTTTGAAGTTATACATATCATGATATATGTTGCTCTGATAGATGGATGATAGATGATGGTTGAATTTATATATATCTTGGTAGATGGATGATACATAGTCTGGTGGTTTGGGTTCCGTCGACGCCGAGCCACCCTAAACAGACAAGTTTGGTGGTTAGGGTTCCGTCGATGCCGAGCCACCCTAACCGAACAAGTTTGATGGTTAGGGTTCCGTCGACGCCGAGCCACCCTAAACCAGACAAGTTTGGTGGTTAGGGTTCCGTCGACGCCGAGCTACCCTAAACCAGTCAAGTTTGGTGGTTAGGGTTCCCTCGACGCCGAGCCACCCTAAACCAAGCAAATTTGATGGTTAGGGTTCCGTCGACGCCGAGCCACCCTAAACCAGTCAAGTTTGGTGATTAGGGTTCCCTCGACGCCGAGCCACCCTAAACCAAACAAGTTTGATGGTTAGGGTTCCGTCGACGCTGAGCCACCCTAAACCAGACAAGTTTGGTTGTTAGGGTTCCCTCGACGCCGAATCACCCTAAACCAAACAAGTTTGATGGTTAGGGTTCCGTCGACGCTGAGCCACCCTAAACCAGACAAGTTTAGTGGTTTTTCTTCTGCACTTTTCGGTTATTTTTTCTTTTCTTTTTTTGTTTTGCTTTCTTTTGTTTCTTCGTGGTTTTTTTGTTGCTTTTCCTGTTTTCTTCGCTTTTCACCGGTTTTCCTTGTTTCTTTCTTCGTTTTTTTGGCCTTTTCTATTATTTCTTTGTTTCTTTCTAGGTTTTCATCCCTACTAACAGTACATCTTTTGTTTTCTTTGTTTCTTTCATGGTTTTCATTCGGTTTTTTCTTTGTTTCTTTATCGGTTTTCGTTGTTTCTATTTTTTTGCACTGCTTTTCTATTTCTTTTTTGGTTTTATTTAGTTTTTCTTTCTCTTTTGGTATAGAACATGAACATATTTTTATACGTGTTTAACATTTTTTTAAATACATGAATAAATATTCGTATACATCTGAAAACATTTTGCCTATACTTGTTGAACATTTTTTCAAATGCATGGTTAACATTTTCCAAACATATATTTTAGTGTCAACTTTTTTCATACGCATTCTACATTTTTCAAGAAAAAAATTATATAGGCACTTACATTTTCCAAATACATGATTAGCATTTTTTTGAAAATTTACATTTTTGATGTCTAGTGTTTTAGACACACATTGTACATTTTTTGTGTGCATCTGGAACATTTTCTAAATACATGTTTAACATTTTTCAAATACATTAGTAACATTTTGGAATATATATATTTTTATGTCTACTTTTTCCCAACACATTTTAGAAATTTTCATACACTAAAAAGACTTTTTATATACATGTTTATCCTTTTTTAAATACATGATTCTCATATTTTTCGTTTATATGTTTTGATGTCTACTTTTTCCCTTCACAATATGCAATTTTCATATACATTATTAACATTTCTTTTATACACATTTAATAAAAAAAATCAAATACGCGATTAATTGTTTTCATTTTTGTGTATAAAGTGTTTTTATAATAGATATATTTAGAATATTTATAAATATAAGAAAAAATAAAGAAAAAAAGAATGCGAATATGAGAAAGCACACTAAAAAAAGTGGTGAAGTAGTCCATGGCAGGGCGGCCCATAGTTCCGGTTACTTGAAGCAAGGCTGGACTAGGTCTCACTACAGGACAACCCAGCAAGCGGCGGGGGGGGGGGGGGGGGGGGGGGGGGGGGGGAGGAGGGGACCGGCCCACATGACTGTCTGCATGAGCCTGCTTTTGCTAGGCGGCGCAACGAGGAGGAGTTATCTACCACGGTGAACTGAGTGTAGCTAAGATGATTAGGTTCCTTGTGGAACCAACCTATCAGGATTCATGTCCTAGAATTGGCATTGGTGTTCGTATTTTTTGGGACTTATTTCAAATCTTCCGTTCAGCGGGAGGAGACATTCCTGGCTACGAAGGTCTGCGTGGCAAGTTCGTCAATCGCAAAATATTGTGCTGGCTAAATCTTTTGGAGGTGCTCATAGGAATAGTACGTGTATGTATGAGCGTCCGCGTGTGTTAAAGAAAAGGAGGTCTCCGTCCACGAGAGCGCGTGCGCAGCGGGAGAGTTGGATTCTTCCTTGGGGATCGAACATCGAAGTGGTGTGCGAATCATGACGACTTCAATCGGCCCTAGAGTCCTAGAAGTGGTGTGCTAAAACGCGTGTGGTATCTGGATTTGGCTGGCCCTAGAGTCCGAATCACGATCAGGCCTTTCCTCCCATCACGTGAAACCCGGCCAGGATGAAGCCACGTGCCATCACCAATCTCAAAGCATCTTCAATCTTCAGCTTTCCCAAAGCTATTTCCCAGGAAGCCGATTGGGCAATCTTTTTACATTCTGTATTTTCTTGTTTGCGAATCCAGGATTTATATTCTATTTGCAATATCGTACCATCCACGATTTTTGTTCTCCAAAACTACACAATTATAACGGCTAAATGGCTAATGGCTACTGGTTGCTAGCTTTTTTGTGGTTTGTTGAGTCATGCTCCATGAAAATTATTAGGAGTTCAGCCGACCTGTTGATTAAGCGAGGAGCGAACGATGACCCTGAGAGTTGGTGAGGAGACAGATTGGCGATGATGATGTGGAGCAGGAGAGCGGGCCGTAGAGGGTGGCGAGGCCGGCAAGGGAGGCATCCGCGACGTGGAGCACACCTAGGGTGTCGAGGTCCTCGAGCTGTACCATGGGAAGAAGTCGTGCTTGTCACCAGTGTACTCGCAGCTCACCCCGTACCCCATGGTCGTGTCCCCAGCTCTTCCTCCTCCAGTGGCAATTCGGATGCGGCGATAGAGGGGGGAAGCTCCGGTGAAAGCTTCTCCCTCACCAGCGAACTATCATGAAAGATGTGAAAATCGTGAATAAAGAGATTATGTGTGGTTTCATGGGGAATAGCTTTGAGGAAGATGAAGATGATTTGAGATTGGTGGTGAAACGTGGCTTCATCTTGGTTGCGTCTCACATGATGGGTGGAAAGACCCGGTCGCATAAGAATTTTTCCAAAAATCACGAGCGTGCTTTTTTGGGTCGAGTCAGCAACAACCACAACGACGGCAGTCGGGTGGGGGGAGGGGCGTGAGGTGGGGAAATTCATGAAGTCCTTCACCCTAGAGCCGAGGGGGAAGACACATAGGGGCGTCAAGGAGGTACGAGGTGAATTGTTTGCCTTTTGGGGGTAGCCAACCACACCTGATTTGAAACCTGTAGGCATTTTGACATGAAACAAGCAAGCAAAAGTATTGAGCATGTAGGCAATATCAATTGGTTGGTATACAATTTGGGCAAAATCGTTTAACAAGCCGGTAAAATCACTATAATTATTGCTCGATGTTGTTTCCGTCATGTACTGACTTGATCAATATTTGATTATGTCAGTGTGGTTGTGTTCAATATCCATCTTCTCGCATTGCACGGAATGGTCAAAAACCCCTACTACCTCATATTTATCTCAAGTTTTCAAGCAAGGGGTCGCACAAAGTGTAAGATGCTTATTCCTGCCGAGGCACATTTTTTCAAGTTAATTCTTATCGCTATAATAATGTGTGTCACATGCGCTTTTTATACATGGTAGTTTGTCTTTCCTTTTGGTGCGTACATAAAGGCCTAATAGACAACATCAAACTAGGCAATGCATATGGGGTAGGCGTTGAGTAACTCTTAATCATTTCTCGTGCCTAGGTGAGAGGTAATTCTCAATTCCCATTTCGGCTCAACATCTAACGCCTTTTCAAAGACTTGCTTATTTCCATGTTCTAAGTGACCAGAATGAATTGTTGACTTTCAGTTATTGTTTTCTTCGTCACCAGGCTAGCTATTACTAGGGCTAGTAGATATACATGACAATAATTCAAACTCAACTTCAAACTAATCAATGAATTGCATAGTGTACATTGCACAAAAGAACTTGTAATATGATTGCATTTTTTTTGTTTCATGTTTATTATTCAAATAGCCATATTTTTAGTAGAAAACTTTGCTAGTGCCTGAAATCCACATGGAGGCCCTCGCTAGGGAAAACAGCCGCGTCATTTGGGTGACCCGTTCGAGGGGGTGTGCCTGCCCGAACCCTACTCTTTCCCCGGGAAAAGGTCCCACGCCTCGACACTCATGGAGTATTTTCCCGTCGTTTACCTCGCGCGATCTGGTCGCGCCGCCTCGCTCTGCCTCCCTCGCCTGTGCCTTCCATCCCTCTCATCCTCCCTCCCCTGTATACCACTAAATGATCATCCCAAGAAGAATATCTCCCCCGTCGAAAAGGAAGGGAATTATGTGTCCTGAAATTCCCCTGACGGGATTTAGTACCCTGGGTGTTCTTCCTTGAGCCACCAAACAAAGCCTTGGGGATTTTTACAGCTTTGAGAACTTTTATGTGTCCCCCCGTAAAAAAAAAGAGAACTTTTATGTGTCTCAAAATGGAATGAAAGCATGGCCATCAAGAGAAGAAAACAGTCTTGCTTGCGACTGCTCGTTTTCTTTGTGACACGGATGCTAAAAAACAATACTCCGTACTTCAAAAAGGGAAATGGAAATTCGGCCGTAGGGGTTGGGCCACGGAGGCCACGGGACGGAACGAGAGGCCGGGGCGCGCCGCGGCCTTATCCGCACCGCACCACACCTTGACGTCCCGCCACGCCGACCGCGCAATGGGCCACCAATGGCCACCACCGCCGCCGCCGCTCTCTCCTGCTCCTGCTCCCGTTCCCCGTCCCCGTCGCCTTCCTCCACGCTCCTCCTCCGGCGAACCGTCTCCGACTTCCACCGCCGACCTGCCCATGCCGGCGCCCGCCGCCCCCGCCTCGCCCCCTTGCACGGTGAGACCATTACGCCGCCGTCATATATCTGCTTATTCTCGGTCATACTGCGCGTCACATGCGTATGCTCCTCCCTCTTCTGTTGGATAACCGGCCGGCCGGTGCTGTGCGCGTGTGCAGTGGTGGACGACTCCAAGGAGGTGGAGACGAGGTCGGAGACGGACAGGCTGGTGGACGGCCTCAACTTCGGGGAGCTGTGCAACGACTTCGAGTGCATAAGCAGCCCGTACGTGGAGTCCACGGCCAGGCAGATCGCCAGGGACATCCTCGAGATCCGCCAGGACAACCGCGCCCTCAGCTGCTACGCCGTCGCCGTCAAATACAAGGTGCGTCTGCCTGCCTCCTGCAGCTCCCAGCGATCGACTGAATGATGGCCATTTTTTCGCCAATAGAATTTTTATCGATCAGAGTTCATCTCTAGCCTCTGCATGTTAAGATACACGGGGTATATATGGAGCCACTGTGTGAAATAACCCACATGGGTGAAGAAATGCTCGTTTTGTTAAATATCACATCATTTCTGGGTAGCCACAATGCCAACAAATCACTGCCACGGCAAACAGCAATAAGATAAGAGCACACTAGGGCACAGGGGTAGGATTTCATCGCCGCTCCTCTTCATCTTTGAGGTGAACATTTTCGAGCCCGTTAAGTAGCTCATGCAACCTACCAACTTTGGTCCAATTAGGTTGCTCCTGAACAAGATATTAGGAGCAGAGGCACTATGGACCACGGCAATGGTGTTCACGTAACGGTGCTCTCCTTGGCCATTTGTCCTTTCGAAACACACTTTGGATCCATCCTTGTTAAAAGAGCCATAGAGGGGGAACGGCTGGCCTTTGTCAAGCCAGCCCAAAAGTGAGAGTCACGAGGTTTCCATTCCACCCAAGACATGGCTTTGTAGCCATGGTGTTTTTTTATGGAGTAATTCCTACCAAAGTTGATAATATTTTATGGAGTAATTCCTACCTAAGAGCTTAAAAGTCCATTTAGTGAGTAAGACAATATTTTTTAAATTTCGATCATGGATTCCTAGTCCCCTTTGATCTTTGAGGCAACAAAGAATAGTTCATTTGGCCAGCCGATATTTATTTCGCTGGCTATCATTTTGGCAAAAGAATCTTGAGCGAACAGTCAATCCATTGTAAAATTCTACAAGAATCTTGAAGAAAGACATCATATACATGACCATACTGATACTACTCAAGACAAAATTAATAAGAACAAGACAACCGCCTGTCAAGAGGATCTTTACCCATGAACTACTAAGCCTCTTCTGAAACCTTTCTCCAACCTCTTCCAGTTTGAATTCCAAAGTCTCCAAAAATGAATATATGAATACCGAGGTAACAAGGATGGGGAGCTGCCACATGGCACAATCGATTAACTCAAAATATTGCTCAACAGCATCTACAAGACTACAACTTCCCAAAAGAAAAATAACATGCTCTTATGTAAATTACTCTCTTCAACCTAGAGGTTCCACAAGATCACACAGCGGGAGCATGAGGTTGCGAGCTTTCTCGAGGTCATGCTCCATAAAAAGAATCGTTACATCCACAAGGTTATGCACCATCCCATCAATCTGCATGTCAACTTTGGCACTTTCAGTTAGGATGACAAGCATGTAGGCAACCGTGTTAAAACTTAAAAAGAATCCGGGGCACTGGGCCCCTCTACGTCAAACCTTATTTTAGTTTGGTAAAGAACGTCAACATCATGATTGACCTCGATAGCCACACTCCCTCTAATACAAAGTTCTCAACCAAAGCACACCACTTGGGAGAGAAAAAGACAATTTGACTTCATCATAAGCTTTCTCAAAATCAATTGTAAAATTAACTCCACTCATCTTATTCCGCTGTAGGTTATGCATAGTCTCATGACATGACAGCCTCTTCTGGATGTCCCTCCCTTGCATAAATGTCGTCTGTGTACACCGAACCACACGATTAATCCGGTTATTGGCAACTTTAGTAAAAATAAATAAAGCTTACATTCAATAAGCAGATATGCTGATATTGTGTGATGAACTTATGACCAATAAACATATAAGTATACGATCCTATGAACAATGACCTTATATTTCTGTAAAGTACTACTCCCTCCGGTCCTTTATTGTTTGCGTTTTAGCTCCAGCCCGGATACCAAGGAAAGGAGCACTCAGCAAAATTTGGACTATTTTGCCCCTGAATTGCTACCGAGGAGATGCTGGTCAGTTACTCTGTGCATGCAAACGATTGGCCTGCAGCCATATATTCTCACGCCCACTCTCTCCATCTCTGCATGCGCGTCTCTCTCTCCTCTCCATCTCTATGCATGCGCCTCTCTCTCCCCGGTCTGCATGCATGCGCATCTCTCTCCTCTCCATCTCTCTGCATGTGCCTCTCGCTCTGTGCAAAATCTTCTTGGCATCGACGCCAATCTCTCACCCATTGCATGGCCTATGGGCAGGAAGAACACCGCGGCGCTTGAAACTGGTGGAGTTGGAGCCAAAGCAATTCGTTTACCGCCATGGCTGAAAATTTGAGCAGATGAAACCTTTTCGCCAAAATTTCGAACTCCCTCCAAGACTGAACAGCCTGCCATAGATTAGAAGCTCAAAATTTAGCTTACCGCCATGGCTGAAACTCAAAAGTTCTGTCTATAAATCTCAGCCCCAGCCATGAACAGAACGGCACAAAATTCTCTCCTCACTCTCTTTGCTCCTCTCTCTCTCTTCCCACGTGAATGCAATGGCTGTTTGATCGCTTTTCAACGCCCAAACCAACGACAGAAAATGAAGCCGCCGAGCAAAACAATGGCGGACGCGGAAGCGGCGGCAACGACGCTTCGCACGGCACGGAGGACGCAAGCGGAAGCAGGGGCAACGGCAACAGCAGCCAGCTCGCGGACGTGGAGGTGCAAGGCGGAAGTGCCGGCGCTGGTCCTAGCCGCACAGATCGAGTGCATGGCGCGGACGCTGAAGGCGGCAGTGGCGGCGCTCAAGCGCCTGGACGCCACCATTGTTCGGCTGCACGCCGTAGTCCACGAACGCGCCACCTTGCACGAGTGCGTCGCCATCCGCCAGCGGGAGCACGCCGCTGTGCACGCCGCCGTCAACGAGTGCGTCGCCGTCCGCCAGCGGGAGCACGCCACCTTGCACGAGTGCGTCGCCGTCCGCCAGCGGGAGCACGCCGCCGTGCACGAGTGCGTCGCCGTCCGCCAGCGGGAGCACGCCGCCATGCACGAGTGCGTCGCCGTCCGCCAACGGGAGCACGCCGCCATGCACGAGTGCATCACCGTCCGCCAGCGGGAGCACGCCGCCGTCCGCATGCGCGCCACCATCCGCAAGCGCAACGCCTGCCGGGAACACGCCGCCGTCCACGACCGCGCGACCCTCTGCGAGCGGGAGCACGCCGCCGTACGCGAGCTCACTGTCGTCCACCTCGAGCAAGCTATCCTCCGCAAGCAAGCTGTCGTCCATGGGCTGACTGTACAGGTTGGCTATCCTCCCACAGCCATGATGGGTGGATTTAATCCATGGAGGGGATGTGGAGTAGGCTGATGTGGAGTAAGAAGTGAAAGAGGAGAGAAGAGACGACGGGATGTGGAGTAGCCTACTGGGATGGATGGGATGGGAAGGAGAGGAATAGGTAGGAGGCTGCCTCGGCGAAGACGCGAACGTTGGAGAGAGAGATGTGAGTAACTGCACGCATGCATGCAATCGAATGGAAAGCAGGGACATAGCTGGAAACAGAAGCCAGAAAAAGCCAATGCGCAGAGCATTGTGGGAAAAACTGATTTTTCCAGAACGCAGACAATAAAGGACCGGAGGGAGTACTTCTATCTAGCTAGTGAATATGAATGTTAAGGTTTTGTTCAGAACGCTTGCTGTGGAAAAAGTTTGTGTTAGAATTCCCAACATGCCAAAGTATGTAAAACTGATGTGGTTTTGATTTCCATGCCTCGGTAGATGCACTTCCAGTGCATGAATGGGATTCTTGAAGAGTTCAGGTTACACGCATGCTATCATATCATTAGGTTGACATACTGCTTTCTTCTTTCAGGATCCTCTCAGGTCATTTGTTGGGCGTGAGAAGTACAAGAGGCCATTGTGGATCACCGAGGCCCTGGAAAAGCCCACAGTGGTAAGGACTGATCGAGCCTCATGCCATTACTTATTGTTCCACTCATATATGTTCACCACAAACAACTATCGGTTTAATTATGCATGTCGATGAACGCAAAATCATTTTCCTGCACCTGTTTCAAGCATGATGCCATCTAATCAACACTCTGGTTACTGCGTCAGACAGTCCAGGAAATGTCAATGCAATCCACGAGCACGCTGACCATCAAGTGGAAGCTGAGGGGGAAACCCAAGAACGGCTTCTTCGCGGCCGCGGGAGGGGAGCTGGTCGTCCGCGTCGACTCGCAGTTCGTCCTGAACCAGATCAGCGGGCAGGTGCTGGAGCACTTCGAGTCTTGGGACCTCTCCACGTCGTCCCCTCTCGCCCAGGCCTACTTCTGGTTTTCCAGGAGGGTTTACTCCACCGTGGAGGCCGGCAAGGACACGATCGAGGCTGCCAAGGGCGTGGCGTCGCGGCTGAACAAAGACGACAATCTGGAGGTCTATCCCGACCCCCTGGGAGATCCCACGAAGGTACATACTACATGATTCTTTTATGATCTGCATGCTGATTTCATGAGAAGTGAAGTTTGGTTATGCCGATTACTGACGGCTGTTATTGTCTGACGTTCATGATGCAGTTCTTTACGAGGCCGGATGATCTGAACCAGGACGTGGTTCAGATTGGGCTCTTCCTGGCCGTCCTCTACTTCATTGTACAGTTCCTGAAAACGACCCTGTGATGATGACTGTACTAGCTACGACTCGTGACTGAATTATTCGGAATAAGGTTGTGTGTATATACATACCCGTGTATCGATGTCTAACATACTCGTATAACAGGCATGCCCGCGCAGGCATGAGTTTTTGAGACTAGTCACTTGATGGTCAGTATGTTGCCATTGATCACTTGGTTGGTAGTGATTTCAGTGGCCAGGGTTGGGCACAGCCGAGCAAACACTTGGCACTTGTGGTCGCAACGAAGGAGCATCAGCCTCTGGCTCGCCCAAGCTCAGCAGCCACGCAGTTGCTGCCGCTGCTCGACCTATCAGTGACAGTGAGGTTGCTGCCGCTCCGCTAACGTCCGCGGTGGCTACGTGTTTTTCTACCTTGCGTCGCGATCGTAGCCGCACGTCGCAGGATCTCCGGCGTCTCCCGGTAAAATATCTCCGGCCCGGAACTTTCCATCGCTTCTCTGAAGAAGCTAGCGGAGCCACAGACATTGCCATCCAAGCTAGATTTTGTGCAAGCTGTATAGGTTTGCTGGCTAGACGCAGGCAGAATTCACACAACGTGGCGCACGCGCACGGTACAACCGCGATCGAGAAGCCAGTGGTGTCCTCTCGCGTGATGCTGATTCGTTTGGAGATGCTGGTTACTTTGTTCACTGGAGAGTGCAGAGCTGCCCTGAATTACGCTGCATCATGAAAGTGCTTTTTTTTGGAGGAAGCATCATGAAAGTAATTGAAGCATAACGTACTACGTAGATGAAGACAAAGCAGGCGCAGTAACCTTACTCGTTTCAGTCAGAAATTGAAGGAGAAGCATCTAAGATGCTGATTCCATCTACTCCTAATATCCATCGTGATACCTCAGGAGTCATCAACTAGTCACGGTACACACATGTGGCGACGACCTGTGGCCGTGTGTGGGCTCATAAGGTCCGTAGCCCACAAGTCGCCGGTGCAAGTGTCACACACGCTGTCCGTGGAACAGATGGAACAAGGGAACCGAGCAGGGCACCACACGATCAGATCTTCCGGCTACCCAAAACACCCTCAGCGGTGACAAGTACAGGATCCAGCGTCACCACAGAACCGCAGGAACTTCCGGGGGCAGCCACGTCCATTCTCAGAAGAAACCATCTCTCCCAGATAGCCGATATATACCACCAAGCAACCGGGATTTCCCCTCAAGCTCACCCACTCATCTGCTGCCGCTGCTTCAGAGAAAACACCGCTCTGCACACCACCAACTCACACCACCCGTTGGGGGTGTTACCTTCCAAAACTCCAGCATCCAATGGCGTTACGCCTCTCCGTCTCCTCGCCGCAGAGCACGGCCTCCTCGCCGGCCATCTCCTCATGCCGCCCCGCCGCCTGCGGCCGCTTCCTGGCCTGCGTGGCGGCTTCTCAGAAGAGGAGCCTGACGGTGGTGTCTGCCTCTGACGCAAGAGGAGTGGCTCCGGCGAAATCCGGCGGCTTGGAGACAGCCACGACGGGAGCCGGCGAGGTGGAAGCGCCCACAGCGGCGGTGGCGGTGACCGGGCAGGTCACGGAGGTCTGCAAGGACACCTTCTGGCCAATTGTCAAGGCAGCAGGGGAGAAGCCCGTCGTCCTCGACATGTACACCCAATGGTACTGTGCAAGCCCCATACATTTCTCCGTTTCAGCTCTTCTTCACTGATGAACTACTGCCTCAATCTCAAATATTCCTGACATACAAGCTAGGCCAGATTATTTAGAGATGCATGGATATTGTTATAATCAAGATCAGATGTCAGCCCACAGCAGAGTGATGAAACTTCCTTGTCTGCAGGTGCGGCCCTTGCAAAGTTATGGCACCGAAATTCCAGGAGATGTCTGAGAAGGACCACGACGTCGTATTCCTCAAGCTCGATTGCAATCAAGACAACAGGGTATGTTAGAAACTGTAATCATCTTGCTGTCTCATGTGTATCTTGTATTTTGTTTGAATATATCATGGTAAGCTACTTGGTGCTTGTCAATTGTAGCCTCTTGCAAAGGAGCTTGGCATAAGGGTTGTACCAACATTCAAGATTTTCAAGGAAGGGAAGGTTGCAAAGGAGGTCACTGGTGCGAAGATTGATGAATTAGCGCGTGCGATTGAGGAAGTGAAGTCAAGCTGAGCAATTCCCTGGAAAGAAATGCAGCAATTAGCATGCAATCACTAGTGTACACTATGGGATGAAAACACCCTCCTTTGTGGAAGTGGATAATCACCGTGGAGAAAAACAGTTATTATAGTTCTTCTGCTTATGATGATTTACCAATCGTTCTGGACAATATACACCCATCCATGTGGAGTGTATGCTGTAAATAGTCATTTAAATCTTTCTGAGAATACAGTTGCTTTCTGATCTCACTAATTTGTAGGCATACCAAGCATGTTTTGCAAAACATATTAAAAAATCTTGTTCTTACAGATGTAGGCATCGTGACACTGAGCTAAGATTGCTTTACTCAATTCATTCCTATTATACCATGTGAACCATAGCTTAAATATCTATAAAGTGTGTCAATAACTTCAAATATTAGCCGTCGGATATGCTCTATCAAACGGTTGAGAGATGGCAATCCGAACATTATCGTCTGTTCAATAAAGTTTTCAACTCATAAGATTTTGCACGTTGCCTTCTAACTGAACCCCAACTCTATCATCTGATGTGTTCTAGAAACATCTTTCCCCATGCTTATCTGATTCTCTAATAAAATAAGAGACAGAACAATCTGGATTCTAGAGGGGTAAGAACCAAGTTGGGATAGAGTTGGATCTTGCCAATATGATTCCAGGAAAGGAAATAAATGTCAGAGTGCATTTTTCCATGCTGTTATATATCTAAATGGAGTGCAAAGCACGTACAATTTACTAGTTTTGTTAGAAATACTTATCTAAGATGCAGAGCTTAAACTGCAATAGCAGTTTGTGTGGAGATTACAAACTTACTAGTAAGATGCCCGTGCTATGCTACGGAATAAAAAAAAAGTTAACTTAAATTATAGTTACGATCCCATATGCTGCTGCTGACAATAAAAAAATATACAGTCATTGATCAAAGTAATGATGTGTTATTGATAGGTACATAAATATCAAGCACAATCAAACATATGGTTTCCAATCCATAACCCATGCGTCCAAGCCAAACAGTTTCTTCTCCATCTCCGCCTCATTGAAAGACTTGTTGTACTCCATACTGAATTTTATCATTGTTCGCTCTATCCTATATCAAGTTGATAGAGATCATGCGGCAAATAGAAAATTTGTTCACACACATGTGGCAACAACGGCAACACTGAATCCAATCGGTCTAACTTCACGACTGACCAGTTTTATCTCTGAATCCAAATTGGGCGACACTGAATCCAAATCGGTCTAACTTCACGACTGACCAGCTTTATCTCTGAATCCAAATTGGTCTGATTTCAAGTCCTCTTTGCTTCACATGGACGCTACCTCCATCCCACACACCATTTTCATCTAGAAATGGTAACAAATCAAGCACCTCATTTAAACCTAACCTTAATATCAATAATGTTATGATGCGACATATCGATATTTGTCCCCACAACTCAGTGCAATGGAAGTGCGACTGGCACCGACTTCATCCACCGGTCCCAGTCCGATAGGTTCAATCTATTATAGCACACATCCTGGCCCACCACCCAACGACCGCGCATGTCATCTCTCCATGTATGTGAGCACAATGCAACATGTCACTCGTGGGTAAAATTTAGTGATAAATGACATCTAAAATAAAGTGATGCTGTAATGAGTACCAACCCACTTTGCAAGATTTTAAGAAAAAAAAGGTATCATATCATATTCCAAACCAATGTGGTTAATGTTTAACCATAATGATTATCCGTTGGGATCATCTAATATGCTTTAACGTAGTACCACATGTACGGTATTTTCACCGGACAAAGTTGGCACTGGTTTACAAAATATAGCCTTCAAAGAAGATGGTTAAAGTGGAGAAATAACGTATTGCCAACACAGGCTGCACTCACTAATCACACATACTTCAACAAAGATACAAACCTAGCCCATTCAACACCGTCCTGACAAATCCCCTCATCCATGCCTCCTTGCCATAACCGCATTCTACGGCTGCCTTCTTTCTCTGACTTAACGTGTTACCTGTCATGTTCAACACAAAACTAATCTAAGGTGAATTGCATAGAACTGAAAGAGAAGGTGCAAAAATAACAGGGTCATCTTCCGAGCCTTTGGTTTCTAAGTAGTGGATTGATTATTGAGAAATTTAATTCTATGGAGCAAAAAGATAATGAAACAGAAGTAGAGATCGATTATCGACAAATTTAGTTTTGCTATGTCTCAGGTGATAAACATGTTGAAAAAATTGGAGGGGTTTGAAACCTTTCCAATACAATGAAGCATTTACAACTACCAAGACGATTGTAGTGTAAAAACATTAGACCTCTAGTTCTAACTGAACTATTTTCATATACCCAACAGAAAACCTCTGTGATATGCGCTTTAAAATGTTGGGCTTCATATTATTTCTAAAGATATCTACACCACCTGAATGTTGTCCTTTCAATATAATAAACGACACTCACACACAAATTGTTCATAATGGCAACAAATTTAATGTGATATTGAAGGTGAAAATATATAATTTTTTAAAATTATTATTTATATGGTAGCACTAATTTGCTTATGGAAAACTTGATCACTTGCTTCCCTGCCCAAAACTCCTAGCGGACATACGGCAACAACATAGAGCCATCATAAGTGTGGTTATCCTAAGAGAGCAGTGAAGTTGGTTTTTATTTTCCAAATTATAGAGTATCTTCAGGGAGAAAAATCTGGTAGCTCTTCTCAACCATAATCTCATACTTCTCCCGCAATACAGATTCAAAGTTTATAACATCCAATTCATCACAAATGCAGCTACTAAGAACTTAAAAACGAGAACTGCAGCTGAGAAGTTTGCTTTGATCCAGTACATTCAGGAATAACACCTCCACGACCAGCTACCTAATTGCTGCCTCAGAGCACTCTATACAATCTGCAACTCCATACTTGTATCACACTTGGTGCAGAGTAGAATCAGAGAAGGCGTGCATCTTGAAGACTGAAGGTCATACACTTCTCTATGTAGCTGATAGAAAAGACCGTGGTTCGTTCTACTGGCTGATTTTGTATCTGGCATTACAGACTAACTTGCAATTTATCCCAAACTTTCTTCTACCACCCATGTCCTCTTTGTGTACAAATTATATTTAGGTTTACGTGAACTGTACTATATTCTTTGATCACATAAATCACAACTAATCGTTAGCTCATTGTATTTAGTCAATTATATAGGAGTCACCATAGAACTTGGGCATCAGGCATATCATTATACTCATGAACAAACTAACGAACTAATTGGTATGATAAAAAAGAATCAAATCCTTATTAGTCTATATATCTATTGCGGGTGCAAATGTAAAAGGCATATCATTATACTCACCAAGTTATTATAAATTATTAAGCTGTTTATTAGTCTCTATATCTAAAAAGAGCTGATCGAATAAGCAATATTGGGGATGACATCATATCAACTCTTGAACCCTAAGTTGATCAAATAAGCAAATCACATAAGCAGTATTGGGGATGAAATATATGTGCGCGCACCACCTTGCAGATGGGTTCACAGCGGCGAAGCATGGAGGTTGAACACAAAAGCATCGGCGCGGATGACGTGGGGCGCTATGCCAGTGTGATTGCGCTACCGCGGCAGCACGTATCCCTGGAAGCCGAGAACTGAGACGGGGCGGCCTCGTCATGCTAATATGTACGGTTTGGAGCTTATAATGCTCGTCAGACTAAACACGGGATACTCCTCGTCCCCCGCAAACGCCGCTGATGTCCATGAGCGCGCAAGGGACACAACCAGTGGGAGACATATGTTGGCGTACACACCATTAAGCAATCAAATTTGCAAAAAGAAAAATCTTACCAAACCATATAATTTGGAGATTGAATGAAGACCAAACCCAACAGCAGGGATATTTAAAGTAGACGTTCCCAGATAAAAATGCTTCATGTAACAACTTCCATAGAGATCCATCACAGGAATTTCTTCTTCTCTTTATTTCATCGCCTAAAACAAAGCAGTATAAACAAATTAACAAAGTACTGAATTTCCCAAATGAACCACACCAGTAACTTATTATTCTCTCTATCTCTTCTCCTAAATCGATTTAGATAAAGAAAGAATAACTGGATAATATTTAGATAGAAACATTCCTTTCTTATCTAAGGCACAAATGCATAATGCAGAACCAATCTGTGTTAGAGGGTGGAGATGGAGAAAGCTCACCGACTGATATCACCAATCTATGTATGGGGCTTACATCTAATAAATCAAGATCAAAGTCTTCTCACCATTGTCGGCTAGATTACGTATCTAAGTAGTGGATGCCACTGCATGGCCACCAGACGCATACCGCTGCAGCACCAATCCCTTGTCACCATGTTCACGAGTACCTAGCAGCATACATATCTACATATCATGAAGCGAGTACTTAATAGCAGCAGTTGTAATCGGTAAGCAAGTAACAGTATGAACAAAACCAGTAGAAGCATGAACAAAATCGCAGCAGTAGGTTGCTACTTTCCTCTATGATCTCTTTATATATGTGCAATAGATGTATATCAGGGCAGAGCAGCAAAATTAACAACATTAGATCACCTTTGATGCACTCGTCGGCCAGCCAGCACCCATCCAAGCGTTCACAACCTCCTTCTCGCATGTAGCCACCCCCCAATGTCCACGCCTTCTACCTGACCGACTTCTTCCTCTGCCCCCATGAACTCATGCTCAGCGTCCCGCCCAGCTCAAGCTCCATCGCATGCGCCGGGAGAGAGGAAAAGGGAGGAGAAGGGGGAGCTCCCGCACGCCGTCGCGCATTCAGGCGCACGCGCACACACATACAGCATGCGCTCCATCGATCCAATGGCGCTGCCTCGTGCGCGCTCGCATGGGGGACGCAACGAAGGAGAGTGTGCGGGTTATGAATTCGTCGGTGCTGGGCTTGGGGCGGCGTCAGTGCCATTGTGGGCAGCGGACCGGCGACCGCGACGACGGGCCGATGACTACGGCGGCGGGGATGGGCTCGATCCGGCCTGTCACATCTGTGTGCTCCTTTGGGTGCCGAGTTTGGGATCCTGTTCTCTGTTGGTGTGGGGAGGCGGGGTGGGGGGTGGCCGGGATAGTGGGAGCATTCCACCGGCGGGGGAGAGGATGGTCTCCGGAGGAGAGAGGGTGGGTGGCGGCGCCGGAGATCTGTTTCACGAGAGAACGGGAAACCTCCAGATTATCCCCTGTTTTGGTGGTTGGTTCGGCACAACATGTCTCATTCTCGATCTCAACCATAGATTCAAGATCGGATGGCACATATGGCCCGAAGGCAGGCACACCATCATCACCAATTCACATTTTTATAAGAGTAGAGATTATGGAAAAGTAACTCTGAATACCTACGCAAATCAATATAAATTAACCATGGTGA
Source organism: Triticum timopheevii (assembly GCA_963921465.1). NCBI lineage: Eukaryota > Viridiplantae > Streptophyta > Magnoliopsida > Poales > Poaceae > Triticum > Triticum timopheevii. The sequence continues at coordinate 558,849,718 of OY997266.1, forward strand.
GTTCCAAGTATAAAATGAGCTGTGAAGAAATGAAGGTACCTTGCTAGCATCCCAACCTAGTTGCATTCTTGATAGTTCAATTAGCCATGTTTTCTGCCTCAGCCTGCACCGATTTAACATATAGCAAACAGAAATGTTTGTGGTGCTTTTCAGCTCCTCAAAAGACATCTTGCCTTGCTCCCTCTGCTGATCCTAAAACCAACTAGACCCTGGCTGTTTGAAGGGTAATTTTGTTTTCATCAATGACCGAACTCTTTCTGCCTCCTCCCATTGTCCTCTCCCAGCATATATACTCGACAGCAGTATATAGTTCCCAGTATTTCGAGGTTCCAACTCAAAAAGCTTATTTGCAACAACTTCAGCAATCTCAGCATTGTCGTGCGTCTTGCACGCACTAAGCAGGGCACCAAGAGCACCTGGATGGGGCCCCATCGGCATTGTTTGGACCATCTCAAAAGCCTCCTCAAGCCTCCCTGCACGACCAAGCATGTCGACAACACAGGCGTAGTGATCTGCCCGACGGTTCATCCCATACTCATGCACCATTGCTTCCCAATAGTCCAACCCTCTATCAACAAGCCCTGCATGGCTGCACGCAGTTAGCACACCGACGAAAGTGATCGGATCAGGTTTAACTGCCTGAGCTTGCATCTGTTCAAACACTTGAAGTGCCAGCTTTGCGTGCCCATGAGTCGCCAGCCCACTAATAAGTGCAGTGTAAGGGTATGCATCCGGCTGTTCAATCTCCCTAAAAGCATCGAGAGCCTGCTCGACATTCCCGCATTTGGCATGCATATCTACCAGTGCTGTAAGCACCTTCTCGTTCCTTTCAATCCTCTTCCTGTCAACATAGGTTCCAACCCACCCAGCTAACGCTGTGCTGCCTATCTGGGAAGCAGAGGAGATAACTCCGACCATGGTGGCTGCATCTGGCTCAATCCCAGCAGCCTCTAGTCCCCTAAACAACGCAAGTGACTCCTTAGGCTGCCCACATTGAGCATACCCATTTATCATGGCTGTCCATGTCACAAGATTCTTCCCTGGCATTTTATCGAACAGCTCCCGGGCGCTCTTCATCGACCCGCTTTTGCAGTATCCAATAATCAACACCGACCAGGAGGCGGAATCCCTGGTAGGCATTTCATCAAACACCCGGTGAGCAGAGGCAAAGTCACCGGCATTGACGTAGACGACCACCATGGCGTTCCAGGAGACCTGTGTTCTGGAGGGCATGGAGGTGAAGAGTGACTCGGCGGCGGGCACAGAGGCGAGGCGGGCGTGCGTGCAGAGGAGAGAGTTGAACGAGACGGCGTCAGGCGCCGGGATGTCGGCGAGCGCGGCGTGCGCTGCGGGGAGGTCGTCGCACTTGGCGTAGAGGGCGACGAGGGCGTTGGCGACGGGGAGACAGGTGGGGGCGAGCGCGAGGCGGAGCGCGACGGAGTGCAGGGACGCGCCGAGCCGGAGGAGGCCGATGGACGCGGCGGCGTTGAGCGCGAAGGGGACGGTGAAGTGGTTGGGGGAGACGGGCAGGCGCGACATGAGGAGGAGCAGGCGCAGCGCGGCGTGAGGGCGCGGCTTGGACAGGCGGCGGATGGCATGGTTGAGGAGCGAGCGGATGACGGGTGGAGGGGTGTCGCCGTGCGCGCGGATGAGGCGCGCGTGGACGGCGGCCGCCGGCGGGGGCGGGTGGTCGGAGGCGAGGACGCGGGAGAGGAGGTCGAGGCGTGGATTGCGGTTTGGTTGGGCAGCCATAGTGAACTGTTCGGGCTGGGGGTATTTTTATGTTTTTTTTAGGGAATGGGGGTATTTTTATGTACTGTGCGGTTTTCAACTTGCGGATTGGGCTTTGTTAGTACTTCTGGGCTGAGTATGACGGTCCAGTAAGTCGGACAGTTCGTCCGAGCAAAATTAATATGGCTTGCCAAATAACGGAGCATTAAGAAGACAATTTTTTTGAATTTTTTTAGTGAACCTTTGACAAATGTTTTAATAGATTGCAATTTTTCGTCACCATATGACATTCGTGGAAAATGTGGCAATAAAAACAATATCGATGCTCCAAAACGTTATTTTCAAAAGCATTTTGGAGCATCGATTTTGTTTTCAATTTTTTTGCCACATTTTACATGAATGTCATCTTCTGAAGAAATTTGAAAGCTATTTAAACATTTGTCAAAGTTTCACACACACACAAAAAAAGAATTTTTTGATTTGTTTCTAATTTTTTTTATTTTAATGTTCGCCCAAACTCATGTGAGCACAGGATTAGAACGTCACTTTCTATTTATTCTACAGTGTATATAAGGAGAGTTTTCTCTTCCATTTCATTTAGTTGAAACCATGGTGTCTTCTTACGAGTAACTACATAAGAGAAGAGATAAAAGGTACACTATAGACCGGAAATCCCTTTTGGAGCTCGGCATCCAATGAGGCCTCCAAATTCAAAATTCAAAATTCATCGACATTTAAAAATTTACATTTCAAAAAAAAACTGAAAAGAAAAAACAGACATACATGAAGGCAAAACACATATGTGTGTAAATTTTCAGGGAAAAATACGTTGAAGTGAGGGTTGTGCGAAAAAAAATTGTGGTTGTTTAACACATGATACTATTCATCCTCTCAGGCCATGAATTTTTCTTTTTTGTACAGGTCGCAACTCAAGGTATTTCATCATGAATTTTTACACACATGTGGCTTACATCCTTAGATACACACATATTTTTTCAGATTTTTTTGAACCATTAAAGTTTGAATTTGATTTTTTTTTAAAAATAAAGGCCTCCATAGAGCTTGGCCTCCAAAACGCCTCTCTCCACTACACACACATAAGGACAACTCTAGAGTATTCGTTATATGGCCGATCACCATATGGGTTATGGAGCACGCTCCATATTGATACGTAAGACGCCTCGGTTGTGCGCAAACACAGAATCGCCATATGCAACCTTCATATCTTTTCCAGTCTTTTTTTTTTGCATCAACTCAAAAATCACACACTCAATTTTAGGGATTGAAACTCCAAATTTAAGATAACATTGCATTACAAAGTGAATACACAGGGGTGGAAATTTTGATTACCACATGTTTTTACTAAACTAATGAATTTACATCTTGAAGAAGCACTAATTGCTCCATACCCCGACGACCGTGAATGCAGTGCATGGAGCAGATGCATATGTGATGAATCCACTCATCATCTACGCACGACGGTATGACAAGATAGCGTCCTCATCTTCGTCCCATTCCTGCCAACGGTAGTCGGGAGGGGGGGGGGGTGCAATTTGTTGCAACCTGTCTCGGTCCATGACGCCTTCCCACACGAGGGTTTCTTGAAGATTTATCCATGGCAGATGGCAGGGGCAAAGGCCTTGTATTGCTCATCCCATGTCTCTGTAACAACAAGGCGAAGGGGAACACATGGTGGCAGATACAGTTGTGTGAGCAAGGTCTCTCCTGCGGATGCAGGATCAGCTCGTAAACACCACGCGAGTCAAACTCGATGGAGTGTGTTTTCAAATGGCAATCCGGCCACTCATCGGGCTGGAGCTTGCGTATTCTGAATTGCGTAAAGGCGACCCTCCTACTCAACGATGGGGTCAGGCCTCCTCCACCACCACCGCCTCATCTAGGATCCGCTCTTCCTCCGTCGAAAGCAGTTGCCAGTCAGTCCGCGTGATAAGCAGCATAGCTAAGAGTAGAGGGAAGTGGAGGCTGTGAGCGGTGGTGTTTGAACTAAAGCGCGTGAGCTACTCGGCCATGGCGCGGCCTTTTATAGCCGCGGGTTGGGGCCGAGTGATGGTGCAATACACTGGGGGTGGCCTCTCAGTGGGAGCCCGGCAGCAATACCGTCTCAGTGCTAGTGAAGCTTTGCGAAGGTCTGACCACAGCAGCGTGCCCCAACGGCTGATACATCGGTTGGGGAGAGTCCTCGCCGGGTTGGGGAGGCATTGCTAGCACAACTAGCTGTGCAACCTCCCTAGGTTAGGGCTTCATGTAAAATAACCCCCTCCATGGTGAATATGCCTTTTATAAAAACAGTTTGAATTGGTGAAATAACCTCCCTAGGTACCCCATTCAACTTGTTCATGGGTACTTTAGTGAAAATTTTGAAACAGACATTAAGCAGACAGATAGGCCTATATTTTTTTATTTGATTGGCTCCCTTGGTTTTAGAACCAAGGAGATAATTCCATAACCAAGTCTAGATATATCTATTGTGCCCATACGAAATCATCAAACAAAGATTTTGTATCAAACTTAACCAAATCCCAAAATTGTTGATAAAATTCTATAGTGACTAGCAAAGTGCTCGTGTGTTGCAATGGGTCTTGACTAATACATGTTCACAAAATTAAAAGAAAATCTCCCTATTTTGGTATATATATCACTAAAAATATGTTGTATTTTCCCAAAATTTATTCCTCATACTCCCTTCAACTACTAATACAAGGCCCCTTAACATTTTTATCTCTAACTTTGACCATTAATTTTACCAACAAAATGTAAGTTATATGTCATAAAAATATGCCATTGGATGCACATTTGAAAGAACTTTTCAATAATATATTTTTATGACATACAACCCATTTTTTCTTGACCAAAATTATAAATCAAAGTTTGACACGGAAACAAAGTGGCCTTGTATATAAAAATGGAAGGAGTATATGTTAGTATGAGATGGGGATAGACGTGGATAGTCTGGAGGGGCTGGGGAGTGTTTTGTGAATGTAGAACAGACTGGCATGGGTCATTTTGTAAAAATATGACAACTTGCCTCGTACGAGTTAGATGCAGACCGGATGATGATTAGAAATAACGAATGGCATACACACCATCGTCGAGTGGAGAAACCATCTGGTCTCGGGGATTTGCTATGGGCCATACTAAACACTTCAATTTTAATTTCTTTCAAAGAAAATTCTGAGTTAATTTGTCTACAACTTCCCTAGGAACAGCTTGAGGATCCTCTATATCCAAAGATAGTAGAAACTTCAGGACACCAAAAATAAATTATTATAAAAATTGGCAATAGAAGCAATCAATTCCTTAGCCCCTTCAATATGATCTTCCTCTTTATCCAAAGAGTGGTCATGTTTGTTCACCGCCTTCCATTGGCGTTAGCATGCAAATATTTTGTATTAGTGCCAGCTTCAAGGATATCTTTAAACTTAGTTCTTTGTTTCCATTTTAGTTCTTCGTGTTTCACCGGTCTATCTAAATGAGCTCTAAGATCTTCTTGCTCCTGCCTCATTTGAGCAGTCAAGGCATGTAACTCACAATATTTGTCGATGTTCCAATTTGATCAGGGTGTCTTTCTCATATCTTTGTACCAAACATTCGTCTTTCTATTCCATCCTTTTAATTTTGCCCTAAGATTTCTCAACATCCTTTGTCATTTATCTACTTTGGATCATGGATAGTTGAGTCCAACATCATATACAATTTTCTAATGCTTCTCTCGGGAACTATGAATTTTCAAACCTAAAAACTGGATCAGTTTTTTATTTCAAAAATCTTAAAAAACAAATACTCTTTTTTGAAAAAAGATCTAGATCTATTATACAGGTTCACCAAAAATACAAAATCATCCCAAACATAATAAAAATTACATCGATGTCCATGGACCACTAAACGAGTAATGCTGCCTTCAGAACGAGCCGTTGATGCCCTTGCATACTAGAGGCAGCGTGAGGGCATCTATGACCAAACTTAGTAAATTTGGGCCGTAAAGACCGGACGCGTTACAATGACCAGTCACCCCTCAGAGGAGCTATGTAGATCACCATACCAAATATAGCAACAAATGGACACAGATCAACATAATTCCATACGGGCATAGCATCACAGCTTGCCGACCATAAGAGACTGTTCATGGGACCACACAGACATAGATTCATATAAACATAACTAAATACTAAACGGAGATGGACATGGGCGTTGGAAAAAAACATCATTTCTTCGGCGGGCCCTTGCCCTTGCGGTCACCGGAGCGCTTGTAGCTTTCCACATAGGCATAGGCGGCGGGAGAGGCGTCAACGGATTCGTGGTTGTGATGCTCTCGGACGAGGAGGAGATCATGTCGGCCATCCAACGGACGGTGCATGCATGCTGCTTCGCGAGTTGGGATTTCGCGTCGCGGCCGCCCCTTTCCGCCATGAGGCGCTCCGACTACTCGATGTCGCGCGAGAGCGCCTTCGGGTTCTTGCAACGGAGCCGCTGTGTGTCAGTCTCTGCCATGGTTAGCAAGAGGCGGAAGACCATCGCCATGAGCTTCTCCTCCGCATCGACCGCCGGCGGGACAGGACCGGAGGGAGGAAGATGCCTCTACCTCCACCGCCCTCTCCCTTGCTTTGCTGCCTCTCGCGGCGTGCAGCACGCGCCTTCGATTCGGTCATCCGCATATGCGAGGGCGCGGGCACAAACACCCATTGATCACCGTGAGGAGCAGACGCTGGAGGGTTGGAGAGGGCCTCGGGGCAGCAGAGCGGAGTGCACGGAGCTGCGCGACGGGCAGGCGCCGACATCTGCGTTGCGTCGCGTCGCCACGGACCAGAGCTCGAGTTGCCGCCGTTGTCCACCCATGGCCGCTATAGCCTGATGCAGATGATGAGTTTCTGGCACTCATCGTATATCTAGCCAATATATGAGATGGATGTATATGGGTGTTTGAGGAGGTCGGTTTCGTCGGGAAAAACTAACCGATCACTAACTAAATCGTCTGCCCGATCAAAATAAGGAGTGTGCCAATTGATGCTCTGACCTTGCCGACAACAGCCAGAAAGAATTCATGCACACGTCCCATGAACCGCCCCGGAGGCGCAATTGAACCCTTGAATTGATCCAAGGTGTGTAAGTATCATGATAAAATAACTTAATACGTGAGCTGAATGCTTCAAATCCACGAATTTGTTCCTCATCAACGTCACCACGACTGAGCACCCGTAACATGCAAGCTGACCGCGCCGGCCGGAGGACTCGCTCTCGACTCCTGCATCAACCCTATCCCGACCAACCAATTCGCTATCTTATCGGGATCCAACAAACCCAAAAACGAAGGCCACGTCGCCGGCCGGCCGGCTAGCAGCGGCTGACGGCGCAGGAGAAAACGACGGGGGCGCCCGGCGCTGGCTGACACCCCAGGTGCCCCGTCTTTGCCGGATTTATATACCCCCGGCGTCCCACCCACTGCACCAGCCCGGCCGCGGCAGCTGGCCGCGCCGCACTGGACACACTTGTCCATTTCCCATCATTGCCACCCATCGCACATGCCCCTGCCTCGCCCGTCGCCCCCTCCGTATTCCAGCTTATCCCATCATCATCGCCTCCCTCGCCGTTGCCCCGTTCCGGTTTCCAACCCGGAGCACTGCCGCGTGGGCGCGTACGCACGCGCTCACTGACACGGGACCCGGTGTGCTGAGTGTCGACTATGGCCCAGCTGCCAGTGCCTCCTTTGCGATTGCGTACTGCATGGACTGTGTGCTTGCCGGAGCGCTTTTGGCTCGAGTAGTAGTTCACCGTGGCAGTACGACCACCGCGATCTCCGAGGGAGGAGGAACGGACGAGTGTGCTGATTGATTGCCGTTTCCCGGGGATCGATCGAGACGCCGCCCTAAAAGAAAAGGAAAACGAACCGAGCTAGATTGACTACACTGCTGCATGACTGATCGATCCCTTCCACATCATGGTGAACGAGATGCTGCGGCGAATCCATCACATTGGATGCCAGTGGTCAGGCGATAGAGGCGCTAGTACAGGGAACCACGACACGTTCCCGGCAAAGGGACTATTCAGTTCGGTTGGATTTGACAGAGTGAGGGAGCAAGGAGAAAGGCACTGACGCCGCATCACGCTGGATTCGAGGAACAATATGCAGAACCCCAAACAAAGATCAGGATCACACAAAAAACTTTTTAACATGTACACTACACATCATCCATTACCGTGAAAAATATGGCAGTCGGCCGGACGCCGGAGGAGTACACGCAGGCAGCTCCCGCCGGCCGCCGATTGAGTTTGGCCCGCAGCGGACAAGAACGACGACAGGAACAGAGTGATGAGGTGGCGAGTAGCAAACACAATGAAAAATGACCACGCCTATCTATCTGCACACTAGCCGGCCGTCCGCCCGCCGGCCGACCGATCACCTCTCAAAACTGCGATTTCTGGTTTGCGTCTCCACAATGAAATCATCCCATCATTGTTGCAACGCGGCGCCGTCTTCCACCACCGATCCGTCGTCCCTAATCTGCGGCGACAGAGAAGACCAATTCAAGAAGGTTGTTAGGAGGTTGCAACTGTACTACTACTACAAACGGGAGTATCGATGGGGAGGGAAAATCGTGGATGACGCGATGGCGTTACCTGATGCGGCTGTAGGAGGATGAGCGAGGTGGGCACGCACGGCGGCGGGGCCTCGAAGAACGACAGGGGGAAGTGCTTGTAGACGACCCCGACGTCGAAGTAGATGACGCCGGAGGAGGGAACGTCGACGCGGATGCTGCGCACGGCGAACCAGAGGAAGAGGTCCTGGGCGTCCACCCCGGAGAGCTCGGCGATCCGGCCATAGCTGATCTGCCCCGCCACGGTGATGTTGTACCGCAGGCCGACCTCGGTGCGCGACGTGCAGGGGGACTCCAGGACCGCCTGGAACCGGCCGGTGGCCGGGTCGTGCGAGAACGCCGCGATCCCCGCGGGGAGCAGCCCGCGCGGGAGCCCGTGTGTCTGCAGCACGTCGTGCGCCGCCTCCGCCGCGGCCGTCGGCGCCGCCTCGCCGCACACCGCCGCCGCCACGACCACCGCCGCCGCCGCCAGCAGCGCCCACCACGACGCCGCCATCGCCATTACCAATGGAGAGCCGCCGTGGAGGGGTGGAGGAAGGGAGATGGGGAGGAGATGAGGGGCGGATGGGAAGGCGCAATAATTGAGGTAACAGAACGGCCGAGGGGGAGGGAGGCCGAGTGAATGAAATAATCTATGGGGATGGACGCGGCCCGGCCGGACGCGGCGGGCGGGCCCACCTGCCAGCGTTTTATTTAATTTAATTTCCCCTAAATTGGCCGCCCGTCCTCCCCGTTTCTAATTAGGCCGCGCGATAACAGCGTGTCGCATGGGCTGAGCTGGTGGACTCGCGATTTGAGGTGCGTGTTTCGCGGGCGCACGCCGTTAATTCCTTCCGCCATCTCGCTGCCCGGCGAACTGCTTTCGAGTCGTTCTCGGCGCCGCTACTGCTACCTATCGTGTTTGAGCTGGTCTGATGATCGATGCCGTGCGGGGGATCCGGTCACGGTTTGCCCATGCGGAGGATACAGTATGTTGCAGGGATCTACAGGGCAGCCCGTCGTGGCACAGGGAGCGTTCCGGAAATTCCGCGAGGGGGGCGAGGAAGTGTGATGTGATGGTCACGTGGGCATCTTTATTTTTCGGCCAATGATTAATCATTTTTTCACGTAACAAAGCCAAAAAATAAATCCGAAATAAACTGTCTACAACATTGTTGATCAAACACAGCTTCGAAAAAAATAATTGATTAGTTATGGTACTACCTCTCTCTCAGTTTACAGGGCGTGCGCGTACTCATAGGTCGTCAATTTGACCAACCTAATACAAATCATATAGTATTACAAAAAATATAGCAACATAAACTTCGGAGTTTCTACTTTCAAAATGTATAATTTTTGTGTTATATAGTTTATATTAGGATGATAAAATTAGCAACCTAGGCATACGCGCAGGACTTATAAACTGAAACGGAGGTAGTACACATTTTGCGTACTCTTAGAAAGAGTCTGTTACCGATGTAAGATGGAAAATGTAACGTGTGCACGTTCGATTCTCCAACACTAAACAGGATTATACAACTTTTCCTTTGTCTTTTTTTTAAAGAACGTTTTTATGTATCATATTTTCATGGAAGGCAGAGAATTTTTCTTTCATAAGAAAAGCCGTAAGCCGAAAAAATTAGACTACAAGCTTACATCTACCCTCATTTACATGCTACTCTCTCATAAAGATTTTTGGTCTTAACTTTTCCTCTGTCTTTATTAGTATTCCTCTACCACTACTTAGCTCCTCCTTCATTTGTCTCACTCGCTTGGTCTTTCAAATTCCCTTCCCCCTCCCCTCACCTTCCCCTAGTTGGCTAGTTCCACCTGCTCATGCCGTCGCCAACTCTGCCTCCCACCTTCTTCATCTCCCTGCTTCTCTTCGTTGTACAACTCGCCGACGTACCTTCTCGCTCATCTTCCTCCTTTGGGTTTCCATAGACATTTACCCCTGTTTCGTGCAATGAACGGGGATGGTGCCACGGTCAAGCAATCACGCCGAGTTGATACAGTTTGACGTTTTTATCACTTTGTGAGCCCCTACCCCTTGTTGGTTTATTCTTCCTCTTTCTTTGTGACGATAATGTGTAGACAATGAAATGTTAGATTTTTTCCATTCTACAATGTCATGTGGATACATGAGTATTCTCTTGGAGTTATTGTTCAAATTGTCATCGAAATATCAGTGTGCCCGGTTATTTACATTCAAATGAGGATGGCGGAAGTTCAATTCTCCTCCCTATCGATGATGATGGTGTTATGTATTGGGGGTACCTCAGGCCACCATAAGTTGGCCCACCAGGCCGAGTAAAGGCCTCCCATAGCGTAGTATGGCTTGGGTCTGTTACTTTGTTTGCGGCCTCCCTAAGAAGGAAGAATTGACTTGATATCCATGGCAAGCCGAACTAGAGATCACGGAGGACTCTCAACAGTTGTAGCCGACGATTATGTGCAACCTTAGGTCTCTTTACCCCATATAATGCGAGGCTGGTCTAGCCGATAGGCATGATACATCATCATACTTTCACCCTTCGATACACGTACTAGATCATCGAGATCATCCATGTATTTTGTACACCCCATCAGTCAATACAATCGAGCGAGAAGTAGGGTTTTACCTCCATTGCGTGTCGGAACCTTGGTAGATCTCGCCCATCCGCCGTCTTGGACGTGTAACACATGTCATGGGCCCTTCATCACTTTCCCCCTCCCATCCTTCGTGAAATATCTGGATGGATCTAGCATCTTCGCCCTTATTTGAACCCCTCTTTCTTTTCTCTCTCTCCCCCATGATGCCCAAGCACGTCCTCCCCCAATCTCTTTCCCAAATCCTCCATGGCCCAAGGTCCAGCCATGGCGTTGCAACCTCAGATCTCCTCCTCTACCATGGTGTCTGATCTGGAGATGACCTTGCGCATAACTCTGCAGCTACCTGCCGCTACAAGACCAGGGGCACCGCTGCAGAGTTGCAAGGATGGGTGTGCTTGTCGTGGGCTGGATTTTACGATAAGGGCCTTGTTGCAATTGCAACAAGGGCTGTGTTACATCATCCTTCATGTAAAAATAACTCTGCAACATCATCCATGTTGCAAGAGTCCTTCCGCAACATCATCTAGAGTCCTTCTGATCTACGCTACTCTTAATTGGCGGTGGTTGCTGTTCTGGTGCGTTGGTCCTATGTGGTCCTTAACACGACGACTTCCTGACTGTCTATTACAAGAAGTTTTGCCCAACTCCGACAAGGGAGGGGCGATGATGGCGGCGCACCTTTTGGCTTGCTTCAGTATTTGTAGTCATCATAGGTGGTCTACAGATCTAGATGTAATCTTTATTATTTTTGGTGTTCGTTGTACCATCATGATTGAAGAAGAATACATAGGAAGTTTTCTTGCAAAAAATAAGAATACATAGAAAGTTTTCTCTAAAAATGCATCCATTAGAGCATCTACAACCGGACCTCTCAAACCCGCCTCATACTCCCGGACGGGCTGCCCGGTCATGATTTTTTGACACAGACGGGCCCCTCAAATGGCCCTCAAATGCCCGGGCTGACTGGCACCCCCCATATCCAGCCCAAATATCGGGCGGATATGGGGGCGCTCGGGCACGCCCGCCACGTCGGCCTGACAGCATGGCCCCACAGGGAAAGGCCCAGAAACCCGGCGGTTCGACGGACGCCACGTCCGTTGCCTGTGTGTGAACGCCGCGTGGCGCCGCTCCGGCTCGCCGCCCAAGGCTGTAGCCAGCTATTTAAGCCGGCTGGCGCCACCAACCCTAGCACATCCGCCTCTTCCCTCCCTCCGCCGCCACTCGAGCCTAGCCATGCCCCCACGCTGCCGCTACTGCACGATCCATCATCGTCTCTTCCTCCTTGAGCAGGTCCGGATCCATAGGGAAGCGAGGGTACCTCAGGAACCGGATGAGGATTTCGAGGAGGTTGAGGAGGAGGTGCCCGGGGAGGAGGAAGAGGAGGCGGAGCAGGAGCCGATGGAGGAGGAGAAGGAGTAGGAGGAGGAGCAGGAGCCAGGGGAGGAGGAAGAGGAGGCGCAACAGGAGCCGGTGGAGGAGGAGGAGGAGCAGGAGTCGACGAAGGAGGGGCGGGAGCCGACAGAGGAAGAGGAGGAGGCGTCAGTGATGGAGGAGGACGTGGGCGTATGGCCGGGGTAGCACGCCATCCTAAACTCCATCCGCTCGGAGTCGGCTGCGGAGGCCAGGCGTCGCCGTCGGCAACAGATGGAGGCGGCCCAGGCTCCGGCTCCGGCGCAGACGGCTCCGGCCATCGCCGACAATGATGAAATTTGAGCAGCATAGAATGTACGTAGTGCATGCTTTTGTATGGATTTAGGAGATGAATATGAGAGGCTTGTATGTGAAGAAGGAAATATGAGGAGTGCCCGGTCAGTGCCTGCGAGCGCGTCCGCGGTCGTTTGAGGGGCCGGATTTGCAAAGTCCGGTTGTAGATGCTCTTATGCTTACGCTCGGTGGGATAGTGTTTCGATTTTTATTTGTATTTATTTTGAAAGATGTTGGTGGGATAGTTGGACACTCCTACTTGGATCCAAATCGGGCAGCTGGATGGTAGGCACCGTCGTACGCAGCACAAAACAATGAATGCATCATGCCGAGTGAATGCGATTTGTGCAACTTGATTTGGGAGGGCAGCGCCATCCCACACCGCATGTGCGCCCCCGTATTCACCCTGACATGCCATTTGTGTACGTACCTGCCCAACGATAAGTTGTCGTCCAACTCTCCATCAAACCACGGCGGCCGGGGGCCCGTCGTGGTACGACGAAGCGAAACCACGGAGCACCCCCGCATTCTCTCCTCCCCCAACGGTAAAAACACACACCATGATCGATCGAAACACGTATAGTACTATTCCCTGCGACAAATTGAACTAGACGATTCCTAAGGCGACATGATCTGAGCTGGAACGTCACGTGACACGGAAGGACGCAGGGCCACACGTACGAGCAGAGCCGTCGTGGCGGTGACGCCGACGCCGGCGACGCTGACATGGCTGGAGCCGGTACACGCAAGCCCGGCGGCCTCCTGGTGGCCACACGCTGTCGTGGGAGGGAGGGAGGGAGCACCATAATATCGGCCGGGATCCGAGCCGAGGTACCACCCCGCACACCACACGTAGCATACGGGGTTCACACGCCACCGGGCCGTCCGGCCGGCCGGCCGGCAAAAGTATCTGGGATCCCTGGGATTTTGCTGCTGGCCTGTGTGTCTCTCCGTTCCTCCGCTTCTTTTCCCCCATGATGGGTTCATGGCCGGGCCGTACGTACAGAGGCCTATATATGTGTGCACTGCGTACGCGTCAAAGCAGAAAGGACGCGCCCCATTCGATAAAAAGAAAGCAGAGAGAGGAAGGACACGGCTCGAGAGCGGAGTGGATGGTATCATAGGACCTGAGCTGTTTTCTAGCCAGGTTGCTGCTGTTCTGCGGCCTTTTCTTTTACCTGCCAGTAGCTTGGCTTGTGTCCATGAATGATTCGGAGAAAGGTGGAATGATTGTGCGAGCAACCGAGCCAGCGCCCCTCCTACGAGGCTAGCCGATCGAGCCCCATCATTCGCCGCCCCAGCCTGGACGTGCTCGTGTACTATCTATACTCGCGTGGAGAAAATGGAAAATCAGTCGTGTGGTTCGTTTGACAGCGACGATTCCAGAGAGCACGGAGGTTGTTGTTCAGTCACCCAGCCTGCACGACGGGTCGATCTTGACTCTTGAGATACCGAGCAGATCGGATCTATCTAGCATAGGAAACTAACTGTAGCGGTAGGCCTTAACTGGTTTGTCGCAGTCCCGTTTGGCACCCGATCGACGCGCAACTTGCATGCGCGGCGAATGGAACGCCCGGGTAGCGATAGCGATCGCTCCTTCGATCTCGCGCGCGCACGGTACGGGCTAGGTTGGTAAAGCTAGCCACCACTAACAAACCGTGACGCCAAGGACGGGTCGTACGCCCCATGGCCCGAGTGTGTCTTGTCCAACAATGATCCTGTCGAGTCACCCACTCACCCTCGCCCTCCCCCCACCCCACACGCAGACATGCATCGGCGTCGGACGGATGGCGCAAATGATGCCAGGTGCAGGTGGTGACCATGCTCTCTGCATGGCATCGGCATGCATGGGTCGCGCGCGATCGAGCTCTAAATTAACGGGCATGCACGGCGTCTCCCCTGATCTGCATGCACCTCTGCACCGGCGCGTACGTCGAGCTAGCGCATGCAGCTGGTGCATGCATGTGCGCGCTCTCTCCGGCCTCCTCGGCTACGATCTCGATTGATGATCACGGCCACTGGCTGGGAAGAGACGGCCGGGACCAGAGTCGGTCACGTCTCACCAACCGATAGGCTTAGTTTTAGTTTGGTTGTTAGTTAAGGTGTTCATGACTGACAGATGCAACAGAAGCTTGATTGTTACCACCTTTTAGGGGGGGCTTTCACTGTTGGTTCACGTGTGGTCGAGTGATGAGTCGACGTGTTTGTGTGCCGGCCGTGTATATATGGCATGCATGTATGATGTATGTGACGCGGTTTTGGATTATTATGAATGGTTGCTGCTACCTACGGAATATATATAACGTAGTGTCAATTATTAGCACGCTGGCATCATGTGTATTCCCTTTCTCTTTAGGTTGTGTTCGGTTGACAGGGTTGTCAAGGGGTTTTGGCAGGGATTGAGGTGGATTTAATCCCCTACAAGTCAAAACCACCCCAAATCCCCTCCAATCCTCTTGACAAAGGGTGTAACCGAACAAGGCCTTAGGGGAAATCCTAGGTTCACTGGTATATACAACATTTACACCGAGGGCTACTTCCTTTCTGGAACGTAGGAATTTCAAAGGAATGATGGAGGATTTGGATCCTAATGACTTTATCCTACACAAGCCCTTCAGATCATAGGATTGAGGCTAATAAATTGCTATGAATCCATTCGCGTGCCCCATATTTCATAGGATTCTCAACATGATTTTAAACCTCGTTTATTTTCAAGTTGATTACCAAGAATATCGATGGAAGGAGTATTTGGCCCTTGTCCAGCATATATTTTTCATCGATCTTCGTCCAGCCATGGGTACAAGTTTTTCTTTTCTTTCTTGTTTTTTAGTGTAAGTATATCACTGTTTATTCTAATATCAACGGAGTTTAGGGCACATATGCCAATGGTAAATGACGCCTTTCGGACGACTGACTGAAAATTGCGCCGGTCGCCTCGGGGCGTCACGTGTCGCAGCAGGCCACACACACTATCCACCTTTCATTTTCACTTATCTTTTCATCGCGGTTGCAACCAAATCCCCCATTCCCTCCCTTATTCATTTCCGTCAACAACCGGCCACCGTCTGCTCCCAATCCTCTATGAATCATAAGCACTACCGGCGCTAGTCGTGAGGAGAGGGAGGCATCATCTGTGATGTAGCTATCGCGCCGATGGTGCGGGGGATGGCCATGCCTCCGACGAGCTTTCAAGCCGCGCCAATCTGCGCTGCTTCATCGAGGGAAGACGCGGGTACCGACGGGGATGGGAGGAGCTACAACGATGATGACTGGGGGGGGGGGGGGGGGACGACCAGATGCAGTGATACAAGGGCGTTTGGGTGGAGCTATTTTGCATTCATGAGCTGGAACGGGGCAGGCGCGACATGTTGAACTTGTGCGCGGTGTTGCTGCGACCAACGACGGTGAGCTTGTGCACCCATGCTCCAAGCACCGAAGGGGATGCTACGACTAGCGAGAGCGGTGCTGGAACTGGTGTTGTGCGTTGCTGGAACTAGTAAGAGGAGATGCTGGAAGCGATGTTGCGCAGTGTTGGAACCATCACACTGAAACGCTGGGACAGATGATGTGTGGTGATGGAACTAGCCTGCGGAGATGCTGGGAACGGCGGTCACGGGTGCTAGAATCCGTGTCGCACGCGTGGAGTGATGTTGCAACCAGTCATGGTGATTGCTGGGACCGGCTTTGTTCCTCGCCGATGACCATGGAAACCGTTAGGTGTCACAACGCTTTACTCTGTTTCTTTGCTGCAACTACAAAGTGCATAGCTACAACCGTGTCGCGCGTTGCTAGAAAGGTGCATTGGGTGCTGAAACTGGGAGGCGACGATAGTGAACCACCGTCCTGTTGGGAAACGTAGCATGCAATTTCAAAAAAATTCCTACGCTCATGCAAGATCTATCTAGGAGATGCATAGCAATGAGGGGGAGAGTGTGTCTACATACCCTCGTAGACCGTAAGCGAAAGTGTTTCAGAACGCGGTTGTAGTCGATCTTTTTTTGCGATCCACCGATCGAGTACCGAATGTACGACACCTCCGAGTTCTGCACACGTTCAGCTCGGTGACATCCCTCACCTTCTTGATCCAGTAAGTCGTCGAGGTAGTAAATGAGTTCCGTCAGCACGACAGCGCGGTGACGGTGATGGTGAAGTGATCCTCGCATGGCTTTGCCTAAGCACTACGAAAATATGATCGGGAGTGTAAACAGTGGAGGGGGGCACCGCACACGGCTAGGCAATTGTCGGGTGTGTGTGCCAGGGCGCCCCCCTCCACATATATATAGGTGGGAGGGAGAGGGAGGCAGCCAAGGGGTGCCCCAAGTAGTCCGAATCCTACTTGGGGTCCCTCCCCAATTTGACCCCCCTTACCATATTTATCGGAGGGAGAAGGAAAGAGGGGGAGGGGGAAGGAAGGGGGATTCCTATTCCCTTTCTTTCCTTTCCTTCTTCCCCTTTCCCTCTCCACCTAGGCCGGCCCCTTGTGGCTGGTGTGTTTCCTCTCTTGACCCATAAGGCCCATATCTTTTGCCGGGGGTGCCCGGAACCCCTTCCTACCCGGTACCCTCCGGAACACTTTCGGTGTCCGAATACCATCACCCTATAGATCAATCTTTACCTACCGACCATTTCGAGACTCCTCGTCATGTCCATGATCTCATTTGGGACTCCGAACAACATTCGGTCACCAAATCACGTAACTCATATAATACTATATCATCATCGAATGTTAAGCGTGCGGACCCTACGAGTTCGAGAACTATGTAGACATGACCGAGACACCTCTCTGGTCAATAGCCAATAGCGAAACCTGGATGCTCATATTGGCTCCTACATATTCTACGAAGATCTTTATCGGTTGAACCGTTGTTACAACATACGTTATTCCCTTTGTCCATCGGTACGTTACTTGCCCGAGATTCGATCTTCGGTATCTTCTACCTACTTCAGTCTCGTTACTGGCAAGTATCTTTACTCGTTCCGTAATACATCATCATGCAACTAACTCATTAGTCACTTTGCTTTCAAGGCTTGTTATGATGTGTATTACCGGGAGGGCCCAGAGAAACCTCTCTGATACTCGGAGTGACAAATCCTAATCTCGATCTATGCCAACCTAACAAACACTATCGGAGATACCTGTAGAGCATCTTTATAATCACCCAGTTACGTTGTGACATTTGATAGCACACAAGGCATTCCTCAGGTATCCGGGAGTTGCATAATGTCATAGTCGAAGGAATATGTATTTGATATGAAGAAATCAATAGCAATAAAACCGAACAATCATTATGCTAAGCTAACGGATGGGTCTTGTCCATCACATCATTCTCCTAATGATGTGATCCCGTTATCAAATGACAACTCATGTCCATGGTTAGGAAACCTTAACCATCTTTGATCAACAAGCTAGTCTAGTAGAGGCTCACTAGGGACACGTTGTTTGTTTATGTGTTCACACATGTATCAAGTATCCGGTTAATAC
The DNA here is from genome assembly GCA_963921465.1 of Triticum timopheevii. Taxonomy (NCBI): domain Eukaryota; kingdom Viridiplantae; phylum Streptophyta; class Magnoliopsida; order Poales; family Poaceae; genus Triticum; species Triticum timopheevii. The sequence goes on from OY997266.1 coordinate 558,867,817, forward strand.
AATTCTAGCATGAATAATAAACATTTATCATGAAATAAAGAAATATTAAATAACAACTTTCTTATTGCCTTTAGGACATATTTCCTTCAGTCTCCCACTTGCACTAGAGTCAATAATCTAGTTCACATCGCCATGTGATTTAACACCAATGGTTCACATCGTCATGTGATTAACACCCATAGTTCACATCTCCATGTGACCAACACCCAAAGGGTTCACTAGAGTCAATAATCTAGTTCACATCGCCATGTGATTAACATGCAAAGAGTACTAAGGTGTGATCATGTTTTTCTTGTGAGAGAGGTTTAGTCAATGGGTCTGTCACATTCAAATCCGTATGTATTTCGAAAATTTCTATGTCTACAAAGCTCTGTATGGAGCTACTCTAGCTAATTGCTCCCACTTTCAATATGTATCCATATTGACTCCGACTCATCCGGATCAGTGTTAAAGCTTGCATCGACATAACCCTTTATCACCTCCATAACCGAGAAACATTTCGTCCTCTTTAGGTACCTAAGGATAAGTTTGACCGTTGTCCAGTGATCCACTCCTGGATCACTATTGTACCCCCTTGCCCATCTCACAGGAAGGCACACAACTGGTCCGGTACGCAGCATGTCATACTTTATAGAACCTATAACTAAGGCATAGGGAATCACTTTCATTCTCTCTCTATCTTTTGTCGTGGTCGGGCTTTGAGTCTTACTCAACTATACACCTTGTAACACATGCAAGAACCCTTTCTTTGACTAATCCATCTTGAACTTCTTCAAAACTTTATCAAGGTATGTGCTTTGTGAAAGTCCTATTAAGCGTCTTGATCTATCTCTATAGATCTTGATGCCCAATATATAAGCAGCCTCACTGAGGTCTTTCATTGAAAAATTCTTATTCAAGTGTCCTTTCATGCTATCCAGAAATTCTATATCATTTCCAATCAACAATATGTGATCCACATATAATATCAGAAATGCTACAGAGCTCCCACTCACTTTCTTGTAAATACAGGCTTCATCCGAAAGTCTGTAGAAAACCATATGCTTTGATCACCTAATCAAAGTGTATATTCCAACTCCGAGATGCTTGCACCAGTCCATTGATGGATCACTGGAGCTTGCACACTTTGTTAGCACCTTTAGGATCGACAAAACCTTCTGGTTGAATCCTATACAACTCTTCTTAGAGATATCCATTTAAGGAATACAGTTTTGACATCAATTTGCGAGATTTCATAAAATGTGTCAATTGCAAACATGATTCGAACGGCTTAAGCATCGCTACAGTTGAGAAGGTCTCATCGTAGTCAACCCCTTGAACTTGTCAAAAACCTTTCGCGACAAGTCGACCTTTTGTAGACAGTAACGTTACCATCATCGTCAGTCTTCTTCTTGAAGATCCATTTATTCTCTATGGATTGCCGATCATCGGGCAAGTCCACCAAAGTCGACACTTTGTTCTCATATATGGATCCTATCTTAGATTTCATGGCCTCAAGCCATCTGTCGGAATCTGGGCTCATCATAGCTTCTTCATAGTTTGTAGGTTCGCCTTGGTCTAGTAACATGACTTCCAAGACAGGATTACCGTACCACTTTGGTGCGGATCGTGCTCTGGTTGACCTATGAAATTTAGTACTAACTTGATCTGAAGTTTCATGATCATCATCTTTAGCTTTCTCTCTAGTTGGTGAAGGCATCACGGGAACAATTTTCTCTGATGTACTACTTCCCAATTCGAGAGATGGTACATTTACCTCATCAAGTTCTACTTTCCTCCCATTCACTTCTTTCGATAGGAAGTCCTTCTCTAGAAAGGACCCATTCTTAGCAACAAAGATCTTGCCTTCAGATCTGTGATGGAAGCTGTACTGTCGGTGTCAAAACCGGCGAATCTCGAGTAGGGGGTCCCGAACTGTGCGTCTAAGGCTAATGGTAACAGGAGGCGGGGGACACAATTTTTACCTAGGTTCGGGCCCTCTCTATGGAGGTATACCCTACTTCCTGCTTGATTGATCTTGATGATATGAGTATTACAAGAGTTGATCTACCACGAGATCGTAGAGGCTAAACCCTAGAAGCTAGCCTATGATTATGATTGTTGTTGTCCTAAGGACTAAACCCTCCGGTTTATATAGACACCGGAGGGGGCTAGGGTTACATAGAGTCGGTTACAGAGAAGGAAATCTACATATCCGAATTGCCAAGCTTGCCTTCCACGCAAAGGAGAGTCCCACCTGGACACGGGACAAAGTCTTCAATCTTGTATCTTCATAGTCCAACAGTCCGGCACAAGTACATAGTCCGGCTGTCTGAGGACCCCCTAATCCAGGACTCCCTCAGTAGCCCCTGAACCAGGCTTCAATGACGATGAGTCCGACGCGCAGATCGTCTTCGGAATTGCAAGGCGGGTTCCTTCTCTGAATACTTCCAGGTAGATTTTCAACACAAGGATCGTGTTCGGCTCTGCAAAATAAACTCCACATACCACCGTAGAGAGCACAATATTCCACAAGTCTAATCCGCTGACAACTTTTCATAGCATGACATCACGCTACGACCCGGTCATTATTCGAACCATTTTTCTCAACCTGCTACTGCACATCTTGCGAGGCGGTTTTATTGGCACGTCCTGTTGAAGCGGAGATCGTGTCCCCTTATCACGGGATTCTCATAAATACGGGTGTGGGTAACCTAACCGCGCCATCAACGCGGTGCTTGGGGAATAAGCGTGTTTACCGGGCAAGTGGGGAGGCGCAGGATCCCTGCTGCCTTTATAAGGAGATAAGGACACCCCTTTTTCACCCACACCTTTTCCTTCCTCTGCTCATCCATTCTCTCTCACTCGAGCTCCAGCGCCCAAGCATTCGTCTTCTCCGCCCACAAAGGCCCTCCAAAAATGTCCGGATCCAGAGCAGGAGGCAAGTGGATGGCCTCTACCGTCCGGGAGAAGGATATCAAAAAGCTTCGGGAAGCCGGGTATCTGGCCAAGAATATCAGCCATCATCTCCCGACGGCGGACAGATCGTCCCAACCCTGGAACCCCATGAGAGGGTTGTATTCCTTCCTCACTTTGTCCGCGGGCTAGGGTTTCCCCTCCACCCATTCGTACGCGGCATCATGTATTACTACGGGATCGATTTTCATGATCTATCCCCAAATTCCTTCCTCAACATCTCGACATTCATCGTCGTGTGCGAGGCCTTTCTCCGCATCTCGCCACACTTCGGCTTATGGCTGAAGATTTTTAATGTGAAGCCCAAGGTAGTGAGCGGCGAGCACGCTGAGTGCGGAGGTGCCATGGTGAGCAAGATGCCCAACGTCACATGGCCATCAGGTACTTTCAATGATTCCGTCAAAGGGTGGCAACAGCAGTGGTTCTACGTCACTGAGCTGCGCGACACAAAATTGGCCGCCGCTCCTGAATTCCGATCCGGAGCTCCCCTGCGGCTCAGGTCCTGGCCCAAGAAGGGCCTGAACTGGTCTTCGCCCGATGAGTTGTCGGTGCTCCAGACACGCGTCAAGGATATGGAAGACAAGAATATCAAACTTGTCAATGTAGTCCAGGTGATGTTAGTTCGCCGGATTCTTCCTCGTTAACACAGGGCCTGCAATTTATGGGAATTCGACCCGGCCAAGCACTAGACCCTGCTAGAGTTCTTTGGCTCCTCGCACAAAGACATCTGGAAGGTGCTCTTCAAGTCCGGCAAATCGTGGCCGGACTCAGCTGAGGACCACGGGTACCAACTGTCCCGTCCTGCAAGTTCGGTAAGTCATTGTATGTTGGCAAGTCATACATTTTATTTGCATAATCCAAGGGAAATGCTTAACGTGTTTTCCACAACTCTCCTAGGGCTGGACGAAGAAGGCGGGGCGGATCTACTGTCCGGCCCCACTACCAGAAGAACCGGCCGGCCCACTTCTGACAAAGATGCTAGTCCCGGTGCCTTACAAGGCGCCGAAGAAGAAGGCCAGGAAGGAGGCCAAAGAGACCAGGGGCGGCCTTCATTGCCGCGGCACTTCGAACACAATATCTGAAGACTCCGAAGCCCGCTCTTCCTCCAGAGAGGACGAGGAAGAGGAGGAAAACCTATCTCCAGCGTGGGGAAGAAAGAAAAGGACGGCCTCCACATCCTTGGAGGCCGAGTCGCCTAAGAAGGGAAAAACTCCCCTTCCGGAGGAGTCCACCGCCGCTACCGACAGCAGCCCGGAGTGGGATCCTAGGGCCCAGCCCCTGGTGAACTCATGAGTATATAGAATCCGAACACGTTTGCGCATCCAGACTCACTATGGCATGATGTTTTAATCATTGAGCCATACTTTTTTGCAGTCCGGCAAGGTCCCGCATCGAACGATCCTCATTGGAGGATTTACCAGGCTCAGATGCTACGGACAGCGGGACACCCCCGAAGGCCCCTTCCCCAAAACACGTGAAGGACACCGAGGTATCGTCCCAGAGGGACCCAGGCCAAGGAGGGGGGGGGGGTAAGATCATCAAGGCGGCGCCAGGAGGTCAAACTTCAGGGGCCGGACACACGGGAGAAAAGGCTCCCATGGATATCGACGGCGGGGCTATCTCGAATTCGGCCCCCAGCCCGACACAATTTCGGAGACCGATACAGCTCCAGAATCAGGCAGGCAGCCTCCCTCGGCTGGAGGGGGTGCGCCTGTTCCACCGGCAAACTTTGTCCAACCAGAGGTGCTGGATACTTTATCGGCGGCGCTGAAGAGCGCCTCCATCATTGAAGAACACCGTGCCCTTATGGGTGCGGTGATTGAGAAGATTCAGTCCGTTGAGAGTGGGCTGAATGAAGCCTGCATCAGCCTTATAATGGGCTTTGAGGTATGTTTTGTGAGGTTTCGAAGAGTGTCATAGTATAGGTAGTAGCCCCTGATACACTATTCGGTGAAAGAAAGAACCGGACAGAGGATCAATCAAGGTTGGAAAAGGCGGTAGGCGTAAGCGAGGCGGTTGGCCTTTGCCTAGTGCCTAGGCGGTGCCTAAGCTCCCTAGGCGCGGCCTAGGCGGTAATATAGTTTTGCTCGTAGTGTATTTGCGATTATTATATGGGTGTTGATATTCGTTTAGGGCATATAAATAAGTTAATAATCGTCTACTGCCATTGGAATATAACCCGTTTGGCATATCAGTGCAGTACGTGGCATGATTTCTTGCTTGGGTAGGCAATTCCTTGCTTGCCTTGCCTAGACCTCCATTTATGCCCTAGGCGAGGCGTTTGGCCATTGCCTAGCGCCTAGGCGTGCCTAAGCGCCTCCTTGGCACTGCCTTTTCCAACAGAGGATCAAATGCATGTTCGCAGGAGACTCACTTTATGGCATCTCTCCCTCCTCTTTTTTGTTAAGCAGGCGTCTGTAGCGACTGCCGCCTCTCATACTGCGGAAGTCTCTAGACTGAAGCAGAGTCTGGAGCGGGCCGAAGAAGAACTCAGCCAAGTGAAGAAGTAGTTGGAGGATAACCAAGGTATGCAAAAACCTTGTTCGCATTCATAGTGAATGAAGAAGTTAATATGATGAAAATATTTTTAATGTGTGCTCTAGGGGCGACGGCCGAAGTTGAGGCTCTTAAGAAGGCTGTGGCCGAAGCCGAGAAGAAGGCAGGCGCAGAGTAGGCTCTTCGCGAAAAGCACGAGGCCAAGGTTGTTGAAGCTGAGCGAGAGCTTCAAGAGGCCGTGAAGAAATGCGAGACCTTGGAGCAGAGTGTAACGGAGAAAGAATCCGAACTCACCCAGGCTCGACGAGCCGCGTGTGGTGCCCGGGGGGAAGCCCAAGGCACCCTGCAGGAAATCCAGGAGGCGAGGAAGATCGCGACGGGTAAGGCTTTTTCTATGCAAAGCAGGTATGTGAAGGGAGAAATCACGTTTTACTAATTTGAATTCGGATTTCTCCAGGAGTATTTGCGGAGCTGCCATGCAGCATATCTGATGCCGCCCAATTTTACCGGGCCGAAGAAAGGAGCACTGTGGAGAAGCTCTTCTGGTCGCAGTATCTGGCGCCAAAGTATCCAATGCCTTTTGCCGATCAACTGAAACAGCTGATCGAACTGCATAAGGCGGCCGAACTAGTGATACGTCCATTTTGCATCATGCTTTTATATCACTATTTATTGCATTATGGGCTGTTATTACACATTATATCTCAATACTTATGGCTATTCTCTCTTATTTTACAAGGTTTACCATGAAGAGAGGGAATGCTGACAGCTGGAATTCTGGCTGGAAAAGGAGCAAACATTGGAAACCTATTCTGCACTGCTCCAAAAATCCTGAAACTCCATGAAACCTATTTTTGGAATTAATAAGAATTATTGAGCGGAAGAAATACATCAGGGGGCCCACACCCTAGCCAGGAGGGTGGGGGGCGCGCCCACCCCTACTGGGCGCGCCCCCTGTCTCCTGGGCCCACTGGTGGCCCCCCGGTGTCCATCTTCTGCTATATGAGGGCTTTGACCCTGGAAAAAATTGTGGGCAAGCTTACGGGACGAAACTCCGCCGCCACGAGGCGGAACCTTGGCGGAACCAATCTAGGGCTCCGGCGGAGCTGTTCTGCCGGGGACACTTCCCTCCGGGAGGGGGAAATCATCACCATCGTCATCACCAACGATCCTATCATTGGGAGGGGGTCAATCTCCATCAACATCTTCACTAGCACCATCTCCTCTCAAAACCCTGGTTCATCTCTTGTATCCAATCTCGTATCAAAACCACAAATTGGTACCTGTGGGTTGCTAGTAGTGTTGATTACTCCTTGTAGTTGATGCTAATTGGTTTACTTGGTGGAAGATCATATGTTCAGATCCTTAATGCATATTATTACCCCTCTGATTATGAACATGAATATGCTTTGTGAGTAGTTACGTTTGTTCCTGAGGACATGGATGAAGTCTTGCTATTAGTAGTTGACGGTGTCAAAACCGACGGATCTCGGGTAGGGGGTCCCGAACTGTGCGTCTAGGCGGATCGTAACAGGAGACAAGGGACATGATGTTTTTACCCAGGTTCGGGCCCTCTCGATGGAGGTAAAACCCTACTCCTGCTTGATTGATATTGATGATATGGGTAGTACAAGAGTAGATCTACCATGAGATCAGAGAGGCTAAACCCTAGAAGCTAGCCTATGGTATGATTGTTGTTCGTCCTACGGACTAAAACCCTCCGGTTTATATAGGCACCGAACAGGGTTAGGGTTACATAGAGTCGGATACAATGGTAGGAGATCTACATATCCGTATCACCAAGCTTGCCTTCCACGCCAAGGAAAGTCCCATCCGGACACGGGACGAAGTCTTCAATCTTGTATCTTCATAGTCCAGGAGTCCGGCCGAAGTTGATAGTTCGGCTATCCGGACACCCCCTAGTCCGGGACTCCCTCAGTAGCCCCTGAACCAGGCTTCAATGATGACGAGTCCGGCGCGCATATTGTCTTCGGCATTGCAAGGCGGGTTCCTCCTCCGAATACTTCATAGAAGATTTTGAACACAGGGATAGTGTCCGGCTATGCAAAATAAGTTCCACATACCACCGTAGAGAGAATAATATTCACACAAATTCAACCTGCTGACGTATCCCGTGGCATGACATCACACCATGGCCAAGCCTTTATTCGAATCGTTTTTACTGTTCCACCTCAGCGCGTTTAGCGAGGCGGTTTCCTTGGCACGTCTTGTCAAAGCAGAGATCGTGTCCCCTTATTCCGGGATTTTCATCAATACGGGCGTGGGTAACCCAACCGCGCCATTGATTACGGTGCTTGGGAGATAAGCGAGTTTTACCAGGCTGGTGGGGACGCATAGCTTCGTCCGTCCATATAAGGGGATAAGGATGCACCTTTTTACCTACGCCTTCTTCCTCCTTTGCTTATCCATTTCCGCGCACTCAAGCTCCAGCGCCCAAGTCCGCACATCTCGCCTCAACCTTCCCCAGCCATGTACAGAGCGGGAGGCAAGTGGATGGCCTCCGCCGTCATGGAGGGGCACATCAAGAGGCTGCGGAAGGCCGGATACTTGTCCAGCGACATCGCGCATCGGCTCCCCGACAAGGGGCAGCTCATCCCCACCCTCGGGCCCCATGAGAGGGTGGTGTTCCTCACCCACTTCCTCCGCGGACTAGGTTTTCCACTTCACCCATTTGTCCGGGGGCTCATGTTCTATTACGGCCTGGATTTCCATGATCTGACCCCGAATTTCATCCTCAACATCTCGGCATTCATCGTCGTGCGCGAGGCCTTCCTCTGCATCCAGCCCCACTTCGGCTTATGGCTGAAGACCTTCAATGTCAAGCCGAAGGTAGTGGGCGGCCGCCAAGTGGAGTGCGGAGGTGCCATGGTGGGCAAGATGCCCAACGTCCTATGGCTTGAGGGCTCCTTCGTGGATACCATAAAGGGGTGGCAATCGGGGTGGTTCTACATCACCGAGCCGCGTGACCCTAAATGGGTGGCGGCCCCCGAATTCCGATCTGGCTTCCCTACACGGCTCACCTCTTGGAAAGAGACGGGCCTAACATGGGGTGATTCGGAAGAGCCGACGGGACTCCAATCCTGCGTCAAAACCTTGGTGAACAAGAAGCTCAAGCTCGTCAACGTAGTCCAGGTCATGCTCATCCGCCAGATCCTCCCGTGCCAACAATGGGCCTTCAGCTTGTGGGAGTTTGATCCGGCACAACATCAAACCTTGAGCAGGCTCTTCGACACTACGTACGAAGATGCCTGGAAGGTGCTGTTCAAGGGCGCCGAGGCTCCCGCATCCGCTACCGAATCGTGGATTCAACTCGCAGCGTCAAGCCGGCGAGGTAAGCTATTTTATCCTTTACAGGACACTTGTTTTCCATATTTTGACTCTATGTGGGATCTAAACTCCCTTTACCTTTGACAGGCCTGGCAAAAGACGTTCGGGCAGGTTAACTGTCCGGCCCCCTTGCCAGAAGACCAGGGGACGCCCAATTAATGGGGCTGCTGGTTCCGGCGCCCTACGTGGTGCAGGAGAAGTAGGCTAAGAAGAAGGCGACGGGAACTCGAAGGAGCTCCCGGCGCCAGGTGTTGTCGGACTCATCGTCCGATGACTCCGAGGCAGACTCCTCCCACGAAGGCGGGGAGGAGGAAAAAGAGGCCTCTTCCCCCGCGTGGGGAGAGAAGAAAAGGAAGGCCGCCCGAACGGGGGAGGCCGAAGGGTCCAAGAAGGGAAGGACCCTCCCTCCGGACTACTCTACCAACGCCGACGACGGCGAAGAGGAGTGGCCACCGAGGACTAAGCCCCTGGCGACATCGTAAGTGTCCGGATACCAGAATAACTCATGGCGTTTCGTTTGTCGCATAGAATCTCCTAACGCCGAATATAACCCTGTAGCCCGCCCAAGGACGGGCTCGACACTTCAACGAGCGGCTCCCTAGCTTCGTCGGACGTGAATAGCACTTCACTTCCGGCCGTCTCCTCCCCTCGCGCTGCGGATGACGCTGAGGCGGGGTCCCAAAAGGGGCCCAGCCAGGAGGAGGGGGTCCCAGAGGTGCCGCAAGGCAACCTCCCGGACTCTGGGCACGAGGAGGATCAAACCCCAAAGGGCTCTAAGTCCGGCCCTGGGCCGGACCCCGCACCGGAACCTTCAGTGGTTCCGGAGTCCGGCAGGCGGACCCTTCATAAGACGGGTGAGACTGCGACACCAGTGACCTCCGTCCAACCGGAGGCATCAGATAATTTGCTGGAGGCGCTTAAAGGCACCTCCATCAACGAGGAGCACCGCACTGTTATGAGTGTGGTGATCCAGAAAGTTCAGTCCGCCAAGAGCGGGCTGACTGAAGCCTGTGCCAGCCTTCTAACAGGCTTTGAGGTATGTATTAAGATATGTAAAAATATTACCGCATAGATAGTAGCCCCTGATGCTCAGTTTGGTGTTCGGAAAGAAAAGCCGAATAGAGGATCTAAAAAGATGTACGCAGGAGTCTAACATAAGTATGTCAATATGGGAATGCAGGCTGTCCTGCTGACCTCTGCCGCACTGACTGCGGAGGTCAATGCATTGAAGCAGAGCCTCGAGCGGTCCAAGAACGAGCTCGGCCATTCCAAGAAGCAGCTCGAGGACAAGGAAGGTAAGTAATACCTTATGGAAGTATATAAAAAATGTAGTTGCAAAAAATAACAGGAATAACATGAGAATTGTAGGGGCCACGAACGAGGTGGCGACCCTGAAGGAAGCGGTGTCCAAGGCCGAAAGCAATACAGTCGCGGAACGCACTGAGCGAGAGAAGCAGGAGGTGCGGGTGGCAGAGGTGCGGCAAGAGCTCCAGGCTCTCGTGGAAAAACACGAGAGTTTGGAGCGTGACTCAAAGACTCGAGAGTCCGAGCTCGCCTCGGCTCTTGAGAGCGCCAAGGCCACTAAGTCCGAAGCCCAAAAAGTCCTCCAGGAAATTGAGGCAATAAAGAAGATAGCGGTGGGTAAGGCATTCTTCATGCAAAGCGAGCACGTGAAAGTGAATTACTTGTTACTTACCTGAATTCGGGGCTCTCCAGGAGCATTCGTAGATCTGCCCTGCAGTATGTCCGATGCTGCCGCATTCTACCGGGCCGAGGAAGGGAGCTCGACGGAGAAGGTGTTCTGGTCTCAGTATGCTGAGGCCGTACACCCGGTGCCCTTGAGCGACCAGCTGAAGCAGCTGGTTGAGCTCCATAAGGTGGCCGAACAGGCCATGAAGGGCCTCATAGTTCGGCTGTGGCAAAAGGAGGCCATGCCTGGGAGCTACTTCAGGCTGGTGAGGCGGCTGGTGGACACCTGTCCGTGGATTGAAGTCATCAAGCACTCCGTCTGTATCGAAGGTGCTTGTAGGGCCCTTGCCCGTGCTAAAGTGCACTGGGCAAGATGGACGCTGAGAAGCTTGTGACGGACGCTCCATCGCCAGGCAGGGAGTATCGCAAGCCCGAGATGTATTATCAGGGCGTCCTGAAGGGTGCCTGCCTTATAGCGGATGAATGCTCCAAAGATGTAATTTTTGAGTAAACTCGCATTTGTTATCCTGTACGCTTGAAAACTTGTTCATATGCGCTAAGCAACTCTTGTGAATTTAAAATATTACCTTCTGTGCGGCCGTTTATTAAATTTGAGAGATGGCGAGTTGTCGGCCTCTGCCCCCATGCCACGAGTGCTGGGGTGTTCGGGATAAACTTGAGCGCTCTTTTTTCCCATTCTTGGGTCCTTCGAGGGAGGCGCTCAACACAACGAACAAGGCAACCGGACTATAATGCTTGAACACTCTCACTTAGCCATAGAATTCTATAATTTTAAATTTCGGCGAAGCCCCTAGTATTCGGAAGACCGAGTTCGGGGCGCTATCCACGCCTAGGCTGGACAAAGCCGACTCCTCGCTCTAAGCGGCATAAGTCTTTAGGGACTCGAAAAACCTCTCGAACAGCGACCGGCTCTCGCCCTATCATCACGGTCAGTTTTAGCTTTCTCCACTAAGGTGCTTAACCCAGCTCAACTGGGGCACAATCGTAGTGGTTCTCCCAGCTCTACCTTAGCCGATATAACGAAACGTAAGGTACCAAAACATGGGAGCCGAGCAAACCCAACTATTGACCCAAGACATGATTCGGAGCCGATGCATATAATGCTATAAGTTCAGGGTGCCACACTTGTGAAAGTGTTCGGACTTATCACACCATATTTTGGGGTACTTAAGCCCTTGGTGTATTTGGCCGTACCAAAACATACGGGTGCAACATGTCAAAAGTGAACATGTATAGATAAAATAAAAAAAGGAATGCAATAATAGGCAAAAGCTATGCATTGTTTATTCAAAAAAGCTGCGGTAAAAGCAGAATGATACAAATAGTGCGATAAGCAAGGGACGGGACTATTTGACACGTCTCTCTCCAGGAGCGAGCTGCGGGATGTTATGTAAAACAAGTATACTGCTCGTTATAGAGACCACCTGGACACTCGATGTAGCTTTCTGCTTCCCTGGCTGTTGCATCGTGTCTTCGGCGATTCTACTATCGGACTGGGCTTCTTGAGAAAGGAGTCCTGAAAGTAAGAAAAAAAGAAGAATGGCACAATTGGGAGCCCCTGATGCGGTTGAGCCGCATTATGGGCCTGCCGTGGTCGTGCCCCTCCCCCTATGCCCATGGTATTTCCAGAGCGTAATTATGTACGTGTAGTACTGGTTTCGCAATTTCACGAGGGCTGGGGTTGGGGCCGCATTGCTAAGCGTGCTCGGAACATGCCAGGCGGTCTTGTTGTTGGTTCCTCCGGGTGCGCTTGACGGTGTCCGGCCGTTTAATAGCCGGACTCGAGAATTGCCTTAAGAGGCTGCTTTGTACTTCTGCCGCGAGGGCCGCCGTATGCTCTTCCGTTCGGAGAGAGCGTTCGGTGTTTCCGTTGACCTTAATGACTCCTCGAGTGCCTGGCATCTTGAGCTTGAGGTATACGTAGTGTGGCACCGCATTGAACTTTGCAAATGCGGTTCGTCCGAGCAGTGCGTGATAGCCGCTGCGGAACGGGACTATGTCAAAGATTAATTCCTCGCTTCGGAAGTTATCTAGTGCCGAAGACCACTTCAAGTGTAACTGAGCCTGTACAGTTGGCCTATACATCTGGTATGACGCCTTTGAAGGTCGTCTTTGTGGGTTTAATCCTTGAGGGGTCTATGCCCATCTTGCGCATTGTATCCTGATAAAGCAGGTTCAGGCTGCTGCCGCCGTCCATCAGGACTCTACACTACTAGGGAAAAGGCTAGCAGCAGCGCGGGTTTTTAGGCTAGCAGCAGCGCGGGTGGCCGTGCTACTAATAAGGCGCTACAGCTAACTCATAGTAGTAGCGCGGCCCCAACCCGCGCTACTACTGTTGACGATATCAGCAGCACTTTTTGCGAACGCGCTACTATTAACTAGCTGTAGCAATTTCGCCATCCCTCGCTACTGCTATATCTTTCATCATTTTCCCACTGCCCCATTCCCTTTCAGTTCTCCTTTCACTTTCAGTTCTCCTTTCAGATACTAGATACTAGGTACTGCTAGTAGATATCAAATTCATAAACCATTACTAGTACTCCCTTCGTTCCAAATTACTCGTCGTGGTTTTAGTTCAAACCACGACGAGTAATTTGGAACGAAGGGAGTACTAGATAACAATTTCATGCATAGCCAACATGCATCCTCAAGCAGTACAAGGTCATATCAACGGTCATCATCATATGTAGTTCTAGATGATATCGACGACGATCATCATATGTAGTTCTAGATGATATAGTCACACACACATATGTAGTTCTAGATGATATAGCCACACACACATATGTAGTTCTAGATGATATAGCCACACACACATATGTAGTTCTAGATGATATCGAAGACAATCATCATCCTCAAGCCTGGGCGGTTGGTGTTCCTGATAGTAATTAGGATGGCCTGTCCAACACGAAGATTCTTGCCATCGAGGAATTTCTTCCACCCAACCGAGCTTAAGTGTGTGCGACCATCCGTGTCCACGCGGTAAGTGCAGATTGTGACGGATCCCCTTGCAGTAAGGCGTAGTCCAGCTGAGCCTTCTTCATCAGGCTCGATACCATAACTCACAGATATGCTCTTTGCCAATTTCTGAATAAGAAAAACATATCAATTAATAAGCATGTGATCAAACTCTACACTAAAACATATATATCATCGACTAGATTCCACACAACATACCATATCATTGGACTGTACACTAAGTAATTCACACTATTAATTTGCATTTGTAAGTATAACATACCATATCATGTCGATCAACCATGGTATTTGTCAAGCGGGTCACGAATGGCACCCCGACAAAGTCAGCACGTGGCGGAATTATGTCCCACAGGTTGGACACCTCCTCCTCACTCAGCCTTGTTCTTTGAGCTACGATGGCTTCATGAAGTGGGTCCTCATCATCTTCATCGAGTGGGTCCTCATTATCTTCATCATCTTCATCATCTTCGTCATCTTCATCATCTTCCACCAGGTTGAGATAAATGACAGCTAGCTTGGGTCTTTCTGCTCGAAAGTTGAAGCTGATCAACTCACCACTAGTAAGATGCATGCGAGCGACGAAACAGGCCCATCCATCTCCTCCAATCTGCGACATATTGCGTCCTTTCTCGACCTCCATAGTGTACGGCCCCCCAGGAGCTCAAATGTCACAGTGTCTCCTATCAGCTTGTTGAATTTCAACCTCACATTGCATGGGTCGATCTGTGTAAAATAAGCAAAATGACACAATGCAGTAATGCCAACACTAAAAATAAAATAGTTATTACATTTCATCTAATTTCTTACCGCCGCATGACGAAAAATCGGCTGGAAGTAGATGCAGAACAGCTTGCCAGTTGCAAGGCTGCTGGCGCATCTTGACTTGCACAGTTGACATAGTGGTGGTGGTGGTGGCGCCATTCTTCCTAAAGCAATATGAGCAAAGGATTACTAAATCAACTAAATCAAAATGTTCCTAAGTCAACTAAATCAACTAGCCTACTAAATCAACTAAATCAAAATGTTCTAAGTCAACTAAATCAATTAGCCTACTAAGTCAACTAAATCAAAATGTTCTAAGTCAACTAAATCAACTAGCCTACTAAATCAACTAAATCAAAATGTTCTAAGTCAACTAAATTAACTAAATGATTTAGCCTACTAAATCAACTAAATCAAAATGTTCTAAGTCAACTAAATCAACTAGCCTACTAATCAACTAAATCAAAATGTTCTAAGTCAACTAAATCAACTAGCCTACTAAGTCAACTAAATTATATCAACTAAATCAAAATGTTGCATATGAGCAGGAGGGAGAAGGAGGGCGACTCGAGGAGGGAGAAGAGAGTAGGATGGAGGAGGAAGGCGGAGCGAGGAGGGGCCGGCCGGCGCGGCCAGTTGAGGGAGGACGGAGGAGGAAGGCGGAGCGAGGAGGGGCCGGCCGGCGCAGCCAGTTGAGGGAGGACGGAGGAGGAAGGCGGAGCGAGGAGGGGCCGGCCAGCGGCGAGTGGAGAGGGAGGACGGAGGAGGAGGCCGGTACCGAGTCCAGCAAGGAGGAGGAGGTGATGGCGCGCGGCGCAGACGGAGGAGGGGCGACAGGGGCGCGCGGCGCAGACGGATCGGAGAGGATTTTGAGTGGCTGTGTGTGAGTGGATCCAAAGGGAGGAGATGAGGGAGATGGATGGCTTAGCAGTAGCGCTCTTCAGGAAAAGACGCTACTGCTAAGCTATCTAGCAGCAGCGCTTTTCACAGTAAAGCGCTATTGCTATGTGTCAGCATGCAAAAATAGACTTTGTTCAATATATCAAAAACACATTGATCATCAACGATCCTTTTGTGTACAATCTGATTTGACAATATGAGTCCTCACCGGTTTAGGAACAGGTGAAGACTCATATTGCAGCCACAAATTCTACACATAGAGTTCAATGAAGATCAAATGCTTGTCAAAGTGTGAGAAGTAACATATTTAAGGTGGTAGAAACTCTCTTCACGAAGCGAGGTGGGACTAAATTTTTGTAGGAAACTTAGCAGTAGCGCTTATCTGAGAAATGCGCTGCTACTATGCTACGTAGCAGTAGCGCGCATCACTTTAACGCGTTGCTGCTATAACTAGCCTCACGGCGGCCTCGTAGGAATTATAGCAGCAGCGCGTCTTTGGGCGGACGCGCTACTGCTATATTTGTCTCAGCAGCGAGTTTCGTCTGTACGCGCTACTGCTAGTTAGCAGCAGCGAGTTATTTTGGAGCGCGCTGCTGATAAGATTCTGTGTATAGGCTTTTCCCTAGTAGTGCTAGTGAGGTAAAATCCGTCAACGATTGGGTCTAGAACCAATGTGGCGAATCCTCAATGGCGGATGCTAGTGGGGTGGTCCCTTCGATCGAAAGTGATCGGGCAGGAGGACCACGGATTGAGCTTTGGGGCGACTGGCTCCATCGCATATACGTCCCTTAGTGCACGCTTCCGCTCCCTTTTGGGTATGTGGGTTGCGTATATCATGTTCACTGTCCGCACTTGTGGTGGGAAGCCCTTCTGTCCTCTATTGTTCGGCGGCCGGTGCTCCTCCTTGTCGTCGCTATGCTGCCCCTTGTCATTGTTTTCGGCATTTAACTTGCCTGCTTGCTTGAACACCCAACAATCCCTGTTGGTGTGGTTTGCTGGTTTTTTGGGGGTGCCGTGTATCTGGCACAAGCGATCGAGTATTCGGTCCAAATTGGACGGGCCCGGAGTATTTCTTTTGAATGGCTTTTTCCGCTGACCGGGTTTGGAGCCTCTGAATCCGGCATTGACTGCCGTATCCTCAACATTATCGACGTTAATGCGACGCTTGTGCTTGTTGCGACGCGACCTGCCGTTGCTGTCCTTGGTATCCAAATTACCAGGGCTTTTGGTCATGTTGTTACTACGAGCTAGCCAGCTATCCTCTCCCGTGCAGAAGCGGGTCATGAGTGTTGTGAGGGCTGCCATGGATTTTGGCTTTTCCTGTCCTAGGTGCCGGGCAAGCCACTCGTCGTGGATGTTATGTTTGAAGGCTGCAAGGGCCTCTGCATTCGGACAGTCGATGATTTGATTTTTCTTGGTTAGGAACGGTGTCCAGAATTGTCTGGCTGATTCCTCTGGCTGCTGAATTATGTGGCTTAGGTCATCAGCGTCTGGTGGTCGCACATAGGTGCCCTGGAAGTTGTCGAGGAATGCGGCTTCCAAGTCTTCCCAACAACCGATTGACTCTGCTGGCAAGCTGTTAAGCCAATGCTGAGCTAGTCCTTTGAGCTTGAGTGGGAGGTATTTGATGGCATGTAGATCATCACTGCGGGCCATGTGGATATGGAGGAGGTAGTCCTCAATCCAGACCGCAGGATCTGTTGTGCCATCGTATGATTCAATGCTTACGGGTTTGAAACCCTCAGGGATTTGATGATCCATCACTTCGTCTGTGAAGCATAGTGGGTGTGCGGCGCCTCTGTATTGGGCAATATCACGACGCAGCTCAAATGAGCTTTGTCTACTGTGTTCGGCCCGGTCGTAATTGCCATATCCGGCGTGACGGTTATCATCACGTATCGTGGGGCGCCCACGCGATCCGTAGATCGATCTTGTTTGCCTTGCCTTGTCCTCCAGTATATCCCGTAGGTCTGGCGCATTTTCCCGCGTCTTGGTATATTTTGAGCGGTGCCGGGGTGCGACTTGAGTGGAGGGCCGAAAGGCCTCTCTGTCATGGCCACGAGGTGGCCGGTCGGCCATATCATGCGCTGGTGATGAAGGTTTAGGTGCTTCCTCGTCTAATCGGGGTAGCAGCCTGCATTTTGGGTAGCTCTTGGAGGGGCGTTCGAGTTCATATTTTTGGCCGCAAGGACTTCAGTCCATCTGTCGGCTAGCAAGTCTTGGTCAGCTCTAAGCTGCTGCTGCTTTTTCTTGAGGCTGCTTGTCGTGGCCATAAGCCTGCGTTTGAAACACTCTTGTTCGACGGGATCCTCAGGCACGACAAATTCATCATCGTCGAGGCTTGCCTCGTCTTCGGAGGGAGGCATGTAACTACCGTCCTCTACCTCTCTGCCTGCCGCTCTCTCATGAGAGCTGGCTTCTCCATCCTCCTGCACTGAATCTTGCTGGAGGGGATTGTCTTCGGCACTGTCCGGGGTGTTATTGTCTCCCGTGCCGGAATCACCGTTTTTGCTGTGGCGGGATTTAGAGCGGCGCCACTGACGCCGGCGCTTAGGTTGTTTCTTGGAGGGGTCATCCTCCGTTGTTCCATCGCCGTTCCCATCTTTTGGGATGTCCACCATGTAAATGTCGTATGACGAGGTGGCCTTCTAGTGCCCTGTAGGCGCTGGTTCTTGGTCGTCTCCTGCATCGTCGTCCATACCGTCGATGTCTTCGGAGTCGAAGTCGAGCATGTCGGTTACTAAGTGGGTACTAAGTGGGTGGTGGGTTGGCTTTGAATTTCTTCGTCGTCCGCATCCCAACCTTCCTGACCATAATCCGGCCAGGGTTCTCCTCATAAAGAGAGAGACTTTAGTGAATTCAGGATGTTGCCAAAGGGCGAGTGCTGAAAGATGTCCGCGGCAGTGAACTCCATGATTGGCGCCCAATCGGATTCGATCGGCAGGGGTGCGGAAGGTTCGGAGTCCGGAGAGGAGTCCGGCACCTTGGAGTCACGAGCTTCGCAAAGGACAGGGTTGGTGTTCGGCTCAATCGCCGTAGAGATAGCAGCCCCCGAGGCCGTGTCCAGCCACTCGTCCTCGATCGGCAACGTCGGCTCTGAGCTAAGGGTCGGAGCGGGCACTGGTGCGGCCTCTAGGGCACTGTCCGGCGGCAGAGCTAGATCATGCCCCTCGTGACAGTGCGGCGTGCTTGGCTGTGGCTCGGACCTGTTGAAGATCAAGTCTCTGTGGACGTCAGCCGTGTAGTTCAAACTTCTAAATCTGACTTGATGGCCAGGGGCGTAGCTTTCAATCTACTCCAGTTGGCCAAGCGAATTGGCCCGCAGTGCAAAGCCGCCGAATACGAAGATCTGTCCGGGGAGAAAAGTCTCACCCTGGACCGCATCGTTGTTGATGATCGGAGGAGCCATCGGGCCTAAAGATGAAGACACAGAGGAACTCTCAATGAAAGCACCAACGTCGGTGTCAAAACCGGCGGATCTCGGGTAGGGGGTCCCGAACTGTGCGTCTAGGCGGATGGTAACAGGAGACAAGGGACACGATGTTTTTACCCAGGTTCGGGCCCTCTCGATGGAGGTAAAACCCTACTCCTGCTTGATTGATATTGATGATATGGGTAGTACAAGAGTAGATCTACCACGAGATCAGAGAGGCTAAACCCTAGAAGCTAGCCTATGGTATGATTGTTGTTCGTCCTACGGACTAAAAGCCTTCGGTTTATATAGGCACCGAAGAGGGTTAGGGTTACACAGAGTCGGTTACAATGGTAGGAGATCTACATATCCGTATCGCCAAGCTTGCCTTCCACGCCAAGGAAAGTCCCATCCGGACATGGGACGAAGTCTTCAATCTTGTATCTTCATAGTTCGGCTATCCGGACACCCCCTAGTCCGGGACTCCCTCAGTAGTCATGTGAATTTGGTATTCATTCAATATTTTGACGAGATGTATGTTGTCTTTCCTCTAGTGGTGTTGTGTGAACATAGACTACATGACACTTCACCATTATTTGGGCCTAGAGGAAGGCATTGGGAAGTAATAAGTATATGATGGGTTGCTAGAGTGACAGAAGCTTAAACCCTAGTGAGGGAGTCCTGGACTAGGGGGTGTCCGGACAGCCGGACTATCATCGTCCGCCGGACTCCAAGACTACGAAGATACAAGATTGAAGACTCCGTCCCGTGTCCGGATGGGACTTTCCTTGGCGTGGAAGGCAAGCTTGGCGATACGGATATGTAGATCTCCTACCATTGTAACCGACTCTGTGTAACCCTAGCCCTCTCCGATGTCTATATAAACCGGAGGGCCTTAGTCCGTAGGACAACATACATTACAACAATCATACCATGGGCTAGCTTTAGGGTTTAGCCTCCTTGATCTCGTGGTAGATCCACTCTTGTAGTACCCATATCATCAATATTAATCAAGCAGGACGTAGGGTTTTACCTCCATCGAGAGGGCCCGAACCTGGGTAAAACATCGTGTTCCTTGTCTCCTGTTACCATCCGCCTAGACGCACAGTTCGGGACCCCCTACCCAAGATCCGCCGGTTTTGACACCGACATTGGTGCTTTCATTGAGAGTTCCTCTGTGTCGTCACCGATAGGCTCGATGGCTCCTTCAATCAACAACGCTGTCTAGGGTGAGACTTTTCTCCCCGGACAGATCTTCGTATTCGGCGGCTTCGCACTGTGGGCTAATTCACTTGGCCATCTGGAGCAGATCGAAAGCTACACCCCTGGCCGTCAGGTCAGATTCGGAAACCTAAACTTCACGGCCGACATCCGCGGGGACTTGATCTTCGACGGGCTCAAGCCACAGCCCAGCGTGCCGCACTGTTACGGTGGGCATGATCTAACTCTGCCGCCAAACAATGCCTTGGTGGCCGCACAAGAATCCGCTCCGGCCCTTAGTCCGGAGCCGATCACCCAGATCGAGGACCGGTGGTTGGACACCGCCTCGGGGGCTTCAACCTCCACGGCGATGGAGCCGAACACTAATCTTGTCCGTCGCGAAGCTCGTGACTCCGAGGTGCCGGACTCCTTGCTAGACTCCGGACCTCCCACACCCCTGCCGATCGAATCTGATTGGGCACCGGTTATGGAATTCACCGCCGCGGACATCTTCCAATACTCGCCCTTTGGCGACATCCTAAATTCGCTAAAACATCTCTCGCTATCCGGAGAGTCCTGGCCGGATTATGGCCAGGATGGTTGGGATACGGACGACGAAGAAATTCAGAACCCACCCACCACCCACTTCGTAGCCACTGTCGACGATCTAACCGACATGCTAAACTATGACTCCGAAGACATCGACGGTATGGACGACGATGCCGGAGATGAACAAGAACCAGCGCCTACAGGGCACAGGAAGACCACCTCATCATACGACGTATACATGGTGGATACCCCAAAAGGAAGCGATAACGAGGACCAACGGGCCGCGGCAGAAGATAATCCCGCCGACAAACAACCAAAACGGCGACGCAGACGCCGCCCTAAGTCCCGCCTCGACAACAACAGCGCTCCTAATGACCCAGCAATACAGCAGGGCAAACCAGTGGACGACGAACACGCAGACAAGCAACCGTCCGAACAGGACGAGTCAGATAATCAGTCCAGGCCCGGCGAAAACAACAGTCCAGACGACCTCACGCCGGACACACCGCCGGCGAATAAAAACATTCGGAAAAGACTCGTCGCCACCGCAAGAAGTTTGAAAAAGGAAAAACGGAAGCTCAAAACAGCGGAAGATACACTCAGAATGAGGTGGAGCAAAGTGCTCAAGACCGCAGAAAAATATGGCAATGGCCATCAATCAAAGAGCTACCCGAAGCGCAAGCTGCTGCCAGAATTTGACGAGGAGGCCATAGAGCCCCCACAGTCAAAGAACAAAGAGGCTGCCTGGTTGGATAGACGGCCAGATGATAGGCCAAAATCCGAAAGCGGCGCCGCACATAAACCGACCAATGACCCTGGAAAGACAGATGGCCCAGCCAGGTCCATTTACGGGCCAAAGAAGAGGGCCCCAGGAAGCAATGCAACACGCCTAGTTTCCGAAGACAGCGGTACACCCAAATACAGGGGCGCCGCACACCCACTATGTTTCACCAACGAGGTGCTGGATCATGAATTCCCAGCAGGATTTAAACCCATAAACATAGAGGCCTACGACGGAACAACAGACCCTGGAGTCTGGATAGAAGATTATATACTACACATACACATGGCTAGAGGAGATGATCTCCACGCCCTAAAATACCTACCCCTCAAGCTCAAAGGGCCAGCCCATCATTGGCTCAAAAGCCTCCCAGAAAACACTGTTGGCAGTTGGGAAGAGCTCGAGGACGCGTTTAGAGCAAACTTTCAAGGAACTTATGTCTGCCCTCCGGATGCAGATGATCTAAGTCATATAACTCAACAGCCCGGAGAGTCAGCGCGCAAATTCTGGAACAGGTTCCTCACAAAAAAGAACCAAATAGTCGACTGTCCGGACGCCGAAGCCTTAGCAGCTTTTAAACACAACGTCCGAGACGAATGGATCGCCAGGCACCTCGGCCAAGAGAAGCCGAGGACAATGTCCGCGCTAACAAGCCTCATGACCCGCTTTTGTGCGGGAGAGGATAGCTGGTTAGCAAGATGCAGCACCAGCGACCCAAGTACATCCGAAATCAGAGATGGAAACGGAAAATCACGGCGTAGAAAAGACCAGCGCCGGAATAAAGAGAAAAGCCCAAAGAGCACGGCGGTCAACGCCGGATTCAAAAGCTCGCGGCCAAACAACAAAACACCGCCTCTTAAGGATAACAACGATGAGCTATCCAACTTAAACAAGATTTTTGGTCGGCTATGTGAAATCCACAGTACCCCCGGAAGGCCTGCAAACCACACCCACTGAGATTGTTGGGTTTTCAAACAGTCCGGCCGATTAAACGCCGAACACAAGGGTCTCGACGCATCAAGCGAAGATGATGATAAACCCCACCAGCAGAGCACCGGAAAACAAAAAACTTTCCCACAAGAAGTCAAAGCAGTAAATTCACTTCATGTGATAATACGGAAAAACAGTGCGGCACCCGTCAAAATGGGTCTCGCACGGTCCAACCCAGCGGAACATAGAGATTGGACATTAAAACCAATCACTTTCGACCACCTGGATTATTCCAGAAGCGTTCGAAATGCAGGATGGACTGCCCTGATATTGGATCCTATAATCGACAGACTGCAATTTACACAAGTCCTGATGGACGGAGGCAGTGACTTAAACCTGCTGTATCCAAACACAATCCGCAAGTTAGGGATAGACCTTACTAAAATTCGACACAGCCGCACTTCCTTTAAAGGAGTGACGCCAGGCCCTTACGCCAAGTGCATAGGCTCCTTATTACTAGAAGTTGTGTTCGGATCACCGAACAACTTTGGACGCGAAAAACTAATATTTCATATCGTCCCATTTAAAAGTAGCTATCAAGCACTCTTGGGACGAGAGGCTTTTGTCCGCTTCAACGCCATACCACATTACGCGTCTCTTACACTTAAGATGCCCGGTCCACGCGACATCATTTCAGTGCGAGGGTGTTTTAAAGACCCCGGACACGGTCAGACGAGTCCGGCATAAACAAGCTAGGGGCTCCCTAGCCGCACATCCCTTCACACGGGGCTGCGCGCACAAGCAACAGCGAGCTCATACAGACTCTGCTTTACTTATTTATATTTCTTCCTTCGTATATATTTTTCGCACGATTTCCTTCCAAACTAAGTTCCTCTCTTTTTACAGATGAACAACGTGCACACCCGTCCAGGATAACGGCACAATGGAGACACAGGCGCAGACGTGCAGTAGGGACCCGTCGCAAGGATTCTTTTCAGATTAAGAACCTGCGTAAACCTTTTTTACTGTCTCTTGTTGTTATAATCCCTTGGTTTCTCATTATAACCAAAGAGGAGCCTGCCGTATTGGCATCGGCCGCGTTCAGAGGACCATGCCCGTACCTGGACACTAGGGGCTTAGGGCATTGTTCTGCCCATTATTATAAAGACCGAACACCTTAGGGAGTGTTCGGCGTCTCGAGTTAGGCCTTATATGCATCAGCTCCGAATCATGTCTTTGGTCAAATGTTGGGTTTGCCCGGCTCCTGTGTTTTGCTGCCTTATGTTTCGTATCATCGGCTAATGCGGCACCCGGAGAACTACTGCGATTGTGCCCCAGTTCGGCTGGGCGAGCACCTCAGTAGAGAAAGCCGAAAACTGACTGTCATGATACAACGAGAGACTGGTCAACCACTCGATCGACTACCGGAATGTTTAGAATTCCCCGCTTTGACGAAGGACCGTTTCCCGGTCAGGCACACACGCGCCACGAATCCGGAGAAGCGCGGTGCCCCCAGGGGCTATATCGTAGCCCCACCCTCGAACTCCAATGGCTAAGTGAAAGTGATAAAGCATCATAGTTCGGATGGCCTCGTTTGCTACGCTACCACCTCCTTAACAGGACCGAGACGTCGGATTAAGTGTGAAAACGTGCTATTTTTTGCGAACACCCCCGCACCTTGTGCGTGGGGGCTGAAGCCGAAGACTGCCATCTTTTATGTTATACAAATGTATACATAAACGACCGCATAGGAGATATTTTAATACTTGGAAAGCACAAGTATAAAAAGCGGTTACATCATAATCACTGTTTTACATGATAAAACGTTCATTTGAACGTGACATTTTTCGAGCACTGCGACTCTATTACACGAGCGCCATGCATGACTTCCCCAAAATAGTGCTCGGCGGGTAACCGGCTTTCGTCCGAACCCTGGGCTGCAATAGCGGTGGCATCGATCTCTGTCCAATGTGTCTTCACACGGGCAAGGGCCATCCGCGCACCTTCTATGCAGGCCGACCGCTTCATCTCCTTGATATGTGGCACCGCCCCAAGAAATTGCTGCAATAAGCCAAAATAGCTCGTCGCCTTGGGCCTCTCTGGCCAGACATGGGCCACGATATCAGTCATGGCAAGTCCGGACAACCTGTTCAGCTCAGCCCATTCGGCCAACCGATCGGTCAACGAAAGTGAACGATCCGGACTATGGAATTGAGACCAAAATAGCTCTTCCGTCTTGTGATCCTTCTGACTATGGAAGTGCACAACGGCATCCGCCGCACTTGCCGCTAAATCCATATATGGATCCTCCGGACCCCACAGCTGGCCAAGTTGGGCATACTTTGGATCCGTAAACCGGCGACGCAGCAGAAAAGGCTTGCCAGCCACAATATCGCCGGCCTGGCGCAGCTCCTCCTTCATAGCCCGCATTGCAGAACGGGCATCCTTGGCCTCGGCGGTGGCCTTCCCCAGGTCTTCTCGCTCCGATAGGCGCTCCTTTTCAAGATCCTCATTGCGGTCGGTAGCATCCTTCAATTTCACGGCCAATTCGGCCATCTCTTCCCTGCTTAGGAAGTGTGCAGCCTTTTCGGCTTTCAACTCCTCGGCCGCCCTCGAGGCAGCCGCATCACTCCTTCGGGCTTGCTCCTTAGCTTGAGCAAGCTCGGCCCGAAGGCTCTCCACAGCAGCAGCACTGTCTGTATCACAGCATATATATTGTCAGAGGCGGGCTTTGGCTCCCTTAAATAAGTGACTGCGGAGAATTCATTTACCTTGCGACTCGTCAAGTCGCCGGTTGACAAGCGCGATGTCCGCATCCGCCACATCAAGTTGCCGCATTAACTCGACAACTCCACTAGTCCGGCTAGCCCCGGGACTATCCGCCACCTGCATAGGAAGGGCGACATTCAATACCTGCGATTTTGATCCTCGGCACGCTGTCGCTTTCGACAACCTACCGAGTCTCAGGGGCTACTATCTATACAGGGCGCACTTCTATGTGCAAAACTATCAAAAAAGTGCGTCGTTCTTGCGTACCTCAAATCCCGCCAGCAAACTCCTAACGGCACTATGCAATCCGCTTTCGGCGGACGAAATCCTTCCAATCACCATACTCATCAAAGCACGGTGATCTTCTGAGATGGACGCCCTCTCAAGCAGATCCTTCAGCTCCCCCGGCCGGACACTAGTCGGCGTCGAACTCTCCGGCTCCACCGGGCTCTGGGATACCCTCCGTGACGATACTTCAGGCTCGTCTGCCCTGTCCGACGGCGCAGCAGACGGAGGCGTTTCGCTCTCCATCATCTCCGGACGAAGATCCCCCGAAGACGAACTCATCTGAGAAGGCCGCAGATCCGAACTGTAAGGTAAAAATTTTGGTTATCCACAGAAGCACAAATAGGGGTATTTTCTTATTAATGAATTCCCCTTTTCCTACTCACGGCTCGCTGGAGGGCTGATCCTTTAGAGACGATTGTACGTCCGGGTTCTCCCCGGATGCAGGACCCTTCGGTGAAGATTTCTTCCCCCGCTTAGGGGCTTTGGCCTCCGGGTCTTCGGAGGCGGTCCTCTTCTCCCCCTGGAAGGAGGGATTTTCGATCCCCCCCTCTTCAGGCGCCCCCTTGGGTGAGGTGATAGCTCTTCTATTTTCCCCATCGCCTCCTTCTACAGGCGTGACCTCCAACATTCTGACCAGCACGGGCTCCGGTGCGGTCTCTGGGAGGGGGGCCGGGCACCTTATCAGCTTCGATCGCGCTACCCACTCCTGATGAAGAATAATGGATTAGGAGGCGAACTTTAGAAAAGCAAATAAACAGAACGTCCGGACTCTGAGCTACTTACCTGAGTATCCGGGTGATTGCAGCTTAGGCCTGCGTCCTCGGTCAATTCCGGACCCGCCACCTGCGGTCCGAAGAACAACTTGTACATCTCCACGAGTGTCATACCCATGAAGTGTTGGAGAATTCGTGGTCCCTCCGGATTGAACTCCCATAACCGGAGAGGACGGCGTTTGCAGGGCAGAAGACGCCTGATTAGCATGACCTGCATCACCACAACCAGATTGATCTCCCTCACTTGGAGGTCTCGAATCCGGCCCTGCAATAAGGGCACGTCTTCGGACGGCCCCCAATTGAGCCCTTGGTTGACCCACGACATCAACCGGCGTGGAGGTCCCGGGCGGAATGAAGGTGTCGGCTTTTGCTTGCCGCCCTTTGGAGCGGTGATATAGAACCACTCCTGCTGCCACAAGCCGAGCTCCTCTTGGAAGGAGCCCTCGGGCCACGGGGCATCGGCCCTCCTGCTTATGGCCGCCCCGCCGCACTCCGCTTGACGCCCCCCGATCATCTTCGGCTCCACATCGAAGGTCTTCAGCCACAGGCCGAAGTGGGGGGGTGACGCGGAGGAAGGCTTCGCAGACGACAATGAATGCGGAAATATGGAGGATGGACTCCGGAGCCAAGTCGTGAAAATCCAGCCCGTAGTAGAACATGATCCCTCTCACTAAGGGGTCTGTCGAGAAGCC
Organism: Triticum timopheevii; assembly: GCA_963921465.1. Taxonomy (NCBI): domain Eukaryota; kingdom Viridiplantae; phylum Streptophyta; class Magnoliopsida; order Poales; family Poaceae; genus Triticum; species Triticum timopheevii. Next base: position 558,894,361 of record OY997266.1, read on the forward strand.
TAAACCACGACGGAGGTGGGATACAAAGACGACGTACTCACCGGGCTCGGGAGTGGGTACGGCCTGCCCTTGGGCGGGCAGCCTGTGCGAGATCTCGTAAGACAGGTACTTGGCCTCACGCAGCTTTAGCACGTCCTCCTCCGTGACGGAGGAGGGCATCCACCGACCCTGAAGGTCGGAGCCGGACATTGTTGAAGGTCCGAAGCGCTTGAATCTAGGGCTCTAGGTGTTGGAACTTGGAGCAAGGAGAGGATTCGATGGAAGATTGAAGAAAAGAAACGAGCCTTGGCCCTCTTATAAAGGGGGAAAATACCAAGAGCCATCTCCGTGACCGTTTGGGATTCACCTTCGATAGAGGAGGCGTGGCGACGGGCACGGTTGGGTTACCCACGCTCATATTGATGAGAATCCCAGAATAAGGGGAACACGATCTCTGCTTTGACAAGACGTGCCAAGGAAACCGCTTCACTAAACGTGCTGAGGTGGTATAATAAAAAATGATTCAAGTAAAAGCCTGGTAGGGGTGTGATGTCATGCCGCATAATACGTCAGCAGATTGAACTTGTGTACATTTTATTCTCTCTACGGTGGAATGTGGAATTTATTTTGCAGAGCCGGACACTATCCTGGTGTTCATGATCTTCTCTGGATTATTCAAAGGAGGAACCCGCCTTGCAATGCCGAACATTATGCGCGCCGGACTTATCGTCATTGAAGCCTGGTTCAGGGGCTACTGAGGGAGTCCTGGACTAGGGGGTGTCCGGACAGCCGGACTATCATCGTCCGCCGGAGTCCAAGACTACGAAGATACAAGATTGAAGACTCCGTCCCGTGTCCGGATGGGACTTTCCTTGGCGTGGAAGGCAAGCTTGGCGATACGGATATGTAGATCTCCTACCATTGTAACCGACTCTGTGTAACCCTAGCCCTCTCCGGTGTCTATATCAACCGGAGGGCCTTAGTCCGTAGGACAACATACATTACAACAATCATACCATGGGCTAGCTTTAGGGTTTAGCCTCCTTGATCTCGTGGTAGATCCACTCTTGTACTACCCATATCATCAATATTAATCAAGCAGGACGTAGGGTTTTACCTCCATCGAGAGGGCCCGAACCTGGGTAAAACATCGTGTCCCTTGTCTCCTGTTACCATCCTCCTAGACGCACAGTTCGGGACCCCCTACCCGAGATCCGCCGGTTTTGACACCGACACCTAGTTTATGCGTTGCTTCGTTAGGGGCTGATTTGGATCCATATGTTTAATGTTGTGGTTAGGTTTACCTTAATACTTCTTTTGTAGTTGCGGACGCTTGCAATAGGGGTTAATCCTAAGTGGGATGCTTGTCCAAGTAAGGGCAGTACCTAAGCACCGGTCCACCCACATATCAAATTATCAAAGTACCGAACGCGAATCATATGAGCATGATGAAAACTAGCTTGATGATAATTCCCATGTGTCCTCGGGAGCTCTTTTCTCATTATAAGAAATTTTCCAGGCTTATCCTTTGCTACAAAAAGGATTGGGCCACCTTGCTGCACTTTATTACTTTCATTGCTTATTACTCGTTACAATTTATCTTATCACGAAACTATCTATTACCTACAATTTGAGTGCTTGCAGAGAAAACCTTACTGAAAACCGCTTATCATTTCCTTCTGCTCCTTGTTGGGTTCGACACTCTTACTTATCGGAAGGACTAGGATAGATCCCCTACACTTGTGGGTCATCAAGACTCTTTTCTGGCGCTGTTGCCGGGGAGTGTAGCGCTTTTGGTGAGTGGAACTTGGTAACGAAACATTTATATAGTGTGCTGAAATTTTCTGTTACTTGTCACTATGGAAACAAATCCTTTGAGGGGCTTGTTCGGGGTATCTTCACCCTGACCAGAAGAGCAAAGAGTTGCTCCTCAACCTACTGAACTTTTTGAAAATATTTACTTTGAGATTCCTTCGGGTACGATAGAGAAACTGCTAGCTAATCCATTTACAGGAGATGGAACATCGCATCCCGATTTACACCTTATCTTTGTGGATGAAGTTTGTGGATTATTTAAGCTTGCAGGTATTCCCGATGATGTTGTCAAAAGGAAGGTCTTCCCTTTATCTTTGAAGGGAGATGCATTGACATGGTATAGGCTATGTGATGATACGAGATCTTGGAATTATAAACGATTGAAGTTGGAATTTCACCAGATGTTCTATCCTATGCATCTTGTTCATCGTGATTGTAATTACATATATAATTTCTGGCCTCGCGAAGGATAAGGCATCGCTCAAGCTTGGGGGAGGCTTAAGTCAATGTTATATTCATGCCCCAATCATGAGATCTCTAGGGAAATGATTATTCAAAATTTTTATGCTCGGCTTTCTCTCAATGATCGCAACCTGCTCGATACTTCCTGTGCTGGTTCTTATATGCTGAAGACTATTGATTTCAAATAGGACTTATTGGAAAAAATTAAATGCAACTCTGAAGATTGGGGGTTCCGATGATGGTAAGGAGTCAGGTATGACACTTAAGTTCGATTGTGTTAAATCTTTTATGGATACCGATGCTTTTCGTAGATTTAGCACTAAATATGGACTTGACTCTGAGATAGTAGCTTCTTTCTGTGAATCTTTTGCTACTCACGTTGATATCCATAAAGAGAAGTGGTTTAAATATAATCCTCCCACTGAAGTAAAAGTAGTTGCACCTATTACAGTTGAAGAAAAGACTGTCACCTATAGTGATCCTATTATTCCTACTACTTATGTTGAGAAACCTCCTTTTCCTGTTAGGATAAAGGATCACGCTAAAACTTCGACTGCTGTTCGTAAGAGTAATACTAGGACTTATACACCACCTGAGAAAATCAAAGTTGAACCTTGTATTGCTATGGTTAAAGATCTCTTGGATGATGATTTATATGGGTATGTTATTTATTTCTGTGGTGAGACTGCTAATATTGCTAGACCAGATACTAAGATACATAGACGAGTGGTAGGCATGCCTGTTATTTTAGTTAAAATAGGAGATCATTGTTATCATGGCTTATGTGATATGGGTGCTAGTGCTAGTGCAATACCCTATGATTTATATAAAGAAATTATGCACGACATTGCACCCGTTGAATTGGAAGACATTGATGTTACTATTAAGCTTGCTAATAGGGATACCATTAAACCAGTTGGGATAGTTAGAGATGTTGAAGTTTTGTGTTTGAAGGTTAAATACCCCGCTGATTTTCTTGTTCTTGGTTCCCCACAAGATGACTTTTGTCCCATTATTTTTGGTAGACCCTTCTTAAACACTGTCAATGCTAAGATTGATTGTGAAAAGGATACTGTTACAATTGGCTTAAAGGGTATGTCTCATGAGTTTAATTTTGCTAAGTTTCGTAGACAACCCCATGATAGAGAATCACCTAGTAAGGATGATATTATTGGTCTTGCTTCCATTGCCGTACCTCCTACTGATCCGTTAGAACAATATTTGCTAGACCATGAAAACGATATGTTTATGAAGGAAAGAAGGGAAATAGATGAAGTGTTCCTTAAACAGGAACCTATGCTGAAACACAACCTTCCCGTTGAAATTCTTGGGGATCCCCCTCCACCCAAGGGTGATCCCGTGTTTGAACTCAAACCACTACCTGATAATCTTAAGTATGCTTATCTTGATGAAAAGAAAATATATCCTGTTATTATTAGTGCTAACCTTTCAGAGCAAGAAGAAGAAAGATTATTGAAAACTCTGAAGAAGCACCGTGCTGCTATTGGATATACTCTGGATGATCTTAAGGGCATTAGTCCCACGTTATGCCAACACAAAATTACAGTGGAGAAAGATGCCAAACCAGTTAGAGATCCTCAATGACGACTGAATCGCAAGATGAAAGAAGTGGTAAGAAAGGAGATACTAAAGCTCCTTGAGGTAGGTATAATTTATCCCGTTGCTGATAGTGAATGAGTAAGCCCTGTCCACTGTGTTCCTAAAAAGGGAGGTATTACCGTTGTTCCTAATGATAAAGATGAATTGATCCCGCAAAGAATTATTACAGGTTATAGGATGGTAATTGATTTCTATAAATTAAATAAAGCTACTAAGAAAGATCATTACCCTTTACCTTTTATTGATCAAATGCTAGAAAGACTATCCAAATACACACATTTCTGCTTTCTAGATGGTTATTCTGGTTTCTCTCAAATACCTGTGTCAGCGGGGGATCAATCAAAACTACTTTTACTTGCCCTTTTGGTACTTTTGCTTATAGACGTATGCCTTTTGGTTTATGTAATGCACCTACCTTTCAAAGATGCATGATGGCTATATTCTCTGACTTTTGTGAAAAGATTTGTGAGGTATTCATGGATGATTTCTCCGTTTATGGATCCTCTTTTGATGATTGCTTGAGCAACCTTGATCGAGTTTTGCAGAGATGCGAATATACTAGTCTCATCTTGAATTGGGAAAAGTGTCACTTTATGGTGAATGAAGGCATTGTCTTGGGGCATAAGATCTCCGAGAGAGGTATTGAAGTTGATAAAGCCAAAGTTGATGCTATTGAAAAGATGCCATGTCCCAAGGACATAAAAGGTATAAGAAGTTTCCTTGGTCATGCCGGTTTTCATAGGAGGTTCATTAAGGACTTTTCTAAAATATCTAGGCCTCTGACTAATTTATTGCAAAAAGATATCCCTTTTGTCTTTGATGATGATTGTGTAGAAGCATTTGAAATACTTAATAAAGCTTTGATCACTGCACCTATTGTTCAGCCACCTGATTGGAATTTACCTTTTGAAATTATGTGTGATGCTAGTGATTATGCTGTAGGTGCTATTCTAGGGCAAAGAGTTAATAAGAAATTGAATGTTATCCAGTATGCTAGTAAGACTCTTGATACTGCCCAGAAAAATTATGCTACTACTGAAAAAGAGTTCTTAGCAATTGTGTTTGCATGTGATAAGTTAAGACCTTATATTGTTGATTCCAAAGTTACTATTCACACTGATCATGCTACTATTAAATATCTTACGGAAAAGAAAGACGCTAAGCCTAGACTCGTTAGATGGGTTCTCTTGCTCCAAGAATTTGATTTGCATATTATTGATAGAAAGGGAGCTGAGAACCCCGTTGCAGATAACTTGTCTAGGTTAGAGAATGTTCTTGATGACCCACTGCCTATTGATGATAGTTGTCCTAATGAACAATTAGCGGTCGTTAATGCTTCTCGTACTACTCCTTGGTATGCTGATTATGCTAATTACATTGTTGCTAAATTTATACCTCCTAGTTTCACATACCAGCAAAAGAAAAAGTTCTTTTATGATTTAAGACATTACTTCTAGGATGACCCACACCTTTATAAAGAAGGAGTAGATGGTGTTATTAGACGTTGTGTACCTGAGCATGAACAGGAACAGATCCTACACAAGTTTCACTCTGAATCTTATGGAGGACACCATGCTGGAGATAGAACTTCACACAAGGTACTGCAATCTGGTTTTTATGGGCCTACTCTCTTCAAAGATGCTCGTAAGTTTGTCTTATCTTGGATGAATGTCAAAGAATTGGTAATATTAGTAGACATCAAGAAATGCCTATGAATTATTCTCTTGTTATTGAACCGTTTGATGTTTGGGGCTTTGATTATATGGGACCTTTTCCTGCCTCTAATGGTTACAAACATATTTTAGTTGCTGTTGATTACGTTACTAAGTGGGTAGAAGCTATTCCAGCTAGTAGTGCTGATTAGAACACTTCTATTAAAATGCTTAAGGAAGTTATTTTTCTGAGGTTTGGAGTCCCTAGATATCTTATGACTGATGGTGGTTCACATTTTATTCATGGTGCTTTCCGTAAGATGCTTGCTAAGTATGATGTTAATCATAGAATCGCATCTCCTTATCATGCGCAGTCTAGTGGTCAAGTAGAGTTGAGCAATAGAGAGCTCAAGTTAATTTTGCAAAAGACTGCCAATAGATCTAGAAAGAATTGGTCCAAAAAACTTGATGATGCATTACGGGCCTATAGAACTGCATACAAAAATCCTATGGGTATGTCTCTGTATAAGATGGTTTATGGAAAAGCACGTCATTTACCTCTTGAACCTGAATATAAAGCATATTGGGCTATTAAAGGGCTCAACTATGACTTCAAACTTGCCGGTGAGAAGAGGTTGTTTGATATTAGCTCACTTGATGAATGGAGAACCCAAGCCTATGAGAATGCCAAGCTATTCAAAGAAAAAGTCAAACGCTGGCATGACAAAAGGATACAAAAGCGTGAGTTTAATGTAGGAGATTATGTGTTATTATTCAACTCTCATTTAAGATTTTTTGCAGGAAAACTTCTCTCTAAATGGGAAGGTCCTTACGTTATCGAGGAGGTCTATCGTTCTGGTGCCATAAAAATCAACAACTTCGAAGGCACAAGTCCGAGGGTGGTGAACGGTCAAAGAATTAAACATTATATTTCAGGTAATCCTATCAATGTTGAAACTAATATTTTTGAAATCGTAACCCTGGAGGAATACATAAGGGACACTTTCCAGAACGTTCTAGACTCTGAAAAGGAATAGGTATGTGGTACGGTAAGTAAACCGACTCCAAAACAACTCCAATGGCAATTTCTATCAGTTTTGGAATATTTAAGAATTTTAGGAAGAAAGAAGTAGTCCGAGAGGGGCACGAGGCCTCCACGAGAGTGGAGGGCGCGCCCACCCTTACTGGGCGCGCCCCCTGTCTCGTGGACACCTCGTGTGCCTCCCAGACTCCGTTTTCCTGCACGTTACGTATTTTGGTCGGTAAAAGTTCATTATATACACTCCCGAAGGTTTTGACCATCGTATCACGCAAATATCCTCTGTTTTCGTTTCAAGCTGTTTCCATTGCAGATCTAGAGCACCATGACGTCACCCTCCTCCAACAACGAAGACAAGGATGCTTGGCTATTGAAGATAGAGCTGAAAAGAGAAGAACCGGAAGAGATCAACAAGGATGAAGGGATCAAGAAGGCCATGGAGGTTCAAGCTCCAGCGGTGAAAGAAGAAGACATCCCTCAACCTTTACCTAACCTCTTTACTCCAACAGAGATTGAAGCTTTCAAGATGATTGCGTTAGCTCGCATACAAAACAAGTATCTCACACAGGAGAATATTTTTTTGAAGGATCATATCACCGGACGCAAGGGCATTATCTGCAAGCTGGAGGAGCTTTTACGCTCGATGTGCGATTATCCACTAGCATCATCACCACCTCCATCACCTCCGAGGACATAATTACATGTGTATGGGCACTCCCCTTGGCAACTTCCAAGCTTGGGGGAGGTGCCCCGGTATTGTATCACCATCACACTCCTATCTTTACCGCTTTATTTAGTTCGATCCTTTTAGTAGTATCTTGATCTAGTAGATTGAAGTTTTGATATCAAGTAGTTTTGAGTTTTTGCTTTTTGATCTCTTTTTGTAATCGAGTCTGTGAGCTATCTATAATAAAGATTAGTGTTGAGTCAAGGGCTTTGCTATTTGCTATGATCTTGAGAAAGTAGAAAGAATAAAAGAGTTCATATTGATCTTATGGTTAGTGATGACTCCACACATAGAAAGTATGAGGCATAAAAATTGTTGAGAGTTGATAAACGTAGTTTTGGGCATCGTTACAATTAATAGGAAGTGATAAGGAAAGAGAGATTCACATACAAATATATTATCTTGGATATATTTTATGATTGGGAGCACTCATTAAGTATGACATGCTAAAAGAGTTGACGTTGGACAAGGAAGACAACGTAATGGTTTATGTTTTCTCACATCTTAGTTAAAGTATATTGTCATTGACCTTCCAAACATGTTGAGCTTGCCTTTCCCCCTCATGCTAGCCAAATTCCTTGCACCAAGTAGAGATACTACTTGTGCTTCCAAATATCCTTAAACCCAGTTTTGCCATGAGAGTCCACCATACCTACCTATGGATTGAGTAAGATCCTTCAAGTGAGTTTTCATGTTGCAGGCAATAAAAATTGCTATCTAAATATGTATGACTTATTAGTGCAGAGAAAATAAGCTTTATACGATCTTGTTGTGGAAGCAATAGATGCGACGGACTGCATAATAAAGGTCCACATACAAGGGGCAATATAAAGTGACGTTCTTTTGCATTAAGATTTTGTGCATCCAACCCCAAACGCACATGACAACCTCTGCTTCCCTCTGCGAAGGGCCTATCTTTTACTTTATGTTTTTACTTTTTGCTTGAGTCCAGGTGATCTTCACCTTTCCCTTTTTCATTTTATCCTTTGGCAAGCTCCTCGTGTTTGAAATATCATGATATATATATCCGATTGGATGTAAGTTAGCATGGGCTATTATTGTTGACATCACCTAAAGGTGAATACGTTGGGAGGCAACACAATAAGCCCCTATCTTTCTCAGTGTATGGTTGAAACTCCATAACCACAAGTATTGCATGAGTGTTAGCAATGGTAGAAGACTACAAGATAGTTGAGTATGTGAACTTGCTGAAAAGCTCTATTGTTGACTCTTTCTGATGTTATGATAAATTGCAATTGCTTCAATGACTGAGATTATAGTTTGTTAGTTCTCAATGAAGTTTCTGAACCATACTTGACACTGTGAATTGATTGTTACTTGAGTATAAGAAATCATTTGATAAAATCTATATATGTTTCTGTTATAAGAATGATCATGATGCCCTCATGTCCGTATTTTATTTTTACCGACACCTCTATCTCTAAACACGTGGACATATTTTTTCGATTTCGGCTTCCGCTTGAGGACAAGCGAGGTCTAAGCTTGGGGGAGTTGATACGTCCATTTTGCATCATGCTTTTATATCAATATTTATTGCATTATGTGCTGTTATTACACATTATATCTCAATACTTATGGCTATTCTCTCTTATTTTACAAGGTTTACCATGAAGAGGGGGAATGCCGGCATCTGGAATTCTGGCTAGAAAAGGAGCAAACATTGGAAACCTATTCTGCACTGCTCCAAGAATCTTGAAACTCCATGAAACCTGTTTTTGGAATTAATAAGAATTATTGAGCTGAAGAAATACATCAGGGGGCCCACACCCTGGCCAGGAGGGTGGGGGGAGCGCCCACCCCTATTGGGCGCACCCCCTGTCTCCTGGGCCCTCTGATGGCCCCCCGGTGTCCATCTTCTGCTATGTGAGGGCTTTTACCCTAGAAAAAATCGTGGGCAAGCTTACGAGATGAAACTCCGCCACCACGAGGTGGAACCTTGGCGGAACCAATCTAGGGCTCCGGCGGAGCTGTTCTGCCGGGACACTTCCCTCCGGGAGGGGGAAATCATCACCATCGTCATCACCAATGATCCTCTCATTGGGAGGGGGTCAATCTCCATCAACATATTCACCAGCACCATCTCCTCTCAAAAACCTAGTTCATCTCTTGTATCCAATCTTGTATAAAACCACAAATTGGTACCTGTGGGTTGCTAGTAGTGTTGATTACTCCTTGTAGTTGATGCTAATTGGTTTACTTGGTGGAAGATCATATGTTCAGATCCTTAATGCATATTATTACCCCTCTGATTATGAACATGAATATGCTTTGTGAGTAGTTATGTTTGTTCCTTAGGACATGGGTGAAGTCTTGCTATTAGTAGTCATGTGAATTTGGTATTCGTTCGATATTTTGATGAGATGTATGTTGTCTTTCCTCTAGTGGTGTTATGTGAATGTTGACTACATGACACTTCACCATTATTTGGGCCTATAGGAAGGCATTGGGAAGTAATAAGTAGATGATGGGTTGCTAGAGTGGCAGAAGCTTAAACCCTAGTTTATGTGTTGCTTCGTTAGGGGCTGATTTGGATCCATATGTTTAATGTTGTGGTTAGGTTTACCTTAATACTTCTTTTGTAGTTGCGGACACTTGAAATAGGGGTTAATCATAAGTGGGATGCTTGTCCAAGTAAGGGCAGTACCCAAGCACCGGTCCACCCACATATCAAATTATCAAAGTACCGAATGCGAATCATATGAGCGTGATGAAAACTAGCTTGACGATAATTCCCATGTGTCCTCGGGAGATCTTTTCTCATTATAAGAAATTGTCCAGGCTTATCCTTTGCTACAAAAAGGATTGGGCCACCTTGCTGCACTTTGTTTACTTTCATTGCTTATTACTCATTACAATTTATCTTATCACAAAACTATCTATTACCTACAATTTCAGTGGTTGCAGAGAAAACCTTACTGAAAACCGCTTATCATTTCCTTCTGCTCCTCGTTGGGTTTGACACTCTTACTATCGAAAGGACTACGATAGATCCCCTACACTTGTGGGTCATCAACTAGCCATGAAGGATTTAATTATCCGGCTATGGCCTGCCGAGCCGATTCCCAGCAGCTACTTCGGGCTCGTAAAGCATCTTGTGAGTGCCTACCCTCAACTTGAAGTTATCAAGCGGTCGGTCTGTATGGAGGGTGCGCGAATGGCCTTCGCCCGCGTGAAGGTGCACTGAGCGAAGATGGATGCTGAAAAGCTGATGACCGAAGGACCACCGGAGGGGAAGGAGCACCGCAAGCCCAAGTTATATTATGATAGTGTCCTGAAAGGATCCCGCCTTGTGGCGGAGCGATGCGCCAAGGACATTATATTCCCATGAATACATTCATGTTGTCCTATGTAATGTTAAACAAGGTTATTTCTATTATTTACTGCCTGTTATTTGAAATTTTTTCCTCCTGTGCGGCCGTTTCATATGTTAATCCTGAGAGTTCGCCAGTCGTCAGCTTCTGCCCCCCCACATAGGAAGTACGGGGGTGGTCGGGATAAATCTGAGCACTCTTTACCCCAGTTTTGGGTCCTTGAACGAGGTGTTCAGCGCAACAAACAAGGCAATCGGACTATAGGGCTTTATCACTCTCACTTAGCCATAGGAGTTTGACAAAAGGAAGGTAGGCGAAGCCCCTGGTGTTCAGAAGACCGCACTAGGGGCTCTATAAGCACCTGATCGGAAGAAAAGCCGATCCCTCGCACGCTGCATTAGTTATCGCATAATGCAGAAGAAATCCTTAAAGATTTTGGAACCTCTCGAACAGTTGACCAGCTCTCGCCGTATCATGACAGTCAGTTTTTGGCTTTCTCTACTGAGGCGCTCATCTGGAATTACCGGGATATAATCGCAGTAGTTCTCCCTTTACTACCCTAGCCGATATAGCGGAACATAGGGTAGCAAGCACAGGAGCCGGTCAACCAAACTATTGACTAAAGACATGATTCAGAGCTGATGCATATAATGCTATATGTTTGGGGTGCCGAACGACCGTAAGGGTATTTGGACTTTATTGCCGTATTATGGGTACAACGAGGCCCCTGGCATATTAAGGCATATCGTAGTGTACGGATGCCATTTGAAAAAGGATATCAATAAGAAAGATCATCAAGTAAGTGTTATATAAAGCCACATATTGCAATTGAATAATACATCGATGCGTACGAGTACAAGTAGTGTGATAAAAATAAATATGACTTCAGAACCTGCTGTGACAGGGGGAGGGAAGCCGTGTGCGGATCCGGGTAATAATTCCGTACGCAATCGAGCTATTTCCTTCCTTGGTATGTTGCTACGTCTTGAGCTTGCATTGGTTTTCCTAGAAGAGGAGAGGGTGATGCAGCAAGTGTATCGTAAGTATTTCCCTCAGTTTCTGAGAACCAAGGTATCAATCCAGTAGGAGGCTCCTCAAAAGTCCCACGTACCTACACAAACAAACTGAGAACTCGCAACCAACGCAATAAAGGGGTTGTCAATCCCTTCACAGCCACTTGCGGAAGTGAGATCTAATAAAGATAGTATGATAAGATAAATATATTTTTGGTATTTTGTAATATAGATGCAAAAAGTAAAGATGCAAATAAAGTAGATTGAAAGCAAATATGATAAGAGATAGACCCGGGGGCCATAGGTTTCACTAGAGGCTTCTCTCGAGATAGCATAAGTATTACGGTGGGTGAGCAAATTACTGTCGAGTAATTGATAGAAAAGCGCATAGTTATGAGATTATCTAGGCATGATCATGTATATAGGCATCACGTCCATAACAAGTAGACCGACTCCTGCCTGCATCTACTACTATTACTCCACACATCGACCGACTCCTGCCTGCATCTAGAGTATTAAGTTCATAAGAACAGAGGAACGCATTAAGCAAGATGACATGATGTAGAGGGATAAACTCAAGCAATATGATATAAACCCCATCTTGTTATCCTCGATGGCAACAATGCAATACGTGCCTTGCAACCCTTTCTGTCACTGGGTAAGGACACCGCAAGATTGAACCCAAAGCTAAGCACATCTCCCATGGCAAGAAAGACCAATCTAGTAGGCCAAACCAAACTGATAATTCGAAGATACTTGCAAATATAACTCAATCATACATAAAAGAATTCAGAGAAGATTCAAATATTATTCATAGATAAACTTGATCATAAACCCACAATTCATCGGATCTCGACAAACACACCGCAAAAAGAGTTTACATCGAATAGATCTCCACAAGAGAGGGGGAGAACATTGTATTGAGATCCAAAAAGAGAGAAGAAGCCATCTAGCTAATAACTATGGACCCATAGGTCTGTGGTAAACTACTCACAACTCATCGGAGGGGCAAGGATGTTGATGTAGAAGCCCTCCGTGGTTGATTCCCCCTCCGGCAGAGTGCCGGCTCCGGCTCCAAGATGGGATCTCGCGGATATAGAAGGTTACGGCGGTGGAAATTGTGTTTCGTGGTGCCCCTGGATGTTTTCAGGGTACGTAGGTATATATAGGAGGAAGAAGTACGTCGGTGGCCGCCCGAGGAGCCCACGAGACAGGGGGCACGCCCTACAGGGGGGGGGGGGCTCCTATCTCATGGAGCCCTCGGCTGCTTCTTGACTTGCACTCCAAGCTCTCCGGATCACGTTTGTTCCAAAAATCACGCTCCCGAAGGTTTCATTCCGTTTGGACTCCGTTTGATATTCCTTTTCTTCAAAATACTGAAATAGGCAAAAAAAACAGCAATATGGGCTGGGCCTCCGGTTAGTAGGTTAGTCCCAAAAATGATATAAATATGTAAAATAAAGCCCATAAACATCCAAAAGGAGTAATATAATAGCATGGAACAATAAAAAATTATAGATACGTTGGAGACGTATCAAGCATCCCCAAGCTTAATTCCTGCTCGTCCTCGAGTAGGTAAATGATAAAAAGAGAATTTTTGATGTGGAATGCTACCTAGCATAATTCACAATGTAATTTTCTTTATTGTGGCATGAATGTTCAGATCCAAATGATACAAAATAAAAGTTCATATTGACATAAGAAATAGTAATACTTCAAGCACACTAATCAAAGTAATCATGTCTTCTCAAAATAACATGGCCAAAGAAAGTTATCCCTACAAAATCATATAGTCTAGCTGTTGCTCTATCTTCATCACACAAAGTATTTAATCATGCACAACCCCGATGACAAGCCAAGCAATTGTTTCATACTTTAATAATCTCAAACTTTTTCAACTTTCACGCAATACATGAGCGTGAGCCATGGACATAGCACTATATGTGGAATAGAATGGTGGTTGTGGAGAAGACAAAAAAGGAGAAGATAGTCTCACATCAACTAGGCGTATCAACGGGCTATGGAGATGCCCATTAATAGATATCAATGTGAGTGAGTAGGGATTGCCATGCAACAGATGCACTAGAGCTATAGATATATGAAAGCTCAACAAAAGAAACTAAGTGGGTGTGCATCCAACTCGCTTGCTCACGAAGACCTAGGGCACTTTTGAGGAAGCCCATCATTGGAATATACAAGCCAAGTTCTATAATGAAAAATTCCCACTAGTATATGAAAGTGACAACATATGAGACTCTCTATCATGTAGATCATGGTGCTACTTTGAAGCACAAGTGTGGAAAAAGAGATAGTAGCATTGTCCCTTTTCTCTCATTTTTTTCTTTTCTTTCTTTCTTTTTCCCCTTTTTTTCTTTGACCTTCTTTTTTTTTCTTTTTGGCCTTTCTCCTTTTTTTCTTTCTTTTTGTAAAGTCCGAAGTCTCATCCCGACTTGTGGGGGAATCATAGTCTTCATCATCCTTTCCTTACTAGGAAAATGCTCTAATAATGAAGATCATCACACTTTTATGGATTTACAACTCAAAGCTAGAACAAGATATGACTCTATATGAATGCCTCTGGCGGTGTACCGAGATATGCAATGAATCAAGAGCGACATGTATGAAAATTATGAAGGTGGCCTTGCCACAAATACAATGTCAACTACATGATCATGCAAAAAGCAATATGACAAAAGTAATGCGTGTCATATGAACGGAACGGTGGAAAGTTGCATGGCAATATATCTCAGAATGGCTATGGAAATGCTATAATAGGTAGGTATGGTGGCTGTTTTGAGGAAGGAGTATGGTGGGTGTATGGTACCGGCGAAAGTTGCATGGTACAAGAGAGGCTAGCAATGGTGGAAGGGTGAAAGGGTGCGTATAATCCATGGACTCAACGTTAATCAAAAGAACTCATGTACTTATTGCAAAAATTTAGAAGTCTTCAAAAACCAAAGCACTACGTGCATGCTCCTAGGGTGATAGATTGGTAGGAAAAGACCATCGCTCGTCCCCGACCGCCACTCATAAGGAAGACAATCAATAAATAAAATTGTGCTCCAATTTCATCACAAAGCGGTTCACCATACGTGCATGCTACGGGAATCACAAACTTCAACATAAGTATTCTTTAAATTCATAATCACCCAACTAGCATAACTTTAATATTACTACCTTCATATCTCAAAACAATTATCAAGCATCAAATTGATCATAGCATCCAATTCACTTTCTATGATAGTTTTTATTATACCCAACTTGAATGCTCATCATTCTAGGACCAACGTTATGACCATAGCAAATACCATGCTGTTCTAAAAGACTCTCAAAATAATATAAGTGAAGCATGAGAGACTACAAATTGCTTCAAAATTAAGACACCACCGTGCTCTAAAATATATAAGTGAAGCACTAGAGCAAAAACTATCAAGCTCAAAAGATATAAGTGAAGCACATAGAGTATTCTAGCAAATTCTAATCAAAAAGGCTTCTCCCAAAAGGTGTGTACAGCAAGGATGATTGTGGTAAACTAAAAAGCAAAGACTAATATAATACACGACGCTCCAAGCAAAACACATATCATGTGGCGAATAAAAATATAGCTCCAAGTAAAGTTACCAATGAACGAAGACGAAAGAGGGGATGCCTTCCCGGGGAATCCCCAAGCTTAGGATTTTGGCTATACTTGAATATCTTGGGGTGCCATGGGCATCCCCAAGCTTAGGCTCTTGCCACTCCTTATTCCACAGTCCATAAAAGCTTTACCCAAAACTTGAAAACTTCACAACACAAAACTCAACAGGAAATCTTATAAGCTCCGTTAGTGAAAGAAAACAAAACCACCACATAAGGTACTGCAATGAACTCATTCTTTATTTATTTTGGTGTTAAACCTACTGTATTCCAACTTCTTTATGGTTTATAAACTAATTTACTAGCCATAGATGCATCGAAATAAGCAAACAACACACGAAAAACAGAATCTGTCAAAAACAGAACAGTCTGTAGCAATCTGTAACTAACACAAACTTCTGGAACTCTAAAAATCCTACCAAAATAGGAAGTCCTGTACAATTTGTTTATTGAACATCAGCAAAAAGGATCAACACAAAAGCACGTTCCTGTGATTTAACACAATTATATTCGTGCGTGCAAAGTTTCGTGGTGCCCCTGGATGTTTTCAGGGTACGTAGGAATATATAGGAGGAAGAAGTACGTCGGTGGCTGCCCAAGGAGCCCACGAGACAGGGGGTGCGCCCTACAAGGGGGCGGCCTCCTATCTCATGGAGCCCTCGGCTGCTTCTTGACTTGCACTCCAAGCTCTCCGGATCACGTTCGTTCCAAAAATCATGCTCCCGAAGGTTTCATTCCGCTTGGACTCCGTTTGATATTCCTTTTCTTCGAAATACTGAAATAGGCAAAAAAACAGCAATATGGGCTGGGCCTCTAGTTAGTAGGTTAGTCCCAAAAATGATATAAATGTGTAAAATAAAGCCCATAAACATCCAAAAGGGGTAATATAATAGCATGGAACAATCAAAAATTATAGATACGTTGGAGACGTATCATATGTTCGTCCCCTCGTAGGTCTGGTTGCCATGTCGCCAGTGATGGCCTACACAAGAGTGGACCTGCAAAGAAAGTGCAAAAATATGTTTGTGTGCCACGGAGCGGTTAAATCGTATTGTGTTCTCTAGCCTGGCATTGTCTCCGCCTACCGCTGGAGTGATTATTGAGCTCTTGATGAGCTGGGTTATCCTGCTGCATAGTAGTTCGGTGTCGGGGGTTGGGTGCGACATATGCCAAAGGATGGCTTATCATGGTGGGGGCGAGTAGAACGTCGCCGGTGCCTGGAAACGGGATGAGGCGAAGACATGCACGCCGGCGGATCTTACCTAGCTTCAGGGCTCTCCGAGGAGATAACACCCCTACTGCTGCTCTGCGGGGTCTCCGCATGATCACTAAGGCAAAGTGAGTACAAGCTTGCTCCTACAGCTGTTTCTGGAGGTAGGAGAGGGCACGGCTAGCTCTCTCCCTCCTATGTGGTCTGTCTAATGCTAATGGATGCGAACCCTTTGCATGGGTGCCCTGGGGGTTTATATAGGCCTACCCCCCAGGGTTACAATGGTAAAACCGGCTGGGTGCGGGTCCCAGCCGTCTGTCTCTCAGGCGTTGTCTTCTCCACCGACTCTTGGGGCCCGCCGACTGGCCTGGTACGAGGACGTCAGCCCGTGTCCGCCGCGGGCGGGTCTTGCCGGCTGCAGATTACTGTAGCCGTGCTTCTAATGACGCGGGCTTGGTCATGGGGTCATGGCAACAGTGCCGCCGCCTGACGGGCGATCACTGTTGCCATTCCCCTGTCGCGTCTGGTTAATGGCATGTGGGGCCCGTGGGAGGGGCCGGCCGACTCCAGGGGGCCGACTCCCAGCGGGTCCGACTCTCGGCGCTCTTGCCGTCTTCAATACCCTCGCTGACTGGTAGGCCCCGCCGTCTCCGGGCCATACAGACAGGAGGTCGTGGTTACAGGGCCCCGCCCCAAGGGCTGATGTCAGGGCTGGCATGGCAACAGTGCCGCGCCGGGTGAAGATCTCCGTGGGAATGGCACACTGTGGCCATGCCTGCCTTTAATTATCGGGTAGTTGGAGTCGTGGGCCAACTCCCCACAGTCGGCTTCCTCGGAGTTGCTTCTCGGACTCGGCTTGAATGGGAGTCACCTCTGGGACTCGACCATCTTGGAGTCGCCCTTGGGACTCGGCTTGAATGGGAGTCGCCTCTGGGACTCAGCCATCTTGGAGTCGCCTCTGGGACTCGGCTCGTCTTGGAGTCGCCTCAGGGACTCGGCTCGTCTTGGAGTCGCGTTGGTACTTGAGGGGCGCAGTCTGCCCTAATGTCTTGAAAGGTTCTGGGACTCGGGTTAGCCTACCCGTGGCCCATTACTCCGACAGTAGTCCCCGAAGCTGGTGAGGCTCCAAGGGTGATACGTCGTGTGCCTCAACAGTTTCATTCTTCCGAAGAGAGAATGCAGGCCTTGATGGCCGTCTTCCTTCAGGCCGACTGGTTGGAGTCGGATTTCATCGAGGGCCGTCTTGCCTCTTGTGGAGTTTCGAACGTTGCGGCGGGAGCCAGGCGGCGTGTCTGGTACGCTTCCCGCGGTCGCCCACCGCAGCCCCGTCGCGCGGTGCCACGTGGCAGGGGCAGTTTGCCTGCCCACGCGCGCGACGGGACAGGCCGTCAGGCGGGGCCCGCCACTACTGCACCTCGGCACGCGAACGGATCCGCTGCGGCCGTGCGGGCGGTTGGGTTCCCCACGTCGTTACTGCGCGCAGTAACTTCGTGGGTTTAATCGTGGGGGGCGTGGGGTCTCGCGCGCAGTTAATCCCCACGCCGCCCCATCGACTTCTCAGCCTACGGGCTTATAAATAGGTGGGGGGAGCTGGACGGCGAAGCACGCGCTCGTTCTTCCCTGCTTCCCCCGCTTCCTCCTTCTTCTTCTTCCTGCCTTCGCTGCACCACGCCGCACCGCACCGTAGCGATGAGCTCTTCCTCCGCCGCGGCTCCCGCCGTTCGCTCTGGCGTGTGGGATGGCTCTAGGGTGGACGATGACACCATCGAGCACCTCCACAGGACGTGCCGGCTCCCTGGCGCGCACCTGGTGCGAGCCCGCGCCGCGCCGGAGGGGGAGATAAGGCCGGCGCCGGAGGAGGGCGAGCGGGTCATATTCCGCTCGCACCTCATGCGTAGCATGGGCCTACCGGCAAGCGGCTTCCTCCGCTCTTTCTTGGAGTTCAACGGACTCCAGCCGCACCACCTCACCCCGAACACGGTGGTGCTGCTTGCCGCCTTCGCCACCCTATGCAAGGGTTTTCTCGGCGTTCTCCCCACCCTCGAGCTGTGGGGAGAGTTCTTCTAGTCAAAGCTCGGCACACACATCGCCGACATACCGGCTCAGTGCGGCGCCTTCATCGCAATGCGAAGGTCGACCGCCGACAATCCATTCCCCTCCATCGCGCTGATCAAGTCGGTGAAGATGTGGCAGCGGTCATACTTCTACGTGAAGAACGTCGCCACGGAAGGCGACTGGGTCAACCTGCCGCACAATGAAGCCGGCGCGCCGGCTGGGAGGCTTCCCAGCTGGTCCAATCGGGCCAAGACGCTGACTCCTGCCGGCGCCGCCGTCGTCGCGCGACTCCGAGTGCTGACGCAGTCGGAAGCCCTGGTCGGTGCCGACTTGCTGGCCGCCTTCGTGGCGCGCCGAGTCCTCCCACTCCAAGGCCGACCTCATCTGACCTGTCAGATGAGCGACCGCCGAGACCCGAGCCGGATGAGCACCTGGGAGATGCCCCACGCGGAGGTGGCGAACATGGTGAATCACATCGCGAACTGTGAGCTTACAGAGGACTGGCAGTTCGGCAAGGAGCCGTACTCGCGTGCCAACCCTCCGCCTGTGATAAGTTGAATCTTTTGTCTTCTGTTTTTCTTTGTAGCCAAATCCGACTTCTGATCTTCTTGTTTCTTCGAGTCAGAACCCCCTCATCCAGCCTGCAGCCGGCGCCACAGGGCCGCCCCGCGAGTTCGCTCCAGATCGAGCAGAGAGAGACATCGACGACCCTGACTTGGGGGCGGCGGCGATGGAGGCCGACGCCGAAGGCGGAGGAGGAGGAGCGGAAGGCGGCTTCCGGCCCTCGGCAACCTTCGCCGACTGGCCAGAGGACGAGGCCGACGGCGAAGTCGTCCCGCGCCGCCAACCGAAAGCCGGCCATCCAGGCGCGAGTTCCTCCGCCGGCTTGGCCAGTCAAGTCGGCGCGAAGAAGCGCCGAGCCGCGCCGAGTTCGCTCGGCGGTCGGCCGAAAAAGTTCAAGGGGGCGGCCGCAACCAAGCGGGAGGAGGCGATCGTGAAGGCCAACCGCTTCCGCAAGGAAGTGAAGAAGCCGCCGCTAGTCTCTGCGTAAGTGCTGACTGCCTTTGTCTTGCTTTCTTTGACGGGTCTTTCCCGAGTCTTTTTCATTTTGTTTTTTGCTTCAGGTCCCCTCTTTCTCTTGAGAGGGTTGCCGTCCCCTCTGTCATGGGGTCGGCCGAGACGTCTGCCAACACTCGGCGGATTGACCCCGCCGCTGACCTCCGAGAGGCGACGGAGCGCAACACGCGGGAGAAGCGCGACGAGGAAGAGGCCGACCGCCTGGAGAAGGCGGAGGCCGAGAAAGCGGCGGCCTCCGCCCAGAAGAAGCTGGAGGAGGCCGAAGCTACCGCCGCAGCAAAACAGCGGGCAGAGGAGACCGCGCGCCGCCAGTTGGCGCTGCTTGTCATCCTGCTGAACTCCGCGCCGCCGCCCCCGGAGTTCATGGGGCAGACTGGAGAAGTCGGCGGGGAGCACTCCATCGTGGAGAAGGACGGTGGCGAGGCCTCCGCGTCGGGCACGGCCTCGCCGCCGCCGCTGCCTCCGCCACATGGCAAGCAGCCGGCGGGCCCTCCAGCACCGCCGGCTGAGGACGAGGTGGTGGCGAGGCTGCTTCTTCAAGTCGCCTCACCAGCGCGCCGCCGCCTTGCAAAGGCGGTCTCGGCGCCACGCCCCTTGGAAGCCGGCGTCGCCAGCTCGGCCATTCCAGATGCTGAGGCATTGAGTGCTGCGCCTACTGGATGGGTGCGAGGAGGCGGCGACGGTCCGCTGAACCAGGCGCTCCTGGACATGCAGGCGACGCTGTGAGCTGAGGGCGAAGCCATCCGGGGCTGCACCAGGGCGCATCTGACGTCGCGAGCGTCTATCCGGGTACGTTTTTCTTTTTTGACTTTGTCTCTTCTCGTTCTTCTCTGTGGGGGCGTGCCAGCGCACCCACTGGGTGTAGTCCCCGAGTTTCGGGCCGGCTGCTGCGCAAGCGGCCCGGAACTCAATCTGGCGAGTTCATCATTTTTGTCTTTGTCTGATTTTTTTATCACAGGAGTATCACAACCTCCGCGTCACCGCCTTCAATCGTAACGTTGAGCGGCTGGAGAAGCGGACCGCCGGCTTGTCGGAGAGCCGGAGTAAGTTCTTCTTCTTTTTCGCGGGGCGCGCTGGCGCACCCGCGGGCTGTAGTCCCCGAGATTCGGGCCGACTGCAGAGCAGTCGGGCCGGATCTTCCCGGCGACCTTTGTTGACGACTTAACGTGTTTTCTCTTTGTTTTTCAGAGGCCAATGCCGCTCTTAAGGAATGGTTAGGCGAAGTCAGCACGGCCCTTCGCGCCAAGGAGGAGTGCGGCAAGCTCGCCAAAGAGCGTGACTTGCTGGCCGAGCAGTTGGCGGAGCAGAAGGAGCTGCTGAAGGCGGCTCGGGACGAGGCGGGGAAGAAAGAGACCGCTCTCCTGGCTGAGTTTGAGATGGAGCGCTCCTCCTGGACTGACAAGGAGGCGATGTTGACTTCCGACTTCCACGAGATCGAAGACATTGTCGATGGTGAGTTTCTTTGCCTTCTTTCTTCGAACCGCTGACTGTAAGTCGAGCCGATTTCTGACTCTTTCTTTTCGCTTCTTTCTATTTGGGGCAGACTTCTTCCCTGGCCACTCACAGGCGGTCACCCGAGCCATTGAGGCTGATCGCGAGGCGCGGAGGGCAAATGGCGAGGAGATCACCGCCAACGCCCCCCGACCGTCGATGAGCAGCTCCTGAGCATTGAGACCCGTCTGCGGCCGACCCATCAGCTGCTGCTCCGGCTTCAACGTGCCGGGGCCCAAGCGATCTCCGCCCTGTGGCCAGGCATGCCGGCTCTGCGCACTGCCAGTCGGACTGCCGACTGGCTGGAGGTCGCGGCTGGCCGTCTTGAGGCTTGGAAGGGGTCCTCGGCCCGGGCCGGAGCGCGCCGGGCCTTGGAATTCGTCAAGGCTTGGTACCCAGGACTGGACCTGGACCAGCTGGCCGTGTTCCGGTCAGAGGCCCAGGAAGAACTGGCGGCTATGGAAGGCACCCTCGTCGAGCGTGCGGCGGCGATCGCCGGCTACACCGACACCAGGGTCTTCGTTCCTGAACGGGCCGCGAACAGTGAAGAGGTGCCGCCGGAGTGGTTCGGGATGAACCCGGACTATGACGAGGACTCGGCGGAGGTGATCGGCTCCAGCACCGAGAAGGAAGACGAGACGGGGGACGGAGACGAGACGGAGGCGCCAGAAGACAGAGCGGACGACCAGCCTCAGCTCGATCGCGCCTCCAGCAACAAGCCGCGTCCAACCAGGCCGACTGCCGTCGGAGACGATCAAGCCGAGACCGCCCAGCCGGCCGCTCCGGCGCCTGACACCGCCGTCTCCGCCGACCCTCTGAACCCGTCTGCTGCTCCTTAGGCTGCCGTCTTGCCTTTATTTTTCCTATCTTAATAGTCTTTGAAAGAACTTGTCAATTTGCACAATTCCACCTACGGGGTGTATCTTGAATTTGTCTAGAGGCTTTTGTTATGTAAATATCTATCTGCCTTCTATCTTTCCTTGCTTATTGCTCTTTTTGACTTTTTCCTTTGCCGCCTTTCCATAGTCGCCGCTTTGCTAGACGGACAGCCGCTCCGCGGAATGCCGTAGGTCAAATGCTTGGCTACTTTAGGGAAGGCAAGTACTTGGCCTTTTTAGACTTTTTTTAACAAGTTGGATAGAAGGCGGTGAGCCGACTATTCGAGAGTCGGCTCTGCAGAGAGAGGCTGGAAGCCGGCTTGGGCTATGCATATGCTTTGAGTCCTTAGCCATTTTTTCGTGTGTGCGCTCATTCTTGCTTACTCTCTGCCTACCAACAGTCGCTCTGCGAGCTGCGGCTTTCGACAAGAGATGGCTTAAGCACAGCACACTACTTGTCCGACTGCAGGAAGCATTTTATAGCGCAAGACGGCGAGTCCCCGGGCCGATTAGTCGAACCCGGTGCCAAGCGGCATAGCAAAGAGTAGCATACTCGGAGGCATAATTCTTATCATACAGATAACAAAAAAGGGCAGTCCCCGAGCTCGTCTCGGGGGCCCAAACTCTTGGTACTTTAATACAAAGGATAGCATGGTACATACTGCATCAACTGTAAAATCTTCGGAGAAGATTTGCGTTCCATGGTCGTTCTGACTCCTTGCCGGAGTCGTCCCTCTTGCGCGCTCGAGGCTTCTAAGCGTCGATTAGGTAGTAGGAGCCGTTGCCCAGCACTTTGCTGACGATGAAGGGGCCTTCCCAAGGCGCCGACAACTTGTGCTGGCCGGCTGTTCACTGAATCAGCCGGAGCACAAGGTCGCCCTCTTGAAACGATCTCGGCCTGACCTTCCGGTTGTAGTATCGGCGTAGACTCTGCTGGTAGATGCTGGACCGGCTGAGTGCCAACAGCCGGCCCTCTTCCAGCAGGTCGACGCCGTCTTGACGTGCTTCTTCAGCTTCCTCTTTGGTGTACATGGTGACTCGTGGAGAGTCGAACTCTATGTCCGTCGGGATGACGGCTTTGGCACCGTAGACGAGGAAGAAAGGCGTGAAGCCGGTTGACTTGTTTGGAGTCGTGCGCAGACTCCAGAGGACGGCTGGCAGCTCCTCAAGCCAACAGCCGGCCGAACGCTCGAGTGGTTCGACCAGTCAAGGCTTGAGGCGGGACAGGATGAGGCCGTTTGCTCGCTCCACCTGGCCGTTTGACTGCAGATGGGCAACGGACGCTAAGTCCAGTCAGATGCCCTGCGTCGCGCAGAAACGGGCCAAGGCGCCTTTGGCAAAATTTGTGCCATTGTCGGTGATGATGCTGTGCGGTATGCCGTACCGCACCGTGATGTCGGCGATGAAAGTCACTGCAGTCGGACCGTTCAACTTCTTGATGGGCTTTGCTTCTATCCACTTGGTTAACTTGTCCACCGCGACAAGCAGATGAGTTAAGCCGCCTTGGGCCGTCTTGAATGGTCCCTGTCGGTGTCAAAACCGGCGGATCTCGGGTAGGGGGTCCCAAGCAGTGCGTCTTAGGATCAATGGTAACAGGAGACAAGGGACACGATGTTTTTACCCAGGTTCGGGCCCTCTCGATGGAGGTAAAACCCTACTCCTGCTTGATTGATATTGATGATATGGGTAGTACAAGAGTTGATCTACCATGAGATTAGAGAGGCTAAACCCTAGAAGCTAGCCTATGGTATCATTGTTGTATATGTCTATCGACTAGCCTGGCCCCGGTTTATATAATGCACCAGAGGCCTAGGATAACAAGAGTCCTAGCCGAATACGCCTGTGGGGGAGGAGTCCTTGTCTTGATCGCCAAATCTTGTTGATTCTTCCTTGTATTTGGCAGCTGTCCAGACTGGCCCATGAGTACACGGCCATGGGGGTCCTCGGCCCAATCCAACTGATTGGGAGACGACGCGTTGAGTACCCCCTAGTCCAGGACACCGTCAGTAGCCCCCTGAACCGGTCTTCAAGTTAGGAACGCTCCTCGATTCTTCCGAACTGTTCTTCATCTTCGGTTGCCGGTCTTGAAAACTGGTTCAACAAATCTTCTCATCTTCGATCTTGAGGATCGCCGAAATGCATTCGACGAGTTTACACGTCGGGTATCCGAGGAGCCCCTTTAAGTTTCCGGCCTTTATCAATGCCTTGTTATTTTTATGCCTCACCTCGGGTTTGTAGTTGTTCCCGGGCGGCAGCGTCCTCTTGCGTTCGAGCTCCAACGCCGGACTGCATTCGAGGTATCTTTTGCAGCCGAGCACCAATGTCGGACTGCTTTCGAGCTCCAACGCCGAAATGTATCCGAGCTCCAACGCCGGACTGTGTCCAAGCTCCAACACCGGACCATATCCAAGATGTCATAGATCATCTTGGTCCAAAAAAGTTGAAGGAGTTTAGCCAAGCTTAATGCCGGAAATGCCCTCTAAGGAGCCAGCCACTTGCATCCGAGCTATATGCCGAATTGTTTCCGAGGTGGTTCAGCACCTAGGTCATGGGCTGATTTTTGGTCAATATTTTTTATTGATGCAATTTATTCTCTGACGAGATATGTAGCCAGTAGACCTCAAGGTGTGTATCGGTCTAAAACCCGAGATGCACCTGAAGGATGACATAAGACTGCTGATCCCAGTAACCGTTGAGACTCTGGTTGATTTGCAAAATCGGCCTGAGGATCAAGTCCTAGCTCGACAGAATACTTCGGGACACAAAAAGCGGCGTGCTCAGTCCTCGAGACTCAGGTTGGGTGCGGCCGACCAACCCGAGGATCAAAATCTCCTCAGAAACTGTATTGCACTTAAAATTTTCTGCATAGAACATGCAATGCAGTAGCCCCCGAGACACTGGTCGGGTGGCAACACCAGATCAGGGGATCAATGTGCCCCTTTAATATTTGTAAATAATAAGCTCGAAGCCCAGTAGCCCCCGAGCTTTAATGCGGGCACGGGTGGCCGAATTAAGGATCGATATCCATAGTAAAATTACAAATTATGTGTAATGACTCTATGTATCCAAGTACTTTAAGTCATGAATGCTGGGATCCGCATTGTACAAAACTTTGTTGACCGACCATCGGCTTCCACCTCCTCGGCCAATAGCCGAGGAGTGTTTGTCCTACTTTATAAAGCCTTTATGAGGGCAAAGATTTACAACAAACAAGGTAATCTGGCCATACGGTTTTATAAACAAAGGTACGCGGAGAGACATGTTATATTACTGTTTAACAGAAGAAATGTCTTTCAAAGAAAATAGTCCAGCTATCGGTTCCTTTCTTTGGGTTGTCATGCTAAGCATGATCATGAAACCTCAGCTCCAATGTAAGAGCAAAATATCGAGGATTTAGTTTGGGAGGCCAGTTAATAGCCACCGGTAGTGTTCGGCGACAGTCGAGGTCAAGCCGTAAACACTTCGGCCATTGTTATGAATGGCCTGTCGTTTGACGCCGTCATCGGATCGCCGACCAGTTTACGCTTATTGTGACAGTCAGTTTTCGGCTTTCTCCACTGAGGTGCTTAACCATGTGAGCTGGAAGCACAATCGCTGTGGTTCTCCCTTTGCATACCTAGCCGAACAAAGCGGAACATAGGAGGCAAGCGCAGGAGCCGGGCAACCCAACTATTAACCGAAGACACAATTCGAAGCCGATGCATATATAGCAATATCCGAGAATGTTTTTGCCGAATGTCTAAAGGTGTCTGGCGTTGCACTACGAGACTTGTGCTGAAAACACACAAATAGTTTAGAAGTGCCATCAGCTCGAAAAGCCAAAAAACTTATTCAAAAGGTTAATGTCCGAACTAGATCAAGTGTTCGGTGCCAATCCGAAAATTGGACTTTAGAAAAAAAGGTGCTTCTGCCGTGCTTTAACATGACACATCCTATCTCAAAACCTCAAGCGGGTCAGCCTACAGCTTCAACCTCCTATCCCGAAGGCGGAGTACTTCTTACTAGGCCAGTTTAGCAAACTAAACTCTAGCGGCTTTGAGAGAGAAATTAGGCTCCCCGGCTAGTGACCGCACACTTGTATCGAAAAAGGAGTGATAAATAATAATAAAAACTTTGCAACAACTAAGAAGAAAAACACTTATCATAAAATGGCTCATATAAATTTAAAAAGCCCCCAAGTGACTTGGGTAAAAGAATGATTGCATGTACCGAAGTACTTATATCATATCTATGTTCAACTGAACTTTAAACGCGTCTTAACCGACTGTCGGCTTCTCCCTCTTCGGCCAAGGACCGAAAAGTGTTATGTACTCCATCTGTCGAGAATATCGACGGTGTTTCCAATAACCAGGCAATCAGGTCATAAGGCTGTAACAGACAAAGCGCGCTCAGGGAACTTCTGCTATATTACTGCGAAGAGTAAGAAGCATCTTCGAAGAAAATAGTACCCCCACCGATACCTTTCTTTGGTGCTCATTGTTATTATGAGACTTATGCAATAGATTTTTTGTACTCATGAGTTCCGTTGTGTGCCGACCATGATTGAAAACAATAAGAGCGCTAGCTTTCGGCTTCACCCAGTTTGAGGTCCGGCTCGGTTGACCCGATCGTGACAATTGCAGAGGTGCTCCCTTTACTCCCTAGCCAAACAATCGGGAACGTAGGGGTAAGCACAGGAGCCAGGCAACCCAGCTTGCAAATCGCTTAAGTCAATATGGTGCATATTGTGGCGTAATACACGAACAAGGAACGAAGTCGTACAAGTATAACCATATGCAAGAGGAAAAAACTTCATGAAGGAAGCCCCCAAGTGAACGGGGTATTTGAATTTGCGCGTCACAAACAAAGTTTGGACAAGGAAATTTTTACAAGCAACTTTTTTCCAAAAAAGTATAATGCTTGGCCGAGCCGAACACAAGTTAACAATTTCAAACTTTGAGCATGAAGACAACTTAGCTAGTTAATGTGTTCGGTATTGATGACGCGGTCCGAGCTTGATGCGGGACAAGGTTCCATCCCCCAAGCCGGTCCCGAGGTGGCGGAGCGGAGAGCTCGACACGCCGAAGTGGTGACATAGGATGGTCAATGCAGACCGGCAGAGTGACGCCAAAGTCACCGGATCATTTTCCTGTGCACAAAAAATGGTGCAAACCGGAGATAATAGCAATAATGATAATTAAAAAAAAATCATTGCATAATAAATAATTTATGCAAAGTGAGTAATAAAAGAAATATGGCCTGGTGCCGAAGTCAATGTCGGTGCAGGGCGTTGGCGTGATGCGGTAAAGGCATGGCAAAGCCTGAATTCACAGGTCGGTCCGAGCGCCGGATGCGGCGTTCACCGGACTATGTACGGAAACTGACCGAACCACCATGCGACTATCGTTAATGCGGCCACCATTTGATAGACCTGTGTACATATGATGGACAAACCAGAGTAATAATTCCTTGGAAAAAATGAACCCAAACAAGCAAAAATACTGGGATTAATAGCACCTGGTTTATTTGTTGTAGCAATCCGAAGGAAGGTGATTCCCCAAAATTGGGACTCAATCCGCGCACCCATTGCCTGATGGGCGATAAAACGACGGCATGGCAATGCTGGCAAAGGTTGGCTCGCCGAGGCAAAGCCCTCGGTCCAGCAAACGTGACGGAGCTGGTCGGCTAGTGACGCCGAAGTGTTCGGAGTAGGTTGATGAAGAGATGGCGAAGCCCCCGGTCCAGCCGAGATGTCGAAGTAGGTCGGCGTGATGGACACCAGCTTGAAGAAGCAATAGTGCAGCCCTGCCGATGCTGGTCGTGACGTGGTCGATGCCGGGTTGATGAAGCGACTGTGCGGCGATGCCGGTATGCCCGCTCCGTGTAATCCGTGGGGCGGTGATGTTTTTGATGATTTATCCTTCGCGATGCCGGACTCTTGTTCGGCTTGCCGAGATGATGATCCAAAGAAGTTGAGCTCGGCTCAACAAAGTGACGATGTGTCTAGCGCAGGTCGGCAGCCGTGGAGTAATATTGCCGGACTGGTTTGACACCATCATGATGTTGAAGATCATGTTCGAAAGATTTTAAAGTTAGTGGTATGTGTTCGGGAACAAAACACAATACTCCATACAAAACTTCCTTCAAAAAGGATGTCCGAAATCACGTTCGTAAAAAAGACGAACTCGGGTCGGATTCGTTTTCGCGCAGAAAATAGATCCGAAAAGTGATGCACTAATTGGAAGGTTCCCCGAGTTTGGACGGTCGGATTGAGCTGAAATTTTGAGAGGTGGTAGATATTGGAATTACGCAGCCGATCAACGGTTCGATCTTCCAAAGGACGTCCGAGCTAGAAGCTGGACACCACGCCCTAAGCTCATCCGGATTCTCGTCCAGATTCAATACAGCTCCGGTATATCGGAGATTGCTGGAGATTCCTGCATCGGAACTCGACGAAATTTTTCAGGGTTGTTGTAGACTCAATTCCGCACAATTCCACCGAATCAATCGTTAAAACGACAATCGAGGAGGCGGTGGCGGTGGACACAAGTTCGCTGTCCAGAAAAACAGCACGGTCGCCCGAGGGCATTGTTGGCGTTGAGCCCCCGGTCTCCCTGGATGATTCCTCCATGATCTTGATAGAGATCGGAGTTGATGTTGATGAAGGATCTCACCCGAACATGATGATCGGAGGTAGGGCGCAGTCCTTGGTCGAACCAAGGTGATCAGTCGAGCTGGTGACGACGATGCCGAAGTTGTAGTTGATCTGCAGGCGAGCCATCGACCTTTTGCCGAACACACAATGGAAGTCTCAATGAAAGCACCAATGTCGGTGTCAAAACCGGCGGATCTCGGGTATGGCGTCCCAAGCAGTGCGTCTTAGGATCAATGGTAACAGGAGACAAGGGACATGATGTTTTTACCCAGGTTCGGGCCCTCTCGATGGAGGTAAGACCCTACTCCTGCTTGATTGATATTGATGATATGGGTAGTACAAGAGTGGATCTACCACGAGATCAAGGAGGCTAAACCCTAGAAGCTAGCCTATGGTATCATTGTTGTATATGTCTATCGACTAGCCTGGCCCTGGTTTATATAATGCACCAGAGGCCTAGGATAACAAGAGTCCTAGCCGAATACGCCGGTGGGGGAGGAGTCCTTGTCTTGATCGCCAAGTCTTGTTGATTCTTCCTTGTATGTGGCAGCTGTTCGGACTGGCCCATGAGTACACGGCCATGGGGGTCCTCGGCCCAATCCAACTGATTGGGAGACGACGCGTTGAGTACCCCCTAGTCCAGGACACCGTCAGTCCCACCATGTCCAGGCCCCAAACTGCAAAGGGCCAGGCGATGGGGATTGTCTTCAGCGCGAAAGCCGGCTGAAGCGGCTTGGAGCGGAACTTCTGGCACCCCTTTCATTTTAGGACTAACTCTTTAGCCTCTTCCAGGGCAGTCGGCCAGAAGAAACCGTGCCGAAAGGCTTTGGCGACGAGTGCTCTTGAAGCTGCATGGTGGCCGCACTCGCCCTGATGGATGTCTCTGAGAATTGCTTGGCCTTGCTCTGGCTCCACACAGCGCTGGTAGACACCAGTAACACTGCGCCTGACTAGCTCTCTGTTAATTATGGTGTAGGCTGCCGCTCGGCGTTGCACTTGCCGAGCCAAGATTTCATCAGTTGGCAGCTCTCTGTTCACTAGAAACTTGAGGATGGGCTGCGCCCATGAGGGTGCTGCTATTTCTTCAATCGCCACCACTGCGATTTGGACAAGGGCGGCTGGGCTGGGAGGTGGCGGGCTGGAGTCTGTGGCCGCTTGCTAGGTTGACGAAGTCCCCGGGCCGACTAGCGCAGTCCCCAGGCCGTCTGGTGCAGTCCCCGGGCCGGGTTCTGAAGTCCCCGGGCTGGCTTCAACTGTGATTTTCTTGGGGCCGTCTGCTGGGGCTCTTGAGTCGGATCCGACTTCTTCGGGAGGAGCCGACACAAAGATGGAGTCTGATTCTGGTGAAGGCTTGATAGACGGCTTAAGGAGGCACTAAAGAGCGACGCCGGATGGTATTGCTTGGCGGGTGGAGCCGATTCGTGCCAAGGCGTCTGCTTGATCGTTGTTGTTTCTTGGTACGTGAAGGAACTCGCACCCCTCGAAGTATCCGCTGAGTTGCTGCACTAGGAAGCGGTAGCTCGCCATGTTTGCATCTTTGGCGTCCCAGTCGCCAGATGACTGTTGGACCACCAAATCGGAGTCGCCATAGCACAGGATCCGGCGAATGCCGAGTTCTTTGGCAAGTCGGAGCCCATGTGTCGGTGTCAAAACCGGCGGATCTCGGGTAGGGGGTCCCGAACTGTGCGTCTAGGCGGATGGTAACAAGAGACGAGGGACACAATGTTTTTACCCAGGTTCAGGCCCTCTCGATGGAGGTAAAACCCTACGTCCTGCTTGATTAATATTGATGATATGGGTAGTACAAGAGTAGATCTACCCCGAGATCAAGGAGGCTAAACCCTAGAAGCTAGCCTATGGTATGATTGTTGAGATGTATATTCGTCCTACGGACTAAGGCCCTCCGGTTTATATAGACACCGGAGAGGCTAGGGTTACGCAGAGTCAGTTACAATGGTAGGAGACCTACATATCCGTATCGCCAAGCTTGCCTTCCACGCCAAGGAAAGTACCTTCCGGACACGAGCCGGAGTCTTCAATCTTCTATCTTCGTAGTCTGGGAGTCCGGCGGATATTGATAGTTCAGCTGTCCGGACACCCCCTAGTCCAGGACTCCCCCAGTAGCCCCTGAACCAGTCTTCAATGACGATAAGTCCGACGTGCATAATGTTCGGCATTGCAAGGCGGGTTCCTCCCTTGAATAATCCGGAGAAGATAATGAACACCAGGATAGTGTCCAGCTCTGCAAAATAAATTCCACATTCCACCGTAGAGAGAATAAAATATACACTTAGTTCAATCTGCTGACGTATTATGCGGCGTGACATCACACCGCAGCCAAGCCCTCGTTTGAATCGTTTTTTACTATTCCACCTCAGCACATTTAGCGAAGCGGTTTCCTTGGCACGTCTTGTCGAAGCAGAGATCGTGTTCCCCTTATTCCGGGATCCTCATCAATACGTGCGTGGGTAACCCAACCGCGCCATTGATGGTGGCGCTTGGGAGATAAGCGAGTTTTACCAGGCCGGTGAGGGACGCATAGTTTTGTCTGCCTATATATAGGGGATAAGGATTTACCTTCTCACCTACGCCTTCTTCCTCCTTTGCTCATCCATCCCTGCGAACTCAAGCTCCAACGCCCAAGCTCGCGCATCTCGCCTCGACCTTTCTCCGAATATGTCCGGAGCGGGAGGAAAATGGTTGGCCTCCACCGCTAAGGAGGAGGACATCACCAAGCTGCACGGCGCCGGATACCTTTCCAGCGATATCGCGCATCGGCTGCCCGACGCGGGGCAGCTCATCCCTACCCTAGGGCCTCATGAGAGGGTCGTCTTCCTCCCCCACTTCCTCCGCGGACTGGGCTTTCCGCTCCATCCATTTGTCCGGGGGCTCATGTTTTACTACGGCCTGGATTTCCACGATCTGGCGCCAAACTTCATCCTCAACATCTCGGCATTTATCGTCGTGTGCGAGGCCTTTCTCTGCATCCAGCCCCACTTCGGCCTGTGGCTCAAGACCTTCAACGTCAAGCCGAAGGTTGTGAAGGGGACGCAAGCGGAATGCGGAGGCGCCATGTTGGGCAAGCTGCCCAACGTCCCTTGGCTAGAAGGGACCTTCGTGGATTCCGTCAAGGGGTGGCAATTGGGGTGGTTCTACATCATCGAGCCGCGCAAGCCAACATGGGCGGCGACCCCCGAGTTTAGATCTGGAATCCCCATGCAGCTAACCTCCTGGAAAGAGAAGGGCTTGCAGTGGGGCAGTCCGGTGGAGGTGATGGGACTCCGAGCCTGCATCAAGAAGATGGTGAGCAATAGGCTCCGGCTCGTCGATGTGGTCCAAGTCATGCTCCTCCGGCGGATTCTCCCATGCCAAGAACGGGCATTCAATTTGTGGGAGTTTAATCTGGAATAGCACCAGACGTTGAGCGGGCTCTTCGATACAACACACGAAGGTGCCTGGAGGGTGCTGTTCAAGAGCGCCGAAGCCCCCGCATCCGTGAACGAAGACCGCGGATTCAGCTCGCAGTCTTTGACTGACGATGTAAGTGATTCAACCCCAATACGGGACACCTGTGGTAATTAGATTGACTCTAGTGAGGTTTTTAATCTGCCTCTTCCTTTGACAGGAGTGGATGGAGAAGGCCAAGCTGCTCATCAGCCCGGCTCCCATGCCAGAAGAACCAGTGGATGCCCGCTTAGCAGGGCTGCTGGTTCCGGCACCGCACGTGGTGCCAGAGAAGAAGGCCAAGAAGGTGGCCATGGGGACTCGAAAGAGTTCCCGTAATCAGGCGTCTGACGACGACGAGGACTCCTCCCCCGAAGACGAGGAGGAGGAGGAGTACTCTCTCCCAGAGGAGGGAGAGAAGAAGAGGAAGGCTTCCCCAGTCGGGGCGGCCGAAGGGTCCAAGAGGGGGAGAACTATCCCCCGAACAGTTTCGCCAACATCAGTGTTGGCGAGGATGAGTGGCCTCCAAGGGCCAGGCGTCCGGCCGGATCGTAAGTATTCGGATCGTTCATATGCCGTACCTTTCCTGTCACGTAGTATCCTTCTAACGCCGCATTCTGTCCGTAGTCCGGTCGATGACGACCTCCCCGCTTCATCAAGCGGGTCCTTGGCCTCGTCGGATGTGAATTCACTTCCGACTGCCTCCACCCCATGCGCCGACGAAGACGCCGAGGTGGGATCCCAGAGAGGGACCTGTCAGGAGGAGGCTCCGGAGGCGCCGTCAGGCGACCTCCCGGACTTTGCGCCGGACTCTACATCGGAACCCGTAGTGGTTCCAGAGTCCGGCAAGCGGCCCCTTTGAAAGAAGGGCAGGACCGCGACGCCGACGGCCTCCGTCCAACCGGAGGTGCCGGATAACCTGCTGGAGGCGCTTAAAGGCGCTTCCATCGAGGAAGAACACCGCACTCTCATGAGTGCGGTGATTGAGAAGGTCCAGTTCGCCAAGAGCGGGCTGACCGAAGCCTGCAGCAGCCTTCTAACAGGCTTTGAGGTAAGAAGTTAAAATATGTAATGTAATACCGCATAGACAGTAGCCCTTGATGCTTAGTTCGGAGTTCGGAAAGAAAAGCCGGACTAAGGATCTAACAAGATATACGCAGGGTTGCTAAAAATATGTCAATATGGGTTTGCAGGCTGCGCTGCTGACCTCTACCGCATTAACGGCGGAGGTCGAGGTGCTGAAGAAGGACCTCGAGCGGTCCGAGCATGAGATCGGCCATGCCAAGGGGCAGCTCGAGGAAAAAGAAGGTGAGTAACACCACTTAAAATAAGTACCTTACAGAAAAGGATTTTGGTTGCAAATTAAATTAACAAGGATAATATGTGTATTGCAGGGGCCACTAACGAGGTGGCAGCCCTGAAGGATGCTGTGTCCGCAGCCGAACGCAGTGCAGCCACGGAGCGGGCTGAGCGAGAAAAACAAGAGGCACTGGTGGCAGAAGTTCGGCAAGAGCTCCAGGCTCTCATGGAAAAGCATGAGAGTTTGGGGCGTGACTCCAAGACTCGGGAGTCCGAGCTTGCCTCGGCTCTCGAAAGTGCCAAGTCCGCCAAGGCCGATGCCCAGAAGGCCCTTCAGGAGGTTGAGGACATAAAGAAGATAGCGGCGGGTAAGGCCTTTTTCATGCAGAGCAGGCATGTTAATGTAAATTACCGGATACTTACCCGAATTCGGAGCTTTCCAGGGGCGTTTGCAGATATGTTGCGTAGTGTGTCTGATGCCGCTGCATTCTATCATGGCGAGGAGGGGAGCTCGACGGAGAAGGTCTTCTGGTCTCAGTATACTGAGTCCGGCCATCGGTGCCCCCAAGCGACCAGCTGAAGCAGCTGGTCGAACTCCACAAGGTAGCTGAGGAGGCCATGAAGGGCCTCATAGTCCGGCTGTGGCCTGGACAGGCCATGCCTGGCAGCTACTTTGGCCTAGCGCGGCGGCTGGTGGATGCGTGCCCCAGGCTGGATGTAGTCAAGCGCTCCGCCTGCATTGAAGGCGCTCGTCGTGCCCTTGCCCGCATAAAGGTGCAATGGGGCAAACTGGATGAGGAGAGGCTTCTCACGGATCCGCCGCCGCCGGGCAAGGAGCATCGCACGCCGGAGCGTTATTATAAAGTTGTCCTGAAGGGAGCCTGCGATATTGCAGATGAGTGCTCCCGAGATGTAATCTTTGAGTGAACTCGCTGTGTATTTATCCTGTGCGCTGAAAACTTCGTTCATATGCGCCATGAGCAACGCTTGTTTAATTTAAAATATTACCTTCTGTGCGGCCGTTTGTTAAATCTGAGAGATGACAAGTCGTTGGCTTCAGCCCCCAAGCCACAAGTGCTGGGGTGTTCGGTGATAAACTTGAGCACTCTTGTTCCCATTTTTGGGTCCATCTAGGGAGGCGCTCAACACGACGAACAAGGCAACCATACTTATAATGGTTGAACACTCTCACTTAGCCATAGAATTCTATAATTTTAAATTTAGGCGAAGCCCCTGGTATTCGGAAGACCGAATCCAGGGCGCTATCCACGCCTTCGTCGGACATCATCCGGAACTTCTCTCGAAGCGGCATGAGTCTTTAGGGACCCGAAAGAACCTCTCGAACAGCGACCAGTATCTCGCCTTATCATGCCAGTCAGTTTTAGCTTTCTCCACTGAGGCGTTAACACGGCTCAACCGGGGCGCAATCGCAGTGGTTCTACCAGTGCTACCTTAGCCGACGGAACGGAATGTAAGGCACCAAAACATGGGAGCCGGGCAAACCCAACTATTGACCCAAGACATGATTCGGAGCTGATTCATATAATGCTATAAGTTTGGGGTGCCGCACTTGTGAAAGTGTTCGGACTTAATCACACCATAATCTGGGGAACAGAAGCCCCTGGCGTATTTGGCCGTACCAAAGTATACGGGTGCAAGATGTCATATAATGAACATATATAAAAGATAACGCAATTGCAATGAAAAGGTGCTGCATTATTTATAAAGGAAAGTCTGATGGTGGATCGGACTAATACAAATAGTGCGGTAAGCAAGGGATTTGGACTAAATAAACATGTCCCCCTCCAGGGATGAGCTGCAGACTTGGTGTATGTAATTGAATTTAATGCTCGTAATTGAGACCACCTGAATATTCGCTGCGGCCTCCTTTATTCCCTGACTGTTTGTATCGTGAGTTCGGCAAGTGCGCCGTTGAACAGGGCTTCTGATTAGCAGAGTCCTGTATACATGAAAAGAAGAAAAGACAAAAATAAAACCAAGGGGGGCGCTCGCGTGAGCCCCTGGTGTGGTCAAGCCGCACTCTTGGTCCCTTGTGGTCGAGCCCCTTCCCCTGCGCCCATGGTATCTCCAAAGCGTAATGATGTATGCGGAGTGTTATTCTTGTGATCATGCGCGGGCGAGGGTTGGGGCCGCATTGCTACGCGTGCTCTGATCGCGCCAGGTGGTCTTGGTTAGTATTGCTCCGGGCGCGCTTTGATGTATCCGGCTTTTTAGCTGCCGGACTTGAGAATTGCCGTAGAAGGCTACTCTGTACTTCTGCTGCGAGAGCCGCTGTATGTTCCTCCGTTCGGAGGGAGCGTTCCGTATTCCCATTGGCCGTGATGACTCCACGAGGGCCTGGCATCTTGAGCTTTAGGTATGCATAATGCGGCACCGTGTTGAATTTTGCGAATGCGGTTCGTCCGAGCAGAGCGTGATAGCCACTGCGAAACGGGACTATGTCGAAGATTAACTCTTTGCTCCGGAAATTATCCGGTGATCCGAAGACCACTTCCAGTGTGACTGAGCCTGTACAATTGGCTTCCACTCCTGGGATGACACCATTAAAGGTTGTCTTTGTAGGTTTAATCCTGGATGGGTCTATGCCCATTTTGCGCACTGTATCCTGATAAAGCAGGTTCAGGCTGCTGCCGCCGTCCATTAGGACTCTTGTGAGGTGAAATCCATCGACGATTGGGTCTAAGACCAATGCGGCGAATCCGCCATGGCGTATGCTGGTCGGATGGTCTCTTCGATCGAATGTGATCGGACAGGAGGACCATGGATTGAACTTTGGGGCGACTGGCTCCATCGCATAGACATCCCGTAGTGCGCGCTTCCTCTCTCTCTTGGGTATGTGGGTCGCGTATATCATATTCACCGTCCGCACTTGTGGAGGGAAACCCTTCTGTCCTCTATTGTTCGGCGGCCGGGTCTCTTCCTCGTCATCGCTATTTAGCCCCTTGTCATTGTTTTCGGCAATTAACTTGCCAGCCTGCTTGAACACCCAACAATCTCTATTGGTGTGATTAGCTGGCCTTTCGGAGGTGCCATGTATCTGGCATGAGCGGTCGAGTATTCGGTCCAGATTGGACGGACCCGGAGTGGTTCTTTTAAATGGCTTCTTCCGCTGACCGGGTTTGGAGCCTCGAAATCCGGCATTGACCGCCGTATCCTCCTTATCGTCGCCGTTAATGAGGCGCTTATTTTTGATTCGACGTGACCTGCCGTTGTTGTCCTTAGTGTTCGGACTGCCAGAATTTTTGCAGAGATTGTTGCTGCGGGCTAGCCAGCTGTCCTCTCCCGCACAAAAGCGGGTCATTAGCGATGTGAAGGCCGCCATGGATTTTGGCTTTTCCTGCCCCAGGTGCCGGGCTAGCCATTCATCCCGGATGTTGTGTTTGAAGGCTGCAAGGGCCTCCGCATCCGGACAGTCGACGATTTGATTTTTCTTTGTCAAGAACCGTGTCCAGAATTGCCTGGCCGATTCGTCTGGCTGCTGAATAATGTGGCTTAGGTCATCGGCGTCTGGTGGTCGCACATATGTGCCTTGGAAGTTATCAAGGAACGCGGCCTCCAGGTCTTCCCAACACCCAATTGACTCTGCGGGCAAGCTGTTAAGCCAATGCCGAGCTGGTCCTTTAAGCTTGAGTGGGAGATATTTGATGGCGTGGAGATCATCGCCACGGGCCATATGGATGTGGAGAAGGTAATCTTCGATCCACACCGCGGGGTCTGTTGTGCCATCGTAAGATTCGATGTTTACGGGTTTAAACCCTTCGGGGATCTGATGATCCATTACTTCATCAGTGAAGCATAACGGGTGTGCGGCGCCCCTGTATAGAGCAATATCGCGATGCAGCTCGAGGGAGCGCTGTCTGCTATGTTCGGCCCGGCCGGTGTTATGTCCGGCGCGACGGTATTCGTCGTGGGTCGTAGGGCGCCCACGTGATCCGTAGATGGATCTGGATTGTCTTGCCTTGTCCTCCAATATGTCTCGCAAGTCCGGCGCGTTCCCTTTTGGCTTCATACTTTTGGAGCGATGCCTGGGTATGTTCTTGGCTGGGGGCCTGGATGCCTCTCTGTCACGACCACGGGGTGGTCGGTCAGCCATATCGTGCGCTGGTGAAGAAGGTATGTATGCTTCCTCCTCTAATCGGGGGAGCAGCTTGCGTCTTGGGTAACTTTTGGAGGAACGTTCGAGTTTATACTCTTCGGCCGCGAGGACTTTGGTCCATCGATCGGCCAGCAGGTCCTGATCAGCTTGAAGCTGCTGCTGCTTTTTCTTTAGGCTGTTTGCTGTGGCGATAAGCCCGCGCTTGAAGCGCTCTTGTTCGACGGGATCCTTAGGTACGACGAATTCGTCATCGTTGAGGCTTGCTTCGTCTTCAGAGGGAGGCATATAGTTATCGTCCTCAACCCCTTCATTTGCCGCCCTCTCGTGGGGGCTTGCTTCTGCATCCTCCTGTGCTGAGTCGTGCAGGAGGGGATTGTCTTCAGCGCTCTCTGGAGTGTTATTGTCTCATGTGCTGGAATCTCCATTCTTACTGTGGCGGGATTTAGAGCGGCGCCGCTGACGCCGGCGTTTGGGCTGCTTCTTTAAAGAGTCTGCCTCCGCTGCTTCTTCGCCCTCCCCTTCTCTCGGGGTATCCACCATGTATACGTCATATGACGAGGTGGCCTTCCAGTGCCCTGTAGGCGCTGGTTCCTGTTCGTCTCCGGCATCGTCGTCCATGGCGTCGATGTCATCGGAGTCATAGTCTAGCATGTCGGTTAGATCCTCGACAGTGGCTACAAAGTGGGTGGTGGGTGGGCTCTGAATTTCTTCATCGTCCGAACTCCAACCGTCCTGGCCATAGTCCGGCCAGGAGTCTCCTGATAGCGAAAGACGCTTCAGTGAATTCAGGATATCGCCGAAAGGCGAGTGTTGGAAAATGTCCGCGGCGGTGAATTCCATAACCGGCGCCCAATCCGGATCAATTGGTAGGGGCGCGGGAGGTTCGGAGTCCGGCGAGGAGTCCGGCACCTCGGATTCACGAGTTTCGCAAGGGACAAGATCGGTGTTCGGCTCCATCGCCGTGGATGTTGAAGCCCCCGGGGCGGCGTCTATCCACCGACCCTCGATCTGGGCGATCGGCTCCGGGCTAATGGCCGAAGCGGATCCGAGTGCGGCCACCAAGGCACTGTCCGCTGGCAGAGCTGGATCGTGCCCATCATCACAGTGCGGCGCGCTCGGCTGTGGCTCGAGTCCGTCGAAGATCAAGTCTCCATGGTCATCGGCCGTGAAGTTTAAGCTTCCGAATCTGACCTGACGGCCAGGGGCGTAGCTTTCGATCTGCTCCAGATGGCCAAGCGAATTGGCCCGCAGTGCAAAGCCACCGAATACAAAGATCTGTCCGGGGAGAAAAGTCTCACCCTGGATAGCGTTGCTGGTTGAAGACGCCATCAAGCCTATCAGTGACGACATAGAGGAACTCTCAATGAAAGCACCAATGTCGGTGTCAAAACCGGCGGATCTCGGGTAGGGGGTCCCGAACTGTGCGTCTAGGCGGATGGTAACAAGAGACGAGGGATACAATGTTTTTACCCAGGTTCGGGCCCTCTCGATGGAGGTAAAACCCTACGTCCTGCTTGATTAATATTGATGATATGGGTAGTACAAGAGTAGATCTACCCCGAGATCAAGGAGGCTAAACCCTAGAAGCTAGCCTATGGTATGATTGTTGAGATGTATATTCATCCTACGGACTAAGGCCCTCCGGTTTATATAGACACCGGAGAGGCTAGGGTTACACAGAGTCGGTTACAATGGTAGGAGATCTGCATATCCCGGACACGAGCTTGCCTTCCACGCCAAGGAAAGTACCTCCCGGACACGAGCCGGAGTCTTCAATCTTCTATCTTCGTAGTCTGGGAGTCCGGCGGATATTGATAGTCCGGCTGTCCGGACACCCCCTAGTCCAGGACTCCCTCACCATGAATGAGCGCCTCGTATTCAGTGACGTTGTTGGAGGCGGCAAAGTGGATCTGCAGCACATACTTGAGCTTGTCGCCTTTGGGGGAGGTGAGGACGACGCCGGCTCCGAGGCCGGTGCGCATCTTGGAGCCGTCGAAATGCATCCGCCAATGGGTGGAGTCGGGCGCTGGCGGCAGGTACTGGGTCTCGGCCCAGTCGACAAGGAAGTCGGCCAGAGCTTGCGACTTGATGGTGGTGCGGGGCTGGTAGTAGATGGTTTAGGGAGCCAAATCTATGGCCCACTTGGCTACTCGGCCAGAAGCGTCTCGGCTCCCGATGATCTCGGCCAGCGGGGCTGTGCAAACCACCATAATTGGATGCTCTTGAAAGTAAGGCTTCAGTTTCTTGGCGGCAAAATGCACACCGTAGCACATCTTCTGGTAGTGGGGGTAGTTCTGCTTGGAGGTCGATAGTACGTCGCTTAGGTAATACACCGGTCTCTGGACAGGGAGTGCCTTGCCTTCCTCCTTGCGTTTGACTACAATGACTGTGCTGACTACTCGGCTGGTGGCGGCGATGTATAGGAGCATGGGCTCTTTGTGAGTCGGAGCCACCAACACAGGGGGAGTAGTCAACATCTTCTTCAGCTGGAGAAATGCTTCATCCGCCTTGTGGTTCCACTCAAAAAAGGTGGTCTTCTTCATCAATTGATACAAAGGGAGAGCTTTCTCGCCCAGCCGACTGATGAATCGGCTGATGGACGCCAAGGAGCCGATGAACTTCTGCACATCTAACAGTCGGCTGGGTACCTCCATCCTCTCGATGGCCTTGATCTTCACGGGGTTGCACTCTATGCCGCGTTCAGAGACTAGGAAGCCAAGGAGTTGGCCGGCTGGTACTCCGAAAACGCACTTCTCAGGGTTGAGCTTGATCTGGAATCGGCGTAGGTTTTCAAAGGTTTCTTTGAGGTCTTCCAGCAGCGTCCCACGCTTCTCCGTCTTCACCACTACATCATCCACGTAGACATGGGCATTCCTGCCGAGTTGTTTGAGGAGGCACTTCTGCATGCAACGCTGAAAGGTGGCACCGGCATTCCACAAGCCGAATGTCATGGTCAGGTAGCAGAAGGCTCCGAACGGCGTGATGAACGCGGTCTTCAGTCTGTCTGCCGGGTTCAGCTTGATCTGGTGATATCCTGAATATGCATCTAAGAAACTCAACAGCTCGCATCCGGCCATGGAGTCTATCACCTTATCGATTCTTGGCAAAGCAAAGGGGTCCTTCGGGCAGGCTTTGTTGAGGCTTGTGTAATCAATGCACATCCGGCACTGCTTGTTTTTCTTCAACACCAAGACCGGGTTTGCCAACCACTCTGGAAAAAACACCTCCATAATGAAGCCGGCTGCTAGGAGCCGGGCTATCTCTTCTCCAACAACTCTTAATTTCTCTTCTGACAGGCGGCGCAAGGGCTGCCTGACGGGCTTCACATCTGGTCGGATGTGTAACTTGTGCTCGGCGAATTCCGTCGGTACACCCGGCATGTCTTTAGGGGACCATGCAAAGATGTCTCGATTCTCACGGAGAAAATCGACGAGCTCGCCTTCCTATTTGCTGTCAAGGTTTGTACCCATGACATCATACCTCTCTGGGTGCTCCGGGTCCAAGGGTATCTTCTTGGTCTCTTTGGCCGGCTTGAACGAACCCTCAGCTTCCGATTCCTTGGGGTCAGGCGACATCTCTGGCTGCTTTCTGGCCATCGCCACGACCCGATCAAGGAGCCGCTTCTCAGCTGCAATCACCAGGGACTCGGCTAGCCGGCTGCTCTCGGCCGCGCAAGCAGACGACTTCCTGTAGTCGCCGACTACGGTCAGAATCCCCTTGTAACTCGGCATCTTCATCTTAAGGTAGGCGTAGTGAGGAACCGCCATGAACTTGGCCAGTGCAGGTTGGCCAAGAAGTGCATGGTATGGGCTTTCAAGGTCCACTACTTCAAACCAGACTGGCTCTCGGCGGAAATGATCTTTGTCTCCGAAGAGGACATCTATCAGGATCTTGCCGATTGGTGAGCAAGAAAGGCCGGGTACAATACCATGGAACACAGTCCGGCTGCTCTGCAGCTGTCTCTGCTTGATTCCTAGCTTCTCCATAGTGTCCTTGTACAGGATGTTGATGCTACTGCCTCCATCTATCAGTACTCGCGAAAAGCGGGCGGACCGCCTATCAGTGGCCAAGGTTGCTCTCAGGACCAAGGCATAGGAGCCCGGATTCGGCATCACCTCTGGGTGGTCTGCTCTGCTCCAACTGATAAGCTTCTCGGACCAATGCATAAACTCTGGAGTATCTGTTGCCACTGCATTTACTTCTTGCTGCTGCAGCCGTCTGCTGCGTCGATCATTAGCCACACTGGTGAACACCACATAGGCTCCATGCGCTTCTAGGTACTCGTCTTGTACTGCGCCGACTGGCCGAGCGGCCGGCTGCTGGGGCGGCGGTGGAGGCGGTGGCCCAACAGGCAGTGGAGGAAGGAGGCCGTCTCCCTTGGCGATTCTGGTGAGCCAGTGGCACTTTTGGGTGGTATGATTTGACAGCTTTGCGCCACTGTGGAACTTGCAGGGACCATCTAGAGTCTGTTCGTAAGAGAAGGCCGGCAACCAGTTGGACTTGCCGCCTTTCTGTCGCTTGGCCGGAGGCTGCCCCTCCGGCTGTTGATCTTCGACTGTTGCAACCTGCCGACTGCTGGTAGTCGGCTGCTGAGCCTTGCGTTTGTTGTTGTTTTGTTGTTGTCGCCGACTACTGTCTCCAGCTGGAGTTCTAGGAGCCTGAGGGGCCACTTTGCCAGCCGCATTAACTTGAATTTCCGTCTTCATGGAGGAGTCGGCGGTGGTGTACTTGTCTGCTATGACCAGCAGTTCGTCGAGGGTTTCCGGCTCATCGCAGAGGAGCTTGTGCTTGAGGAGGGTGCCTTCCCGGCACCCAGCGGTGAAGTACTCGATAGCCTGCACCTCATGCATGCCCTCACAGGAGTTCCGAAGCTCGCCCCAGCGCGTGAGGTAGTCGCGCGTTGACTCGTCAAGGCCTTGCACGCACAAGGAAAGCTGGTGCGGCTTGGGAGGTCGCTTGTACGTGCTCGTGAAGTTGCGGACGAAGGCTTCGGTGAAGTCGACCCAGCTGTTGATGCTCCGGGGCTTCAGACTGTTCAACCATGTCCGGGCCGTGCCCTGGAGCATGAGTGGATCATACTTCACGGCAACTCGCTTGTTGCCGTTCGCTATGCTGACGGCCGTGGAGTAATCAATTAGCCAGTCTTCTGGGTTCACGGAGCCGGTGTACTTGGGTGTGTCTCGGGGGAGCGTGAACCCTTTGGGAAAAGGCTCGTCTCGGATGTGGGGTCCAAAGCAAGGCGGACCCAGCTCATCTTCTTCTTCCAGTGCCAGGGATCGGTCTTCGGTCGATCCGGTGGCGGGCGTCATTCTCTCTGACTCCCTCTCGGCGACCAAGGCGGCCACCGAGAGTCGGATGCTCAACAGGCGGCGGGGAAACTCGCCGTTCTCTTCTTGGTTGGGGAGGCAGGTAGTCATCCTGTCGCTCCACTGCTCTCGGACGGCCATCTTGGTCGCGCTCAATGGTGATGCGAGTCTGACTGCGACTAACAGCCGGCTCTTTGTCTTTCTTTCGTGGACTCCACCAGTCGGCGTCCGAGACGTCGCGCCCTGATCTCGGCGGGGAGGCAAGTCGTCGTTTGGCTGCTGTGGCGCCTCAGTGCGGCCGCCGGCGGCATTCTGCACAGCAACTGCGTCGAGGAGCTGCTGGACTCGCTCCGTCATCATGTGGCGCTCTTCGCCTTTGAAGTTCTTCAGCTCGTCGGTCGCCGCTTGGGCGGCGCGGATGTTCTCCGCAGGGGTGGCGTACACGGGGCGGTTG
Source organism: Triticum timopheevii (assembly GCA_963921465.1). Classification (NCBI taxonomy): domain Eukaryota; kingdom Viridiplantae; phylum Streptophyta; class Magnoliopsida; order Poales; family Poaceae; genus Triticum; species Triticum timopheevii. The sequence goes on from OY997266.1 coordinate 558,937,601, forward strand.
GCCCCGAACAAGTCGGCGATGGCCGCGCCACGCCATCGGACCGCGCCTAGGAGGCTAGGCCCAGTCGGAGCCGGCGAGCCGCCTACGGCGCGATCCATTTCGCGCTGGTAGGCTTCTGACAAGCGCCTCATGCTTGCCAGCTTCTTGGCGCCTTCGATGATCTGAAGGCGGCGTGTCTCTAGCGTCTCGGCATCTGCGTCCTCTGGAATAGGTGCCGTCAGGCCTTGCAGAGCCGCGTCGAGCGGGTCCTGAGCTCCCTCACCGGAGCGCTCATTGTGACTGATGACGAGCACCTCCGTGACGGCGCTTCCGCCGCTCTCCTCGTGAGGAAGCGGCTCATCGTAGACCACCACATTGGTGGGGAAAGTGTCAAGTGGCACAGCGTCGGAGTCGACCAGCATCGGGTCGGTGGAGCCTACGGACTCCAAGTCCATGGCAGGCTCGCCGGTGACGTGGAGTTGGTCGAGGCGGCCCGCGAGGAGGCTCTCGGGGCCACCCGTGCCTGCGTCGGATGCAGGCTCGTCGGAGAGGCGAACCTCGCCGACAAGTTCGGCGAGGCAGCTCGCTGCACAGGCGGCCTTAGCGCCACGCAGCGCGTCGATGCAGACTCCGTCTGGCGAGTCTGGCTGGCTGCGCTCGCCAGGGAGGAAGAGGGTTCCCGTCCAGAACAGATCTCTGGACGACGGTGCACCAGGCCCCACGGTGGGCGCCAAATGTCGGGGGTTGGGTGCGACATATGCCAAAGGATGGCTTATCATGGTGGGGGCGAGTAGAACGTCGCCGGTGCCTAGAAACGGGATGAGGTGAAGACATGCACGCCGGCGGATCTTACCCAGCTTCAGGGCTCTCCGAGGAGATAACACCCCTGCTGCTGCTCTGCGGGGTCTCCGCATGATCACTAAGGCAAAGTGAGTACAAGCTTGCTCCTAGAGCTGTGTCTCGAGGTAGGAGAGGGCACGGCTAGCTCTCTCCCTCCTATATGGTCTGTCCAATGCTAATGGATGCGAACCCTTTGCATGGGTGCCCTGGGGGGTTTATATAGGCCTACCCCCAGGGTTACAATGGTAAAACCGGCTGGGTGCGGGTCCCAGCCGTCTGTCTCTCAGGCGCCATCTTCTCCGCCGACTCCTGGGGCCCGCCGACTGGCCTGGTACGAGGACGTCAGCCCGTGTCCGCCGTGGGTGGGTCTTGCCGGCTGCAAAATACTGTAGCCGTGCTTCTAATGACGCGGGCTTGGTCATGGGGTCATGGCAACAGTGCCGCCGCCTGACGGGCGATCACTATTGCCATTCCCCTGTCGCGTCCGGTTAATGGCGTGTGGGGCCCGTGGGAGGGGCCGGACGACTCCAGGGAGCCGACTCCCAGCGGGTCCGACTCTTGGCGCTCTCGCCGTCTTCAATACCCTCGCTGACTGGTAGGCCCCGCCGTCTCCGGGCGTACAGACAGGAGGTCATGGGCACTGGGCCCCGCCCCAAGGGCTGATGTCAGGGCTGGCATGGCAACAGTGCCGCGCCGGGCAGAGATCTCCGTGGGAATGGCACACTGTGGCCATGCCTGCCTTTAATTATCGGGTGGTTGGAGTCGCGGGCCGACTCCCCACAGTCGGCTTCCTCGGAGTCGCTTCTGGGACTCGGCTTGAATGGGAGTCGCCTCTGGGACTCGGCCATCTTGGAGTCGCCCCTAGGACTCGGCTTGAATGGGAGTCGCCTCTAGGACTCAGCCATCTTGGAGTCGCCTCTGGGACTCGGCTCGTCTTGGAGTCGCCTCAGGGACTCGGCTCGTCTTGGAGTCGCCGTTGGTACTTGAGGGGCGCAGTCTGCCCCCGATGTCTTGAAAGGTTCTGGGACTCTGGTTAGCCTACCCGTGGCCCATTACTCCGACATTCGGACTCTTTCGACTGTGTCCGGGAGTCTAGCTGTTGACTCAAGGTTCGATTGAAAAATGCCAGTCTGCACTTCTACTACTAAGGCGGCGGTATACTCTTTGGAGCGGAGGGAGCGTTCGGCCTTGCCATTAACTGTTATGACGTCGTGCGGGCCAGGCATCTTGAGCTTAAGGTATGCGTAATGTGGCACCGCGTTGAATCGAGCAAACGCAGTTCGTCCGAGCAGTGCATGGTAGTTGCTGCGAAAGGGGACGATGTCGAAGATTAACTCTTCGGTATGGTAATTGTTCGGTGGTCCAAAGACTACCTCCAGAGTGATGGAGCCTGTACAACAGGCCTCCACACCTGGTATAACACCTTTAAAGGTGGTTTTAGTGGGTTTGATCATTGTAGGGTCGATACCCATCTTATGCACTATGTCCTGATACAGCAGGTTCAGACTGCTACCTCCGTCCATAATGACTCGTGTGAGGTGGAATCCGCCAATTATTGGGTCCAGGACTAGTGCGGCCGAATTGCCCTGACTGGTATTGGCCGGGCGATCTGTACGGTCAAAGGTGATCGGGCCGGACGACCATAGGTTATATTTTGGAGCGACTGGCTCTGTTGCGTCGTCCTTCCTGAGAGTGCACATCCGCTCCCGCTTGGGAATATGGGTGGCGTTTATCATGTTCACCATTTTGATTTGCGTGGGAAATTTCTTTTGTCCTCCTATGCTCGGTGGCCGGGGCTCCTCGTCATCGTTATTGCTTTCTGACCCCTTCTCCCTGTTTTTGGCACCTAACCTGCCGGCTTGTTTGAAGACCCAGCATTCTCTGTTGGTATGATTGGGTGGTGCTCCTGGGGTGCCATGAATTTGGCATGGTCAGTCGAGTATGCGGTCCAGACTAGACGGGCCCGGATTGTTCCTTTTGAATGGCTTTTTCCGCTGAGCGGACTTAGAGCCACTGAAACTGGCATTGACGGCCGTGTCTTCGGCGTCATCGCCATTATTGCGACACTTGTTTTTGTTACACTAGGGCTTGCCATTGCTATCTCTGGCGTCTGAGGTGCCAGGATTTCTGGATGTGTTGTTGCTACGAGTCAACCAGCTATCCTTGCCCGCACAAAAGCGGGTCATGAGTGTCGTTAGGGCTGTCAGGGACTTCGGCTTCTCTTGGCCGAGGTGTCAGGCAAGCCACTCGTCACAGATGTTATGCTTAAAGGCCGCTAGGGCTTCGGCATCCGGACAGTCGACAATTTGGTTCTTTTTAGTTCGGAACCGAGTCCAGAATTTCCTCGCTGACTCTCCGGGCTGTTGGGTTATGTGATTTAAATCATCAACATCTGGTGGTCGCACATAAGTGCCCTGGAAGTTATCCCGGAATGCGTCTTCCAGGTTCTCCCAACTTCCATTGGAGTTTGTTGGCAAACTATTTAGCCATTGCCGATCTGGTCCCTTGAGTTTTAGTGGGAGGTACTTGATGGCATGTAGATCATCCCCGCGTGCCATGTGAATGTGCAGAAGGAAATCTTCTATCCATACCGCAGGGTCTGTAGCCCCATCATAGGGCTCGATATTTACGGGCTTAAACCCTTCTGGGAATTCATGCTCCATTACTTCGTTAGTGAAGCATAGCAGGTGTGCGGCGCCTCTATGCCGGGCTACATCTCGACGCAATTCAACTGAGTCTGGTCTGTTGTATTCGGCCCAACCGGATTTGTATTTAGTATATCCTGCGTGGCGGTCATCGCCATGCGTTGGGCACGCCCCCATGATCCGTAGATCGATCTTGACTGTCCTGCTTTGTTTTCCAATTCGTCTCGCTGGTCATGCGTGTAGCCCCGGGCCTTCGTCTTTTTATTTGTTTGGCGACGGGGTGCGGGCTGGTGTTTGGGCTGATACGCCGCTTTGTCTCGGCCACGAGGTGGCCGGTCAGCCGCATCCTGCGCTGGTAGTGTAGGCTCTAGTGCCTCCTCCTCGAATTAAGGTAACAACCTGCGCTTCGGATAACTTTTGGTTGGGCGCTCGAGTCCGTATTCCTCGGCTACGAGGACCTCAGTCCATCTATCAATTAGCAGATCTTGATCAACTTGAAGCTACTACTGCTTTTTCTTTAGGCTTTTTGCAGTGGCTATAAGCCGGCGCTTGAAGCGCTCCTGCTCGACGGGATCCTCAGGCATGATAAATTCTTTGTCGCCGAGGCTCGCCTCATCTTCGGAGAGGGGCATGTAATTGTCATCCTCCGAGTCTCCATCCATTGCCTGTTCGTCAGGGCTAGCTTGCCCATCATCCCGTCTGGTTTGCTCAAAGCTTGGTTGGGCGGGATTGTTTTCGTCATCGGCAGCATCCGGAGTGCTATTGTCTCTTGTGCCGGTATCACTATTCTTGCTATGGCGGGGGCTTAGAGCGGCGCCGTTAATGTCGGCGCTTAAATTGCTTCTCAAGAGGGTTATCCTTTGTTGCCTCATCGCCATTGCTTTCTTTGGGTGTGTCCACCATATATATATATATATATATATATCATATGATGAGGTGGTTGTCCAGCGCCCAGTGGGCGGTGGTTCCTGTTCTTCTCCGGCATCGTCGTCCATACCGTCGATGTCTTCGGAGTCGAAATTAAGCATGTCGGTTAAGTCGTCGACAGTGGCTATTAAGTGGGTGGTGGGCCGGAGACGAATTCTTCGTCGTCCGCTCCCCACTCAAGCTAGACATAGTTCGGCCAAGAGTCTCCTGACAGGGAGAGAGATTTCAATGAGTTTAGCACATCTCCCAAGGGCGAGTGCTGAAAGCTATCCGCGGAGCTAAACTCCATGATCGGTGCCCAGTCAGGTTTGGTGGGTACGGATGCATGCGGTTCAGAAGCTATGACCGGAGACGAGTCCGAGGGTCCGATGACACAGATCTCGTTGTTGGCGAAGTCTGTGTTCGGCTCTGTCGCCGATGAGTGTGTGGCTTTCATGGCAGGGTCTATCCACCCATCCTCGGATGGCACGATCTGCTCCAGTTCTAAGGCCAGGGCAGCTGCAGGTGCGTTCTCCTGAATACCGTCTGATGGCAGATCTAAGTCATGCTCATCGTGACTGTACGACGCACCTGTCATGGGCCCGAATCCATCGAAGATCAAGTCTCTGCGGATGTCGGTAGTGTAGTTTAGGCTTCCAAACCTGACCTGATGGCCAGGGGCGTAGCTATCGATCTGCTCCAGATGGCCAAGCGAGTTGGCCCGCAGTGCGAAGCCGCCGAATACAAAGATCTGTCCGGTGAGGAAAACCTCACCCAGGATCGCATCATTGTAGATGATTGAAGGAGACATCAAGCCTTACCGTGACGACACAGTGAAACTCTCAATGAAAGCACCAATGTTGGTGTCAAAACCGGCGGATCTTGGGTAGGGGGTCCCGAACTGTGCGTCTAAGGCTAATGGTAACAGGAGGCGGGGGACACAATGTTTACCCAGGTTCGGGCCCTCTCTATGGTGGTAATACCCTACTTCCTGCCTGATTGATCTTGATGATATGAGTATTACAAGAGTTGATCTACCACGAGATCCTAGAGGCTAAACCCTAGAAGCTAGCCTAAGATTATGATTGTTGTTTTCCTACGAACTAAACCCGCTGGTGTATATAGACACCGGAGGGGGCTAGGGTTACATAGAGTCGGTTACAGGGAAAGAAATCCACATATCCGTGTCGTGGGAACGAACACCTATGGGGCAGGGCCCCTTTTCGGTCCGGCGGGGGGTGGAGGTCGCGCGAAGAGCGGATCGAGGCGAAGCACACGAGCGATTTACCCAGCTTTGGAGCTCTCCGGAGAGATAATACTCCTACTGCTGCTTTGTGGTTGTATTGCGTTCTTGCTCGGGAGCGCGGTGAGCTACAGTACACACCAGCTGCTAACCAGACTGAGCGTGAGTGTATTTTCTCGCTACGAATCCTTCGAACCCCCTTCTACGTTGCGCATGGGCCTCCTTTTATATGCTCAAGGGGTCACCGACAGGTGGCAACGTAGACAAGGGTGAAAAATGGACAGGTGTTGCGGTTGGTACAACTACCTCTGCAGTGTTTCCTACCTAACCCTGACGGCAGGGGACAAAGGCATTAAATGCCCGCCTGTGTCGCCCAAACAGTGCAGAAAAGGGACCGTCAGGGGCGCCACCGCTTGCCACGATGGCTATCTTGTCAGCGCCGCTTGCCACCTCGCACCGCTGGCTGCACAGCCTCTCGCCACACGCGCCTGGAATGGTCCCAGCGCGACACGTAGGTGGATGCGCTGGAGCGCGGGTACAGAGTGGTAACTTGCCGCGGCAAGCGCCTTGCCGCGGTCGTTGTCTTGTCGCGCCCGGAAGCTTGTCGCTCACCGGGCCTTGCCGGGACGCGAGGCGCGTCGAGGCAAGTTCCTTGAGATGCCTTGGTTGGCCTTCCCGGCAAGCTCCTCTTGCCGGGGTCTTGTCTCTTCGGCTGGAGATGCCTTGGTTGGCCTTCCCAGCAAGCTCCTCTTGCCGGGGTCTTGTCTTGAATACTTTGTTCTTGAATGGCTCCAAAGGAACCACGAAGGACCTTGGCGGTCACCCAGCAAGCCTTGCCGCGGGGTGCTGCGACTGTCGTGCACAAGTTCGGGGTACTAGGGTACCCCTATTCTAGTACACCGACAGGAGCCCCCGGGCTTGGGCCACACACGATGCCGAGCGCTGTTGGGTCAGGCCCAAAACAGTGCACAGGCACGCGCGGCCTGGGTTACGCCGTATCTTACTCCGTATCCACCGCGCCCTCCTCGAACGGCACACGTTGAATGCGGTGTCGTGGGAGAGATCGTGGGTGGTTTCTTTATTCGGAAAAAGCGTAACGTTCGCCTCCTCCCTCTTTATAAGCAGGGGAAACAGGGGCAGTTCCCCCATCTCGCCAGTTGCTATTTCCAATCTCAGAAATCTCCGCCGCTCCCCCTTCTTCCAAAGCCGAAGGAGAGCAGCGCTCCGCTCCCCATCGCCACCGGTGCCACCAACGCCGTCGATCTCCCCCACCACCTCCGCCATGGCTCCGAAAACCGGGAAGGGCGTGAAGTCGGCCGAGGCGCTGTGACTCGAGGCGCTGTGAAAGGAGCGGGCACTCTTCCCCCCCGAGCTCGCCGCGAAGGAGCTGAGGGAGTGGTACACCTCTTCTGGTCGACGGAGAAGCGAGCGCATTCGCGCACTAAGGTACTCTCCGCCGCCGCTTCGGAACGGGCTCCAAACGGATACCCATTCTTCGTGTTGTTCTTCTACTGCGGGCTCTGCCCGCCTTTCTCTAAATTCTTCTGCGACATCATGAACACCTACGGGTTTCACCTCCTTGATTTCACCCCCAATGATGTTCTGACCATGGCAGTTTTCACACATGTCTGCGAAAACTTTGTCGGAGTCCACCCAAACGTAGCACTCTTCCGCCACTTCTTTATGCCCCGGGTCGAGAGAGGGGAACCCCTATCCGGCGGGATCGCCTAGATCTCGAGGGCCGGCAAGAAGGTGGCCTATCTGGAGGGGGAGCTCCACAGCAAATGGGAGGAGTGGAGAGCAGCCGTTCACCACCCAGCGCCAAGCCCCAGCAGTGCGCGGCAATGATTGGAGCAGCTTGGCGCCGGAAGACGATAGGCTGAAGATTGCCGTCCCCCGGATCCTGCGCCTCAGGCTTCCCGGGCTTACTGTAGGCGCCGTTGGCGCAGATTTTCTTCGCCGCCGCATCGCCCCTCTGCAGGAGGGGGAGACCCGCCTGGCTGTTCGGGGGTCCGGCGGACATCATGAGGTTGCGCCCGGGCGTCAACTTCAACTTCACCGTCCTGGAGCTGGATGCGATGCTCAAGGAGCTATTCAAGCATGACCCCCAGCATCCCGAATGGTTCAGGCTGCCGTAGGGCGTCGTCCCGTTGTGCAACAATTCCTCGCTCGACCGCATCCGTGCAATGATGTCGTTGTGCGATTCGCATGGAATTGTTCCAACTTGGCAAGAGCCTGCGGACGACGTCGTGCGGGAGTTCTTCGACGGCTTGGTGGAGGTGGCGATCCGCTCCGATGAACAGAAGAGCCTCACCCGCGACACCACCAATGCGGAGATGCGGTGCATCGCCACTAGGGCGGAAGAGGCGGCGGCAGCCGCTGCTGCGGCCGAGTTTGGATTCACCGTGGAGGAGGCAGAGGCAGCAGAGGCGGCAAGCCTTGCCGATCGAGATGAGCTCGCCGGAGAGCTTGCCGGCGAGGGAGAGCTTGCCGAGCCTGAAGCCGAGTCGAGCGAACCCGTCGAGGGTGCGAGTGGCCCGCCATCTTCAAGCAGCTTGCCGCAAGCAGAGCCCCCAGCTCCACCAAGAAGGCGTCTCCGCAAGGCTGGGGATGTAGCAGGGCGGCAGACGGGTCAACAGCCGTCGCGCCGCGCGACACGCTCCGCCGCGACAAGCACTGTTGCCGCGGGAGCGTCTCACGCCGGTGCGACAACTGGAGCGGGGTCCTCCCGGACCACCGCTTCTGGTCCTGCCGCTTCCCCCACCAAGCGATCAAGGGAACCCACTCCTCCGCCTCGTCGCGCCGAAGGTGGGCCGGACTTCGACCTCTCCGCACTCAGCTCCGACGAGGAAGAAGAAGAGTAAGATTTTCTGCTGTACTTGTAATTCTTCAATTCTTGTTGTTTTTGTCTTGTATCTGATTTGCTTCACTCTGATCCCATTCCATTTCAGGACTCTGGCTCAGAGAGCCAAGGCTCCGGTGATTGTCATCGAGGACGAACCCACCGCGACAGCAGGGGGCGCGCCCGAGACCACCTTGCCGGACCCGGCAATCATTCCCCAAAGCAGCCCCCAGCGCAGCCCCCAGCATAAGTATATAGTTTACTTCCCGCTATTATGGCGCACATGGGTGTTCTTTCTTTTGCTGACATTTGACTGTTGGTTTGTGTAGGAGCAGAGCAGCCTCACCAGGAGCATCCGGAAGCCGCCCCCGAGGTGCTATCTGCTTCGACTACACCGCCAAGGGAGGATTCCCCGGCAAGAGAGCGTTCTCCGGCAAGGGACGGTTCTCCGGCAAGGGACAGCACCAGTGACCCCCTAGTGGTGGAGCCCATGACTGCAGATCCCAGCACAGGTAACCCTTCTTGCTTGAAAACTTCCCTTGGGTTCTTCTTTTTTTGATCTTCTTTTTGGATATTTGCTTGACTTTTCTCCCTCTTCCGGCCTTCAGATCCACCTTCCACGGAGCTAATGGAGACTGAGTTCGCCGGCGAGGAGAACGTGCGCGGCAACACTGATGACGCCGCCGCCACCGAAGAAGAAGCTGGCGCGAATGATCCCGCCGGCGAAGAGGCCGCCAAAGCTGCCGCTGCAGGGGCTGGCGAGGGGTCCGGCGATCGCACTGACGACCCTAAGGCCGCAGGAGTGCAAGGCGCTACGCCGACCGCCAATCCCTCCGCTGCCGTCGCAGCGTCAGGCTCCGAAGAGCCCCAGCCCGGCGCCTACTTGAAGGCTGGCGATGGCGTCTTCATCAAACTCCCCTGGGCGTCAAGCTCCAGGCCGCCGGTCGAAGGAGAAACGTTTGATGGAGAGGTGCTCGCCTCCGCTGGGCTGACGCTAGTTGACGCGCTAGGCAGCAGCAGCGACGAGACTGAGCAGGAGCAGCTGCTGCGGAAGCTGGTGTCACTCTACCGCGCCCGACAAGCCAAGGTGGAGTCCCGGGAAGCGCTTGTCGCGCAGGCGGGAGTGGATATTGAGAAGCATGCGGAGGAGCTCCGGAGTCGCAATCAGGAAGCCCTCCGGTCCATTGCAGAGGAGCGGGCGCAACTCGTCGAGGCGCGGAAAGCCTTCCTTCTCGAGAAGGCTGAAGCTGAAGAGCAACATCGGCTTGCCGCCGAGGAGCTGTCTGTGCGGGAGGGCGAGTTGACGCAGCGGAAAGTCAACCTTGACAGCCACAAGGAGGAGCTTGCCGCGCGGGAGCGAACATTTGGCGGGGCTCTCAAGGAGGCAAAGGATGCTGCCGCAGCCGCTGAGGCCGCCAAGAAGGAGCTGGAGACGAAGGTGGCGCAACTAGAGGCCGATCTCAAGGCAAGGGATGAAGAGCTTGTCGCGCTCAAGTGTGAGCGTGAGAAGAATGCCCTTGCCCACGGTGAGCTGCAGGGTCGTCCCGTCGAGAAGGGCAAGGAGGTGAGCGCCGCCAAGGACTCCAACGCAGGTCTTGAGTTGAAGCTGGCTACTTTGACCAAGACGCTGGACAGCGCCAAGGAGCAGGAGGTGGCCTTGAAGAAGGAGATCAAGGCCAATGAGGAGCTGCTGGCAAGTGCCGCCGCCACCCAGAACACCTTCAGGGAGAATGTGGAGCACTGGACGGAGGGTCTCGTGGATGTTGCCGCAGCCATCGACGAAGAGCTGGCGCAGCTGGGGATGGAGGACTTCGGGTATTCCTCCGATGAGAACCTCCAACCCAGTGCCAAGCTCACTTTGTTTTTTAAAGGCGTGGCGACGGCCCTCCAGCAACTCTGGGAGAAGATCCCAAAGCAGCTGGCCGATGAGTCGCGCACGATCTGTGCGAGAGTTCTGCAGAAGGTGTTGGTGAAGGTGGCCTTCCGCAACCCAGGCCTCAACCTCACCAACGTCCTCAAGAAGCTGCCTCCGGATGGTAATCTGGAAGCGCTCAAGGCCCTTGTCGCACCCATTGTGGACAAGGTGAACGAAGTCAAGAGGGTTGATGGCGACCGCGTAGATTAGGCCGCCCGTTTCCTCCTTTCCTTGTCGCTGCTAGTCATGTTACGAGAACAATCCATCAGAGCTACGACAAGCTATCTTGTAATATAACTTTATTTTGGGTATCGATCGCTATGTTATTTCCATTACTTGATTCCCTCCTTTGTATGTTTTTGCCCTACACTTTTAGGGAACTTGCCGGCGCAGGCACCCTTGCCGCGAGCGCTGAGTGCGGAACGTCAGCAGCCTGCTGGCGGTGCTGCTACCGACAAGAAACCTTGTCGCAACTAGTCACGGCTCACTTAAGTTGTTGAGTGGACTCGAAACAAAGTAAGGGCGCAACTAGCTATGAGTTGGTTCCTCCGCGCACAGGTTTGTCATACAAAGTACGGTCGTTCGAGGAAGATAACTTAAATTTTTTAAAACTGATTGCTCAAACTTTGGCAACTTAGCTTTTCTGTCGTCTGCTTCTCGGTAAGGCGAAACTTTCTTGAACGACACCTGGTCCACATCATTATCTTCTCCTTTCCCCCCGGCAAACTTGTGGGCGAGGGAACCTTCCCTTTCTTTGAGAAAAAGAAAGAAGAGAAAATAAAGATATGGAGCCCTACGGCTCGTTATTGCTTACTGGGGTAGGTGCTGCACAAAGTGTCAGATAACACATGCAAAAAATAGAAAGCATGAAATTGACAAGTTGTACGAAGCACATGAGCTTTTTTTACGCACGGGGTCTGCGCCCGGCTTTGTACAAAGGATTACATGCAACAGCGGCAAGACTTGTACAAAAGGTGGTTGCCGGAACAGGTTCCGGCAACCGCGCCTTACGGGTAAAACTTACGAAGATGCTCAATGTTCCAGGAGTTGCTCACCGGAAAGCCATCTTCGGTCTCAAGGCGGACAACGCCAGGCCTAGTGACTCGTTTCACCCGGTAAGGGCCTTCCCACTTCGGCGTCAACTTGTTGGAATTCTTGGCGGACTGAACGCGCCGAAGAACAAGGTCGCCTTCCTCGAGACTTCTGGCATTAACTTTGCGGCTATGGTAGCGGCGCAAAGCTTGCTGGTATCGAGCAGCTCGTACAGCAGCCTGAAGACGATCCTCCTCAAGGAGCAGCGCGTCATCTTGTTGCAGCTGCTCTTGCTCAAGCTCATCATAAGTGAGCACTCGAGGTGACCCGTATACGAGTTCCGTGGGGAGAACTGCCTCAGCTCCATAGACTAGAGTGAAAGGTGTCTGGCCAGTGGCTCGATTTGGCGTCGTCCTGATCGACCAAAGAACCACCGGCAGCTCCTCAATCCAGTTCCTTCCGCACTTGTGCAGCCTGTCGAAAGTCCTGGTCTTGAGCCCGCGCAGCACTTCAACATTTGCCCTCTCCGCTTGACCGTTGCTTCTCGGATGAGCAACAAAAGCGAAGCAGACCTTGGCACCAAGATCTTGGACGTACTGCATGAAGGTGCGGCTCGTGAATTGCGTGCCGTTGTCGGTAATGATCCTGTTAGGGACCCCGAAACGGCAAACAATCGACCTGAAGAACTTGACTGCTGACTGTGATGTCACCTTCCTCACTGCTTCCACTTCTGGCCACTGTGTGAACTTGTCGATTGCAACGTACAAGTACTCAAAGCCCCCGATAGCTCGGGGAAAGGGGCCGAGGATGTCGAGCCCCCAGACCGAAAATGGCCAGGATAAAGGGATCGTCTGGAGAGTTTGAGTTGGCTGGTGTATCTGCTTGGAATGGAACTGGCACGCTTCACACTTGGTTACTTGTGCAGTTGCATCCTAGAGGGCTGTCGGCCAAAAGAAACCTTGCCGGAATGCTTTACCGGCAAGTGCTCTTGCACCAATGTGGTGACCGCATATGCCTCCATGCATCTCTGCCAACAGCTTCTGTCCGTCTTCCCGGTGAATACACTTCAATTTCACACCGTTGAATCTTCTTCTGTACAGTGTGTTGTCGACAAACTGGTACATAGTTGATTGTCGGGCTAGTCTTTCTGCTTCTTATTGCTCTTCGGGAAGATCTCCTGTCTGAAGGAAACGGACAATTTGCTGTGCCCATGCTGGAGCTTGCGGCTCGACAACAAGGACTAAAGGCACATATGCTGCTGCGGGAATATCCGCTTCTACGGCGAGAACCTGCGGCTCAGCCGGAGCTTGACGTTCCCCGGCAAGCTTGCCAGAGCAAAACTTGTCAGGAGCGTCTGCTTCAACGGAACAAACCCTAAGGCTTGCCGGAGCAGACTGCTCCTCAGCACTCTTGGTGTTGATCTTGGGGACATTCTTGGCGGTGGCTTCGGGGAGCCCTGCCGGAAAGTAGTCGCCAGAAACCAACTTCCTCTTCTTGCTCTGTCCAGTTGATGGCGTTATGGACGGTTGAGTCAGCTTGAGCACAAAGATCCCTGGTTCCACAGGTAACTTAAGTGCGGCGCACTTTGACAGGCCATCGGCAATGTCGTTCTGAGCTCTCGGAACATGTTCCATCTGTAGGCCGTCAAAGTGCTCTTCTAACTTTCTCACTTCGTCAACGTAGGCTTCCATCAACGGACTCTGATAATCCTTGTTCACTTGGCGGACGACAAGCTGTGAGTCACCCCTGACAATGAGCTTCTTGATCCCAAGGTCTACTGCAATCCTGAGACCGGCAAGCAAACCTTCATACTCTGCAGTATTGTTTGTTGCTTGCTCCTTTGGAAAGTGCATCTGGACTATGTACTTGAGGTGCTCTCCGGTGGGTGTGACAAGTAGCACGCCCGCACCGGCGCCTTGCAGCGAGAAGGCACCATCAAAGTACATCAGCCATTCTTTGCTTGCTTCCTTGACGGGGACGCTCGTTTCTGGAATTTCTTCATCTGGTGTTGGCGTCCACTCTGCTATGAATTCTGCCAATGCTCGGCTCTGGATAGTTGAAGTGCTCTCAAACTTGAGGCCAAAGCTTGACAGTTCCAGTGCCCACTCGACAATCCTGCCTGTTGCTTCTGGATTCTGCAGTATCCTCTTCAGCGGAAAATGAGTGACAACTGTGATCTCATGTGCTTGCAAGTAATGGCGCAGCTTTCTCGAGGCCATGAGAAGGCTGAAAAGCAATTTCTGCACACCAGGGTACCTTGATCTAGCCCCCTGCAGAAGGGAACTGACAAAGTAAATTGGGCGCTGCACCATTTTCTTCTGTATCTCCTCATGCACCTGCGCAAATCCACCCTTGTCGGGACCAGAGCTTGCCGGTGAAGCCCCCTTCTTGTCGCTGGATGCACTTGCCGTGGTTGCTGGCTCATCATCCGCCTCCCTCTCCGCTACTAATGCAGCACTAACCACTTGATTGGTTGCCGCTATATACAGCAGCAACTTCTCTTGTGGCTTAGGTGCGACAAGTATTGGAGTGGAGGACAGGTATCTCTTCAAGTCCTGCAGTGCAGCCTCCGCTTCCGGAGTCCATTTCATTGGACCTGCCTTTTTCAATATTTTTAAAAATGGCAGGGCGTGCTCAGCAGACTTAGAGATAAACCTGCTGAGAGCCACCATGCAACCGGCAAGCCTTCGTACATCCTTGACGCGCTTTGGTGCTTCAATCTGCTCAATGGCCTTGATCTTGTCGGGATTGGCTTCAATTCCCCGCTGAGACACGAAGAATCCGAGAAGCTTCCCGGAGGGGACTCCAAACACGCACTTCTCGGGGTTAAGCTTGAGGTTGATCTTGCGCAGATTTGCAAAAGTTTCATCTAAATCTTGGATCAGAGTTGTCCTGTCCTTGCTCTTGACCACTATGTCATCCATGTAGGCTTCTACATTTCTGCGTATTTGCGGCTCAAACGCGTCATGGACTACTCTTGCAAATGTTGAACCAGCATTCTTCAAACCGAAAGGCATCCGTACAAAACAGTATGTGCCACATGGAGTGATGAATGCGGTCTTCTCCTCATCCTCTTCTGCCATGAAGATCTGATGGTATCCTGAGTATGCATCAAGAAATGAAAGCAAATCACATCCGGCCGTGGAGTCAACAATCTGATCAATGCATGGCAAGGGAAATGGGTCTTTGGGACAAGCTTTATTAACATCGATAAAGTCTATACAAAGCCTCCATTTCCCGTTCGCCTTGCGCACGACTACAGGATTGGCCAACCACGTAGGATGGAGCACTCCTCTGACAAGGCCTGCTGCTTCCAACTTCTTGATTTCTTCTGCAATGAATTCTTGGTGCTCCACTGCTTGTTTCCTGACCTTCTGCTTGACGGGCCGCGCATGAGGACAAACGGCAAGGTGGTGCTCGATTACTTTCCTGGGAACACCGGGGATGTCAGACGGTTGCCATGCAAACACGTCGACGTTCGCCCGCAGGAAAGCAACGAGCGCGCTTTCCTATCTAGGGTCGAGCGTGGCACTGATGGTGAAGGTACCACCAGTGCCGTCGTCCTTGGCGGACACCTTCTTGGTCTCTGGCAGAGCTGCCATTGCCTTCTTACACTTGCTGGTGGAGCTCGATGGTGCGTCCTCGACGGTAGCGCAGCACTCCGAAGAGGTGCGCTTGCCGGAGTGGGCATTAGAGCTCTTGCCGGACTTGGTCTTCTTCTTCCCCCCGGGAGCTTCAGCGGCAAGTGACTTGCGTTCTACTGCGGCTGCTGCATCCCGGTAGATCTTGTCGGCGCAGATAAGGGCATCCTTCTTGTCGCCAGGGACAGAGATGACACTTATCGGGCCTGGCATCTTCAGCATGTTGTATGCGTAGTGAGAGGCTGCCATGAATTTGGCGAGTGCTGGACGGCCGAGTATCCCATTGTAAGGCAATGGAAAATCAGCAACGTCAAAAGTGACCCTCTCAGTCCTGAAGTTCAACTCGCTGCCAAATGTCACCGGCAACGTGATCTTTCCCTTCGGCTTGCTCCTTCCCGGGTTGATTCCTTGGAATGTGCCGGTCTCTTCGAGCTCGCTGTCAGGGATCTGGAGTTTCTGGAGTACCGCAGAGGAGATCAGGTTCAAGACGGCCCTGCCGTCAACTAGCATCTTAGTGACCTTGAGGTTGCGGATAGTTGGTGAAACCAACATCGGCAAGCACCCGACCGCAGTTATGCAATCAGGGTGGTCCTCAATATCAAAGATGATAGGCGTGCCGGACCATTTCAGAGGCTTGCGTGACTCGACGGGTGGTTCTGCCGCATTGACTTCCCGCACCCACTGCTTGAGCTGGCGGTGCTAAGTATGCAGAGAAGCACCACCGTCAACGCAAAGGACCTCTGTGGCTTTCTGGAACTCCTGCTCATCGGCCTCGTCATCATCCATATCTTCATCGTCGTCTTCATCTTCATCCTTGTCGCGGCCGCGGGGAGGCCTGTCTCCTTGCAGCTGCTTGGCCATGCCGCGGCGTCCCCCCCAGCCGGGACGCTTCTTGCCGGATTCTCCAGTACCTTCTTGGGCCTTCTCCTTGTCGCGTCGCTCGTACTCAGCCTTCTGCTGCTCGACAAGCTGCTCGACCTTCTTGCAGCTCTGGAGATCATGGCCCTTGGTGTGGTGGATCTTGCAGTACTGCTTGTTGGAGCCGCCCTGCTTGTCGGCGGCCGCCACAGTTTCGGCTTCCTTGGCGCCACCTCCGTTGCCGGGCTGCTCAACGACTAGCACATCTTTGCCTTTCTTCTTCCTGTTGTTCCGCCGCCGGTTTTTCTTTGCCGGGGCAGCATCATCGCTGTCAGATCCTCCTGCTCCTGCATTCTCTCCGGGAAGTTTCCTCCCTTCCTCAGCACGTGCGCACTTGTCGGCCAGGGCATATAGCTCACTGACGTCTCTGATCTTACACATCGCCATCTCCTCCCGCATCCTGCGGTTACGCACGTTCTGATGGAACACGCTGATGACCGCGGCAGGGTGGACATCTGGGATGTTGCGTTGCACCTGGCTGAATCTTTGAATGTACTTGCGCAGGGGCTCTCCTTCCTTTTGGGCGAGCAGATGAAGATCGCTCTATTGGCTATGAGGTTTTTGGCCGCCTGTAAAGGCGCCGACAAACTGATGGCATAGATCTGCCCATGAGGATATGGAGTTTTCCGGCAAGTGCATGAGCCAAGACCTGACATTGGGCTTGAACACCAGCGGGAAGTAGTTGGCAAGGATCTTGTCGTCGCGCCCCCAGCAGCTTGCACCGCGATGGTGTAGATGCTGAGGAACTCCGACGGATGCAACTTGCCGTCATACTTCTCTGGTACGTCTGGCTTGAAATTCTTCGTACTGGGCCACTGGACTTGCCGCAGCTCACGAGTGAACGCAGGGCAACCTACCGCCTATGGCAAGTCGCCTGGTTCCCCTGGCGCATGCATGTCGACAGTGGGCCCAGCGCGTTGGTCTGATTGACGCCGCGCTTCTCTTCGACGCTCGATGCGAGTACGAGCGTCTTCTTGCTGTCGTTCATGAAAAACTTGGCGCTGATCGCGACGAGCTCGTGGATCTGACGACGCGGTGGAGTCGGTGTCGAGGTTGACCCAGCGAGTCGGCGATCTTGGCCTTCAGGGTGGAGAGTGCACGGTGGTTGCACCCCCACCGGTCTTGTCGCCATCGGCTCGCGCCTGGCAATCTTGCCGCGGCTGCGATGCATTCGGCTGCCGTGGAGTGTCGCCGTTGGCGAAGCCGATGAGACTCTGAATGGTGGCCCTCCATTCGTCGATCTTGTCCGCCGTTGGAGGGTAATCCAGGAGCAGTTGAGCTCGTGCCAAAGCTTCTTCCGAAGTTTTGGGTGGTGGTGGCGAATGGTGCGAGGAGCGGGATATGCTCGGACTTCTAACTATGTTAGAAGGAGCAGGATCCCGTCCAGGCGACCGTGTCTTGCTCGTGCCAGCATGTTGAAGCGCATGCTGGTCTTGAGCATCCCGAGATCCACCAGCTCGATCTCGGTCCAACGAACGTATGGTACCGCGAGTACCATGACGCTGCCGGTCCCGCGCCTCCTGGGATGGGCGCGGTGCATGTACGGACGCCGAGGTTTGCGCAGCCTTGTCCGTGGACCTGGCGGCAGCGTGAGCTCCCTCGTCGGTGCCCGTTCCTCCGCCGGCGTCTACCCCACCACCTGTTTGCTCCTGTGGCGGTGGGATCGACGTGGACGGAGCAGCCACCTCCGAAGCCTTCTTCTTCGGTGGCATGTCGATGAAGATGATGAAGAAGATGAAGATCTAGCTCGCGTGAACGCCGGATCGGGTTCACACAACCTCGACGCCCCCTACCTGGCGCGCTAAAGATGTCGTGGGAACGAACACCTATGGGGCAGGGCCCCTTTTCGGTCCTGCGGGGGGCGGAGGTCGCGCGAAGAGCGGATCGAGGCGAAGCACACGAGCGGTTTACCCAGCTTCGGAGCTCTCCAGAGAGATAATACTCCTACTGCTGCTTTGTGGTTGTATTGCGTTCTTGCTCGGGAGCGCGGTGAGCTACAGTACACACCAGCTGCTAACAAGACCGAGCGTGAGTGTCTTTTCTCGCTACGAATCCTTCGAACCCCCTTCTACGTTGCGCATGGGCCTCCTTTTATATGCTCAAGGGGTCACCGACAGGTGGCAACGTAGACAAGGGTGAAAAATGGACAGGTGTTGCGGTTGGTACAACTACCTCTGCACTGTTTCCTACCTAACCCTGACGGCAGGGGACAAAGGCACTAAATGCCCGTCTGTGTCGCCCAAACAGTGTAGAAAAGGGACCGTCAGGGGCGCCACCGCTTGCCACGATGGCTATCTTGTCAGCGCCGCTTGCCACCTCGCACCGCTGGCTGCACAGCCTCTCGCCACACGCGCCTGGAATGGTCCCAGGGCGACACGTAGGTGGATGCGCTGGAGCGCGGGTACAGAGTGGTAACTTGCCGCGGCAAGCGCCTTGCCGCGGTCGTTGTCTTGTCGCGCCCGGAAGCTTGTCGCTCACCGGGCCTTGCCGGGACGCGAGGCGCGTCGCGGCAAGTTCCTTGAGATGCCTTGGTTGGCCTTCCCGGCAAGCTCCTCTTGCCGGGGTCTTGTCTCTTCGGCTGGAGATGCCTTGGTTGGCCTACCCGGCAAGCTCCTCTTGCCGGGGTCTTGTCTTGAATACTTTGTTCTTGAATGGCTCCAAAGGAACCACGGAGGACCTTGGCGGTCACCCGGCAAGCCTTGCCGCGGGGTGCTGCGACTGCCCGTGCACAAGTTCGGGGTACTAGGGTACCCCTATTCTAGTACACCTACAATCCGAAATGCCAAGTTTGCCTTCCACGCAAAGGAGAGTCCCACCCGGACACGGGACAAAGTCTTCAATCTTGTATCTTCATAGTCCAACAGTCCGGCACAAGTACATAGTCCGGTTGTCCGAGGACCCCCTAATCCAGGACTCCCTCATGTACCCAATTGTTTCCTTAGGGTATCCTAAGAAGACACACTTCTTTGATTTGGGTTCAAGCTTATCAGGCTGAAGCCTTTTGATATAAGTGTCGCAACCCCAAATTTTAAGAAATGACAGCTTATGTTTCTTGCCAAACCACAGTTCATACGGTGTCTCAACAGATTTAGACGGTGCCCTATTTAACCTGAATGCGGCTGTATCTAATGCATAACCCCAAAACGATGTTGTGGTGTTCAGACACACCATTATGCTGTGGTGTTCCAGGTGGCGTGAGTTGTGAAACAATTACACATTGTTTTAAATGAAGGCCAAACATGTAACTCAAATATTCGCCTCCACGATCATATCGTAGAAACTTTATTTTCTTCTTATGATTATTCTCCACTTCGTTCTGAAATTCTTTGAACTTTTCAAATGTTTCAGACTTGTGTTTCATTAAGTAGATATAGCCATATCTGTTCAAATCATCTGTGAAGGTCAGAAAATAACGATACCCGCTGTGTGCCTCAACACTCATCGGACCGCATACATCGGTATGTATTATTTCCAGTAAGTCATTGGCTCGCTCCACTGTTCTGGAGAATGGAGTTTTAGTCATCTTGCCCATGAGGCATGGTTCGCAAGTATCAAATGATTCATAATCAAGTGATTCCAAAATCCCATCAGCATGGAGTTCGTCATGCGCTTTACACCAATATGACCTAAACGGCAGTGCCACATGTATGTTGCACTATCATTATCAACTTTGCATCTTTTGGCATCAATATTATGAATATGTGTATCACTAAGATCGAGATTCAATAAACCATTAACATTGGGTGTATGACCATAGAAGGTTTTATTCATGTAAACAGAATAACAATTATTCTCTGTCTTAAATGAATAACCGTATTGCAAAACATGATCCTATATTGTTCATGCTCAATGCAAACACCAAATAACATTTATTTAGGCTCAACACTAATCCCGAAAGTATAGGGAGTGTGCGATGATGATCATTTCAATCTTGGAACCACTTCCAACACACGCCGTCACTTCACCCTCAACTAGTCTCCATTTATTCTGCAACTCTTGTTTCGAGTTACTAATCTTAGCAATCGAACATGTATCAAATACCCAGGGGCTACTACGAGCACTAGTAAGGTACACATCAATAACATGTATACCTAATATACCTTTGTTCAGTTTGCCATCCTTCTTATTCGCCAAATATTTGGGGTAGTTCCGCTTCTAGTGACCATTTGCTTTGCAGTAGAAGCACTTCGTTTCAGGCTTTGGTCCAGTTTTAGGCTTCTTCACGGGAGTGACAACTTGCTTGCCATTCTTCTTGAAGTTCCCTTGCTTGCCCTTTTTCTTGAAACTAGTGATCTTGTTAACCATCAATACTTGTTGCTCTTTCTTGATCTCTACCTTTGCCGATTTCAGCATCACGAAAAGCTCGGGAATCATTTTCGTCATCCCTTGCAAATTATAGTTCATCACAAAGTTCTAGTTGCTTGGTGATAGTGATAGAGAACTCTGTCAATCACTATCTTATCTGGAAAATTAACTCCCACTTGATTCAAGTGATTGTAGTACCCAGACATTTTGAGCACATGCTCACTAGCTGAGCTATTCTCCCCCATCTTATAGGCAAATGTCAGAGGTCTCATACCTCTCGACATGGGCATGAATCTGACATACCAATTTCAGCTCTTGGAACATCTCATATGCTCCGTGGCGTTCATAACGTTTTTGAAGTCCCGATTCTAAGCCGTAAATCATGGTGCACTAAACTATCAAGTAGTCATCATATCAAGCTTGCCAAGCGTTCATAACGTCTGCATCTGTTCCTGCAATAGGTCTGTCACCTAGCAGTGCATTAAGGACATAATTCTTTTATGCAGCAATGAGGATAATCCTCAGATCACGGACCCAGTCCGCATCATTGCTACTATCATCTTTCAACTTAGTTTTCTCTAGGAACATATAAAAAAACATAGGGGAGCTAGCTATTGATCTACAACATAATTTGCAAATATTATCAGGACTAAGTTCATGATAAATTAAGTTCAATTAATCAAAATTACTCAAGAACTCCCACTTAGATAGACATCCCTCAAGTCATCTAAATGACACGTGATCCAAATCAACTAAACCATGTCCGATCATCACGTGAGATGGAGTAGTCATCAATGGTGGACATCTCTATGTTGATCATATCTACTATATGATTCACATTCGACCTTTCGGTCTCCAGTGTTCCGAGGCCATGTCTGTACATGCTAGGCTTGTCAAGTTTAACTCGAGTATTCCGCATGTGCAAAACTGTCTTGCACCCGTTGTATGTGAATGTAGAGCCTATCACACTCGATCATCACGTGGTGTCTCAGCACGACGAACTGTCGCAATGGTGCATACTCAGGGAGAACACTTATACCTTGAAATTTAGTTAAGGGATCATCTTATAATGCTACCGTCGTACTAAGCAAAATAAGATGCATAAAAGATAAACATCACATGCAATCAGAATATGTGACATGATATGGCCATCATCATCTTGTGCTTTTGATCTCCATCTCCAAAGCAACATCATGATCTCCATCGTCACCGGCTAGACACCTTGATCTCCATCATTGCGTCGTGGTCGTCTCACCAACTATTGCTTCTACAAATATCGCTAACGCATAGTGATAAAGTAAAGCAATTACATGGCGTTTGCATTTCATACAATAAAGAGACAACTGATGTTTGCTTTAACTATGTCGGTATTTCCCCCAATAGGAAGGGTTGATGCAGCACAGCGACGGTAAGTATTTCCCTCAGTGATGAGACCAAGGTTATCGAACCACTAGGAGAACCACGCAACACAACGTAAACAACTCCTTCACACAAATAACAAATACTCGCAACCCGCCGTGTTAAAGGGGTTGTCAATCCCTTTCAGGTAACGGTGCCAGAAATTGGCGAGTGGGCGGGAGAAAGTTGTAATAGATTGGATAAATAGATCGCAAATAAAATAAAGTGCAGCAAGGTATTTTTGTATTTTTGGTTTAATAGATCTGAAAATAAAACCAAATAAAATAGATCACGAAGGCAAATATAATAAAGAAGAGACCCAGGGGCGGTAGATTTCACTAGTGGCTTCTCTCGATAAAAATAGCAAACATTGCATAAAAAAATTGCAAGTGGGCAATTGATAAAACTTCAAATAATCATGACAATATCCATTCAATGATCATTATATAGGCATCACGTCCAAGATTAGTAGACAGACTCCTGCCTGCATCTACTACTATTACTCCACACATTGACCGCTATCCAGCATGCATCTAGTGTATTAAGTTCATAGAAAAACAGAGTAATGCAATAAAAACGATGACATGATGTAGACAAGATCTATTTATGTAGAAATAGACCCTATCTTGTTATCCTTAATAGCAACAATACATACGTGTCGTTTCCCCTTCTGTCACTGGGATCAAGCATCGTAAGATCGAACCAATCACAAAGCACCTCTTCCCATTGCATGATAAATAGATCAAGTTGGCCAAACAAAACCCAAATATCGGAGAAGAAATACGAGGCTATAAGCAATCATGCATATAAGAGATCAAAGAAGACTGAAATAACTTTCATGGAGAAAAACTCAGATCACAAACTCAAAGTTCAACGGATCCCAACAAACACACCATAAAAGACTTACATCATATGGATCTCCAAGAGACCATTGTATTGAGAATCAAGAGAGAGACAGAGAGGAAGCTATCTAGCTACTAACTACAGCCCCGTAGGTCTACAAAGAACTACACACGCATCATCGGAGAGGCATGAATGGACATGATGAACCCCTCCATGATGGTGTCTATTGAATTCTACGATAGGGTGCGTCGACTGCAAAATAAAATTTTCCTACGCATAGAACAACCAAGAACATGCTACGGGAATAGATCACAAATCGTTACCACTAGGCGCCCAGTGCCGTGCAGCGGAAGAAGAGTTGGGGCAGCATGTCCGCGTGGTTCATCTCCTCCTCGTCCGACCTCCCTCGAACAGCCGGTCGTCGGATCCCTCGTACAGGTTTGACGGAGCGGCGTAAGTGCACCACCTCTAATGGTATCCATACGTTCAAGAGGAACGTCGTGCGGCGGACTGCTAGGTCCGATCACACAACCGACAATGAGTGGAGGTGGCTATTCACAACACATGCAAACCCTAGTGACAGTGCTGAAGCGATCAACCCCATGAGTGTGCCGCACCTCCACTTTATATAGGCGTCCATCGCAGGCTCAACACTTGGGCCTCGCATGGACCTAAAGCCGAAAATCTGTTTGGTCGAGATCCGAGTCCGAGTAGGATGATATCTGACTCGTGGAGTCCGATCCGGCCTCACAGGTCCGTTCCCTTAAGCGCGCGACCCCTTAGGTTCAAGTCGGCTTGGTCGCAGGTCGGATCACCTCCGACCTTCTCGGCTGGTAGCGGCCTCTATCAAGGCGCGCCGGCCACCAATCAGACAATGAAGCCGGTTGGCGAACCTGTACATCACACTTCCATTCCTTTTGCCACACGATATATGTTGTCAGGCTCAAGGGGAGTCTGTCATCCTTGTGCTAGCCTCACCTCTTTCTCGTTCCAGTGATCCCGAACATAAACTGGATTATGTCATAATCCTTGTCGCGTGGCCATGCTTATCTTGGTCGGATCACACGAGGGGCCCAGAGTATATCTCTCCTGATCGGAGGGGAAAATCCCATCTTGCTCGACCATGTTTCGCAGCATGAGTCTCGACAAGCCTGAAACCTACGTTTGTAACTACCCAGTCATGGTGTAGCGTTTGGTCGGCCCAAAGCAGGTCTATCACCATCCAGAGTACATGCGCCAGCTCAGGTCTTAGGACATAGAACATATATTATACTAGAGACTCACAGATGACATATCGTTGCGTCTCATAGTTGGGTCTGTCCAACTCGAACCTTATATTGACTCGGATTCGATTACGTCGAATCCGGCCATATCCTTCCGAGTCCGTATGATCCGGTTAGCAACTTAGCATCCAATGCTCCATGGCTAGTAATACCAAGCCATCGACCATGTCATATGCTAGTCTAGTTGGCTGCGCATCCACACGGTCCTTTTGACTAGGGACCTTTTAGAACAGTCATCATACAATGCATAGTCCCACAAACAAGTCACGTACTTGCTGATACACATCATTGATAATGTCCAAGGACTATCTTTATTCATAAACACATAGGAAATATCATCATACATGATTGCCTCTACGGCATATCTCCAACAGTCTCCCACTTGCACTAGATTTAATCAAATAGACATCGAATGCCCATAGCTCTAACGTGCCCTCATGCTTGGGTCGTGGAAGTGGCTTAGTCAACGGATCTCCAACATTTGCATCCGTGTGAAATTTGCATAACTCTACATCACCATTTTTTACGATCTTTCGTATCAGGTGATATTTCCGATCTATGTGTCTGACCTTCTGGTGATTCCTCGGCTCCTTGGCTTGTGCGATGGCACCAGAGTTATCACAATAAAGGTCCAACGGTTTTACCGAGGCTAGGAAAATACCAAGATAATCTTGAAAGTTCCGGATTCAAACACCTCCCTTTGCAGCTTCACAAGCCGCAATGTATTCGGCTTCTGTGGGAGAATCGGCCACTGTATCTTGGTTGGAACTCATCCAACTCACTGCTCCTCCATTCATTACGTACACGAATCTGGACTGTGATCGATAATCATCTCTGTCGGTTTGGAAACTAGCATCGGCGTAACCCCTCACGATGAGCTCTTCCTCACCTCCATAAACTAGGAACATCTCTTTAGTCCTTTTCAGGTACTTCAAAATAGTCTTTACTGGTGCCTAGTGACTCTCACATGGGTTGTCTTGGTATCTACTTGTTAGGCTTATTGCAAAAGCACCATCAGGCCTTGTACATATCATGACATACATGATGGATCCAATTGCCGAGGCATACGGAATCCTACTCATCCCACTTTGCTCATCAGATGTCATAGGACTCTTAGTCTCGCTTAGCCTTATACCATGTGAGAGTAGCAAGAACCCTTTCTTCGCCTCACTCATGTTGAACAGCTTCAACACTTTATCTATGTACGTGCTCTGGCTTAAGCCGAGTAGCCTCCTTGATCTATCTCTATAGATCTTAATGCCTAAAATATACACTGCCTCACCAAGGTCCTTCATCAAAAACTTGCCATTCAATGCTTGAGTTCAGCATCAAACTTCGTTTCCGATCAACAGTATGTCATCCACTTACAAGATCAAAAACACTATTGAGCTCCTGCTTAACTTCTTGTATGAACAAGCGTCCTCTTTCGCTTCTGACGAAACCGAGACGAGTGACAACCACATCAAAACGATTATTCCAACTCCGAGATGCTTGCCTCAACCCATAAATGGATCTCTTGAGCTTGCATACCTTACTAGCACTATTCGGATGAACAAAACCCTCGGGTTGTATCATATACACGTCCTTGGTTAAATTTCCATGAAGGAAAGCCGTCTTGACATCCATCTGCCATATCTTGTAATCAAAATATGCAGCTATAGCTAGTCAATCATCACCGACTTCAGCATCGCTACCGGCGAGTAAGTCTCTTCGTAGTCAATTCCTTGAACTTGTCCATAACCCTTAGCAACAAGCCGAGCTTTGTGGATTTGAACATTTCCATCCACATCGGTTTTCTTCTTAAAGACCCATTTGCAACCAATGGCCGTTATGCCAGGCGGTGGATCAACCAAGTCCCAGACTTGATTCTCATCCATGGACTTTAACTCGGATCTCATGGCCTCCAGCCATGCCTCGGAATCTGGGCTCACCATCGCTTCTGCATACGTGGCCGGCTCGTCACTTTCTAGCAACAACACATCACGCACTCTGCGTAATCTTTCCGACCTCCGTTGTTCCGTTGCCGCTTCCACTACGGGTTCCCTGACTAACTCCGGTATGATCTCATCACCAGTCGAGCCGTCCCCAAGTGGTCCTCGAATTTCTTCGAGTCAGACCGTCCTCCCACTGGCCTCCTGACTTAGAAACTCTTTCTCAAGGAAAACCCCGTTCCGAGCAACAAACACTTTGTTCTCTTCCCAGTTGTAGAAGCTATATCCCAAGGTTTCCCTTGGGTATCCCACGAATATGCATTTATACGACTTAGGTGTAAGCTTGTCTAACATAAGTCGTTTCACAAATGCTTCACGAACCCAAATCCTTAGAAAAGACAAACTGGGAGTATTCTGGTCCACATCTCATGTGGTGTCTTGTCTACGAATTTTGATGGTACCTTGTTAAGTGTGAAATCTGCATTTTCTAGAGCGTATCCCTAGAATGACAAGGGTAAATCCGATTTGCACATCATAGACCGAACCATGTCCAACAAGGTCCTATTCCTCCATTCCGACATGTTGTTTCTCCGTGGTGTACCCGGAGGTGTGAGCTGAGGTACTATACCTCAGCTTTTCAGATGATCATCAAACTCCTGGCTCATGTACTCACCTCCATGATCAGATCATATAAGCTTTATAGTGTTGCCGAGTTGATTCTCACCCTCGTTCTGAAACTCTTTGAACTTTTCAAAAGTTTCCGACTTGTGCCTCATCAAATAGATATACCCATATCTACTCAAGTCATCGGTAAAAGTCACGAAGTACTGATAGCCACCTCTGGCAGTTGCGCTCATTGGACCACACACATCACTGTGTATAAGCTCTCAGACGCCCTCTCGCAACTCAGGAGACTTAGTCATCTTGCTGAGCAAGCATGATTCCCATGTCTCGAACGATCTGAAGTCATACGAAGTTAGGAGCCCATCATCATGGAGCTTCTTCATGCATTTCAGACTAATGTGTCCAAGCCGGCAATGCCAGAAGTATGTCAGATTTATCTCATTAGGCTTATGCCTCTTTACATTCATGTTATAGACCGGTTCTTGTTCCAGATTTAGTACCAATAGCCCATCAACAATGGGTGCATAGCTGTGGAACATACCATTAAAATAAAATGAACAACCATTGTCCTTTAAATTGAATTCATAACCCTGACTCATCAAGCATGAGGCATAAATAATGTTCCGACTAAGTGCAGGAATGTAATAACAATTATTTAATTCCAAAATAAATCCAGAAGTAAGCTGGAGTTGCATCGTGCCGAGCTCCAACGCAACAACTCTTGCTTTGTTGCCAACCCTGATGTCAATCTCCCCTTGTGCCACACGCCTAGTTCTTACCAGACCCTGCATCGAGTTTCAAATGTGAACAACCGATCCGGTATCAAATACCCAAGAGCTACTAGGTATGTCAGCAAGGTAAATGTCTATAACATATGCAACAAGTGTACCTTTGCCTGAAGCAGCTTTCCCGGCCTTCTTGCCATGCTCTGCAAGCCACTTGCTACAGTTCCTCTTCCAGTGACCAATTTCCTTGTAGTGATAGCAAATGGTCTTTGAGTCCGATCCTGACTTTGGCGCAACGGCAGAAGTTACCATCTCCATGCCCTTTGCCTTAGCCTTCTTCTTTGACCAACTCTTCTTGAACTTGCCTGAGTTCTGCACCATCAACACTTGACGCGTGCCTTTCTTAATACCCTGCTCTGCCACCTTAACCATCCCATGCAATTTAGTGAGCTTCTAATCCATGCCATGCATATGATAGTTCTAGATGAACGTCCCATAGCTAGGCGGAAGAGAACCTAGAACTACATCAGTAGCCAGCTCATCCAAGAGAGGGAAGCCTAACCGATCCAAAGCTTGCACGTATCCGATCATATTGATCATATGCGGGCTCAGTGGATCACCTTCCTTCAGCTTACAATACATCAAGGATCGCCAGACGTTGAACCTTTAGGTCCTAGCCTGCACCTGAAACATGCTCTTGAGACTCTCGATCATATCGAAAGCACCAACCTCTTTGAAATGCTGCTCCAAATCGGGCTCCATACAAGCCGACATGAGGTAGCTGATCTCGTTTGATTCATCAACGAGTTTCTCGTAGTCATTCCTGGTTGTGGCATTAGCATTATCGGCAGGTTCCTGTGGAACTGGATCCTCTAGAACATGTTCCTTTTTATCGTGCTTGAGAACAATTCTCAGATTTCTATACCGAGTGGTAAAGTTTGTTCCATTCAGTTTATCCTTTTCCAGAATTGATTTCAATGCAAAGTTGGGTTGAGCAGGTGGTGCCATTGATCTACAACAGAAAATATGCAATCACTAAGCAATGTATTTATGTAAAGTAATTATAGCCTTAAATATAAATACTCGCACTGAAGTCAGCATCCCTCCGCAAATCGCAGTGATTCAGGATCCGAGTAGCAAATGCGACTAGTGAGCTTTAGCATCACTGCTAGACACACATGCCTATCCGGTAAGCAACTCCTTGCTAATCGTATATCTATACGACTCCTGTCGGTAGGGAAGGTATCTCATACCCCGGCCCCCAATCTTCTTTGCCTCAAGGCCCAAAACCGTTTTGATAGCCTTGTCAAGTTAACCTAATGCAGTGCATGTGTGTGTCTGACACGAACCCTTTAGTTCAAGGACACCTAGTAGCACCCAATTTTATGAGCCCACCACTAGATGTACTTGACGTGAGAAGGTGCAACATAGGGAATGGCAAATTACTTGATATTAACGAGGGATCTTTCTGTCATTCTAACATGCATAGAAAACAAAGAAGGATAACAATCACAAATAAACACATATTGGGAAATAGTATGGCTCCTTCATTGACGTTCTTCCAGGCCAGCTCCGACTTTGATGACCATTTAGGAACTCCATCTTGTTTGTCACGGCGGGATGCCAAGCCACCAACCTGATCTCTATATTCCAACTACTACAACTAGTAATGAATTTTACATAGAGTCACAAGTCAACACGCAGGTCGTTATACATTATAACGACAACACTTTGGCTCCTGTCGGCTGACAAACATGACGCGTAGGCCATGTATAAATTACATACATGCATCACATACACATGATCCATACTATTCACATCAAACCTGCAAAACAAACTTACACATAGACGCATTCTACCAGTTTGAGTGATCGTGTACGAAATACAAGGCGCTACGCACACGGCGGTCCCGCTTGGTTTGTCTCCTCCTCGTCCGATCTCCCTCGAACAGCCGGTCGCTGGATCCCTCGTATAGGTTCGCCGGAGCGGCGTAAGTGCACCACCTCTAATGGTATCCGCACGTGCAGGAGGAAGGTCGTGCGGCGGACTGCTAGCTCCGATCACACAACCGATGACGAGTGGAGGTGGCTATTCGCAACACATCCAAACCCTTGTGATAGCACCAAACCGATCAACCCCATGAGTGTGCCGCACCTCCAATTTATATAGGCGTCTGTCGCGGGCTCAACACTTGGGCCTCGCACGGACCCTAAAGCCGAAAATCTGTTCGGCCAGGATCCGAGCCCGAGTAGGATGATATCTGACTCGTGGAGTCCGATCCGGCCTCACAGGTTCGTTCCCTTAAGCGCGCGACCCCTTATGTTCAAGTCGGCTTGATCGCAGGTCGGATCACCTTCGACCTTCTCGGTTGGTAGAGGCCTCTAGCAAGGCGTGCCGACCACCAAGCAGTCAATGAAGCAAGTTGGCGAACGTGTACATCACACTTCCATTCCTTTTGCCACACGATATACGTTGTCGGGCTCAAGGCGAGTCCGTCATCCTTGTGCTAGCCCGACCTCTTTCTCGTTCCAGTGATCCCGACCATAAATCGGATTATCTCATAATCCTTGTCGCATGGCCATGCTTATCCTGGTCGGATCACACGAGGGGCCCAGAGTATATCTCTCCTGATCGGAGGGGCAAATCCCATCTTGCTCGACCATGTCTCGCAGCATGGGTCTGGACAAGCCTGAGACCTACCTTTGTAACTACCTAGTCACGGAGTAGCGTTTGGTCGGCCCAAAGCAGGCCTGTCACCATCCATAGTACATGCGCCAGCTCAGGTCTTAGGACATAGAACGTATGTTGTACTAGAGACTCACATATGACATATCGTTGCGTCTCATAGTTGGGTCTGTCCGACTCGGACCTTATCTTGACTCAGATTCGAATGTACGTCGAATCCAACTAGATCCTTCCAAGTCCATATGATCTGGTTAGCATCCAATGCTCCATGGCTAATGAGACCAAGCCATCGACCATGTCATATGCTAGTCTAGTCGGCTGCGCGTCCACACAACCCTTTAGACTAGGGACCTTTTAGGACAGTCATCATACAATGCATAGTCCCACAAACAAGTCACATACTTACTGATATACATCATTGATAATGTCCAAGGACTATCTTTATTCATAAACACATTGGAAATATAGTCATACATGATTGCGTCTAGGGCATATCTCCAACCATGTCTAGATTGGATCTGGTGTTTCTAGAACTTGCGGCAGCTGGAATTGGTTTTCATCGACTCCCCTAGGGTTTATGGAATATTGGGGTATTTATAGAGCAAAGAGGCGGTCCAGGAGGCCACCGAGGTGGGCACAACCCACCTGAGCGTGCCTGGGCCCCCCAGGCGCTCCTTGGTGGGTTGTGCTCCCCTTGGAGCACCCTTCTGATACTTCTGTGGCCCAACAGGTGTCTTCTGGTCCAGAAAAAATCCACAAAAAGTTTCGTTGTATTTGGACTCCGTTTGGTATTGATTTCATGCGATGTAAAAAACAAGCAAAAACAGCAACTGGCACTGGGCACTATGTCAATAGGTTAGTACCAAAAAATGATATAAAATGACTGTAAAACATCCAATAATGGTAATATAACAGCATGGAACAATCAAAAGTTATAGATACGTTGGAGACGTATCTGCATCCCCAAGTTTAATTCCTACTCGTCCTCGAGTAGGTAAATTATAAAAACTGAATTTTTGATGTGGAATGCTGCCTAATATGTTCATCACATTTTCTTTTCTTTATAGCATGGAAATTTGGACTTTTATATGGTTCAAAGCAACGGTCTAATTTTGACATGAAGACTTTAATACTCAAGCATACCAACAAGCAACCATGTCTTTCAAAATATCAACACTAAAGCAAGTTATCCCTAGCCCATTATGCTCAGTCATTGATCCATTCATGAAACACACTCGAATATTAGCTATACCCGATGCTCAACTACGATCATAGTGCCCCTTAGTTGGTGCTTTATAAGAGAAGATGGAGACTCAATTTCAAAATAAAGAATTGCACAAAGTAAAAGAAATGCCCTTCATGGAGGGAAGTAGGGATTTGTAGAGGTGCCAGAGCTCAAAGCAAAAATTGAGAGATAAAAACATTTTGGGAGGCATACTTTTCCCACCAACGAAAACGACTTAGAGTTCCCAACACTTTTCATGCTAGATATATCATAGGCGGTTCCCAAACAGAAATTAAAGTTTATTGCTAACTGTATCCACGGGTGCCCTCCATACCAACACTTTCCAAGGAATTTATTATTTGACAACATAAAGTAAATTCATTTTTCATTTTGGGACTGGGCATCCTAATACCTTTATCGTACTCTCGTGCAATGACAAGTGAATAAAAACTCATCGTGAGAATAACACATCTAGCATGGAAAATATCGGCCACCCCTCACCGCCTCGCGAGCGGTACGAGCACACAAAAGAGAAATTTATGTTGAAAATTAGAGATGGCACATACAAATTTGCTTAGAACGACACGGAAATATTGCATATAGGTAGGTATAGCGGACTCATATGGCAAAACTGGTTTAAAGGGTTTTGGATGCACAAGTAGTGATCATACTTACTGCAAAATGAAGGCTAGCAAAAATATTGAGAAGCGTCCAACCAAGAAACGAAAAATCTCGTACCCAAGCATTAAGCATAAGTAACACCAAATAAGGCAGCACAAGTAGGATGTAATATCATTGCATAACTATTAACTTTCGTGCTTGCATAGGGAATCACAAACCTTAACACCAATATTCTTACTAAAGCATAATTACTCATCAACAAGACTCACATATCATATCGTCATTCTCAAAACCGTTACTAGAGTCAAGTTTATTTTGTCCAATGATCTTCATGAAAGTTTTTATTATATCCTCCTTGGATATCTATCAATTTGGGACTAATTTCATATGTTGCTTTTAATAAACTCACACAAATTTAAGTGAAGAACATGAGCATAATATTTCTTTCTCTCAAAATAATCTAAGTGAAGCAAGAGAGAATTTCTAAAAAAATTACTAACTCCCAAATAAATCTAATTGAAGCATGAGAGCATTTCTTCAAAAATAACAAAGCACACTGTGCTCAAAAAGATATAAGTGAAGCACTAGAGCAATTACATGGCTCTAAAATTTTAAGTGAAGCATAGGAGCAAGCATAGCATAATTTTTGGTCTCTCAAAAAGGTGTGTTCAGAAAGAATTCAAGAATTAAAACACAAAGAAAAACAAGCAAAGGCTAATATTATACAAGACGCTCCAAGCCAAACTCATAATATGTGACGAATAAAAATATAGTTCCAAGTAAAATACCAATGGTTGTTAGAAGAAAGAGGGGATGCCACTCGGGGGCATCCCCAAGCTTAGTTTCTTGCTACTTATTATTTTCTTGGGGTGCCTAGGGCATCCCCAAGCTTAGACTTTTGCTATTCCTTATTCCTTCATCCATCGTAATATCACCCAAAACTTGAAAACTTCAATCACACAAAACTCAACAAAAACTTCATGAGATCCGTTAGTATAAGAAAGCAAATCACTACTATAAGTACTGTTGCAAACACATTCATATTTTATTTTTGCATTATATCTAATGTATTCCAACTTTTCTATGGCAAAAACGCTTCAAAGAAAACCATAGAATTATCAAAACAAGCACACAACGCAAAGAAAACAGAATTTGTCAAAAACAGAACAGTCTGTAGCAATGTACCCACTTCGAATACTTCTGTAACTCAAAAAATTCTGAAAAATTAGGAAGACATGAATAATTTGTTTATTAAACTTATGAAAAAATAGTCAACTCAAAATCACTCTTCTGTTAGAAATTAAAAATATTTTTTTGAGCACAAAAGTTTATGTTTTTCAGCAAGATCAAATCAAATCTCACCCTTACTTGGCACAAACACTAATTTAAACCAAAAAAACACATATAATCATAGGCATAATTGGTATTTTATTGAAAACAGCAAGAAAACCAAAAATCAAAAAGATACAAGTTGGGTTGCCTCAAAATGAGCGTTATCGTTTTACGCCCCTGTCGGTGTACTAGAGTAGGGGTACCCTAGTATCCCGAACTTGTGCACGGGCACTCACAGCACCCCGCGGCAAGGCTTGCCGGGGACCGCCAAGGTCCTCCGTGGTTCCTTTGGAGCCATTTAAGAACAAAGTATTCAAGCCAAGGAGACAAGGCCCCGGCGAGAGGAGCTTGCCGGGAAGGCCAACCAAGGCATCTCGAGGAACTTGCCGCGACGCGCCACGCGTCCCGGCGAGGCCCGGTGAGCGACAAGCTTCCGGACGCGACAAGACAACGACCGCGACAAGGCGCTTGCCGCGGCAAGCTACCACTCTGCACCCACGCTCCAGCACATCCACCAACGTGTCGCCCTGGGACCTTTCCAGGCGCGCGTGGCAAAAGGCTGTGCAGCCAGCGGTGCACGGTGGCAAGCGGCGCTGACAAGATGGCCATCGTGGCAAGCGGTGGCGTCCCTGATGGTCCTTTTTGCACTATTTGGGCGACGCAGACGGGCATTTAATGACTTTGTCCCCTGCAGTCAGGGTTAGGTATGATACACTGTACAGGTAGTTGTACCAACCGCAACACTTTTCCATTTTTTTACCCTTGTCTACGTTGCCACCTGTCGGTGACCCCTTGAGCATATAAAAGGAGGCCCATGCGCAACGTAGAGGGGGGGTTCGAAGGCAAAAAACACTCACGCTTGGTCTCGTTAGCAGCTAGTGTGTACTGTAGCACTCTGCACTCCCGAGCAAGAACTCAATAAACTCAGACATGCAGCAGTAGGAGTATTATCTCTCCGAAGAGCTCCAAAGCTGGGTAAACCGCTCGTGTGCTTCGCCTCGATCTGCTCTTCGTGCGATCTCCGCCCCCCGCCGAACCGAAAGGGGCTCGGTCCACCGGTCCCATAGGTGTTCGTGGATCGCTTTCCCCGACATCTTTGGCGCGCCAGGTAGGGGGCGTCGAGGCTGTGTGAACCTGATCCGGCGTTCACACGAGCTAGATCTTCATCTTCTTCATCGACATGCCACCGAAGAAGAAGGCTTCGGAGGCGGCTACTCCGTCCGCATCGATCCCACCACCACCAGAGCAAATGGGTGGTGGGGTAGACGCCGACGGAGGAGCGGGCGTCGACGAGGGAGCTCACGGTGCTGCCAGGTCCAAGGACAAGGCTGCGTAGACTTCGGCGTCCGTACATGCACCGCGCCCATCTCAGGAGGCGCGGGACCGACAGCATCATGGTACTCACGGTACCATACGTTTGTTGGACCAAGATCGAGTTGGTGGATCTCGGGATGCTCAAGACCAGCATGCACGCCAACATGCTGGCACGAGTGTGGCACGGTCGCCTGGACGAGATACTGCTCCTTCTAACTTAGTTAGAAGTCCGAGCATATCCCGCTCCTCGCACCGTTCGCCACTGCCACCCACCACTCCAGCAGAAGCTTTGGCACGAGCTCAACTGCTCCTGGATTACCCTCCAACGGCAGACAAGATCGACGAATGGAGGGCCACCATTCAGAGTCTCATCGGCTTCGCCAACGGCGACACCCCACGGCAGCCGAGTACATCGCACCCGCGGCAAGATTGCCAGGCACGAGCCGATGGCGACAAGACCGGTGGGGGTGCAACCACCGTGCATTCTCCACCCCGAAGGCCAAGATCGCCGACTCGCCGGATCTACCACAACAGCGACTCCACCGCATCATCAGATCCACGAGCTCGTCGCGATCAGCGCCAAGTTCTTCACGAACGACAGCAAGAAGACGCTCGTACTCGCATCGAGCATCGAAGAGAAGCGTGGCGTCAATCGGACCAGCGCGCTGGGCCCTTTGTCGACATGCATGCGCCAGGGGAACCAGGCGACTTGCCGTACGCAGTAGGTTGCCCTGCATTCACTCGTGAGCTGCGGCAAGTCCAGTGGCCCGGCAAGAAGAATTTCAAGCCAGACGTACCAGAGAAGTACGACGGCAAATCATATCCATCGGAGTTCCTCAGCATCTACACCATCGCGGTGCAAGCTGCCGGGGGGCGGGACGACAAGATCCTTGCCAACTACTTCCCACTGGTGCTCAAGCCCAATGTCAGGTCCTGGCTCATGCACTTGCCGGACAACTCCATATCCTCCTGGGCAGACCTATGCCATCAGTTTGTCGGCGCCTTTACAGGCGGCCACAAGCCTCATGGCCAAGAGAGCGACCTTCATCTGCTCGCCCAGAAGGAAGGAGAGCCCCTGCGCAAGTACATTCAGAGATTCAGCCGTGTACAGCACAACATCCCAGATGTCCACCCTGCCGCGGTCATCAGGCATTCCATCAGAACGTGCGAAACTGCAGGATGCGGGAGGAGATGGCGATGTGTAAGATCAGAGACGTCAGTGAGCTATATGCCCTGGCCCACAAGTGTGCACGTGCTGAGGAAGGGAGGAAACTCCCCGGAGAGAATACAGGAGCAAGAGGATCTGACAGCGAGGATGCTGCCCCGGCAAAGAAAAACCGGTGGCGGAACAACAGGAGAAGAAAGGCAAAGATGTGCTAGTCGTTGAGCAGTCCGGCGACGGAGGTGACGCCAAGAAAGCCAACAGCCAGGCTATGGCGGTCGCCGACAAGCAGGACGGCACCAACAAGCAGTACTGCAAGATCCACCGCACCAAGGGCCATGATCTCCAGAGCTGCAAGAAGGTCGAGCAGCTTGTCGAGCAGCAAAAGGCTGAATACGAGCGATGCGACAAGGAGAAGGCCCAAGAAGGTACTGGAGGATCCGGCAAGAAACGTCCCGGCCGAGGAGGACGCCGCGGCAAGGCCAAGCAGCGGCAAGGAGACAGACCTCCCCGCGGCCGCGACAAGGATGAAGACGACGACGACGATGAAGATATGGATGATGACGAGACCGGTGAGCAGGAGTTCCAGAAAGCCACAGAGGTCCTGTGCGTTGACGGCGGTGCTTCTCTGCATACTTCACACCGCCAGCTCAAGCAGTGGGTGCGGGAAGTCAATGCGGCAGAACCACCCGTCGAGTCACGCAAGCCTCTGAAATGGTCCAGCACGCCTATCATCTTTGATATTGAGGACCAGCCTGATCGCATAACTGCGGTCGGGTGCTTGCCGATGTTGGTTTTACCAACTATCCGCAACCTCAAGGTCACTAAGATGCTAGTTGACGGCGGGGCCGGCTTGAAACTGATGTCCTCCGCGGTACTCCAGAAACTCCAGATCCCTGACAGCGATCTCGAGGAGACCGGCACATTCCAAGGAATCAATCCGGGAAAGAGCAAGCCGAAGGGAAAGATCACGTTGCCAGTGACATTTGGCAGCGAGTTGAACTTCAGGACTGAGAGGGTCACTTTTGACGTTGCTGACTTTCCATTACCTTACAATGGGATACTCGGTCGTCCAGCACTCGCCAAATTCATGGCAGCCTCTCACTATGCATACAACATGCTGAAGATGCCAGGCCCGATAAGTGTCATCTCTGTCCCTGGCGACAAGAAGGATGCTCTTATCTGCGCCGACAAGATCTACCGGGAAGCAGCAGCCGCAACAGATCGCAAGTCACTTGCCATTGAAGTTCCCGGGGGGAAGAAGAAGACCAAGTCCAGCAAGAGTTTTGATGCCCACTCCGGCAAGTGCACCTCTTCGGAGTGCTGCGCTACCGTCGAGGACGCACCATCGAGCTCCACCGGCAAGCATAAGAAGACAATGGCAGCTCCGCCAGAGACCAAGAAGGTGCCCGCCAAGGAGGACGGTGAGGGAGTCCTGGACTAGGGGGTGTCCGGATAGCCGGACTATCAATATCCGCCGGACTCCAAGACTACGAAGATACAAGATTGAAGACTCCGGCTCGTGTCCGGATGGTACTTTCCTTGGCGTGGAAGGCAAGCTTGGCAATATGGATATGTAGATCTCCTACCATTGTAACCGACTCTGTGTAACCCTAGCCCTCTCCGGTGTCTATATAAACCGGAGGGCTTTAGTCCGTAGGACAACATACATCTCAACAATCATACCATAGGCTAGCTTTTAGGGTTTAGCCTCCTTGATCTCGTGGTAGATCTACTCTTGTAATACCCACATCATCAATATTAATCAAGCAGGACATAGGGTTTTACCTCCATCGAGAGGGCCCGAACCTGGGTAAAAACATTGTGTCCCTCGTCTCTTGTTACCATCCGCCTAGACGCACAGTTCGGAAACCCCTACCCGAGATCCGCCGGTTTTGACACCGACATTGGTGCTTTCATTGAGAGTTCCTCTGTGTCGTCACCGATAGGCTTGATGGCATCTTCAACCAGCAACGCTGTCCAGGGTGAGACTTTTCTCCCCGAACAGATCTTCGTATTCGGCGGCTTCGCCCTGCGGGCCAATTCACTTGGCCATCTGGAGCAGATAGAAAGCTACGCCCCTGGCCGTCAGGTCAGATTTGGAAGCTTAGACTTCACGGCCGATGTCCGCGGAGATTTGATCTTCGACGGACTCGAGCCATAGCCGAGCGTGCCGCACTGTGACGATGGGCATGATCTAGCTCTGCCGCCGAACAGTGCCTTGGTAGACGCACACGGATCTGCTCCGGCCATTAGCCTGGAGCCGATCGCCCGGATCGAGGGCTGGTGGATAGACGCCTCCCTGCGGGCTTCAACATCCACGGCGATGGAGCCGAACACCAATCTTGTCCCCCGCGAAACTCGTGATTCCGAGGCGCCGGGCTCCTCGCCGGACTCTGAACCTCCCGCGCCCCTGCCAATTGATCCGGATTGGGCGCCGGTTATGGAATTCACTGCCGCGGACATCTTCCAATGCTCGCCTTTTGGCGATATCTTGAATTCACTAAAGCATCTCTCGTTATCAGGAGAGCCCTGGCCGGATTATGGCCAGGATGGTTGGGATACGGGCGACGAAGAAATTCAGAGCCCACCCACCACCCACTTTGTAGCCACTGTCGACGATTTAACCGACATACTAGACTACGACTATGAAGACATCGACGCTATGGACGACGATGCCGGAGACGAACAGGAACCAGCGCCTACAGGGCACTGGAAGACCACCTCGTCATACAACATATACGTGGTGGACACCCCAAAAGAAGGGGATGGTGAAGAAACAGCGGAGGCAGACTCCTTAAAGAAACAGCCCAAGCGCTGGTGTCAGCGGCGCCGCTCTAAATTCCGCCATAGCAAGGATAGAGATTCCGGCACAAGAGACAACAATACCCCAGAGAGTGCCGAAGACAATCCCCTCCAGCAAGACTCAGCGCAGGAGGATGCAGAAGCAAGCCCTCACGAAAGGGCGGCAGACGAAGAGGTTGAGGATCATAACTATATGCCTCCCTCCGAAGACGAAGCAAGCCTCAATGACGACGAACTCGTCGTGCCCGAGGACCCCGTCGAACAAGAGCTTTTTAAGCGCAGGCTCATCGCCACGGCAAGAAGCCTGAAGAAGGAAAAGCGGAAGCTCAAAACAGCGGAAGACACGCTCAGAATGAGATGGAGCAAAATGCTCAAAACCGCAGATAAATACGGCAATGGCCACCAATCGAAGAGCTACCCAAAGCGTAAGCTGCTACCAGAATTCGACGAGGAGGCCATAGAGCCTCCACCGTCAAATGGCCCAGCCAGGTCCATCTACGGACCCAAAAAGAAGGCCCCAGGAAGCAAAGTAACACGTCAAGCGTCCGATGATAGCGGCACATACAAGTAGAGGGGCGCCGCACACCCACAATGTTTCACCGATGAGGTGTTGAACCATGAATTCCCAGCAGGGTTTAAACCCATAAACATAGAGGCCTATGATGGAACAACAGACCTTGGAGTCTGGATAGAAGATTATATACTGCATATACATATGGCCAGAGGAGATGATCTCCACGCCATAAAA
Source organism: Triticum timopheevii (assembly GCA_963921465.1). Lineage (NCBI taxonomy): Eukaryota > Viridiplantae > Streptophyta > Magnoliopsida > Poales > Poaceae > Triticum > Triticum timopheevii. Next base: position 558,976,563 of record OY997266.1, read on the forward strand.
TACCTACCCCTCAAGCTCAAAGGGCCAGCCCGTCATTGGCTTAAAAGCCTCCCAGAAAACACTGTTGGAAGTTGGGAAGAGCTCGAGGACGCGTTCAGAGCAAATTTTCAAGGGACTTATGTCCGTCCTCCGGATGCAGATGATCTAAGTCATATAACTCAACAGCCCGGAGAGTCAGCGCGGAAATTCTGGAACAGGTTCCTTACGAAAAAGAACCAAATAGTCGACTGTCCAGACGCCGAAGCCTTAGCAGCATTCAAGCACAATGTCCGAGACGAATGGCTCGCCAGGCACCTCGGTCACGAGAAACCGAGGACAATGTCCGCACTAACAAGCCTCATGACCCACTTCTGTGCGGGAGAGGATAGCTGGCTAGCAAGAAGCAGCACCAGTGACCCTAGTACATCTGAGATAAGAGATGGAAACGGAAAATCACGGCGCAGAAAAGAGCAGCGCCGGAATAAAGAGAAAAGCCCAAAGAGCACGGCAGTCAACGCCGGATTCAAAAGCTCGCGGCCCAATAACAAAACACAGCCTCTCAAGGATGACAGTGACGAATTGTCCAACTTAAACAAAATTTTGGGTCGGATATGTCAAATCCACAGTACCCCCGGAAGGCCTGCAAACCACACCCACAGGGATTGTTGGGTTTTCAAACAGTCCGGCCGACTAAATGCCGAACACAAGGGGCTCGACGCGTCAAGCGAAGAAGATAAACCCCACCAGCAGAGCACCGGAAACAAAAAACTTTCCCACAAGGGGTCAAAGCAGTAAACTCACTTCATGTGATAACACGGAAAAATAGTGCGGCACTTTCTAAAAAGAGCTTCGCGCGGTCCAACCCAGCAGACCGTAGAGATTGGATATCAAAACCAATCACTTTCGACCACCTGGAATATTCCAGAAGCATTCGAAATGCGGGAAGGACTCCCCTGATATTGAATCCCATAATAGACGGATTACAATTTACTAACGTCTTAATGGACGGAGGCAGTGACTTAAACCTGCTATATTCAAACACAATCCGTAGGATGGGGATAGACCCAACCAGAATCCGACACAGCCGCACTTCCTTCAAGGAGTGACGCCAGGCCCTTACGCCAAGTGCACAGGCTCTATATTACTAGGCGTCGTGTTCGGATCGCCGAACAATTTTCGACGCGAAAAATTAATTTTTCATATCGTCCCATTTGAAAGTGAATATCAAGCACTCTTGGGACGAAAGGCTTTTGTCCGCTTCAACGCCATACCGCATTACGCGTCTCTTACACTCAAGATGCCCAGTCCGCGTGGCGTCATTTTAGTGCGAGGGTCACTTAAAGACCCCGGACTCGGATAGACGAATCCGGCTTCAGCAAGCTAGGGGCTCCCTAGCCGCATACCCCTTCACAGGGGGCTGCTCGCACAAACAACTGCGGGTTCATACAAACCCCGCTCTAATTATTTACATTTCTTATTTTACACACATTTTTCGCACGATTTATTTTCAAACTAAACGTTCCTCTCTTTTTACAGATGAACAACGTGCATACCCGTCCAGGATAACGGCGCAATGGAGACACAGGCGCAGACGTGCAGTAGGGACCCGTTGTGAGGATTCTTTTCAGATTAAGACCCTGCGTAAACCTTTTTTACTGTCTCTTGTTGTTATACTCCCTTGGTTTCTTCCTATAGCCAAAGTGGAGCCTGACGTTTTGGCATTAGCCGCGTCAGAAGACCATGCCCGTACCTGGACACCAGGGGCTTAGGGCATTTCTGCCCATTATTATAAAGACCGAACACCTTAGGGAGTGTTCGGCGTCTCGAGTTAGGCATTATATGCATCAGCTCCGAATCATGTCTTTGTTCAAATGTTGGGTTTGCCCGGCTCCTGTGTTTTGCTGCCTTACGTTCCGTATCATCGGCTAACGCGCCACCAGGAGAACTACTGCGATTGTGCCCCAGTTCAGCTGGGCGAGCACCTCAGTAGAGAAAGCCGAAAACTGACTGTCATGATACAGCGAGAGTCTGGTCAACCACTCGATCGACTATTGGAATGTTTAGAATTCCCCGCTTTCACGAAGGGCCGTTTCCCGGTCAGGCACACGCGCTCCGACTTCGGAGAAGGGCGATGCCACCAGGGGCTATATCGTAGCCCCACCCTCGAGCTCCACTGGCTAAGTGAAAGTGATAAAGCATTATAGTCCGGATTGCCTCGTTCGCTACGCTACCACCTCCTTATAACAGGACCGAGACGTCGGATTAAAGTGTGAAAATGCGCTATTTTTGCGAACACCCCAGCACCCTGTGCGTGGGGGCTGAAGCCGAAGACTGCCATCTTTCAAGTTATACACAAGTATACGTAAACGGCCGCATAGGAGAAGTTTTACTACTTGGACGCACAAGTATAAAAAGTAGTTATAACATAATCATCGATTTACAAGCTAATGCGTTCATTTGAACATTACATTCTTCGAGCACTGCGACTCTATTACACGAGCGCCACGCATAACTTCCCCGAAATAGTGCTCGGTAGGGAGCCGGTCTTCATCCGAACCCGGGGCAGCAACAGCGGTGGCGTCCATCTCCGGACAACGCGCCTTCACACGGGCAAGAGCCATCCGCGCGCCCTCTATGCAGGCCGACTGCTTCATCTCCTTTATATGCGGCACCGCTCCAAGGAATTGCTGCAGTAAGCCGAAGTAGCTCGTCGCCTTGGACCTCTCTGGCCAGACATGGGCCACGATGTCAGTCATGGCAAGTCCGGACAATCTATTTAGCTTGGCCCATTCGGCCAACCGGTCCGTCAACGGAAGTGAGCGATCCGGACTGCGGAATTGAGACCAATATAGCTCTTCCGTCTTGTGATCCTCCTGGCTCCGGAAGTGCTTAACGGCATCGGCCGCACTGGCAGCCAAATCCATATACGGATCCTCCGGACTCCACATCCGCTCAAATTGAGCATACCTTGCATCCATAAACCGGCGACGCAGCAGAAAAGGCTTGCTAGCCACGATCTCCCCGGCCTGGCGCAGTTCCTTCTTCATAGCCCGCATTGCAGAGCGGGCATCCTTGGCTTCGGCGGTGGCCTTCTTCAGGTCCTCCCGCTCCGATAAGCGCTCCTTTTCAAGAGCCTCATAGCGGTCGGCAGCATCCTTTACCTTCGTGGCCAATTCGGCCACCTCCGCCCTGCTTAGGCAGTGCGCAGCCTTTTCGGCTTTCAACTCCTCGGCCGCCCTCGAGGCAGCCGCTTCACTCCTTCGGGCTTGCTCCTTAGCTCGAGCAAGTTCAGCCCGAAGGCCCTCCACAGCAGCAGCACCGTCTGTATAAACAGCATATAATTTATCAGAGGAGGGCTTCGACCCCCTTAATAACGCGACTGCGGAGAACTCTTTTACCTTGCGACTCGTCAAGTCGCCTGTTGACAAGTGCGATGTCCGCATCTGCCAAGTCAAGTTGCCGACTTAACTCGGCAAACTCACTAGTCCGGCTAGCCCCCGGACTATCCGCCACCTGCATAGGAACGACGGAATTCATTCCTTTAGATTTCGATCCTCGGTACGCTGTCGTTTCCGACAACCTACTGAGTCTCAGGGGCTACTATCTATACAGGGCGCATTTTTATGTGCAAAACTATTAAAAGATGCGTCATTTTTGCATACCTCAAATCCCGCCAGGAAACTCATGGCGGCATTACGCAATCCGCTCTCGGCGGACGAAATCCTTCCAATCACCATACGCATTAACGCACGGTGATCTTCTGAAATGGACGCCCTCTCAAGCAGATTCTTTAGTTCTCCCGGCCAGACACTAGTAGGTGCCGAACTCTCTGGCCCCTCCGGACTCGGGGATACCCTCCGTGATGACACTTCGGGTTCGCCTGCCTCATCTGGCGGCGCTGCGGACGGAGGCGTATCGCTCTCCATCATCTCCGGAAGAAGGTCCCCCGAAGATGAACTCATCTGAGAAGGCTGCAGATCCGAACTGCAATATGAATATTTCGGTTACCTACGGAAGCACAAATGAAGGTATTTTCTTACTAATTAACTCCCTCTTTCATACTCACGGCTCGCTGGAGGGCCGATCCTTTGGTGATGATTGTGCGTCCGGATTCTTTCCGGGCGCCGGACCCCCCGGGGAAGATCTCTTCCCACGCTTAGGGGCTTTGGCCTCCGGATCTTCGGAGGCTGTCCTCTTCTCCCCCTGAAAGGAGGGGCTCTTGGTTCCCCCCTCTTCAGTTGCCCCTTTGGGCGAAATATTAGCTCCTCTATTTTCCCCGTTGCCCCCTTCTATGGGCGCAACCTCCAACATTCTGACCAGCACGGGCTCCAGTGCGGTCTCTGGGAGGGGGGCCGGACACCTTATCAACCTTGATCGCGCCACCCATTCCTGTAAAGAACAAAGGGTCAGGAGGCGAACTCTAGAAAGGCACATAAACAGAATGTCCGGACTCTGAGCTACTTACCTGAGTGTCCGGGCGATCGCGGCTTAGGCCTGTGTCCTCGGCTAAATCCGGACACGCCACCTGCGGTCTGAAGAACAACTTGTACATCTCCACAGGTGTCGCACCCATGAAGTGTTGGAGAATGCGAGGTCCCTCCGGGTTGAACTCCCATAGACGGAGAGGATGGCGTTTGCAAGGCAGGAGATGCCTGATTAGCATAACCTGCATCACCTTGATCAGGTCGATCTCCCTCGTTTGGAGATCTCGAATCCGGCCCTGCAGTGAGGGCACATCTTCGGACGGCCCCCAGTTGAGCCCTTGGTTGACCCACGACATCAGTTGGCGTGGAGGTCCCGGGCGGAATGAGGGCGGCGGCTTTTGCCTGCTGCCCCTTGGAGCGGTGATATAGAACCACTCCTGCTGCCACAGTCCAAGTTCCTCTTGGAAGGAACCCTCAGGCCACGGGGCATCGACCTTCTTGCTTATGGTCGCCCCGCCGCACTCCGCTTGACGCCCCCCGATCATCTTCGGCTCCACCTTGAAGGTCTTCAGCCATTGGCCGAAGTGGGGGATGACACGGAGGAAGGCTTCACAGACGATAATGAATGCGGAGATATGGAGGATAGACTCCGGAGCCAAGTCGTGAAAGTCCAGCCCGTAGTAGAACAGGAGCCCTCTTACAAAGGGATCCGTCGGGAAGCCTAAAACCCGACGGAGGTGGGATACGAAAACGACGTATTCACCGGGCTCGGGGGCTGGCACAGCCTGCCCTTGGGCAGGCAACTTGTGCGAAACCTCGTAGGCCAGGTACTTGGCCTCACGCAACTTCAATATGTCCTCCTCCGTGATGGAGGAGGGCATCCACCGGCCCTGGAGGTCGGAGCCGGACATGATTGAGGATCCGAAGCGCTCGAATCTGAGGCTCTGGGTGTTGGAACTGGGAGCGGGGAAAAGATTTGATGCGATATTGAAGAACAAGGACGAGCCTTGGTCCTCTTATAAAGGGGAAGAAATACCAAGGGCCGTTTCCGTGACCGTTTGGGATTCCCCTTCGATAGAGGAGGCGTGGCAACGGGAGCGGTTGGGTTACCCACGCATGTATTGATGAGAATCCCGGAATAAGGGGAACACGATCTCTGCTTCGACAAGACGTGCCAAGGAAACCGCTTCGCTAAACGTGCTGAGGTGGTATAGTAAAAAACGATTCAAACAAAGGCTTGGTTGCGGTGTGATGTCACGCCGCATAATACGTCAGCAGATTGAGTTAAGTGTGCATTTTATTCTCTCTACGGTGGAATGTGGAATTTATTTTGCAGAGCCGGACACTATCCTGGTGTTCATGATCTTCTCTAGATTATTCAAGGGAGGAACCCGCCTTGCAATGCCGAACATTGTGCACGCCGGACTTATCGTCATTGAAGACTGGTTCAGGGGCTACTGAGGGAGTCCTGGACTAGGGGGTGTCCGGACAGCCGGACTATCAATATCCGCCGGACTCCAAGACTACGAAGATACAAGATTGAAGACTCCGGCTCGTGTCCGGATGGTACTTTCCTTGGCGTGGAAGGCAAGCTTGGCAATACGGATATGTAGATCTCCTACCATTGTAACCGACTCTGTGTAACCCTAGCCCTCTCCGGTGTCTATATAAACCGGAGGGCTTTAGTCCTTAGGACAACATACATCTCAACAATCATACCATAGGCTAGCTTCTAGGGTTTAGCCTCCTTGATCTCGTGGTAGATCTACTCTTGTACTACCCACATCATCAATATTAATCAAGCAGGACGTAGGGTTTTACCTCCATCGAGAGGGCCCGAACCTGGGTAAAAACATTGTGTCCCTCGTCTCTTGTTACCATCCGCCTAGACGCACAGTTCGGGACCCCCTACCCGAGATTCGCCGGTTTTGACACCGACAGACAGCACTGGTGGTACCTTCACCATCAGTGCCACTCTCGACCCTAAATAGGAAAGCGCGCTCGTTGCTTTCCTGCGGGCGAACGTCGACGTGTTTGCGTGGCAACCGTCTGACATCCCCGGTGTTCCCAGGAAAGTAATCGAGCACCATCTTGCCGTCTGTCCTCATGCGCGGCCCGTCAAGCAGAAGGTCAGGAAACAAGCAGTGGAGCGCCAAGAATTCATCGCAGAAGAAATCAAGAAGTTGGAAGCAGCAGGCCTTGTCATAGGAGTGCTCCATCCTACGTGGTTGGCCAATCCTGTAGTCGTGCGCAAGGCAAACGGGAAATGGAGGCTTTGTATCGACTTTACCGATGTCAATAAAGCTTGTCCCAAAGACTCATTTCCCTTGCCGCGCATTGACCAGATTGTTGACTCCACGGCCGGATGTGACTTGCTTTCATTTCTTGACGCATACTCAGGATACCATCAGATCTTCATGGCAGAAGAGGATGAGGAGAAGACCGCATTCATCACTCCATGTGGCACATACTGTTTCATACGGATGCCTTTCGGTTTAAAGAATGCTAGTTCAACATTTGCAAGGGTAGTCCATGACGCTTTTGAGCCACAAATACACAGAAATGTGGAAGCCTACATGGATGACATAGTGGTCAAGAGCAAGGACAAGGCAACTCTGATTCAGGATTTAGACGAAACCTTTGCAAATCTGCGCAAGATCAACCTCAAGCTTAACCCCGAGAAGTGTGTGTTTGGAGTCCCCTCCGGCAAGCTTCTCGGGTTCTTCGTGTCTCAGCGGGGAATTGAAGCCAGTCCCGACAAGATCAAGGCCATTGAGCAGATTGAAGCACCAAAGCGCGTTAAGGATGTACGAAGACTTGCCGGTTGCGTGGCTGCTCTCAGCAGGTTTATCTCTAGGTCTGCTGAGCGCGCCCTGCCGTTTTTCAAAATATTGAAAAAGGCAGGTCCAATGAAATGGACTCCGGAAGCGGAGGCTGCGCTGCAGGACTTAAAGAGATACATGTCCTCCACTCCAACACTTGTCGCACCTAAACCACAAGAGAAGTTGCTGCTGTATATAGCGGCAACCAATCAAGTGGTTAGTGCTGCGTTAGTAGCGAAGAGGGAAGCGGATGATGAGCCAGCAACCACGGCAGATGCATCCAGCGACAAGCAGGGGACTTCACCGACAAGCTCTGGTCCCGACAAGGATGGCTCTGCGCAGGCGCGTGAGGAAGTTAGAAGAGCACTTTGACGGCCTACAGATGGAACATGTTCCAAGAGCTCAGAACGCCATTGCTGATGGCCTGTCAAAGTGCGCCGCACTTAAGTTACCTGTGGAACCAGGGATCTTTGTGCTCAAACTGACTCAACCGTCTGTAACGCCATCAACTGGACAGAGCAAGAAGAGGAAGTTGGTTTCTGGTGACTATTTTCCGGCAGAGCTTCCCGAAGCCGCCGCAAAGAAGGTCCCCAAAATCAACACCAAGGGTGCTGAGGAGCAGTCTGCTCCGGCAAGCCCTAGGGTTTGTTCCGTTGAAGCAGACGCTCCCGACAAGTTTTGCTCCGGCAAGCTTGCCGGGGAACGTCAAGCTCCGGCTGAGCCGCAGGTTCTCGCCGTAGAAGCGGATGTTCCCGCAGCAGCAGATGTGCATTTAGTCCTTGTTGTCGAGCCGCAAGCTCCAACATGGGCACAGCAGATTGTCCATTTCCTTCAGACAAGAGAACTTCCCGAAGAACAAGAAGAAGCGGAAAGAGTAGCCCGACAGTCAAGTATGTACCAGTTTGTCGACAACACACTGTACAGAAGAAGACTCAACGGTGTGAAATTGAAGTGTATTCACTGGGAAGATGGACAAAAGCTGTTGGCAGAGATACATGGAGGCATATGTGGTCACCACATTGGCGCAAGAGCACTTGCCAGCAAAGCATTCCGGCAAGGTTTCTTTTGGCCGACAGCCCTCCAGGATGCAACTGCACAAGTAGCCAAGTGTGAAGCGTGCCAGTTCCATTCCAAGCAGATACACCAGCCAGCTCAAGCTCTCCAGACGATCCCTTTATCCTAGCCATTTTCGGTCTGGGGGCTCGACATCCTCAGCCCCTTTCCCCGAGCTGTCGGGGGCTTTGAGTACTTGTATGTTGCAATCGACAAGTTCACAAAGTGGCCGGAAGTGGAAGCAGTGAGGAAGGTGACAGCACAGTCAGCAGTCAAGTTCTTCAGGTCGATTGTTTGCCGCTTCGGGATCCCTAACAGGATCATCACCGACAACGGCACGCAATTCATGAGCCGCACCTTCATGCAGTATGTCCAAGATCTTGGCGCCAAGGTCTGCTTCGCTTCTGCTGCTCATCCAAGAAGCAACGGTCAAGCGGAGAGGACAAATGCTGAAGTGGTGCGCGGGCTCAAGACCAGGACTTTTGACAGGCTGCGCAAGTGCGGAAAGAACTGGATTGAGGAGCTGCCGGTGGTTCTTTGGTCGATCAGGACGACGCCAAATCGAGCCACTGGCCAGACACCTTTCGCTCTAGTCTATGGAGCAGAGGCAGTTCTCCCCAGGGAACTCGTATACGGGTCACCTCGAGTGCTCGCTTATGATGAGCTTGAGCAAGAGCAGCTGCGACAAGATGGCGCGCTGCTCCTTGAGGAGGACCATCTTCAGGGCGCTGTACGAGCTGCTCGATACCAGCAAGCTTTGTGCCGCTACCATAGCCGCAAAGTTAATGCCAGAAGTCTCGAGGAAGGCGACCTTGTTCTTCGGCGCGTTCAGTCCGCCAAGAATTCCAACAAGTTGACGCCGAAGTGGGAAGGCCCTTACCGGGTGAAACGAGTCACCAGGCCTGGCGCTGTCCGCCTTGAGACTGAAGATGGCGTTCTGGTGAGCAACTCCTGGAACATTGAGCATCTTCGTAAGTTTTACCCGTAGGGCGCGGTTGCCGGGATCCCGCGCAGATCTTGTGCCACTCGTCGGCCAGCTGCTTTGGGATCTTCTCCCGGAGTCGCTGGAGGGTCGTCGCCACGCCTTTGAAGAACAAAGTGAGCTTGACGCTGGGTTGGAGGTTCTCATCGGAGGGATACCCGAGATCCTCCATCCCCAGCTGCGCCAGCTCCCTGTCAATGGATGCGACAACATCCACGAGACCCTCCGTCCAGTGCTCCACATTCTCCCTAAAAGTGTTCTGGGTGGCAGCAACACTCGCCAGCAGCGCCTCGTTGGCCTTGATCTCCTCCTTCAAGGCCACCTCCTGCTTCCTGGCGCCGTCCAGCGTCTTGGTCAAAGTAGTCAGCTTCAGCTCAAGATCTGTGTTGGAGTCCTTGGCGGCGCTAAGCTCCTTGCCCTTCTCGACGAGACGACCCTGCAGCTCGCCATGGGCGTAGGCGTCCTTCTCGCGCTCACGCTTGAGCGCGGCAAGCTCTTCACCGCTCGTCTTGAGATCGGCCTCCAGCTGCGCCACCTTCGTCTCCAGCTCCTTCTTGGCGGCCTCAGCAGCTGCGGCGGCATCCTCTGCTTCCCTGAGAGCCCCGCCAAATGTTTGTTCGTGCACAGCAAGCTCCTCCTCGTGGCTGTCAAGGTTGACCTTCTGCTGCGCCAACTCGCCCTCCCGTGTGTACAGCTCCTCGGCGGCAAGCCGCTGTTGCTCTTCAACTTCAGCCTTCTCGAGGAGGAAGGCTTTCCGCTCCTCGGTGAGTTGCTCCCGCTTCTCTGCCAGGGACCGGAGAGCTTCCTAGTTAAGACCCCGGAGCTCCTCCGCGCGCTTCTCGATGTCCACTCCCGCCTTCGCGACAAGCGCCTCTCGGATTCCACCTTGGCCTGTCGAGCGCGGTAGAGCGACAACAGCTTCTGCAGCAGCCGCTCCTCCTCAGGCTCGCCGCTGCTGCTGCTCGGCGCGTCAACCAGCGTCAGCCCAGCGGAGGCGAGCACCTCTTCCGTCCAAGATTTCTCCTTCGACCGGCGCCCTGGAGCTTGACTCCCAGGGGAGCTTGATGACGACGCCATCGCCGACCTTCAAATAGGCGTCGGGCTGGGGCTCTTCGGAGCCTGACGCTGCAGCAGCGGCGGAGGGATCGGCGGTCGGCGTAGCGCCTGGTGCTCCTGCGGCCTCGGGGCCGTCAGTGCGATCGCCGGATCCCTCGCCAGCTTCTGCGGCGGCAGCTTTGGCGGCCTCTTTGCCGGCGGGATCTTCAGCGTCAGCTGCTTCTTCGGTGGCAGCGGCATCGTCGGTATTGCCGCGCGCGTTCTCCTCGCCGGCGACCTCGGTCTCCATTGGCTCCGTGGCAGATGGATCTGACGACCGAAAAAGGGAGAAAAGTCAAGCAAATATTCAAAAAGAAAATCAGAAGAAGAAGAACCCAAGGGAAGTTTTTCAAGCAAGAGGATTACCTGTACTGGGTTCTGCAGTCATGGTCTTCGCCACCAGGGGGTCGCTGGTGCTGCCCCTTGCCGGAGAACTCTCCCTTGCCGGAGACTTCTTCCTTGTCGAAGAACGCTCCCTTGCCGGGGAACCCTCCCGTGGCGGTGTAGTCGAAGCAGATGGCATGTCGAGGGCGGCTTCCGAGCGCTCCTGGTGAGGCTGCTCTGCTCCTACGCAAACTGATAGTCAGATGTCAGCAAAAAAAGAGCACCCATGCGCGCCTAACAGCGGGAAGTAAACCATATACTTACGCTGGGGGCTACGCTGGGGGCTGCTTTGGGGAATAGTTGCCGGGTCCGGCAAGGTGGTCTCGGACACGCCCCCTGCCGTCGCGGTGGGTTCGTCCTCGATGACGATCACCGGGACCTTGGCTCTCTTCGCCGCTCTGTGGGCCAGAGTCCTGAAAAGGAATGGGTTCAGAGTAAAGCAGATCAGATACAAGACAAAACAGCAAGAATTGAAGAACTACAAGTATAGCAAAGAATCTTACTCTTCTTCTTCCTCGTCGGAGCTGAGCGCGCAAAGGTCGAAGTCTGGCTCACCTCCGGCGCAACAAGGCGGAGGAGTAGGTTCCCTTGGCCGCTTGGCAGGGGCAGAAGCGGTGGACCGGGAAGACCCCGCTCCAGTTGTCGCAGCGGCGTGAGGCGCTCCCGCGGCAACAGTGCTTGCCGCGGTGGAGCGTGTCACGCGGCGCGGCGGCTGTTGACCCGTCTGCCACCCCGCTACATCCCCGGCCTTGCGGAGACGCCTTCTTGGTGGATCTTGAGGCTCTGCTTGCGGCGAGCTGTCTAAAGATGAGGAGGAAGAGGAGTTGGTCCTCAACGAGCCGCTCGCACCCTCGGCGGGCTCGCTCGACTCGACTTCAGGCCCGGCAAGCTTTCCTTCGCCGGCAAGCTCTCCCTCGCCGGCAAGCTCCTCTCGCTCGGCAAGGCTTGCCGCCTCTGCCTCCTCCACGGTGAATCCAAACTCGCCCGCGGCAGCGGCTGCCGCCACCTCCTCCAGCCTAGTGGCGATGCGCTGCATTTCCGCATCGGTGGTGTCGCGAGTAAGGCTCTTCTGCTCATCGGAGCGGATCGGCACTTCTACCAAGCCGTCGAAGAACTCCTGCACGACATCGTCTACAGGCTCTTGCCAAGTTGAGACAATTACATGCGAATCGCACAACGGCATCATTGCACGGATGCGGTCGAGCGAGGAGTTGTTGCACAACGGAACGACACCCTGCGGCAACCTGAACCATTCGGGATGTTGAGGGTCGTGCTTGAACAGCTCCTTGAGCATCGCGTCCAGTTCCAGGACAGTGAAGTTGAAGTTGAGGCCCGGGCGCAGCCTCATGATGTCCGCCGGACCCCCGAACTCCCAGGCGGGTCTCCTCCTCTCCTGCAGGGGGGCGATGTGGCGGCGAAGAAAATCTGCGCCAACGGCGCCTACAGTGAGCCCGGCAAGCCTGAGGCGTAGGATCCGGGTGACGGCAATCTTCAGCCTATTGTCTTCCGGGGCCACGCTGCTCCAATCGTTGCTGCGCGCTACTGGGGCTTGGCGCTGGGCAGTAAACGGCTGCGGGTTCTCCTCGACAATCCAGCACCAGTTTGCTCTCCATTCCTCCCACTTGCCGCGGAGCTCTCCCTCCAGATAATCTTCCTTCTTGCCGGCTCTCGAGATCCAGGCGATTCCGCCGGATAAAGGCTCCCCTCTCTCAACTCGGGGCATAAAGAAGTGGCGAAAAAGAGCTACATTTGGATAGACTCCGACAAAGTTTTCGCAGAGATGTGCGAAAACTGCCAAGGTCAAAACGGCATTGGGGGTGAAGTCAAGGAGGTGGAACCTGTAGGTGTTCATGATGTCGCAGAAAAACTCAGAGAAAGGCGGGCAGAGCCCGCAGTAGAAGAACAACGCGAAGAAGGGATATCCATTCGGAGCCCGTTCCGAAGCGGCGGCCGAAAGTACCTTCGTGCGCGGATGCGCTCGTGTCTCCATCGACCAGAAGAGGTAGTAGTATTCCCTCAGCTCCTTCGCGGCGAGCTTGGGGGGGAGGTTACCCGCTCCTTTCGCAGCGCCGCGAGCTGCTGCGCCTCGATCGACTTCACTACCTTCCCCTTGCCGGCTTTCAGAGCCATGGCGGAGGTGGTGGGGGAGATCGACGGCGTTGGTGGTGCTGGTGGCGATGGGGGTAGAGCGCTGCTCTCTTTCAGCTTTGGGAAGAAGGGGGGAGCGGCGGAGGATTTTGAGATTGGGATAGCAACCGGTGAGATGCGCGAACTGCCCCTGTTTCCCCTGCTTATAAAGAGGGAGAGGGCGGACGTTCCGTCTTTCCGAATAAAGAAACCACCCACGATCTCTCCCACGACGCCGCATTCGACGCGTGCCGTTCGGGGAGGGCGCGGTGGATACGGAGTAAGATACGGCGTAACCCAGGCCGCGCGTGCCCGTGCCCTGTTTTGGGCCTGGCCCAACAGCGCTCGGCACCGTGTGTGGCCCAGGCCCGGGGGCTCCTGTCGGTGTACTAGAGTAGGGGTACCCTAGTATCCCGAACTTGTGCACGGGCAGTCGCAGCACCCCGCGGCAAGGCTTGCCGGGTGACCGCCAAGGTCCTCCATGGTTCCTTTGGAGCCATTCAAGAACAAAGTATTCAAGCCAAGGAGACAAGGCCCCGGCGAGAGGAGCTTGCCGGGAAGGCCAACCAAGGCATCTTGAGGAACTTGCCGCGACGCGCCACGCGTCCCGGCGAGGCCCGGTGAGCGACAAGCTTCCGGACGCGACAAGACAACGACCGCGGCAAGGCGCGCGGCAAGCTACCACTCTGCACCCACGCTCCAGCACATCCACCAAACGTGTCGCCCTGGGACCTTTCCAGGCGCGCGTGGCAAAAGGCTGTGCAGCCAGCGGTGCGCGGTAGCAAGCGGCGCTGACAAGATGGCCATCGTGGCAAGCGGTGGCGTCCCTGACGGTCCTTTTCGCACTATTTGGGCGACGCAGACGGGCATTTAATGCCTTTGTCCCCTGCCGTCAGGGTTAGGTATGATACACTGTACAGGTAGTTGTACCAACCGCAACACTTTTCCATTTTTTTACCCTTGTCTACATTGCCACCTGTCGGTGACCCCTTGAGCATATAAAAGGAGGCCCATGCGCAACGTAGAGGGGGGTTCGAAGGCAAAAAAACACTCACGCTCGGTCTCATTAGCAGCTAGTGTGTACTGTAGCACTCTCCGCTCCCGAGCAAGAACTCAATACACTCAGACATGCAGCAGTAGGAGTATTATCTCTCCAGAGAGCTCCGAAGCTGGGTAAACCGCTCGTGTGCTTCGCCTCGATCCGCTCTTCATGCGATCTCCGCCCCCCGCCGAACCGAAAGGGGCTCGGTCCGCCGGTCCCATAGGTGTTCGTGGATCGCTTTCCCCGACAGCCCCTAGCTAGGCATACTTCATAGGATCTAAGTTTTGTCATCTTTAGCTCTAGATCCATAAGATGCCCTCATGATTGATTCATATGGTGGCCTAATTCTTGTTCTAGGGAAGTGTTCCATACCCTTTCTTAGTGGAAATTGGAATTTAATATTGCCTTCTTTCATATCAATCACGACACCAATAGTACGTAAAAATGGTCTATCAAGTATAATTGGACAAGATGGATTGCAATCAATATCGAGAACAATAAAATCTATGGGCACATAATTCCTATATGCAAGAATAAGAACATCATTAATTCTTCCCATAGGCTTTTTAATAGTAGAATCCGCCAAATGCAAATTTAAAGAGCATTCTTCAATATCGGTAAGACCAAGCACATCACATAAAGATTTCGGAATTGTAGAAACACTAGCACCCAAGTCACATAAAGAAAAACACTCATAATTTTTAATCTTGACTTTGATAGCAGGTTCCCATTCACCATGCATTTTTCTAGGAATTGAAACTTCTAATTCCAACTTTTCTTCAAAAGCTTTCATCATAGCATCAACAATATGTTTAGTGAAAGCTTTATTTTGTTCATAAGCATGGGGTTAATTTATCATTGATTGCAACAAAGAAATACAATCAACCAAAGAGCAATTATCATAATTAAAGTCTCTGTAATCCAAAATAGTGGGCACATCACCAGTTAAATTTTTGACCTCTTCAAACCCACTTTTATCAATTTTCTCAACAAGATTTTCACCCTCCAAATTATCGGGACGCCTTCTAACTAAAGTTGACTCTTCTCCAGTCCCTTTTTCATCAATCTTAATTTTACTAATCAAAGAATCAATAGAAGGAACACCAATCATTTTAAGATCTTCATCACTTTTATGAGAGCAATCACTAGAAAACGTTTTTTCTAAAAATTCTCTTTTAGCTCTAAGCACATCGGTTCTTTTCTTACTTTCATCGATAGAAACATAAAGAGCTTTAATTGATTCTTCAACTTCAGGCACAAAATTTTTCATCTTGAGAGTTCTTACGTCATGAGAAATTCTATCAATACTTCTAGACGCATCATCAACTTGATTCAACTTTTCCTCTATCGAAGCATTGAAAACTTTTTTAGTATTGATAAATTATTTAATATTATTCTCAAGATCAGAGGTGTTTCTATTATTATTATAAGAAAGATTACCATAGGAATTACCATAATTATTAGAGGAATTACTAGGAAAAGGCCTAGGATTAAAATTACCTCTATATGCATTGCTATTGAAATTGTTTCGTGAGATAAAATTCACATCTATGGCATCATTATTTTGCTCAATCAAGGTGGACAAAGGCACATCATTAAAATCAATAGGAGCACATTTATTAGCAACCAACTTCATAAGAGCATCAAATCTTTCACTCAAGGAATTTATTTCTTCTATCTAATTGACTTTTTTACTAGTAGGAGCTCTTTCGGTATGCTATTGTGAGTAATTTGCCATAATATTGTCTAGCAATTTAGTAGCTTCACCTAAAGTAATTTCCATAAAAGTACCCCCGCGGCGGAATCTAAAAGATTACGAGAAACAAAATTCAATCCCGCATACAAAATTTGTATGATCATCCAAAGATTTAACCTATGAGTTGGACAATTCCTTAGCATCAATTTCATCCTTTCCCAAGATTGTGCAACATTCTCATGTTCAAGTTGCCTGAAATTCATGATCTTGATTCTAAGGGAAATGATTTTTGCAGGCGGAAAATACTTAGTAATAAAAGCATCCTTGCTCTTGTTCTAAGAATCGATACTATTGCGTGGCAAAGAAGAAAACCAATTTTTTGCACGATCTCGCAAAGAGAACGATTTCAACTTCACAACATCATTGTCCACATCTTTTTTATTTTGCATATCACATAATTCCACGAATGTGTTAAGATGGGACACGGCATCCTCATTAGGAGTACCAGCAAATTGATCTTTTATAACAAGATTCAGCAAAGCAGTATTAATATCACAAGACTTCACACTAGTGGCAGGAGGAGCAATCGGACTGCTAATAAAATCATTGTTGTTGGTATTTGAGAAATCACACAACTTGGTGTTCTCTTGAGTCATGGTGACTTCACAAAAACGTTGCACTCAAAATAAGATCTAACAAGAAAACGGCGAACGAAAAAGAGGGCGAATAAAACGGTGGGGGAGAGGCAAATGAGAGGCAAATGGAAAAAAATGTAAATTGCGAGGATATGAGATTTGTGATTAGGAACCTAGTTGATGTTGATGATGTCTCCCCGGCAACGGTGCCAGAAATTCCTTTTGATGTTTGCTTGAACTACGTCGGTATTTCCCCAAAGAGGAAGGGATTATGCAGCACATCGACGGTAGGTATTACCCTCGGTGATGAGACCAAGGTTATCGAACCAATAGGAGAACCGCGCAACACAATGTAAACAACTCGTGCACACAAATGACAAATACTCGCAACCCAACGTGTTAAAGGGGTTGTCAATCCCTTTCGGGTAACGACGCGAGAAATTGCCGATTGGATAAATAGATCACAAATAAAATAAAGTGCAGCAAGGTATTTTTCTATTTTTGGTTTAATAGATCTAAAAATAAAAGCAAATAAAATAGATCGCGAAGGCAAATATAATAAAGAAGAGACCCAGGGGCCGTAGATTTCACTAGTGGCTTCTCTCGAGAAAAATAGCAAACAGTGGATAAACAAATTACTGTTGGGCAATTGATAGAACTTCAAATAATCATGACGATATCCAGGCAATGATCATTATATAGGCATCACATCCAAGATTAGTAGACCGACTCTTGCCTGCATCTACTAGTATTACTCCACACATCGACCGCTATCCAGCATGCATCTAGTGTATTAAGTTCATGAAAAAATTGAGTAATGCAATAAGAACGATGACATGATGTAGACAAGATCTATTTATGTAGAAATAGACCCCATATTGTTATCCTTAATAGCAATGATACATACGTGTCGTTTCCCCTTCTGTCACTGGGATCAAGCACTGTAAGATCGAACCCATCACATAGCACCTCTTCCCATTGCATGATAAATATATCAAGTTGGCAAAACAAAACCCCAATTATCGAAGAAGAAATACGAGGCCATAATCAATCATGCATATAAGAGATCAAAGAAGACTCAAATAACTTTCATGGATAAAAACATAGATCTGATCATAAACTCAAAGTTCATCGGATCCAAACAAACACACCACAAAAAGACTTACATCACATGGATCTCCAAGAGACCATTGTATTGAGAATCAAGAGAGAGAGGAAGCCATCTAGCTACTAACTATGGACATGTAGGTCTACAAAGAACTACTCACGCATCATCGGAGAAGCACCAATGGACATGATGAACCCCTCCATGATGGTGTCTAGATTGGATCTGGTGTTTCTGGAACTTGCGGCGGATGGAATTGATTTTTGTCGACTCCCCAAGGCTTTCTGGAATATTGGGGTATTCATAGAGCAAAGAGGCGGTGCGGGAGGCCACCGAGGTGGGCACAACCCACCTGGTCGCGCCTGGCCCCCCCAGGTGCGCCTTGGTGGGTTGTGCTCCCTTGGAGCACCCCTCTGGTACTTATTTGGCCCAACAGGTGTCTTCTGGTCCAGAAAAAATCCACAAAAAGTTTCGCTGCGTTTGGACTCCGTTTGGTATTGATTTCCTCCGATGTGAAAAACAAGCAGAAAACAGCAACTGGCACTCGGCACTATGTCAATAGGTTAGTACCAAAAAATGATATGAAATGATTGTACAACATCCAAGAATGATAATATAACAGCATGGAACAATAAAAAATTATAGATATATTGGAGACGTATCAACAACCATAAAGCTCCTTCTGTCGATAACTTTTACAAAACATGATCATCTCATACAATAACGTATATCACATCATGTCTTGACCATATCACATCAAAACATGCCATGCAAAAACAAGTCAGACATCCTCCACTTTGTTGTTGCAAGTTTTACATGGCTGCTACGGGCTTCTAGCAAGAACCATTCTTACCTACGCATCAAAACTACAACAATGATTTATCAAGTTTGCTGTTTTAACCTTCAACAAGGACCGGCCGCGATCAAATTCGATTCAACTAAAGTAGGGGAAATAGACACATACCAGCCACCTTTATGCAAAACTGGTTGCATGTCTGTCGATGGAACTGGTCTCACGAACATGGTCATGTATGGTTGGTCCGGGCTACTTCATCCAACAATACCGCCGAATCAAAATAAGACATTGGTGGTAAGCAGCATGACGATCACCGCCCACAACTCCTTGTGTTCTACTCGTGCATATCATCTACGTATAGACCTAGCTCGGATGCCAATGTTGGGAAACGTAGCATGCAATTTCAAAAAAAATTCCTACGCTCACGCAAGATATATCTACGAGATGCATAACAACGAGGCGGAGAGTGTATATGTACCCTAGTAGACCGTAAGCTGAAGCGTTTCACAACGCGGTTGATGTAGTCGATCTTTCTTCACGGTCCACTGATCAAGTACTGATAACCCACAAGTATAGGGGATCGTTTGTAGCCTTCTTTGATAAATAAGAGTGTCGAACCCAACAAGGAGCTAAACGCAGGACGAATATTCCCTCAAGTTCTATCGACCACCGATACAACTCTATGCACACTTGACGTTTACTTTACCTAAAACAAGTCTGAAACTATTTCGCAAGAATAAAACTATGAGTATTTTGCAAGAATAAAACGATGAATAAATTGCGGGAAAGTAAAAGTAGATAGCTTTTGTCAACAAGAAAGTCATTTATCCCTAGGCAATCGATAACAAGTACTAGTAATCATTCTTGTAATTTTATAAGAGGGTGAGGTATGAGCTAACATACTTTCTCTACTTGCATCATATGCCTTAATTATGATTGGACCCCTAGCAAGCATCCGCAACTACTAAAGATCATTAAGGTCTTGAAACCCAATCATAGCATTAAGTATCAAGTCCTCTTTACTCCCATACACCATAACCCACTTATCCGCGTTTAGTCTGTTGTCACCTCCGCAACACTGACAATAAGCAAACCATGAACATATTGCAACACCCTACAATGGGGGCCCCTCATGTTTGCGCGAGACGGAGGGCACCATAGGACAACACCAAAAAAGAAATACAATCATACCAACCAAGATCACGATTAACCCATAGGACAAAACAGATCTACTCAAACATCATAGGATAACCATAGATCATTGGGAAATAGTATATGGAGTTGAGCACCATGTTTAAGTAAAGATTACAGCAGGGAGAAGGGGTGTTACACCGCTGCATAGAGGGGGAGAGAGTTGGTGGTGATGGTAGCAAGATTGTTGATGTAGATCGTCATCATGATCCTAGCCCCGGCGGCACTCCGATGCCACTGGGAGAGAGGGGGAAAGAGCCCCCTCATTCTTCTTATTCCTTGGCCTCCCCCTAGATGGGAGGAGGGTCCCCCCTCTGGTCCATGGACTCCATGGAGGCGGAGGGGCAGGAGCCCCTCCGAGATTGGATCTCCCTCTCTGTTCTCTTCTGTTTCGTGCTCCACAGATCTGGCCCTTCATGGTTTCTTAAATTTTCGGAGATCCGTAACTCCGATTGTGCTGAGATTTTTACACGATTTGTTTCGAATATAAGCTTTCTTGCACCTAAAGTATAGCTCCAACCAATGTTCGAGGAGGGCACGATACACCAAGGCGCGCCTGGGCCTAGTGGCGTGCCCTGGTGGATTGTGGTGGCCTCGGCCCTCCGTTTACGTTGATTCCACCTCCTAAAATTCACAAATATTCCAAAATAATTCTTCATAGAGTTTCATCACATTTGGACTTCGTTTGATATGGATTTTCTGCGATACAAAAAACATGCAAAAAACAAGAACTGGCACTGGGCACTGGATCAATAGGTTAGTCCAATAAATCATATAAAAAGTTGCCAAAAATATGTGAAAGTTGTATAATATTGGCATGAAACAATAAATAATTATAGATACGATGGAGACGTATCAGCATCCCCAAGCTTAATCCTTCTCGTCCTCGATTAGGTAAATGATAAGAAAGATAATTTTGATGTGGAATGCTACCTAGCATAAACTTGATCATATATCTAGTCATGGCACGAATATTAAGACATAAGTAATTCAAAGCAATAGTATGTAATTTGACATAAAGACATCAATACTTAGGCATCCCAATAAACAATCATGTCTTCCAAAATATCAATGCTAAAGAACGTTATCCCTACAAAATAGTATGGCCTTGTCATGCTCTGTCTTCCTAACACAAAGTATAAATCATGTACTACCCCAGTGTCAGCCAAGCAATTGGTTCATACTCTTTAACGTGCTTCAGCATTTTCAACCCTCACGCAATACATGAGCACGATCCATGGATATAGCACAACGGGTGGAATAGAGTATGATGATAGGGGTAAATATAGATAAAACAAAAAATAGTAAGAAAGTCTCACATCAACGCGGCTAACCAACGGGCCATGGAGATGCCCATCAATGCGAGGAGTAGGGATTGCCATGCAACAAATGCACTAAGAGCTATAGGTTTATGAAAGCTCCATATGAAAACTAAGTGGGCGTGAATCTAATCCTATAATGAAATATTCCCACTAGTATATGAAAGTGACAACATATGAGACTCTCCATATGAAAAACATGGTGCTACTTTGAAGCACAAGTGTGGTAAAGGATACTAACAATGCCCCTTCTCTCTTTGTTTATTTTTTCTTTCTTCTTTCTTCTTTTTTTTTTATTTTTTTTCTTTTTTTCTTTTTTTCTTCTCTCATTGTCCGGAGTCTCATCCCGGCTTATGGGGGAATCATAGTCTCCATCATTATTTCCTCACTGGGGCACTGCTCTAAAAATGATGATCATCACACTTCTATTTACCTATAACTCAAAAGGAATAAAAATTACAACTCGATACCTAGAACAAAATATGACTCTATATGAATTCCTCTGTCAATGTACCAGGATGTGCAATGATCTAGCGTAACATGTATGAAAAATGATGAACGGTGGCTGAGCCACAACTACTATGTCAGCTATATGATCATGCAAAGCAATATGACAATAAATGCGCAAGTCATCAAACGGAAGCGGTGGAAGTTGCATGGAAATATATCTCGGAATGGCTATGGAAAGGCCATAATAGGTAGGTATGGTGGCTATTTTGAGGAAGATATAATAAGTCTTATGTGTGATAGAGCGTATCATACCACGGGGTTTGGATGCACCTGCGAAGTTTGCACCGACTCTCGAGGTGAGAAAGGGCAATGCACGGTACCATAGAGGCTAGCAAATTGCGGAAAGGTAAGAGTGCGTATAATCCATGGACTCACATTAGTCATAAAGAACTCATATACTTATTGCAAAAGTTTATTAGCCCTCGTAGCAAAGTACTAGTACGCATGCTCCTAGGGGGGAGGTTGGTAGGAGTTAACCATTGCGCGCCCCCGACCTTCAGACAGAGATAGACAATCAAGGATAAATTGTGCTCCAACTTCCCGGCATAACGAGAGACTATACGTGCATGCTTCAGGAGTCACAAACCTTAACACCAATATTCTTACTAACCACAACTGTTTACTAGTACTTCCCACATATTCCATCTCTATATCGCAAAACTATTGCAAGGAATCAAACATATCATATTTAGTGATCCATAAGTTTTATGTAGGATTTTTATGACTAACCATGCAAATGACCAATTCCATTTGTCTCTCTAAATAGATATAAGTGAAGCACGAGAGTTTAATTCTTTCTACAAAAAATCATGCTCTAACAAATATAAGTGAAGCAAAAGAGCATTCTACGAACATCAGTTTTCTATGTGAAGAGAAATAGGCAATGCCAACTTCAAATGATATAAGTGAAGCACATGAAGCATTCAATAAAGCCATACTCAAAAGGTATAAGTGAAGTGCAATGAGCATTCTATAAATCAACCATGGACTATCTCATACCAGCATGGTGCATAAAATAAAAATGAAAACTAAATGCAAAAGACGCTCCAAGATTTGCACATATCACATGAACGAAATGAAGACAAAACATATCGATACTTGTTGAAGAAAGATGGGATGCCTTCCGGGGCATCCCCAAGCTTAGATGCTTGAGTCTCCTTGAATATTTACTTGGGGTACCTGGGCATCCCCAAGCTTGAGCTCTTGCCTCTCCTCCTTCTCCTCATATCCAGACCTCCTCGATCTTTGATCACTTCATCCACACAAAACTCAACAGAAAGCTCGGTAAGATCCGTTAGTATAATAAAGCAAATCAGTACTCTAAGTACTGTTGCAAAGCAATTCATATTTTGTTTTTGCATTGTAGCTACTGTAATATAACTTTCCATGGCTCATACCACTGATAAAAAATCGATAGTTTCATCTAAATAAGCAAAACAATGCATCAAAAACAGAATCTGTCTTAAACAGGTCAGTCTGTAGTAATCTGAACATCTACCATACTTCTGGTAATCCAAAAATTATGAAAAATTATGAAAAATAAAAAAAATTGTATATCAGTACTGTGCAAAAAGTTTCAGAAATGTTTGACGTTCCAGTAAAAAATGTAAAATCGCGCGCTACAACCAAAGTTTCTGTTTTTGCACTGCACATGCCAACAAGCAATCTACTCATCCTAAATGCAAATCTTGGCATATTATTTTTATAATACAATGCAAGGGGATAATTATTTTTGTGAGAATCTTCATGAAAAATTCTACATTGTTTCCATGAGCATGAACACAAGTGTTCACGGTCGACCCTCACTTCCGCAATGCACCACCTTTCAATCGCTTCTCTTTTGTGAATAGTTTTAAGTTCCCCTCTATATTTTTTTGTTTTAAAACTTTATAAAAGCACTCATCAGAAATCAACGACTCTCTTAAACTTCCGAGTTGTCTCCCTGGCAGCGCTTTCTTTAAAGCCATTAAGCTAGGCATAAAGTGCTTAAGTAATGGATCCACCCGGACAAGGTATATCAAAGCCAATTTGAATTAGCAATGATTTGGCATTTAGTAGTGAGCACAAAGCAACATATATCAAGCGATGACGAAGTCTAACTCTCTTCCTATGCATCGGCATGTCATACAAGAACAATTCATGCACATCAAGTAAAGGCCAATACATAGCATAAGCAGTTTCTTGCAATTTTATCATGTTGGAAACATAGAGAGGTGGAGATGTAGTTACTCTCTCATAATAATTGCAAGTAGGAGTAGCAATCACATGCCTATTATATTCATCAAAATCATCATGTGTAACGGTGAAAGGCAACCCATCTATGTAATCCTTAATAAGAGCAAACTTCTCCCATATAGTGTAGTTGGGAGAATTCGAAAAGATATTAGGACTATCATGTTTGGGTGCAATAGCAACAATTTCATTCTTAACATAAGGAACAATAGCAAGTTCCTCTCCAATAGCATAATTCATATTGGCATCATGGCCACAATTGTCAAGTTCATCAAAAAGGGATATTTCAAACGAATCAATGGGATCATAGCAATTATCATAGCATTCATCCTTCGGTAAGAACGAAGGGACATTAAACAATGTATGAGTTGAAGAGTTACTCTCATTAGAAGGTGGGCACGGGCGATCAATCCGCTCTTCCTCCTTTTGTTCTTCGCTCTCCTCATCATCTTTTTCATCCAATGAGCTCACAGTTTCATCAATTTCTTCTTCCATAGACTCCTGCAAAATATTACTCTCTTCTTGGACAGCGGAGAATCTCTCAATAAACGCGTCAATATCGGAATTGTATTTATAATTATCATAGCAATATTCAAGGGTGGCAAAATTTTTAGGTCTATAAACATCATCATCAAAAGCTTCATACTTTAAAAACAAAGATTCAATTTCATAAGCACCCTTAAAAGCAACAAATTCTTCTATTCGTTCCACATCATAATCATCATATCTACCATTGGCATAAGAAGCCAAGGTTTCATTATCATTAAATTTACATGAAAAGGGAAGGTGTGGAGCATTCATCCTAAAGCAACAAGTAAAATCATATCTCTGGCATAAATTCCAAGCATACCAATGCAACATATCAATTTCATCCCATAAAAGTTTCCATTTTTGTGTCAAGCGATAACCCCTAAAGTATTCACGTTGATCCAAGTCTCCCATGATCATATTGAATGGGGTTTTCTCAGGATTATCAAAGTAGTGCATAATATTTTTCACATAACAAGCCTCAAGGGTTTTAGGAGGTTCCCCATCTCCATGAGTAGCAAGTACCACTAATTTTTTTTGGTTCCTGTTCCATATCCATGACTAAAGATAGAGAACAACTTAGAACAAAATAAAAACTACTTAGTGATAAAGCAAACAAGCACACACGAGAGTATTCACCCCACGCTATTGCTCCCTGGCAACGGCGCCAGAAAAAGGTCTTGATAACCCACAAGTATAGGGGATCATTTTGTAGCCTTCTTCGATAAATAAGAGTGTCGAACCCAACAAGGAGCTAAACACGGAACGGATATTCCATCAAGTTCTATCGACCACCGATACAACTCTACGCTCACTTGACATTTACTTTACCTAAATCAAGTATGAAACTATTTTGCAATAATAAAACTACGAGTATTTTGCGAGAATAAAACCACGAATAAATTGCAGGAAAGTAAAAGTAGATAGCTTTTTTCAACAAGAAAGTCATTTATCTCTAGGGAATCGATAACAAGTACCGATAAGAGGCATGATCTAAGATACTTTCTCTACTTGGATCATATGCACTTATGATTGGACCCCTAGAAAGCATCCGCAACTACTAAAGATCATTAAGGGCGTGAAACCCAACCATAGCATTAAGTATCAAGTCCTCTTTACTCCCATACGCCATAACCCACTTATCCGCATTTAGGCTGTTGTCACCCTCGCAACACTGACAATAAGAAAACCATGAACATAATGCAACACCCTACAGCAGGGGCCCCTCACGTTTGCGCGAGACGGAGGGCACCGTAGGACAGCACCAAAAATAAAATATACAATCATACCAACCAAGATCACGATTAACCCATAGGACAAAACAGATCTGCTCAAACATCATAGGATAACCATATATCATTGGGAAATAATATATGGAGTTGAGCACCATGTTTAAGTCAGGATTCCAGCGGGGAGAAGGGGTGTTACACCCCTGCATAGAGGGGCAGAGAGTTGGTGGTGATGGTAGCAAGATTGTTGATGTAGATTGCCGTCACGATCCTAGCCCTGGCGGCACTCCGGTGCCACTGGGAGAGAGGGGGAAAGAGCCCCCGTCCTTCTTCTTCTTCTTCCTTGGCCTCCCCCTAGATGAGAGGAGGGTTCCCCCTCTAGTCCATGGTCTCCATGGTGGTGGAAGGGCAGGAGCCCATCCGAGATTTGATCTCCCTCTCTGTTCTCTTCTATTTCGCGCTCCACAGATCTTGCCCTTCACGGTTTCTTAAATTCCCGGAGATCCGTAACTCCGATTGCGCTGAGATTTTTACACGATTTTTTTGGATATAAGCTTCCTTGCGCCCAAGGTATAGCTCCAACTGACGTTTGAGGAGGGCATGATACGCCAGGGCGCGCTTGGGCCTGGAGGCGCGCCCTGGTTGGTTGTGGTAGCCCCGGGCCTCGGTTTACATTGATTCCACCTCCTAAAATTCACAAATATTCCAAAATAATTATCCGTAGAGATTCGTCACGTTTGGACTTCGTTTGATTTGGATTTTCCGCGATACATAAAACATGCAAAAGACAAGAACTGGCACTGGGCACTGGATCAATAGGTTAGTCCAATAAATCATATAAAAAGTGGCCAAAAATATGTGAAAGTTGTATAATATTGGCATGAAACAATCAAAAATTATAGATACAACGGAGACGTATCAAGTACCGAACGTACGACACCTCTGAGTTCTGCACACGTTCAGCTCGGTGACGTCCCTCGCCTTCTTGATCCAGCAAGTCATCGAGGTAGTTGATGAGTTCCATCAGCACGATGGCGTGGTGACGGTGATGGTGAAGTGATCCTCGAGGGCTTCGCCTAAGCACTACGAAAATATGACCGAGAGTGTAAACAGTGGAGGGGGGCACCGCACACAGCTAGGCAATTGTCTGGTGTGTGCTAGGGCGCCCCTTCTACATATATATAGGTGGGAGGGAGAGGGGAGGCAGCCAAGGGGCGCCCCAAGTAGGCTGAATCCTACTTGGGGTCCCTCCCCAATTCGACCCCCTTTCCATATTTATAGGAGGGAGAAGGAAAGAGAGGGAAGGGGGAATCCTATTCCCTTTCTTCCCTTTCCTTCTTTCCCTTTCCTTCTCCACCTAGGCCGGCCCATATGGGGTGCGCACCAGCCCCTTGTGGCTGGTGTGTTTCCCCTCTTGGCCCATAAGGCCCATATCTTTTGCCGGGGGTGCCCGGAACCCCTTCTGGTGATTCAATATGTACCTGGTACCCTCCGGAACACATCCGGTGTCCGAATACCATTGTCTATATACCACAGCACTGCTACGAGGCCATCACCTCCCGTGACCCGGCCCTCCCCTCCAGCATCACATGGTTCCTGGTGACGGAGCTCGCCAGATCCGGTGGTTTAGCTCGTCCCCAAAGCTCGCCTGAACCGGTGGTAGAGCTGCATGGGCTTGGCCAAGCGCCTGCGCAGATTTGTCGATAGTTAACTGCTGATTGGCCAGCGGCAGGGAGTAGCAAGGGGAGCTGAGGAGGACGAGCTCGGAGGGATCCGCGAAAGGCAGAGGAAGTGAGCTAACTTCTTGCATCGCTGGGCTAACTGCAGTGACAGCCATCGGCCGATTTTGTTGTGAATCGAGTGAAGGGAGGAGGGGGCCGACGGGTCTGCGTTTCTCGTGCTCCTCCATGGCCTCCTGCGCAGCCTTTGCTACCAACCGCCAGATCCACCACGTGTGCCTCTCATCGCGGCTCTGCTGGCTGACCTCGGCCTCCTTGGCGCACGAGAGAGTAGGCGGCCATGGATCCCCGGCCATTCCTCCATGCACGTTGCTGCTGCCAGGTTCCCATAGCCACGCTGCCATGGTCAATCTCGGGTGTGAGAGACATTAGTTAATTTTGCATTTTTTGCAGTTACATATGAAACATCTAGCAGTTAGCTTGTGTGACGTACATCATTTGACTTCTCCTTATTGGGATCTAATTGCCACTCCTCCCCCATGTGTGAGCACAGCCGGCGGGTATTTTGGCCTGCATGTTCATCAAATGGGTACATGTGTGTACTCTGTCAGTTAGCTAGTAGTATGTTTTCGGTTAGCTATTAATGTTCTTGCAGTTAGCTACCAAGGAAAAATATGCGATAAAAATGAAGTGAAAACAAAACAGTTAGCATTTTCATTGGAAAAAATTGTGCAGTTAACTCCGCCCTAGTTTCCTTCCCCGTCTCCTGCTGTGGACTATGCTCCATCGACGGCAACGCCCGCTCCATGCCGCCCCCGACTGCAGTTAACTCCAAGCGCACTGCGCTGCCCATCCCAAGCTCTCGCTTCAACGAGACTACATGGGAGATGGGAAGAGGGCCGGTGGTGCCTGCAAATTCGCTGCGTAGTAAAATACTAGGTGTGGATGCAGTTAGCTCATCCCTCGTGTGGTAAGAGCAAAACATAGTGCGTTTTTGCAGTTATCTGTACTCAAACATAATAATTAACTTCTTGAGATGTGGCAGTTCTTTTGCACTTATTTATGAAAAATACACATAAATTAAGTCAGTTAACTCTGCAATTTGCAACAGTTATCTGAAGCCGATGAGAGCCCTGGTTTGATGGTGATCGATCACCTCCCTGAGGATTGAGTGAGGTTAAGCTACTTAGCCTAGCTCAATTAACTTGGATAGATCCAGCCTAACATCTAGTGCATTCATGTTGGTTCTAGTATGTACCACCACTCCCTGGAAGATGGATGAATGGATGGATGGCCAAAGATAGCTTGTGTCTCACGGGAGCATACTATGATGGAATTTTTGTGAAGCATCAGATTAGCTCGTGGATGTCTCCTCCTGTTTTCTCTTTTGTTCTCTATCTCCTTTTAGTTTACACTGCTAACTGCATGCTGCCGACTGTGCTAGCTGCTTCTGCTTTTTAGAAACAACATGTTGCTGCTTTCATTTGTGGTTGTCACGGGTACTGCTTCTGCTTCTCTTTTTGTTTCGTTGTCTTTTTTATTTTGACTTCATTCTTTGCCTCGCGAGAACAACAATTAGCATCTTTACTCGGGCAGTTAACTTGTTCTTAACTGCGGCAGTCCTAGAAGTTAGCTATTTTCCGCCCCGCGGTTAGCATGACCCAGGCAAAAAAAATAAAAAATTAGTACCTTTAGTCCTGCAATTAGCTTGTTGTTAACTACCGCAATCCCCAACAGTTAGCTATTTCAGTACCGGCAGTTAGCTTGATCCGGGAAAAACCAGGAAAAACAAAAAATGAAGTGTCTTAAGTCATGGTAGTTAGCTTGGTTGTCATACGTTAGTTAGCTATTCTGGTCGGGCAGTTAGCTTGTACATAGCAGTTAACTAGGTGTAATTAACTTTCACAATCTGTAGAGTTAACTTCGGAAAAATTGTGGCAGTTGTTGTGACATGTGCTAAAAAAATAATGATTTTTTTGCATATTCGGTCCGGCAGTTAACTTGGTGTACTGTCACAATCCTGACAGTTAGCAATTTCAATCCCTGCGGTTAGCTCGACCCCCCCCAAAAAATGAAAAAAAACCTAGGTCCGACAGTTAACTTGGTGTGCAACCCCGATAGTTAGCCATTTCAGTCCTGGCGGTTAGCTCGACACGGAAAAAAAGAATGAATTTTGGTCTGGCAGTTAACTAGGTATTAACTGCCCCGATCTTCGGCAGTTAGCTACTTCAGTCCTAGTAGTTAACTTGAACCGGGAAGAAAAGAATAAAAGAAAAAAATTAGTTTATTAGGTACGGCAGTTAGCTTGCTCAGTATGGGGCAGTTAGGTATTCTGCTCGAGCAGTTAGCGTGTACTGTAGCAGTTCGGGCAAAAAATGTCGAAAAATGATGTTAGTTTTTAGAAAACTTCTCTTAAACCGTAGCAAACCTGAGAATGTGTTATATATGCCAAAGATCGGGATAATCGGTTGCTTTATAACGGTATATCATACGCATCGTTCTGATAAATTTTTAAAAAATTCCTTTCACAAAAACATTGAAAACTCGTTTGATCGATTTTCAGTTTTTTTAAATTTTGTTTAAAAAACGAATCAATTTTGGGAAAACGGTCAACATGAGTCTTTTGCTCCTTTTCAATAGTTATCCAACGGTATATCATATGCATCATTCCGATGAATGGTTCAATAATTACAACCAAAAAACAATGTGAAAAAACGGTGCCAGAAAAAGTCTGCCCCACAGTTAACTAGTATAGGTCGCAAAGTTAGTTGTCTGTTCTCGGGCAGTTAGGAAGGGTTCCTGAATAGCTTATTCAGGAATGGGTTGCAGAATAGCTGGGATGTGTGTGTGTGTGTGTGTGTGTGTCTATATATATATATATATATATATATATATATATATATATATATATATATATATATATATATATATCAAAATTTACCTCTCGACCATTTCGAGACTCCTCGTCATGTCCGTGATCTCATTCGGGACTCCGAACAACATTCGGTCACCAAATCACATAACTCATATAATACTATATCGTCATCGAACGTTAAGCGTGCGGACCCTATGGTTTCGAGAACTATGTAGACATGACCGAGACACCTCTCCGGTCAATAACCAACAGCGGAACCTTGATGCTCATATTGGCTCCTACATATTCTACGAAGATCTTTATCGGTTGAACCATTATGACAACATACGTTATTCCCATTGTCCATCGGTATGTTACTTGCCCGAGATTCGATCGTCGGTATCTTCATACCTAGTTCAATCTCGTTACCGTCAAGTCTCTTTACTCGTTCCATAATACATCATCATGCAACTAACTAATTAGTCACTTTGCTTGCAAGGCTTCTTATGATGTGTATTACCAAGAGGGCCCAGAGATACATCTCCGATACTCGGAGTGACACATCCTAGTCTCAACCTATGCCAACCCAACAAACACGTTTGGAGATACCTGTAGAGCATCTTTATAATCAGCCAGTTATGTTGTGATGTTTGAAAGCACACAAGGTATTCCTCCGGTATCCGGGAGTTGCATAATCTCATAGTCGAAGGAATATGTATTTGACATGAAGAAAGCAACATCAATAAAACTGAACGATCATTATGCTAAGCTAACGGATGGGTCTTGTCCATCACATCATTCTCCTAATGATGTGATCCCATTATCAAATGACAACTCATGTCCATTGTTAGGAAACCTTAACCATCTTTGATCAACGAGCTAGTCTAGTAGAGGATCACTAGGGACACATTGTTTGTTTATGTATTCATGTATGTATCAAGTTTCTAGTTAATTAATTATAGCATGAATAATGAACATTTATCATGAAATAAGGAAATATAAAATAAAAACTTTATTATTGCCTCTAGGGCATATTTCCTTCACGTCCAACTATGACGGGGTAGTGAGATGCATGCGCGAGGTGACGACGGAGCTGCAATCATCGGCGGGGCAGAGCTAGGTGCATCTGGCCGATGATGGAGTTGCATCTGGTGGCGTGGGATCTGCAACCAATTTTTTTACAGAACTGCAACCTGATGTGATGTGGTTGTTGTGGGAGAGCCAGGGATGGTGAGAGAGGTCCCTCGTCGGCTGGCTGGGTTACTGCTCGTCCATCGAGCGCCGATGGAGGCAGAGGTTGACCATGCGTCGCGTTTTAGATGAAGCTTTTTTGTGGGGGTAGATAGAACGACCTTTTTTCGTGTAAACATGCTTTACTTTATTGCTCAATAAACCGAAGTACAAGAATAATGGAAAAGTCATTGACATGCGCGCCGGATCATCGAACCCGATCCTCGCGTCGCTCCCACCGGGCGACTCGGGGGAGACCAAGATCGCAGCCACCGGTCCCCCTCCGTAGGCGCCCTCCTCTTCGCCACTGCCACCGACTCGGCCGCGGTGGTGGCGGCCCCCATCTCCGAAGGCAGCACGGGAAGATCTGTGGTGGACGCTTTGGGCGCTCACTGGGCGTGGGCGCGAGATGTGCCATTCGTGGCGGCGATGCTGGAGCTTGGACGCTGGTGCATGCGGGTTGCACTCACCTGCCTCGTGCGGGAGTGGTGAGAGTGCTAGCGGCCGAGCTGGATAAGTGGCCGACGTGGACAGGCCAGATCCGTGCGTCCACGGGCATCCTGGCATGCGGTGGTTGGTGCTTGGTCCGCAGGGAGTTCTGCTGTGGTTGCATGGTTCCTGGTGGCTGCATCCCGCGATGGATCTGGCCTGCGCACCTGGATCCATGTGTGCGGCCAGCTACAGGCGCCGGCGCAGGGCTAGTGGCTCATGGGTCTCGCTGCGTGCGGCTGGGGCTGGTGCTAGTGCTCGCCGACCAAGCTCCAGGTGCAACGCCACTTCGATCTGGCGTCTCTGGGCGCGATGGTGGTTGCTGCTCAGCAGCGAGGTGGCGGCTCGCTGTTGGAAGCTTGGCTGTGTTCTGTAGCAGGGGATGGGTGTGTGGAGGAGGGGTGGTGGGCGGTGGAGGTGCTGCAATAACAAGGTTCGATCCCCCCGCCTTCGGTCTGCACGGAAGCTGCTTCGGATCTGGCCTCCGGCAGGCGTGCTTGATGTATGGCTGCAGGCCGGAACCATGGTGGTTCTTGGCCTCAGGCAGGGCCCCTCTGCTCCTTGTTGGCATGGTGCTTGGCGGGGCACGGTGGCTCGCGTTGCGTCCGGTGGCTCTGCGTCCGGCCGGCCATTGGTGGATCTGGCGTCTAGTGTTGAGTTTGACTATCGGTGGTCTCCATGAGGTGCGGCTGGCTGCGGCGGTTCGTCGTGCTTCTTCATGGATGGAGGGTTCAATGGCGGTGGTGGTCGGCTGCCGTATTGCTATAGGGATGTGCTCAAAGTCCGGGTGAAAACCTTGCATTGGCTCTGTTGATGCCGGCGGCAGCGACGTCTATGGACGTTGTTTTCCTCGTAGGAGGTGCCGTCGTGGAGCTACAACACCTACAATTCTTTGTTTGTGGTATCCGGGTAAAACCCCAAGATCGGGCTTGCCAGATCGGATGACGGTGTTGTGTGCTCGACAACACTACCTCCTTGGAGGCGTCATCTTGGAAAGCCAATCAACAGCTTCTATTTCTGTGTATGGTTGTGGGTGGTGTGATTGGTGGTGGTGGTGCGGCTAGCTTGGGGCCGACGATAGTGTGTGTTTCCTCTTCATGTGTTTCTCTTCGGCTGCCCTTCGCGTGGTCTCTGTCCTGTTGATGTGCATATTCAAGACCCATCCTTTGTTGCCGTGGTGTTCAGGCGAGATTCGGGATCTTTGTGTTGTCCTGGTTCACCTTTGCTCAATGATGATGCAATGACCTCCCCAACCTGCTAATCGTTTCGACCGCCCGTGGCGGATCCACTACAGCAATCAGGCACTTTGTCGTCAGGCATGGCTGACTGCAAAGGCATGCCAGGCGGAGGCAAAGGCCTTTGCCGTCAGCCAGCAGACGGCAATAGGTCCGACTGAATAGGCTACAGTAAAGGCCCCTTTGTCGTCTGCTGGCGGACGGCAAAGATGCAAAGGCCTTTGCCATCTGTTGGCAGATGGCAAATATCCTGGATGGCACACGTGGCAGTTCAGGTCCATTAAGTGGTTAACGGCATGCTTTGCCATGAACTCGCAAACGGCAAAGGCCTTTGCATCTTTGACGTCAGCCAGCAGATGACAAAGATGCAAAGGCCTTTGCCGTCTGCTGGCTAACGGCAAATCTGCCAAATAGGCCAGCCAAGTACACCACAGGTTGCACGGGTAGCTACCACGTGGCTGCTTTGCCGTCTGCTAGCTGGCGGCAAAGACCAGCAGATGGCAAAGTGGCTATATAGCCCTTGCTTTTTCTGATTTTTCTGAAGTTCATTCAATTTGACACAATTTCACATATATATACACACATTTCAAAATAATTTCAACAAGCATACCAACAATAAGTTTCCAATAACATATGCAAGTTTCCAACAACATGTACATATACAAGTTTCCAACAACATACAATGGTTTCCAACAATATTTCCATACATACATATCCAACAACTTTCCAACAAGTTCTCATATACAAAAAGGAAGCACATGTAGAATAGTACACTCCATTAATGCAAGCTTCCTCATCTCAAGCAAATCTGCAAATTAGGAAAGATGAAAGTTAGAAGAAGAAGAAGACTAGCTAGAAGAAAAAGAAGAAGAATTTATCTTCTCTTTCTTTTTCTCCTCTCCTCTTCTTTATCTTCTTCCTCTTCTAACTAAGGTAGGAAAAAATGCCATTTTTAGCTAACGTAGGTAAATATGCTAAGTGTGTAGGTCATTTAGAGCTAAGCTAGGTAAATAGGTCATTTTGGATTGAACCTAGGTAGTTATGCCATTTTTGAGCTAACTAAGCATATTTATTCATTTTGGAGGACAAAATGGTAAGTGTGGGTCATTTTAGAGCTATCCTAGTTAAAATCGGTCATTTTGAAGCTAGGTAAGGTTATTTTGTCATTTTGGAGGAAAATAAATGAGGTAAGCTAAGTATAGATCATTTTGGAGCTAAACCATGATTATTATGCCATTTTTTACCTATGTAAGCTAATTATGTCATAAATGAACTAGCTAATCTAAGTATAGATCATTATTTAGCTATCCTAGGTAGTAATGGCATTTTTCAGCTAACTAAGCATATTAAGTCATTTAGGAGGAAAAAAGGCTAAGTATAGGTCATTTTATAGCTATCCTAGGTAAAGTATGTCAGTTCGGAGCTAAGTAAGGTTATTATGTCATTTTCGAGGAAAATAGGCTAAGTGTAGGTCATTTTGGAGCTAAACCAAGGTTATTATGCCATTTTTTACCTAAGTGAGCTAATAATGTCATAAATGAAGTAGCTAAGCTAATTATTGATCATTACTAAGTTATCCTAGGTAGTTATGCCATTTTTTTACCTAAGTGAGCTAATTATGTCATAAATGAACTAGCTAAGCTAGCTATAGATCATTATTTAGCTACCCTAGGTAGTTATGCCTTTTTCTAGCTAACAAAGCATATCAAGTCATTTTGAAGGAAAAAAATGCTAAGTATAGGTCATTTTATAGCTATCCTAGGTAGAATTTGTCATTTTGGAGCTAAGTAAGGTTATTATGTCATTTTCGAGGAAAATAAGCTAAGTATAGGTCATTTTGGAGCTAAGTAGGTCATTTCTTAATCTAAGTATGCATTTGTTAACCAAAACACTTGGGAAAACTTACTATCATCACGGAGGTGAAGGACCGGTCGGGTTTGCGCCAGTGCCAGACGGAGAAGGACCGGTCGGGGTTTGCTACCTCTTGAGCACTGCGTTGGTTTTCCCTTGAAGAGGAAAGGGTGACACAACAAAGTAGCGTAAGTATTTCCCTCAGTTTTTGAGAACCTAGGTGTCAATCCAGTAGGAGGCTCCTCAAAAGTCCCACGCACCTACACAAACAAACAAGAACCTCGCAACCAACGCGATAAAGGGGTTGTCAATCCCTTCGCGGTAACTTGTGAAAGTGAGATCTGATAGAGATAATAAGATAAGATAAATACTTTTGGTATTTTTATGATATAGATTGGAAAATAAAAGATGCAAATAAAAGTAGATGAAAAACTTATATGATAAAAGATAGACCCGGAGGCCATAGGTTTCACTAGTGGCTTCTCTCAAGATAGCATAAGTATTACGGTGGGTGAACAAAATTACTATCGAGCAATTGATAGAAAAGTGCATAGTTATGAGATTATCTAGGCATGGTCATGTATATAGGCATCACGTCCGTGACAAGTAGACCGACTCCTGCCTGCATCTACTACTATTACTCCACACATCGACCGACTCCTGCCTGCATCTAGAGTATTAAGTTCATGAAGAACATAGTAACACATTAAGAAAGATGACATGATGTAGAGGGATAAACTCATGCAATATGATATAAACCCCATCTTTATATCCTCGATGGCAACAATACAATACAATACGTGCCTTGCTGCCCCTGCTGTCACTGGGAAAGGACACCGCAAGATTGAACCCAAAGCTAAGCACTTCTCCCATTGCAAGAAAGATCAATCTACACTACAAGAAACCTGTTAATACGTGACGGATTTCTAGTGACGTTCTCAGATATCGTCATCGATGATGACAGTTTCTCTTATCCGTCATGGAAAGCGTCATGGATCAGCAGGATGTGACCGCACCCCCTTGCTAGTGCTTAGTCTTCTCTTTTTTTATACATCATTCGGACCGTCACCGATGGTTGCTGCTGATGTGTCCCATGTGACTCTTTATTTGTCCCACCTGTCAGTTGGTGTAGCCAATGATTTATATTAAAACTAAAAGAGAATGCGCGAACTTTCCAGAGAGCGCGCGGACATGTAAAATTTTAAGTCGCCCACGCGGGCTGGTGGCAATTTTTTTGACCCAGACTACTTAAGCCCACGATCCACAACCATCTAACCCTAATCCCCTTTCTCTCCTCCGTTCCCTCCGCCGCCACAACTGCCCGCGCCAGATTTTGGCGATTGCAGCGGCTATCGCCGGCGCGGAGCACCCCACTGAGCTCGCCTCGCTCGGGTCCATCATCCCCTCCGCAAGATTTCCCCCTCCCGGCTTCTACCGCTCGCCGAAAATCCAGTCCCGTGCTAGGGTTTTCTACTCCGGCACACCCTTCATCGTCGGCGCATCTCCGGCAGCCTCTGGCAGCTCTTATTCATCGTCTACGTCGCCCGCAGTTGTTGGTCCACTTCGAGCAGGGCGGCGCGGAGGATCTCCTCCCGCGGGTTCCATCGACGTGGAGCACCCTGCAGTTGCCGGTTCGGGATGAGGGCGGGCACCGCGAGCCTTGTCCTGCTCGACGACGATGCCGGCGAACGCCGTGCTCCTCCTGGTCGACCTGTAAGGAGGAGCGCCAGTACAGCATCAGCACGCCCTGCGGCTGAACCCCCCTTCTCCACCCATCCAGTGGCGTACAGGATGTCAGCAAGTCCAGCACCCCCTTAGCCCTGCGGCCCTGCCTCCTGTCCTCTAGCTCCAACGGTTTTTATTTACCGTTAAGGTACATGAATCACTCGTGGAAATATTCTGATATTTATGTACATTGACTTGGTTCTGGGCAGGAGGAGTTAGTGCAGAATCAATATCAGAACCATCAGAAGTTCAGGATTGGACGTGGTGTTATTTTGTTCCAATTTCTGACAGAGCCATATATGTACGTATATCTATGTTATATGCAGTATGCTGGTACATATATCTATGTTATATGCAGTATGCTGGTATATTCAAATCATTGTTCCAATCCATATATACCACATTAGAAATGTATTACAGGCATCGACAGTATTGCATCTCAATGCAAGCACAATGGCTCTCCCTTTGTTAGCTTGACAAACTGCACTTTTCAGTATCTCTGCTGCTTAGAGCTCTAAGAAGCTTGATTTTTGTGTAAAAAATTAATTCTTTGTGGTTTTATCCAAAATTTACACCTCTTCAAAAGCTTAGCATATATAAGAATAGGAGTTTTATGTTACTTCCATGTTTACATCATGAATGCCACGGTTTTGAACATTTTCAGTTGTATTTGGTAGTGCGAGGTTAGTTGTCCTCCTATAAAGCTAACAAGCTGTTTATTGTGGACGTACTCTTTCTGGTGAACATTAGGTGAAAAATGACCAAGCAAGAACATATCCATGAATTGAGTTACTTATTCCATGTATTCGGGCCTATTTTTTTATCTTTTTTAGAACAAGGCAGTGCATTCATGTATCAGCTACATGGCAAAATGTTGTGCTATCGTTTCTGGATAAATGGTGCTTAGGTGGTATATAGTCAGTTCCCTTCACTCTCCCTCTCCCAGTTTTACAGTCTTTCCCCATCTTTTTATTTCGAATTGAGACATTTATGTCAGTTTTCTGTTCATTTGCTACATAACAGTCGAAGGTAGGAGTCGAAGATAGGAGTTTGTGGCTCTGTGATTGTAGTTGTATATGATGGTTTGCACCATGTGTTTTCTTAAACTGCAGAAACTCTCTTACAAAAATTGTGTATACAGGAGCGGCACAACTCAACTAAATAGTTCATTTAGATGCCTAGTAGAGAGATAATAGGGTCCCAACTGCAATACAATATAGTCTGAGTTGTTTTTAAGATAACTTGGACACTAGTTGGCAGGTTATGATAACCGTCGCTTAGAGGCTGATTGTTTACTAATAGTTATTGCTCATTCAGAAGGGGAGCATGACTCCACCACTGGACATGCACCTTTCCGTCGTTGAAATTAGACGCTCGACATTCTTGTATTTTTCATGTATGTTGTAGTGGAGTCAAATATGGCCTCTTTTGTTAGGAAATTATATCTTCAGATATTTTGGGTACATTCCTTGAATTTTTGCATCCCAATCTCTCAGTAATACTCCTTCATTATGTTTCTAAATGTATTTTGTTTGTTCTAGAATAAATCATATACTGCATTTTGCATCATTTAAATGCGCTAGTTCTGATCATATCTCCACTTTGTCCTATATGTTTTGCGAAATGGAGTAATTAACTTGAATTGTTAATGCGATTCACATCTTTGGCATGTACAGTTCATATAGCTAATGCCTCCCTACAAATGACTTTGACCCCGCTACAACTGTTCAAAGTTTACATGCATATTGTTTCTGTTGGGTTCACTTCATATAGGAGCAAAATCCGAGAAGTTGTTGCGTTTAGGTTTATGTGAGTTCTTGGTATGGCTCCACTTCGACGCTGTTTAGTTGTAATATCACGCCTTTGAACGACTTTTTCATAATACTTCTATTGTTACGCAACCTTAGCTGGGCTGCATTTCTTATCTGAGTTGTAGTGGAACTTTTTATTGATCTATGTATGTTCATCATTACTTTTTGTTGTCGCTGGTTGTTTCTTTTCACATGTTCGATTAAATTTGTTGCACTAGTTTGCATCCTGGGAGTTAAAAATATCGTGATAATGTGTAAGCTACTTCTAGTTTTACCTACTGGCTATTATATTTTATAATGTGACGTAATTTTCATAATGTGGCAGATATTGGTTTATGGGACCAGTTTCAACCACAACGACATGCGTTTTGATGACTTAGGTTTGCAGCCAGAAACATGGGATCACCCATAGTTGATGTTTGACGAGAGTTGGCCTTGCTGATTTGGGCGGTACTGGCTGGAGAGTAGCATAGTGTTCTTTGAGACGTGCTTGTAAAATTAGTGTTTTCTGGGTCTTCTTTTTGCTCATGTACTTATATATTTTTGGTGTATATTTGTAATTTTGTTTTTTAGTGAAATGAGCATATATTTTTCGCCAAACTCTTAATAGCTTGAAATTTCCATGGACCAAGAGAAATGATTGATGGGCTGATGTCTTTGGACTGAAATTCGTGGGCCTTACCCAAAATTGTTATGGGATGTCCCTTTTGGACACTGAGCTGAAATATAGTAGGCCAAAATTTAGATGGGCTGATTACTATATGGGCTGCCATGTCATATCCATGTCAGATGATGATGTGGCAGGCAAATTGACGCTGTTATGAGTATGTCAGTTATGTGCCATCCATGACAGTAAAGAACCGTCATGGTTCATGACGGTTTTGGATGATCCGTCATGGAGTGTGCAGTGGTTAAATTATGACGCGATATACATGACGGATTTTAAATCCGTCACATATGCCCTTTCACGACAGTTTTGCACATGCCTGTGACGGACTTAATCCGTCATGGATTAACAGAATTCTTGTAGTGCTAGTAGGCCAAACCAAACTGATAATTCGAAGAGACTTGCTAAGATAACCAATCACACATAAAAGAATTCAGGGAAGATTCAATTATTTCTCATAGATAAACTTGACCATAAACCCACAATTCATCGGATCTCGACAAACACACCGCAAAAAGAGTTACATCGAATAGATCTCCAAGAAGATCAAGGAGAACTTTGTATTGAGATTCAAAGAGAGAGAAGAAGCCATCTAGCTAATAACTATGGACCCGAAGGTTTGTGGTAAACTACTCACAACTCATCGGAGAGGCCTTGGAGATGATGTAGGCCCTCCATGGTCGATTCCCCCTCCGGCGGAGCGCCGGCGAAGGCTCCAAGATGGGATCTCGCGGATACAGAAGGTTGCAGTGGTAAAAATAGTTTTTCGTGGTGCTCCTGGATGTTTTCGGGGTACGTAGATATATATAGGTGAAGGAGGTAGGTCAGGGGAGCCACGAGGGGCCCACGAGGGTGGCGGGCGCGCCCACCCCCCTAGGGCGCGTCGGACACCCTCGTGGCCGCCTAGGTTACTTCTTGACATCCACTCCAAGTCTCCTGGATTGCGTTTGTTCCAAAAAGATTGCTCCCGAAGGTTTCATTCCGTTTGGACTCCGTTTGATATTCATTTCCTTCGAAACACTGAAATAGGCAAAAAAACAGCTATTCGGGCTGGGCCTCCGGTTAGTAGGTTAGTCCCAAAATAATATAGAAGTGTAGAGTAAAGCCCATAAACATCCAAAACGGGTAATATAATAGCATGCAACAATAAAAAACTATAGATACGTTGGAGTCGTATCAAGCATCCCCAAGCTTAATTCCTGCTCGTCCTCGAGTAGGTAAATGATAAAAACAGAATTTTTGATGTGGAATGCTACCTAGCATAATTCTCAATGTAATATTATTTATTGTGGCATGATTGTTCAGATCCAAATGATTCAAGATAAAATCTTATAAAACATAAAAATAGTAATACTTCAAGCATACTAATAAATAGTCATGTCTTATCAAAATAGCATAGCCAAAGAAAGCTTATCCCTACAAAATCATATAGTTAGGCCATGCTTCATTTTCATCACACAAAATACTCCCATCATGCACAACCCCAGTTTGAGCCAGGCAATTGGTTCATACTTTTTAACGCGCTTCAGCTTTTTCAACTCTTACGCAATACATGAGCGCAAGCCATGGACATAGCACTATATGTGGTATATGGTGGTGGTTGTGAAGACAAAAAGGGAGAAGATAGTCTCACATCAACTAGGCGTATCAACGGGCTATGGAGATGCCCATTAATAGATATCAATGCGAGTGAGTAGGGATTGCCATGCAACGGATGCACTAGAGCTATAAGTATATGAAAGCTCAACAAAAAAAACTAAGTGGGCGTGCATCCAACTTGCTCGCTCACGAAGACCTAGGGCATTTTGAGGAAGCCCATCATTGGAATATACAAGCGAAGTTCTATAATGAAAAATTCCCACTAGTATATGAAAGTGACAACATAGGAGACTCTGTATCATGAAGATCATGGTGCTACTTTGAAGCACAAGTGTTGAAAAGAGATAGTAGCATTGTCCCTTCTCTCTTTTCTCTCATTTGTTTATTTGGTGGGCTTCTTTGGCCTCTGTTTTTTATATGGGCTTCTTTGGCCTCTTTTATTTTTTGTAAAGTCCGAAGTCTCATCCCGACTTGTGGGGGAATCATAGTCTTCATCATCCTTTCCTCACTTGGGACAATGCTTTAATAATGAAGATCATCACACTTTTATTGATTTACAACTCAATACTTAGAACAAAATATGACTCTATGTGAGTGCCTCTACCGGGATATGCAATGAATCAAGAGTGACATGTATGAAAAAATTATGGAGGTGGCCTTGCCACAAATACGATGTCAACTACATGATCATGCAAAGAGCAATATGACAATGATGGAGCATGTCATAATAAACGGAACGGTGGAAAGTTACATGGAAATATATCTCAGAATGGCTATGGAAATGCCATAATAGGTAGGTATGGTGGCTGTTTTGAGGAAGGTAAATAATGGGTGCATGATACCGGCGAAGATTGCGCGGCATAATAAAGGCTAGCAAAGTGGAGGGGTGAGTGTGCGTATATCCATGAACTCACATTAGTCATAAAGAACTCATATACTTATTGCAAAAGTCTACTTGCCCTCGAAGCAAAGTACTACTATGCATGCTCCTAGGGGAAGGGTTGGTAGGAGTTAACCATCGCGTGATCCCGACCTCCACTCATAAGGAAGATAATTAAAAGAGCACCCCATGCAACAAATTTGTCACACAACTTTTACCATACGTGCATGTTATGGGACTTGCCAACTTCAACACAAGTATTTCTCAATTTCATAATTACCCAACTAGCATGACTCTAACATTACCACCTTTATATCTCAAAACAGTTATCAAGCATCAAATTGATCATAGTGTTTAATGCACTTTCTATGATAGTTTTTATTATACCCAACTTGGATGCTCATCATTCTAGGACCAAATTTATAACCATAGCAAATACCATGCTGTTCTAAAAGACTCTCAAAATAATATAAGTGAAGCATGAGAGATCAATAATTTCTTCAAAATAAAGCCACCGCCGTGCTCTAAAAAATATAAGTGAAGCACATAGAGCAAAACTATCTAGCTCAAAAGATATAAGTGAAGCACATAGAGTATTATAATAAATTCCAAATCAAGTGGGTCTCTCCCAAAAGGTGTGTACATAAAGGATGATTGTGGTAAACTAAAAAGCAAAGACTCATATCATACAAGACGCTCCAAGCAAAACACATATCATGTGGCGAATAAAAATATAGCTCCAAGTAAAGTTACCGATAGACAAAGACGAAAGAGGGGATGCCTTCCGGGGCATCCCCAAGCTTAGGCTTTTGGTTGTCCTTGATTATCTTGGGGTGCCATGGGCATCCCCAAGCTTAGGCTGTTGCCACTCCTTATTCCATAGTCCATCAAATCTTTACCCAAAATTTGAAAACTTCACAACACAAAACTCAACAGGAAATCTCATAAGCTCCGTCAGTGCAAGAAAGAAAAACCACCACATAAGGTACTCTAATGAACTCATTCTTTATTTATATTGGTATTAAACCTACTGTATTAGAACTTCGCTATGGTTCATACCCCCCGATACTAGCCATAGATGCATCAAAATAAGCAAACAACACACGAAAAACAGAATCTGTCAAAAACAGAACAGTCTGTATAAATCTGCAACTTTCGAATACTTATGGAACTCTAAAACTCCTACCAAAATAGGACGTCCTGGGTAATTTGTCTATTGATCTACAGCAAAAGAATCAACGCAAAATCATGATTCTGTGATTTACTAAAATTATTCTCGTGCACGAAAAAGCTTCTGTTTTTCAGCAGAATCAAATTAACTATGACCATAGGTTATCCTATAGGTTCTACTTGGCACAAACACTAATTAAAACATAAAACCACATCTAAACAGAAGCTAGATGAAAGTTTTATTACGAAACCGAAGCAAAAAGTAAGAAACAAAAATAAAATTGGGTTGCCTCCCAACAAGCGCTATCGTTCAACGCCCCTAGCTAGGCATAAAAGCGAGGATAGATCTACGTATTGCCATCTTTGGTATTCAATTCATAAGTGGAACGCATAATAGATTCATAAGGTAATTTGACTTTCTTTCTAGGGAAGTGTTCCATGCCTTTCCTTAATGGAAATTGGAATCTAATATTCCCTTCCTTCATATCAATAATTGCACCAATCGTTCTAAGGAAAGGTCTACCAAGAATAATAGGACATTAAAGATTGCAATCTATATCAAGAACGATAAAATCTAAGCGCACATAATTCCTATTTGCAATAATAAGAACATCATTGATCGTTCCCATAGGTTTCTTAATGGTAGAATCCGCAAGGTCCAAGTTTAAAGAGCAATCATCAAATTCATGGAAACCTAGCACATCACATAAAGTTTTCAGAATCATGGAGCACTAGCACCCAAATCACACAAAGCATAGCATTCATGATCTTTAATTTTAATTTTTATAGTAGGTTTCCGCTCATCGTAAAGTTTTCTAGGTATAAAAACTTCCAAATTAAGTTTTTCCTCATAAGATTGCATCAAAGCATCAACGATATGTTTGGTAAAAGCTTTATTTTGACTATAAGCATGAGGAGAATTCAACACAGATTGCAACAAGGAAATACAATCTATTAAAGAACAATTATCATAATTAAATTCCTTGAAATCCATAATAGTGGGTTAAGGCTATTTA
Organism: Triticum timopheevii; assembly: GCA_963921465.1. Classification (NCBI taxonomy): domain Eukaryota; kingdom Viridiplantae; phylum Streptophyta; class Magnoliopsida; order Poales; family Poaceae; genus Triticum; species Triticum timopheevii. The sequence goes on from OY997266.1 coordinate 559,019,918, forward strand.
AAGTTTTGACCTCTCCAATCTCATTTTTACCAAATTTAGCATCAAGATCTAAAAACTCCGAATCATTGGGACGCCTTTTAACTAAAGTTGACTCATCTCAAGTCCCATCATTATCAAGATCCATATTGCAAAACAAAGACTTAATAGGAGACACATCAATTACTTTTAGATCTTCATCATTATTTTCCCCTAACCCTTCTGGTTTGGCAGCCATCTTATTAACTAAGGTGGCTTGCTTATCAGAAATTTGGGCAATAGATTTTTCAAGACGAGCAGTCTGAGAATTCAAACCATAAAACTCTTTAGACATATCATCAAGCTCTTTATTCATGTATTCCATAAAGCTTTTTTGTTCTTTAAGCTCTTTTCTAAAGAAACTATTGTGCACAAACTGTAAAGTCATAAAGCTTCTAATGTTTAATTCAAAATCTTCCAATCTTTTAAGATGGAGATCAACGTTCTTAGGCAAAGCCATAAGGGCAAATAGGCACACGAGAGGCAAGCAAAAAAGAGAGGCGAACGGGAAAGAGAGGGCGAATAAATCGGCAAGGGTGAAGTGGGGACAGGAAAATAAGAGGCAAATCGAAAATAATGTAATGCGAGGGAGATGAGTTTGTGATGGGTACTTGGTATGTATTGACTTGAGCAAAGACCTCCCCGGCAACGGCGCCAGAAATCCTTCTTGCTACCTCTTGAGCACTGCATTGGTTTTACCTTGAAGATGAAAGGGTGATGCAGCAAAGTAGCGTAAGTATTTCCCTCAATTTTTGAGAACCTTGGTATCAATCAAGTAGGATGCTCCTCAAAAGTCCCATGCACCTACACAAACAAACAAGAACCTCGCAACCAACGCGATAAAGGGGTTGGCAATCCCTTCACAGTAACTTGCAAAAGTGAGATCTGATAGAGATAATAAGATAAGATAAATATTTTTGGTATTTTTATAATATAGATTGTAAAATAAAAGATGCAAATAAAAGTAGATGGAAAACTTATATGATAAAAGATAGACCCGGGGGCCATAGGTTTCACTAGTGGCTTCTCTCAAGCTAGCATAAGTATTACGGTGGGTGAACAAATTACTGTCGAGTAATTGATAGAGAAGTGCATAGTTATGAGATTATCTAGGCATGATCATGTATATAGGCATCACGTCCGTGACAAGTAGACCGACTCCTTCCTGCATATACTACTATTACTCCACACATCAACCGACTCCTACCTGCATCTAGAGTATTAAGTTCATGAAGAACAGAGTAACGCATTAAGAAAGATGACATGATGTAGAGGGATAAACGCATGCAATATGATATAAACCCCATCTTTTTATCCTTGATGGCAACAATACAATACGTGCCTTGCTGCCCCTGCTGTCACTGGGAAAGGACACCGCAAGATTGAACCCAAAACTAAGCACTTCTCCCATTGCAAGAAAGATCAATCTAGTAGGCCAAACCAAACTGTTAATTCGAAGAGACTTGCTAAGATAACCAATCACACATAAAAGAATTCAGAGAAGATTCAATTATTTCTCATAGATAAACTTGATCATAAACCCACAAATCATCGGATCTCGACAAACACACCGCAAAAAGAGTTACATCGAATAGATCTCCAAGAAGATCAAGGAGAACTTTGTATTGAGATTCAAAGAGAGAGAGAATAAGCCATCTAGCTAATAACTATGGACCCGAAGGTGTGTGGTAAACTACTCACAACTCATCGGAGAGGCCTTGGAGATGATGTAGAGCCCCTCCATGGTCGATTCCCCCTCTGGCGGAGCGCCGGCGAAGGCTCCAAGATGGGATCTCGTGGATACAGAAGGTTGCGGCGGTGGAAATAGTTTTTCGTGGTGCTCCTGGATGTTTTAGGGGTACGTAGATATATATAGGCGAAGGAGGTAGGTCAGGGGAGCCACGAGGGCCCCACGAGGGTGGGGGCGCGCTGGGCACCCTCGTGGCCGCCTCAGTTACTTCTTGATGTCCACTCCAAGTCTCCTGGATTGCGTTTGTTCCAAAAAGATTGCTCCCGAAGGTTTCATTCCGTTTGGACTCCGTTTGATATTCCTTTCCTTCGAAACACTGAAATAGACAAAAAAAATAGCAATTCGGACTGGGCCTCCCGGTTAGTAGGTTAGTCCCAAAAATGATATAAAAGTGTAGAGTAAAGCCCATAAACATCCAAAACGGGTAATATAATAGCATGGAACAATCAAAATTATAGATACGTTGGAGACGTATCAGGGTTGCGCCACCATGAGACGGGGAAGGATCGGCTGATGCTTGTCGGGAGGCATGCTGCACCAAAGATCATTTGCAATGTTTAGTTAGCATGATGCAACTGAAATGTGAATACTAGTAACTAATGACCATTCAAATGAAACTCATCATGTCCGCTATACCAATCTAGGGCATTGGCAGAGGGGTCTGGACGGTTTTCTCGCACACAAACTGCACATTTTGTTTTCACAAGTCAGTCATATTAGTTAGTAATGAAACGAACATTACGTGCATGATTTGGCTAGTATGCAGGAGAAACTCACCACGAGGAGCTCGTATAGGGCTCGGTGATCCGCGTCGTTTCGGTTCCTCTCCGCCTCCAACAGATTAGTCGTCCTCTCCTCCAACTGCCTCTTCCTCTGCGCCGCCTGCCTGTTTGCCTCCGCCAGAAGCTCCTGGGCCCTAGCCTTGATGGCGATCTCCATTGGCTGTGGTCGAGGCCTCTTCTTAGGAAGAGACCTCGTCTGGTGCTTCTTCATCTCCGGGAGACTTCTAGGACAACGTATCAGTCCATCCCCAATGGCTACCGAGCCATGTTTCCTCCCGTCACCAGATAGCATCACGAGCTCAGGATCAAAAGGACTTTGGCTCAGGTTGAAGTCCTCCCCTTTCATCACCTTCCCAAAGTCTCTGTACCTCATGAGCTTGTTGTGGGAGGAGATGTTGGTGAAGCTCTTTGGATGATCGAGGTCATCCTCCGAGAATGCCTTGGCCTTCTTGAACGAGGCACTATGGGCCATGGCATAGAGGTCGTACAGCAGTGTGCTACGTCTTGAGCTTGCATTGGTTTTTCTTGAAGAGGAAAGGGTGATGCAGCAATAGTAGCATAAGTATTTCCCTCAGTTTTTGAGAACCAAGGTATCAATCCAGTAGGAGGCTCCTCAAAAGTCCCATGCATACACAAACAAACAAAGAACTCGCAACCAACGCAATAAAGGGGTTGTTAATCCCTTCCACGGCCACTTGCGGAAGTGAGATCTGATAGAGATAATATGATAAATATATTTCTGATATTTTATAATATAGATGCAAAAAGTAAAGATGCAAATAAAAGTAGATTGGAAGAAAATATGATAAGAGATAGACCCGGGGGCCATAGGTTTCACTAGAGGCTTCTCTCAAGATAGCATAAGTATTACGGTGGGTGGACAAATTACTGTCGAGCAATTGATAGAAATGCAAATAATTATGAGATTATCTAGGCATGATCATGTATATAGGCATCACGTCCGCAACAAGTAGACCGACTCCTGTCTGCATCTACTACTATTACTCCACACATTGACCGACTCCTGCCTGCATCTGAGTATTAAGTTCATAAGAACAGAGTAACGCAATAAGAAAGATGACATGATGTAGAGGGATAAACTCAAGCAATATGATATAAACCCCATCTTTTTATCCTCGATGGCAACAATACAATACGTGCCTTGCTGCCCCTGCTGTCACTGGGAAAGGACACCGCAAGATTGAACCCAAAGCTAAGCACTTCTCCCATGGCAAGAAAGATCAATCTAGTAGGCCAAATCAAACGATAATTCGACGAGACTTGCAAAGATAACTCAATCATACATAAAAGAATTCAGAGGAGATTCAAATATTTCTCATAGATAAACTTGATCATAAACCCACAATTCATCGGATCTCGACAAACACACCGCAAAAAGAGTTTACATCGAATAGATCTCCACAAGAGAGGGGGAGAACATTGTATTGAGATCCACAAAGAGAGGAGAAGCCATCTAGCTAATAACTATGGACCCGTAGGTCTGTGGTAAACTACTCACAACTCATCGGAGGGGCTATGATGTTGATGTAGAAGCCCTCCGTGGTTGATTCCCCCTCCGGTGAAGCGCCGGCGCAGGCTCCAAGATGGGATCTCGCGGATACAGAAGGTTACGCCGGTGGAAATTGTGTTTCGTTGGCTCCATGGATGTTTTCGGGGTACGTAGGCTTATATAGGAGGAAGATGTACGTCGGTGGCCGCCCGAGGGGCCCATGAGATAGGGGCGCGCCCTATAGGGGGCCGCCCTCCTATCTCGTGGCTGCCTCGGCTGCTTCTTGACTTGCACTCCAAGTCCCCTGGATCACGTTCGTTTCAAAAATCACGCTCCCGAAGGTTTCATTCCGTTTGGACTCCGTTTGATATTCCTTTTCTTCGAAATACTGAAATAGGCAAAAAAAACAGCAATAAGGGCTGGGCCTCCGGTTAGTAGGTTAGTCCCAAAAATGATATAAATGTGTAAAAAAAAGCAAATAAACATCCAAAAGGGGTAATATAATAGCATGGAACAATCAAAAATTATAGATACGTTGGAGACGTATCAAGCATCCCCAAGCTTAATTCCTACTCGTCCTCGAGTAGGTAAATGATAAAAAAGAAATTTTTGATGTGGTATGCTACCTAGCATAGTTCTCAATGTAATTTTCTTTATTGTGGCATGAATGTTCAGATCCAAATGATTCAAAATAAAAGTTCATATTGATAAAAGAAATAGTAACACTTCAAGCATACTAATCAACGTAATCATGTCTTCTCAAAATAACATGGCAAAAGAAAGTTCATCCCTACAAAATCATATAGTTAGGCTATGCTTCATTTTCGTTACACAAAGATGTTCCCAACTTCTATACCCCCGATGAAAAGCCAAGCAATTGTTTCATACTTAAATAATCTCAAACTTTTTCAACCTTCACGCAATACATGAGCGTGAACCATGGATATAGCACTATGGGTGGAATAAATATGATGATGGGGATTGTGTGGTGAAGATAAAAAAGGAGAAAGTCTCACATTGACGAGGATAATCAACGGGCTATGGAGATGCCCATCAATTCATGTCAACATGAGGAGTAGGGATTGCCATGCAACAGATGCACTAGAGCTATAAATTAATGCTCAACAAAAGAAAACTAGTGGGTGTGCATCCAACTTGCTTGCTCATGAAGACCTAGGGCATTTGAGGAAGCCCATCGTAGGAATATGCAAGCCAAGTTCTATAATGAAAAATTCCCACTAGTATGAAAAAGACAACTTATGAGACTCACTATATGAAAAACATGGTGCTACTTTGAAGCACAATATATGAGACTCACTACATAATGAACAATGTGCTACTTTGAAGCACAAGTGTGGAAAAAGAGATAGTAACATTGCCCTTTTTATTTATTTTCTTTTTTTCTTTTTTTCTTTTTTTCTCTTTTTTTCTTTTTCTTTTTTTTGGGGCTTTCTTTTTTTCTTTTGTCCTTTCTTCTTTTTTTTCTTTTTTTCTTTGGGCAATGCTCTAATAATGATGATCATCACACTTTCATTGATTACAACATATGAATTACAACTCGAAACTAGAACAGGATATGACTCTATATGAGTGCCTCCGGCGGTGTACCGGGATGTTGCAATGAATCAAGAGTGACATGTATGAAAAATAATGCATGGTGGCTTTGCCACAAATACGATGTCAACTACATGATTATGCGATGGCAATATGACAAAAGTAAAATATGTCATGATGATGATGAACGGAACGGTGGAAAGTTGCATGGCAATATATCCCGGAATGGCTATGGAAATGCCATAATAGGTAGGTATGGTGGCTGTTTTGAGGAAGATATAAGGAGATTTATGTGTGGTAGAGCGTATCGTATCACGGGGTTTGGATGCACCGGCGAAGTTTGCACCAACTCTCAAGGTGAGAAAGGGCAATGCACGGTACCGAAGAGGCTAGCAATGGCGGAGAGGTAAAAATGCGTATAATCCATGGACTCAACATTAGTCAAAAGAACTCATATACTTATTGCAAAAATTTAGAAGTCATCAAAAATCAAGTACTACGAGCATGCTCCTAGGGGGATAGATTGGTAGTAAAAGACCATCGCTCGTCCCCGACTGCCACTCATAAGGATGCACAAGCCAGGTACACTTCATGTTTCAAATTTGTTACACAACTTTAACCATACGTGCATGCTACGGGACTTGCTAACTTCAACACAAGCATTCTTTAAATTCATAATCACCCAACTAGCATTACTTTAATATCACTAGCTCCATATCTCAAAACAATTATCAAGTATCAAATTGATCATAGCATCCAATTCACTTCCTATGATAGTTTTTATTATATCCAACTTGGATGCGTACCATTTTAGGACCAATTTTATAACCATAGCAAATACCATGCTGTTCTAAAAGACTCTCAAAATACTATAAGTGAAGCATGAGATACTAGCAATTTCTACAAAAATAAGCCACCGCCGTGCTCTAAAAGATATAAGTGAAGCACTGGAGCAAAAACTTTTAAGCTCAAAAGATATAAGTGAAGCACAAAGAGTATTCTAACAAATTATAATCAAATAGGCTTCTTACAAAAGGTGTGTACAGCAAGGATGATTGTGGTAAAATAAAAATCAAAGACTAATATAATACACGACGCTCCAAGAAAAACACATATCATGTGGCAAATAAAAATATAGCTCCAAGTAAAGTTACCAATGAACGAAGACGAAAGAGGGGATGCCTTCCCGGGGAATCCCCAAGCTTAGGATTTTGGCTATCCTTGAATATCTTGGGGTGCCATAGGCATCCCCAAGCTTAGGCTCTTGCCACTCCTTATTCCACAGTCCATAAAAGCTTTACCCAAAACTTGAAAACTTCACAACACAAAACTCAACAGGAAATCTTATAAGCTCCGTTAGTGAAAGAAAACAAAACCACCACATAAGTTACTGTAATGAACTCATTATTTATTTGTTTTGGTGTTAAAACTACTGTATTCCAAATTCTCTATGGTTTATAAACTATTTTACTGGCCATAGATGCATCAAAATAAGCAAACAACACACGGAAAACAGAATCTGTCAAAAACAGAACAGTCTGTGGAAATCTGTAACTAAGGCAAACATCTGACCTCTAAAACTCCTACCAAAATAGGAAGTCCTGGAAAATTTGTCTATTCATCAGAAGCAAAAAGAATCAACGCAAAAGCTCGTTTCTGTGATTTAACAAAACTAAATTCGTGCGTGCAAAGTTTCTGTTTTTCAGCAGAATCAAATTAACTATCATCATAGGTTATCCTATAGGTTCTACTTGGCACAAATACTAATTAAAAGATAAAAACACATCTAAAAAGAAGGTATATGCAAGATTTATTACTAAACAGGAACAAAAACAAAAAACACAAAGAAAATTGGGTTGCCTCCCAACTAGCGCTATCGTTTAACGCCCCTAGCTAGGCATAATAGCGAAGATAGATCTAAGTAGTGTCATTTTTGGCACTAAGTTCATAAGTAGCCCGCATGATAGATTCATAAGGTAATTTGACTTTATTTCTTGGAAAGTGCTCCATGTCTTTCTTTAATGGAAATTGGAATCTAATATTCCCTTCCTTCATATCAATAATCGCGCCAATCGTTCTAAGGAAAGGTCTACCAAGAATAATAGGGCAAGAAAGATTGCAATCTATATCAAGAACGATAAAATCTACGGGCACCAAATTTCTATTTGCAACAATGAGAACATCGTTGATCCTTCCCATTGGCTTTTTAATGGTGGAATCCGCAAGGTGCAAATTTAAAGAGCAATCATCAAGATCATGGAAACCTAGAATATCACATAAAGTTTTTGGAATCGTGGAAACACTAGCACCTAAATCACACAAAGCAAAACATTCATGATCTTTAATTCTAATCTTTATAGTAGGTTCCCACTCATCATTAAGTTTTCTAGGTATAGAAACTTCCAAATTAAGTTTTTCATTATAAGATTGCATCAAGGCATCAACGATATGTTTGGTAAAAGCTTTATTTTGACTATAAGCATGAGGAGAATTAACAACGGATTGCAACAAGGAAATACAACCTTCTAAAAAACAATTATCATAATCAAATTCCTTGAAATCCGAGATAGTGGGTTCGATACTATTTAAAGTTGTGACCTCTCCAATCCCACTTTTACCAAATTTAGCATCAAGATCTAAAAACTCCGAATTCTTGGGACGCCTTCTAGGTAAAGTTGACTCATCATCAGTCCCATAATTATCAAGATTCATATTGCAAAAAATAGATCTAATAGGAGACGCATCAATAACTTTAAGATCCTCATCATTATTTTCATGGAAACTAGAAGAACACGCTTTTATAAAGCAATCTTTCTTTGCACGCAATCTAGTGGTTCTTTCCTTGCACTCATTGATGGAAATTCTCATTAATTTGAGAGACTCATTGATATCATGCTTAGGAGAAGAAGATCTAAGTTTAAGAGAATCAACATCAAGTGAAAGTCTATCAACGTTCCTAGCCAAATCATCAACTTTAAGCAATTTTTCTTCAAGCAAAGCATTAAAGTTATTTTGAGAAATCATAATTTTTTTCACACTATTCTCAAAATCAGAGGGAATCTTATTAAAATTACCATAAGAATTATTGTAGGAATTTCCATAATTATTAGAGGAATTACTAGGGAACGGTTTAGCATTAAAATTTCCTCTATAAGAATTGTTTCCAAAACTATTCCTACCAACAAAATTCACATCCATAGATTCATTATATTATTCTCAATCAAAGTAGACAAAGGCATATCATTGGTATCAAGAGGAGTATTTTTAGTAGCAAATAATTTCATAAGTTCATCCATCTTTCCACTCAAAACATTGATTTCTTCTATATCATGCACTTTTTTACTAGAAGATCTTTCAGTGTCCCATTGAGAATAATTAGCCATAATATTATCAAGAAGTTTTGTACCATCTCCTAATGTGATTTCCATAAACGTGCCTCCCGCGGCCGAATCTAAGAGATTTCTAGAAGCAAAGTTCAAACCGGCATAAAATTTTTGTATGATCATCCATAAATTCAAACCATGAGTAGGGCAATTTGTTGGGTTCTACGGTAGGGTGCGTCGACTGCAAATTAAAATTTCCTAGGCGCAGAACAACCAAGAACATGCTACGGGAGATGGATCACAGTTCGTTGCCACTAGACGCGCAGTGCCGTGCAGCGGAAGTAGAGTTGAGGCGGTCAACATGGATCATCTCCTCCTCGTCCGATCTCCCTCGAACAGCGGTCGTTCGATCCCACGTACAAGTTCGCCGGAGCGGCGCAAGTGCACCGCCTCTAACGGTATCCACGCGTGCAGGAGGAACACCGTGCGGCGGACTGCTAAGTTCGATCACACAATCGGCGACGAGTGGAGGTGGCTATTCGCAACACATGCAAACCCTAGTCGCAGCTCCGAAGCGATCAACCGCATGAGTGTGCCGTACCTCCACTTTATAATGGCGTCCGTCTAGGGCTCAATACATGGGCCTCGCATGGACCCTAAAGCCCACAAGTCTACTCGGTCACGTTCCTAGTCCAGTTCGGATCACATCCGACCAGTGTCCTACGAACCGACCTTGTAGGTTCCTTCCCTTAAGCGCGCAACCCCTTAGGTTCAAGTCGGCTTGGTCGCAGTTCGGATCACCCCCGACCTGCACGGTTGGTAGCGGCCTCTAGCAAGGCGTGCTGACCACCAAGCAGACTATGAAGCTGGTTAGGCGAACCTGTACAACATGTCACACTTCTGTTCCCTTTGCCTCACGATATATGTTGTCGGTCTCAAGGCGAGACTATCATCCTTGTGCTAGCCCGACCTCTTTCTCGTTCCAGTGATACCGACCACAAACCGGATTATCTCATAATCCCTGTGGCATGGCCATGCTTATCCTGGTCGGATCAAACGAGGGGCCCAGAGTATATCTCTCCTGATCGGAGGGGCAAATCCCATCTTGCTCGACCATGTCTCGCAGCATGGGACTGGACAAACCCGAAACCTACCTTTGTAACTACCCAGTCACGGAGTAGCGTTTGGTCGGCCCAAAGCAAGTCTGTCACCATCCCGAGTACATGCGTCAGCTTAGGTCTTAGGACATAGAACGTATGTTGTACTAGAGACTCACAGATGACATATCACTGCGTCTCATAGTTGGGTCTGTCTGACTCGGACCTTATCTTGACTCGGATCCGACTACGTTGAATCCGACCAGACATTTCCAAGTCCATATTATCCGGTTAGCATCCAATGCTCCATGGCTAGTGAGACCAAGCCATCGACTGTGTCATATGCTAGTCTAGTCGGCTGCGTGTCCACACAGCCCTTTCGACTAGGGACCTTTTAGGACAGTCATCATACAATGCATAGTCCCACAAACAAGTCACGTACTTGTTGATACACATCATTGATAATGTCCAAGGACTATATTTATTCATAAACACATAGGAAATATCATCATACATGATTGCCTCTAGGGCATATCTCCAACAGTCTCCCACTTGCACTATAGTCAATCAAATAGAGATCGAATGCCCATAGCTATAACGTGCCTCTCATGCTTGGGTTGTGGAAGCGGCTTAGTCAACAGATCTGCAACATTTGCATCTGTGTGAATCTTGCATAACTCTACATCACCATTCTTTACGATCTTTCGTATCAGGTGATATTTCCGGTCTATGTGCCTGACCTTGTGGTGATTCCTCGGCTCCTTGGCTTGTGCGATGGCACCAGAATTATCACAATAAAGGTCCAACGGTTTCACCGAGGCTGGAAAAATACCAAGATCATCCATAAAATGCCGGATCCAAACACCTTCCTTTGCAGCTTCACAAGCCGCAATGTATTCGGCTTCTGTGGTAGAATCGGCCACCGTATCCTGCTTGGAACTCATCCAGTGCACTGCTCCTCCGTTCAGGACGTACATGAATCCGGACTGAGATCGACAATCATCTCTGTCGATTTGGAAACTAGCATCGGCGTAACCCCTTACGATGAGCTCTTCCTCACCTCCATAAACTAGGAACATCTCTTTAGTCCCTTTTCAGGTACTTCAAAATAGTCTTTACCGCTGCCCAGTGACTCTCACCTGGGTTGGCTTGGTATATACTAGTTAGGCTTATTGCAAAAGCAACATCAGGCCTTGTACATATCATGGCATACATGATGGATCCGATTGCTGAGGCATACGGAATCCTACTCATCCTGCTTCGCTCATCAGATGTCGAAGGACTCTGAGTCTCGCTTAGCCTTATACCATGTGAGAGCGGCAAGAACCCTTTCTTTGCCTCACTCATGTTGAACCGCTTCAACACTTTATCAATGTACGTGCTCTGGCTCAAGCCGAGCAGCCTCCTCGATCTATCTCTATAGATCTTAATGCCTAAAATATACACTGCCTCACCAAGATCTTTCATCGAAAACTTGCCATTCAATGATTCCTTGACTGAGTTCAACATCGAAACATTATTTTCGATCAATAGTATGTCGTCCACATACAAGATCAAAAACACTATCAAGCTCCCACTTAACTTCTTGTATAAACAAGAATCCTCTTCGCTTTTGATGAAACCGAGACTAGTGACGACCTCATCAAAACGAATGTTCCAACTCCGAGATGCTTGCTTCAACCCATAAATGGATCTCTTGAGCTTGGATACCTTACTAGTGCTAGTCGGATCGACAAAACCCTCGGGATGTATCATATACACGTCCTCAGTTAAATTTCCATGTAGGAAAGCCGTTTTGACATCCATCTGCCATATCTCGTAATCGAAATATGCAGCTATAGCTAGTATGATCCTCACCGACTTGAGCATCGCTACCGGCGAGTAAGTCTCGTCGTAGTCAATTCCTTGAACTTGTCCATAAACCTTAGCGACAAGCCGAGCTTTGTGGATCTGAACATTTCCATCCACATCGGTTTTCTTCTTAAAGACCCATTTGCAACCAATGGCCATTACGCCAGGCGGCGGATCAACCAAGTCCCAGACTTGATTTTCATCCATGGACTTTAACTCGGATCTCATGGCCTCCAACCATGCCTCAGAATTTGGGCTCACCATCGCTTCCGCATATGTGGCCGGCTCGTCGCTTTCTAGCAACAATACATCACACACTCTGTGCAATCTTTCCGACCTCTGTGGTTCCTGTGCCGCTTCCACTATAGGTTCCTTGACTGACTCCGGTATGATCTCATCACCAGCCGATTCGTCCCCGAGTGGTCCTCGAATTTCTTCGAGTCGAACCGTCCTCCCACTGGCCTCCCGACTGAGAAACTCTTTCTCAAGGAAAACCCCGTTCCGAGCAACAAACACTTTGTTCTCTTCCCGGTTGTAGAAGCTATATCCAAAGGTTTCCCTCGGATATCCCACGAATATGCATTTATCCGATTTAGGTGTAAGCTTGTCTGACATAAGTCGCTTGACAAATGCTTCACAACCCCAAATCTTTAGAAAAGACAAACTGGGACTCTTCCCGGTCCACATCTCATGTGGTGTCTTGTCTACGGACTTTGATGGTACCCTGTTAAGTGTGAAAGCTGCTGTTTCTAGAGTGTATCCCCAAAATGACAAGGGTAAATCCGATTTGCTCATCATAGACCGGACCATGTCAAACAAGGTCCTATTCCTCCGTTCCGACACGCCGTTTCTCTGTGGCGTACCTGGAGGTGTGAGCTGAGGTACTATACCTCGACTTTTCAGATGGTCATCAAACTCCTGGCTCATGTACTCACCTCCACGATCAGATCGTAGAAGCTTTATTGTCTTTCTGAGCTGATTCTCAACCTCGTTCTGAAACTCTTTGAACTTTTCAAAAGTTTCTCACTTGTGCCTCATCAAATAGATATATCCATATCTACTCAAGTCGTCGGTAAAAGTCAAGAAGTACTGATAGCCACCTCTGGCAGTTGTGCTCACTGGACCACACACATCACTATGTATAAGTTCCAATAGCTCAGACGCCCTCTCGCAACTCTTTGCAAAAGGAGACTTAGTCATCTTGCCGAGCAAGCATGATTCACATGTCTCGAACGACCCGAAGTCGGACGAAGTTAGGAGCCCATCATCATGGAGCTTCTTCATGCGCTTCAGACTAATGTGTCCAAGCCGGCAATGCCAGAAGTATGTCGGATTTATCTCATTAGGCTTATGCCTCTTGAATTCACGTTATAGACCGGTTCCTGTTCTAGATTCAATATGAATAGTCCATCAACAATGGGTGCATAGCCGTGGAACATACCATTCAAAAATATCGAACAACCATTGTCCTTTAAATTGAATTCATAACCTTGACTCATCAAACATGAGGCAGAAATAATGTTCCGACTAAATGCAGGAATGTAATAACAATTATTCAATTCCATAATGAATCCGGAAGGAAGTTGGAGCTGCATCGTGCCGACCTCCAACGCAGCAACTCTTGCTTTGTTGCCGACCCTGATGTCAATCTCCCCTTGTGCCACATGCCTAGTTCTTACCAGCCCCTGCATTGAGTTGCAAATATGAACAACCGATCCGGTATCAAATACCCAAGAGCTACTAGGTATGTCAGCAAGGTAAATGTATATAACATATGCAACAAGTGTACCTTTGCCTGAAGCAGCATTTCCGGCCTTCTTGCCATGCTCTGCAAGCCACTTGCTACATTCCTCTTCCAGTGACCGGTCTCCTTGCAGTGAAAGCAAATGGTCTTCGAGTCCGGTCCAGACTTCGGCGCAGCGGTAGAGGTTACCGTCTCCGTGCCCTTTGCCTTAGCCTTTTTCTTGGACCAACTCTTCTTGAACTTAGCCGATTTCCGCACCATCAACACTTGATGTGTGCCTTTCTTAATATCCTGCTCTGCTACTTTGAGCATCCCATGCAATTCAGTGAGCTTCTTATCCATGCCATGCATATGATAGTTCGAGATGAACGTCCCATAGTTGGGCGGAAGAGAACCCAGAACAGCATCAGTAGCCAGCTCATCCAAGAGCGGGAATCCCAAATGATCCAAAGCTTGCACATATCCGATCATCTTGATCACATGTGGGCTCAGTGGATCACCTTCCTTCAGCATGCAATCCATCAAGGATCGCCAGACGTTGAACCTTTCGGTCCTAGCCCGTGTCTGAAACATGCTCTTGAGACTCTCGATCATATCGTAAGCCTCAACATTTTTGAAATGCTGTTGCAAATCGGGATCCATACAAGCCAGCATTAGACAGCTGATCTCCGTTGATTCATCAATGAGTTTCTGGTAGCATTCTTAGTTGTGGCATTAGCATTATCGGCAGGTTCCTCTGGAAGTGGATCCTCTAGAACATGTTCCTTTTTATCATGCTTGAGAACAATTCTCAAATTTCTATACCAGGTGGTAAAGTTTGTTCCATTCAGTTTATCCTTTTCCAGAATTGATTTCAGTGCAAAGTTGGGTTGAGCAGGTGGTGCCATTGATCTAAAACAGAAAATATGCAACCACTAAGCAATGTGTTTATGTAGAGTAATTCTAGACTAAACAGAAATACTCCCACTGAAGTCAGCATCCCTCCGCAAACTCTCAGTGATTCAGGATCCGACTAGCGCATGCGACTAGTGAGCTTTAGCATCACTGCTAGCCAACATACCTATCCGGTAAGCAACTCCTTGCTAATCGTATCTCTATACGACTCCTGTCGGTTGGGAAGGTATCTCATACCCCGGCTCCCAACCTTCTTTGCCACAAGGCCCAAAACCGTTTTGATAGCCCTGTCAAGTTAACCTGATGTAGTGCATGTCCGTGTCCGACACGAACCCTTCAGTTCAAGGACATCCAACAGCACCCCAATTTTATGAGCCCGCTACTAGACGTACTTGATGTGCGAAGGTGCAACATCGGGGATGGCAATTCGCTTGATATTCATGAGGGATCTTTCTACCATTCTAACATGCATAGAAACAAAGAAGCACAACAATCACAAATAAACACATATTGTGAAATAGTATGGCTCCTTCATGGACGTTCTTCCAGGTCGGCTCCTACTCTGATGACCATCTAGGAACTCCATCTTATTTGTCACACCAGGACGCCAAGCCACCAACCTGATCTCTATTATCCAACTACTACAACTAGTAATGAATTTTACATAGAGAATCACAAGTCGACACGCAGGTCGTTATACAATATAATGATAGCACTTTGGCTCCTGCCGGCTGACAAACATGACACGCAGGCCACGTATAAATTACACACATGCATCACATACACATGAGCCATACTATTCACATCAAACCTGCAAAACAAAGTTGTGCATAGAATCGCATTCTACCGGTTTGTGTGTCGGGTACGAAATACACGGCGCTACGCACACGGCGACCCCGATTGACAGAAAACATAGCCTCAATGATCCCCATGTGCAGTCGATCACATCAACCGTGCACATAGCCGATCTTATCAACGACAACAGATCTCATCTGCCGCCTCCACATATCTAATATGCATACGATATGAATCCAAATCCTATAGCAGAGGCTCTGATACCACTGTTGGGTTCTACGGTAGGGTGCGTCGACTGCAAATTAAAATTTCCTACACGCAGAACAACCAAGAACATGCTACGGGAGATGGATCACAGTTCGTTACCACTAGACGCGCAGTGCCGTGCAGCGGAAGTAGAGTTGAGGCAGCGCGTCCGCGTGGATCGTCTCCTCCTCGTTCGATCTCCCTCGAATAGCGGTCGTCCAATCCCACGTACAAGTTCGTCGGAGCAGCACAAGTGCATCGCCTCTAACGGTATCCGCACATGCAGGAGGAACACCGTGCGGCGGACTGCTAGGTCCGATCACATAGTCGGTGGCGAGTGGAGGTGGCTATTCGCAACACATGCAAACCCTAGTCGCAGCGCTGAAGCGATCAACCGCATGAGTGTGCCGTACCTCCACTTTATATAGGCGTCCGTCCATGGCTCAACACTTGGGCCTCGCATGGACCCTAAAGCCCACAGGTCTACTTGGTCACATTCCTAGTCCAGTTTGGATCACATCCGACTAGTGTCCTACGAACCAACCTTGTCGGTTCCTTCCCTTAAGCGCGCGACCCCTTAGGTTCAAGTCGGCTTGGTCGCAGTTCGGATCACCTCTGACATGCACAGTTGGTAGCGGCCTCTAGCAAGGCGTGCCGGCCACCAAGCAGACTATGAAGCTGGTTAGGCGAACCTGTACAACGTGTCACACTTACGTTCCCTTTGCCTCACGATATATGTTGTCGGGCTCAAGGCGAGACTGTCATCCTTGTGCTAGCCCGACCTCTTTCTCGTTCCAGTGATACCGACCACAAACCGGATTATCTCATAATCCCTGTGGCATGGCCATGCTTATCCTGGTCGGATCACACGAGGGCCCCAGAGTATATCTCTCCTGATCGGAGGGGCAAATCCCATCTTGCTCGACCATGTCTCGCAGCATGGGACTGGACAAACCCGAAACCTTCCTTTGTAACTACCCAGTCATGGAGTAGCGTTTGGTCGGCCCAAAGCAAGTCTGTCACCATCCCGAGTACATGCGTCAGCTCAGGTCTTAGGACATAGAACGTATGTTGTACTAGAGACTCACAGATGACATATCGCTGCGTCTCATAGTTGGGTCTGTCCGACTCGGACCTTATCTCGACTCGGATCCGACTACGTCGAATCCGACCAGACCTTTCCAAGTCCATATTATCCGGTTAGCATCCAATGCTCCATGGCTAGTGAGATCAAGCCATCGACCATGTCATATGCTAGTCTAGTCGGCTGCGTGTCCACATAGCCCTTTCGACTAGGGACCTTTTAGGGCAGTCATCATACAATGCATAGTTCCACAAACAAGTCACGTACTTGTTGATACACATCATTGATAATGTCCAAGGACTATCTTTATTCATAAACACATAGGAAATATCATCATACATGATTGCCTCTAGGGCATATCTCCAACACAATTGTGAATCATCAATTTCATTCTTTCCCAAGATTGGGCAACATGCTCATGATCAAGTTTTCTAAAATTCATGATATCGTTCCTAAGAGTGATAATCTTAGCGGGAGGAAAATACTTAGAGATAAAAGCATCTTTGCACTTGTTCCAAGAATCAATACTATTTTTAGGCAAAGACGGAAACCAAACTTTAGCACGATCTCTAAGTGAAAACGGAAATAATTTCAATTTAACAATATCATTATCCGTATCTTTTTTCTTTTGCATATCACACATATGAGTAGCGACATCTTCACTAGGAAGGCCGGCGAATTGATTTTTCATAACAAGATTCAACAAATGAGTATTGATTTCACAAGACTCAACATCATTAAGAGGAGCAATCGGAGTACTAAGGAAATCATTATTATTAGTATTCGAGAAATCACACAATTTGGTATTATTTTGCGCCATGGCAACAAGTAATCCAACACACAAGCAAACAGAAAAAGGCAAGCGAAAAAGAGAGGAGGAGATTGGGAAAGAGAGGGCGAATAAAACGGCAAGGGTGAAGTGGGGGAGACGAAAACGAGAGGCAAATGGCAAATATTTTAAATGCGAGGGAGATGGGTTTGTGATGGGTACTTGGTATGTCTTGACTTGAGCGAAGACCTCCCCGGTAACGGCGCCAGAAATCCTTCTTGCTACGTCTTGAGCTTGCGTTGGTTTTTCTTAAAGAGGAAAGGGTGATGCACCAATAGTAGCGTAAGTATTTCCCTCAGTTTTTGAGAACCAAGGAATCAATCCAGTAGGAGGCTCCTCAAAAGTCCCACGCATCTACACAAACAAACAAAGAACTCGCAACCAACGGAATAAAGGGGTTGTCAATCCCTTCACGGCCACTTGCGAAAGTGAGATCTGATAGAGATAATATGATAAATATATTTTTGGTATTTTATAATATAGATGCAAAAAATAAAGATGCAAATAAAAGTAGACTGGAAGCAAATATGATAAGAGATAGACCCGGGGGCATAGGTTTCACTAGAGGCTTCTCTCAAGATAGCATAAGTATTACGGTGGGTGAAGAAATTACTGTCGAGCAATTGATAGAAAAAAGCGAATAATTATGAGATTATCTAGGCATGATCATGTATGGGCATCACGTCCGCAACAAGTCGACCGACTCCTGCCTGCATATACTACGATTACTCCACACATTGACTGACTCCTGCATGCATCTAGAGTATTAAGTTCATAAGAATAGAGTAACGCATTAAGAAAGATGACATGATGTAGAGGGATAAACTCAAGCAATATGATATAAACCCCATCTTTTTATCCTCGATGGCAACAATACAATACGTGCCTTGCTTGTCACGCCCAATATGCGACCCTATCCAAAAGGAACTCGAAGGTCCCACCAAGGATAGACCCGCATATTGAAACGCTTTTGCAAGGTGGATATCATTACATCAACATTACATGATAGATGGGGATACATACAAAAGGCATACAATGCCACACGAATACAACATCATCATACATAAGAGCACCATCCGACTACGGATGAATCACAAACAGAAACTCAAACGACATCCACCCTGCTAGCCCAGGCTGCCGACCTAGAACCTATCCCTTGATTGAAGAGGAAGCAGAAGGAGAACTCCAAAACAAGCAAACATCGCGCTCGCGTCAAGATCATCGCATAACCTGTACCTGCAACTGTTGTTGTAGTAATCTGTGAGCCACGAGGACTCAGCAATCCCATTACCATGGGTATCAAGACTAGCAAAGCTTAATGGGAAAGGAAGGGGTAAAGTGGTGAGGTTGCAGCAGCGGCTAAGCAAGTATGGTGGCGAACATACGCAAATGAGAGCGAGAAGAGGAGCAAAGGAACGGTCGTGAAGCTAGCAATGATCAAGAGGTGATCCTGAATCTCCTACTTACGTCAAACATAACACAGAAACCGTGTTCACTTCCCGGACTCCGCCGAGAAGAGACCATCACGGCTACACACGCGGTTGATGCGTTTTAGTTTGGATCTGGTGTCAAGTTATCTACAACCGGACATTAACAAATTCCCATCTGCCACATAACCGCGGGCACGGCTCTCGAAAGTTTATACCCTGCAGGGGTGTCCCAACTTAGCCCATGACAAGCTCTCGCGATCAACGAAGGAATAGACCTTCTCCCAGGAAGACCCGATCAGTCTCGGAATCCCGGTTTACAAGACATTTTGACAATGGTAAAACAAGACCAGCAAAGCCGCCCGATGCGCCGACAATCCCGATAGGAGCTGCACATATCTCGTTCTCAGGGCAACACCGGATAAGTCAAGCTACGAGTAAAACCAGACGTCGAGTTGCCCCGAGGTGGCCCCGCAGGTTGCTCGTTTCGGACCAACACTTAGACAAGCACTGGCCCAGGGGGACTAAAATAAAGATGACCCTTGGGTTGGCCGACCCAAGGGAAGGGGTATAGGTGGTGGTGAGGCAAATGGTAAAACCAAGGTTGGGCCTTGCTGGACAAGTTTTATTCAAAGCGAACTGTCAGGGGGTCCCATAAATCACCCGACCGCGTTAGGAACGCAAAATCCGGGAACATAACACTGGTATGACGGAAACTAGGGCGGCAAGAGTGGAACAAAACACCAGGCATAAGGCCGATCCTTCCACCCTTTACCAAGTATATAGATGCATTAATAATATAAGAGATATTGTGATATCCCAACATAACCCTGTCCACCATGGAGCAATCTTCAACTTCACCTGCAACTAGCAACGCTATAAGAGGGGCTGAGCAAAGCGGTAACATAGCCAAGCAACGGTTTGCTAGGAAGGGTGTCAAAAGGTTAGAGGTTCATGGCAATTTGGGAGGCTTGATCAACAAGAGATAGGTAGCGGGGCAAAGCGATAGAACGAAGCAACTAGCATAGCAATGATAGTAGTGAGATCCAGGGTAGCGGTCATCTTGCCTGAAATCCCGCTAGGAAGAAGAACGAATCCATGAAGAAGACGAACGGGAGTAGTCGAATGAATCCTCACAATCGCAACATTACCGGAGCTAAGAAGCAACACCGGAAAGAAACAAACAACATGGTAAATGCATAAGCATGAACATGGCATGATGCACAAACAAGTATGATGCATGACAAGGTTAAATGTTCCATGGCATGGCAAAGTGCAACAAACAATACTACAAGTTAAGTGGAGCTCAATATGCAACGAGTTGCATATTAACAAAACACCACATTCAAGTTATTTAGTTCACTCTTGTTTATGTACCCAACAATATTAAATGTTAATAAACATGGCAAGGGGTGAAGCATAAGTAAACTAACTATTTAGGCAAGTTTAAATGAGGCCGAAACAGCAAACAACAATTCCGGAAAATCCTCATGAGCAATATTCGAATTTGGTACTGTTCTGCCCTAAAACATATTTTAAAGTTGTTAAACAATAAAACAAAGTGCACCATGTTAAACTAGGCATTTTTCCACCCCATTTACATATAAAGTTTATTTAAAACCGAGCTATGGTTATTTAGTTATGAAATAAATCATTTTAACATGGCATTTAAGCAAATTTAAACAAACAGCAGTTTAAACTTTTTTAACATGGATGAAAGTTGCATATTATGAAACTAGACAGAAATCTAAGCATTTTACATATATAAATCATTTTAAACCGATGCACAGTTGTGGTGTTATTAAATGCATGATGTATGAGGGTTTTTCTGTAAAACTGTTAATTCACTGGATAATGGACAAAATCGCAGGCAAGGAAAGAAAAAAAAACACTAGGCCGAATTTGGCTGGCCCAACAACGAAAAAAACGGGAGGGCGCTGGAGGTGGCCTCACCATGGGCCATGGCCCGGAATTGCGGTGAGGTGAGGCCGGAAGGGGGGCGCTGGGCCTGGCGCGACCCACGCGCTGGCGCTGGTCAACGCGCGCAGTTGGACGAAGTGGGCGGGGAGGCAGGGGCTTGCTCTCGTTGGCTCGGGCGATGGGCAGTGGAGGCTGAGGATTGGGCGTCGACGGAAAACAAGGAAGGTGGTCGGGGAGATTGGATCGGGAGGAGATCCCGAGGAGATGCCAGAGAGTGGTGGCGGCGGCTGTGGGATTGGAATGGATGGGACGGCTAGGTTCGAGGGTTAGACTATATATAGGCAGGGGATTAGGGTAGGAGTTATTTAGGTCCCTCCGATCGTAATCGGACGGTTCGGAAAAAATAGGCTAGGGAGTCCAAATAATAAAACGGAGATGTTTTATAGATGTTAGGGGATGATCCGGATCCAACGGTGATGACAGCCCGGGTCGAGTCTGGGAGAAGTTTCGGACACGTGCGCGAGGGGGCTGCGAGCTGGCAAGAGAGGTTAGGTGGTCGGACAAGAGGGAATCGAAAACCCAGTTGGCTGGAATGGTCAACAAAGGTAAAGCGGTCCGAGGGAGGTGATGAAGGCAAACGGAGAAACGGCAACGACGAGCGAATGCAAGTTTTAAGAAAACGATGTCGATGCAATGCGAATGATGACATGAGACGAGATGCATAACAAGAACAAAATGCAAAACAACAGTCAAAAACCCAACCACGGAGGAAATATCATATCACATCACCGGAAAAGGCAAGAGTTGGAGTTACGAATATGGAAAGTTGTATCCGGGGCGTTACATTGCTGCCCCTGCTGTCACTGGGAAAGGACACCGCAAGATTGAACCCAAAGCTAAGGACTTCTCTCATGGCAAGAAAGATAAAGTTAGTAGGCCAAACCAAAAAGATAATTCGAAGAGACTTGCAAAGATAACTCAATCATACATAAAAGAATTCAGAGGAGATTCAAATATTTCTCATAGATAAACTTGATCATAAACCCACAATTCATCAGATCTCGACAAACACACCGCAAAAAGAGTTTACATCGAATAGATCTCCACAAGAGAGGTGGAGAACATTGTATTGAGATCCAAAAAGAGAGAAGAAGCCATCTAGATAATAACTATGGACCCGTAGGTCTGTGGTAAACTACTTACAACTCATTGGAGGGCTATGGTGTTGATGTAGAAGCCCTCCGTGGTTGATTCCCCCTCCGGCGGAGCGCCGGCGAAGGCTCCAAGATGGGATCTCACGGATACAGAAGGTTACGGTGGTGGAAATTGTGTTTCGTTGGCTCCTTGGATGTTTTTGGGGTACGTAGGCTTATATAGGAGGAAGAAGTACGTCGGTGGCCACCCGAGGGGCCCACGAGACAGGGGGCACGCCCTATGGGGGGGCGCCCTCCTATCTCGTGGCTGCCTCGGCTGCTTCTTGACTTGCACTCCAAGTCCCCTGGATCATGTTCGTTCCAAAAATCACGCTCCCGAAGGTTTCATTCCGTTTGGACTCCGTTTGATATTCCTTTTCTTTGAAATACTGAAATAGGCAAAAAAAAACAGCAATACAGGCTGGGCCTCCGGTTAGTAAGTTAGTCCCAAAAATGATATAAATGTGTAAAATAAAGCCCATAAACATCCAAAAGGGGTAATATAATAGCATGGAATAATCAAAAATTATAGATACGTTGGAGACGTATCACAGTGGCACCTCCTTCTTGTTGTGTCGCGCCTAAAAGAGAGGAACAAGGTAAATTAGTAATTAAAGGGCTGAAGCTAGCATGAAGAATGAAATTGCATGAATCGTTAAGGGCTCGAACCACATACCCAGTGATCCCCGTACTTAAACAGGTTGGAGCTCACTTGATGGTGTGGCACACCTTCCATTTGGGCACACTTATCCCTGGCCTTGTTGTGGATGGCTAGCCATTGGGGAGAGCACCACTCATCCACCAACCTCTCCCAACAGTCCATCCTACCCACACATCATCTCGGGGGCACCTAAGTTAGACAAAGTGAAATTTCAGCGCTACGCCTACGAATCAAATCAAGGAAACTAAGTACAAGGCCTTAAGAATAGGTAATTACCTTCATGTACTTCTCCTTACTCTGATACTTGCGGCGGCACTTCTTCTTCTCCCTCCCGATGTTAGTCGAGGCGTAGTAGTCTCGAACAGCCTGCACCCGAGCCTTGTGCCGTAAGTTCTGGAGTAGGTGCTTGCACTCAGCTTCGAGAGCCATAGCCGCGTCCGCCTCGTGTTCCTCAAGATACCTGTAGAAGGTCTGCAATCAAACAAGACAACACTGATTAGTATAATCACTAGGTACTATTGATTTTTAACTTTGTAAAGGAGAAATTACCCAAGCTGTCGTCTCACAGTGTCGGCCACTGTCTCGCACACGACACCGTCGACCATCTCCACCAGTAGGCCGGGGCAGCCTCGTACAGCTCCCAGGTCAGTGCTAGCTGTGGAACCTCACCCTCACCGGGCAACATGACCCACCCCGGGAAGTGGTGCCGGCAAAGCACACCAAGGGGCTAGTTGGGCCTGCGGACACCATCTGCGTGTATCCAACCCCTGCAGTATGACAAGGCCAACACATTAGATATTAATTTAAAGTAACATGAAGGCAAAAGGTTAAAAAGAGTAAATGCACTTACTTCTCCCCGTTAGGCTGAATCAACCACCTTTGGCCGCGGGTTGGGAGTGCCGTGTCGAAGTCTTAGGGTGTCGTGTCGGGGTGCTGTGTCGGGGCCGGGGGTGCCGTGTCGGGGTCGGGGGTGTCGTGTCGGGGTCGGGATGCTGTGTCGGGGTTGCGGTGTCGGGGTGGCGTGTCCGGGTTGGGGTGTCGGGGTCAGGGGTGCCGTGTCGGGGTCTCGGGGTGTCGTGTCGGGGGTCGGGGTGCCGGTGGTGTCGTGTCGGGGTGCTGTGTCGGGGTCGGGGGTGCCCCTCGGCAACCCTTGACCATCGGTGACCCTCTTTTTTCTACTTTTCCTACTTTTTTCGTCTTCTTCTTCTACTTCTTTTTTTCATCTTCTTCTTTCTTCTTCTTCTTCTCCTTCTTCTTCTACTTATTGTTCTTTTTTATCATCTTCTTCTTCCTCTTCTTCTTTTACTTCTTTCTTTTCATCTTTCTTATTTATTCTTAAAAAACAGAAGAAAAAAACTACCTAAACTAATTAAACTAAATAACCTAAACTAAAAAACCTAAACTAATTAAACTAACTAACCTAAACTAATTAAACCTAAACTAACTAAACTAAAAGACCTAAACTAATTAAACCTAAACTAATTAAACTAAATAACCTAAACTAATTAAACCTAAACCTAAACTAACGAAATAACCTAAACTAATTAAACCTAAACCTAAACTAACTAAAAAACCTAAACTAATTAAACCTAACAGAAAAAACAGAAAAAAACAGGAGAGGGGGTGGCAGGGGCTCAACGTGGGGGGGGGGGGCGACGGGTCAGGGAGGCGACGGGGTGGGGAGGGGGCGACGAGGGGCGGCGCTCCTCGGGGGCGGTCGACCTGTGACTGCGGCGGGGAGGCTCGGGAGGGGGTGGGAAGGCAAGGAGGGGGCAGCGACGGGGTGGGGAGGGGGTGGCGACGGGGCGGGAAGCGTGCGACGACGGGACGGGGAGGGTGCGGCGGCGACGGCGCGACGTGGCAGGGTGGGGGCGGTTGCCGGTGTTCGTCGGGCGCGGAGGAAAGAGGAGACAAAGAGAGGGCGACGGCGGGGGCGCGGCCCTCTAACTTATTTTGAAGATTTGTCATCCGCCTCTCCTTTGTCGTCCGCTAGCTGATGGTAAGGGACGCTTCGCCGTCCGATGGAAGACGGCAAAGAGGGGGCCCGTTAGGGTTTAACAGCCAGTGGGCCAAACCCCCTCTTTGCCGTCTGCTAGGGGACGGCAAAGAGCTGGCTGACGGCAAACACCCTCTTTGTCGTCCGCTGCCTCCTTGCCGTCAACTTTCTGTTGGCTGATGGCAAAGCCATTCTTTGCCGTCAGCAGACGACAAAGAGTGGCAGACGACAAATCTGCTAATTCCAGTAGTGATCTCCCAGTCAAGGTTCGTGTTAAGGTTTGGCACTCATTGATTTTGGTTGATCCTCTGTTGTGCCGTGGGGCTCGGTACGCACGCCGGTACGGTGAGTTAGGTTGTTTGCTGAGTCTTGGTATTGTGATCCATCGACAGCACCCCACATCTACTTGTGTCTCTCGTGGTGTTGGTCTTTCTGCCTGCTAGTTAGGTCATGCCTTCTCCTGGGCGGCAATTTTTTCTCATCTTTTGTAACTGAGGGAGTCCTGGACTAGGGGGTGTCCGGACAGCCGGACAATCATCGTCCGCCGGACTCCAAGACTACGAAGATACAAGATTGAAGGCTCCATCCCATGTCCGGATGGGACTTTCCTTGGCGTGGAAGGCAAGCTTGGCGATACGGATATGTAGATCTCCTACCATTGTAACCGAATCTGTGTAACCCTAGCCCTCTCCGGTGTCTATATAAACCGAAGGGTTTTAGTCCGTAGGACGAACAACAATCATACCATAGGCTAGCTTTAGGGTTTAGCCTCCTTGATCTCGTGGTAGATCCACTCTTGTACTACCCATATCATCAATATTAATCAAGCAGGACGTAGGGTTTTACCTCCATCAAGAGGGCCCGAACCTAGGTAAAACATCGTGTCCCTTGTCTCCTGTTACCATCCGCCTAGACGCACAGTTCGGGACCCCCTACCCGAGATCTGCCGGTTTTGACACCGACATTGGTGCTTTCATTGAGAGTTCCTCTGTGTCGTCACCGATAGGCTCGATGGCATCTTCAATCAACAACGCTGTCCAGGGTGAGACTTTTCTCCCCGGACAGATCTTCGTATTCGGCGGCTTCGCACAGCGGGCTAATTCACTTGGCCATCCGGAGCAGATCGAAAGCTACGCCCCTGACCATCAAGTCAGATTCGAAAGCCTAAACTTCACAGCCGACATCCGCGGGGACTTGATCTTCGACGGGCTCGAGCCAAAGCCAAGCGCGCCGCACTGTGGCGATGGGCATGATCTAGCTCTGCCGCCGAATAGTGCCTTGGAGGCCGCACACGAATCCGCTTCAGCCCTTAGTCCGGAGCCGATCGCCCAGATCGAGGACCGGTGGATGCACACCACCTCAGGGGCTTCAACTTCCACGGCGATGGAGCCGAACACTAACCTTGTCCCTCGCGAAACTCGTGATTCCAAGGTGCCGGACTCCTTGCCAGACTCCGGACCTCCCACGCCCCTACCCATCGAATCGGATTGGGCGACGGTTATGGAATTCACCGCCGCGGACATCTTCCAATACTCACCCTTTGGCGCCATCCTAAATTCGCTAAAGCATCTCTCGCTATCGGGAGAGTCCTGGCCGGACTATGGCCAGGATGGTTGGGATACGGACGACAAATTAATTTAGAGCCCACCCACCACCCACTTTGTAGCCACTGTCGACGATCTTACCGACATGCTAGACTACGACTCCGAAGACATCGACGGCATGGACGACGATGCCGGAGACGAACAAGAACTAGCGCCTATAAGGCACGTAAAAACCACCTCGTCATACGACGTATGGATACCCCAAAAGAAAGCGACAACGAGGACCAACGGGGCGCGGCAGAAGATAATCCCGCCAACAAACAACGAAAACGGCGACGCAGACGCCGCCCTAAGTCCCGCCTCGACAACAACATCGCTCTTAATGACCCAGCAATACAGCAGGGAAAACCAGTGGACGACGACAAGCAACCGTCCGAACAAGACGAGTCAGACAATCAGTCCGGGCCCGGCGGAAAAAATAGTCCGGACGATCTTACGCCGGACACACCGCCGGAGAATAAAAACCTCCGAAAAAGACTCGTCGCCACCGCAAGAAGTTTGAAAAAGGAAAAACGGAAGCTCAAAACAGCGGGAGATACACTCAGAATGAGGTGGAGCAAAGTGCTCAAAACCGCAGACAAATACGACAACGGCCATCAATCAAAGAGCTACCCGAAGCGCAAGCTACTGCCAGAATTTGATGAGGAGGCCATAGAGCCCCCACTGTCAAAAAACAAAGAAGCCGCCTGGTTGGATAGACGGCCAGATGATAGGCCGAAATCTGAAAGCGGCGCCGCATATAAACCGACTAACGACCCTGGAAGGACAGATGGCCCAACCAGGTCCATTTACGGGCCAAAGAAGAGGGCCCCAGGAGGCAATACAACACGCCAAGTGTCCGAAGACATCGGTGCACCCAAATACAGGGGCGCCGCACACCCACTATGTTTCACCAACGAGGTGCTGGATCACGAATTCCCAGCAGGGTTTAAACCCATAAACATAGAGGCCTACGACGGAACAACAGACCCTGGAGTCTGGATAGAAGATTATATACTACACATACACATGGCCAGAGGAGACGATCTCCACGCCATAAAATACCTACCCCTCAAGCTCAAAGGGCCAGCCCGTCATTGGCTCAAAAGCCTCCCAGAAAACACTGTTGGAAGTTGGGAAGAGCTCGAGGACGCGTTTTGAGCAAATTTTCAAGGAACTTATGTCCGCCCTCCGGATGCAGACGATCTAAGTCATATAACTCAACAGCCTGGAGAGTCAGCACGCAAATTCTGGAACAGGTTCCTCACAAAAAAGAACCAAATAGTCGACTGTCCGGACGCCGAAGCCTTAGGAGCTTTTAAACACAACGTCCGAGATGAATGGCTCGCCAGACACCTCGGCCAAGAGAAGCCGAGGACAATGTCCGCGCTAACAAGCCTCATGACCCGCTTTTGTGCGGGAGAGGATAGCTGGCTGGCAAGATGCAGCACCAGCGACCCAAGTACATCCGAGATCAGAGATGGAAACGGAAAATCACGGCGCAGAAAAGAGCAGCGCCGGAATAAAGAGAAAAGCCCGAAGGGCACGGCAGTCAACGCCGGATTCAAAAGCTCGTGGCCAAACAACAAAACGCCGCCCCTTAAGGATAACAGCGATGAGCTATCCAGTTTAAACAAGATTTTGGGTCGGATATGTCAAATCCACAGTACCCCCGGAAGGCCTGCAAACCACACCCATCGAGATTGTTGGGTTTTCAAACAGTCCGGCCGGCTAAACGCCGAACACAAGGGGCTCGACGCATCAAGCAAAGATGATGACAAACCCCACCAGCAGAGCACCGGAAAACAAAAGACTTTCCCACAAGAGGTCAAAGCAGTAAACTCACTTCATGTGATAATACGGAAAAATAGTGCGTCACCCTCTAAAAAGGGTCTCGCACGGTCCAACCCAGCTGATCATAGAGATTGGACATCAAAACCAATCACTTTCGACCACCTGGATTATTCCAGAAGCGTTCGAAACGCAGGATGGACTGCCCTGATATTGGATCCTATAATCGACGGACTACAATTTACACAAGTCCTGATGGACGGAGGCAGCGACTTAAACCTGCTGTATCCAAACACAATCCGCAAGTTGGGGATAGACCTTACTAAAATTCGGCACAGCCGCACTTCCTTTAAAGGAGTGACGCCAGGCCCTTACGCCAAGTGCACAGGCTCCCTATTACTAGAAGTCGTGTTCGGATCACCGAACAACTTTCGACGCAAAAAACTAATCTTTCATATCGTCCCATTTAAAAGTGACTATCAAGCACTCCTGGGACGAGAGGCTTTTGTCCGCTTCAACGCCATACCACATTACGCGTCTCTTACACTCAAGATGCCCGGTCCACACGGCGTCATTTCAGTGAGAGGATCATTTAAAGACCCCGGACATGGTCAGACGAGTCCGGCATAAGTAAGCTAGGGGCTCCCTAGCCGCACATCCCTTTACAATGGGCTGCGCGCACAAGCAACAGCGAGCTCACACAGACTCCGCGTTACTTATTTATATTTCTTCCTTAGTATATTTTTTTTGCACAAGTTCCTTTCAAGCTAAGTTCCTCTCTTTTTACATATGAACAACGTGCACACCCGTCCAGGATAACGGCACAACGGAGACACAGGCGCAGACGTGCAGTAGGGACCCGTCGCGAGGATTCTTTTCAGATTAAGACCCTGCGTAAACCTTTTTTACTGTCTCTTGTTGTTACAATCCCTTGGTTTCTCATTATAACCAAAGCGGAGCCTGACATTTGGGCATCGGCCGCGTCAGAAGACCATGCCCGTACCTGGACACTAGGGGCTTAGGGCATCGTTCTGCCCATTACTACAAAGACCGAACACCTTAGGGAGTGTTCGGCGTCTCGAGTTAGGCCTTATATGCATCAGCTCCGAATCATGTCTTTGGTCAAATGTTGGGTTTGCCCGGCTCCTGTGTTTTGCTGCCTTACGTTCCGTATCATCGGCTAACGCGGCACCAGGAGAACTACTGCGATTGTGCCCCTGTTTGGCTGGGCGAGCACCTTAGTAGAGAAAGCCGAAAACTGACTGTCATGATACAGCGAGAGACTGGTCAACCACTCGATCGACTACCGGAATGTTTAGGATTCCCCGCTTTGACGAAGGACCGTTTCCCGGTCAGGCACACACGCGCCCCGAATTCGGAGAAGCACAGTGCCCCAAGGGGCTATATAGTAGCCCCACCCTCGAACTCCACTGGCTAAGTGAAAGTGATAAAGCATCATAGTCCGGATTGCCTCGTTCGCTACGCTACCACCTCCTTAACAGGACCGAGACGTCGGATTAAGTGTGAAAACGCGCTCTTTTTTGCGAACACCCCCGCACCTTGTGCGTGGGGGCTGAAGCCGAAGACTGCAATCTTTCAGGTTATACAAATATATACCTAAACGGCCGCATCGGAGATATTTTAACACTTGGAACGCACAAGTATAAAAAGCGGTTACATCATAATCATTGTCTTACAAGATAAAACGTTCATTTGAATGTGACATTTTTTGAGCACTGCGACTCTATTACACGAGTGCCACGCATAACTTCCCCAAAATAGTGTTCGGAGGGTAACCGGCTTTCGTCCGAACCCTGGGCGGCAATAGCGGTGGCATCCATCTCTGTCCAATGTGTTTTCACAAGGGCAAGGGCCATCCGCGTGCCTTCTATGCAGGCCGACCGCTTCATCTCCTTGATGTGCGGCACCGCTCCAAGAAATTGCTGCAATAAGCCGAAATAGCTCGTCGCCTTGGGTCTCTCTGGCCAGACATGAGCCACGATATCAATCATGGCAAGTCCAGACAATCTATTTAGCTCAGCCCATTCGGCCAACCGATCGGTCAACGGAAGTGAATGATCCGGACTATGGAATTGAGACCAAAATAGCTCTTCCGTCTTGTGATCCTTCTGGCTCCGGAAGTGCTCAACGGCATCAGCCGCACTTGCCGCTAAGTCCATATATGGATCCTCCGGACCCCACAGCTGGCCAAGTTGGGCATATTTTTGATCCGTAAACTGGCGACGCAGCAAAAACGGCTTGCCAGCCACAATCTCTCCGGCCTGGCGCAGCTCCTCCCTCATAGCCCGCATTGCAGAACGGGCATCCTTGGCCTCGGCGGTGGCCTTCCCCAGGTTTTCCCGCTCCGATAAGCGCTCGTTTTCAAGAGCCTCGTTGCGGTCGGCAACATCTTTTAATTTCACGGCCAATTCGGCCATCTTCTTCCTGCTTAGGCAGTGTGCAGCCTTTTCGACTTCCAACTCCTCGGCCGCCCTCAAGGCAGCCGCATCACTCCTTCGGGCTTGCTCCTTAGCTTGAGCAAGCTCGGCCCGAAGGCTCTCCATAGCAGCAGCACCGTCTGTATCACAGCATATACATTATCAGAGGCGGGCTTCGACTCCCTTAAATAAGTGACTGCAGAGAATCCATTTACCTTGCGACTCGTCAAGTCGCCGGTTGACAAGTGCGATGTCTGCATCCGCCACGTCAAGTTGCCACATTAACTCGGCAACCCCACTTGTCCGGCTAGCCCCCGGACTATCCGCCACCTGCATATAAACGGCGACATTCATTACCTGAGATTTTGATCCTCGGCACGCTGTCGCTTTCGACAACCTACCGAGTCTCTGGGGCTACTATCTATACAGGGCGCACTTCTATGTGCCGAACTGTCAAAAAGGTGTGTCGTTCTTGCGTACCTCAAATCCCGTCAGTAAACTCCTGACGGCATTATGCAATCCGCTTTCAGCAGACGAAATCCTTCCAATCACCATACGCATCAAAGCACGGTGATCTTCTGAGATGGACGCCCTCTCAAGCAGATTCTTCAGCTCCCCCGGCCGAACACTAGTGGGCGCCGAACTCTCCGGCCCCTCCGGACTCTGGGATACCCTCCGTGACGATACTTTAGGCTCGTCTACCCTATCCGACGGCACAGCAGACGGAGGCGTTTCGCTCTCCATCATCTCCGGACGAAGATCCCCCGAAGACGAACTCATCTGAGAAGGCCGCAGATCCGAACTGCAAGGTAAAAATTTCGGTCATCCACAGAAGCACAGGTACGGGTATTTTCTCATTAATGAACCCCCCTTTTTTTACTCATGGCTCGCTGGAGGGCTGATCCTTTGGAGACGATTGTACGTCCGGACTTCCCCCGGACGCAGGACCCTCCGGTAAGGATTTCTTCCCCCGCTTAGGGGCTTTGGCCTCCGGGTCTTCGGAGGCGGTCCTCTTCTCCCCCTGGAAGGAGGGATTGTCGATCCCCCCCGCTTCAGGCGCCCCCTTGGGCGAGGTGATAGCTCTTCTATTTTCCCCATCGCCCCCTTCTACGGGCGCGGCCTCCAACATTCTGACCAGCACGGGCTCCGGTGCGGTCTCGGGGAGGGGGGCCGGACACCTTATCAGCTTCGATCGCGCTACCCACTCCTGATGAACAAGTAATGGGTCAGGAGGCGAACTCTAGAAAAGCAAATAAACAGAACGTCCGGACTCTGAGCTACTTACCCGAGTATCCGGGCGATTGCAGCTTAAGCCTGCGTCCTCGGTCAATTCCGGACACGCTACCTGCGGTCCGAAGAACAACTTGTACATCTCCACGGGTGTTGTACCCATGAAGTACTGGAGAATTCGTGGTCCCTCCGGATTGAACTGCCATAACCGGAGAGGACGGCGTTTGCAGGGCAGAAGACGCTTGATTAGCATAACCTGCATCACCACCACCAGATTGATCTCCCTCGCCTGGAGGTCTCGAATCCGGCCCTGCAATAAGGGCGCGTCTTCGGACGGCCCCCAATTGAGCCCTTGGTTGACCCATGACACCGGTCGGCGTGGAGGTCCCGGGCGAAATGAAGGCGGCGGCTTTTGCTTGCTGGCCTTCGGAGCGGTGATATAGAACCACTCCTGCTGCCACAAGCCGAGCTCCTCTTGGAAGGAGCCCTCGGGCCACGGGGCATCGGCCCTTCTGCTTATGGCCGCCCCGCCGCACTCCGCTTGACGCCCCCCGATCATCTTCGGCTCCACATTGAAGGTCTTCAGCCACAGGCCGAAGTGGGGGTGACGCGGAGGAAGGCTTCGCAGATGATAATGAACGCGGAGATATGGAGGATGGACTCCGGAGCCAAGTCATGAAAATCCAGCCCGTAGTAGAACATGAGCCCTCTCACGAAGGGGTCCGTCGGGAAGCCTAAACCCCGACGGAGGTGGGATACGAAGACGACGTATTCACCGGGCTCGGGAGTGGGCACGGCCTGCCCTTGGGCGGGCAACCTGTGCGAAATCTCGTAGGACAAGTACTTGGCCTCATGCAGCTTTAGCACATCCTCCTCCGTAACGGAGGAGGGCATCCACCGACCCTGAAGGTCGGAGCCGGACATGGTTGAAGATCCGAAGCGCTCGAATCTGGAGCTCTGGGTGTTGGAACTGGGAGCAAGGAGAGGATTCGATGGAAGATTAAGAGAAAGAAACGAGCCTTGGTCCCCTTATAAAGGGGGAAAATACCAAGAGCCGTCTCCGTGACCGTTCGTGATTCACCTTTGATAGAGGAGACGTGGCGACAGGCGCGGTTGGGTTACCCACGTCCGTATTGATGAGAATCCCGGAATAAGGGGAGCACGATCTCTGCTTCGACAAGACGTGCCAAGGAAACCGCTTCGCTAAACGTGCTGAGGTGGTATAATAAAAAAAAGATTCAAGTAAAGGCCTGGTAGCGGTGTGATGTCATGCCGCAAAATACGTCAGCAGATTGGATTTATGTGCATTATTCTCTCTACGGTAGAATGTGGAATTTATTTTGCAGAGTCGGACACTATCCTGGTGTTCATGATCTTCTCTGGATTATTCAAGGGAGGAACCCGCCTTGCAATGCCGAACATTACGCGCGCCGGACATATCGTCATTGAAGCCTGGTTCAGGGGCTACTGAGGGAGTCCTGGACTAGGGGGTGTCCGGACAGCCGGACAATCATCGTCCGCTGGACTCCAAGACTACGAAGATACAAGATTGAAGACTCCGTCCCGTGTCCGGATGGGACTTTCCTTGGCGTGGAAGGCAAGCTTGGCGATACGGATATGTAGATCTCCTACCATTGTAACCGACTCTGTGTAACCCTAGCCCTCTCCGGTGTCTATATAAACCGGAGGGTTTTAGTCCGTAGGACACAACATACATTACAACAATCATACCATAGGCTAGCTTTAGGGTTTAGCCTCCTTGATCTCGTGGTAGATCCACTCTTGTACTACCCATATCATCAATATTAATCAAGCAGGACGTAGGGTTTTACCTCCATCAAGAGGGCCCGAACCTGGGTAAAACATCGTGTCCCTTGTCTCCTGTTACCATCTGCCTAAACGCACAGTTCGGGACCCCCTACCCGAGATCCGCCGGTTTTGACACCGACAGTAACCTTGTTACCTGTGCGGTTTTCGGCCCGGCTTCCCTCATAAACAGGCTCAACTTGTTTAGGTTTTTGATCGGTTTCCCTTATAAAGATCAGCCAAAGCTCAAGGGGTGACTCTTGGCTTTGACAGCTTTTTGAGCAATATATTCAGGTGGGGATCTTCTCCCCCACGGTGACCGTTCAAAAAAAAGAATAATGGAAAAGTCATGAGGGTGTAGTAGTCATAGATGGCGACCCTCATCTAAGTGAAAAGCATGTATGGCTAAATCGTGTGCCTCCGTATTCGAGAGGCGGCCTTCATGAATGAAAGAGCGGATTCGAAAATCCTTTGCAGTCTCATTTATCTCTTTCATGGTTGGTGCTATGACCCCAAGAATGTCGGTATTGAAGTCCGAGAGAACCGTTTTGCAGTCCGATGCTATCCTAGTACTCCTATGTTGTAACGTGAGGTCCTCGCCTCCTTGGCCAACACGAGGGCTTCTCGGTAGGCAAGAGCCTCTAGAGTTGTTGGATCAGTCGGTCCATGGAAAACAATAGTCAAAGAACCAAAGTATGATCCTGCATCATTGCGACAAACAACACTAATAGCTCTCGTCTGAATGTTCTTGCTAATAGCAGCCTCCACATTGATCTTGCAAGTGCCCAAAGGTGGAGGTATCCATGTCCTCCTCGCCTGACCAGGGGCCTGCCGTCCCACTTGGGACGGGTATACCGGCAGTGCAACCTCAAGGTCAAAAAGGTGCCTGTTTATAAACGTGTGGCTCCTTCATGTATCAACGAAACTGCTAAAAAAAGGCATTTTCATATGCATGTTGGGCTGTAGGCCAGTTGTCTAGCAGTAATAGTTTTCTTACCGGCCGTTCGCCAGCTGATGTCAAAGATGACATCATCCGCATGTTTAGCCGTATTCATGCACGCATCCGGCCATCCCGGCAGGGGAGTGACGAGACAAATGACGGATTTGTTCGTCAGCTACTACGTGTAGCGTACGCGCGTGGACGGAGATCACCGAAGCGCTGCTTTGATCACTGGTAGTTTTCATTTTCTTTTATATATACCTGCGCTCGCTCCTCTTTATATACCTGCGCACGCACACGGCGAGGACGGCATCCTTAAAGTTCGGGTATTTGCTCCCGTGTCCCGGCCGTTTTTCCTTCAGAAGACATGGCTGCTCCTGGCGCTGCTGCAGAGGTGGAGGTGGAGGTGGAGGTGGAGGTGGGAGGTGGGGCGCTGGAGAGGGGCACCGGCGGCGGTGGCGGCAGGAGGAAGCCGCAGGGGTGGAAGTGCATGCCCTTCATCTTAGGTACGCCCCTTTTTTTTTGCGTCGATCTTAGGTACGCTTCACAAGTTCACTTCTACTACTAGATTTCATTTCCGTATCTCTCGATCTGCTCTGTTTTTTTTTTATTTCTACCTGCTGTGCGTGCGTGCGTGCGTTTTATCTGGATCAAAGTTACAAGACTGTCAAATTTACAACTTAGCATACATTTATGAGCGTAAATATGGTCAGTTTTGCTTGGGTTGAACCGTTGAAGGGACAGCAGGGGCATTAGTCAGGTTTTACTTTCAGGTGCGTCTACCCTTGTATCACAAGTGGTCTGCCGGAAGTTAAGACTCAAGAGTACAAAACCAAAAGTCAGGTTAAACACATGAAAAGTACTCCCTTTGTCCCATAATATAGGACGTTTTTGCAAGCCAACATAGCTTGCGAAAACTTCTTATATTATGGGACGGAGGGAGTAGCTCCGTAAGTAGACTCAAAATAAACCTACTTTATACTCTACAAAGAAATAGGTCGATGGTTACGCGTTCATCCTCACAGATTACCTCTTGAGCTCAGATTATCTCTTGAGCTACCAACAAAATTAGTACCATAATCATCATCCACTCACTATCTTTTGGTTAGTTGATTTGTTTGATTTGTTTTCTATGGTACTTTTGATTTGTACAGAGTTACAGGGTACAATGACACAAGTGCTAATTTTCAATAATAGTGCACAATAATTTAACATCCATAGCACCGCACGCCTATTTAGTTAGTACTCCCTCCGTCCCAAAATAAGTGTCTTGAGCTTAGTACAAATTTGTACTAGAGCTAGTACAAAGTTGAGACACTTATTTTGGGACGGAGGGCGTATAGAGTAAGTTGTTGGTAAGACAGTTTTATATTAAATCTTGCATGCAATTTAGATATGTCTAGAATGGTTTTATCTTAGCCTTATCTTTAATAACTACATATTTCCAAAATATGTGGTGAGGCATATTATACTAAGAGATCATCTTTTAAATAAGAGAAGGCAAGCCCATTCTTCTGATTTCTCTCTCCTCCATCTCAATATTTATTCTACATGGCACCCTTAAGATAGCACCGTTGTACATGCCCTTAGAAAGTCATCGTGTCAGCGTGTCAAACTATAATTAATACTACCGTAGAGTGTCAGACTAGGGATTATTCTGTTTGGTTAGCTACTATAAGTAGGCTTGCTTGTACGTGAGCTTCATATGGACTCGGGCCTTGCTAGCTTTGATAGTTCGTGTAGACTTAGGTACATAGCAGCAAGTCGTGGTTTCGTATATACTAGAGGCTAATGCGCGTTTGACGACATCATTCTTCATTTATAAGATTAACCCTTT
Organism: Triticum timopheevii; assembly: GCA_963921465.1. Lineage (NCBI taxonomy): Eukaryota > Viridiplantae > Streptophyta > Magnoliopsida > Poales > Poaceae > Triticum > Triticum timopheevii. Next base: position 559,056,214 of record OY997266.1, read on the forward strand.
TGTTCTTTAATTGGCTATTATTATCTGTTGTTTCGTTTTGGATTGTAGTCTACGTTAGCTTGTGTTTTTTTTTCACAAATAAAGGGGTTTTAATTATGTCCTGGCAGTTTTTTCCATATATCTTGTTGGGTTTTGATGCAAACGGTATTCATTCTGGGGAGAGTGGAGATGTTAGATACGTGGTTGGAGTTCTTACACCCTTTCGGCTTCACTGGTGGTTGTGTGGCCTACTTGAGAGTTCTTATTTCACATTGAAACGACATAAATGTTATAACAATGCCACATGGGCCGGGCCATGAAGCTTTGGCTCGCTCGGCTCGAACTCCCTTCTCCACTTGCTAGCTTCAGGTTTTTTCCCTGCTCATTCCACTGCTAGGTCAGAAAAACAGGCTACATATTTTTACTTAAAAAAGTACATTAAATCAAAAGAAGTTCACATATTTTAAAAGGTTTTGGATTTTAAAATGTGTTTTGAACTAAAAAACATGAATTTAGAAAATATAATGGATGTCAAATAATGTTGGCGAATTTGAGAAAGATCCACAAATTTAAAAATCACATACTTTAAAAATATTTGTGAACTTTAAAACTATTCATAAATTGTAAAAATGTTTGTGAATTGCAAAAAATGTTCTTAGTTTCTTAAATGTTCAAGACTTTAATAAATACTCATGAATTAACATGTAAAAAAAATAAAATGAAACAATAAACAAAAACACAAAAGAAATAACAGGAAAAAACAAAAGAAAAAATATTAAAACATGTGAAAAATTCAAAAAGAAAGAAAAAATTAAAATAATCAGGCAATACCTTCTCAAACTGACGAGCCCAACGACACACACCCTTGCATGTGGGGTTCATAGCATCCCCATAGCCCCCTATGCACCAGATTGCTTCAAATCTAGGGAGCTTAGTATCTTATTATTATAATAGATATACACGTGAGGTTGCTTGAGTTTTGTACTGTGAGTTGAGACATTGAGAATACAAGAACAAAGGGCAAGATACAAGCCCTTGGCAAAAGTTTTGTGCATGTGTATTTTTATACTTTAATGTGATTGATCTTGAGGGCGACATCTACATAAATGAGTGTCTGACATTTTGTTCCTATGCAGCAATCGCTACATTTGAGAATTTCGGGTCACTTGGGGTGGTAGCAAGTTTGACGTTCTATCTTGTGAAGCGATTCAATTTTGGGCAGCTCACAGCAACAAACACTACCAACATTTTCTTCGGCACACTGAACTTCGCGCCGTTGCTAGGTGCCTTCATCTCTGACGCCTACTTGGGAAGGTTCAGAACCCTTGCCTACGGATCCTTCTTTAGCCTCCTGGTATGTCTATGCCACAGTCAAAGCTTGTTTATTAGCTTTGTTTCACCTTCTTGTATTAGCAAAAACGAAGATGATTTTTTTATTGGGATAACTGGCCTTCCGTTGATTTCCATTAAAGAAACCACTAGAATTTTTACAAACTGGTAAAAAATAAAAAAAGTAGAAAAAAATCAGCCACCAAGGAACTATGTGCGTGTGTTTGGGCATCCCCCAAACACCCCTAGAGCTGCCTTAAAAGATTTACATAAAACATCGCCGGCCTCCTAGCCAACCAGCTATGCAGCAAAATCATGCAGAAAGCCACTAGCAATAGAAAAACTCCAAAAGGTACAAACACACAAAACAGAGTCATGTGGAAAGAATACTAAAAGATAGCATCCGTCCTTCAATTGTCCTCGCCACTGGTGCCCATAAATGCCTTCACACCTACTCCTCCTGGATCATGTTTTCGATCATTTGGACACCTTCTTTGAATAATCGTCTGCCTTGTCCCTTATGAACAAACGCCCAATAGTAAATGAAATTGCACAAGTAGAACACTCACCAGCAAGATCATTAAGAAATGTATTGCTAAAACAAGCATTTTTTCTGCTTTTCCAAATCGCCTAGCACATTGCAAGAGCTCCCACTAAGAATCAAGCATCTTCGTTCTTTAGGAAAAGGTGTATCCAGTCCACAAATAAATTCCTAATAAATCTGACACTCCAATAGGAGTTCTCTTAATCTTTAAGATGTTCCTTTTCAGTAGTAGCCAAAGGTAAGTTACGATCTTCAAGGGTATTTCCAGCTTTCAAAATTGTTTGTAGTGTACCATCCCATTTGCTCTAAACTGCAGATAAATGGATCTTAGAGTGAATTTTCATAAATCCAGTTTCCAAACCACTATATCCTCACTGACATTCAGAGTGACCTCGTGAAATTTTCCCAAATCTCCCCAGTAAAGTCATTCTGAACGGATTTTCTTTTGAGAAGGTAACATTGTACAGTTTTGGAAATTTGAGGTACAAAGGTCCTCCTTTTATCCATTAATCTTCCCAAAAGAGTGTTCTTGCACTATTACCAACCAATCTTCTTGTGTTTGTTGGAAGATGTGATTAACCCCAATTGCTAAAAACGTGACCCACGTAAGCTTTATCTCCATATGAGACAAGTATGCCTCTGCAAATACTTGCTCTACGAGGCATGTTGCCATCTTCTTGTCGTCATCTCCAGTTTCTAGAACCACTTGGATAACAAGTTATCATTCATTGTTTTTAAATCTAGAATCCCAAATCCTCCACATTCCTTAGGCAAGCTGATACAAGGTCAGTCGACAAGATGATATTTCTTTAGCTCTTTAGTTTCTTATTTTATCATTCTAGTTCTATGATGGTCCCATATCTTCTCTAGTACTTTTCAAACTTCCAACAAGATGGGAATATATAGAAGAATGTTTCTTAGACAAGCATTAATCAAATAGCCATGTCACTGATAGAAAGAATTCCCTTTTTCCAATTGCGCAAGTTTTTCTCAATAGTTTCTTCAACATGGATCCATTAATAATTGTTGAATATTTTGTTATCAACGAGCATGCCCAAGTATTGAAAATGCAGCTTCCCCACATTGCAAATGATGATATCACTATAGGCATCTTTTTATCTACAATATCTCCCAGGTAATAGATCTCACTTTGGTGAAAAAATATTTTAAGCCATGAGACTTGTTCAAATATGCACAAAATGAACTTTAAGTTCTTCTCACTCTTAAAATCATCCTCAATTAGAAGAATTGGTATTTTCAGCATATTGTAAAATAGCTAACCCATTATCCCCCATATAAGGAACAAGTTCTTAAGTCAATCCATTTCATCTACTCTTGTTGTGAGCATTACCTGCCCATCAACAATGTTATCAAACAACAAACGTGCCAATCTTATCATTTACTTTAATTGTCACCCTAACACCACCTACAAGTTTCATCATCCAGTCACACCATTTATGACCAAAACCTTTAGCCTATATTAATTGATATATTAAAGGCCATTTGACCTTGTCATATTCCTTTTTAAAAGCAAATTATCAGCAGAATCCCACTTTGTTTCTACCTACAGACTTCATGAAGCACAACAACACCTTATACTATGTAACTACCACTCAAGAAGCATGTTTGGGAATTAAAATCACTTTCTGAATTATCAAAACCGGCTTTTTGCTACAACTTCTGAGAATATTTTATAACTCGCATTAGAAAAAACATATGGGTCCGAAATTACTAATAATAGGAGCATTATGCACTCCAAGTATCAAAGAATGACACCATGATTGAATCTTTCCACATCCAATTTGTAGCAAACGCGAGATTAGTCATCATTGTCAAAATAAGTCTAACAAATGAATGGAATAACCAAAGTTGTTGATTTATTAATATGACAAATGGTATGTCCATAGAACATGAGTCAATGATGAACAATTTATCTGCTTATTACCACAACAAAACTTGATGCATCGGCACAGGAAATTTATTTACTTGGTTAGCTGATCTAAGCAATTACTATCACAAACTAAATTTTTTTGAACAACTATACTGAATTTCCTACATGATATTCGCAAATCACATTAACTAATATTTTTCATTTCCCATAGTCTAATACGCGAATTTATTTGGTGCTACAACAGGGAATGCTAGGATTGACTTTGTCTGCATCAGTTCCAGCTTTCAAACTAGCTGACTGCAACCAAACAATTCAATTAGGTGAACATTGCAATAGTCCATCAACACTCCAGCTGAGTGTGTTATACCTATCTTTAGCATTTCTAATCATTGGCGGTGGAGCAATCCGACCATGCAGCTTGCCCTTTGGAGTAGACCAATTCGACATGACTGACAAAAATAGTCAAAAAGGCCTAAATAGCTATTATAACTGGTACTATGGCACAACTACTATTGCCTTGGTGTTTTCTATGACTATTCTCGTCTACATTCAGGCTACCATCAGCTGGCCAATAGGATTTGGCATACCAACATTCTTCATGTTGTTGTCAATTATCATTTTATTTATGGGTACTAGACTTTATGTCCATGTACCACCAGAGGGAAGCATCTTCACTGGAATTTCCCAAGTTTTACTTGCATCATTTAAAAAGAGAAGACTCAAGCTTCCAAACTCGGACGATATAAGTCAGCAAGAGTTGTTGCTATTCAGCCCTGCAACGAGGGGCCATCGTATTTTCAGATTGCCACTTACTTCCCAGTTCAGGTAAACTAAAGAAGTAACCGCAATGTTTATCAATAAAAAGTAGCCAGAGTGAAAGTATCACAACACATCCACAAAAATAACATTTGATACCATCCCATTCCAAAAATTCTCATGTTTTTTCCGAGGGAAGAAGTGAATAATCAAATTTTGTCGTTAATTTTTCTCATTAACTTATTACCAACATCTAACAAGTTCGAGGACCTATACAACTAGGGGTTAGAATAATACTATGTATATCCTTTGGAGGGACTATATCCTACCTTGGTATAGTGTCTTGTACGCTCGACAACATCATCGAACAACTATTTACCAAGTCGCTTTGCGAGAGTGTTTTTATAGGCTTAACATCCATGTAGAGTGCTCGCTCCCTAAAAAAATATAAGATCATTCAGATCACTAGTCATCTAAGCAATCATATATGTTTACAGATGGAGTACTTGCTACAAGCATGTAGAATTCAGTATTGGTAAAAGTAAGCCATTTTGCTGCAAGTAAAGTGAGCAAAATTGCATTCTTATAATATAAATAACGTGTTAGGCATACAAAAAAATTAATAATTTCAAATAATTATTTGCTAGATGCTAATGTATACCCACCATTTATTGTTATTTGTTCTCAGGTTTCTTAACAAAGGTTCGATTTTAAGGGATGGTGATTTAAATGACGATGGTTCCGCAAGAAATTCGTGGGAGCTTTGCAGTATCCAACAGATAGAAGAGGTTAAATGTTTGATAAGAATTGTTCCTATTTGTATATCTGGCATCGTATGCTTTGTCGCATTGGTTCAACAATACACCTCTACAATCTTTCAAGCATTAACAATGGACTGTCACCTTGGAACACATTTTGAAATCCCTCCAGGCTCTGTTATATCAATATCCTTTATCGCCCTAACTGCATTCCTGCCGATTTATGACCGAATATTTGTACCTATAGCTAGAAGATACACCGGAGTGGAAAGTGGAATTACACTTCTTCAGAGACAGGGTATAGGATTGGTGATTTCTCCCATATCAATGGTGGTAGCAGGGCTTGTTGAACATAAAAGGAGAAACTCAGCATTGTCTAATGGAGGAAAATCACCTATGTCAGTCTTTTGGCTTGCCCCCCAATTGATTTTAATGGGTATTGCCGATGCCTTCAATGCAGTTGGACAATTAGAATTCTATAATAAGCAGTTTCCAGAGCAGATGCTAACGCTAGCAGGATCCCTCTTTTACGTTACTTTAGCTGGAGCAGGCTATTTGAGTACTGCTATGACAAACATCACAAAAAAAGTGACTACCAGAGATGGCCACAGAAGCTGGATCGCAGATGATATTAATCTCGGCAAACTTGACTATTACTTCTATTTAATTGCCCTCATGGGAGTACTGAACCTTTTCTACTTCCTCATATGCTCCCACTACTATCAATACAAATCCATTTCACACTATGATGAGGAATCCATCAAAATACAGACCAAGGAAGAGGCAGAAGCAGAGATGGACCCCAGTAGAGATGCACCTGACAAGTAAATATTGTACAGGATATTTGTCCCGCACACAATATATACTTTGGAAAAGTTTCATCAGGTCTTCATGTTTTACTACATGGCACATGAAATTATTATCTTTTGGATGTGATGAAGAACAAGTGTGCCTTCTTTTAGTCAGGATGTATGACTATTACCCAAGGAGTATCAACAAAGAGCTAAAATGTCTTCTGTATTTCAATTTGATGAAGTGCGAGTGTTTGGAACATAGTGAACCCAAAATTTTTTTTTATGAAATTTTCTTTGTTCAGTAATAACTTAATCTTGGTGAAGCTTAATTAAGTCTGTTATTTATCTGCAACAAGTACACACATAAGATACTTGCTAGTACATCTTCATGTATGGCTGTTCTCAGAAAGAAAGAAAGAAAAACTTATGTATGGCTTGTTACTTCTTTTGAAAATAGTAGATGTTTAAAACAGTTCACTGAAGTTTCACCCTATATGCCCCTACGGATTGAACTCGCCTGCAAATTATAATAAAAGGCTTTTATAACTTGCTAGTTTACTTCACTGGAGGCATGGTCCGCACATAGTTGATTGGTTTCATCTAACTGTTTTAGGCCCTAATCCGATCCTAAAATGATATGTATGTAATATAAGCATGTTCTTTGTGAACTAATACTATATACCTAAATAGTCGATCATCACTACTTATTTTAGCTTAACTAGAAGTGTGACCCGCGCATTTGCGCGGCTAGATCTTATCTATTGGTATAAAAATGCTCTCTTAGGTTTTGACTCACTCTTGGGCGTACAATTTTGATGACTATCGTCTTTATGGATGTGTTTGGATAAATTACAAACAATATCTTCAAAGGAAATAATATGAGAGGAAAATAAAATGTAAATTTTACTTGGAGAATTAAAGCAATCCATGGTGATGCTATTGTTAGGAAAATTTGAAAGCAGACATTGTTGTTGATGTATGCATTTATGTTTCATTACCAATATGTAGTTAGATAACTAAAGCCTGAACAATATTTTAACGCTTTCTAAATCTCTCCTCAAGAATTTTCCATCAAGGTTTATATTAAGTTACCACATGCCACACCGTTTGTGATATTAATTATAGATTACATTATTTGATTTGTGTGTTCTTCACGTATCTAAATCCTTTACACATGATCGTCTTCCCAATTGTATCTCGTCACTTGCTCATCAACTTATTGTCTTCATCCTTACATAGTCATCAAAATTTTATAACAATTCTTCAGCACTTACTACTTCAGCTTGTGTAAACTCTAATTGTCCACATGCCGTTTGTGCCAAATTGCAATCTTAGGAAAAACTAAATATATATTCTATATACTTGCCATGATTTGTAATTACAACATTTATTATTGTTGCCACAACACCATGTACCTTTGCGAGCATGATATGCCCGATCGAACACATATCACACCGCTAGTGATCTACAATTCTTCTTACCATATGATGTGCATCCACCTTTTGTGACTTCCTGGCCGCTTCCGTAGATAGGCCTTTTTCTCGGTTGCTACATATTGCATATTGTTGACTTCAAATGAAACTCAAAAATACGTATATACAAATTAGTCATCTTTTGGGCATTTTGTATATACAAATAAGAATTTTTTTATATACTCCCCGAGTTTACAAATATAAGATGTTAAAGATACTTTAATATGGACTGCGTACGTTCTAAAATGAGTGAGCAAACACTATATTTACAAAAAAGTTAGAACATCTCGTATCTATGATTGGAGGGTGTTGTATATTTTGAACGTCGCTATTTGTGGACTATACACATATTTTGTAGGTTGATACTCCCATCTTATTTGTATTTCGAATATCGCGTATAAAAAGAGATGTATTATTTATCTATATTCATTTTGAGTTAGGTACTGTAGTCACATGGGATTTCTGTATGAAAGCCAAATTACTAACATTAGTTCTCTTCCAAAAATACATTTGTAAAATAGTCACATACTTTAAATCGCACTTTAAAAAATGAACTAAATAGAGACACATTATTTAAATTGTATATATATTTCAGTTTAAATCGTGCAGCTATTTCAATTTTGGAAAATATATTAAATTGTTGGGTGCCGTGAACACCAATGATGTCAACTGCTGACATCACACATGATGTCAGTGATGCAACACAGCTATATGATTGGCCATAGAGCCTTCCTTTTTTTTTCTTGATTTGCTTTTTCATTTTGGACGGTTTGCTTTGGTTTGCTTTGTGACTGGCTGTAGATTCTTTTTGCGGGGGAAAATGAAGACTCTAAATACATGTGTTGAGGTTTTGCAGTACAAACATGGGTCACCCTCCCGTAATTATAGATTTCTTCTCTTGATCCATAATAAACATTCTATATATATATTTGCTTTTCACTTCATTAGGAGGATGCTATTTTTGGAAGTGAGCCTATAATACATGACAACTTATATAAAAAATTAAATCATGTGAGATATTTTTTAATATATTTTTGTATGCCATTTGTTAACCTGTTATACATTAAAAAGTCATTATCGGTCAAAAAGTGAAAATACGCTTGAAATCACCCCAAAAGCAGCCCATTTATTTGGTGCACCATATAAACAATTTACAATCTGGGTTGAAGAGAGAAAAAAATATGCTAAAGAATATCACATAAAAACAAAGCATGAAGAAATACATTTTGTAGATCTTTATTATAGCAGATCATAGCCATTAGATGTTCAAAAATCTTTCCAAACACTATATGATTATTGATTCTTACGCCAATGAATTCTGTAACAAAAAGTCCAACACAAAGAGCATGCGTAGCTAGTAGCTGGTACCATGAAGAATCAGTTAACGTAACATGCTTAGGCAGGAGATAGATCGATCAACACACCTTGTGTACGTGTGTGTTTGTGTTGTGCTGGGCCGAAGCACTGACAGTGTTTAACCTGACTTGATCGCGCCGCCACAATTGCGCGAGTCCATCGCAGCCACGCCCGCTGTGTTTCTGTCCAGTGACATGCGCCACTGCTGCTCGTACGAGCGTCAGTATCCACTAGCTAAATAGATAATGCTTTAGGTACAGCCATGCGTGTCGATGGCTACCCTGCTGTTCTATAGGGCAGTTTGGCCGCTTGTCCGCCGGCGGGCCGGCGAGATAGCCCGAAGCATAAGGTAATCACGCACTCCTTGGTTGTCGCGTCCGAAAGCTGAAAGCTGGAAGCCATATGCGGGTTGGGCCAAACTAAACGTCGACGGCTCCTTCTGCCCCTCGACGGAATCGGCCGGAGCGGGCATGGTGCTCCGGGACAGCTCGGGCACGATCATTTTCTCATCTTGCCGTCAACTTCGAAGATGTGCGGACGCACTTGAGGCGGAGCTGGCCGCGTGCATGGAGGGCCTAAATCTTGCACTCCAATGGACGCCTCTTCCAGTGGAGATCGAGTCTGATAGACTAGTTGGAATCAATATGCTGAAGGGTAACATTGTTGATCGCTCGCGTTATGCTATGCTGATATATCAGACCAAACGCCTCCTGAGGGGAGGACGAGAAGTGAGACTAGCTCACATCTCTCGCGACCAAAATAAAGTTAGTCAGTTCCTTGCAAATTTTGGTAGAGTAGAAGAGCGCACTGTTGTGTGGCTCGGTTCTGGTCTAGGCGATGTGCCTGATCTCTGTAAGCAAGACTTCCAGTCTGGGTAATTAATAAAAGTGTTACCCTCCGCAAAAAATGTGTGTCTGGCTAAAGAAAAGGTATATATATGCGTGCACCATCGATCCAGGGATCGTTATTAATCTGTCCTTGTCCTACTCGTAATAGAATTTTGAACTTGCCTATGCACGTGCGCTGCAGCATGGCTTTTTTATCTGTCTTATTTTTTTAAGCATTAGTACAGACACAAGCGCTTATATACACGCGCATACACTCATCCCTATGAACGCACACACGCACACCCTACCCCTATGAGCACCTTCGAGAGACTGAGCCGGCATATCATCTTGAGATTTACGAAGTCACCGTAGGCGCCTTGTCATCGACGGGAACATCTTCTCCCACTGAAAGCGCATCGCCGGAAATCCTGAAATAAATTCAGGAATAATGCGAGCACCAGGATTTGAACCCTGATGGGTTGGGGATACGACCGTCCACCTAACCAACTCAACCACAGGTTGATATCTGTCTTATTACTCCTTCTAAATTAACGTTTTCTTTTGTTCCTTTTCAACCTTAGCTGCTCCGTTTACATCTATCCATCACGTTCCCTAGAAAATATAGCTATTTGAACGTGACATGTCTAATTGTTTGTACGTAACAATATTTGGTGTAACGTTTACATCTTTAAATCTCAGCCTTTAATATATAACATTAATGGTCAAGATAATTTGATCTGTGTGGATGAATGTAATGGCTTGTTTGCCTATTGTTTTAAGTATATAATAGATAGATAGATAGATATGCATACATGCCACATTATCAAAGGCCAATCACCACATGTACGGAGAAAGTTTTTCATGATTAGTTGGTCCCCACTACTTATATTTATCTCAATATACACACATCCCACCTCATCACACATTTCACTACAATACATAATACTACTACTTGTATTCTATAAATATATTTGAATTATACAATAATCAAGTACAATATATAATATGTATTTTAGTTTTAGTTCATATATTATTAATGTAAATATTGCGTATGACCAAATCTCACTGAGATATATTGCAACCGATTCCGTAGCAACACGAGGAATATATTACAGTGTAATCATGTTGAGGTTCTTTTGGGGTCGCTCAATGCGTTAAATTGCCCCCATAAAGCTCGGGTGTGCCAGCGCATCAAGTGTTCCTCGTGGCTCCTCTAGCTACCTAGGACGTTTGGTTTGGAAAGGAAGTTTACGTAGGATACGTAACAAACTTACGTGAGTCTAGCAACGGATGAAAGTAATACCATACTTCCCTAACCCAATAACCATGACTCCAGACTCCAATAGGTCTAGTATTTTATTTCAACACATGACATTTCATCTGGGTTGTCACTTATCCTCCTTCCCACACTCGTCGATTGTGCCTCAGTGTTCACACAATGAAAACATTGTTTGAATGTTGTCAATCCTAGGACGTCTCTCTCTCTCTCTCTCTCTCTCTCTCTCTCTCTCTCTATAAGACAAGAATATAGGCAATAAGACAAGAAATATAACATTATATATATATATATATATATTATAATATGTTTTTACATTTGTAATTTTACGTAACATAAAATATTTTTACGGCGATTATATATTCTCTTACGTTCTCTTTTTACATCTGAAATAAGATAAAATTTACGGAACGTAAAATTGCAGTGCATTGACGTTAAAATAGAGGGGGTGAATAATAACTATTTCTCACTCAGGGTGACGAATAGTCAATCCCTATATATATATATCGGCATATGATGATAAATCTGCATTTTTTTCTATGAGGTTTTGGCGAGCCATGCTTGCGTGGTTATATATGTTCTTTTCGTTTCTCATCCTGGTTTTGCCGAGGTGCTCATTTTCAATCCAGATCGGCACTGATATGAAACAAAGAAGGATCATGCGCTATTGATGAAGGTTGCACTCTAAACAGCATTTTAAAAATGATTAATAGGTAAAATAACAACATATTCATATTTATTATACATATTTTTCTAATCAAATTCTATATATAACATGTTAAATTTAAAGTTAGGATTTAAAGATATGAATATAAAAAAACATTTGATATGTATTGCGGGTTGATTAACTCAAATATCAAGGGGATTTTTGCAAACACGAGAATCTGACTTAAAAGTGGCATGGGGTTGATTAACTGAAATACCATGGAATTTTCTGAAAAAGCGAAAAATCAGACTTCAAAGTGGTTGACTACCAGAAACATGAGGGAGTTTTATGCAAAATAGCATGACAGACCAAGAATACCTATTTTCTTTATTAGTAGGTAATAGATTATTGGGAAAAATGTAGTTGTCCCAGCAACCTATACCATCATGAACAGAACTAAGAACTAGCTGGGCTTCATTCTAAAAGAAAAACCTAGCAGAGCTTCTTTTTGACAATCCTCTCTTCTCACGGCTGAACGAGATCGTGTTTTGTACCGCGGCAACTATTTCTCGCTTTATGCGAGAGTCCCATCTGACTCGCTGAAGATCTTTCCACTATGATGAATTTATCGGGCCAGCCCAATTTTGCTTTTTTCGTTCGTGATTGCTTGCTGCGCTTGTTCGCTCGTTCGCTAGACTGCTTTTCGATTGAGTTCCTTCGCTAGTTGAGCTTCCTTTGCTGGTTTTGCCAGTTTTTTTCAATTCTTTTCCTTGTTTTCTCATTAGTTCTCCGGGTTTTTTAAATCCTCTTTATTTCTTCTCGGTTTTTTTTCTTTGTTTCCACCAGTTTTCTTTCGCTTCTTCTCACAAAAAAACACAGCAAAAAAATGCACGTAAGAGGACTCGAACTCGCGCCGCAATAATGCCGGAATTGGTTGGCGAACCAGTACGCCAGTGATTGACAACAATGCAAACTATTTAAGAACCATCATAGCCACACTATTTATTAATTATTACACAGTAGCACTTAGATTTTTTTTAAATATAAATTTCATTTTTTTTCTGAAAAAAGCTCATCAGTTTTATAAAAATGTGCAAAAAAATTCAAAAAATTTCATGAATTTGAAAATATTTCATTGATTTTGAAAAAAGTTCATCGAATTTGAAAAAAAGTTCGGCGAATTTGAAAAAAGTTCATTGAATTTGAAAAATGGTTAATAGGTAAAATAACAACATATTCATATTTATTATACATATTTTTCTAATCAAATTCTATATATAACATGTTAAATTTAAAGTTAGGATTCAGAAGATATGAATATTAAAAAAAAACATTTGATATGTATTGCGGGTTGATTAACTCTAATGTCAAGGGGACTTCTGCAAACACGAGAATCTGACTTAAAAGTGGCGTGGGGTTGATTAACTGAAATACCATGGAATTTTCTGAAAAAGAAAAAATCGGACTTCAAAGTGGTTGACTACCAAAAACATGAGGGAGTTTTATGCAGAATAGCGTCACAGACCAAGAATACATATTTCCTTTATTGGTAGGTAATAGATTATTGGGGAAAATTTAGTTGTCCCAGCAACCTATATCATCGCGAACAGAACTAAGAACTAGTCGGGCTTCATTCTAAAACAGAAAACCTAGCAGAGCTTCTTTTTGACAATCCTCTCTTCTCACGGCTGAACGACCGTGTTTTGTACCGCGGCGACTATTTCTCGCTTTATGCGAGAGTCCCATCTGACTCGCGGAAGATCTTTCCACTATGACGAAGTTATCGAGCCAGGCCAATTTTGCTTTTTTTTTTCTTTCATGATCGCTTGCTGCGCTTCGTTCGCTCTTTCAGTAGACTGGTTTTCGGTCGAGTTCCTTCGCTAGTTGAGCTTCCTTTGCTGGTTTTGCTAGTTTTTTCAAAAATTTTCCTTGTTTTCTCATTAGTTCTCCGGTTTCTTTTAAATCCTCTTCATTTCTTCTCGTTTTTTTTCTTTGTTTCCACCAGTTTTCTTTCGGTTCTTCTCACAAAAAAAACACAGCAAAAAAGTGCATGTAAGAGGACTCGAAATCGCGCCGCAATAATGCAGGAATTGGTTGGCGAACCAATACGCCAGTGATTGACAACAATGCAAACTATTTAAGAACCATCATAGCCACGCTATTTATTAATTATTACACAGTAGCACTTAGATTTTTTAAAAAAAATTGAAGTTGATTTTTTCTGAAAAAGAGCTCATCAGTTTTATAAAAAATGTGCAAAACTTTTCAAAAACATTCACGAATTTTAAAAAAGTTCATTAATTTTTAAAAAAGTGCATCGAATTTGTAAAAAGTTCGGCGAATTTGAAAAAAGTTCGCCGAATGTGAAAAAAGTTCATTGAATTTGAAAAAAATAACGGAATTTGAATAAGGTTTATCAAATTTGCAAAAAGTTCATCGATTTTGGAAAAATATTCATCGATTGAAAATAAAAGTTCATCATCTTTTAAGAAAAAGTTCGTCAAATTTGAAATAATATCATGAAAGAAAACAAAAAAATATGACTTTTTTTCCTCCCACGAGAGGTACACATTTACTTCTCATGGAGGCACGGATTTGCTTCTGCGAGAGGCACAGTGGAAAGAATCCAACGGTGAAACCGACTCGAGATTTGGACGCACGGTTTAAAGGTAAAACGTTTTGGATAAACGGACATATGAAAAAAAAACTCGCAGGTTGCCACAACTGACTCACATGGAGTCACCACTTATCGCAACCTACCTGGGTGGGAGTGACCTTTGTGTAGAGTGCTTCTTAATTAGTAATTTGGAGTTTTTAGGCAAATGTACAACTTTTTTTCGGCAAAAAATGTACAACGTTTTCTTTTTCAGAAGAAGGCAATGTATAGGTACTACATAGGAAGATCGGTCTGGGCCTGTAAACTTCGGCCATCAGGCCATGGGCCTCAGGCAACTTATAGTCTGCATATGATTACATCCATGATTTCCGTCTTAAAATACTACTATTTTAAAAAATCTAAAAAAAGAAGCTATTCTAAACAAATAATGACAGCCATTCTTTTTAATTGACCTCCCCCTAAAGAATTAATATACTAGATTATTATCTGTCGAATTTCAGACATTTAGTAATTTCTTCATCATGGAAATGCATTCTGCTGATTATCGTATGCAACCGTCCGTATGTCGAGTCTGACTGCTTGGAGGTGGCCGGTGAGGCCGTGAGAGCGATTAATTGCTTGATTTCTCCTTTGCAAAAAGGAATAAAAAGGAGAAGCTTGATTTGAATAATGAAATCCCGCATTCGTATGGATGGGATAGAAACCGCAATCAAGTTCCCTAAGAAAACTATCGAAGCACACGACATATCGAGGTGCTAGTTCTCCAGATGCATGTCTCTCCAAGACCAGGACCTGACATCGAACATTTCGGCTTGATCACAATGTCTGCTTGACTAGCTTGTTTATCAAAGATGGTTAAGTTTCCTAGCCATGGACATGTGTTGTCATTTGATGAACGGGATCACATCATTAGGAGAATGATTTGATGGACAAGACCCATTCGTTAGCATAGCGTTATGATCGTTCAGTTTTATTGCTACTGCTTTCTTCATGTCAAATACATATTCCTCCGACTATGAGATTATGCAACTCCCGGACACTGGAGGAATGCCTTATGTGCTATCAAACGTCACAATGTAACTGGGTGATTATAAATATGCTCTACGGGTACCTCCGAAGGTGTTTGTTGGGTTGGCATAGATCGAGATTAGGATTTGTCACTTTGAGTATCGGAGAGGTATCTCTGGGCCCTCTCGGTAATGCACATCATATGAAGCCTTGCAAGCAATGTGACTAATGAGTTAGTTGCGGGATAATACATTACAAAACGTGTAAAGAGACTTGCCAGTAACGAGATTGAACTAGGTATGAAGATACCGACGATAATCTTGGGCAAGTAACATACCGATGACAAAGGGAATAACGTATGTTGACATTGCGCTTCGACCGATAAAAATCTTCATAGAAAATGTGGGAACCGATATGAGCATCCAGGTTCCGCTATTGGTTATTGACATCTACAAAGTTCTCGAACCCGTAGGGTCCGCACGCTTAACGTTCGATGACGATATGTATTATATGAGTTATGTGTTTTGGTGACCGAATGTTGTTCGGAGTCCTGGATGAGATCACGGACATGACGAGGAGTCTTGAAATGGTCGAGAGGTAAAGATTGATATATTATAAGGTAGTATTCGGACACCGGAAGGGTTCCGAAGTGTATCGGGTACATACCGGAGTACCGGAGGGGTTACCGGAACCCCCGGGGGAAAGATATGGGCCATATGGGCCATAGGAGGGAGGCATACCAGCCCACAAGGGGCTGGCGCGCCCCCCACCAGGGGGGAACTTAATTGGACAAGGGGTGGGGCGGCGCCCCTGATACGTCTCCAACGTATCTATAATTTATGAAGTATTCATGCCATGTTTACAATAGTTTTATATGATTTTGGTATGATTTAATTAGAACTAACCCGGACTGACGCTGTTTTCAGCAGAACTACCGTGGTGTTATTTTTGTGCAGAAATAAAAATTCTCAGAATGCGCTGAAAATCAACGGAGATTTTTTTGGGAAAATATAAAAAATACTGAAACAAAAATCTATCGGAGGGGAGTCCCGTGGGCTCCACGAGGGTGGGGGGCGCGCCCCTGTGCCTCGTGGACTCCCTGTGGGGCCCCTTGACTTGTCCTCGACGCCAACCTCTTCTACAAATACCCAAACGTCCAGAAAATAACCCAGATCGGAAGTTCCACCGCCGCAAGCCTCTGTAGCCACGAGAAATCAAGCTAGGCCCTCTCTGGCACCCTAACGGAGGGGCTATCGCACTGGAGGCCATGAGGAAGGATCTCGGAGGGGCCATCATCGCCATGAAGGCCAAGGACCAGAGGGGGAACCTTTCCCCATCCAGGGGGGAGGCCATGGAGGAGGAAGCACAAGGGGGAGAACCTCTCCTCCTCTCTCTCGGTGGCGCTGGAGTGCCATCGGGAGGGGAATCATCGCCGCGGTGATCGTCTTCATCAACATCCCCATCATCATCACCATCCTCATCTCTTTTACGCGGTCCACTCTCCCGCACCCCGCTGTAATCCCTACTTGAACATGGTGCTTTATGCCACATATTATGATCCAATGATGTGTTGCCATCCTATGATGTTTTGAGTAGATATCCTTTGTCTTTGGGTTGATTGATGATCTAGATTGGTATGAGTTGTATGTTTTATTTTGGTGTTGTCCTATTGTGCCCTCCGTGTCGTGCAAGCGTGAGGGATTCCCGCTGTAGGGTGTTGCAATATGTCCATGGTTTACTTATGTCTGCGTTGCTTGAGTGACAGAAGCATAAACACGGATAAGTGGGTCACGGCGTATGGGAATAAAGGGGACTTGATATGTTAATGCTATGGTTGGGTTTTACCTTAATGATCTTTAGTAGTTGCGGATGCTTGCTAGAGTTCCAATCATAAGTGCATATGATGCAAGAAGAGAAAGTATGTTAGCTTATGCCTCTCCCTCATATGAAATTGCAATGACGACCACCGGTCTTGTTAACAATTGCCTAGGATAATTATGCACACCGACCCATCATTGTTCCACACTTGCTATTTATAATATTTAGTAATATATTCTAACTTTATGATAACAGCACCTACTTTTATATTTTAGCTCTCCGATATCATGCAAAGTTATCCTCTTTATACCCAGAACGTAGTTTTATTTCTCGTTTCTAGTTGGAAGCAAACGTTCGGTGTACTAGAGTCGTATCAGTGGTAGATGGGGCTTGAGAGAATATTGATCTTACCTTTAGCTCCTTGTGGGTTCGACACTCCATGCTTCTCACTTCCACCTTTGGAAATTTCCACGATGATTCCCTGCACTTGGGGATTATTAGCCCCCCTTTCCTTCTCCCTCTCCTACTCCTTCCCCCCTTTCCCCTCCGGAAAAAGGAAGGGGGGGGGCGAATCCTAGTGGGAGTCCAAGTGGGACTCCCCCACTTGGGGCGCGCCTAGGCCGGCCTCCTCTCCCTCTCTCTTTTATATACGGCGGGCGCCCCTATGAGACACACCAATTGCTCTTAGCCGTGTGCGGCGCCCCCCTCCACAGTTTATGCCTCCGATCATATTCTCACAGTGCTTAGGTGACGCCCTACACGGATCACCTCACCATCACCGTCACCACACCGTCATGCTGACGGAACTCATCTACTCCTTCGACCCTCTGCTGGATCAAGAGCTCGAGGGACGTCATCGCGCTAAACGTGTGCAGAACTCGGAGGTGTCGTACGTTCGGTACTCGATCAGTCAGAACGAGAAGACATTCGACTACATCAACCGCGTTGAGCAAACGCTTCCGCTTTCGGTCTACGAGGGTACGTGGACACACTCTCCCCCTCTCGTTGCTATGCATCTCCTAGATAGATCTTGTGTGAGCGTAGGATTTTTTTTGAAATTGCATGCTACGTTTCTCAATAGTGGTATCAGAGCCAAGTCTATGCATAAATGATATGCACGAGTAGAACACAAAGAGTTGTGGGCGGTGATCGTCATACTGCTTACCACCAATGTCTTATTTTGATTCGACGGTATTGTTGGATGAAGCGGCCCGAACCAACCTTACATGACCGCGTTCATGAGACCGGTTCCACCGACAGACATGCAACTAGTTTTGCATAAAGGTGGTTGGCGGGTGTCTGTTTCTCCAACTTTAGTTGAATCGAATTTGACTGCAGCCGGTCCTTGTGAAGGTTAAAACAGCAAACTTGATAAATCGTCGTTGTGGTTTTTGTGTCGTGGGTAAGTACGGTTCTTGCTAGAAGCCCGTAGCAGCCACGTAAAACTTACAACAACAAAGTAGAGGATGTCTAACTTGTTTTTGCAGGGCATGTTGTCATGTGATATGGTCAAGACATGACGAGTTATCCGTTGTTGTATGAGATGATCATGTTTTGTAGAAGTTATCGGCAACTGGCAGGATCCTTATGGTTGTCGCTTTATTGTATGAAATACAAACGCCATGTAATTGCTTTGCTTTATCACTAAGTGGTAGCGATAGTCGTAGAAGCAATAGTTGGCGAGACAACCATGACGCTACGATGGAGATCAAGGTGTCAAGCCGGTGATGATGGAGATCATGACGTTGCTTTGGTGGTGGAGATCAAAAGCACAAGATGATGATGGCCGTATCATGTCACATATTTTGATTGCATGTGATGTTTATCTTTTATGCATCTTATTTTACTTAGTACAGCGGTAGCATTATAAGATGATCCCTTAACTGAATTTCAAGGTATAAGTGTTCTCCCCGAGTATGCACCGTTGCGAAAGTTCTTCGTGCTGAGACACCACGTGATGATCAGGTGTGATAAGCTCTATGTTCAAATACAATGGGTGCAAGCTAGTTTTGCACATGCGGAATACTCTGGTTAAACTTGACGAGCCTAGCACGTACAGACATGGCGTCAGAACACTGGAAACCGAAAGGTCGAACGTGAATCATATAGTGGATATGATCAACATAGAGATGTTCACCATTGAGGACTACTCCATCTCACGTGATGATCGGACATGGTTTAGTTAATTTGGATCACGTATCATTTAGATGACTTGAGGGATGTCTAATCTAAGTGGGAGTTCTTAAGTAATATGATTAATTGAACTTGATTTATCATGAACTTAGTTCTGATAGTTTTTGCATATCTATGTTGTATCAATGGCCCGTGCTACCGTTCCCTTGAATTTTAATGCGTTCCTAGAGAAAGCTAAGTTGAAAGATGATGGTAGCAACTACACGGATAGGGTCCGTATCTTGAGGATTGTCCTCATTGATTCACAGAAGAATTATGTCCTTGATGCACCGCTAGGTGTACTACCTGCCCCAACAACTGCAAACATTGTGAGTGTAAGGCACTAGCGTGTTGATGACTGCTCTTTAGTTCAGTGTGCCATGCTTTACGACTTAGATTCGAGACTTCAAAGACGTTTTGAACTTCATGGACCATATGAGATGTTCCAGGAGTTGAAGTTAATATTTCAAGCAAATGCATGAATGATGTCTGCTAGAACTACGTTGGTATTTCCCAAAAGAGGAAGGGATGATGCAGTATAGCGACGGTAGGTATTTTCCTCAGTGATGAGACCAAGGTTATCAAACCAGTAGGAGAACCTCCTCACACCATGTAAACAACACCTGCACACAAATAACAAATACTCGCAACCTGATGTGTTAAAGGGGTTGTCAATCCCTTTCGGGTACGGCGCCTCAAGATAGGAAAATAACGTGAGGTAAAAGTGGTAGATAGGATAAATAGATCGCGGAACAAATAAATTGCAGCAAGATAATTTTGTATTTTTGGTTTAATAGATCTGAAAATAAATGCAAAGGAAAATAGATCGCAAAGGCAAATATGATGAAAAGAGACCCGGGGGCGTAGGTTTCACTAGTGGCTTCTCTCGAGAAAAATAGCAAACGGTGGGAAAATAGTTACTGTTGGGCAATTGATGGAACTTCAAATAATCATGACGATATCCAAGCAATGATCATTATATAGGCATCACATCCAAGATTAGTAGACCGACTCCTGCCTGCATCTACTACTAGTACTCCACACATCAACCGCTATCTAGCATGCATCTAGTGTAGTAAGTTCATGGAGAAACCGAGTAATGCAATAAGAACGATGACATGATGTAGACAAGATCTATCTATGTAGAGATAGATGATAACCCACAAGTGTAGGGGATTGCAACAGCTTTCGAGGGTAAAGTATTCAACCCAAATTTATTGATTCGACACAAGGGGAGCCAAAGAATATTCTTGAGTATTAATAGTTGAGTTGTCAATTCAACCACACCTGGATAACTTAGTATCTGCAGCAAAGTATTTAGTAGCAAAAGTGGTATGATAATAATGGTAACAGTAGCAAAAGTAAAGATAAATGTTTTGGGGTTTTTGTAGTAGTTGTAACAGTAGCAACAGAAAAGTAAATAAGCGAAGAACAATATATGAAAAGCTTGTAGGCAATGGATCAGTGATGGATAATTATGCCGGATGTGATTCCTCACGTAATAGCTATAACATAGGGTGATATAGAACTAGCTCCAATTCATCAATGTAATGTAGGCATGTATTCCGTAAATAGTCATACATGCTTATGGAAAAGAACTTGCATGACATCTTTTGTCCTACCCTCCCGTGGAAGCGGGGTCCTAGCGGAAACTAAGGGATATTAAGGCCTCCTTTTAATAGAGAACCGGATCAAAGCATTATCACATAGTGAATACATGAACTCCTCAAACTACGATCATCACCGAGAAGTATCCCGATTATTGTCACTTCGGGGTTGTCGGATCATAACACATAATAGGTGACTATAGACTTGCAAGATAGGATCAAGAACACACATATATTCATGAAAGCATAATAGGTTCAGATCTGAAATCATGGCACTCGGGCCCTAGTGACAAGCATTAAGCATAGCAAAGTCATAGCAACATCAATCTCAGAACATAGTGGATACTAGGGATCAAACCCTAACAAAACTAACTTAATTACATGGTAAATCTCATCCAACCCATCACCGTCCAGCAAGCCTACGATGGAATTACTCACGCACGGCGGTGAGCATCATGAAATTGGTGATGGAGGATGGTTGATGATGACGACGACGACGACGAATCCCCCTCTCCTGAGCCCCGAACGGACTCCAGATCAGCCCTCTCGAGAGAGATTAGGGCTTGGCGGCGGATCCATGTCGTAAAACGTGATGAAACTTTCTCTCTGATTTTTTTCTCCCCGAACGTGAATATATGGAGTTGGAGTTGAGGTCGGTGGAGGTCCAGGGGGCCCATGAGATAGGAGGCCGCGCCCTAGGGGGGCGCCCCCCTGTCTCATGGACAACCTGTGGGACCCCTGGTCTTGATTCTTTCGCCAAAAATTCTTATTAATTCCAAAAAGTGCCTCTGTGGATTTTTAGGACATTCTGAGAACTTTTCTTTTCTACACATAAAACAACATCATGGCAGTTCTGCTGAAAACAGCGTCACTCCGGGTTAGTTTCATTCAAATCATGCAAGTTAGAGTCCAAAACAAGGGCAAAAGTATTTGGAAAAGTAGATACGTTGGAGACATATCAATAGACCCCATCGTTTTATCCGTAGTAGCAACGATACATATGTGTCGGTTCTGCTTCTGTCACTGGGATCAAGCACCATAAGATCGAGCCCACTACAAAGCACCTCTTCCCATTGCAAGATAAATAGATCAAGTTGGCCAAAAAAACCAAATATCGGAGAAGAAATACGAGGCTATAAGCAATCATGCATATAAGAGATCAAATAAGACTCAAATAACTTTCATGGATAAAAACATAGATCTTATCATAAACTCAAAGTTCATCGGATCCCAACAAACACACCGCAAAAAGCTTACATCATATGGATCTCCAAGAGACCATTATATTGATAATCAAAAGAGAGAGAGGAAGCCATCTAGCTACTAACTACGAATCCGTAGGTCCATAGGTCTACAAAGAACTACTCACGCATCATCGGAGAGGCACCAATGGAAGTGGTGAACCCCTCCGTGATGGTGTCTATATTGGATCTGGTGGTGCTGGACCCTGCGGCGGCTGGAATTGATTTTCGTCGACTCCCCTAGGGTTTCTAGAATATTGGGGTATTTATAGAGCAAAGAGGCATTTCAGGGGGCACCCGAGGTGGGCACAACCCACCAGGGCGTGCCTGGGCCTCCTGGCACGCCCTGGTGGGTGCTGCCCTCCTCGAGGCACCCCCCAGGTGAAGCCTTGGCCCACTGGATGTCTTCTGGCCCAAAAAAATCCTCAAGAAGTTTCGCTGCATTTGGACTACATTTGATATTGATTTCATGCGATGTAAAAAAACATGCAGAAAACAGCAACTGGCACTGGGCACTATGTAAATAGGTTAGTACCAAAAAATGATATAAAATTACTATAAAATGATTGTAAAACATCCAAGAATGATAATATAACAGCATGGAATAATAAAAAATTATAGATACGTTGGAGACTATCAGCATCCCCAAGCTTAATTCCTGCTTGTCCTCGAGTAGGTAAATGATAAAAACAAACTTTTTGATGTGGAATGCTGCCTAACATGTTCATCACATTTTTTTCTTTGTAGCATGGACATATGGAATTTTATATGATTCAAAGCAATAGTCTAGTTTTGACATGAAGACTTTTATACTCAAGCATATCAACAAGCAACCATGTCTTTCAAAATATCAACACTAAAGCAAGTTATCCCTAGCCCATTATGCTCAATCGTTGATCCATTCATGAAACACACTCGAATATTAGCTACACCCAATGCTCAAATACGATCATAGTGCCCCTTAGTTGGTGCTTTATAAGAGAAGATGGAGACTCGGATTCAAAATAAAAATGCATAAGTAAAAGAAAGGCCCTTCGCGGAGGGAAGTAGGGATTTGTAGAGGTGCCAGAGCTCAAAGCTTAAATTGAGAGATAAAAATAGTTTTTGAGAGGCATACTTTTCCCACCAATGAAAACGACTTAGAGATCTCAACACTTTCCATGCTAGATACATCATAGACGGTTCCCAAACAGAAAATAAAGTTTATTCCTTTTTCCACCATTACATTCACTTTCCATGGCTAGCTGAATCCACGGTTGCCCTCCATACCAACACTTTCCAAGGAATTTATTATTTGACAACATAAAGTAAATTCATATTTCATTTTGGGACCGGGCATCCCTAATACCTTTGTCGTACTCTCGTGCAATGACAAGTGAATAAACACTCATCGTGAGAATAACACATCTAGCATGGAAAATATTTGTCACCCTTCACCGCCTCGCGAGTGGTAGAGCACACAAAAGAGAAATTTATTTTGAAAATTAGAGATGTCACATGCAAATTTGCTTAGAACGGCATGGAAATGCCGCATATAGGTAGGTATAGTGGACTCATATGTCAAGACTGGTTTAAAGGGTTTTGGATGCACAAGTAGTGATCATACTTAGTGCAAAATGAAGGCTAGCAAAAAGATTGAGAAGCGACCAACCAAAAAGCAAAAAATCTCATACCCAAACATTAAGCATAAGTAACACCGAATAATGCACCATAAGTAGGATATAAATTTCATTGAATAACTATTGACTTCCGTACTTGCATAGGGAATCACAAACCTTAACATCAATATTCTTACTAAAGCACAATTACTCATCAACATGACTCACATATCATATCGTCATATCTCAAAACCATTACTAAGAATCAAGTTTATTTTGTCCAATGATCTTCATGACAGTTTTTATTATATCCTCCTTGGATATCTATCACTTTGGGACTATTTTCATATGTTTCTTTTGATAAGCTCAAACAAATATAAGTGAAGATCATGAGCATAATTTTTTTTCCTTATCTCAAAATAATCTAAGTGAAGCAAGAGATAATTTCTTCAAAAATAACAAAGCACACCGTGCTCAAAAATATATAAGTGAAGCACTAGAGCAAATCCATAGCTCTAAAAATTTAAGTGAAGCACTAGAGCAAATCCATAGCTCTAAAAATTTAAGTGAAGCATAGGAGCAAGCATAGCATAATTTTTGGCTCTCTCAAAAGGGTGTGTCCAGCAAGGATTCAACACTTAAAACACAAAGCAAAACAAGCAAAGACTCATATCATACAATATTCTCCAAGAAAAATTCATATTATGTGACGGATAAAAATATAGCTTCAAGTAAAATACCGATGGTTGTTAGAAGAAAGCGGGGATGCCAAAGGGGGCATCCCCAAGCTTAGTTTCTTGCTACTTCTTTGAATATTATCTTGGGTGCCTCGGGCATCGCCAAGATTAGCCTTTTGCTAATCCTTATTCCTTCATCCATCGTAAGATCACCCAAAACTTGAAAACTTCAATCACACAAAACTCAAACAAAACCTTCGTTAGTATAAGAAAGCAAACCACTACTATAAGTACTGTAGAAAACCTATTCATATTTTGTTTTTGCATTATATCTACTGTATTCCAACTTTTCTATGGCAAAAACTCATCAAAGAAAACCATAGAATTATCAAAACAAGCAAACAACGCAAAGAAAACAGAATCTCTCAAAAACAGAACAATATGTAGCAATCTGAATATTTCGAATACTTCTGTAATCCAAAAATTCTTAAATAAATTGGTGGAAGTGACCAATTTGTCTATTAATCTTATGCAAAAATAATCAACTCAAAATCACTCTTCCGTAAAAAATGACAAATAATCTTGTGAGCACAAAAGTTTCTGTTTTTCAGCAAGATCAAATCAACTTTCACCCAAATCTTCCCGAAGGCCTTGCTTTGCACAAACACTTATTAAAACACAAAACAAACAATCATAGCAGTAGCATAATTGTGCTAACACACAAGAACAGAAAGCAAAAAGCAAAAAAATAAATTTTATTCATTGGTTGCCTCCCAACAAGCGCTATCATTTTACGTCCCTAGCTAGGCATAACGCGTAGGATCTAAGTATTGTCATCTTTGGTTCTAGATCCATAAGATGACATCATGATTGATTCATATGGTGGCCTAATTCTTGTTCTAGGGAAGTGTTCCATTCCCTTCCTTAGTGGAAATTGAAATTTAATATTGCCTTCTTTCATATCAATCACGGCACCAATAGTATGCAAAAACGGTCTACCAAGAATAATTGGACAAGACGGATTGCAATAAATGTCAAGAACAATAAAATCTATGGGCACATAATTCCTATTGCAAGAATAAGAACATCATTAATTCTTCCCATAGGCCTTTTAATAGTAGAATCCGCTAAGTGCAAATTTAAAGAGCATTCTTCAATATTGGTAAGACCAAGCACATCACATAAAGATTTCGGAATTGTAGAAACACTAGCACCTAACTCACATAAAGCAAAACATTCATAAATTTTAATCTTGACTTTGATAATAGGTTCCCACTCATCATGCAATTTTCTAGGAATTAAAACTTCTAATTCCAACTTTTCTTCAAAAGCTTTCATCATGGCATCAACAACATGTTTAGTAAAAGCTTTATTTTGTTCATAAGCATGGGGTGAATTTATCATGGATTGCAACAAAGAAATACAATCAACCAAAGAGCAACTATCATAATTAAAGTCTTTGTGATCCAAAATAGTGGGCACATCGCTAGTTAAAGTCTTGACCTCTTCAAACCCACTTTTATCAAAAAATTTAACAAGATTTTCACCCTCCGAATCATAGGGACGCCTTCCAACTAAAGTTGACTCTTCTTCAGTCCCTGTTTCATCAATCTTAATTTTACTAAAGAAGAATCAATAGAAGAAACAGCAATCATTTTAAGATATTCACCACTTTTATGATAGTAATCACTAGAAAATGCTCTTTCTAAAAATTCTCTTTTAGCTCTAAGCATAGTGGTTCTTTTCTTACTTTCATCCATAGAAACATAAAGAGATTTAATTGATTCTTCAACTTTAGGCACAAAAATTTTCATCTTGAGATTTTCTACATCATGAGAAATTCTATCAACACTTCTAGGCAAATCATCAATTTTATTCAACTTTTCTTCTATCGAAGTATTGAAAGCTTTTTGCATATTGAAAAATTCTTTAATATTGCTCTCAAGATCAGAGGTGTTTCTATTATAATTATAGGTTGGATTACCATAGGAATTACCATAGTTATTAGAGGAATTACTAGGAAAAGGCCTAGGATTAAAATTACCTCTATAGGCATTGTTATTGAAATTTTTTCACGAGACAAAATTCACATCTATGGCATCACTATTTTGCTCAATCAAAGTAGACAAAGGCACATCATTAAAATCAATAGGAGCACTTTTATTAGCAACCAACTTCATAAGAGCATCAACTTTTCACTCAAGGAATTTATTTCTTCTACCGAATTGACTTTTTTACTAGTAGGAGCTCTTTCGGTATGCCATTGTGAGTAATTTTCCATAATATTGTCCAGCAATTTAGTAGCTTCACCCAAAGTAATTTCCATAAAAGTACTCCCCGTGGGGGATCTGAAAGATTACGAGAAACAAAAATCAATCCTGCATAAAATTTTTGTATGATCATCCATAGATTTAACCCGTGAGTTGGGCAATTCCTTAGAATCGATTTCATCCTTTTCCATGATTATGCAACATGCTCATGTTCAAATTGCTTGAAATTTATGATCTGGGTTCTAAGGGAAATAATTTTTGCTAGCAGAAAATACTTAGTGATAAAAGCATCTTTGCACTTGTTCCAAGAATTGATACTATTGCAAGGCAAAGAAGAAAACCAAAATTTTGCACAATCTCGCAAGGAAAACGGAAATAATTTCAACTTCACAACATCATTGTCCACATCTTTTTTCTTTTGCATATCGCATAATTCCACGAATGTGTTAAGATGAGACGCGGCATCCTCATTAGGAGTACCGGCAAATTGATCTTTCATGACAAGATTCAACAAAGCAATATTAATATCACAAGACTCCGAACTAGTGGTAGGAGGAGCAATCGGAGTGCCAATAAAATCATTGTTGTTGTTATTTGAGAAATCACACAACTTGGTGTTCTCATGAGTCATGATGACTTCACAACAAGATTGCACTAAAAAATAGATCTGACGAGAAAAACGGCGAACGAAAAAGAGGGGAATAAAATGGCAATTTTTTGTGAAGTGGGGGAGAGGAGAGGCAAATGGCAAATAATGTAAATAGCGAGGAGATGAGATTTGTGATTAGGAACCTGGTTGATGTTGAAGATCCTCCCCGGCAACAGCACCAGAAAGCACGTTGACGGGAGATTATCTTGACATGATCCTCCCCGGCAACGGCGCCAGAAATCCCTTTTGATGTCTGCTAGAACTACGTCGGTATTTCCCCAAAGAGGAAGGGATGATGCAGTATACCGACGGTAGGTATTTCTCTCAGTGATGAGACCAAGGGTATCGAACTAGTAGGAGAACCTCCTCACACCACGTAAACAACACCTGCACCCAAATAACAAATACTCACAACCTGAGGTGTTAAAGGGTTTGTCAATCCCTTTCGGGTATGGCGCCTCAAGATAGGCAAATAACGTGAGGTAAAAGTGGTAGATAGGAAAATAGATCGCGGAATAAATAAATTGTAGCAAGGTATTTTTGTATTTTTGGTTTAATAGATCTGAAAATAAATGCAAAGGAAAATAGATCACAAAGGCAAATATGATGAAAAGAGACTCGGGGGCGTAGGTTTCACTAGTGGCTTCTCTCGAGAAAAATAGCAAATGGTGGGAAAACAATTACTGTTGGGCAATTGATAGAACTTCAAATAATCATGACGATATCCAGACAATGATCATTATATAGGCATCACGTCCAAGATTAGTAGACCGACTCCTGCCTGCATCTACTACTATTACTCCACACATCGACCACTATCCTGCATGCATCTAGTGTATTAAGTTCATGGAGAAACAGAGTAATGCAATAAGAACAATGACATGATGTAGACAAGATCTATCTATGTAGAGATAGACCCCATCATTTTATCCTTAGTAGAAACGATACATACGTGTCGGTTCCCCTTCTGTCACTGGGATCAAGCACCATAAGATCGAACCCACTACAAAGTACCTCTTCCCATTGCAAGGTAAATAGATCAAGTTGGACAAACAAAACCCAAATATCGGAGAAGAAATACGAGGCTATAAGCAATCATGCATATAAGAGATCAAAGTGAAGGAAATATGCCCTAGAGGCAATAATAAAGTTACTATTTATTTCCTTAATTCATGATAAATGTTTATTATTCATGCTAGAATTGTATTAACCAGAAACTTAGTACATGTGTGAATACATAGACAAACAGGGTATCACTAGAATGCCTTTACTTGAATAGCTCGTTGAATCAAAGATGGTTAAGTTTCCTAGCCATAGACATGAGTTGTCATTTGATTAACGGGACCACATCATTGGAGAATGATGTGATTGACTTGACCCATTCTGTCAGCTTAGCACTTGATCGTTTATTATATTGCTATTGCTTTCTTCATGACTTATACATGTTCCTATGACTATGAGATTATGCAACTCCCGAATACCAGAGGAACACTTTGTGCGCTACCAAACGTCACAATGTAACTGGGTGATTATAAAGGTGCTCTACAGGTGTCTCCGATGGTACTTGTTGAGTTGGCATAGATCAAGATTAGGATTTTTCACTCCAATTGTCGGAGAGGTATCTCTGGGCCCTCTCGGTAATGTACATCACTATAAGCCTTGCAAGCAATGTGATTAATGAGTTAGTTGCGGGATGACGCATTACGGAATGAGTAAAGAGACTTGCCGGTAACGAGATTGAACTAGGTATGGTGATACCGACGATCGAATCTCGGGCAAGTAACATACCGATGACAAAAGGAACAACATATGTTGTTATGACGGTTCGACCGATAAAGATATTCGTAGAATATGTAGGAGCCAATATGGGCATCCAGGTTCCGCTATTGTTTATTGACCAGAGAGGTGTCTCGGTCATGTCTACATATTTCTCGAACCCGTAGGGTCCGCACGCTTAGCGTTCGTTGACGTTATAGTATTATATGAGTTATGTATGTTGGTGACCGAATGTTGTTTGGAGTCCCGGATATGATCACGGACATTACAAGGAACTCCGAAATGGTCCGGAGATAAAGATTGATATATGGGATAATAGTGTTTGGTCTCCTTAAGGGTTCCGGAATTCACCGGAAGGGGTTCCGGATGTTTCACAAAATGTTTGGGTACGAGAACACTTTATTTGGGCCAAAGGGGAAAGCCCACAAGGTTTTTGGGAAGCGCAAAAGGAAGTTTTGCAGAGTCCAGGGGCCAGACGCCAGGGTCCCTGGCATCTGGGTCCAGATGCCGGGAACCCTGGCGTCTGGCCCTGGAGTCCGAGAAGGACTCTTGCCTTTCGGGTGAAACCGGCTTTGTGGAGGCTTTTACTCCAAGTTTCGACCCCAAGGCTCAACATATAAATAGAGGGACAGGCCTAGCACCAAAGAGACATCAAGAAACACCAAGCCGTGTGCCGGCAACCCTGTCCCCTCTAGTTTATCCTCCGTCACAGTTTCTGTAGTGCTTAGGCGAAGCCCTGCGGAGATTGTTCTTCACCAACACCATCACCACACTGTCATGCTGCCGGAACTCATCTACTACTTCGCCCGTCTTGCTGCATTAAGAAGGCGAGGACGTCATCGAGGTGAACGTGTGCTGAACGCGGAGGTGCCGTACGTTCGGTACTTGATCGGGGCAGATCGTGAAGGTGTACGACTACATCAACCACGTTGATAAACGCTTCCGCTTAGCGATCTTCAAGGGTATGAAGATACACTCCCCCTCTTGTTGCTATGCATCACATAGATAAATCTTGCGTGATCGTAGGAATTTTTTTGAAATTACTACATTCCCCAACAGTGGCATCCGAGCCAGGTTTATGCGTAGATGTTATATGCACGAGTAGAACACAAGTGATTTGTGGGCGATGCAAGTCATACTGCTTACCAGCATGTCATACTTTGATTCGGCGGTATTGTTAGATGAAGCGACCCGGACCGACATTACGCGTACGCTTATGGGAGACTGGTTCTACCGAGGTGCTTTGCACATAGGTGGCTGGCGGGTGTCAGTTTCTCCAACTTTAGTTGAATCGAGTGTGACTATGGCCGGCCCTTGTTGAAGGTTAAAATAGCACTAACTTGACGAAATATCATTGTGGTTTTGATGCGTAGGTAAGAACGGTTCTTGCTCAGCCCGTAGCAGCCACGTAAAACTTGCAACTATAAAGTAGAGGACGTCTAACTTGTTTTTGCAGGGCATGTTGTGATGTGATATGTTCAAGACATGATGCTAAATTTTATTGTATGAGATGATCATGTTTTGTAACAGAGTTATCGACAACTGGCAGGAGCCATATGGTTGTCGTTTTATTGTATGCAATGCAATCGCCCTGTAATTGCTTTACTTTATCACTAAGCGGTAGCGATAGTTGTAGAAGCAATATTTGGTGAGACGACAACGATGCTACGATGGAGATCAAGGTGTCGCCCCGGTGAAGATGGTGATCATGACGGTGCTTTGGATATGGAGATCAAAGGCACAAGATGATGATGGCCATATCATATCACTTATATTGATTGCATGTGATGTTTATCCTTTATGCATCTTATTTTTCTTTGATTGACGGTAGCATTATAAGATGATCTCTCACTAAATTTCAACATATAAGTGTTCTCCCTGAGTATGCACCGTTGCCAAAGTTTGTCGTGTCGAGACACCACGTGATGATCGGATGTGATAAGCTCAACGTTCACCTACAACGGGTGCAAGCCAGCTTTGCACACACAGAAATACTTGGGTTAAACTTGATGAGCCTAGCATATGCAGATATGGCCTCAGAACACTGAGACCTAAAAGGTCGAACATGAATCATATAGTAGATATGATCAACATAGTGATGTTCACCATTGAAAACTACTCCATCTCACGTGATGATCGGTTTTGGTTTAGTTGATTTGGATCACGTGATCACTTAGATGATTAGAGGGATGTCTATCTAAGTGGGAGTTCTTAAGTAATATGATTAATTGAAATTAAATTTATCATGAACTTAGTCCTAATAGTATTTTGCAAATAATGTTGTAGATCAATAGCTCGCGTTGTTGCTTCCCAATGTTTTATATGTGTTCCTAGAGAAAACTAAGTTGAAAGATGATAGTAGCAATGATGTTGACTGGGTCCGTGATCTGAGGTTTATCCTCATTGCTGCACAGAAGAATTATGTCCTTGATGCACCGCTAGGTGACAGACCTATTGCAGGAGCAGATGTAGATGTTATGAACGTTTGGCTAGCTCAATATGATGACTACTTGATAGTTTAGTGCACCATGATTAACAGCTTAGAATCGGGACTTCAAAGATGTTTTGAACATCATGGACCATATGAGATGTTCCAGGAGTTGAAGTTAATATTTCAAGCAAATACCCGAGTTGAGAGATATGAAGTCTCCAACAAGTTCTATAGCTAAAAGATGAGAGGAGAATAGCTCAAGTAGTGAGCATGTGCTCAGATTGTCTGGGTACTACAATCGCTTGAATCAAGTGGGAGTTAATCTTCCAGATAAGATAGTGATTGACAGAGTTCTCTAGTCACCATCACCAAGTTAGTAGAACTTTGTGATGAACTATAGTACGCAAGGGATGACGAAAATGATTCCCGAGCTTTTCATGATGATGAAATCGATGAAGGTAGAAATCAAGAAAGAGCATCAAGTGTTGATGATTAACAAGACCACTAGTTTGAAGAAAAGGGAAAAGGGAAAGAAAGGGAACTTCATGTAGAATGGCAAGCAAGTTGTCACTTCCGTGAAGAAGCCCAAAGCTAGACTAAAGCCTGAAACTGAGTGCTTCTACTGCAAAGGAAATGGTCACTGGAAGTGGAAATGCCCTGAGTATTTGGTGGATAAGAAGGATGGCAAAGTGAATAAGGGTATACCTGATATACAGGTTATTGATGTGTACCTTACTAGTGTTTATAGTAGCCCCTGGGTATTTGATACTTTTTCGGTTGCTAAGAATTAGTAACTCGAAACAAGAGTTACAGAATAAACAGAGTCTAGTTGAGGGTGAAGTGATGATGTGTTTTGGAAGTGGTTCCTAGATTGATATGATCATCATCACACACTCCCTATACTTTCGGGATTAGTGTTAAACCTAAATAAATGTTATTTGGCATTTGCGTTGAGCATGAATATGATTTGATCATGTTTATTGCAATACAGTTATTCATTTAAAGTCAGAGAATAATTGTTGTTCTATTTACATGAATAAAACCTTCGATGGTCATAAAGCCAATGAAAATAATTTGTTGGATCTCGATCATAGTGATACACATATTCATAATATTGATGCCAAAAGATGCAAAGTTGATAATAGTAGTGCAACTTATTTGTGGCACTGCCGTTTGGGTCATATCGGTGTAAAGCGCATGAAGAAACTCCATAAAGATGGATTTTTGGAATCACTTGGTTATGAATCATTTGATGCTTGCGAACCGTGCCTTTTGGGCAAGATGTGATACGACCGCCTATAATTTAAATGCTGAGGCTATTGTTGTTTCGCCTAAAGCCGATGATGTGCAAAAATACATTGTATATACGTCAGAGCAGCTAAGTTACAATGATGAGAAGCCACAAGAAAATACAAAGTGCATGCATGCTGATGTGTTGCACACGATGTGCATAGGCAAAGAAGAGAGACTTGTTCAGTTTGAGATATTAGCTTCTTCTGGTTTGGACGTGCATGTATCAACAGGAAACCAAACAAAAGGATATTTTAATCCTTATGGTAAACCATGTTTAGGAGAAGGCGTCAAGGAGGCTGGTCTTCTGCGTTTCCTTGCCACGACTGTTTATTACCAGAGGCAACTTGATATGCGTAGTCTGTTTGGTTTAGAGAGCAGAAGGTGCAGATTAAGTTTCTATTTTTATTAAGGCCATGCAAGGAATATCAGGCAAGTACAAGGGCGTGGGATATTTGGAGTCTACTATGCTTGAAGGAAATTGGATGGGGTCCACCAGCACCAAAACTGAAGCCAGCTATGCGTGCACAAAAGAAAATACTACTAGTTGTTTTTGTTTTCCTAAATACTAGATCAAGTCGGTTTACCTAAGTCCTAGGTGTTATCTTCTTTTTAATTATGTACCATGTGCTTGCTTTCCAAGCTAGTTAGGACGTGTGACTATTATATAAAGTCAACCGAGTCTTTTGTAAAAGGGAAGTTATATTTTTATGATAGACACAATGTGTTTTTAGGGTAAATACCCGTATCGAGTTTTGGGGGAAGCTGTCTAAAAATCCCTAAGTTTTAGAGGAAGCTTTAGAAAACCTCTGTGTTACGATTTCTCTTCGTGGAAATTGTTTTGTGCGTGAGTACCATCGTCGAGATTGGTTTTCTCATGCTGAGCCGTAAGGTTCAAACCCTCTACTTCGTGTACATCGCGTGCACGGGCGAGAGGTTACTACTGCTAGTGGTGGAGTGTCATGAAAGGTCGGGCCGCAACAACGGATTGGATCTCACCATCGAGGTTCGGTTCATATCAGGTGGTATTCGGAGCAAGGTTGTTCACGACACTGTGCAGGAGATGACAGGATTATCATGGAAGGTAAGCTATGGATTTCAACTGGAGGAGGAAGGTCGATGGGATGGGCTTTTTCATACTCGTGTTGTGGTACAGGAGAGATCCTGTGCCATGACAATCGACCACGTGAGTTTGATCAATGTTGCAAGCATGGAGATGGTGGAGAAACTAGATCTACCAATGACACCACGAACACAACCATACTTGTTTTGTTGGGGTCATGAAGAGCTCAGTGTGACGCACCAAACCAAGGTACAATTCTTGTTGGGAAAATATTTTTGCGAGGTTTTGTGTGACGTGATTCCGGCACCAATGATTTCATGTCACTTGTTATTGGCGAGCCATGGTACAAAGAGCATGATGTTGCATATGATTGCAAAGCACATAGATATATAGTGAAGAGGGGTAAGAGGTGCAGCCTCGTGCCAATGGGTGAGGATCTTTTTGTTGCTTGGAGGAAAGAACATCTTGAGAAGATAAAAAGCAGAAAGAAGTAGAAAAGAAGAAGCACAAAGCTTTTGATTTTTCTACAACCGTCAGTCTGTCTATGGATAAAAATATTGTTGAACAAATTGACTTGAAACCGAGGACGGTTTCGTTGCAAGGAGGGGAGGATGATACGACCGCCTATAATTTAAATGTTGAGGCTATTGTTGTTTCACCTAAAGCCGATGATGTGCAAAAATACATTGTATATACGTCAGAGCAGCTAAGTTACAATGATGAGAAGCCACAAGAAAATACAAAGTGCATGCATGCTGATGTGTTGCACATGATGTGCATAGGCAAAGAAGAGAGACTTGTTCAGTTTGAGATATTAGCTTCTTCTGGTTTGGACGTGCATGTATCAACAGGAAACCAAACAAAAGGATATTTTAATCCTTATGGTAAACCATGTTTAGGAGGAGGCGTCAAGGAGGCTAGTCTTCTGCGTTTCCTTGCCACGACTGTTTATTACCAGAGGCAACTTGATATGCGGAGTCTGTTTTGGTTTAAAGAGCAGAAGGTGAAGATTAAGTTTCTGTGGAGTCTGTTTTTATTAAGGCCACGCAAGGAATATCAGGCAAGTACAAGGGCGTGGGATATTTGGAGTCTACTATGCTTGAAGGAAATTGGATGGGGTCCACCAGCACCAAAACTGAAGCCAGCTATGCGTGCACAAAAGAAAATACTACTAGTTGTTTTTGTTTTCCTAAATACTAGATCAAGTCGGTTTACCTAAGTCCTAGGTGTTATCTTCTTTTTAATTACGTACCATGTGCTTGCTTTCCAAGCTAGTTAGGACGTGTGACTATTATATAAAGTCAACCGAATCTTTTGTAAAAGGGAGGTTATATTTTTATGATAGACACAATGTGTTTTTAGGGTAAATACCCGTATCGAGTTTTGGGGGAAGCTGTCTAAAAATCCCTAAGTTTTAGAGGAAGCTTTAGAAAACCTATGTGTTGCGATTTCTCTTCGTGGAAATTGTTTTGTGCGTGAGTACCATCATCGAGATTGGTTTTCTCGTGCTGAGCCGTAAGGTTCAAACCCTCTACTTCGTGTACATCGCGTGCACGGGCGAGAGGTTACTACTACTGGTGGTGGAGTGTCGTGAAAGGTCGGGCCGCAACACGGATTGGATCTCGCCATCGAGGTTCGGTTCATATCAAGATGACTAAAACTCCATTCTCCGGAACAATGGAACAAGCTACTGACTGGAAATAATATATACCGATGTATGCGGTCCAATGAGTGTTGATGCTCGTGGCGGATATCATTATTTTGTGACCTTCACAGATGATTTGAGCAGATATGAGTATATCTACTTAATGAAGCACAAGTCTGAAACACTTGAAAAGTTCAAAGAATTTCAGAGTGAAATGGAGAATCATCGTAACAAGAAAATAAAGTTTCTACAATCTGATCGTAGAGGAGAATATTTGGGTTACGAGTTTGGCCTTCATTTAAAAACAATGTGGAATAGTTTCACAGCTCACGCCACATGGAACACCACAGCGTAATTAATGGTGTGTCCGAATGTCGTAACCGCACTTTATTGGATATGATGTGATCTATGATGTATCTTACCGATTTACCACTATCGTTTTGGGGTTATGCATTAGAGACAGCTGCATTCACTTTAAATAGGGCACCATCAAAATCCGTTGAGATGACGCCTTATGAACTGTGGTTTGGCAAGAAACCAAAGTTGTCGTTTCTTAAAGTTTGGGGCTGCGATGCTTATGTGAAAAAGTTTCAACTTGATAAGCTCAAACCCAAATTGGAGAAGTGCGTCTTCATAGAATACCCAAAGGAAACAGTTGGGTACACCTTCTATCACAGATCCGAAGGCAAAATATTCATTGCTAAGATGGATCCTTTCTAGAGAAGGAGTTTCTCTTGAAAGAAGTGAGTGGGAGGAAAGTAGAGCTTGATAAGGTAATTGTACCTTCTCCCGAATCGGAAAGTAGTTCATCACAGAAATCAGTTCTAGTGATTCGTACACCAATTAGTGAGGAAGCTAATGATGATGATCATGAAACTTCAGATTAAGTTACTACAGAACCTCGTAGGTCTTCCAAAGTACAGACCATACCAGAGTGGTACGGTAATCCTGTTCTGGAAGTCATGTTACTAGACCATGATGAACCTACGAACTATGAGGAAGCGATGATGAGTCCAGATTCCGCGAAATGGCTTGAAGGTCATGAAATCTGAGATGGGATCCATGTATGAGAACAAAGTGTAGACTTTGGTGGACTTGCCCGATGATCAACAAGCTATAGAAAATAAATGGATCTTCAAGAGGAAGACAGACGCTGATAGTAGTGTTACTATCTACAAAGCTCGACTTGTCGCAAAAAGTTTTTTCGACAAGTTCAAGGTGTTGAATACGATGAGATTTTCTCACTCATATCGATGCTTAAGTCTGTCTGAATCATGTTAGCAATTGCCATATTTTATGAAATCTGGCAAATGAATGTCAAAACTGCATTCCTTAATGGATTTGTTAAAGAAGAGTTGTATATGATGCAACCAGAAGGTTTTGTCAATCCTAAAGGTGCTAACAAAGTGTGCAAGCTCCAGTGATCCATCTATGGACTGGTGCAAGCATCTC
The DNA here is from genome assembly GCA_963921465.1 of Triticum timopheevii. Lineage (NCBI taxonomy): Eukaryota > Viridiplantae > Streptophyta > Magnoliopsida > Poales > Poaceae > Triticum > Triticum timopheevii. The sequence continues at coordinate 559,093,156 of OY997266.1, forward strand.
GGAGTTGGAATATACGCTTTGATGAGTTGATCAAAGCATATAGTTTTATACAGACTTGTGGTGAAGCCTGCATTTACAAGAAAGTGAGTGGGAGCACTACAACCTTTCTGATAAGTATATGTGAGTGACATATTGTTGATCAGAAATGATGTAGAATTTTCTGGAAAGCATAAAGGAGTGTTTGAAAGGAGTTTTCAAAGAAATACCTCGGTGGAGCTCCTTACATATTAAGCATCAAGATCTATAGAGATAGATCAAGACGCTTGATAAGTTTTTTCAATGAGTACATACCTTGATAAAGTTTTGAAGAAGTTCAAAATGGATCAAGCAAAGAAAGGGTTCTTGCATGTGTTACAAGGTGTAAAGTTGAGTAAGACTCAAAGCCCGACCATGGCAGAAGATAGAAAGAGAATGAAAGTCATTCCATATGCCACAGTCATAGGATCTACAAAGTATGATGTGCTATGTACCAGACTTATTATGTACCCTGCCCTGAGTTTGGCAAGGGAGCACAATTTTGATCTAGGAGTAGATCACTGGACAACGGTCAAGATTATCCTTTAGTGAGGACTACGGAAATGTTTCAGGGTGATAAAGAGTTCGTCGTAAAGAGTTACGTCGATGCAAGCTTTTACACCGATCCAGATGACTCTAAGTCTCAATCTGGATACATATTGAAAGTGGGAGCAATTAGCTAGAGTAGCTCCGTGCAGAGCATTGTATACATAGAATATTTGCAAAATACATATGGCTCTAAATGTGACAGAACCGTTGACTAAACTTCTCCCGCGAGCAAAACATGATCACACCTTAGTACTCTTTTGGGTGTTAATCACATAGCGATATGAACTAGGTTATTGACTCCAGTAAACCCTTTGTGATGCGACCCCGTCTTCGGAGAATAGGGAGTGTCGGTGTCAAAACTGGCGGATCTCGGGTAGGTGGTCCCGAACTGTGCGTCTAGGCGGATGGTAACAGGAGATGAGGGACACGATGTTTTACCCAGGTTCGGGCCCTCTCGATGGAGGTAAAACCCTACGTCCTGCTTGATTAATATTGATGATATGGGTAGTACAAGAGTAGATCTACCACGAGATCAAGGAGGCTAAACCCTAAAGCTAGCCTATGGTATGATTGTTGCAATGTATGTTGTGTCCTACGGACTAAAGCCCTCCGGTTTATATAGACACCGGAGGAGGCTAGGGTTACACAGAGTCGGTTACAATGGTAGGAGATCTACATATCCGTATCGCCAAGCTTGCCTTCCACGCCAAGGAAAGTCCCATCCGGACACGGGACAGAGTCTTCAATCTTGTATCTTCGTAGTCTTGGAGTCCGGCGGACGATGATAGTCCGGCTCTCTGGACACCCCCTAGTCCAGGACTCCCTCAGTAGCCCCTGAACCAGGCTTCAATGACGATAAGTCCGGCGCGCATAATGTTCGGCATTACAAGGCGGGTTCCTCCCTTGGATAATCCAGAGAAGATCATGAACACCAGGATAGTGTCCGGCTCTGCAAAATAAATTCCACATTCCACCGTAGAGAGAATAAAATGTACACCAGTCCAATCTGCTGACGTATTATGCGGCATGACATCACCGCTACCAAGCCTTTGTTTGAATCGTTTTTTACTATACCACCTCAGCACGTTTAGCGAAGCGGTTTCCTTGGCACGTCTTATCGAAGCAGAGATCGTGTTCCCCTTATTCCGGGATTCTCATCAATACGGACGTGGGTAACCCAACCGCGCCATTGATGGTGGCGCTTGGGAGATAAGTGAGTTTTACCAGGCTGGTGGGGGACGCATAGTTTTCGTCCGCCTATATATAAGGGATAAGGACTTACCTTCTCACCTACGCCTTCTTCCTCCTTTGCTTATCCATCTCCGTGCACTCAAGCTCCAACGCCCAAGCTCGCGCATCTCGCCTCGACCTTCTCCAAATATGTTCGGAGCGGGAGGCAAATGGGCCTCCACCGTTAAGGAGGAGCACATCGCCAAGCTGCGCAGCGCCGGATACCTTTCCGGCGATATCGCGCATCAGCTGCCCGACGAGGGGCAGCTCATCCCTACCCCTGGGCCCCATGAGAGGGTCGTCTTCCTTCCCCACTTCCTCCGCGGACTGGGCTTTCCACTCCACCCATTCGTCCGGGGGCTCATGTTTTACTACGGCCTGGATTTCCACGATCTGGCGCCGAACTTCATCCTCAACATCTCGGCGTTTATCATCGTGTGCGAGGCCTTCCTCTGCATCCGGCCCCACTTCGGCCTGTGGCTCAAGACCTTCAACGTCAAGCTAAATGTTGTGAAGGGCACACAAGCGGAATGCGGAGGCGCCATGTTGGGTAAGTTGCCCAACGTCCTTTGGCTCGAAGGGGCCTTCATGGACTCCGTCAAGGGGTGGCAATCGGGGTGGTCCTACATCACCGAGCCACGCGAGCCCACATGGGCGGCGGCCCCCGAGTTTAGATCTGGCATCCCCATGCAGCTCACCTCCTGGAAAGAGAAGGGCTTGTTGTGGGGCAATCCGAAGGAGCTGACGGGACTCCGAGCCTGCATCTAGAAGCTGGTGAGCAATAAGCTCAGGCTCGTCGACGTGGTCCAGGTCATGCTCATCCGCCGGATTCTCCCATGCCAAGATCGGGCATTTAATTTGTGGGAGTTCAATCCGGAACAGCACCAGGCGCTAAGCGGGCTCTTCGACACAACGTACGAAGGCGCCTGGAGGGTGCTGTTTAAGGGCGCCGAAGCCCCCGCATCCGCGATGGAAGATCGCGGATTCTGCTCGCAGCATCCGGCTGACGAGGTAAGTGATTCAACCCCTTTACGGGACACTTGTGGTAATCAAATTGATTCTAAGAGGGTTTCAATCTCTCTTTTCCTTTGGCAGGAATGGATGGAGAAGGCGGAGCAGCTCATCAGCCCGGCTCCCATGCCAGAAGACCCAGTGAACGCCCGTCTAGCAGGGCTGCTGGTTCCGGCACCGCACGTGGTGCCGGAGAAGAAGGCCAAGAAGGTGGCCGCGGGGACTCAAAAGAGTTCCCGTAATCAGGCATCCGACGAGGAGGCAGACTCCTCCCCCAAAGACAAGGAGGAGGAAGAAGACTCTCTCCCGGAGGAGGGAGAGAAGAAGAGGAAGGCTTCCCCAATAGGGGAGGCCGAAGGGTCCAAGAGGGGGAGAACTATTCCCCCGGACAGTTTCGCCAACACCATCGTTGGCGAGGAGGAGTGGCCTTCAAGGGCCAGGAGTCTGGCGAGATCGTAAGTATCCGGATCCCTGATATGCAATTTTTTTCGCGTCACCTAGTGTCCTACTAATGCCGCATTCTGTCCGTAGTCCGGCCGATGATGATCTTCCCGCTTCATCGAGCGGGTCGTTGGCCCCATCGGATGTGGATTCACTTCCGACTGCCTCTACCCCCCGCGCCGACGAGGACGCCGAGGTGGGATCCCAGAGAGGGACCCATCAGGAGGAGGCTCCGGAGGCGCCGCCAGGCAGCCTCCCGGACTTTGTGCCGGACTCTACATCGGAACCTGCAGTGGTTCCAGAGTCCAGCAGGCGGCCCCTTCGAAAGAAGGGCAACACCGTGACACCGGCGACCTCCGTCCAACCGGAGATGCCGGATAACTTGTTGGAGGCGCTTAAAGGCGCTTCCATCGAGGAAGAACACCGCACTATTATGAGTGCGGTGATTCAGAAGGTTCAGCTCGCCAAGAGCGGGCTGACCGAAGCCTGCAATAGCCTTCTAATAGGCTTTGAGGTAAGAAGTTATAATTATGTAATGTAATACCGCATAGACAGTAGCCCATGATGCTCGGTTCGGTGTTCGGAAAGAAAAGCCGGACTGAGGATCTAATAAGATATACGCAGGGTTGCTTAAAATATGTCAATATGGGTTTGCAGGCTGCGCTGCTGACCTCTGCCGCACTGACTGCGGAGGTCGGTGCTTTGAAGCAGGATCTCGAGCGGTTCGAGCAAGAGCTCGGCCATGCCAAGAAGCAGCTCGAGGACAAAGAAGGTGAGTAACACCACTTTGAATAGTTACCTTACGGAAAAGGATTTTGGTTGCAATAAAATTAACAAGGATAATATGGGTATTGCAGGGGCCACGAACGAGGTGGCAGCCCTGAAGGAGGCTGTGTCCGCGGCCGAACGCAGTGCGGCCGCGGAACGGGCAGAGCAAGAAAAGCAGGAGGCACGGGTGGCGGAAGTACGGTAAGAGCTCCAGGCTCTCATGGAGAAGCATGAGAGTTTGGAGCGTGACTCCAAGACTCGAGAGTCCGAGCTTGCCTCGGCTCTCGAAAGTGCCAAGTCCGCCAAGGCCGAAGCCCGTAAGGCCCTTCAGGAGGTTGAAGATGTAAAGAAGATAGTGGCGGGTAAGGCATTTTTCATGCAAAGCAAGCATGTTAATGTAAACTACCTGACACTTACCCGCATTCGGAGCTCTCTAGGGGCGTTTGCAGATCTGCCGCGTAGTGTGTTCGATGCCGCCGCATTCTATCGAGGCGAGGAGGGGTGCTCGACGGAGAAGGTCTTCTGGTCTCAGTACGCTGAGGCCGGCCATCCGGTGCCCCCAAGTGATCAGCTGAAACAGCTGGTCGAACTCCACAAGGTAGCTGAGGAGGCCATGAGGGGCCTTATAGTTCGGCTGTGGCCTGGACAGGCCATGCCTGGAAGCTACTTCGGCCTCGAGCGGCGGCTGGTGGATGCGTGCCCTTGGGTGGAGGTCATCAAGCGCTCCGCCTATATTGAAGGTGCTCGTCGGGCCCTTGCCCGCACAAAGGTGCATTGGGGCAGGTTGGATGCGGAGAAGCTTCTCACGGACCCACCGCCACCGGGCAAGGAGTATCGCACGCCCGAAATGTATTATAAAACTGTCCTGAAGGGAGCCCGCGATATTGCGGATGAGTGCCCCAGAAATGTAATCTTTGAGTAAACTCGCTATGTATTATCCTGTGCGCTGAAAACTTTGTTCGTGTGCGCATTAAGCAACGCTTATTTAATTTAAAATATTACCTTCTGTGCGGCCGTTTATAAAATCTGAGAGATGGCAAGTCGTTGGCTTCAGCCCCCGAGCCACTAGTGCTGGGGTGTTCGGGATAAACTTGAGCACTCTTGTTCCCATTTTTGGGTCCATCTAGGGAGGCGCTCAACACAACGAACAAGGCAACCGGACTTATAATGCTTGAACATTCTCACTTAGCCATAGAATTCTATAATTTTAAATTTCGGCGAAGCCCCTGGTATTCGGAAGACCGAATCCGGGGCGTTATCCACGCCTTCGTCGGACATTATCCGGAACTTCGCTCGAAGCGGCGTGAGTCTTTAAGGACCCGAAAAGACCTCTCGAACAGCGACCAGTCTCTCGCCTTATCATGCCGGTCAGTTTTAGCTTTCTCCACTGAGGCGCTCGCCCGGCTCAACCGGGGCGCAATTGCAGTGGTTCTCCCAGTGCCACCTTAGCCGACAGAACGGAACATAAGGCACCAAAACGTGGGAGCCGGGAAAACCCAACTATTGACCCAAGACATGATTCGGAGCCGATTCATATAATGCTATAAGTTCGGGGTGCCGCACTTATGAAAGTGTTCGGACTTATCACACCATAATGTGGGGAACATAAGCCCCTGGTGTATTAGGCCGTACCAAAATATACGGTTGCAAGATGTCATGTAATGAACATATATATATAAAAGGTAATGTAATTGCAGTCAAAAAGGTGCTGCATTATTTATTAAAGGAAGTCTGCTATGAGTGCGGACTGATACAAATAGTGCGGTAAGCAAGGGATTTGGACTACTTAAACAGGTCTCCCTCCAGGGATGAGCTGCGGATTTGGTGTATATAATCGAATTTAATGCTCGTAATTGAGACCACCTGAGTGTTCATCGCAGCCTTCTTTCGTCCCTGGCTATTGCATCGTGAGTTCGGCAGGTTCACCGCCGGACAGGGCCTCTGGTTAACGGAGTCCTGTGTATACAAAGAAGGAAAATGATAATAATAATAAAAAGAGAAGGGGGCACACTTGCGAGCCCCTGGTGTGGTCGAGCTGCACTCTGGGCTCATTGTGGTCGTGCCCCTTCCCCTGCGCCCATGGTATCTCCAAAGCGTAATGATGTACGCGGAGAGTTGTCCTTTCAATCATGTAAGGGCGGGGGTTAGGGCCGCATTGCTACGCGTGCTTTGATCGTGCCAGGTTGTCTTGGTTGGTGTTGCTTCGGGCACGTTTTGCTGTATCCGGCCGTTTGACGGCCGGACTCGAGAATTGCCTTAAAAGGCTACTCTGTACTTCTGCCGCGAGAGCTGCTGTATGTTCCTCCGTTCGGAGGGAGCGTTCCGTATTTATGTTGACCGTGATGACTCCACGAGGGCCTGGCATCTTGAGCTTGAGGTATGCATAATGCGGCACCGCGTTGAACTTTGCGAACGCGGTTCGTCCGAGCAGAGCGTGATAGCCGCTGCGAAACGGGACTATGTCGAAGATTAACTCCTCGCTCCGGAAATTGTCCGGGGATCCGAAGACCACTTCCAGTGTGACTGAGCCTGTACAGTTGGCTTCCACACCTGGTATGACACCTTTAAAGGTTGTCTTTGTAGGTTTAATCCTTGAGGGGTCTATGCCCATCTTGCGCACTGTATCCTGATAAAGCAGGTTTAGGCTACTACCGCCGTCCATCAGGACTCTCGTGAGGTGAAATCCATCGACGATTGGGTCTAAAACCAATGCGGCGAATCCGCCATGGCGTATGCTGGTCGGATGGTCTCTTCGATCGAAAGTGATCAGACAAGAGGACCATGGATTGAACTTCGGGGCGACTAGCTCCATCGCATAGACGTCCCTTAGTGCGTGCTTCCTCTCCCTCTTGGGTATATGGGTTGCGTAAATCATGTTCACTGTCCGCACTTGTGGGGGGAAACCCTTCTGTCCTCTATTGTTCGGCAGTCGGGTCTCTTCCTCGTCATCGCTGTTTAGCCCCTTGTCATTGTTTTCGGCAATTAACTTACCTGCCTGCTTGAACACCCAGCAATCTCTGTTGGTGTGATTAGCTGGCTTTTCAGGGGTGCCATGTATCTGGCACAAGCGGTCGAGTATTCAGTCCAAATTGGACGGACCCGGAGTGGTTCTTTTGAATGGCTTCTTCCGTTGACCGGGTTTAGAGCCTCGGAATCCGGCGTTGACTGCCGTATCCTCCTTGTCGTCGCCGTTAATGCGGCGCTTATTTTTGTTTCGACGTGACCTGCCATTGTTGTCCTTAGTATCCGGACTGCCAGAATTTTTACGGAGGTTATTGCTGCGAGCTAGCCAGCTATCCTCTCCCGCGCAAAAGCGGGTCATTAGTGACGTGAGGGCTTCCATGGATTTCGGCTTTTCCTGTCCTAGGTGCCGGGCTAGCCACTCGTCGCGGATGTTATGTTTGAAGGCTGCAAGGGCCTCTGCATCCGGACAGTCGATGATTTGGTTTTTCTTTGTCAAGAACCGTGTCCAGAATTGTCTGGCCGATTCATCTGGCTGCTGAATTATGTGGCTTAGGTCATCGGCGTATGGTGGCCGCACATACGTGCCCTGGAAGTTATCGAGGAATGCGGCTTCCAGGTCTTCCCAACACCCAATTGACTCTGCGGGCAAGCTGTTAAGCCAATGTCGAGCTGGTCCTTTAAGCTTGAGTGGGAGATACTTGATGGCATGGAGATCGTCGCCGCGGGCCATATGGATGTGAAGAAGATAATCTTCGATCCAAACCGCGCGGTCTGTTGTGCCATCATAGGATTCGATGTTTACGGGTTTGAACCCTTCAGGGATTTGATGATCCATTACTTCGGCAGTGAAGCATAGCGGGTGTGCGGCGCCTCTGTATTGAGCAATATCACGACGCAGCTCGAGAGAGCGTTGTCTGCTGTGTTCGGCCCGTCCGGGGTTATTGTATCCGGCGCGACGGTATTCGTCGTGGGTCGTGGGGCGCCCACGTGATACGTAGATGGATCTGGATTGCCTTGCTTTGTCATCCAATACATCTCGCAAGTCCGGCGCGTTCCCTCTTGGCTTCGTGCTCTTGGAGCGATGCCGGGGTACGGTCTTGGTTGGGGGCCTTGATGCCTCTCTGTCACGACCACGGGGTGGTCGGTCAGCCGTATCGTGCGCTGGTGATGGAGGTATGTATGCTTCCTCCTCTAATCGGAGGAGCAGCTTGCGTCTTGGGTAACTTTTGGAGGGGCGTTCGAGTTTATACTCTTCGGCCGCGAGGACCTCGGTCCATCAATCGGCCAGCAGATCCTGATCAGCTTGAAGCTGCTGCTGCTTTTTCTTTAGGCTATTTGCCGTGGCGATAAGCCTGCGTTTGAAACGCTCTTGTTCGATGGGATCCTCGGGCACGACAAATTCGTCGTCGTTGAGGCTTGCCTCGTCTTCGGAGGGAGGTGTATAGTTATAATACTCAACCTCTTCGTCTGCCGCCCTCTCGTGAGGGCTTGCTTCTGCATCCTCCTGCGCTGAGTCTTGCTGGAGGGGATTGTCTTCGGCACTCTCTGGGGTATTATTATCTCCTGTGCCGGAATCTCCATTCTTGCTGTGGCGGGATTTAGAGCGGCGCCGCTGACGCCGGCACTTGGGCTGTTTCTTTAAAGAATCTGCCTCCGCTGCTTCTTCGCCGTCCCCGTCTTCTGGGGTGTCCACCATGTATATGTCGTATGACGAGGTGGTCTTCCAGTGCCCTGTAGGCGCTGGTTCCTGTTCGTCTCCGGCATCGCCGTCCATAGCATCGATGTCTTCGGAGTTGTAGTCTAGCATGTCGGTTAGATCGTCGACAGTGGTTACAAAGTGGGTGGTGGGTGGTCTCTGAATTTCTTCGTCGTCCGTATCCCAACCCTCCTGGCCATAGTCCGGCCAGGACTCTCCGGATAGCGAGAGATGCTTTAGCGAATTTAGGATGTCACCGAAGGGCGAGTGTCCGTGGCGGTGAATTCCATAACCGGCGCCCAATCAGATTCGATTGGCAGGGGCGTGGGAGGTTCGGAGTCCGGCAAGGAGTCCGGCACCTCGGAGTCATGAGCTTTGCGAGGGACAAGGGTAGTGTTCGGCTCCATCGCCGTGGAAGTTGAAGCCCCTGAGGCGGTGTCTAACCACCGGTCCTCGATCTGGGCGATCGGCTCCGGTCTAAGGGCCAGAGCGGATTGTTGTGCGGCCACCAAGGCACTGTTCGGTGATAGAGCTAGATCATGCCCATCGCAACAATGCGGCATGCCTGGCTGTGGCTCGAGCCCGTCGAAGATCAAGTCCCCGCGGATGTCAGCCGTGAAGTTTAGGCTTCCGAATCTGACCTGACGGCCAGGGGCGTAGCTTTCGATCTGCTCCAGATGGCCAAGCGAATTAGCCCGCAGCGCGAAGCTGCCGAATACGAAGATCTGTCCGGGGAGAAAAGTCTCACCCTGGACCTCGTCGTTGGTTGAAGATGCCATCGAGCCTATCGGTGACGACACAGAGGAACTCTCAATGAAAGCACCAATGTCGGTGTCAAAACCGGCGGATCTCGGGTAGGGGGTCCCAAACTGTGCGTCTAGGCGGATGGTAATAGGAGACGAGGGACACGATGTTTTACCCAGGTTCGGGCCCTCTCGATGGAGGTAAAACCCTACGCCCTGCTTGATTAATATTGATGATATGGGTAGTACAAGAGTAGATCTACCACGAGATCAAGGAGGCTAAACCCTAAAGCTATCCTATGGTATGATTGTTGCAATGTATGTTGTGTCCTACGGACTAAATCCCTCCGGTTTATATAGACATCGGAGGAGGCTAGGGTTACACAGAGTGGGTTACAATGGTAGGAGATCTACATATCCGTATTGCCAAGCTTGCCTTCCACGCCAAGGAAAGTCCCATCCGGACACGGGACAGAGTCTTCAATCTTGTATCTTCGTAGTCTTGGAGTCCGGCGGACGATGATAGTCCGGCTGTCCGGACACCCCCTAGTCCAGGACTCCCTCAGGGAGTACAAGGGGAGGTCCGATCTTCACGGTGTAGGATCGATAAAAGGAGGGGGATAACTAGCTGTAAGCAGCCAAAAAATGCAAAATAAGAGATTATGACCCGAAGAGGAGGAGGCTCACCGAAGCTTGCAATTCGAACATTCACCGATCCACAACCCGCAATACTACCCCACACAACCACGCTCAAGTCATGGAGCACGGGATAGGTGCAATCCGCAAGGGAAACCACGAACTCTAATCCACACAATACGATCTAGTCGTGGAGCACGAATTAGGAGCAATTTCTCAAGGAATCACGAGAATAAGGGTAACAAGAGCTCTCCAATCTCAGGAGGAGTCTATGTCTTTAGTCTTTGATAGAAATGGCAAAAGTCCCCAACGAAGGGAAGAGCTAGCCTATTTACAATCGGGACAACCCCCCTGGATAGGTATGAAACAGAACTAGCTTAGGTGTGAAAGGGAACTAGCTTTGTTTGACTAAATGGCTTCAAGACTTAATGAGGTAGCTTCTGGAATACTCTCGTTGGAGGTGGTTGGCAGTTCTCGACCAAACATTGTTCACTGGAGTCGAACAATGTTTCCTTTAGCAGCAAACTCAAGTTTTAGGAACCTTTCGCAAGTTGGAATATGCAAACTCGTACAAAACATTGTTTCGTCAGAATCGGAACAATGTTTCTTCAGCAGACAACTCATTCTTCATGAATTCCTAACTTTGTTCCTTCGTCATAAAACATTGTTTTGCACGGACTGAAATGTGTTTGGCCTTCTTCGATATCGCACCTGAGTTCAACCAACAACAAAGGAGGTGAAGGCACAACCATGTTTTCAAGGTCAAATGATATACTTAAGTTAGCGTTCACCTGATCATGTATTTGCATTGCGCGGCTTCTTGTGATTGGAGCGTTGATGATTGGTGGTGTGTTGTCGATGGTTGGGATGTCCTCATCATCCTCCCCCTCTTGAGAAGGAGTTGTCCTCGACTCTAAAGTCCCAAAGTATGGGGAAAGATCAGAAACATTGAAGGTTGGGCTAACACCATATTCTTCTGGAAGATCGATCTTGTAAGCATTGTCGTTGATCCTTTCGAGCACCGCAAATGGTCTGTCACCGCGTGGCTGCAGTTTGCACTTGCGTTGCTCAGGAAATCGGTCCTTCCGAAGGTGTACCCATACCAAATTGCCTTGCTTGAACACCAGCTTCTTCCTGGTCTTGTTTACCCACTTTGTATATTGTTCAGTCATTTTCTCAATGTTGTCCTTTGCTTGGGCATGAAGTTTCTTGACGAAATCAGCACGCTTACTTGCATCAAGGCTGGTTCGTTCCTGCAATGGCAAAGGCAAAAGATTGATGGGAGCAATAGGTTTGAATACATAAACAAGTTCAAATGGGCAAAATTTAGTGGTCGAATGTACAGCCCTGTTATACGCGAACTCTACATGAGGTAGTCACTCTTCCCACATCTTCAAATTCTTCTCGAGGACTGCTCGTAGCATTATGGACAATGTTCGGTTGACAACTTCAGTCTGTCCATCGGTTTGTGGGTGGCATGTCGTGGAAAATAGGAGCTTGGTGCCAAGTTTTCCCCACAAGGTCTTCCAAAAGTAGCTCAGAAATTTGGTGTCACGGTCTGACACAATCGTGCATGGTACTCCATGCAGCCGCACAACTTCCCTGAAAAATAGATCAGCAATGTGTGAAGCATCTTCGCTCTTATGACAAGGGATAAAATGTGCCATTTTGCTAAAACGATCAACTACCACAAACACCGAGTCACTCCCCCTCTTAGTCCGTGGTAAACCAAGAACAAAATCGATAGAAATATCTTCCCACGGAGTATTCGGAATAGATAGAGGGGTATATAAACCATGAGGATGCAAGCGGGACTTAGCTTTGTGACAAATCTCGCATCTCATCACGTAGTGTTCCACATCACGTCTCATGCGCGGCCAAAAGAAGTAATCAACGAGCACACTCTCAGTTTTCTTGGCTCCAAAATGTCCCATGAGGCCACCAGCGTGAGCCTCCTGCAAGAGCAACAAACGAACAACACAATCTGGGATGCACAATTTGTTAGCTCGGAATAGAAATCCATCATGCAAGTGAAACTTCTCCCATCCCTTTCCCTTGTTGCACTTTGAAAATGGTTCAGAAAAGTATGAGTCGTTAGCATACAATTCTTTGATGCTTTCTAAACCAAGGATTTTAACATCAAGTTGGGAAAGTAAAATGTGACGCCTAGACAATGCGTCGGCAACAACATTATCCTTCCCTTTCTTGTACTTGACAATATAAGGAAAAGACTCTATGAATTCACTCCATTTTGCATGTCTACGGTTCACTTTTAGTTGGCCCTTTAGATGTTTTAAAGATTCATGGTCAGAATGTATTACAAACTCTTTTGGTCACAAGTAATGCTGCCATATTTCCAAAGATCAAACAAGTGCATACAATTCTTTATCATAGACAGAATAATTAAGAGTTGGACCATTAAGCTTCTCACTAAAATAGGCGATGGGTTTACCTTCTTGCATTAGTACTCCACCAATGCCAACACCACTTGCAATGGGGCTGATGTCAATCTCATCTTCAATTCTTGGAAGGACTTGTCTTGGGCATCACCCCATTGGAATGGAGTGTCTTTCTTCGTTAACTCATTCATTGGTGCGGAAATGGTGCTAAAATCCTTCACGAACCGGTGGTAGAAACCTGCAAGTCCGAGGAAGCTACGTACTTGGCTCACATTTTGTGGAGGCATCCACTCACGAATAGCCTTGATCTTCTCTTCATCGACCTCCACACCTTTAGCTGAAACAACAATGCCAAGAAACACAACCTTGTTTGTGCAAAATGTGCACTTTTCCATGTTAGCATACAACTTTACCTCTTGTAGGACAGCAAGCACACATTTTATATGTACAACATGATCCTCCAAAGTTTTGCTAAAAATCTATATGTCATCAAAGTAAACCATGACAAACTTGCCAATGAAGGATCTAAGCACATGATTCATCAATCTCATGAAAGTACTAGGTGCATTTGTTAATCCAAAAGGCATAACCAACCATTCATACAAGCCAAATTTTGTCTTAAATGCAGTTTTCCATGCGTCATCCTCTTTCATTCATATTTGGTGGTAACCAATTCGCAAATCAATTTTGGAAAATATGGTGGAGCCACAAAGTTCATCAAGCATGTCATCGAGCCTAGGAATAGGGTGCCGATATCTCACAGTTATGTTGTTAACGGATCTACAATCAGTGCACATGCGCATGGTACCATGTTTCTTTGGAACTAAAAGTATGGGAATAGCACAAGGAGAAAGACTTTCCCTTACATACCCTCTGTTAAGAAGATCTTCTACTTGCCTCTGAATTTCCTTAGTTTCCTATGGGTTTGCTCGATATGGTGGCCGGTTTGGTAGTGGGGCGCCCGGAACCAAGTCGATTTGGTGCTCAATGCCCCGCTTCGGTGGCAAACCAGGTGGTACCTCCTTGGGAAACACATCCTCATACTCCTGCAAAAGATCAAGAACAACACTAGGAAGAGTGGAGGGTAAGTCGTTAGCAACCAATAAAGTTTCCTTGTACAGGAGTACAAAGAATGGAGTATTAGGTTCTCTCAATTCCCGCATATCCCTTTTCCTAGCTGTCATAACTAATCCCTCTTTTTCCCGGGGCTTGGTCATATTTGGCTGTGGAGCTTTTGGCTATGTAAACACTCCCTCACTATGTTGGTGGCTCACTCATTGTGTATGATCACTCTCTCCCTTTTTCTTTCCTTTCCTTTTCATCTCATCAAGATAGACTTCCTCGGGTGTCATGGGCAGCCAAGTGAATTTTTCTCCTCTATGGACAAAACATAAGCGATTCGCACGCCCGCTGATTTGCACATCACGGTTATGAAACCACAGTTGTCCAAGAGGCAAGTGACGAGCATGCATCGGTACCACATCACACTCAACATCATCTTGATATGTCCCTACTGAAATTGGTATTCGCACACTGCTAATCACCTTAATTGCGCCACAATCATTCAGCCATTGCATGTGGTATGGATGTGGGTGACGTTTTGTTTGCAATTGAAGCTTCTCGACCATCTCCGTGCTTGCAATATTGTTGCAGCTGCCACTATCAACAATCACTCGACATATCTTTGAGTTGATAAGGCAATGGGTGTGGAAAAGATTATGCCGCTGCCCTTTTCCTCCTCCACAACCTGGGCGTTGAGTGAACGATATACAACCAAAGCTTCTCCATCAAGTTCCTCGTGAGATAAAATAGTTCCTCCCACTTCCCAACCTTGCTCATCTTCCACTTCATCATTTCCACCTTCAAGGTCACTTTCAGACTCCCATTCACCTCGTTCATTGATATGGTTCTTTTGCTTGGACATTCCGAAGAAATATGACCTCTTCATTTGCACTTGTGGCACTGAATGTTGCTACTGTGTGTAGAACTCTTTTCTGGAGGTGGAGCAGAGGATACTCCTGCTGTAGCTGATGACCTCTTATCTTGATTGCGAATAGCAGGTGAGGAAGACATCGAGGCATGTGGGTGTCTAGGTGGTGCACCCTCAAACTGAGAACCATATGGCTGTTGTGCTCGCTGCCATGAGCGTGTGGTGGTGCGGCCTTGGAAGGTACGAGTATGACCATTACGCATATTCTTCTTCTCAACTCTTATAGCTTGATGTACCACATCTTGTAATGTATCATAAGGAAACATCACCACAAAATCTGATATTTCATCATTTAGACCATGTAAAAATCTCGCCATCTTCGCCTCATCACTTTCACGGGTTCTTGTCCGAATTAGCAGCACCTCCATCTCTTTATAGTACTCCTCAACAATGCGAGAACCTTGAGTGAGCCCCTTCAACTGCTTGTACACTTTCCTCTCATAGTATGATGGAACAAAATGATGCCTCATGACTTCCTTCATCAAAGTCCAGCTGCGGATATGATTATTGCCTGACATCAACCGGTCGTCTTGCAGCTGATTCCACCATGTAAGAGCATAACCAGAGAACTCCATAACAGCAAGATCAACTCTCTTGGCTTCAGAAAAACCATGGATGTGAAAGATTTGATCACACTTCTCTTCCCACTCAATATATGCATCTGGGTCCTCTTTTCCCATGAATGATGGCACATGTAGCTTCACTCTCGCTTGGTTGTCACGGTCATCCTGATCACGACGGTCGTAATGATGACCATTGCGACCAAAAACAGCACCACGACGAGGCGGGGAGTAGGGTTCATAGTCCCCCATGCCTTCATCTTTGTCACCATGCTCGGAGAGATCTTCAAGGAAGATGGCATCACCATCATGTGCTGCTCGTCGCCGGTGATCAGCAGCAAACCCGCGGGGGTCATGGCCTCGCTCGCGAGCTTCTCCTGCATGTATCCCACCCTCACAGGGGGGCAGCAAAGTCGCCACGCCTCCATTCAGCACCAACAGCAGGGGCGCCGTGGGCAGCAGCTCCTGCCGCTCGTCCACGACCAACATGGTGATCGTTGTGTTCTTGACGTTGCCGGTTGTCGGCGGCCAGCGAGGCAGCGGGGCTGTGTTGATGTTGATCCTCATTACCCGCAATAGGAAGACGACCACCAAACATTCTTCGTATAGCTGCAACTATACTCTCCTCAATCATATCACCAAGTGTTGCGCGAGTTTTTGGAAGATCATCTTCCACATGTTGATGTCGATGTACACTTGAGTTGGATCCTGTCATGTTAACTCTTGGAAACAAGTGGACAAAAGAAAAATATATGTGGAAAACACTCAGCTCACCTTCTTGCTTACCCAAATTCTAATGATTCCTTGGTGGCTGTGCGGAAGTAGCAAATCAGGAGTGGACAAGAGAATGAAAGGAAGGAAGCTGACGGTTTCTAGGTGGATCTGGGTGGGGTAAAAAGGGAGGGCTAGTGCTGAGATCCAATCGATGTAGACCAAATGAACAAGAAAAATTTGTAGATCCTTGCACCACGTTTGAGCTGCAACACTTGCCACTACAACTTCTGAAATTTCTCACCCAACTGAAAATGATTGAACACTTGCTCAACAGTTTCTCTTCTCTTTTTTTTGCTTTTTTTCACTCTTTTTTTGCTCTCTCTCTCTCTCTCTCTCTCTCTCTTTCTCTCTCTCTACTCTCTCTCTCTCTTGATCTTTTTTTTGGATTTTTGGCTTTGGATTCTAGGACGGGGAAAACCTAACTAAAAAGGATAGATCTAGCAACAAAGATACAGATCCTACCATGTAAGCCTTGCTCTAAATACTAGATGATGCGAACCCGTCTTCGGAGAAGAGGGAGTATAAGGGGAGGTCCGATCTTCGCGGCGTAGGATCGATAAACGGATGGGGATAACTAGCTACAAGCAGCCAAAAAATGGAAAATAAGAGATTATGACCTGACGAGGAGGAGGCTCACTGAAGCTTGCAATCCGAACATTCGCTGATCCACAACTCGCAATACTACCCCACACAACCATGCTCAAGTCGTGGAGCACGGGATAGGTGCAATCCGCAAAGGAAACCACGAACTCTAGTCCACACAACACGATCTAGTCGTGGATCACGAATTAGGAGCAATTTCTCAAGGAATCACGAGAATAAGGGTAACAAGAGCTCTCCAATCTCAGGAGGAGTCTATGTCTTTGGTATTTGATAGAAATGGCAAAAGTCCCCAACGAAGGGAAGAGCTAGCCTATTTATAATCAGGATAACCCCCCCTGGATAGGTGTGAAACAGAACTAGCTTCTGGAACCAACTTAGGTGTGAAAGGGAACCGGCTTTGTTTGACTAAATGGCTTCAAGACTTAATGAGGTAGCTTCTGGAATACTCTCGTTAGAGGTGGTTGGCAGTTCCCGACCAAACATTGTTCACTGGAGTCGAACAATGTTTCCTTTAGCGGCAAACTCGAGTTCTGGGAACCTTTCGCAAGTTGGAATATGCAAACTCATACAAAACATTGTTTCGTCAGAATCGGAACAATGTTTCTTTAGCAGACAACTCATTCTTCATGAATTCCTAACTTTGTTCCTTCATCATAAAACATTGTTTTGCACGGACTTAAATGTGTTTGGCCTTCTTCGATATCGCACCTGAGTTCAACCAACAACAAAGGAGGTGAAGGCACAACCATGTTTTCAAGGTCAAATGATATACTTAAGTTAGCATTCACCTGATCATGGATTTGCATTGTGCGGCTTCTTGTGATTGGACCGTTGATGATTGGTGGTGTGTTGCCCATGGTTGTGATGTCCTCGTCACTTTGGGTGTTGATCACATGACGATGTGAACTATGGGTATTAATCACATACATATGTGAATATTGGTGTTAAATCACATGGTGATGTGAACTAGATTATTGACTCTAGTGCAAGTGGGAGACTGAAAGAAATATGCCCTAGAGGCAATAAAAAAGTTATTATTTATTTCCTTAATTCATGATAAATTTTTATTATTCATGCTACAATTGTATTAAGCGGAAACTTAGTACATGTGTGAATACATAGACAAACAGAGTGTCACTAGTATGCCTCTACTTGACTAGCTCGTTGAATAAAAGATGGTTAAGTTTCCTAGCCATAGACATGAGTTGTCATTTGATTAACGGGATCACATCATTGGAGAATGATGTGATTGACTTAACCCATTCCGTTAGCTTAGCACTTGATCGTTTAGTATATTGCTATTGCTTTCTTCATGACTTATATATGTTCCTATGACTATGAGATTATGCAACTCCCGAATACCGGAGGAACACTTTGTGTGCTACCAAACATCACAAAGTAACTGGGTGATTATAAAGGTTCTCTACGGGTGTCTCCGATGGTACTTGTTGAGTTGGCATAGATCGAGATTAGGATTTGTCACTCCGATTGTCGGGAGGTATCTCTGGGCCCTCTCGATAATGTACATCACTATAAGCCTTGCAAGCAATGTGACTAATGAGTTAGTTGTGGGATGATGCATTACGGAACGAGTAAAGAGACTTGTCGGTAACGAGATTGAACTAGGTATGGTGATACCGACGATCGAATCTCGGGCAAGTAACATACCGATGACAAAAGGAACAACATATGTTGTTATGCGGTTCGACCGATAAAGATCTTCGTAGAATATGTAGGAGCCAATATTGTCACGCCCAATATGCGACCCTATCCAAAAGGAACTCGAAGGTCCCACCAAGGATAGACCCGCATATTGAAACGCTTTTGCAAGGTGGATATCATTACATCAACATTACATAATAGATGGGGATACATACAAGAGGCATACAATGCCACACGAATACAACAATACATCATACATAAGACCAACATCCGACTACGGATGAAACACAAACAGAAGCTCAAACGACATCCACCCTGCTAGCCCAGGCTGCTGACATGGAACTTATCCCCTGATCGAAGAAGAAGCAGAAGAACTCCAAAACAAGCAAGCATCGCTCTCGCGTCATGATCATCGCATAACCTGTACCTGCAACTGTTGTTGTAGTAATCTGTGAGCCATGAGGACTCAGCAATCCCATTACCATGGGTATCAAGACTAGCAAAGCTGAATGGGAAAGGAAGGGATAAAGTGGTGAGGTTGCAGTGGCGACTAAGCATATATGGTGGCTAACCAACGCAAATAAGAGCGAAAAGAGAGCAAGCGGAACGGTCGTGAAGCTAGCAATGATCAAGAGGTGATCCTGAACTCCTACTTACGTCAAACATAACCCAAAACCATGTTCACTTCCTGGACTCCGCCGAAAAGAGACCATCACGGCTACACACGCGGTTGATGCGTTTTAATTCGGATCTGGTGTCAAGTTATCTACAACCGGACATTAACAAATTCCCATCTACCACATAACCGCGGGCACGGCTTTCGAAAGATAATACCCTGCAGGGGTGTCCCAACTTAGCCCATGATAAGCTCTCGCGATCAACGAAGGATATTCCTTCTCCCAGGAAGACCCGATCAGTCTCGGAATCCCGGTTTACAAGACATTTCGACAATGGTAAAACAAGACCAGAAAAGCCGCCCGATGCGCCGACAATCCCGATAGGAGCTGCACATATCTCGTTCTCAGGGCAACACCGGATAAGTCAAGCTACGAGTAAAACCAGACGTCGAGTTTCCCCGAGGGGCCCCAGCAGGCTGCTCAGTTCGGACCAACACTTAGAGAAGCACTGGCCTAGGGGGGCTATAATAAAGATGACCCTTGGGTTAATTACTCCCAAGGGAAAGGTAGGTGGTGGTGAGGAAAATGGTAAAACCAAGGTTGGGCCTTGCTGGAGGAGTTTTATTCAAAGCGAACTGTCAAGGGGGTCCCATAAATCACCCGACCGCGTAAGGAACGCAAAATCCGGGAACATAACACCGGTATGACGGAAACTAGGGCGGCAAGAGTGGAACAAAACACCAGGCATAAGGCCGAGCCTTCCACCCTTTACCAAATATATAGATGCATTAATAATATAAGAGATATTGTGATATCCCAACATAACCCTGTCCACCATGGAGCAATCTTCAACTTCACCTGCAACTAACAACGCTATAAGAGGGCTGAGCAAAAGTGGTAACATAGCCAAAAAATGGTTTGCTAGGAAGGGTGTCAAAGGTTAGAGGTTCATGGCAATTTGGGAGGCTTGAAGAGAAAATGATAGGTAACACAGCAAAGCGATAGAACGAAGCAACTAGCATAGCAATGATAGTAGTGAGATCCAGGGTAGCGGTCATCTTGCCTGAAATCCCGCTAGGAATAAGAACGAGTCCATGAAGAAGATGGAGCCACGAAGATGAACCAAGCGTAGACGAACGAATCCTCACGATCGCAACGAAACGGGAACTATCGAGAAGAAGCACACAACATGGTAAACACACCACACATGAACAAGACATGATGCACAACAGGCATGATGCATGACCAAGCTACATGAGGCTACTCATGGCAAGAGATGATGCAAACAAGAACAACACATCAAGGCAAGTTTAAATGAGGCCGGAAACAACATATAACAATTCCGGTAAGTCCTCATAAGCAAGTTTCAAAGTTGGTCCAGATCTGAATAAACCTTATGTTCAAGTTGTTAAACAGCAAGTTAAGATGCACCAAGAAGATCTACACGAGATTCTAGTCAAGTTACATATGAAGTTCATTAGATTCGGAGCTACGACCTAGAAGATATGAGCAAAACAAGTTAAGCATGGCATTGATGCAAAATGCATCCAAACATCAAGCAAACACCTCAAAGCAAGGATGCTACATGATAATATGAAACTACATGCAAAATCAAGCAAGTTTCATATAGAGCACACTCAAAACGGAGCAACGGTTCAACACATACACTCTATAGAAGTTATAGCAACAATCTGTCCATAACAGCAACTAGGCATCTTGCAAGCATCAAAACAACAAGCTACAGCACCCGAACATAAAAAAAAGGCATGAGCATGAAGTACAGGTAAAGCATGACAAGACATGAACACTGAGCTATCTCCAAACAACTAGAACATGCTCAAAAGGACATGGTAAGATTGCAAATAATAACAGTTTCAGACTTTGCAGAAATAACATCAGGTTGCAATGTTTAGAGCTATCAAACAACATGTTACAGGAACTTAACATGGCAAACAAAGGCATGGCATGATACTACTAAATGCATAGAACAAAAGTCCCTTACTGACCATGAGCCAAAAGGGCACAGAAAATATGATGGCACCCATGTAAACATAGCAAGTTATATGACAGATTCATACATGGCAGGAACAACAATAAGTAGGCATGTTGGTGAGCTTGAACCACTCAACACAGAGAAATACATGGCATGTCAAGGCAACCAACAGTAAGAAGACATGTTTATGAAGCTAATCATGGCAAGAACAAGCTCCTAGGATGCATGGATCACTAGGGAAGCTCATGGACAAACAGAACATAATGTTAACAGGCTGACAGCAACATTATTTAGCAAGTTGAGAGCAAGATTACAATATGTTACAGCAGGTTATAAATGCAACCAGGGGCATGAATGGATAGATAAAGACATGTATAACAATTCATCCTTAGTGAACATCTCCAGATTATACATAGAATGACTTGTAGCAGCAGGTTTACATAGCAACAAAATATAACAGAATCAGTCAGGAAAACAGCAACAGCAAGTACCCTATTTAACAAGCTCGATGCACTCAGTACAAGACCCACAAAAATACATGGATAGCACCACTGTAAAGATGGCATGGCATAGATCAAAACACATGTAGACATCAACCTCATAGGATGCACACATCAAACATGGCAAAAATGACAAATGAGCATGTTATAACAGTTCCAGCAGATTAACATCAACATGCACTCTTCCAACAGCATTTCGGGTATCAAGATGAGCTCAAATGAAAATGATGCAATGGAATGAAATGAAGTACTCATCGAGGCGAACAATTTGACATATTACACGCACAAAACGGAGCAATATGCAGAGAGTTATGGTGCAATGAACATGGCATGATAATGTCAGAAACTCAGGGACTTGGCAGATTTTCTCACCCTGGGGAAAAGTCAACGGCAGCGTGGATCTCGCCGGAAATGAGGAAGAGGAGGTCGCCGGAGTGTGGTGAGGACGGATCCGGCCGTGTGGCCACCGGATCTGGCTGGATCGGGGCTGGAGGAGCAGGGGGCCGGTGAGGGCAGGAGTGGAGGAGGCGGCGCGGGCGGGAGCTCGCGGGGCGGCGGGGTCCTCCGGTGACCGGTGCGGGACGCGGGAGGCCGGGCGGCGGCGCGGGGCGGCCGGCATCGGCGGGCGTAGGCGGCGAGGCACGGCGGCGCGGGGGCGCGCGCGGGGCGCCGCGGTGGTCCGGCGAGGCGGCGGGGAGCGGAGCTCCGGCGGAGGCGGGCGCTGGCGAGCTCGGGCCGGGAGGCGCGGAGCGGGCGGCGTCGGGCGGGCCCGGCGCGGCCCGGGGCGGGCTTCCCGTGGGCCGAGCGGGCCGCGGCGGCGGGGAGGAGAGAGAGGAGGCGCGGGGACACGTGGCGTGCCGTGATTCGTCCGGCGCGGCGGCTGGACGTGTCCGGCGGCGGAGTGGACCTGTCCGGCGCGCGGAGGTGGAAGAGGCTAGGGTTTGCACCGCAAATTTCGGAGGGGAAGGTGTATTTATAGGTAGAAGGAGCTAGGAGGCTCCAAATGAGGAGCGGTTTTCGGCCACGCGATCGTGATCGAACGACCGAGATGATGGAAGGGGTTTAGGTGGGTTTTGGGCCACTTTGGAGGGGTGTTGGGCTGCAACACAAAAGAGGCTTTTACGGTTAGCCGGTTAACCATTGGAGTATCAAACGACCTCCGAATGACACGAAACTTGACAGGCGGTCTACCGGTGCTATACCAAGGCCGCTTGGCAAACCTCGGTCCATTCCGAGAACGTTTAACACCCACTCACAACAAGAGACAAAAGGGGGACGCCGGGGGAACATAGGAGTGCCGGATTGCAAAACGGACAACGGGGAAAATGCTCGGATGCGTGAGACGAACACGTATGCAATGCAATGCACATGATGACATGATATGAAATACATATGATGACATGGAAAAGTGTAACACGCAAGCAAATGACATGGCAACGACGACGAATAACTGACGGACACCTGGCGCATCGAACCCGGGGCGTTACAAATATGGGCATCCAGGTTCCGCTATTGGTTATTGACCAGAGAGGTGTCTCGGTCATGTCTACATAGTTCTCGAACCCGTAGGGTCCGCACGCTTAACGTTCATTGACGATATAATATTATATGAGTTATGTATGTTGGTGACCGAATGTTGTTCGGAGTCCCAGATATGATCACGGACATGACGAGGAACTCCGGAATAGTCCGGAGATAAAAATTGATATATGGGATAATAGTGTTTGGTCTTCGGAAGGGGTTCCGGATGTTTATCGAAATGTTTGGGTACGAGAACACTTTATTTGGGCCAAAGGGAAAGCCCACAAGGTTTCTGGAAAGCGCAAAAGGAAGTTTTGCGGAGGCCAGGGGCCAGACGCCAGGGTCCCTAGCGTCTGGGTCCAGACACCGTCCAGACACCGGGAACCCTGGCGTCTAGCCCTGGAGTCCGAGGACTCTTGCCTTTCGGGTGAAACCGACTTTGTGGAGGCTTTTACTCCAAGTTTCGACCCCAAGGCTAAACATATAAATAGAGGGGCAGGGCTAGCACCAAAGAGACATCAAACACCAAGCCGTGTGCTGGCAACCCCGTCCCCTCTAGTTTATCCTCCGTCATAGTTTCCTTACTGCTTAGGTGAAGCCCTACGGAGATTGTTCTTCACCAACGCCGTCACCCCACCGTCGTGCTGCCAGAACTCATCTACTACTTCGCCCGTCTTGCTGGATCAAGAAGGCGAGGACGTCATCAAGCTTTTCTTCGAGGAATGTTGCAAATGAGTTAAGTTGATGATAACCTAGTGATTCAGCAGCAGACATGTGTACCTATGAACAGAGTATAGGTGCGAAGAATTTGGAGAGGTCATATGCGTTCTCAGAAGTTTTTGTAAAACTGAACAAGTTTGAGGAAATTGACCCGATGTGTCTTGAAGAATTACACTAAGCGTTCTTTAACTTAGGTTCTAGAGTTGTGCAGATCGTGAGATTCAGACAATTGAGGAATCATGAAGAAAAACGTCACTTAGAGAAACAGATCAAGAACTGAAGATTTGTGCTAGCTGTTTAGAGTGTGGAGGTTGAAGAATAAATAGCTTTTGAAGATTTGATGAAAATCATCAGTAGAGTAAATGCGGTAAAAGTAACTTTTAGTTACCCTTGATGAAGAAGACGACGAACAAGAAGTGTAGATTTGGGCGTTCGTCTTCTCGGATCTTCCATGCCCTAACTTAGCGGAGGAAGACGTCTACGGCGGCGGCAGAGAGAAGATGTCCGCGGCCGGCGCGAGTACGACGGCGACGAGGTCGAGGCAGTGAAGCTCTTCCTCACCGGCGATGATGGAGGTAGCGGCAGCGGTAGGGCTTGATAAGCTCGAGCGAGGGAGTGAGGTCGAGCGGAGTAAAAATGAAATGAGGAAGGGAAGGGGGTATTTATAACTGAGGTGAAAAACCGCTCGTCCAAAGAATTTGGACGAACGTGCCCCTGACCCTTCTCATTCGTGCGACATGTGTCACCCACGTACTGAGAGGTGGTGATCGTGTGAGATCGTGGGTGAATAGATAAGTATTCCCTGGAATGTGTAACGTTTTGAGCAGCAAAAGCCAAAAATTCAGATAAGAATATTTTAATGTGTCGTTCGCAATTTCTTCAGCTGATAAGAGCATAGTGAAGAATTTGAACGAGTTTCAAATAGAACGCACATAAAGAATTTGTGAACAGACTGGGTTGAGTTTAGCATAGAGGGGGATAAGGGTCCGATCACATTCACTTAGCAGAAAAAACCAACTTGAAGAATTAGCAATAAGTGAATGCTATTGAGGACATAAACTCATATATATATATATATAGTCAATGAAGGACAACGACGGAAAGAGTGAAGACAATGCAAAGTTGAAGAATTTGAAAAACTGAGGAATTTCAAAAATGAAGAAAAACTCAAATTGAAGATTTTCAACTTTGGTTGGTGGTGTAACCCACCGTATAAGAAAGCTGATTTCAGACACCGCGTACAACTCTCGCAGGGTTCTTAGAATCAATTTCTTCATTAATTTCTTCACACTTAGAGGGTTAGTCTTCATTGATTGAACAAAAATGTTACTTCGTGTGTTGCACATCTAAGTCATCAAGTCAGCATAAGTGTTAGGATGTGTGTCCTTTTCAAAGAACATTCAAAGATTCTAGGATATTTAGCTCACACGGCAACTTGCTAAATCTCTTCTCATCCAAGGGCTTTGTGAAGATATCGGCCAGCTGGTATTCAGTACTTGCATGGTCGATGGATATGTCGCCCTTCAGCACATGGTCACGAAGAAAATGATGACGAATCTGGATGTGCTTTGTCTTCGAGTGCTGAACTGGGTTGTGAGCAATCTTGATAGCACTCTCATCGTCGCAGTAGAGTGGCACATTCTTCACATTGATGCCATAGTCCTTAAGTGTTTGCTTCATCCATAGTAATTGAGCACAACAAGATCCAACAGCAATGTACTCAGCTTCTGCAGTGGAGAGTAATTCGCAGTTCTGCTTCTTCGAGGACCAACATACCAAGGATCGTCCGAGGAAATGACATGTGCCTGACGTTGACTTGCGGTCAACCCGATCACCAGCATAGTCAGAGTCTGAATATCCAATGAGATCAAAGGAAGAGCCCTTGGGATACCATAATCCAAGTGTTGGTGTGTGAGCTAGATATCGAAGAATATGCTTCACAGCCTTATGGTGTGATTCCTTCGGTGTAGCTTGAAATCAGGCACACATGCAAACACTAAGCATAATATCCGGTCTAGATGCACATAGGTAGAATAAAGAGCCAATCATGGGGCGTATAACTGTTGATCGAAGTCTTTATCATTTTCATCAGTGCATAGATGGCCATTTGTGGGCATAGGAATTTTGACGCCTTTGCAATCTTGCATGCTGAATTTCTTCAACACATCCTTGAGGTATTTCTCCTGAGATATGAATATGCCGTTGTATTGTTGACGAATCTGAAGACCTAAGAAGAATTTCAAATCTCCCATCATAGACATTTGATATTCTTCACTCATTATATAGGCAAATTCATCACTGTAACGTTGGTTAGTACATCCAAAGATAATATCATCAACATATATTTGGCACATGAATAATTCATCATCATATGTTTTGGTGAAAAGAGTTGGGTCAAGTGAACCGGGTTTGAAGCCTTTCTTCATGAGGAATTCCTTCAGTGTGTCATACCACGCCCGAGGTGCTTGCTTGAGGCTATAGAGGGCCTTGTTGAGTCTGTAGACGTGATCTGGACATTTTGGATCCTCAAAACCTGGTGGTTGAGCAACATATACTTCTTCCTCAAGCTTACCATTGAGGAATGCACTTTTCACATCCATTTGATGTAAGATGATATTATGATGATTAGCGTAAGCAAGCAATATGTGAATAGCCTCACGTCTAGCAACAGGTGCAAATGTTTCATCGAAATCAATTCCTTCAACATATGTGTAGCCTTAAGCTACAAGACGAGCCTTATTCCTCACCATGAGTCCATTTTCGTCTTGTTTGTTGCGGTAGATCCATTTGGTACCGATGATGTTGTGCTTGCATGGGTCTAGTCACTTGACAAGCTCCCACACATTGTTGAGCTCGAATTGATGCAATTCATCTTGCATGGCTTGAATCCACTCAGATTCCATGAATGCTCATCAACTTTAGTGGGCTCTGTGATAGAGACAAATGCAAAATGCCCACAAAAGTTAGATAAATGTGAAGCTTTTGAGTGCGTGAGGGGACCTGGTGCGTTGATGTCATCGATGATCTTCTCGATATGTACTTCGTTTGCAACGTGAGGATGTGCGGGTTGACGACTTTGCTTAGCCCGGCAGTTTCTTCAGGACCAATTTCTTCAGCAGCACCAGCATGATTTTCTTCACGATCAGAAATGACTTCTTTAGCAGATTCTTCGGTAGGGATGACATCCTTAGTAGCTTTGAACTTGATGGATTCCTCAGGTGATATTTCATCTAGCACAGGAGGTAGGTGCTCGCTTTGCGAGCCACTAGTTTCATCGAACCGCACATCTACAGTTTCAACAACCTTGTGATGATTGATGTTGAAGACTCTGTAGGTGTGTGAGTACTTTCCGTAACCAAACATAAAACCCTCATGTGCTTTCGGTGCAAATTTAGAGTGATGGTGAGGGTCTCTAATCCAGCATTTAGCACCAAAGACTTTGAAATAACTTACATTGGGTTTCTTGTCAGTGAGGAGTTCATATGAGGTTTTTTTGAAGAATTTGTGAAGATACACCCTGTTAATGATGTGGCACGCAGTATCAATTGCTTCAGGCCAGAAGCGCTAATGTGTATTGTATTTATCAAGCATGGTGCGAGCCATCTCAACAAGGGTCCTGTTCTTGCACTCCACGACGCCATTCTGCTGAGGAGTATAAGGAGCAGATAATTTGTGAGTAATACCAAGCATATCAAGATATTCATCGAGGCCAGTGTTCTTGAACTCGGTTCCATTATCACTTCTAATATGCTTGATCTTCACGCCGAAGTTAGTAGAAGCCCTTGAGGAAAATCGTCTGAAGACTTCCTACACTTTGTTGCCTCCCAACGTATTCACCTTTGGGTGATGTCAACAATAATAGTTCATGCTAAATTACATCCAATTGGACATATATATCAGGATCTTCCCAACACGAGGTGCTTGCCAAAGGAAAAAATGAAAAAGGGAAAGGTGAAGATCACCTTGACTCTTGCAAAAAGTAAAAGACAAAAAGTAAAAGATAGGCCCTTCGCAGAGGGAAGCAGAGGTTGTCATGCGCTTTTAGGGTTGGATGCACAAAATCTTAATGCGAATGAACGTCACTTTATATTTCCACTTGTATATGGACCTTTATTATGCAGTCCGTCGCTTTTATTGCTTCCATAACAAGAGATCATATAAAGCTATTTTCTTCACACCAAAAGATCATACATATTTAGAGAGCAATTTTTATTGCTTGCACCGATGACAACTTACTTGAAAGATCTTACTCAATCCATAGGTAGCTATGGTGGACTCTCATGGCAAAACTGGGTCTAAGGATATTTGGAAGCACAAGTAGTATCTCTACTTGGTCCAAGGAATTTTGGCTAGCAAGAGGGGGAAAGGCAAGCTCAACATGTTTGAATGATCCATGACAATATACTTTAACTGAGATGTCGGAAAACATAAACCATTATGTTGTCTTCCTTGTCCAACATCAACTCTTTAGCATGTCATACTTAATGAGTGCTCACAATTATAAAAGATGTCTAGGATAGTATATTTATATGTGGAATCTCTCTTCCATAAATATTTTTTCATGAATTGTTCAAATGACCAATACAATGCTTGCTAACCTTCAATAAATTTACAACCTCTACTTCTTAGATGTGAAGTCATTACTCCCCAAGGGGTAAGCAAATGAGAGATATATAATTTCAGATTTATGACATTCAACTCATTCAACCATCTACTCATAGGATATAAGTGAAGCACACGAGTAAATGAAAAGCTACTCTAAAAAGATATAAGTGAAGATCAATGAGTAGCTAAATAATTATGTAACTATATGAAGACTCTCTCCCATTAAAGAATTTCAGATCTTGGTATTGTATTCAAACAGCAAGCAAAACAAAATAAAATGACATTGCAAGGATAGCATAACTCATGTGAAGAAGCAAAAACTTAGGCTCAACTGGTACTAACCGATAGTTGTTGAAGAAGAAAGGTGGGATGCCTGCCGGGGCATCCCCAAGATTAGATGCTTGAGACTTCTTGAAATATTACATTGGGGTGCCTTGGGCATCCCCAAGCTTGAACTTTTTTGTCTCCTTAATTCCTCTCATATCATGGTTTCTCTTTTTATCAAAAGCTTCATCCACACCAAACTCAACAAGAACTCGTGAGATAGGTTAGTATAAACCAATGCAAAACCTTATCATTTTCTACTGTAACAAATCACGAAAATTATTATCCAACATTGCATACTAAATGCCTCTGCATATTTAATACTCCTATCCTCAAATAGAATAATTAAACAAGCAAACATATGCAAGCAATGCAAACATAACAGCAATCTGCCAAAACAGTAGTCTGTAAAGAATGCAAGAGTCATCATACTTCCCTAACTCCAAAAATTATGAAATAAAATTCCCACTGTAGTAAATTTATCAGAGCTCATTATGCAAAAAGTTTCAACATTATACCGTTCTCTTACTTTTCTAGGGAATTTTTGCAACAGCGGTAAACTTTCTGTTTTCAAACAGCAACATGTATACTAGCAAAATAAGAATGGTAAAGGCTATCCTTGACTTTTTTATTGAAACTAAAGATGCAAAACATTATTGTAAATAGCAGCAAGCAAATACTAACAAAAGAAAATGACGCTCCAAGCAAAACACATATCATGTGGTGAATAAAAATATAGCTCCAAGTAAAGTTACCGATGAACGAAGACGAAAGAGGGGATGCCATCCGGGGCATCCCCAAGCTTAGGCTCTTGGCTATTCTTGAATATTATCTTGGGTGCCTTGGTGAAAGCACAAGTGCTCCCTGGGTGGTTTTGGTAATTAATGTCAACATATCTCTTGTTGGACTAACACTTTTATCTAGTATGTTTCAGATAAGTTCAACAATGGAGTGGCATGGACTAAAGGATGTGGGGACTCCTTCAAGATGCTAAGGACAAAGGATTGGCTCAAGCTTCAAGCTCAAGACTCTTCATTTTCTATTTTAGGGATCCAAGATCACATTGAGTCTATAGGAAAAGCCAATACTATCAAGAAGGGATGAGTTGTTGCTTAATAAGCCTCTTGCTTCAAAGTGCTTAGTGATATGCTCCAAAAACCCTCAACTACTTTCTCACATCCATATATGACCTAAACCCAAAGTCAAACTCGGCCATACAGATTCTTTCTATCCGGCACCACCGAGTTCAAATGTCATAGCCACTACCACAAACCCTAGGCAAATCGGTCTCACCGATAGGGATCTCGGTCTCACCGATAGGGATCTCGGTCTCACCGAGATGGGATTGCAATCTCTCTGTGTATGTCCATTACCAAAATCGGTCTAACTGAGTTTGAGAAATCGGTACTACCGAGATTACAATGCAAACTTCCTGGTTAACTTATTACCAAGATCGGTCCTACCGAGTTTGTGTAATCGGTCCAACCGAGTTTGCCTGACCAACTCTCTGGAAAGCTTATTACCAAAATCGCTCCCACCGAGTTTGTGTAATCGGTCTCACCGAGATTACGTTATGCCCTAACCCTAACCATATCGGTCCTACCGAGTTGCATGTCGGTCCCACGAAAATCCTAACGGTCACTAGGTTTACTAAATCGGTCCGACCGAGTCTGTTGAATCGGTCCCACCGAGTTTGGTAAATTGTGTGTAACGGTTAGATTTTGTGTGGAGGCTATATATACCCCTCCACCTCCTCTTCATTCGTGGAGAGAGCCATCAGATTGAACCTACACTTCCAACATACATTTTCTGAGAGAGAACTACCTACTCATGTGTTGAGGCCACGATATTCCATTCCTACCATATGAATCTTGATCTCTAGCCTTCCCCAAGTTGCTTTCCACTCAAATCTTCTTTCCACCAGATCCAAATCCCATGAGAGAGAGTTGAGTGTTGGGGAGACTATTATTTGAAGCACAAGAGCAAGGAGTTCATCATCAATGCACCATTTGTTACTTCTTGGAGAGTGGTGTCTCCTAGATTGGCTAGGTGTCACTTGGGAGCCTCCGACAAGATTGTGGAGTTGAACCAAGGAGTTTGTAAGGGCAAGGAGATCGCCTACTTCGTGAAGATCTACCGGCAAGTCCTTCGTGGGCGACAACCATGGTGGGATAGACAAGGTTGCTTCTTCGTGGACCCTTCGTGGGTGGAGCCCTCCATGGACTCGCGCAACCGTTACCCTTCGTGGGTTGAAGTCTCCATCAACGTGGATGTACGATAGCACCACCTATCGGAACCACGACAAAAACATCCATGTCTCCAATTGCGTTTGAATCCTCCAAAACCCTTCCCATTACATTCTTGCAAGTTGCATGCTTTACTTTCCGCTGCTCATATACTCTTTACATGCTTGCTTGTTGTGTATTGTGAATGTTAAACTTGCGCCTAAACTCCACTTAAACTTAAATAAGTTAAAATTGCAACTTTGGTACTTAGTGTCTAATCCCCCCCCCTCTAGACACCTCTTCTCAAGGTCCTACAAGTGGTATCAGTGCATTGGTCTCCATTGCCTTGGTTTAATCACCATTGGAGGAATATGGATGAGTCTACTTTGGGGAGTCTTAGACATAGAGTGCCTATTCTTGATGGAGAGTATTTTCATGAGTGGAAAAATGAGATGCTTGTAATTTTCAATCAATATCATTTGAACAAGTACATTGCTAGCCCTTGTGCACCTCATGTTGATCCTATGCATCCTACTCTTGATGAGTCAATTGACATGATTAGGAATCTTAGAACTGCCGAACTTATCATTAAAGGTGAGGGAGTCCTAGACTAGGGGGTGTCCGGACAGCCGGACTATCATCGTCCGCCGGACTCCAAGACTACGAAGATACAAGATTTAAGACTCCGTCCCGTGTCCGGATGGAACTTTCCTTGGCGTGGAGGGCAAGCTTGGCGATACGGATATGTAGATCTCCTACCATTGTAACCGACTCTGTGTAACCCTAGCCCTCTCCGGTGTCTATATAAACCGGAAGGCTTTAGTCCGTAGGACACAACAACCATTACAACAATCATGCCATAGGCTAGCTTCTAGGGTTTAGCCTCCTTGATCTCGTGGTAGATCCACTCTTGTACTACCCATATCATCAATATCAATCAAGCAGGAGTAGGGTTTTACCTCCATCGAGAGGGCCCGAACCTGGGTAAAAACATCGTGTCCCTTGTCTCCTGTTACCATCCGCCTAGACGCATAGTTCGGGACCCCCTACCCGAGATCCGCCGGTTTTGACACCGACATTGGTGCTTTCATTGAGAGTTCCTCTGTGTCGTCCCCGATAGGCTCGATGGCTTCTTCAATCAACAACAACACCGTCCAGGGTGAGAATTTTCTCCTCGGACAGATCTTCGTATTCGGCGGCTTCGCACTGTGGGCTAATTCACTTGGCCATCTGGAGCAGATCGAAAGCTATGCCCCTGGCCGTCAGGTCAGATTTGGAAGCCTAAACTTCACGGCGGACATCCGCGGAGACTTGATCTTCGATGGATCCGATCCGCAGCCGTGCATGCCGCACTATCACGATGGACATGATCTAACTCTGCCGCCGGACAGCGCCTTGGAGGCCGCACACAAATCCGCTCCGACCCATAGTCCGGAGCCGATCGCGCAGCTCGAGGACAGGTGGCTGGACACCTCCTCGGGGGTTGCAACTTCCACGGCGATGGAGCCGAACACTGGCCTTGTCCCCTATAAAACTCGTGACTCCGAGGTGCCGGACTCCCTGCCGGACTCCGAACCTCCTGCGCCCCTGCCAATCGAATCCGATTGGGCGCCGATCATGGAGTTCACCGCTGCTGACATCTTTCAGCACTCACCCTTTGGCGACATCTTAAATTCACTGAAGCATCTCTCGCTATCCGGAGAGCCCCGGCCGGATTATGGCCAGGATGGTTGGGATGCGGACGACGAAGAAATACAAAGCCCACCCACCACCCACTTTGTAGCCATTGTCGACGATCTAACCGACATGCTAGACTACGACTCCGAAGACATCGACGGTATGGACGACGATGCCGGAGACGAACAAGAACCAGCGCCTACAGGGCACTGGAAGACCACCTCGTCATATGACATATACATGGTGGACATCCCAAAAGATGGGGACAACGAAGAAGCAACGGAGGCAGATTCCTTAAAGAAACAGCCCAAGCGCCGACGTCAGCGGCGCCGCTCTAAATCCCGCCACAACAAGAATGGAGATTTCGGCACAGGAGATAATAACACCCCAGAAAGTGCCGAAGACAATCCCCTCCAGCAAGATTCAGCGCACGAGGATGCAGAAGCAAGCCCTCGCGAGAGAGCAGTAGACGAAGAGGTCGAGGATGATAATTACATACCTCCCTCCGGAGATGAGGCAAGCCTCGACGACGACAAATTCGTCGTGCCCGAGGATCCCGTTGAACAAGAGCGTTTCAAACGCAGGCTAATGGCCACAGCAAATAGCCTAAAGAAAAAGCAGCAGCAGCTTCAAGCTGATCAAGACCTGCTGGCCGACAGATGGACCGAGGTCCTCGCGGCCGAAGAGTATGAACTCGAACGCCCCTCCAAGAGTTACCCAAAACGCAAGTTGCTCCCCCGATTAGAGGAGGAAGCATACATACCTTCATCACCAGCGCACAATACGGCCGACCGACCACCCCGTTGTCGCGACAGAGAGGCATCCAGGCCTTCCATCAAGACCGTACCCCGGCATCGCTCGAAAAATACGAAGCCACGAGGGAACGCACCGGACTTGCGGGACATATTGGAGGATAAGGCAAGACAATCCAGATCTATCTATGGATCACGTGGGCGCCCCACGACCCACGACGAATACCGTCGAGCCGGATACAACAACTCCGGCCGGGCCGAACACAGCAGACAACGCTCCCTTGAGCTACGTCGTGATATTGCTCAATACAGAGGCGCCGCACACCCGCTATGCTTCACTGACGAAGTAATGGATCATCAAATCCCTGAAGGGTTTAAACCCGTAAACATTGAATCCTACGATGGCACGACAGACCCCGCGGTTTGGATCGAAGATTATCTCCTTCACATCCATATGGCCCGCGGCGACGATCTCCACGCCATCAAATACCTCCCGCTCAAGCTTAAAGGACCAGCTCGGCATTGGCTTAACAGCCTGCCCGCAGAGTCAATTGGTTGTTGGGAGGACCTGGAAGCCGCATTCCTCGACAACTTCCAGGGCACATACGTGCGACCACCAGGCGCCGATGACCTAAGCCACATAATCCAGCAGCCATACGAATCGGCCAGACAATTCTGGACATGGTTCTTAACAAAGAAAAATCAAATCGTTGACTGTCCGGATGCAGAGGCCCTCGCAGCCTTCAAACATAACATCCGCGACGAGTGGCTAGCCCGGCACCTAGGACAGGAAAACCCAAAATCCATGGCAGCCCTCACATCATTAATGACCCGCTTCTATGCAGGAGAGGATAGCTGGCTAGCTCGCAGCAACAACCTCAGCAAAAATGCTGGTAGTCCGGACACTAAGGACCACAATGGCAGGTCGCGTCGAAGCAAAAATAAATGCCGCGTTAACGGCGACGACAAGGAGGATAC
Organism: Triticum timopheevii; assembly: GCA_963921465.1. Taxonomy (NCBI): domain Eukaryota; kingdom Viridiplantae; phylum Streptophyta; class Magnoliopsida; order Poales; family Poaceae; genus Triticum; species Triticum timopheevii. The sequence goes on from OY997266.1 coordinate 559,127,109, forward strand.
GGCAGTCAACGTCGGATTCCGAGGCTCTAAACCCGGTCAGCGGAAGAAGCCATTCAAAAGAACCACTCCGGGTCTGTCCAATTTGGACCGAATACTCGACCGCTCATGCCAGATACATGGCACCCCCAAAAAGCCAGCTAACCACACCAACAGAGATTGTTGGGTATTTAAGCAGGCAGGCAAGTTAATTGCTGAAAACAACGACAAGGGGCTGCACAACGATGACGAGGAAGAGACCCGACTGCCGAACAGTAGAGGACAGAAGGGTTTCCCCCCACAAGTGCGGACGGTGAACATGATATACGCAACCCATATACCCAAGAGGGAGCGGAAGCGTGCACTAAGGGACGTATATGCGATGGAGCCAGTCGCCCCTAAGTTCAATCCATGGTCCTCTTGCCCGATCACTTTCGATCGAAGAGACCATCCGACCAGTATCCGCCATGGCGGATTCGCCGCATTGGTTTTAGACCTAATCATCGATGGATTTCACCTCACGAGAGTCCTGATGGACGGCGGCAGTAGCCTGAACCTGCTTTATCAGGATACAGTGCGCAAGATGGGCATAGACCTCTCAAGTATTAAACCTACAAAGACGACCTTCAAAGGCGTCATACCAGGTATTGAGGCCAATTGTACAGGCTCAGTCACACTGGAAGTGGTCTTCGGATCCCCGGACAATTTCTGGAGCGAGGAGTTAATCTTCGACATAGTCCCGTTCCGCAGCGGCTATCATGCTCTGCTCGGACGAACCGCGTTCGCAAAGTTCAACGCGGTGCCGCATTACGCATACCTCAAGCTCAAGATGCCAGGCCCTCGTGGAGTCATCACGGTCAACGGAAATACGGAACGCTCCCTCCGAACGGAGGAACATACAGCGGCTCTTGCGGCAGAAGTACAGAGCAGCCTTCTAAGGCAATTTTCAAGTCCGGCCGTTAAACGGCCGGACACGGCCAAATGCGCCCGGAGCAACATGAACCAAGACAACCTGGCACGTTCCAAGCACGCGTAGCAATGCGGCCCCAACCCCAGCCCTTGCATAATTGCAAGACCAACCCTCCACGTACATCATTACGCTCTGGAGATACCATGGGCCTAGGGGAAGGGGCACGACCACAACAGACCCAGAGTGCGGCTCGACCACACCAGGGGCTCACAAGTGTGTCGCTCTTTTTTATTATTTTCCTTCTTTGTATACACAGGACTCCGTTCACCAGAGGCCCTGTCCGGCGGCGAATCCGCCGAACTCATGATGCAACAGCCAGGGAGGGAAGAAGGCTGCGACGAACACTCAGGTGGTCTCCATTACGAGCATTAAATTTGATTATATACACCAGTCCGCAGCCCACCCCTGGAGGGGGACATGTTTAATTAGTCCAATCCCTTGCTTACCGCACTATTTGTATCATTCCGCACTCATAGCAGAATTCCTTGAATAAATAATGCAGCACTTTTTGCCTGTTATTGCATTACTCTACATATATGTTCACTAATGACATCTTGCACCCGTATATTTTGGTATGGCCGAATACACAGGGGCTTATGTTCCCCGCATTATGGTGTGATAAGTCCGAACACTTTCACAAGTGCGGCACCCCGAACTTATAGCATTATATGAATCAACTCCGAATCATGTCTTGGGACAATAGTTGGGTTTGCCCGGCTCCCACGTTTTGGTACCTTATGTTCCGTTCTGTCGGCTAAGGTGGCACTGGGAGAACCACTGCGATTGCGCCCCGGTTGAGCTGGGCGAGCGCCTCTGTGGAGAAAGCTAAAACTAACTGTCATGATAAGGCGAGAGACTGGTCGCTGTTCGAGAGGTCTTTTCGAGTCCTTAAAGACTTATGCCGCTTCAAGCAAAGAACCGGATAATGTCCGGCCAAGGCGTGGATAGCGCCCTGAACTCGGTCTTCCGAATACTAGGGGCTTCGCCGAAATTTAAAATTATAGAATTCTATGGCTAAGTGAGAGTGTTCAAGCATTATAAGTCCGGTTGCCTTGTTCGTTGTGTTGAGCGCCTCCCTAGATGGACCCAAGAATGGGAACAAGAGTGCTCAAATTTATCCCGAACACCCCAGCACTCGTGGCTTGGGGGCTGAAGCCGACGACTTGCCATCTCTCAGATTTTATAAACGGCCGCACAGAAGGTAATATTTTAAATCAAACAAGCGTTGCTTAGCGCATATGAACAAAGTTTTCAGCGCACAGGATAATACATAGCGAGTCTACTCAATAATTACATCTCTGGGGCACTCATCCGCAATCTTGCGGGCACCCTTCAGGACAGTCTTATAGTACATCTCGGGCATACGATACTCCTTGCCCGCTGGCGGCGCATCAGTGATAAGCTTCTCCGCATCCAGCCTGCCCCAGTGCCCCTTTGCGCGGGCAAGGGCCCGACGAGCGCCTTCAATACAGGCGGAGCGCTTGATGACCTCCACCCAGGGGCACGCATCCACCAGCCGCCGCACGAGGCCGAAGTAGCTCCCAGGCATGGCCTCTCCAGGCCACAGCCGGACTATGAGGCCCTTCATGGCCTGCTCGGCTCCCTTATGGAGCTCGACCAGCTGCTTCAGCTGGTCGCTAGGGGGCACCGGAAGGCCGGCCTCAGCGTACTGAGACTAGAAGACCTTCTCCGTTGAGCTCCCCTCCTCGCCACGATAGAATGCGGCGGCATCGGATACACTGCAAGGAAGATCTGCAAACGTCCCTGGAGAGCTCCGAATTCGGGTAAGTGTCAGGTAGTTTACATTAACATGCTTGCTTTGCATGAAAAATGCCTTACCCGCCGCTATTTTCTTCACATCCTCAACCTCCTGAAGGGCCTTATGGGCCTCGGCCTTGGCGGCTTTGGCACTTTCGAGAGTCAAGGCAAGCTCGGACTCTCGAGTCTTTGAGTCGCGCTCCAAACTCTCATGCTTTTCCATGAGAGCCTGGAGCTCTTGCCGCACTTCCGCCACCCGCGCCTCCTGCTTCCCTCGCTCTGCCTGTTCCGCGGCCGCATTGCGTTCGGCCACGGACACAGCCTCCTTCAGGGCTGCCACCTCGTTCGTGGCCCCTGCAGTACCCACGTTATCCTTTTTATTTTTATTGCAACCTAAATCCTTTTCTGTAAGGTAACTATTCAAAGTGGTGTTACTCACCTTCTTTGTCCTCGAGCTGCTTCTTGGCACGGCCGAGCTCTTGCTCGGACCGCTCGAGGTCCTGCTTCAAAGCACCGACCTCCGTAGTCAGTGCGGCAGAGGTCAGCAGCACAGCCTGCAAACCCATATTGACATAATTATTTAGCAACCTTGCGTATATCTTTTTAGATCCTCAGTCCGGCTTTTCTTTCCGAACACCGAACCGAGCATCAGGGGCTACTGTCTATGCGGTATTACATTACATAATTTTAACTTCTTACCTCAAAGCCTGTTAGAAGGCTGCTGCAGGCTTCGGTCAGCCCGCTCTTGGCGAGCTGAACCTTCTGAATCACCGCACTCATAATAGTGCGGTGTTCTTCCTTGATGGAAGCGCCTTTGAGCGCCTCCATCAAGTTGTCCGGCGCCTCTGGTTGGACGGGGGCCACCGGTGTCACGGTCTTGCCCTTCTTGCGAAGGGGCCGCCTGCCGGACTCCGGAACCACTGCGGGTTCCGGTGTGGAGTCCGGCGCGAAGTCCGGGAGGCTGCCTTGCGGCGCCTCCGAAGCCTCCTCCTGATGGGTCCCTTCCTGGGATCCCACCTCGGCGTCCTCAGTGGCGCGAGGGGTGGAGGTAGTCGGAATGGATTCCACATCCGACGGAGCCAATGACCCGCTCGACGAAGCGGGGAGATCATCGTCGGCCGGACTGCGAGCAGTATGCGGCATTAGAAGGACACTATGTGACACAAAAGAAATTAAAGATTATTCAGAATCAGGATACTTACGATCTTGCCGGAGGCCTGGCCCTCGAGGGCCACTCTTCTTCGCCAATGTTGGCGTTGGCGGAGCTGTCCGGGGGAATAGTTCTTCCCCTCTTGGACCCTTCGGCCTCCCCTGTTGGGGAGGCCTTCCTCTTTCTCTCTCCCTCCTCTGGGAGAGAGTCTTCTTCCTCCTCCTCGTCTTCGGGGGAGGAATCCGCCTCGGAGTCGTCGGACACCTGAAAACGGGAACTCTTTCGAGTACCCGTGGCCACCTTCTTGGCCTTCTTCTCCGGCACCACATGTGGTGCCGGAACCAGCAGCCCCGCTAGACGGGCGTCCACTGGGTTTTCTGGCATGGGAGCCGGGCAGATGAGCTGCTCGTCCTTCTTCATCCATTCCTGTCAAAGGAAAAGGGAGATTGAAACCTGCTTAGGGTCGAACTATTAACAACAAGTGTCCCGTAAAGGGGTAGAATCACTTACCTTGTCAGCTGGATGCTGCGAGTGAAATCCGCGATCTTCCGTCGCGGATGCGGGGGCTTCGGCGCCCTTAAACAGCACCCTCCAGGCGCCTTTGTACATCGTGTCGAAGAGCCCACTCAACGCCTGATGCTGTGCCGGATCAAACTCCCACAGGTTGAATGCCCGTTCTTGGCATGGGAGAATCCGGCGGACGAGCATGACTTGGACCACATTAACAAGCCTGAGCTTCTTGTTCACCAGCTTCTGGATACAGGCTTGAGTCCCGTCAGCTCCTTCGAACTACCCCATAGCAAGCCCTTCTCTTTCCAGGAGGTGAGCTGCACAGGGATACCAGATCTGAACTCGGGGGCCGCCGCCCACATAGGGTCGCGCGGCTCAGTGATGTAGAACCACCCCGACTGCCACCCCTTGACGGACTCCACGAAGGCCCCCTCGAACCAGAGGACATTGGGAATCTTGCCCAACATGGCGCCTCCGCACTCCGCCTGCGTGCCCTTCACTACCTTCGGCTTGACATTGAAGGTCTTGAGCCACAAGCCGAAGTGGGGCTGGATGCAGAGGAAGGCCTCGCACACGACGATGAACGCCGAGATGTTGAGGATGAAGTTCAGCGCCAGATCATGGAAATCCAGGCCGGACAAAGGGGTGAAGTGGAAATCCCAGTCCACGGAGGAAGTGGGGAAGGAAAACGACCCTCTCATGGGGCCTGGGGGTGGGGATGAGCTGCCCCTTGTCGGGCAGCCTGTGCGCGATATCGCCGGAAAGATATCTGGCGGCGCGCAGTCTTGCGATGTGCTCCTCCTTAACGGTGGAGGCCAACCATTTACCTCCCGCTCCGGACATGGTCGGAGAAAGTTGAGACGAGATGCGTGAACTTGGGCGCTGGAGCTCGAGTGTGCGGAGATGGATAAGCAAAGGAGGAAGAAGGCGTAGGTAAAAAGGCGGATCCTTATCCCCTTATATATAGGCGGACGAAGACTATACGTCCCCACCGGCCTGGTAAAACTCACTTATCTCCCAAGCGCCACCATCAATGGCGCGGTTGGGTTACCCACGTCCGTATTGATGAGGATCCCGGAATAAGGGGAACACGATCTCTGCTTCGACAAGACGTGCCAAGGAAACTGCTTCGCCAAACGCGCTGAGGTGGTGTAATAAAAAATGATTCAAGTAAAGGCTTGGTAGTGGCGTGACGTCACGCTACAGGATATGTCAGCAGATTGAACCTGTGTACATGATATTCTCTCTACGGTGGAATGTGGAATTTATTTTGCAGAGCCGGACACTATCCAGGTGTTCACAATCTTCTACGGATTATTCGGAGGAGGAACCCGCCTTGCAATGCCGAACATTATGCGCGCCGGACTCATCGTCATTGAAGCCAGGTTCAGGAGCTACTGAGGGAGTCCTGGACTAGGCGGTGTCCGGACAGCCGGACTATCATCGTCCGCCGGACTCCAAGAGTACGAAGATACAAGATTGAAGACTCTGTCCCGTGTCCGGATGGGACTTTCCTTGGCGTGGAGGGCAAGCTTGGCGATACGGATATGTAGATCTCCTACCATTGTAACCGACTCTGTGTAACCCTAGCCCTCTCCGGTGTCTATATAAACCGGAAGGCTTTAGTCCGTAGGACACAACAACCATTACAACAATCATACCATAGGCTAGCTTCTAGGGTTTAGCCTCCTTGATCTCGTGGTAGATCCACTCTTGTACTACCCATATCATCAATATCAATCAAGCAGGAGTAGGGTTTTACCTCCATCGAGAGGGCCCGAACCTGGGTAAAAACATCGTGTCCCTTGTCTCCTGTTACCATCCGCCTAGACGCACAGTTCGGGACCCCCTACCAGAGATCCGCCGGTTTTGACACCGACAAGAGGCTTGCCTAGAAACTTGATTATAAACTTGCCTACTCTTAAGTGTGCCTACACTATATGGAAATTTCTTGAGGAACTCTTTCCAAATTATTCCTTGAAAAATCTAGATGAAATTCTCCATAAGTCTATTGCCTTGAGTAAGATGAATACTAGTGATCCTCTGTTTGGTGACTGTCTATTTGAGCTTACAAACCTTATGCGTGCCAAAGGAGATGTTGGAATTATTAGTGATATTATTTCCGAAGCTATAAAAATTCATAAGCAAGATCATTGTCAAACTCACTCTAACGAATCACCCTCTCTAGGATTTGATCCACCACATGACGATGTTGAACATGGATACTATGATGAGGATGATGATAGTGACTTTGATCTTGATGATGCAATGAGACACTTTGGTCTTATGGAAAATCTTCGGGGATATATGTCAGGAGGAAAGGAATGGGTTCTTGATAGTGGATGTACCGATCACATGACCAGAGATAAAGACATGTTTCATGAGCTTGCTGAAAACGATGGTCCTCGGAAGTATGTCACTTTCGGTGACAACTCAAAGGGTAAGGTGGTTGGCCTCGGTAAGGTGGCCATATCACATGATAGCTCCATACAAAATGTCATGCTCGTTGAATCTCTTGGCTAAAACTTACTTTCAGTATCTAGACTTGCTGATTTCGGTTTCAATGTCCTATTTACTGAAGTAGATTGCCAAGTGTTTCGTAGAGATAATCATAAAATGGTCTTTACCGGTGTGCGTACAGGTGATCTATACATTGTTGATTTCACTAAAAAGGCTCAACCTAAAACTTGCTTCATTGTTAAATCCTCAAAAGGTTGGTTATGGCATAGACGATTAGGTCATGTTGGCATGCGAAAAACCTTGACAAGCTTATTAAAGGAAATCATATCCTTGGAGTTAACGATGTCATATTTGATAAGGATAGACTTTGCAGCGCTTGTCAAGCAGGTAAACAGGTTGGAGGAAGGCATCCCGTGAAGAACATCATGACCACAAGGAGGCCTCTCGAGCTACTTCATATGGATCTTTTTGGTCCCAACTCTTACAAGAGTCTCGGTGGAAATTCTTTTGGTCTATTTATAGTTGATGATTTTTCAAGATTTACGTGGGTGTTCTTTCTCGATGATAAATCGCAGGTCCAAAAGATCTTCAAAAACTTCGCTAGGAAGGCCCAAAATCAATTTGAAGTGAAGATCAAGAAGGTTCGCAGCGACAACGGAACGGAGTTCAAGAACGCAAATGTGGACACCTTTCTTGATGAAGAAGGGATTTCACACGAGTTCTCGGCTACCTACACACCTCAACAAAATGGAGTTGTTGATAGGAAGAACCGGATGCTCATCAAAATGGCGAGAACGATGCTTGATGAGTACAAGACACCGAAGCACTTTTGTGCAGAAGCGGTTGAGACAGCTTGTCATGCAACAAATCGCTTATATCTTCACAAGCTACTCGGCAAGACCGCATACGAGCTCCTCACCGGTAACAAACCCCAAGTTGGATACTTTCGAGTATTCAGCTCAAAGTGCTACATTCTTGATAAGCATCATCATTCTAAATTTTCTCCTAAGTCTCATGAAGGTTTCCTACTAGGTTATGGCTCAAACTCTCACACTTACGTGTCTACAAAAATTTCACCCGAAAGATTGAAGAGACGGTAGATGTGAAGTTTGATGGATCTAACAGCTCGCAAGTAGAGCAATTGCCGATTGATGTAGGAGACAAAGATCCTTCGGAAGCAATCCAAGACTTGTCTATTGGCAAGGTCCGTCCAACGGAGGTGAAGGAGAGTACCTCGTCCATCCAAGTGGAAGCTTCTACTTCACGACAAGGCGAACCAAGAGTTGATACGGAAGCATCCACAAGTGGGACACACCAAGATGAAGAAAACGAGGAAGTGCATCAAGATGAACGTCAACAACCTCCTTCTCCACCATGAAAAGAGAACGACAACGCAAACAATGAAGAAGGCCAAGAAGAAGAACAAGATGAAGAAGAAGTTCAACCAAGAACCAAGCAAAAGCTTTCACGAGTTCGAGCAAGAATTGCTAAAGACCACCCCGTCGAGCAAATCTACAATGATATTCAAACCGGGAGAATCACTCGCTCTAAAACTCGTTTAGCTAACTTTTGTGAAAACTATTCTTTCATCTCTAGCATTGAACCTACGAAGGTCAAAGAAGCATTGGAAGATCCGGATTGGATAAATGCTATGCATGAAGAGCTACACAACTTTGAGAGGAACCAAGTTTGGACATTGGTTGAGAAGCCCGACAACAACCACGACATCATCGGTACCAAATGGGTGTTTCGCAACAAGCAAGATGAAGATGGACAAGTAGTTCACAACAAAGCACATCTCGTCGCCCAAGGCTACACACAAGTTGAAGGTATGGACTATGGTGAGACTTACGCTCCCGTTGCTAGACTTGAGTCCATTCGCATCTTACTTGCCTATGCCAATCACCATGACATCACCTTGTACCAATTGAACATTAAAAGTGCTTTTCTAAATGGTGAAATAGAGGAGGAAGTTTATGTTAAACAACCTCCCGGCTTTGTCAATCCTAACAAACCAAATCATGTTTACAAACTTCACAAAGCCCTTTATGGTCTTAAACAAGCTCTTAGAGCGTGGTATAAATGCTTGACCAAGTTCCTTATTGAAAAAGGCTTTGAAATTGGAAAAATAGATTCTACTCTTTTTACTAAAAGGGTTAATGGAGAACTATTTGTGTGCCAAATCTATGTTGATGATATTATATTTGGTTCAACTAACCCTCATTTTAGTGAAAAGTTTGGGAAGCTAATGTCGGAGAAGTTTGAGATGTCTATGATGAGTGAACTCAAATTCTTTCTTGGGTTGCAAATCAAGCAAACTAAGGAAGGTACCTTTGTTTCTCAAACGAAGTACACCAAGGACTTATTCAAGAAGTTCAATATGCAAGAATGCAAAGGTATGACTACACCCATGCCTACTAGTGGACATCTTGACTTGACCAAAGATGGTGAACTGGTTGATCAAAAGGTTTATCGCTCTATGATTGGTTCATTGTTATATCTATGTGCTTCACGTCCCAATATCATGCTAAGTGTGTGCATGTGTGCACGATATCAAGCTGCTCCTAAAGAATGTCATCTTAAGGCCGTGAAAAGGATAGCGAGATACTTAATCCATACACCAAATTTTGGCATTTGGTATCCTAAGAGGGCCTCTTTCAATCTTGTTGGCTACTCTGACTCAGATTATGCCGGAGACAAGGTTGATAGAAAGTCCACTTCGGGTACTTGTCAATTTCTTGGTAGATCTCTTGTGTCTTGGTCCTCCAAGAAACAAAACTCGGTATCCTTATCCACCGCCGAAGCGGAATACATTGCCGCTGGTTCATGTTGTGCTCAATTACTTTGGATGACCCAAACTCTTAAAGATTATGGGATGTATGTGAAACATATTCCATTGCTTTGTGACAATGAAAGTGCTATCAAAATTGGTCATAATCATGTACAACATTCTCGAACTAAGCATATTGAAGTTCGTCATCATTTCATTTGAGATCATGTTGCTAAAGGTGACATTGATCTTAAGGATGTTCGCACCGAGAAGCAATTAGCAGATATATTCACTAAACATCTTGATGAGAAAGTGTTTTGCAGGTTGAGAGGAGAATTGAACATCATTGATGCTTCAAACTTGGAGTATAAACTCCATTGGATACATGCAAGACATGAGCTTATGACTAATCCTTGATATTTCTCTTATGATGAAAATCTTATGTCTTGGATATATTTGCATCTTGCATGTTATCTAACCCATGTAGGTACTTGGATGAATCTAATTCCATGAGATTGTGATCTACTCACATCTTGAGCAATCTCTACATCACCAAGTCTCTACACCATGGTGATTGAAAACAAGGAAGCACGAAACCATTCAAACATATCCTTTAACAAATTTTATGTTGAGCTTCATGATTGTCATTTTTGGATACACAAGTGCTCTTCCTTGCAAGAACTAACCCATGTAGGTAGATGGACTCAAATTCCAAGTGGTGCTCCCAATCCTTGATGAGCTACATCAACCTTGAGCAACCCACACAAGTTCAACTACATGGACAACACCACCAACCAAGGTATGTTATTCCATCTTAGAGAAGCTTTACTCCAAGTCATGAGCTAAAGCAACTCAACAAGATGTGAATACATCAAGATGCTTAAATGAAAAATGGCAACCCCATTTTGAGCTTAAACGATGAGTATGACCTATGATCAAGTGATCTCACTTGACTCTAAGTCAATATACTCTAACATAGGTGACTTTGTCACCGACCATCTCTAGATGAAGTTCTCTTGTGTTCTTTTCTATGTTTATGCATTTGTCTCATGCATATTTGCTTCCCCTTTCAAAAAAAAACTTCATCTAGCTTTCTTTCTGTTTTCTCTGCATTTTCTGCATTCAAATTCATTGCATATCATTCAGTAAATTCCTTGCAAATCTTTGTGAGATCTTACTAGTCTAGTGAGCTGAGGTGACAAGTGTTTTCTCTGCGATGAACTCAGTTTCACCGATTTGTTGTTTTCTGTCCAACCGAATCCTTCGGTACAACCAAAGCATACCACTCGGTGCCGCCGATTTCACAACAGGAAAAACAGTTTGCCACTTGTTCTGTGTTCTGATCCAGCTCCACTCAATGAATCTTGTCCTCTACAAGCATCACATTATTATAAATGCTTTGTGCTGTGTCTCAAGGATCAAACCCTTCTTGGAAATTGATGTCAAAGGGGGAGAGATAGATCACATCAAAGCTTATCACTTAGAGAGATCACATCAGAGAGAGAGAGTATCACCTCCTCAGGGGGAGAAAGAGATCTCCTGGGGGAGAGAATACTCAAGTAGAAAGTATTTCTCAAGGATCCCAGATGCTTGGTGTTCAAGAGGAGAGATGCCACATGTCTTCTTGAGGGGAAAGACATGTTCATATGTGCTTATTTGCATTAGCTGCATTAGCTCTGTTCATTTATTTCCTTCAGCTCTGATTTTCTGTTCCCTGTCTTCTCCCAGTATCCCATGCTAGATTCAGGGGGAGCAAGACATCTAAGGGAAAGAAATAATTCAATTTCATTGCATATCTTTACTCTTGGGGACATGTCTAATCCAATGTGGTACTTAGTACTTACTCTCTACATGTCATCCCAATCTTGGTATTCTTGTGGTTTCTTCTGTTTGCTCTGGCTAGTAGATGTACCTGTGTTATCCAACCTTGTTTGCGCAGGTTCATTCCATCCTAAGCCAACTCAAGACTACAAGGTAAGTATATGCATCACAATCATGTGTATGAGGAATTCTTGCTGATGTACATACTGTTTGCAAGAAGGACTCATGGGCATGAAGGTATTCTCTTTAATATTCTTTGCTCTGATGCATATGGCCAAGATACATGTAACACATTGCCTACTCTATCATGGTTATGCTCTCACATGACTCTATATTCCATATTCACATGATTGCATACATGTAGGGGGAGCCTATGCTTGTTACATGTCTTTCCAAAGCTTTACTTGCTATTCCTTATATCTTTATCTAAAACTTTGATGTATGTGTCGGTGTACTAAAGTAGGGGTACCTTAGTACCCCGAACTTGTGCACGGGCAGTCGCAGCATCCCGCGGCAAGGCTTGCCGGGCGTCCGCCAAGATCCTTCGTCATTTCTATTACTGCCATTCAAGAACAAAGTGTTAGCTGAGAAGACAGAACCCCGGCAAGAGGAGCTTGCCGGGAAGGACAAGACCCCGGCAAGAGGAGCTTGCCGGGAAGGCCAACCAAGGCACTTCAAGAGACTTGCCGTGACGTACCGTGCGTCCCAGCAAGACCCGGCGAGCGGCAAGCTTGCGGGTGCGACAAGACAGCGACCCCGGCAAGGCGTTTGCCGCGGCAAGGCCACCACTCTGCGCCCACGCTCCAGCACATCCGACGACGTGTCGCCGCAGGATCGCTCCTGGTGCACGTGGCGGGTAGCTGTGCAGCCAAGCGGTGCGAGGTGGCAAGTGAAGATGACAAGGAGGCCATCGTGGCGATCGGTGGCGCCCCTAACAGTCGTTTCCTACACTGTTTGAGCGGCCGGAAGGGCATTAAATGCCCTTGTCCCCTGCCGTCAGAGTTAGGTAGGGGGCACTGTTGGTAGCGGTTGTACCAACCCCCGTTTTTACTTTTTTACCCCTCTCTCTACGCTGCCACCTGTCGGTGACCCCTTTAGACTATAAAAAGGAGGCCCATGCGCACATAGAAGGGGTTCAACTCATTCGAAACTACAACACACATACGTTGTTGAGCAAGAACAGAATAGAAACACAAAGCAGCAGTAGGAGTTTTATCTCTCCGGAGAGCTCCGAAGCTGGGTAAAATCCCCCGCGTGCTTTCGCCTCGATCTGCTCTTCGTGCGCCCTCCGCTCCCTTGCCGGACCGAAAAGGGGCCCTGCCCCATAGGTGTTCGTTTCCCACGACATCTTTGGCGCGCCAGGTAGGGGGGCGTCGAGGTCGTCCGTATCTGATCCGGCGTCTGTGCGCGCTACATCAACATCTTCATCGACATGCCACCGAAGAAGAAGACTTCGGAGGTGGCCGCTCCGTCTGCGACTATCCTGCCACCACCGGAGCAAACGGGTGGTGGGGTGGACGCCGGCGGAGGAGCGGGCACCGACGGTGGGACTCACGTCGTCACCAGGTCCAAGGACAAGGCCCCACAAGCTTCAACGTCTGTACATCCACCGCTCCCCTCCCAGGGGGTGCAGGAACGACAACGCCACGGTGCTCCTAGTACCGTGCTCGCGTTGGAACAAGGCCAAGCTGGTGGGTCGCGGGACGCTCAAGGCCAGCGTACGCGTCAACACGCTGGCACGAGCGCAGTGCGGTCGCCTGGACGAGATGTCGCTCCTTCTAACACTGTTAGAAGTTTGAGCGTATCCCGCACCTCGCGCCGCTCGCCACCGCCACCCAACACTCCAGAGGAAGCGCTGGCCCGAGCCTAGCTGCTTCTAGATTACCCTCCAGCGCCAGACAAGATCGACGACTGGAGGGCCGCCATTCAGAGCCTCATCGGCTTCGCCAACGGCGACAAGCCCCGACAACCGAGCACATCGAAGCCCCGGCAGGACGCCCAGGCGCGAGCCGGCGCCGACAAGACTGCTGGGGGTGCCACCACCGTGCACTCCCTGCCCCGAAGGCCAAGGTCGCCGACTCGCCGGGCCAACCTCGACACCGACTCCACCGCGTCGTCGGACCCGCGAGCTCGCCGCGATCAACGCCAAGTTCTCCAAGAACGACGACACGAAGACGCTCGCACTCGCATCGAGCGTCAAAGAGAAGCGCGGCGTCAATCTGACCAGCACGCTGGGCCCACTGTCGATATGCATGCGCCAGGGGAACCAGGCGACTTGCCGTACGCGGTAGGTTGCCCTGCGTTCACCCGTGAGCTGCGGCAGGTCCAGTGGCCCAGTACCAAGAACTTCAAGCCAGACGTGCCCGAGAAGTATGATGGCAGGATACATCCGTCAGAGTTCCTCAGCGTCTACACCATCGCGGTGCAGGCTGCCGGAGGGCGCAACGAGAAGATCCTCGCCAACTACTTCCCGCTGGTGCTCAAGCCCAACGTCAGATCTTGGCTCATGCACTTGCCGGACAACTCCATCTCTTCATGGGCGGACCTGTGCCATCAGTTTGTCGGCGCCTTCACAGGCGGCCACAAACCCCATGGCCAGGAGAGAGACCTTCATCTGCTCGCCCAGAAGGAAGGAGAACCCCTGCGCAAGTACATACAGAGATTCAGCCAGGTGCAGCGCAACATCCCAGACGTCCACCCTACCGCGGTTATCAGCGCGTTCCATCAGAACATGCGTAACCGCAGGATGCGGGAGGAGATGGCGATGTGCAAAATCAGAGATGTCAGCGAGCTATATGCTCTGGCCGACAAGTGTGCATGGGCTGAAGAGGGGAGGAGACTCCCCGGAGAGAACGCAGGAGCAGAAGGATCTGACAGTGAGGACGCCCCTCCGGCAAAGAAGAACCGAAGGCGGAATAACAGAAAGAGGAAAGCTAAGGATGTGCTAGTTGTCAAGCAGTCCGGCAACGGAGACGGTTCCGAGAAGGCCAAAGCTGGTGACTCCGGCGAGGCTGTGGTAGCCGCCGACAAGCAGGATGGCTCCGGCAAGCAGTACTGCAAGATCCACTGCACCAAGGGCCACGACCTCCAAGCTTGCAAGAAGGTTGAGTAGATGGCAGAGCTACGGAAAGCTGAATACGAGCGCCGCGACAAGGAGAAGGCCCAGGAAGGTGGCGGAGGATCCGGCAAGAAGCGTCCCGCCCGGGGAGGGCGCCGCGGCAAGGCCAAGCAGCGGCAAGGAGATAGGCCTCCCCGTGGCCGCGACAAAGACGAAGACGAAGATGAAGATGATGAGATGGAGGAGGATGAGACTGACGAGCAGGAGTTCCAGAAGGCAACAGAGGTGTTGTGCGTCGACGGCGGTGCTTCTCTGCACACCTCGCACCGCCAACTCAAACAGTGGGTGCGGGAAGTGAACGCAGCAGAACCGTCCGTTGAATCGCGCAAGCCCCTGAAGTGGTCCAGCACGCCCATCATCTTTGATGTTGAGGATCACCCTGATCGCATCACTGCGGTCGGGTGTTTGCCGATGTTGGTTTCGCCAACCATCCGCAACCTCAAGGTTACAAAGATGTTGGTTGACGGCGGGGCCAGCCTAAATCTGATCTCCTCTGCAGTGCTCAAGAAGCTCCAGATCCCCGACAGCGAGCTCGAAGAGACTGGTACCTTTCAAGGAATCAACCCGGGAAGGAGCGAGCCGAAGGGGAAGATTACGCTGCCAGTAACGTTTGGCAGCAAGCTGAATTTCAGGACAGATAGAGTTATATTTGACGTTGCTGATTTCCCATTGCCCTACAATGGGATACTTGGTCGTCCAGCGCTTGCCAAGTTCATGGCAGCCTCTCACTACGCTTACAATGCGCTCAAGATGCCTGGTCCGATAAGTGTTATTTCTGTCCATGGTCACAAGAAAGATGCACTTATCTGTACCGACAAGATCTACCGAGAAGCAGCAGCCGCAGCAGAACGCAAACCACTTGCCACTGAAGCTCCCGGGGGGAAGAAGAAGACCAAGTCCGGCAAGAGTAGCTCTGATGCCCACTCCGGCAAGCGCACCTCTTCGGAGTGCTGCGCTACCATCAAGGACGCACCATCGAGCTCCACCGGCAAGTGCAAGAAGGCAAAGACAGCTTCACCAGAGACCAAGAAAGTGGCCGCCAAGGAGGACGACACTGGTGGTACCTTCACCATCGGTGCCACGCTTGACCCTAAATAGGAAAGCGCCCTCGTTGCTGTCCTGCGGGCGAATGTCGATGTGTTTGCATGGCAACCATCTGACATCCCCGGTGTTCCCAGGAAAGTGATTGAGCACCACCTTGCCGTCTGCCCTCACGCGCGGCCCGTCAAGCAGAGAGTCAGAAAACAAGCAGTAGAACGCCAAGAGTTCATTGCAGAGGAGATCAAGAAGTTGGAAGCAGCAGGCCTGGTCCGACGAGTACTCCATCCAACGTGGTTAGCCAATCCAGTAGTCGTGCACAAAGCAAACAGGAAGTGGAGGCTTTGTATTGACTTCACTGATGTTAATAAAGCTTGTCCCGAGGATCCATTTCCCTTGCCGCGCATTGACCAGATTGTCGACTCCACGGTAGGATGTGATCTGCTTTCATTCCTTGATGCATACTCAGGATATCATCAGATCTTCATGGCAGAAGAGGATGAAGAGAAAACCGCATTCATTACTCCATGTGGCACGTACTGCTTTGTACGGATGCCTTTCGGACTAAAGAATGCTGGTTCAACATTTGCAAGAGTAGTCAGTCATGCTTTTGAGCCACAGCTGCACAGAAATGTAGAAGCTTACATGGATGACATAGTGGTCAAGAGCAGAGACAAAGAAACTCTGATCCAAGATTTGGACGAGACTTTTGCAAATCTGCGCAAGATCAATCTCAAGTTGAACCCCGAGAAGTGCGTGTTTGGAGTTCCTTCCGGCAAACTCCTCGGGTTCTTTGTGTCCCAGAGAGGGATTGAAGCCAATCCTGACAAGATCAAAGCCATTGAACAGATCGAAGCACCGAAGTGCGTCAAGGATGTGCGAAGACTTGCCGGCTGTGTTGCTGCTCTCAGTAGGTTCATCTCTAAGTCTGCTGAGCGCGCCCTGCCATTTTTCAAGATTTTGAAAAAGGCAGGTCCAATGAAATGGACTCCGGAAGCGGAGGCTGCGCTGCAGGACTTGAAGAGATACCTCTCCTCCACTCCAATACTTGTCGCACCTAAGCCACAAGAGAAGTTGCTGCTATATCTGGCGGCAACCAATCAAGTGGTTAGTGCTGCGTTAGTAGCAGAGAGGGAAGCGGATGATGAGCCAGCGACTGCGGCAAGCGAATCCAGCGACAAGCAGGGGGCTTCCCCGACAAGCTCTGGTCCCGACAAGGATGGATCTGCGCAGCCACAGGAAGAGAAACAGAAGAAGATGGTGCAGCGCCCAGTGTATTTTGTCAGCTCTCTTCTGCAGGGGGCTAGATCAAGGTACTCTGGTGTGCAGAAGTTGCTTTTCGGCCTTCTCATGGCCTCGAGGAAGCTGCGCCATTACTTTCAAGCACATGAAATCACAGTGGTCACTCGCTTTCCGTTGAAGAGGATATTGCAGAATCCAGAAGCAACAGGCAGGATTGTCGAGTGCGCACTAGAATTGTCAAGCTTTGGCCTCAAGTTTGAAAGTACTTCAACTATTCAGAGCCGAGCATTGGCAGAATTCATAGCAGAATGGACGCCAACACCTGATGAAGAAACTCCGGAGAGGAGCATCCCCGTCAAGGAAGCGAGCAAAGAATGGATCATGTACTTTGATGGTGCCTTCTCGTTGCAAGGCGCCGGTGCGGGCGTACTACTTGTCGCACCCACCGGAGAGCACCTCAAGTACGTGGTCCAGATGCACTTTCCCAAGGAGCAAGCAACAAACAATACTGCGGAGTATGAAAGCTTGCTTGCCGGACTCAGGATCGCGGCAGACCTTGGGATCAGGAAGCTTATTGTCAGGGGTGACTCACAGCTTGTCGTCCGTCAAGTAAACAAAGATTATCAGAGTCCGTTGATGGAAGCATACATTGATGAAGTGAGGAAGCTAGAAGAACATTTTGATGGCCTGCAGATGGAACACGTTCCAAGAGCTCAGAACGACATTGCAGACGGCCTGTCAAAGTGCGCCGCACTCAAGTTACCTGTGGAACCAGGAATTTTTGTGCTCAAGCTGACTCAACCATCTGTAACACTGTCAACTGGACAGAGCAAGAAGAGGAAGTTGGTTACTGGCGACTACTTTCCGGCAGAGCTCCCCGAAGCCGCCGTCAAGAAGGTCCCCAAGATCAACACAAAGAGTACTGAGGGGCAGTCTGCTCCGACAAGCCCCAGGGTTTGTTTCGTTGAAGCAGACGCTCCCGACAAGCTGTGTCCCGACATGCTTGCGGGGGAGCATCATGCTCCGGCTGAATCACAGATTCTTGCCGTGGAAGCAGATGTTCCCGCAGCAGCATTTGCGCCTTTAGTCCTTGTCGTTGAGCCACAAGCTCCGGCATGGGCACAGCAGATCGTCCATTTCCTTCAGACAGGAGAACTTCCCGAGGAACAAGAAGAAGCAGAAAAAGTAGCCCGGCAATCAAGTATGTACCAGTTTGTCGACGACATACTGTACAGAAGAAGATTCAACGGAGTGAAATTGAAGTGCATTTCCCGGGAAGATGGACAGGAGCTGTTGGCGGAGATACATGGAGGCATATGTGGTCACCACATTGGCGCAAGAGCACTTGCCGGCAAAGCTTTCCGGCAAGGTTTCTTCTGGCCGACAGCCCTCCAGGATGCAACTGCACAAGTAACCAAGTGTGAAGCGTGCCAGTTCCACTCGAAGCAGATTCATAAACCAGCTCAAGCTCTCCAAACAATCCCTTTATCCTGGCCATTTTCGGTCTGGGGGCTCGACATCCTCGGCCCCTTTCCCCGAGCTGTCGGGGGCTTCGAGTACTTGTACGTAGCGATCGACAAGTTCACGAAGTGGCCGGAGGTGGAAGCAGTGAGGAAGGTGACAGCACAGTCAGCAGTCAAGTTCTTCAGGTCAATTGTTTGCCGTTTCGGAGTCCCTAATAGGATCATCACCGACAACGGCACACAATTCACGAGCCGCACCTTCATGCAGTATGTCCAAGATCTTGGCGCCAAGATCTGCTTCGCTTCTGTTGCTCACCCGAGAAGCAACGGTCAAGCAGAGAGGGCGAACGCTGAAGTGCTGCGCGGGCTCAAGACCAGAACTTTCGACAGGCTGCGCAAGTGCGGAAGAAATTGGATCGAGGAGCTGCCGGTGGTTCTTTGGTCGATCAGGACGACGCCGAATCGAGCCATAATGAAGTGGATATGGCGTCGTTCAAAGAAGTACATCCTTGCCGGGACACAGACGACAGGAAAGCTAAGTTGCCAAAGTTTGAGCACAGTCAATTTTTTAAATTTTTAAGTTATACTCCTTGAACGACCGTGCCTTGTATGGAAAACCTGTGCGCGGGGGAATCGACTCGTGTCTAAGTTGCTCCCTTAATTTGTTTCGAGTCCACTCAACAATGAAAGTGTGCCGCAACTAGCCCCGACAAGGTTTCTTGCCGGAAGCAACACCGCCGGCAGGCTGCTGATGTTCCGCACTCAGCGCTCGCGGCAAGTGTGTTCCCACCGGCAAGTTCCCTAAAAGCGTAGGGTAAAAACATACAAGGGATGGAATTGAGTAAAGGATATAACATAACAAGCATCCCCTTTTCATTAAAAAACATCCCACTCAGGTACAGTCCATAGAGGATGAAAAACATGAAAGAGAGGATTACAAGTTTTAGATGCGGCTAAGGCCCGGAGGCTTACAAATTAAAAAGATAAGATGCCCGTAATCCCTTTCCTGTCCCTCTCTTCAGGAGGTAGGTCAAGGAGGCGAAAAGGGCAAAAGGGGCGCCTAGGCAAGCTACAGGTGCCAAAAGACAGCAAGAGAACATTCCGGGGGCCGTCCGAAGGCTGGACGGTGATGGCGGCGCCGGAAGCGGGGCTCGAAGACGGGGCGGCAGGACGTCAGCACGCTGTCGAGGGCACTACGCCCTCGTACTCCGATTTGACGGCCTTGTCGCCAGCCCTCTTCCCCTTCCGCAGCCTCCCTATGCCAGCCGCCCAAGGAGACGACCCCGGGGAGTTCAAGGAGCCGGCGACACAGATGATGGGGTCACCGGTGACGCACGAAGCGGCGCCCGACACCTAGTCGGGCCCGCCATCCCGCCGCCCGCTATCCTCATCATCACTGTCACTCTCCTCCTCGTCACTCTCGCTCGAGGGGGAGCCTTCGCTATCGGAGGAGCTATCCACGCAGCACTTCGCCCGAGTGCCGAAGCACCCGAAGACTTTGACGGAGAGGAGATCGCCCTCCATTAACTTAAAATGGAGGGTAAACCCCTCCATCAGGCTATGGATACGGGCGAATGTCTTCCACCCACGATCAAGATACATCATATTAGGGGCTGGGAATACAACGCGGACTCGCGTGCTGCTGATCCCACAGCCCCTCATGTGCAATCTCAGTGTCTCGGGCGGGTCCAACTCCATCGCGCTTGCAAACGGAGCTGGAAGCCGGAGGCGACGACGAGGCGACTGGCGCAGCCTGACGAAGAACTCGCAAGGGTCATCCCCTGTATGGACCACCGTGGGGAGAGGAACCGTCGGCGGAGGCGGAGCTGGCGCGCCGCCCCGTCCGCCTCTTCCTCGAGCGCCTCGACCTCGTCCTCGACCTCGTCCACGACCTCGCACCCTCCCTCTTCCCCATATGGCTGGCTCTGCCACCACGGGCGCGGCATAGGGAGGGGTGCGCTGTCTGGCGGCGACCCTCGCCGCCACCGATGAAGGGCCAGGGTTCCCTTCCTCCATGGCGAATGAGAGAAAGGGGAGCAGAAGCTGAAGAAAGGAGAAGATGAGAGAGTGCGGGCTTCTGCGCTCCCCTCCCGCTCTTCTTAAAGGAGCGAGGTGGGGGCTCGGCCACCCCGCTCAGCGAATCAGGGCACGGGAAGAGCAGGGAGTCGGGGCCGACCCGCTGCCTCTGCTCGCAACGGCCCAGTTTCCCGCTTCCACCGTCCGCGACCCCAAGCGCATGGGATCCGTGTGGCGGAGATGCAGAACCAAGGCAAACGTTACGCATTTCCTGGATTTAAGTATTGCCCACGATCTCTCCCACGACGCCGCGATTGACGCGTGCCGTTACGGGAGGACGCGGTGGATACGGAGTGGATTTGGTTTGGACCCAGGCCGCGCCTGCCCATGCCCCGTTTTGGGCCTGACCCAAAAGCGCTCGGCACCGTGTATGGCCCAGGCCCGGGGGCTCCTGTCGGTGTACTAAAGTAGGGGTACCTTAGTACCCCGAACTTGTGCACGGGCAGTCGCAGCGTCCCGCGGCAAGGCTTGCCGGGCGTCCGCCAAGATCCTTCGTCATTTCTATTACTGCCATTCAAGAACAAAGTGTTAGCTGAGAAGACAGAACCCCGGCAAGAGGAGCTTGCCGGGAAGGACAAGACCCCGGCAAGAGGAGCTTGCCGGGAAGGCCAACCAAGGCACTTCAAGAGACTTGCCGTGACGCATCGTGCGTCCCGGCAAGACCCGGCGAGCGGCAAGCTTGCGGGTGCGACAAGACAGCGACCCCGGCAAGGCGTTTGCCGCGGCAAGGCCACCACTCTGCGCCCACGCTCCAGCACATCCGATGACGTGTAGCCGCAAGATCGCTCCTGGTGCACGTGGCGGGTAGCTGTGCAGCCAAGCGGTGCGAGGTGGCAAGTGAAGATGACAAGGAGGCCATCGTGGCGATCAGTGGCGCCCCTAACGGTCGTTTCCTACACTGTTTGAGCGACCGGACGGGCATTAAATGCCCTTGTCCCCTGCCGTCAGAGTTAGGTAGGGGGCACTATTGGTAGCGGTTGTACCAACCCCCGTTTTTACTTTTTTACCCCTCTCTCTACGCTACCACCTGTCGGTGACCCCTTTAGACTATAAAAAGGAGGCCCATGCGCACATAGAAGGGGTTCGACTCATTCGAAACTACAACACACATACGTTGTTGAGCAAGAACAGAATAGAAACACAAAGCAGCAGTAGGAGTTTTATCTCTCCGGAGAGCTCCGAAGCTGGGTAAAATCCCCCGCGTGCTTTCGCCTCGATCTGCTCTTCGTGCGCCCTCCGCTCCCTTGCCGGACCGAAAAGGGGCCCTGCCCCATAGGTGTTCGTTTCCCACAACAGTATGTTGTCATCAATTACCAAAAAGGGGGAGATTGAAAGCACAAGTGCTCCCTGGGTGGTTTTGGTAATTAATGTCAACATATCTCTTGTTGGACTAACACTTTTATCTAGTATGTTTCAGATAAGTTCAACAATGGAGTGGCATGGACTAAAGGATGTGGGAACTCCTTCAAGATGCTAAGGACAAAGGATTGGCTCAAGCTTCAAGCTCAAGACTCTTCATTTTCTATTTTAGTGATCCAAGATCACATTGAGTCTATAGGAAAAGCCAATACTATCAAGAAGGGATGAGGTGTTGCTTAATAAGTCTCTTGCTTCAAAGTGCTTAGTGATATGCTCCAAAAACCCTCAACTACTTTCTCACATCCATATATGACCTAAACCCAAAGTCAAACTCGGCCATACCGATTCTTTCTATCCGGCGCCACCAAGTTCAAATGTCATAGCCACTGCCACAAACCCTAGGCAAATCGGTCTCACCGATAGGGATCTCGGTCTCACTGAGATGGGATAGCAATCTCTCTGTGTATGTCCATTACCAAAATCGGTCTAACCGAGTTTGAGCAATCGGTACTACCGAGATTACAATGCAAACTTCCTGGTTAACTTATTACTAAGATCGGTCCTGCCGAGTTTGTGTAATCGGTCCAACCGAGTTTGCCTGAGCAACTCCCTGGAAAGCTTATTACCAAAATTGGTCCCACCGAGTTTGTGTAATCGGTCTCACCGAGATTATGTTATGCCCTAACCCTAACCATATCGGTCCTACCGAGTTGCATGTCGGTCCCACCGAAAATCCTAACAGTCACTAGGTTTACTAAATCGGTCCGACCGAGTCTGTTGAATCGGTCCCATCGAGTTTGGTAAATTGTGTGTAACGGTGGTTAGATTTTGTGTGGAGGCTATATATACCCCTCCACCTCCTCTTCATTCATGGAGAGAGCCATTAGACTGAACCTACACTTCCAGCATACATTTTTTGAGAGAGAACTACCTACTCATGTGTTGAGGCCACGATATTCCATTCCTACCATATGAATCTTGATCTCTAGCCTTCCCCACGTTGATTTCCACTCAAATCTTCTTTCCACCAGATCCAAATCCCATGAGAGAGAGTTGAGTGTTGGGGAGACTATCATTTGAAGCACAAGAGCAAGGAGTTCATCATCAACGCACCATTTGTTACTTCTTGGAGAGTGGTGTCTCCTAGATTGGCTAGGTGTCACTTGGGAGCCTCCGACAAGATTGTGGAGTTGAACCAAGGAGTTTGTAAGGGCAAGGAGATCGCCTACTTCGTGAAGATCTACCGCTAATGAGGCAAGTCCTTCGTGGGCGACGGCCATGGTGGGATAGACAAGGTTGCTTCTTCGTGGACCCTTCGTGGGTGGAGCCCTCCGGGAACTCGCGCAATCGTTACCCTTCGTGGGTTGAAGTCTCCATCAACGTGGATGTACGATAGCACCACCTATCGGAACCACGACAAAAACATCCGTGTCTCCAATTGTGTTTGAATCCTCCAAAACCCTTCCCTTTACATTCTTGCAAGTTGCATGCTTTACTTTCCACTGCTCATATACTCTTTGCATGCTTGCTTGTTGTGTATTGTGAATGTTAAACTTGTGCCTAAACTCCACTTAAACTTAAAGAAGTTAAAAATTGCAACTTTGGTACTTAGTGTCTAATCCCCCCCCCCCCCTCTAGACACCTCTTCTCAAGGTCCTTCACTTGGGCATCCCCAAGCTTAGGCGCTTGCCACTCCTTATTCCATAGTCCATCGAATCTTCACCCAAAACTTGAAAACTCCACAACACAAAACTCAACAGAAAACTCGTAAGCTCCGTTAGTATAAGAAAATAAAACCACCACTTAGGTACTGTAATGAACTCATTCTAAATTCATATTGGTGTAATATATACTGTACTCCAACTTATCTATGGTTCATACCCTCCGATACTACTCATAGATTCATCAAAATAAGCAAACAACACATAGAAAACAGAATCAGTCAAAAACAGAACAGTCTGTAGTAATCTTTACCAAACGTATACTTCTGGAACTCCAAAGATACTACAAAATTAGGAAGTCCTAAGAAATTTGTGTACCAATCCATAGCAAAAAGAATCAGATCATGAGCACGTTTCTGTGAATTAACAAAACTAGTTTACTGGGTGCAAATGTTTCTGATTCTCAGCAGGATCAACACAACTATCACCGTAAGCTATCCTAAAGGTCTTACTTCGCACTTTATTGAAACAAAAGCTATAAAACATGATTACTACAGTAGCATAATCATGTAAACACACAAAAACAGTAAGGGTAAATATTGGGTTGTCTCCCAACAAGCGCTTTTCTTTAATGCCTTTCTAGCTAGGCATGATGATGATAATGATGCTCACATAAAAGATAAAAATTGAAACATAGCGGGAGCATCATGAAGCATATGACTAGCACATTTAAGCCTAACCCACTTCCTATGCATAGGGATTTTGTAAACAAACAACTTATGGGAACAATAATCAACTAGCATAGGAAGGCAAAACAAGCATAGCTTCAAGATTTGAAGCACATAGAGAGGAAACTTGATATTATTGCAATTCCTACAAGCATATTTTCCTCCCTCATAATAATTTTCAGTAGCATCATGAATGAAGTCAACAATATAACCAGCACCTAAAGCATTCCTTTCATGATCTACAAGCATATAATTTTTACTACTCTCCACATAAACAAAATTCTTTTCATTCGGAATAGTGGGAGTATCATAAGAGACTTGAACACTAAAAATTGTTTCCACATTAAAAGAGTAATGTTAAGAAAAAGGGTAATCATAATCATGACAAGATTTATAAGTATAATCATCACTACTTTTTATAGCATAGGTTTCATCACAATAATCATCATAAGTAGCAACTTCGTTCTCATCATAATCGATTGAAACCTCTCCCAAGATAGTGGAATCACTAAATAAAGTTGACACTCTTCCAAACCCACTTTCATCAATATAATCATCATAGGTAGGAGGCATGCTATCATCATAACAACTTTGCATATCAAAACTTGGGATGCTAAAAATATCATCTTCATTAAACATAGCATCCCCAAGATTGGGACAAACATTAATTTCAGCAAATATATTCTCAAATATGTCATCCTCATCAAACATAGCTTCCCCATGATTGGGCCTTTTCATATCATAAGCATAATCACTCTCATCATTAATAGTATGGATAGCACCAATAGTATAGCAATTATCATCATCACAATGAGTAGTAGGAGCAACATCATTTGGGAGGGATACCTGTTTACCTTTGTTGTCCCTTCTTTTCCTTTTCTTTTTCACATTATGTGTGGGTTCAAACTTCCTCTTTGAGCTCCTTATTGACGAGATTGGTTAAATAGAAAGCTCCTCCTCGTTACCTGATTCATCATAAGAAATAATAGGAGGATATCCAAAAGTCTCTTCCCTTTCATTAGTATTCTCATCATCTTCTATTTGCTTTATTTTCTTTATGTAATTGGCAATATAAGGATTTTCAATGCAATTCACCGCACAATACAAATATATCTTCTCTAGATCAATATCAAGGAATTTCTTATGGGCAAATTCTAGAAGGTCCTTAAGTAAACGTTTCAATTCTTCATAACCCAAAAGCAAACTAAGTTCATTATAATGAGCAAGGGAGATCAAATCATCACAATTTTTTGACACGATTCAATCATGAAACAATTTGCATAGGAGATGTAAATGACCACGTTCATTGCAAAGTTCACAAGTATGGCAAAGGAAATTCAAATTTTCGGCACTCACATTTAGCCTTTCTTGTAACCATTTAGTTTCTAAATGCTTATGTCTCTTGAAATATATATCTTCTCTATTTGGTGTGTTCATGCAAACATGCACTCCACAAAAATCAACATGCTTATAGGAGACATTTTCATCATAACTAGTGCAATCATCATTAGTACTAAGGATATTCAAAGAGTTCATACTAACAACATTGCAATCATGCTAATCATTCAAAGATTTAGTACCAAGCATTTTAATGCATTCTTCTTCTAGCACTTGAGCACAATTTTCCTTTCCATCATACTCACGAAATATATTAAAAAGATGAAGCGTATGAGACAAGCTTAACTCCATTTTTTGTAGTTTTCTTTTATAAACTAAACTAGTGATAAAATAAGAAACAAAAAGATTCGATTGCAAGATCTAGAGATATACCTTTAAGCACTCACCTCCACGGCAACGGCGCCAGAAAAGAGCTTGATGTCTACTACACAACCTTCTTCTTGTAGACGTTGTTGGGCCTGCAAGTGCACAGGTTTGTAGGACAGTATTAAATTTCCCTCAAGTGGATGACCTAAGGTTTATCAATCCGTGGGAGGCGTAGGATGAAGATGGTCTCTCTCAAGCAATCCTGCAACCAAATAACAAAGAGTCTCTTGTGTCCCCAACACACCCAATACATTGGTAAATTGTATAGGTGCACTAGTTCGGCGAAGAGATGGTGATACAAGTGCAATATGGATGGTAGATAAAGGTATTTGTAATTTGAAAATATAAAAACAGCAAGGTAACTAATGATAAAAGTGAGTATAAACGGTATTGCAATGATAGGAAACAAGGCATAGGGTTCATACTTTCACTAGTGCAAGTTCTCTCAACAATAATAACATAGATAGATCATATAACAATCCCTCAACATGCAACAAAGAGTCACTCCAAAGACACTAATAGCGGAGAACAAACGTAGAGATTATGGTAGGGTACGAAACCACCTCAAAGTTATTCTTTCGGATCAATCTATAAAAGAGTTTGTACTAGAATAACACCTTAAGACACAAATCAACCAAAACCCTAATGTCACCTAGATACTCCATTGTCACCTCAAGTATCCGTGGGCATGATTATACAATATGCGTCACACAATCTCAAATTCATCCAACCAACACAAAGTACTTCAAAGAGTGCCCCAAAGTTTCTACCGGAGAGTCAAGAAAACGTGTGCCAACCCCTATGCATAGGTTCATGGGCGGAACCCGCAAGTTGGTCACCAAAACATACATCAAGTGGCACGTGATATCCCATTGTCACCACAGATAAACACGGCAAGACATACATCAAGTGTTCTCAAAATAAAGACTCAATCCGATAAGATAACTTCAAGAGGGAAACTCAATTCATCACAAGAGAGTAGAGGGCGAGAAACATCATAAGATCCAACTATAATAGCAAAGCTCGCGATACATCAAGATCGTGCCATAGAGAGAACACGAGAAAGAGAGATCAAACACATAGCTACTGGTACATACCCTCAGCCCCGAGGGTGAACTACTCCCTCCTCGTCATGGATAGCGACGGGATGATGAAGATGGCCACCGGTGATGGGTTCCCCCTCCGGCAGGGTGCCGGAACGGGCTCCCGAGAGGTTTTTGGTGGCTACAGAGGCTTGCGGCCGCGGAACTCCTGATCTATCTTGATATTCGATGGTTTTAGGGTACGTAGGCTTATATAGGCGAAAGTAGTCAGTCAAGAGGTGCTCGAGGGGCCCATGAGACAGGGGGGCGCGCCCTCCTATCTCGTGGCCTCCTTGAGGATCTTCTGACATGGACTCCAAGTCTCCAGGATCATATTCTTCCAAAAAATCACGCTGCCGAAGGTTTCATTCCGTTTGGACTCCATTTGATATTCCTTTTCTTCGAAATACTGAAACAGGCAATAAAACAGCAATATGGGTTGGGCCTCCGGTTAATAGGTTAGTCCCAAAAGTAATGTAAAAGTGTATAATAAAGCCCATAATCATTCAAAACAGATAATAAAATAGCATGAATGCTTCATAAATTATAGATACGTTGGAGACGTATCACACTTCATTTTTGTAAGTGATGATATGCACCCATGTGTAACGAGAATAGTCATCAACTATGACAAAGCTATATAATGATGCAGAACTAGAGAACGTGGCATAATGAGTAGGGCTGAAGAGATCCATAAGAAGTAATTCAAAAGGACGAGAAGTGGTCATGATAGTCTTCGAGGGATGCTTGGCTCTGGTGATCTTTCCAGCCTCACAGGCCCCACAAAGATGATATTTGAGGAATTTGACACCCTCGATGCCAATGTTGTGCTTCTTCTTCGCGAGTGTATGCAAGTTCCTCATCCCAGCATGACCAAGTCGTCGATGCCATAACCAGCATTCTGAAGCTTTTGCAAGTAGACATGTGGCAGGTTGTGGTCCTGTAGAGAAATCAACAATATACAAGTCTCCTTTCCTGAAGCCTTCGAAGGCTTTGGAGTTGTCAGATTCCATTAGCACAAGGCAACGATATTTGCCGAAGACAACAACCATATCAAGATCACAAAGCATTGAGACAGACATAAGATTGAATCCTAAGGACTCCACAAGCATGACTTTGTCCATGTGTTTATCCTTTGAGATTGCAACCTTACCTAGACCCAATACCTTGCTTTTGCCTTTGTCAGCGTAGGTGATATGCTTCAGATGAGATGGTGACAAATCAGTGTCCATCAACAAGCTCCTGTCACCAGTCATGTGATTTGTACATCCACTGTCGAGGACCCACTCAGTAGCTTTGGTTTGTTCATCCTGCAAATGAATTAGTGTAACTTACGAACCCATATACTTCATCAATGAAGAATATGATATCAATTTCATCAACAGTAACAGATATATCAATATGAGGACGTGAGAAATGAATGATTCATTTCTTCATGATTAGCTTGCGTCCTTTCAAGCACATTCAGGTCTCCAGCAAATCCTTCAGACGATTAAGTTCGTCTGGAGACCTGACCCTGCATAAGAGATTAGTTCTTTTTCTTCACCACCCACATCTGGAGGGGTGGCAAAGAGTTCATCATTCTGCGAGCTCCATAAGAAAAGGATGGCATAGAAGCCAGCGCACTTCGTTTCACAGAAGAGGACTTATGAACATAATGGTTTGAAGAATAATGCACATATTCATAGCCTTTAGACTTTCCCTACGAAACAGAAGTGTTAGCACGATGATGTTCATATGAGGATTTTGATCCATGTGAGGAATTTGATCCATATGAAGAATTTGGTCCATATGAAGAATTTGATCTGGGGTTCCTATTCTTTATTAGTGGTGTCATGATGACATTCACCTGAAGATTTTCAAGGCATCTTTTGGGAACCCAGATTTTCTTCATAGGGGGACCGTTCCTAGAGTTAGTTCCAACATATCGAGCAAATACTTCACCGTTCTGATTCTTAAACAGTTTATAGTTGGAGTAAAATGACTCATCAGAGGAATATGAAGAATCAGAGGTAAAGCCAGATAAAGTGCATGGATCTACAGGAGGTCCTTTCGCAGCAACCCATGAGGTTTTGGGGTACTGCTCGGGTTTCCAGTATGTCCCATCAGCATTGAGTTTCCTCCCAAAGGCAATACCCTCTTTCCTAGGGTTCCTGTTCAAGATCTGCTTTTTGAGCACATCACATAGAGTCTGATGCCCTTTGAGGCTTTTGTAAATGCCTGTCACATACAATTCCTTCAGCCTTGCATTATCATCAGTGATACTTGTGGTATCCTCAGATGAGGAATTTGTAACCACAGAGACAGTTGAAGAATTTGCAGCAATAGAAGCATTTGAACATTCAGGTGATGAATTAGCAGATTCATGCTCAATGCATTTCAGACATGGTGGAATAAATTCTTCCTGAGTGGAACTGATCTGTTGAGCAAGCAATGAATCGTTTTCCTTCTGAAGATCTTCATAACTTGCTTTTAACTTCTCAAGATCTTGCTTTCTCTAAACAAATTCATAAGAAAGCTTTTCATGATCATATAAAAGAGTGTTATGATGATTTTGAAGGTTGTCAAACCGAGTTTGAAGTCTCTGAAGATTATCTGTCAGAGTCTTAGTTCGATTCAATTCCTCACCCAACAGGTCATCGCTTCTGTCTAGTTGATTTTGAATCTTTTCTAAAGCCTTCTGTTGTTTAACAACAATTTTAGCAAGTTTTGAATAGCTAGTCTTGAGATTGTCATCAGATTCATCCTCACTAGAGTCAGAGGGGGAATGTTTGAGTACCTTGGCACCTTTTCCCATGAAGCAATAGGTGGGAGCATAGTCATCGACGCTCTTGTCAACAGAGTCGGGGAAGTCGTTTTCTTCAGTGTTGAAGATGGACTTGCTGACGTAAGCAGTAGCGAGGGCTAGGCTAGCCACACCAGAGTCAGATTCCTCCTCTTCCACATTTTCCTCAGATTCAGCTTCAGAGTCCATTTCCTTGCCAATGAATGCCTGGGCCTTCTTGGAACTGCTCTTCTTGTGAGATGAAGACTTTGAGGATTTTGATGATGAAGACTTTGAAGATTTCTTATTCTTCTTTGAGTCATCAGAATCGTCATCTTTGTACTTCTTCTTCTTTGATTCCTTTTCCCACAGAGGACAATCAGACATGTAGTGACCAGATTTCTTGCATTTGTGGCAAGTTCTTTTTTTGTAGTCACGGAACGAGGAATCATCATTTCTTGAAGACTTTCCAAAAAGGCCGCGGCGAGAGAACTTCTGGAATTTCCTCACGAGCATTGCTAGCTCCTGGCTCAATTCTTCAGTATCACCAAGGCTGCTACCAGAATCCTCAGCTTCGGACTCAGATACCGCCTTGGCCTCCAGTGCACGTGATCTTCCGTAGCTCGGTCCATAGAGATCTCTCTTCTCAGCAAGCTGGAACTCATGAGTATTTAGCCTCTCGAGGATATCAGCAGGATCAAGTGACTTGTAATCTGCTCATTCTTGAATCATCAGTGCGAGGATATTGAATGAGGTATCAAGCGATCCCAGCAATTTCTTCACCACCTCATGGTCGGTGATGTCAGTGGCACCAAGTGCTTGAAGCTCATTTGAGATGTCGGTGAGGCGATCGAAGGTTTGCTGAACATTTTCGTTGTCGAGTCTTTTGAAGTGGTTGAAGAGATTGCGAAGAACATCAACTCGGGAGTCATGTTGAGTTGAGACTCCTTCATTGACCTTGGACAGCCTGTCCCAAATCAGCTTAGCAGTTTCAGGTGCACTCACTCTGCCGTACTGACCTTTGCTCAGATGGCCACATATGATATTCTTCGCTTGAGAATCGAGTTGCTTGAATCTCTTCACATCAGTAGCATTCAGAGACGGAGTGACTAAGAGAACGCCATTTTCCACAACGTACCAGAGATCATTATCAATTGCCTCAAGATGCATACGCATCTTGTTCTTCCAGTAGGGGTAGTCCGTCCCATCAAAGGTAGGACACCCAGCCGAGACCTTGATCATACCTACAGTCGACATAACTAAAACTCCAGGCGGTTAAACCAAAATCACACAGAACAAGGGAGTACCTTGCCCTGATACCAATTGAAAGTGCATTATGTCGACTAGAGGGGGAGTGAATAGGCGACTTTTATGAATTCTTCACTTAGGAATTTTAGGGTGAGGAAATTCCTAAGCGAAGAACTACTTGCAGCGGAATAAGTACTCAGGTATAAGCATAACAGAGTAACAGCATAGTCATCATGATGAAATGAAAGACAAATAAAGAGTACAGAAAGCGTAAACACAGGATAAGCAGGATGAAGACAAGGCAAACTGAAGAAATAGGATTGAGGAATTAGAGAAAGTCTTCAGTCATAGTCTTCAAATAGTAATGATCAGGTTCATCAACACATAAATGAGGAAATGAAAGGGTTGAGGAAATAGAACCAGTTGGCTTGGTGAAGACAATGATTTGGTAGACTAGTTCCAACTGTTGTGACAGTTGTACGTCTGGTTGGAGCAGCTGATATTTAAACTCGAGGACACACAGTCCCAAACACACAGTCCTCACCGTATTCTCCTTGAGCTAAGATCACACAGACCTCGCCCAACAGTAGTGGTAAGTCTTCACAGGTGACTTCCAAACCTTCACAGACTTGGTCACTCGACAATCCACAATTCCTCTTGGATGCTCAGACCATGACGCCTAACCGTCTGGAGGATACACAGTCCTCAAAGGTAACAAGCGCTGGTTCCACACAGCAACAATCTCTTCAGTGATGCTCAATCACTTTGGGGTTTGTAGGTTTGGGTTTGGGATTTGGATTTTCCTCACTTGATGATTTTTGCTCAAGTCCTCGGAGGATGGGATGCTCTCAAATGACCAAGTGTCAATTTCTCTCGGAGCAGCCAGCCAGCTAGTGGTTGTAGGGGGAAGCTATTTATAGCCTAGGGAGCAGCCCGACATGATAAGACATAAATGCCCTTGTATGATACGACCGCTAGGTGGTAGGATATTTTGGACAGCTGGTGCGTGGCACAGAAACGGTCGGATTTGAGGTTCGAACTCCTCAGGGCTATCATGTTCCTCACTGTGTAGGCAATCCGCACTGGCGAATTCCTAACTCCTCAGTCAGAACAAATTCCTCAGAGACCAGAAGATCTTCGTCTCTGTCACTGAAGAAATTGACTGAAGTGATATGAGATTTCCAAATGGCTTCACTCGAAGGATTGGGTAGGTGTAGGATTTTGAGATGAGCATCACTTGGAAATAAGTTTCCTTTGTATTACCTCGACCCCCTTTAACAGTACGGTTTTTCCTATGAATCAAGAAAGAGAAAGAAAAAAAACTATAAAAACAAAAGTCTTCACGCTTTAGATTCCTCGCATGAATATCGAAGTCTTCAAGGTCACACCAATTTCTTCACTTTCAAAGTCTTCAGGAGAACCAAAGTCTTCAGCCGAAGACATTATTTTTAGGGGTCGACTTTCACTGTAAATATCAAACTCCTCATTGACTTATAGAGCCTGTGTACACTCACAAACATATTAGTCCCTTAACCTATAAGTATTCAATACACCAAAATCACTAAGGGGCACTAGATGCACTTACAAAAACAATGTGGAATAGTTTCATTTCTCACGCCACCGGGAACACCACAGCATAATGGTGTGTCCGAACGTCGTAACCGCACTTTATTAGATATGGTGCGATATCTGATGTCTCTCACCGATTACCACTATCGTTTTGGGGTTATGCATTATAGACAGCTGCATTCACGTTAAACAGGGCACCGTCAAAATCCGCTGAGACGACACCGTATGAATTGTGGTTTGGCAACAAACATAAGCTGTCATTTCTTAAAGTTTGGGGATGCGATGCTTATGTCAAAAGGCTTCAGCTTGATAAGATCGAACCCAAATCGAAGAAGTGTGTCATCATAGGATACCCTAAGGAAACAATTGGGTACACCTTCTACCACAGATCCAAAGGCAAGATCTTTGTTGCTAAGAACGGCACCTTTCTAGAGAAGGAGTTTCTCTCGAAAGAAGTGAGTGGGAGGAAAGTAGAACTTGATGAGGTAATTGTACCTACTCTCAATTTGGAAAGTAGATCATCTGAGAAATCTGTTCCTATGATGCCTACACCAACTGGAGAGGACGCTAATGATAAAGATCATGAAACTTCAGATCAAGTTGCTACAGAACCTCGTAGGTCAAACAGAGCATGATCCACACCAGAGTGGTATGGCAATCCTGTTCGGGAAGTCATGTTACTTGACCATGAAGAACCTACAAACTATGAAGAAGCTATGATGAGCCTAGATTCTGATAAATGGCTTGAGTCCATGAAATCTGAGATAGGATCCATGTATGAGAACAAAGTGTGGACTTTGGTGGATTTGCCCGATGATCGGCAACCCATAGAGAATAAATGGATCTTCAAGAAGAAGATTGACGCTGATGGTAATGTTACTGTCTATAAAGCTCGACTTGTCACAAAAGGTTTTCGACAAGTTCAAGGAGTTGACTATGATGAGACGTTCTCACCCGTAGCGATGCTTAAGTCTGTCTGAATCATGTTAGCAATTGCCGCATTTTATGATTATGAAATCTGGCAAATGGATGTCCAAACTGCATTCCTTAATGGATTTCTTAAAGAAGAGTTGTATATGATGCAACCAAAAGGTTTTGTCGATCCTAAAGGTGCTAACAAAGTGTGCAAGCTCCAGCGATCCATTTATGGACTGGTGCAAGCATCTCGGAGTTGGAATATACGCTTTGATGAGGTGATCAAAACATATGGTTTTATACAGACTTTTGGAGAAGCCTGTATTTACAAGAAAGTGAGTGGGAGCTCTATAGCATTTCTAATATTATATGTGGATGACATATTGTTGATTGGAAATGATGTAGAATTTCCGGATAGCATAAAAGGATACTTGAATAAGAGTTTTTCAATGAAAGACCTCGGTGAAGCTGCTTATATATTGGGCGTCAAGATCTATAGAGATAGATCAAGACGCTTGATAGGACTTTCACAAAGCACATACCTTGATAAAGTTTTGAAGAAGTTCAAAATGGATCAGTCAAAGAAAGGGTTCTTGCCTGTGTTACAAGGTGTGAAGTTGAGTCAGACTCAATGCCCAACCACTTCAGAAGATAGAGAGAAAATGAAAGTCATTCCCTATGCCTCAGTCATAGGTTCTATCATGTATGCTATGCTATGTACCATACCTGATGTGTGCCTTGCTATAAGTTTAGTAGGGAGGTAGCAAAGTAATCCAGTAGTGGATCACTCGACAGCAGTCAAGAACATCCTGAAGTATCTGAAAAGGACAAGGGATATGTTTCTCGCTTACGGAGGTGAAAAAGAGCTTGTCGTAAGTGTTTACGTCAATGCTAGCTTTGACATTGATCCGGATGACTCTAAGTCACAAACCAGATACGTATTTTTATTGAATGGTGGAGCTGTCAGTTGGTGCAGTTCCAAGCAGAGCATTGTGGCGGGATATACATGTGAAGCAGAGTACATAGCTGCTTTGGAAGCAGCAAATGAAGGGTCTGGATGAAGGAGTTCATATCCGATATAGGTGTAATACCTAGTGCATTGGGTCCAATGAAAATCTTTTGTGACAATACTGGAGTAATTGCCTTGGCAAAGGAATCCAGATTTCACAAAAAGACTAAACACATCAAGAGACGCTTCAACTCCATCCGAGATTTGGTCAAGGAGGGAGACATAGAGATTTGCAAAATACATATGGATCTGAATGTGGCAGACCCGTTGACTAAGCCTCTTCCACGAGCAAAACATGATCAACACCAAGACTCCATGGGCGTTAGATTCATTACAATGTAATCTAGATTATTGACTCTAGTGCAAGTGGGAGACTGAAGGAAATATGCCCTAGAGGCAATAATAAAGTTTTTATTTTATATTTCCTTATTCATGATAAATGTTTATTATTCATGCTAGAATTGTATTAACCGAAAGCTTGATACATGTGTGAATACGTAGACAAAACACTGTGTCCCTAGTATGCCTCTACTTGACTAGCTTGTTTATCAAAGATGGTTAAGTTCCCTAGCCATGGACATGTGTTGTCATTTGATGAACGGGATCACATCATTAGGAGAATGATGTGATGGACAAGATCCATCCGTTAGCATAGCATTATGATCGTTCAGTTTTATTGCTACTGCTTTCTTCATGTCAAATACATATTCCACCGACTATGAGATTATGCAAGTCCCGGACACCAGAGGAATGCCTTGTGTTCTATGAAACGTCACAACGTAACTGGATGATTATAAGGATGCTCTACAGGTATCTTCGAAGGTGTTTGTTGGGTTGGCATAGATTGAGATTAGGATTTGTCACTCCGAGTACCGGAGAGGTATCTCTGGGCCCTCTCCGTAATGCACATCATATGAAGCCTTGCAAGCAATGTGACTAATGAGTTAGTTGCGGGATGATACATTACGAAACGAGTAAAGAGACTTGCCGGTAACGAGATTGAACTAGGTATGAAGATACCTACGATCGAATCTCAGGCAAGTAACATACCGATGACAAAGGAAATAACGTATGTTGACATTGCGGTTCGACCGATAAAGATCTTCGTAGAATATGTGGGAACCAATATGAGCATCCAGGTTCCTCTATTGGTTATTGACCGGAGAGGTGTCTCGGTCATGTCTACATAGTTCTTGAACTCGTAGGGTCCGCACGCTTAACATTCGATGATGATATGTATTATATGAGTTATGTCTTTTGGTGACCGAAGGTTGTTCGGAGTCCCGGATGAGATCACGGACATGACGAGGAGTCTCAAAATAGTCGAGAGGTAAAGATTGATATATTGGAAGGTAGTATTCAGACACCGGAAGGGTTCCGGAGTGTATCAGATACATACCGGAGTGCCGGAGGGGTTACCGGAACCCCCGGCGAAAGATATGGGCCATATGGGCCATAGGAGGGAGGCATACCAGCCCACAAGGGGTTGGCGCGCCCCCACCGGGTGGAAATCGAATTGGACAAGGGGTGGGGGCGGCGTCCCCCCCCCCCCTTTCCTTCTCCCTCTCCTACTCCTTCCCCCTTTCCCCTCCGGAAAAAGGAAGGGGGCCGAATCCTAGTGGGAGTCCAAGTGGGACTCCCCCCCCCTACTTGGGGCGCGCCTAGGCCGGCCTCCTCTCCCCTCCCTCCTTTATATATGGGGGACGCCCCTATGAGACACACCAATTGCTCTTAGCTGTGTGCGGCGCCCCCCTCCACAGTTTACGCCTGCGGTCATATTCTCGCAGTGTTTAGGTGAGGCCCTGCGCGGATCACATCACCATCACCGTCACCACGCCGTCGTGCTGACGGAACTCATCTACTCCTTCGACCCTCTGGTAGACCAAGAGCTCGAGGGACGTCATCGCGCTGAACATGTGCAGAACTCGGAGGTGTCGTACGTTTGGTACTCGATCGGTCGGAACGAGAAGACGTTCGACTACATCAACCACGTTGAGCAAACGCTTCCGCTTTTGGTCTACGAGGGTACATGGACACACTCTCCCCCTCTCGTTGCTATGCGTCTCCTAGATAGATCTTGCGTGAGCGTATGATTTTTTTTTGAAATTGCATGCTATGTTTCCCAACAGTGGGATCATAGAGACCAGCTCTGACATGTTCCTCCTCCCGCTCTGGGATGCCACCGCCAAGCACACCAACCCCAAGGGCTGCTCCTCACCCCCCACCCACTATTACTCTTACAGATGTTGTCATAGAATTGGTTGGGCTCTTATCTGAAACTGAACCACACTAGATGAAGTTGTCTACACTGAATGAACCACACTGAATGAATTGGCTCTCTTGGCTGAAACTAAACCACATTGAATGGATGAATGAAATTGTCCCCTTAGTAACAGATAGTCTCTTAATGTGACGACTGTTCGAGCTTTTTGTGTACCAAGCAGTCTTATGCCCTCTTATGCCATGGTTCATATGCTTGCAGTTGTTGTGACTCAATATCAGTTGGTTTATTTACTTAGCTGGAAGTAAATAAAGAGTATCCTTACCTGATCACCTATGCCATGGTTACTGTGACTCAATATCAGTTACTCCCTCACTATCAGTTTACTGTGACTCATTAGAGTACTAGAGTATTGTGTGTATGTGTGTTGTGTCCATGTGTAAATGTGTACATATTGGTATACATGCACGTGTGTGTGTTGTGTTCATGAACATACACATCCTTGTATAACTATTCCTAGGCCAAGAGAGAGATTATGAGTACTCCTAGGCTAAGAGAGAGATTGAAGTTGAGTACTCCAAGGCTAAGAGAGAGATTGAAATTATGCATGATTTGGCACTGGCCTGGAGTAGTTCATCGATAGTGTTAAAAAAATTGTTAAGCAGGCATGACACTTCTATTCTTGGAGTAAATTCAGTTAAAGAGCTTGGCTCCTAATCTTAATATCTGCATCTCATTTTTATTGTAAGCAGGTTTGCTGAAGTTGTTGTAGTGTTAATGCAAGCTTGCTGGAGTGTTTTGCAACTTGCTAGGAGTATATATTCTTTGTTGAAGGGAAAATATACTCCTAGCAAGCAAGTAAAGAATATACTCCTAAGATGAGTATCTATCTATCTATCTATCAATAGTATAGCCTAGGAGTACAAATTTGTTGTTTTTTATTTTCAGAATTTTATTGGACAAATTTTGAGTAACTGCCTAATCTTATTGTAAGTCTGGAAGAAAAAATTCTCTTGGACAAATTTTAAACTGTATAAAGGTTAATCCTTTCTATTTTCTAATTCACCTTTTCTGTTTTGTTTTCTTCTTCTTTATCTTGCTTCGTCAACTAAAACAAATTTCCATCTTTTGCAGGATGGGATATTATCTGTAAAATGTGTACTGGAGTAATTTGTCTTTGGTTCGAAGGAAGCTTCATTATGTACAACTTTTGGTTGCACAAGACGATTTTCAAATTGTGACTATTTTGTTAGGAACAACTTTGGCTGGAACATTTAAGATATAGTATAAGTGTTCGTAACAATGGGTGACTGTTTTTTGATACCTTTCGATATTTATGTATGTTAAATTGGCTTGCACATTACCAACTGCCAGCTCGCTTACCACTGCATTCTTGTTTTTTTCATAAGAAAAACAACGCAGCCACGCGCACGTGCTTCATGGCACGCCGAGCCTTCTACATGCTAGTGGATATTAGAGGGGTTATTCGTCTATGAGGCCACATTTGGGGGTGAAAATGGGCAATCCCTATATGCATGTAGGTCGCTCGCTATCCACATAGCGCGTACCCCCCTCTCCACCTCTGGATTTTCTATGGGCCGGCTCATTTTCGGGATTCACCCCCAAACCGGTTTTGGGAAGGTTCTAGATCCTTCCCTGAACCGGTTTTTTCTAGTTTCTTTTTTCTTTTCTTTTTTCCTTTTTTGTACCTGTTTTGTTTCGTTTTTTCTTTTCTTTTTTTTCTTTTTTATTTTTATTTACTCAATTTGCGGTAATCTTTTTAATGTTCCTGAATATTTTAGTTTCTTTTTAGTTTTATTTTTTCGTTTTCATTTTACAAATATCTTTTTTCAAATACATGAATTTTTTAAATCATGAACAGTTTTTCAAAATCATGAACATTTTTAAATACCTGTTTTTTTTTTTGAACTTACGTACTTTTTCACTTTTCATTTTTTGTGAATTTTCTTTTAAATTCACGAACACTTTTTTGTTCATCGAATTCAAAATATGTTCATCAATGGAAAAATATGTTCAAAAATTGACAAAATGTTCATCAATCAATTTTTGTTCGTTGGATTTAATAAATGTTCAACCAAATTCAAAAATTTGTTCAACAAATTGCAAAAATGTTCTTTAAATTCCAAATTTGTTCATCGAATCTGCACATGCTTATGGGCGCGTCTGTCTATATCACGCTCGCTCCAAAACATGAAGCAAACGATGCCCATAGCTGAAGCTTACATGTGTTGCAGTAAGTATGGTCTATTAACATCAGTAATTTCCTTCTTCATTTTTTAGAATAAATCGTCCATAAGAAAATATA
This sequence comes from Triticum timopheevii, assembly GCA_963921465.1. Taxonomy (NCBI): domain Eukaryota; kingdom Viridiplantae; phylum Streptophyta; class Magnoliopsida; order Poales; family Poaceae; genus Triticum; species Triticum timopheevii. Next base: position 559,166,107 of record OY997266.1, read on the forward strand.
CATCAAGAAATATGTTACTTCATTAATTTTGGAAAAGAAGTAAAGTGAAATTGTGATCACATGTTTCAGAAACAATGTTCACATGTATGTTAAAAATCTTCAGTAATTTTAAAAATGTGCTCACATATTTTTTAAATGTTAGTACAATTTTAAGAAGTGCCCATCTATTTTTAGAAACATTTAACTATAAAAGTGTTCCATATGTTTTTAAAGGTTCATGTAGTTAATGAAAAGGTTCATGCATTTCAAATAGACTTCATATAATTAAAAGATGTGCAATTTATAAACTTCATTTTTTAGAAAATAATTATTTAATAAAAAATCATCCATTTTTAAAATGATTGTGTATGTGTAAAATAAATGTTTAGGTTTTGCTCAAAAGTAAATAAAGAAAATTGATAATTAAATAAAAATAAAAATAAATATTACTCCCTCCGTCCCATAATATAAGAACGTTTTTGACAATAGTATAGAGTTAAAAACGTTCTTATATTTTGGGACAGAGGGAGTAATAAATAAAAACATCGGAATAGAATGAAAGACACAAACGCACTAGAACGGGGATCCTTTGAAAAATCACCCAAAACCTAGGAAGAAAACAAAAAAAAGTCTTACAAGGTCAACCCACGTGGAAACTGATTGCATGTGAGCAGTCCTCATTACTCGCAATAGGCGAGATATAGCCATTGCACATGATTACAACCATTCTACGTAGTGGCGGAGCTAGAGGATGGACAGAGGCCCTAGGATTTTTCCAATTGCTTTATATCAAAGCAAAAGAAGTTAAAAAATATTTGTAAATGCAAATTCTTTACAGTTCCACTATTGGCCCACCCTGACTCAATGAACTGGATCCGCTACTGAGTCTACTACGCTCAAAAGGTAAAAATGGTTACAACTATCCCTTTTAAATTAGTGCTAGAGATTTTTTTTTCGACACCTGAAATAGTAGGAGAGGCTCCTACTGTATGTATTAAATTAAAGTATCAAAAAGTTCTTACAAGGTCATAACCTTACATCCATGGCCATGCTAAAATAAAGTGTAAAGTTAGGAGCTCGGAATAAGAGCTGGACTAGGGTACTACAAAAGATTGAGTAAAAGAGGAAATAAAATGTCTGTGCTTCTCTTTGCCTCTATGTATGAGGAGAGAGAAGTCCTCTTTGAATCTTCTTGCCCATGAGCTGACAGTGGGGTCCATCCTTCGGAAGTGCTTATTATTAGTGCTAGAGATTATTCTCCACATATATAAAAATTAATATAAAGTACCCTTAAAACACGATATGGACTACTATCCTTCGAATTGCTGACTACTGGAGACCTACAACAATAGCCGCAAGATAAGATATGTCGCCGCACAGCCGGGCTGGTGTGAGCGGTCAAATTGCTTGATTTCGAAATAGAAACCCTGCATATCCGATTATCCATGGACGCGCGCATGGGATGGAGCAGGAAACCGGATCCGATGCCCCTAAGATCGAAAACAGCCCAGGCACAGGACACAGGTCCACATGAGGCACGACAGGAGCCCTTGATAGCTCGGGAAGGAAAAGACCGGTCGTCGAGCCAGTCATATGATAGACCGAGGTACTGTGATGCATGTGCATCCCCAGGATGAGGTACCTGACGTCCAACATTTCGGCTCGATCGATCACAAGCATGGGCCGTGGCCATACGTACCAGACAGCTGTACTCCGCGCACTCAGCACGCACGTCTCACTCAGCACGTAGTACGTCGCCGTTGACGCAGTCCACCGAAGAAGAAGTGGAAAAAAACCAAGAGCTGCACCGAGCGTCGGTCCCGTATCCGCTGCCATCAAGTGCCGCCGAGGGACGGTTACCAGCCCACACAGTGACACTGAAATCACTCCACGCAAGAAGAAAACCAGAACTCTACCGTCCCCGTATACGCTGCCATCAAGTGCCGCCGAGGGAGGGAGGAAGCCGACGGTTACCAGCCCACGCACTGACACTGAAATCACTCCACGCAATTGAAAGCGAGGATACTCCAACGGATGGTGCGGTTTCGATCGCGAGGCGACACGTTATTACGAGGATGCGTGGTGGCCTCCTCCTCCACCTGTTCATGCGCGCCGCATGAGGATATATATATTTTTTTTTTTGACATGATATGCTGCATATCCATGCACGCATCCAGCCATCCATCCAGATCCAAGCGACGCGTAGCGACGGCACCGAAATGAATGACTGAGATTGACACCGCCCAAGGCCGAAGCGCTCTGTGCTTGCTTTCTGGCACGCGCCGGCAGCCCTCCTTAAAATTCGGAGATACTACGTACTACGTACTACTACATCACTCCCGTGTCCCGCACCCCGCAGGCCGTTTCTCGCTCGAGGCAGAGACATGGCCGCTCCTGCCGCGGAGGTGGAGATGGGGGCAGGCGGGGCGCTGCTGGAGGGGGACGCCGGCGGCAGTGGCGGCAGGAGGAGGAAGCCGCTGGGGTGGAAGTGCATGCCCTTCATCATAGGTATGTACTGTACTCTAGTACGCTTCACGAATCACAAGCTCACTTCTACTTGATACTTAGATTTCATACATTTCCCAAATCCATCTCTGCATCTCTCACCCTGTTTTGGTTTCTGCTTCTTTCCAATCTGTGCTACCGCTTTGCTTTTGTGTGTGTGTGAGAGAGAGAGAGTGTGTGTGTCTGCTTTACAAGAGCATCATTCATGGCCAGTGGCCGCTGGCTTACGGCCTCTACCTCGGCCTGGCGGCTGGCGTACAGTCCAGGAGCGCAGCCCCTACCTCGGCCGGTCGTACAGTGCAGGCTCCCCGGCCGGCCGAACTAGCAAGCTCATCATGATGGCCATGAACAATTTCCACAAAAACGAAAACAAAACACTAATTCTAGCTTTCCCGGCAAAGGAAAAACGAGTCGAACAATTAGTTCTAGTAGCTGTTTGACTCATATAGGGAAGATCAAGGATTAGATTCGCCCATGCCGCGTTGACTGGTTGATCATATGTTTCCATGGCACCAAAAAAAAAAGATGAATGGCATTTAGGGACAGATTGGCAAATCTCAAACATTTACGAGCTTAAAGATTGCGAGGCTTTGCTACCACAATTATCACACATTCAATGCAGTAGACAAATGTGTACCACATTTATGATTAGCTGATTCGTTCGATTTATATTTTAGGATCTTTTTTTATTCGCACAAAGTTATGGACCACAACGACAGAATTGTTAACTTCTACTGTAACAAAGCACAGTCATTTTGTAATTTCCAGAACACCGCACAACTATTTAGTCACCGTGCTAGGTAAGAAATGTGACTGACACTTCCATTCTACGCAGCAACCGAGACGTTTGAGAAGGTGGGGTCAGTTGGGGTGGCAGCAAATCTCACGGTCTATCTTGTGAACCGCTACAACATTGGGAAGCTCGCGGCAGCAAACATCACCAACATTTTCTACGGTACGCTCAACTTTGCGCCGTTACTAGGCGCCTTCATCTCCGACGCCTACTTGGGAAGGTTCAGAACCCTGGCCTACGGATCCTTCTTTAGCCTCCTGGTATGTCCGTGCCACGGTCAAAGCTCTTTTATTCGTCTTGTTTCGCCTGCTTGTATTGACAAAAGGAAATGTGAGATAAGTCGTCATTAACAAATTAACAAAATAAGTCTAACTAATGAATGAAATAGACAGCACTATGCTTTAAAAAAACAGCATTATTGATTGATTAATATGAGAAATAGCATGTGCAACGAACCACAGGCAATGGCTAACATTTTATCTGCTTATTACCGCAACAAAACTTGATGTCTCAGCAAATGACATTTATTTACTGGGTTAGTTGTTCTAAGGAATTACTATCACACACTATAAAAACGTGAACTATACTAAATTTCCTACAAGATGTTTGCAGATGTCAGCAACTAATAGATTTTGCATTGCTCACAGTCTAATCTATATATTCATTTGCTGTGAAAACAGGGGATGCTGGGATTGACTCTGTCTGCATCAGTTCCAGCTCTCAAACCACCAGACTGCAGTCAGACAGCCCGATTAGGTGGGCACTGCAACAGTCCATCAACACTCCAGCTGAGCGTTCTATACATATCTCTAGCGTTTCTAACCATCGGCGGTGGAGCAATCCGACCATGCAGCTTGCCCTTTGGAGTAGACCAATTTGATATGGCTGATGAAAAAAGCAGAAAGGGCCTGAATAGCTATTATAACTGGTATTATGGCACAACTACTGCTGCCCTGGTGTTCTCCATGACTATTCTCATCTACATCCAGAATAGCATCAGCTGGCCAGTAGGATTTGGCATTCCCACATTCTTCATGCTTTTGTCAATCATCATTTTATTCATGGGCACTAGACTTTATGTCCATGTACCACCAGAGGGAAGCATCTTCACTGGAATTGCCCAAGTTTTAGTGGCATCATTTAAAAAGAGAAGACTCAAGCTTCCGCATCCTGACAATATAGATCAACAAGAGTTGCTGCTCTTCAGTCCTCCCATAGGTGGCCACCGTATTTTCAGATTGCCACTTACTTCGCAGTTCAGGTAAAATAAAGAACTAGCCACGATGGAAGTGTCACAACACAGACAAAAAATACGATTTGATAGCGTCCCATTCCCAAAAGTATCATGTTTTTTTCCAAGAAAACTATTCCAATTAGCTTGCAAAAGTGTTCTATAGGCTTAACATCCATGTAACTTGCTAAAACATGCAGAAATTCATGTGTTGGTAAATGTAAGCCATTTTTCTGCAAGTAAAGTGAGCAAAACGTCCTGCACTCCTCGACAAAGTGAAATAAAAAGATAAAGAACATGCTAGGCAGATCAAACAAAAATACTAATCATTTCAAACAATTATGTGCTAGATGCTAATGTATATCCACCTTTTATTGTCATTTGCACTCAGGTGTCTGAACAAAGGTGCGATTGTAAGGGATGGTGATATAAATGATGACGGTTCTGCAAGAAACTCATGGGAGCTTTGCAGTATCCAGCAGATAGAAGAGGTTAAATGTTTGTTAAGAATTGTGCCTATCTGTATATCTGGCATCATATGCTTCGTCGCGTTGGCTCAACAATTCACATATATAATCTTGCAAACATTAACAATGGACTGTCACCTTGGAACACATTTTGAAATCCCTGCAGGCTCTGTTATATCCATATCCTTAATCGCCCTAACTGCATTCCTGCCGATTTATGACCGAATATTGGTACCTATAGCTAGAAGATTCACCAGAGTGGAAAGTGGAATTACACTTCTTCAGAGACAGGGTATAGGATTGGTGATTTCTCCCATTTCAATGGTGGTAGCAGGGCTTGTTGAACACAAAAGGAGAAACTCAGCATTGTCTAATGGAGGAAAATCACCTATGTCAGTCTTGTGGCTTGCCCCCCAATTGATTTTAATGGGTATTGCTGAGGCCTTCAATGCAGTTGGACAAATAGAATTCTATAATAAGCAGTTTCCAGAGCAGATGCTAACCCTAGCAGGATCCCTCTTTTTCGTTACGTTAGCTGGAGCAAACTACTTGAGTACTGCTATGGCAAACATTACAAGGAAAGTGACTACCAGAGATGGCCACACAAGCTGGTTAACAGATGACATTAATCTTGGCAAGCTTGATTATTACTTCTATTTCATTGCCCTCATAGGAGTACTGAACCTTTTCTACTTCCTTATATGCTCACACTACTATCAATATAAATCCATGTCACTCCATGCTGAAGAGTCCATCAAAGTACACACCAAGGAAGAGGCAGAAGCAGAGGTCGACGCCAATTCAGATGCACCTAAAAAATAAGTATTGGGAGGGAAATTTGTCCTGCAGAGAGTATATACTTGGAAAATTGTCAACAGACTTTCCTGTTTCGCAATATGGCACAGGACTTTATTATCTTTTTAATGTGATGAAGAACTAATGTAGCGTAGTTTAGCCAGGATGTATGACTGTTATCCAAAGAGCATCAATGAAGAGCTAAAAGGTCTATTGTATTCCAATTTGATGAAGTGTGAGTTTCTGGAACATAATGACGCCAGCAATATTTTTGTGTTACTTAATTAAGTCAGTAGTGTGTCTGCAGCAAGTACACACAGGCCATACTTGCTAGTACAGCCTTTCGTGCATATAATATTTATTTATTTTTAAATGCATTCACATGATGTTTAGATTATTTACGGATCATTTGAGGATTGGACTAGGGCTCCCGAAACTAATGGCAACTAAGCAGTTAGATTAAACCAATCACGCCCTTGTGGACTGTGCCTCCACTAATAGGTGTTCAACATGTGAAGAAACTAACAAGTTAAATAACCTTTTCGTTATACTTTCAGGTGAAGTTCAAACATCCCCGCAAAAAAAAAGGTGAAGTTCAAACAGTACGGACATAGGGTCATCCTTCAATGAACTGTCTCAAACAACTGTTTCCAAAAAAAAACTTAGATTTGTTTTATCTGAATTTGGGTAGAATGTTAAGGATATGCACAATAGCATATTCAAACGAGTATAGAAATCAAATCCCAGCAATGTTTCTGTGTATGAGTTTATAGTAGCCAAAAAAGATCATATTTTAGGGAACGGATATGACAAAAATTTACCCACCATGGGAAGTCGTGGAACAATAACTGGACCACCACGAACTTTGTCAAGAGCAAAACTTATTCGTAATGCCCGCCCCAGCATTATCTGTAGAATTAAAAAAAAATCCAGGTCATTTGTTTGATCCTTCTATGAATTGAATATCTAGCAATAGCAGTTTGTAAGGCAACTCTCTTCATAAAGAACCTTTCCATCCATAGCGTCCTTGGCACACTTAGCCTCATAATTATTTGAGAACTGGACAAAACCAAAGCCTCTTGACCTTCCAGAGTTTTTGTCATACATTATTCTCACTGCAACACAAAATAGTATCCATATAACTTCACTGTATTAAGATAAGTTTAACACATGTAAAAACAGCATTAAGTATTAATTTTCTGGGATGAATAGAACAAATGATACTGAAGTTCCATTATGGCCACAAAATCTAATACCAGGCAAACAATGATATAACTCAGTCAGCTAGTTCCACAGTATATGCACATTGACATGTTATCACTCAGAGTATGCCTCTGTGTTAGGTCAATCAATAACCACATGCCACGGACAAACTTGCTCAAAATAGAAATGATGGACACTGACAGAAACCCATGTGCATGAACCAGACTACATGCAGGTACAGAGTAATGTACACTTGGGGGGGGGCACTGCAGACTAGCTATCTATGACATAAAACTGATAAAGTATATGGCTACCTCTTAGAGTCTTAGTATCAACACATCAGAAGTATAGGATCTGTCGGTACTGCAAGAGCAATATGCATGAATTATATCGCCTTTTAGGAAGAAAGGACGCAACTAGATTCATGAACACCCAATTCAGAAGTAATGACTCAAAATCAGCTGATACATAGGGACTGCCAAAAGAAATTGCAAGTAGTAGCAGAAATACTTGGATCCAGTTAACCTGATCAATGGATGCAGATATTAAAATATGAATTATCAAATATTTCAAGCAAATCCAACTTATGTATTTTTGAATTGTCTAGGAGCTAATTGTTTGTTCATGAATTACATAATGAAGTGCACCCAACCATCTTACTCAAAAGTAATTACATACTACGCACAGCACACAGCTGGTAGTTGCAGCTTCCTCTACCAACATACTATATATTACTGTGATTGTACATTGTTGTCTTGTTAATGTTGCTGCTATTCACTCTCCTTTTCTTTGGAGTTGTTGCAATTAGCACACGTGTTTTCAGGACCAGCTCCAGAGTGATTGATACAGATGCCAATCAAGCCAACCAGAGGTTAGTAAGATTGGAACTCCAAGTTCTAACCAGATATATTCCAACCCATATGTAAAGGAAAATGGCCATAAACAAAAGAAAGTAATGAAAATTTGAGGTGTGCTTAACAACTCTTCTAAGTGGTCAGAATACCGTCTGACGAACTCCACATTCATGTGACAAAAGGCTGAGCCGACTGTTAGTCACAAGACTTAAGACCCAATGGCCAAGGGTCCGAGGCAATCCACTATTGCACCTGAGCCTTTTGAAACCTAATGCTGATGCTCATCTATTGTTCACACTTCACAATAGACTAACCATTTGACAAAGTAAAATTCAAACGTTAATGCCTAAAATAGATTCCAATAGCTTGAGACTGGTGGTCCTTGTGCGATATATCCTTACCCTTCCCAGGGAAGTACTCTTCAGCTACCTTGTGATGGATCATGGATGGCATGGCCTAAATTGAACTAAGCCCCAGAGTTTTCTTTGCGATCTGTTTTGTATAACAGGATCTGACAGATTCAGCAGCACTGAATTTCCCAAGTGATGCATAAGTGTTAGAAAGTAACAACACGTGTCCATAATCAAATGATTCCACTGTAAGCACCTTCTCCGCAGCAACATTAGTGAACTTCATGTCACTGTGCAAATGACCCCCTCCCATAAGGGCTTTCCAAGCATTTAGTCCCAATTTATTATCAGTCAAGCTAGCCACTCCTGCTGCTTCGTCCAAGCGGCCAGCTCTTGCTAACATATCCACTATGCATCCAATGTGCTCCTGACATGGATTTATGCCCTTATCATTTATCATTCTTCTAAAGATGATCAACCCATCATCCACCAGGCCAGAATGGCTGCATGCTAGCAATGTGTTCAAGTATGTTACACTGTCTCGGCCCTCGCTAGATTTCTCCATATCATTAAAAAGTGTTATTGCTTCCTCTCCTTGGCCATTTATACCAAAGGATAATATCATAGTATTCCACGAGACAGTGTCTCGACAAATCATCTCATCAAACAATTTTTGGGCTAGAGCCACATATCCACACTTACCATAAACTGCCATAAGGGTGTTAAGAACAGGTCTGTACAAAGACAAACCTGACTTGTAGCTATACCCATGAAGCTGAACACACAGGTCAAACTTAGCAATCACATAACAGGCGAGCAATAAGGTGACTAACGTTACATAATCAATCGCAAACAAGCCTCCATGCCTCATCTTAGCAAAGAGATCCAATCCTTCTAGCACATCTCCATTTTCTACACAGGCCGCCACCATTGCAGTCCATGAGACCAAGCTCTTATCCCTTCTTCCATCAAACAACTTCCTTGCAGAGCTTAAATCCTTACATTTGGAATACATTGTGATTAATGAATTCACTACAGGAAGCTCTCTACTAAACCCACGGATTACAATCTGGTTATGAACCAACTTTCCTCTGCTTCCATCACCCATAAGTGCACAAGCTTGCACCAAACCAACCATTGATACCATGTCAGGAACTATACCGTTTGACCTCATCTTGACAAACATACATATAACTTCACCAGCATGCCCTTTCTCAAGAAGGAAACCCATCATCATCGTCCAACTAACAACATTGTTGACAGGAACCTTCCTGAAAATCTCTCTTCCAATCTCAGGACTAGCAAAACTCAAGTACATGCCCAGTATCGAGTTTGTCACTGATACATCCAAATCAAGCCCCATCTTGACTGCATAAGAATGTGCAGTCCCACACAGTCCAACATCACCACAACCAGCACAAGCTTGAGCAGTGCTTATCATAGTCACAACATTATCAATTGGCCCCAACGAATGAAGCAACCTTTTAAACACCAGCACTGCCTCCTCGAACAAATCATTGTGCACTAACCCGGAGATCATCGCATTCCAGGTAACTATACCTGGATCCCTCATTTCACCAAACAAAGCACGTGCCTTGATGGGGCAACCGCATTTCGCATATGAATCAAGCAACGCGGTTCGGACAAAAGGATTGGAGTCCAACCGAAGCTTGACAACCCACCCATGGATGCACTCGGTGAGCACGGCGTCACCCAGCCCCGCCGCAGCGAGCGATGCACCGACCAAGGTGAACGAGTTTGGGCACACTCCTGCCCTCACCATGCCGACAAACAGCCCAACGGCCTCTTCGAACGACCCGGCCCTCGCATTCCGGTGGATTGCCGCCGAGAAGGCAACCACGTCCCTAACAGGCATTCTGCCGAACAGTTCGCGAGGCTGGGCGGAACCAGGTCGTCCAGGGCCAGGGAGCCGTTTCGTCGAGCACCTACCGCGCGCACCATCTGAACCCGCCCAGCACCCACCACGCGAGAGGTTATATTGCCACCGACCAAATGAGGAATGGCATTAGCTAGCATGTGGGTTGGTGTTTACCTTCGGTGACGGTGCCGAAGGAGGAGAAGGCGTCCGTCAGCGACCGCTCGTCCGCGGACCACGAGAGCCCTGCCCATGCTCGCAAGCAAACGAGGCAAACTGAGGTGAGAGCCAGGGAATGATTGGGGAATAAGTAGAAGGGGACAGGAGGGAAGAGTGTTACCGGCGACGAAGAGCTTGTGCTTGTTGGAGGCCGGCTGTGACGGTGGGGCAGGATGGGGGGGCGGCTCGTGTGGTGGAGGGGCGGCGACGGAGAGAGAGCGGCGGAGGTGATGGTGGAGAGGTGCGAGGCGCAGGCGCGAGAGCAGTTCCGGGAGCGCCATGCCGGCGGGGTCGGTGACGGGCTGACGGCCGGCCAACAGAACAGAGACGAGCACGGGGTAGAATTGGGCTGACGGGTTGACGGGTTGCCGAGTTGGCCTTGTTTTTTTAGCTTGACCAGTTGGGTTTAAGAACAATGTTTTAGCCAAAACTGGCCAAACGGGCTGGGATAGCAGGGCCGGCCCGGTAGGATGCCCGCACGGCACGCCAGGGGTCATGCCTGGGCCTGAAGGATGAGCACGCGGGCCGGCACGGCACGGCCCATTTATTTATTTAATTTTTATTTAGGATTTTGTTTAATATATATGGCCAAAAAATAGCCCAATAACAACCTAGCAGGCCGCTAGCCTAATAGGCCTGGCATGCCGCGAGCCGGCCCGCATAGCTTCTAGGTCGTACCTAGGCTGGAGGGGGCAGCACGTGGGCTGGCACGGCACGACCAGGCTAATAATCGTGCCATGGCTGGCTAGGCCGCGTCAGGCACGATTACGATGGGTTGGGCCATCCTGTGCCGGGTCGGCCCGATTACGATGGGCTGGGCCATGCCGGGCCGGGCCGTCCTGTTTGGCCAACTCTGGTTTTAGCATCACCATCATGATGTCGTAGTACTTATTAATGCTCTTTTCCGATTTTAATTTTCATGGGTTTTCTCTACATTGATTTTAATGGTTTTAATTTTGTCACAAAAAATGTATGATAAGCGTATTTTTTGCTCGCCGCGAACTGGAGGTTTGGTTTAAAATTTGCGTATTGTTTATTCATGGGTTGCCTGAAAATTAAATCTCAAACACTTTTATAAAACATGTATGTTAACATCAACCATTACCACCATGGTCTTATGTTCATATATACACCATTTCTCTAGAAGCATAAGGTGCATATGCTTTGCAAACTTTATCTTTGATCCAGAATTTATTCAATAATAAGTGGACTACATGATACATAATGAAAAAAGTATACAAATTGGATTTGTATTAAGAATTCAATTTCGAGGAGGGCTCCTCAACTTCCATAGTCTACTAGGTCTCTTTGTAGCCCTAGGCCTCGTCCCCTTTATAAGGCGAGGTCAGACTAGTTCATAGGCAACCTTAACTCATAGTAGGTTCACCCTTGGTCTATTTTCTTACTTGACTATCCTGCCTGACTTGGCCAATAAAAGATACCTAGCATGACACATCAGCTACGCCATCTGAGCCTGTCCACTTGCTAGTCAGGAAAAATAACCGCTCCGTTCCGTGGGCTTCTTTCGCAGCTCTCTTCACGCTCGCTTTGCGAGTGCAACCAAGTTCAATAAACTGTTCATGCTAATTCATAGACTATGCTGGTTTCTATCTAAGAGTCATGTGAGACGCTTCCTTCTCATACACATCTGAAGCAACGTTTGATCATCCGCATTAGAGAGTTTTGCAGGTCCTTGAGAGATATACGTCATAAACGTATCTAGATTTTTTTTTATTGTTGTGTGTTGTTATTATACCAATTTTGTATAGTTTTGTCACCAATTATTATTATTATTGCTATTAACTAACCTATTAACCAGTGTCCAGTATTAGTTGCATTTTCTGCTTGTTTTTGGACTTTCAGCAAAATCCATTTTGCGGGGCTAAAAAATGGGGGGGGGGTCCAAAAAAATCGCATTATGAAGACTCCATGGAGCATCGAAGCCAGCTAGGGGACCCTTGTGGGCCCCACGCAACCAAGCCATGTGGCCAGGGGTGATCGAGTGGGCCCCACATGAGGCCTCTCCACCGCCTCTTTTTTTGCCGCCTTTATCAAGGAATTTTTTCGTTGTCACACACCTCTGTTTCACCGTGATTCTGTCTGGAAGCAATTTTCTATACTCTAACGAAGTGGGGTTCAACCAGGTGGACATCTACATCCTCACACTGCCACCATGATCGTCTGTGAGTAGTCCCTTTTGCCTATGCCATAACAATAGCTAGACGGCAATCTCTTCCATGTTCTTCAATACAATGATCACATGAGCTGCCCTACATGATTGTGTTCCATCTTATGTAATCTTTATTGGTGTGTTTGTTGAGGTGGCTTTATGATCAGATCTATATATGATTATGTTTGGATTCTTTTGAGTTATTTGCTGCATAATTTATAGACACATATGCTCTTCAATCTATTAATTTTGTACTGGCCATGTTTATATGAATGACTTTAAAAAAGAGTTATATATGTTAGTTGGGTTTAACCTTGCAAATAATCTACCGTGGTAAAGTAAAGTGAAAAAGGCTTGCATCGTGCGGCTACCACTAAGGATAAAAAGTTAGTTGCATAGTTGTCCTTCGAGCGTGGGGTGAAGACAATATACTATTGCCATCGTGACATCATACTTATTGCAAATACTCTATTTTACTTAGTACTCTCAGATGCACCCTATATAGCGATCTTGAGGTGGAGTATTAACTATAGATACAGTTGGATAAGGCTTATGGATATTTAAACATGGTACCTGTACGCAATTATGCCATGTATGTGGGGGGGGGGGGGGGTACGCCGTACGTTACTCTAGCACCAAATAAATTTCATACCATACAACCAAAGAACATACTACTGGAGATAGGTCACATGTACAGATTATACCGCTAGATGCGCAGTCACTATAGAGGAAGTAGCATTGGTGCTGTGTGTAACCAATCAGAGTCGCCTCCTCCTCACTTAGTCGATCTCCCACAAACGGTTACTCGCAGATCCCTCGAACAGTTCATCCAAACACTGTAGATGCGATGCCTCCATGGTATCCACATGCACGGGGAGTAGCGTCGGGCTGCTAGGTCTGCTCGGCGACATATGGGCGTGGGGAGTGATGGCGACGACCGTGGTGGGAGGAAAAAGATCAACGCTAAAAGGTGCACCCATTCCCCTTACCTCCAAGGCGGGCTCAACACCTGAGACCTACTAGGAGTCCACACTCATTTTCCACTTGGATCCAATCCGGATGGGCTGCCTCCCCTTAAGTGTGTGACCCTATAGGTTCGCGTACACATGGACATGACCCGAGTCGATAGGTGGTAGCGCCTCCTAGCGGAATGTGGAACTCCCATGCATGCATAAATTCGTTTGATGAACCTCGACAATGTGTCATGCACAACATTTCTTTTGCCTCATGATATATGTTGTCGAGCTCAAGGCAAGTACTTGTCACCCTTATGGTATATCGACCTCTCTTCTCGAAACCGTGATACAGATTTCTGAAACGGGTTAACTCTTAACCCAAGTCGACCATGCTTCTGAATCTGATCACTAGAGAGGGCCCAGAGAATATCTCTTTGTATCAAAGGGGTAAATCCCATCTTTTTCAACCATGTTTCGTGACATGTCTCAAGACTCACCCGAAAGCTATCTTTAGAGCATCTCCAATAGATGATGTGAATTTGGAGATGTAAAACAGGAGAGGTAAAGATTTACATCTCCAAAAGGTGCATTTTACATCTCCATAAAAGAGGCAACTCCCACAGATGATGTACATTGGAGATGTAAAAGAGAAACTCCAATAGATGATGCAAATAAAGATGTAAAAAGAGTCGGGAGGAGCACCAGCGGCCGAGTGATGAGAGCCAGGAGGAATGCGGGTAGACCGAGCGGTGGCAGCAGGTGAGCTGGCAGCCGAGCGACAAGAGCCGGTAGGTTGATATGCGGCGACGGGAGCTCGAATGGCCGACAAGACGGTTGTGAATCGAGCCATGGATTGGTCGCGGCGGGGCGGCGGCTGTGCGGCGTGAGAAGGTCGAGTCTAGCAGTGGAAACGTGAAAGTGGCATAGCGGTAGGTGTGCGGCTCGAATCTGGCGGCGGTGATTTGACGGCAGCGGAGCAGTAGCGGAACCAGCAGCGGGGGCGGTGGAGCGGCTAGATCTGGCAGCAGGGCGGTGGCGGCTGATACGTCTCCGTCGTATCTGTAATTTTTGATTGTTTCATGCCAATATTATACAACTTTCACATATTTTGGCAACTTTTTATATGATTTATTGGACTAACCTATTCATCCAGTGCCCAGTGCCAGTTCCTGTTTGTTGCATGTTTTTGTTTTGCGGAAAATCCATATCAAATGAAGTCCAAACACGATAAAAATTTACGGAGAATTATCTTGGAATATATGTGATTTTTGGAATTTGGAATCAACGCAAACGGGGCCCCACAGTGACCACAACCCACCAGGGCGCGCCGGGCACCCCCTGGCGCGCCCAGGTGTCTTATGCCCTCCTCGAAAGTCCGTTAGGGCCCTTCTTCTGGCGCAAGAAAAATAATTTATGGAAAAAATTGTGTAAAATTTCAGCGCAATTGGACATACGGATCTCCGGGAATTTAAGAAACCGTGAAGGTCCAGATCTAGGAACACGAAATAGAAGAGAACAGAGAGGGAGATCCAATCTTGGAGGGGCTCCCGCCCCTCCGCCGCCATGGAGGCCATGGACTAGAGGGGGAACTCTCCTCCCATCTAGGGGGGAGGCCAAGGAAGAAGAAGAATGGGGGGCTATCTCCCCCCTCTCTCGGTGGTGCCGGAGTGCCGCCGGGGCAAGGATCGTGATGGCTATCTACATCAACAATCTTGTCACCGTCAACACCAACTCTCCCCCCCCCCCTCTATGTAGCGGTGTAACCTCCCTTCTCCCCGCTGTAATCTCTACTTAAACATGGTGCTCAACTCCATATATTATTTCCCAATGATATTTGGCTATCCTATGATGTTTGAGTAGATCTGTCTTGTCCTATGGGTTAATCGTGATCTTGGTTAGTATGATTGTATATTTTATTTATGGTGCTGTCCTATGGTGCCCTCCGTCTCAAGCAAACGTGAGGGGCCTCCACTGTAGGGTGTTGCAATATGTTCATGGTTTGCTTATTGTTGGTGTTGTGGGGGCGACAGCAACCTAAACGCGGATAAGTGGGTTATGGTGTATGGGAGTAAAGAGGACTTGATACTTAATCCTATGGTTGGGTTTCACGACCTTAATGATCTTTAGTATTTGCGAATGCTTGCTAGGGGTCCAATCATAAGTGCATATGATCCAAGTAGAGAAAGTATGCTAGCTCATGCCTCTCCCTCATATAAAATTGCAAGAATGATTACCGATACTTGTTATTGATTGCCTAGGGACAAATGGCTTTCTTGTTGACAAAAGCTATCCACTTTTATTACCTTGCAATTTATTCTTAGTTTTATTCTCGCAAAGTACTCGTATTTTTATTCTTGCAAAATAGTTTCATACTTGTTCTCGGTAAAGCAGACATCAAGTGTGTGTAGAGTTGTATCAATGGTCGATAGAACTTGAGGGAATATATGTTTTACCTTTAGCTCCTCGTTGGGTTCAACGCTCTTATCTATCGAAGAAGGCTACAAACAATCCCTTATACTTGTGAGTTATCAAGACCTTTTTCTGGCACCGTTGCTGAGGAGCAATAGCGTGGGGTGAATATTCTCATGTGTGCTTCTTTGCTTTATCACTAAGTAGTTTTTATTTTCTGTTCTAAGTTGTTCTCTATCTTTAGTTATGGATATGGAACAAGAAACACCCAAAAAAATAGTTATACTTGCTACTCATGGAGATGGGGAACCTCCTAAAACCCTCGATGCTTGTTATGTGAAAGATATTATGCACTAGTTTGATAATCCTGAGAAAACCCCATTCAACTATACAATGGGAGTAACGTTGGATCAACGTGAATACTTTAGGGATTATCGCTTGACTCATAAAGGGAAATTGTTATGGGATCAAATTCATATGTTGCATTGGTATGCTCAGGAGCTATGCTTGAGATATGATTATACTTGTTGCTCTAGGATGAAGGCTCCACACCTTCCCTTTTCATGTGAATTTAATAATAATGAAACCTTAGCTTCTTGTGCTAATGGTATATGTGATTTTTATGATGTGGAATGAATAGAAGAATTTTTTGCTTTTAAGGGTGCTTATGAAATTGAATCTTTGTTTTTAAAGTATGAAGCTTTTGATGATGATGTTTATAGACCTAAAAATTTTGCCATCCTTCAATATTGCTATAAAAATTATAAATACAATTCTGATGTTGATATATTTATTGAGAAAGTCTTCGCTGTCCAAGAAGAGATTAATATTTTGCAGGAGTTTATGGAAGAAGAAATCGATGAAACTGTGAGCTCATTGGATTAAAAAGATGATGAGGAGAGTGAAGAACAAAAGGAGAAAGAGCGGATTAGCTACCCGTGCCCACCTTCTAATGAGAGTAACTCTTCAACTCATACATTATTTAATTTCCCTTCATGCTTATCGAAGTATAAATGCTATGATAATTGCTATGACCCCTTTGATTCTTTTGAAATGTCCCTTTTTGATGAACTTGATGCTTGCTATGCTTGTGGCCAAAATGCCAATATGGATTATGCTTATGGAGATGAACTTGCTATGGTTCCTTATGTTAAGAATGAAATTTTTGCTATTGTACCCACATATGATAGTCCTATTATCTTTTTGAATTCTCCAAACTACACTATATCGGAGAACTTTGCACTTATTAAGGATTACATTGATGGGTTGCCTTTTACTATTTACATGATAATTTTGATGAATATAATATGCATGTGCTTGTTGCTCCTACTTGCAATTATTATGAGAGAGGAACTGCATCTCCGCCTCTCTATGTTTCCAACATGATAGAATTGCAAGAAATTGCTTATACTATGTATTGGCCTTTACTTGATGTGCATGAATTGTTCTTTTATGACATGCCGATGCATAGGAAGAGAGTTAGACTTCGTCATTGCATGGTACATGTTGCTTTGTGCTCGCTACTAAATGTCAAATCATTGTTAATTAAAATTGTCTTTGATATACCTTGAGATCCGGGTGGATTCATTACTTGAGCACTTTATGCCTAGCTTAATGGCTTTAAAGAAAGCGCCGCCAGGGAGACAACCAGGAAGTTTTAGAGAGTCATTTATTTCTGTTGAGTGCTTTTGAAGGAAATATGCCCTAGAGGCAATAATAAAGTTGTTATTTATATTTCCTTATATCATGATAAATGTTTATTATTCATGCTAGAATTGTATTAACCGGGAACTTAGTACATATGTGAATACATAGACAATACACAGTGTCCCTAGTATGCCTCTACTATACTAGCTCGTTAAGCAAAGATGGTTATGTTTCCTAACCATAGACATATGTTGTCATTTGATGAAAGGGATCACATCATTAGGAGAATGATGTGATGGACAAGACCCATCCGTTAGCTTAGCATTATGATCGTTACAGTTTTATTGCTACTGCTTTCTTCATGACTTATACATGTTCCTCTGACTATGAGATTATGCAACTCCCGAATACCGAAGGAACACCTTGTGTGCTATCAAACATCACACCGTAACTAGGTGATTATAAAGATGCTCTACAGGTGTCTCCGAAGGTGTTTGTTGAGTTTGCGTAGATCGAGATTAGGATTTGTCACTCCGTGTATCGAAGAGGTATCTCTGGGCCCTCTCGGTAATGCTCATCACTATAAGCCTTGCAAGCAATGTGATTAATGAGTTAGTTGCAGGATGAAGCATTATAGAATGAGTAAAAAGACTTGCCGGTAACGATACTGAACTAGGTATGATGATACCGACGATCGAATCTCGGGAAAGTAACATGCCGATGACAAAGGGAACAACGTATGTTGTTGTGCGGTTTGACCGATAAAGATCTTCGTAGAATATGTAGGAGCCAATATGAGCATCCAGGTTCCGCTATTGGTTATTGATCGGAGATGTGTCTCGATCATGTCTACATAGTTCTCGAACCCGTAGGGTCCGCACGCTTAACGTTCGATGATGATTTGTATTATGAGTTATGTGATTTGATGACTGTCGTGGAATAGTCACGACAGATGTCCTAGCAAAAGGACTTAGTCGTGGAGCCATCGCAACTAGGTAGCTTAAAGGGGTTAAACGGGACAAAGGACACGGGAGTTTATACTGGTTCGGCCCCTTGCGGTGAAGGTAAAGGCCTAATCCAGTTTGAGGTGGTATTGCTTATGTCTCGACTACCATAGAGCGAATCTGCTTGACCTAGCTTTTGATCTGTTGTTTCTTGTCCTGAACCGCCGTCGGGTCGTCCCTTTATATACACAGGTTGACGCACAGCGGCTCACAGAGTCCCGATCGGCTCATAGATAACGTGTCCGGCTCGGTGACTATCTTTACATGCCTTACAATACAAGTCTTTACATATATGGCGGTTTACCCTTACAGGCCTTAAGTCGCCTTTGGGCCTTGGGCCCTTGCTTGTGAACCGCCATCTTTAACATCCACCTGGGCTTCATATTAATAATCTTCATAGGTAGAACCCAGTCTCCTGGGCGGGTCATACCTAATAGTTATATCCCCAGCATTAGGCTCCAGATTGATTTGAACTGGTTCATGTCAATCTTCAATACTTAGAAAAAATCTTCCCTTCATCATTTGTGCGATAATTCATGACCCACCATGACGTCATCTTCTAGATTTGTGATAACCCGCCATGACGTCACCTGCCATTAATTCACACAATATCCAACATATTTCAACGGATCTTTATCTTAATAGCCATCCCAAGAATCGAGGCGCCTAAGCAGCTGGATAACCATGTTTTTGGCCTCCTTGTTTTTCGCGCCCATCTGTTACCTTTCCTTATAAATAGGGTCAAACGACCCCTTCTCATTCTCCCCCTTTTCTTCATCTTCCTCCTCTCGCGACTCTCCTATGCTCGAGCTCCACTGCCGTCGCAAAGCACACCGTCGTCCTCGTCCTTGGCCGCTGCATCACTCCGAACGAACCAGAGAACAACAGCGCTCCTCCGCAGCTGATCTGCATTTGTAAGTACTCGATCTCCTGTACCCCAGATCTGCATTAGGGTCTCTGAGCTTTTCGTGTTTTTCGTAGTTCATCGTTCATCTTCAACCCTAGGCATCCATTGATCTGGAAATATCATAAAACTTGTACGGTGGTAGTTTTGCCCTTGCCTTCAATGCCAGCGGACCCTTTTTCCTTGAAAAGAGATCTCATTAGAGTTTATGAACTCCCCTATACTTGTTTTAGGTCTTGATTTATTTTCTTTTTCTGAACTGCCACTGATCTGAAATAATAATTGTAATATGTGAAACCTGTTTGTACGGTACTTAGCAAAAACTACATTTTGATAGATCCACCTAGTCATGGTGGCTCATATTACCGGTTGTAGTTAAATTCAATGCTCAACAGATTTCTCCTTTGATAGACATCAAATTGCTCATGGCGGCTTACATAACCCGTTGTAACTAGTCATATACATTAGGCCCCTTTTTAAGCCGCCATTCTGAATGTGTTGTAATACTTTTCGTCCGGCTTAATTTGAACCGGCAAACTTTGTTCCTTTTCCTTTTAGGCTTCCTTCTTCATAATGCCGCCTAAAACAACCACTTCATGTAACTGGGCTCCCTCCATCGTCATGGAAAATACACTTCAAGACTTCGTGAAAACCGGTTATTTGCCGAAGAAGTTTGTCATGTATTACCGCGCCCCCAAGCCGGAAGAAGAGAAACCTCAGCCAAAGGAAGGCGAAGTCATTGTCTTCACTGATCATATGAACTGAGGCTTCTCACCACCCGGCTCTAAGTTCTTCAGGGACGTTCTGCACTTTTTCAACCTTCATCCTCAAGACATCGGACCCAATTCCGTGTCAAATATATGCAACTTCCAAGTGTTCTGTGAGGTGTACCTTCAAGAGGAGCCCAATGTGGAGTTATTCAGAGATTACTTTTATTTGAACCGCCAGAAGAGTACTCCAATGGACCCAGCTTGGAACTTGGTGGGATCTCAATCCAGCAACGGAGAGATGCTATCTTTCCTTATGCTCATCTGCCGAGTCCTCCCAAGGATTGGAACACAACATGGTTCTACTGCAAGATACCTCTCCGGCTGATGAGAACGGCCTGCCCGGTGTCGGTGTCAAAACCGGCGGATCTCGGATAGGGGGTACCGAATTGTGCATCTAAGGCTAATGGTAACAGGAGGCGGGGGACACAATGTTTACCCAGGTTCAGGCCCTCTCTATGGAGGTAATACCCTACTTCCTGCTTGATTGATCTTGATGATATGAGTATTACAAGAGTTGATCTACCACGAGATCGTAGAGGCTAAACCCTAGAAGCTAGCCTATGGTTATGATTGTTGTTGTCCTACGGACTAAACCCTCTGGTTTATATAGACACCGGAGGGGGCCAGGGTTACACAGAGTCAGTTACAGAGAAGGAGATCTACATATCCGAATTGCCAAGCTTGCCTTCCACGCAAAGGAGAGTCCCACCCGGACACGGGATGAAGTCTTCAATCTTGTATCTTCATAGTCCAACAGTCCGGCACAAGTACATAGTCTGGCTGTCTGAGGACCCCCTGATCCAGGACTCCATCAGTAACCCCTGAACCAGGCTTCAATGGCGATGAGTCCAGCGCGCAGATTGTCTTCGGCATTGCAAGGCGGGTTCCTTCTCTGAATACTCCAAGGTAGATTTTGAACACATGAATCGTGTCCGGCCCTGTAAAATAAATTCCACATACCACCGTAGAGAGCACAATATTCCACAAATCTAATCTGTTGACAACTTTTCATAGCGTGACATCATGCTGCGGCCCGGTCATTATACGAACCATTTTTCCCAGCCTGCTACTGCACGTATTGCGAGGTGGTTTTATTGGCACGTCTTGTTGAAGCAGAGATCGTGTCCCCCTTATCACGGGATTCTCATCAATACGGGTGTGGGTAACCCAGTCGTGCTGTTAGTATGACTCCTGGGTTTTAGGCAAGTTCCAAACGTCCACGCGGAGGACGCTTGATATTCACCCTCTTTATAAAGAGGACCAGACCCGTCCTTTTCTTTCCACGCCCAATCCTTCCCTTCCCCTACCTTGAGTTCCAACACCCAAGGTTCAGGCTAAGCGCTTCGGACCTTCAACCATGTACGGATCCAACCTTCAAGGCCGGTGGATGGCCTCCTCTGTCATAGAGGAGGACATCAAGAAGCCTAGGGAGGCTAGGTATCTGACCGCCGAAATCCCCCACATGCTACCTGCTCAAGGGCAGGTTATCCCCACTCCCGAACCCAACGAGAGTGTTGTATTTGTTTGCCACTTCCTCCGAGGGCTAGGCTTTAGTCTTGATCCCTTTGTAAGAGGGCTCATGTTCTATTACGGGCTAGATTTCCATGATCTAGCTCCAGATTCCATCCTTCACATCTCGTCGTTTATCGTCGTGTGTGAGGCCCTCCTCCGCATTACCCCACACTTCGGCTTATGGCTCAAGACCTTCAATGTGAAGCCGAAGATGATCGACGGGTGACACACGGAGTGCGGAGGCGCTATAATAAGCAAAGGTGCCAACGCCCTATGGCCAAAGGGTTCCTTCCCGGAGGTGTCCGACTTATAGCAACAGGAGTGGTTCTACATCACAGCACCCCGAGGTACAAAGCGGGCAGCCGCCCCAGCCTTTCGCTCGGGCCCTCCGCCCCAACTGGCATCATGGGTCAACAAAGTGCTGGACTGGGGGCCAGTTAATGACGTGCTGACATTGCAAAGCCGCATCCGAGATCTCCTCAAGAGGGATGTCAGTCTTGTCAAAGTAATTCAAGTAATGCTAGTTCGTCGGGTCCTGCCATGCCAATGTCGATCTCTCCGTATGTGGGAGTTCAACCCAGAAGGACCGCGAACTATTCAACACTTCTCCGGCGTGACGCTCGAAGGGATGTATCGATTATTCTTCGGATCATGAATAAAGTGTCCGGACACCACCGAGGATGCGGGTTCTTCTCTCTTTTTGGATCTCAATACCATGTTCTCCCCCTCTCTTGTGGAGATCTATTCGATGTAACTCTTTTTGCAGTGTGTTTGTCGGGATCCGATGAATTGTGGGTTTATGATCAAGTTTATCTATGAGAAATATTTGAATCTCCTCTAAATTCTTTTACGTATGATTGAGTTATCTTTGCAAGTCTCTTTGAATTATCAGTTCGGTTTGGCCTGCTAGATTGATCTTTCTTGCCATGGGAGAAGTGCTTACCTTTGGGTTCAATCTTGCGGTGTCCTTACCCAGTGACAGAAAGGGTTGCAAGGCACGTATTGTATTGTTGCCATCGAGGATAAAAAGATGGGGTTTATATCATATTGCATGAATTTATCCCTCTACATCATGCCATCTTTCTTAATGCGTTACTCTGTTCTTATGAACTTAATACTCTAGATGCATGCTGGATAGCGGTCGATGTGTGGAGTAATAGTAGTAGATGCAGGCAGGAGTCGGTCTACTTGTTGTGGACGTGATGCTTATATACATGATCATGCCTAGATAATCTCATAATTATTCGCTTTTCTATCAATTGCTCGACAGTAATTTGTTCACCCATCGTAATACTTATGCTATCTTGAGAGAAGCCACTAGTGAAACCTATAGCCCCCGGGTCTATGTTTTATCATATAAGCTTTCAATCTACTTTTATTTGCATCTTTACTTTTTGCATCTATATTATAAAATACCAAAAATATATTTATCTTATCATACTATCTCTATCAGATCTCACTTTCACAAGTGGCCGTGAAGGGATTGACAACCCCTTTATTGTGTTGGTTGCGAGTTCTTTGTTTGTTTGTGTAGGTGCGTGGAACTTTTGAGGAGCCTCCTACTGGATTGATACCTTGGTTCTCAAAAACTGAGGGAAATACTTACGCTACTATTGCTGCATCACCCTTTCCTCTTCAAGGAAAACCAACGCAAGCTCAAGACGTAGCACCTATCACCACATATATATGGGGGTATAGCCGCTAGTCAAGCTCAGGTTTATCTGGGCTGCTACAAATAGTTGTGCGCCGGACACGTCTAGCCGTGTCCGTGGTCTTCGATGACCGATTAACTACTTGGGTTGGAGAGGCCGGTCGGTGGTTCGGCTGCTAGAGCCGCCACATATTCCTCCGCACGCAGGGAACGCTCTATATTTCCGCTAATTGTGATGACGCCACATGGACCGGGCATCTTAAGTTTAAGATCAGCGTAATGCAGAACTACATTGAAACGAGCGAAGACTGCTCTTCCGAGTAGTGCATGGTAGCCACTTCGGAATGGAGCGATATCGAAGATTAGTTCTTCGCTTCGGAAGTTGTCGGGAGAACCGAATACAACCTCTAGTGTTAGAGAGCCCGTGCGGCGGGCTTCTACGTCTGGTATTACTCCTTTAAGGGTGGTATTGCTTAGGCTGATTCTTGACGGGTCAATACCCATCTTGCGGACAGTGTCCTGATATATCAGATTAAGACTACTGTCGCCATCCATGAGGACTCGGGTGAGATGGTATCCGTCAATTATTGGGTCGAGCACCAAGGCAGCTGAACCTCCATGCCGGATACTAGTCGGATGATCCCTGCGATCGAAGGTGATCGGGAAGGCCGACCATGGGTTGAATTTGGGGGCGACGGGTTCTATAGCATATACATCTCGGAGTGCGCGTTTGCGCGTCCTCTTTGGTATGTTCGGATTGCGTAAATCATGTTCACTGTTTTGACCTCTGGTGGAAATTTTTTCTGTCCCCAATTGTTCGGCTGGCGAGGCTCGTCCTCGTCTTCACTTGGCGTCTCCCTCCCTTTGTGTTCGGCGTTTAGCTTGCCGACCCACTTGAAAACCCAGCATTCTCTGTTGGTGTGATTTGTCGGTTTCTCGGGGGTGCCATGAATCTGACATGATCTGTCTAGAATTTTGTTTAGGCTAGACGGTCCATCTCTGCTGCCTTTAAATGGCTTTTTCCGTTGACCCTGGTCGATGCTACGTCTTGAGCTTGCGTTGGTTTTCCTCGAAGAGGAGAGGGTAATGCAGCAAAGTGTAGCGTAAGTATTTCCCTCAGTTTTGAGAACCAAGGTATCAATCCAGTAGGAGGCTCCTCAAAAGTCCCACGCACCTACACAAACAAACTGAGAACTCGCAACCAACGCAATAAAGAGGTTGTCAATCCCTTCACGTCCACTTGCGAAAGTGAGATCTAATAAAGATAGTACGATAAGATAAATATATTTTTGGTATTTTTGGTATAGATGCAAAAACTAAAGATGCAAATAAAAGTAGATGGAAAGCAAATATGATAATATATAGACCCGGGGGCCATAGGTTTCACTAGAGGCTTCTCTCGAGATAGCATAAGTATTACGGTGGGTGAACAAATTACTATCGAGCAATTGATAGAAAAGCGCATAGTTATGAGATTATCCAGGCATGATCATGTATATAGGCATCACGTCCATAATAAGTAGACCGACTCCTGCCTGCATCTACTACTATTACTCCACACATCGACCGCTATCCAGCATGCATCTAGAGTATTAAGTTCATAAGAACAGAGCAACGCATTAAGCAAGATGACATGATGTAGAGGGATAAATACATGCAATATGATATAAACCCCATCTTGTTATCCTCGATGGAAACAATACAATATGTGTCTTGCAACCCTTTCTGTCACTGGGTAAGAACACCGCAAGATTGAACCCAAAGCTAAGCACTTCTCCCATGGCAAGAAAGATCAATCTAGTAGGCCAAACCAAACTGATAATTCGAAGAGACTTGCAAAGATAACTCAATCATACATAAAAGAATTCAGAGAAGATTCAAATATTATTCATAGATAAACTTGATCATAAACCCACAATTCATCGGATCTCGACAAACACACTGCAAAAAGAGATTACATCGAATAGATCTCCACAAGAGAGGGGGAGAACATTGTATTGAGATCCAAAAAGAGAGAAGAAGCCATCTAGCTAATAACTATGGACCCGTAGGTCTGTGGTAAACTACTCACAACTCATCGGAGGGGCAAGGATGTTGATGTAGAGGCCCTCCGTGGTTGCTTCCCGCTCCGGCAGAGTGCCGGCAAGGGCTCCAAGATGGGATCTCGCGGATACAGAAGGTTACGGCAGTGGAAGTTGTGTTTCGTGGTGCTCCTGGATGTTTTCGGGGTACGTAGTTATATATAGGAGGAAGAAGTACGTCGGTGGCCGCCCGAGGGGCCCACGAGACAGGGGGAGCGCCCTACGGGGGGGGGGGGGGCTCCTATCTCGTGGGGCCCTCAGAGCTTTCTTGACTTGCACTCCAGGCTCTCCGGATCAGATATTTTCCAAAAATAATGCTCCCGAAGGTTTCATTCCGTTTGGACTCCGTTTGATATTCCTTTTCTTCGAAATACTGAAATAGGCAAAAAAAACAGCAATGTGGGTTGGGCCTCCGGTTAGTAGGTTAGTCCCAAAAATGATATAAATGTGTAAAATAAAGCCCATAAACATCCAAAAGGGGTAATACAATAGCATGGAACAATCAAAAATTATAGATACGTTGGAGACGTATCAAGCATCCCCAAGCTTAATTCCTGCTCGTCCTCGAGTAGGTAAATGATAAAAAAGAAATTTTTGATGTGGAATGCTACCTAGCATAATTTATAATGTAATTTTCTTTATTGTGGCATTAATATTCAGATCCAAATGAATACAAAATAAAAGTTCATATTGACATAAGAAATAGTAATACTTCAAGCATACTAATCAAAGTAATCATGTCTTCTCAAAATAACATGGCTAAAGAAAGTTATCCCTACAAACTCATATAGTCTGGCTATGCTCTATCTTCATCACACAAAGTATTTAATCATGCACAACCCCGATGACAAGCCAAGCAATTGTTTCATACTTTAATAATCTCAAACTTTTTCAACTTTCACACAATACATGAGCGTGAGCCATGGACATAGCACTATATGTGGAATAGAATGGTGGTTGTGGAGAAGACAAAAAGGAGAAGATAGTCTCACATCAACTAGGCGTATCAACGGGCTATGGAGATGCCCATTAATAGATATCAATGTGAGTGAGTAGGGATTGCCATGCAACGGATGCACTAGAGCTATAAATATATGAAAGCTCAATAAAAGAAACTAAGTGGGGTGCATCCAACTTGCTTGCTCACGAAGACCTAGGGCACTTTTGAGGAAGCCCATCATTGGAATATACAAGCCAAGTTCTATAATAAAAAAATTCCCACTAGTATATGAAAGTGACAACATATGAGACTCTCTATCATGAAGATCATAGTGCTATTTTAAAGCACAAGTGTGGAAAAGGAGATAGTAGCATTGTCCCTTCTCTCTTTTTCTCTCATTTTATTTTTTTTCTTTTCTTTTTTTTCTTTTTTTTCTTTGGCCTTTTTTTTGTAAAGTCCGAAGTCTCATCCCGACTTGTGGGGGAATCATAGTCTTCATCATCCTTTCCTCACTAGGACAATGCTCTAATAATGAAGATCATCACACTTTATGGATTTACAACTCAAAGCTAGAACAAGATATGACTCTATATGAATGCCTCCGGCAGTGTACCGGGATATGCAATGAATCAAGAGCGACATGTATGAAAATTATGAAGGTGGCCTTGCCACAAATACAATGTCAACTACATGATCATGCAAAAAGCAATATGAAAAAAGTAATGTGTGTCATATGAACGGAACGGTGGAAAGTTGCATGGCAATATATCTCGGAATGGCTATGGAAATACCATAATAGGTAGGTATGGTGGCTGTTTTGAGGAAGGTAAATGGTGGGTGTATGGTACCGGCGAAAGTTGCGCGGTACAAGAGAGGCTAGCAATGGTGGAAGGGTGAAAGAGTGCGTATAATCCATGGACTCAACATTAATCAAAAGAACTCATATACTTGTTGCAAAAATTTAGAAGTCATCAAAAACCAAAGTACTACGCGCATGCTCCTAGGGGGGATAGATTGGTAGAAAAAGACCATCGCTCGTCCCCGACCGCCACTCATAAGGAAGACAATCAATAAATAAAATTGTGCTCCAACTTCATCACAAAGCGGTTCACCATACGTGCATGCTACGGGAATCATAAGATTCAACACAACCATTCTTTAAATTCATAATCACCCAACTAGCATGACTTTAATATCACTACCTCCATATCTCAAAACAATTATCAAGCATCAAATTGAACATAGCATCCAATTCACTTTCTATGATAGTTTTTATTATACCCAACTTGGATGCTCATCATTCTAGGACCAACTTTATGATCATAGAAAATACCATGATGTTCTAAAAGACTCTCAAAATGATATAAGTGAAGCATGAGAGACTAGAAATTTCTTCAAAATTAAGACACCACCGTGCTCTAAAAGATATAAGTGAAGCACTAGAGCAAAAACTATCAAGCTCAAAAGATATAAGTGAAGCACATAGAGTATTCTAGCAAATTCTAATCAAATAGGCTTCTCCCAAAAGGTGTGTACAGCAATGATGATTGTGGTAAAATAAAAATCAAAGACTAATATAATACACGACGCTCCAAGCAAAACACATATCATGTGGCGAATAAAAATATAGCTCCAAGTAAAGTTACCAATGAACGAAGACGAAAGAGTGGATGCCTTCCCGGGGCATCCCCAAGCTTAGGCTTTTGGCTATCCTTGAATATCTTGGGGTGCCATGGGCATCCCCAAGCTTAGACTCTTGCCACCCTTTATTCCATAGTCCATAAAAGCTTTACCCAAAACTTGAAAACTTCACAACACAAAACTGAATTGGAAATCTTATAAGTTCCGTTAGTGAAAGAAAACAAAACCACCACATAAGGTACTGCAATGAACTCATTATTTATTTATATTGGTGTTAAACCTATTGTATTCCAACTTCTTTATGGTTTATAAACTAATTTACTAGCCATAGATGCATTGAAATAAGCAAACAACACACGAAAAACAGAATCTGTCAAAAACAGAACAGTCTGTAGAAATCTGTAACTAACGCAAACTTCTGGAACTCTAAAAATCCTACCAAAATAGGAAGTCCTGGAAAATTTGTATATTGAACAGCAGCAAAAAGAATCAACGCAAAAGCACGTTCCTGTGATTTAACAAAATTATATTCGTGCGTGCAAAGTTTCTGTTTTTCAGCGGAATCAAATCAACTAGCATCGTAGGTTATCCTATAGGTTCTACTTGGCACAAACACTAATTAAAAGATAAAAACACATCTATCCAGAAGGTAGATGCAAGATTTATTACTAAACAGGAGCAAAAACTAAAAACATAAAGAAAAATTGGGTTGCCTCCCAACTAGCGCTATCGTTTAACGCCCCTAGCTAGGCATAAAAACAAAGATAGATCTAACGAGTGCCATCTTTGGCACTAGGTTCATAAGTAGCACACATGATAGATTCATAAGGTAATTTGACTTTCTTTCTTGAAAAGTGCTCCATGCCTTTCTTTAGTGGAAATTGGAATCTAATGTTCCCTTCCTTCATATCAATAATCGCACCAATCGTTCTAAGGGAAGGTCTACCAAGAATAATAGGGCAAGAAATATTGCAATCTATATCAAGAATGATAAAACCTACGGGCACCAAATTTCTATTTGCAATGATAATAACATCATTGATCCTTCCCATAGGCTTTTTAATGGTGGAATCCGCAAGGTGCAAATTTAAAGAGCAATCATCAAGATCATGGAAACCTAGAATATCACATAAAGTTTTCGGAATCGTGGAAACACTAGCACCCAAATCACACAAAGCAAAACACTCATGATCTTTAATTCTAATCTTTATAGTAGGTTCCCACTCATCATTAAGTTTTCTAGGTATAGAAACTTCCAAATTAAGTTCTTCATCATAAGATTGCATCAAGGCATCAACAATATGTTTGGTAAAAGCTTTATTTTGACTATAAGCGTGAGGAGGATTAACAACGGATTGCAACAAGGAAATACAACCTTTTAAAGAGAAATTATCATAATCAAATTCCTTGAAATCCGAGATAGTAAGTTCAATATTATTAGAAGTAGAGGATTCTCCAATCTCGCTTTTACCAATTTTAGCATCAAGATCTAAAGACCCCGAATTTTTGGGACGCCTTCTAGGCAAAGTTGATTCATCATCACTCCCATAACCATCAAAATTCATATTGCAAAACATAGATCTAATCGAAGACGCATTAATAACTTTAAGATCCTCATCATTATTTTCGTGGAAACTAGAAAAACACGCTTTTATAAAGCTTTCTTTTTTAGCACGCAATCTAGCGGTTCTTTCCTTGCACTCGTCAATGAAAATTCTCATTACTTTGAGAGACTAATTGATATCATGCTTAGGAGAAGAAGATCCAATTGTAAGAGAATTAACATCAAGCGGAAGTCTATCAACGTTCCTAGCCAAATCATCAACTTTGAGCAATTTTTCTTCAAGCAAGCCATTAAAATTCTTTTGAGAAATCATAAATTCTTTCACACTATTCTTAAAATCAGAGGGAATTTTATTAAAATTGCCATAAGAATTATTGTAGGAATTTCCATAATTATTAGAGGGATTACTAGGGAACGGTCTAGCATTAAAATTTCCTCTATAAGCATTGTTTCCAAAACTATTCCTACCAACAAAATTCACATCCGTAGATTCATTATTATTCTCAATCAAGGAAGACAAAGGCATATCATTGGGATCAAGAGGAGTATTTTTAGTAGCAAACATCTTCATAAGTTCATCCATCTTTCCACTCAAAACATTAATTTCTTCTATAGCATGCACTTTTTTACTAGAAGATCTTTCGGTGTGCCATTGAGAATAATTAGCCATAATATTATCAAGCAATTTTGTAGCATCTCCTAACGTGATTTCCATAAACGTGCCTCCCGCGGCCAAATCTAAGAGATTTCTAGAAGCAAAGTTCAAACTGGCATAAAAATTCTGTATGATCATCCATAAATTCAAACCATGAGTAGGGCAATTGCGAAGCATCAATTTCATTCTTTCCCAAGATTGGGCAACATGCTCATGATCAAGTTGTTTTAAATTCATAATATCGTTCCTAAGAGTGATGATCTTAGCGGGAGGAAAATACTTAGAGATAAAAGCATCTTTGCACTTGTTCCAAGAATCAATACTATTTTTAGGCAAAGACGAAAACCAAACTTTAGCGCGATCTCTAAGTGAAAACGGAAATAACTTCAATTTGACAATATTGTTGTCTGTATCTTTCTTCTTTTGCATATCACACAAATCAACAAAATTGTTTAGATGAGTAGCAGCATCTTCACTAGGAAGGCCGGCAAATTGATCTTTCATAACAAGATTCAGCAAAGCGGTATTGATTTCACAAGACTCAACATCATTAAGAGGTGCAATCGAAGTACTAAGGAAATCATTATTATTGGTATTCGAGAAGTCACACAACTTGGTATTATCTTGTGCCATGGCAACAAGTAATCCAACACACAAGCAAACAGAGAAACGGCAAGCGAAGAGAGAGGAGGAGATTGGGAAAGAGAGGGCGAATAAAACGGCAAGGGTGAAGTGGGGGAGAGGAAAACGAGAGGCAAATGGCAAACAATGTAAATGCGAGGGAGATGAGTTTGTGATGGGTACTTGGTATGTCTTGACTTGAGCGAAGACCTTCCCGGCAACGGCGCCAGAAATCCTTCTTGCTACATCTTGAGCTTGCGTTGGTTTTCCTCGAAGAGGAGAGGGTGATGCAGCAAAGTGTAGTGTAAGTATTTCCCTCATTTTTGAGAACCAAGGTATCAATCCAGTAGGAGGCTCCTCAAAAGTCCCACGCACCTACACAAACAAACTGAGAACTTGAAACCAACGCAATAAAGGGGTTGTCAATCCCTTCACGGCCACTTGCGAAAGTGAGATCTAATAAAGATA
Source organism: Triticum timopheevii (assembly GCA_963921465.1). Lineage (NCBI taxonomy): Eukaryota > Viridiplantae > Streptophyta > Magnoliopsida > Poales > Poaceae > Triticum > Triticum timopheevii. The sequence goes on from OY997266.1 coordinate 559,197,372, forward strand.
GTACGATAAGATAAATATATTTTTGGTATTTTTGGTATAGATGCAAAAAGTAAAGATCCAAATAAAAGTAGATGGAAAGCAAATATGATAAGAGATAGACCCGGGGGCCATAGGTTTCACTAGAGGCTTCTCTCGAGATAGCATAAGTATTACGGTGAGTGAACAAATTATTGTCGAGCAATTGATAGAAAAGCGCATAGTTATGAGATTATCTCGGCATGATCATGTATATAGGCATCACGTCCATAACAAGTAGACCGACTCCTGCCTGCATCTACTACTATTACTCCACACATCGACCGCTATCCAGCATGCATCTAGAGTATTAAGTTCATAAGAACATAGTAACGCATTAAGCAAGATGACATGATGTAGAGGGACAAACACATGCAATATGATATAAACCCCATCTTGTTATCCTCGATGGCAACAATACAATACGTGTCTTGCAACCCTTTCTGTCACTGGGTAAGAACACCGCAAGATTGAACCCAAAGCTAAGCACTTCTCCCATGGCAAGAAAGATCAATCTAGTAGGCCAAACCAAACTGATAATTCGAAGAGACTTGCAAAGATAACTCAATCATACATAAAAGAATTCAGAGAAGATTCAAATATTATTCATAGATAAACTTGATCATAAACCCACAATTCATCGGATCTCGACAAACACACCGCAAAAAGAGATTACATCGAATAGATCTCCACAAGAGAGGGGGAGAACATTGTATTGAGATCCAAAAAGAGAGAAGAAGCCATCTAGCTAATAACTATGGACCCGTAGGTCTGTGGTAAACTACTCACAACTCATCGGAGGGGCAAGGATGTTGATGTAGAGGCCCTCCATGGTTGCTTCCCCCTCCGGCAGAGTGCCGACAAGGGCTCCAAGATGGGATCTCGCGGATACAGAAGGTTATGGCGGTGGAAATTGTGTTTCGTGGTGCTCTTGGATGTTTTCGGGGTACGTAGGTATATATAGGAGGAAGAAGTACGTCGGTGGCTGCCCGAGGGGCCCACGAGACAGGGGGCGCGCCCTACAAGGGGGGCGCCCTCCTATCTCGTGAGGCCCTCGGAGCTTTCTTGACTTGCACTCCAGGCTCTCCGGGTCAGATTTGTTCCAAAAATAACGCTCCCGAAGGTTTCATTCCGTTTGGACTCTGTTTGATATTCCTTTTCTTCGAAATACTGAAATAGGCAAAAAAACAGCAATATGGGTTGGGCCTCCGGTTAGTAGGTTAGTCCCAAAAATGATATAAATGTGTAAAATAAAGCCCATAAACATCCAAAAGGGGTAATATAATAGCATGGAACAATCAAAAATTATAGATACGTTGGAGACGTATCAGTCGAGAGCCCCTGAATCCTGCGTTTGCCGTCGTGTTGTCTGGGTTGTCTTCATTGTTTCGATGCTTGTTTTTATTGCATCACGGCTTCCCATTGCCGTCCCTGATTTCGGATGCGCCTGGGTCGCTGGTGCCGCTGCGGGCCAACCAACTGTCCTCGCCCGTGCAAAAGAGGGTGATAAGGCTTGTTAGGGCTGCCATTGTCCTCGGCTTTTCCTGGACGAGGTGTCTGGCGAGCCATTCGTCCCGGACACTATGCTTGAAAGCCGCTAAGGCTTCGGCATCCGGGCAGTCGACGATTTGATTCTTCTTGGTGAGAAATTTGTTCCGAAGCTGACGGGCTGACTCTCCGGGTTGTTGGATTATGTGACTTAAATCGTCTACATCCAGAGGTCGGACATAGGTCCCTTGAAAATTAGCCCTGAAAGCATCCTCAAGTTCCTCCCAACTTCCAATTGAGTTTTCGGGGAGGCTTTTCAACCAGTGCCGAGCTGGACCGTTCAACTTGAGGGGCAGGTATTTGATGGCGTGGAGATCGTCTCCGCGAGCCATATGGATGTGAAGAATAAAGTACTCAATCCATACTGTAGGGTCTGTCCTTCTGTAGTATGCCTCTATGTTTACGGGTTTAAATCTCTCTAGAAATTCGTGATCCAGCACCTCATCGGTGAAGCACAGGGGGTGCACGGCACCCCTGTATTTGGATGTGTCGTGGCATACTTCTGACGGATCTAGTGTTCGGTGTCGGTTCCGAGCTGGTATTCGATCAGTATGGCCGTTGTGGTGGCCATGCTGCTGCGTAGGGACACGCTTCTTGGATCCATAAATGGACCTGGCCATACAGGCTCTTTTGTCCAGGTGCTCATGTAGATCGTGTGCTGACTTGTGTGCGGCGTCATTAGCCGCTCTGTCTCGGCCACGGGTGGTCGGTCTGGCAGATTGGCCGTATTGTTTTTCGGCGGGATGGGCTCTAAGGCCTCGTCGTCAAATTCGGGCAGCAGCTTGCGCTTTGGGTAGCTCTTGGTGTGGCGATCGCCACCGTATTTGTCGTCAGTGTCGAGCACTTTGTTCCATCTACGGTTGAGCGTATCCTGCGCGGCCTTAAGACTTTGCTTCTGCTTCTTCAAGCTCCTCGCGGTGGCGATAAGCCTTTTGTGGAGGTTCTCTTGTTCCAAGTGCTTTTTCGGGATGATGAATGCATCGATGTCCGGACTATTCTCCTCTCCGGAGACAGGTTGATGAGTTTTACCCTCGGTGTCGCTGTGATCGGACAGCGGCCCCGGACTATGTTCGCCGTCCCCTGGCTCATCCTGCCCCATCGCTGGGTCCATGGGGTCGTCATTGTCTTTAGAGTCGTCCAGGGTATTATTCTTTCTTGTGCCGTTATCACTGTTTTTGCTGTGGCGGGATTTAGAGCGGCGCCGCTGACGTCGGCGCTTTGGTTGCTTCTCAAGAGGATTATCCTCCATTGCATCCTTCCATTCTTCGCCAATGTTTACTTTGGGTGTGTCCACCATGTATATATCATATGATGAGGTGGTTGTCCAGCGCCCTGTGGGCGGTGGTTCCTGATTTTCTCCCGCATCGTCATTTATACCTTCGATGTCTTCGGAGTCAAAATCAAGCATGTCGGTTAAGTCGTCGACAGTGGCTATTAAGTGGGTGGTGGGTGGGAAACGAGTTTCTTCGTTGTCCGCTTCCCACTCAAGCCGGACATAGTTCGGCCAGGAGTCTTCTGATAGGGAGAGGGATTTTAGTGAATTTAGCACGTCGCTCAAGGGCGAGTGCTGAAAGATATCCGCGGAGGTAAACTCCATGATCGGTGCCCAATCAGGGTCGATGGGCACGGATGCGCACGGTTCGGAGCCTATGGCCGGAGATGAGTCCGAAGGTCCAATGATGCAGACCACATTGGAAGTGAAGTCTGTGTTCGGCTCTATCACCGATGAGTGTGCGGCCTCCGGGGCAGGGTCTATCCACCCGTCCTCGGATGGCATGATCTGCTCCGGATCTAAAGCCAGGGCAGCTGCAGGTGCATTATCCTGAACACCGTCCGATGGCAGGTCTAAGCCATGCTCATCGCGGCTGTACGGCGCACCTGTCATGGGCTCGTATCCGTCGAAGATCAAGTCTCCCCGGATGTCGGCGGTGTAGATCAGGCTTCCAAACCTGACCTGATGGCCAGGGGCGTAGCTATCGATCTGCTCCAGACGGCCAAGCGAGTTGGTGATGACCCACAAGTATAGGGGATCTATCATAGTCCTTTCGATAAGTAAGAGTGTCGAACCCAACGAGGAGCAGAAGGAAATGATAAGCGGTTTTCAGCAAGGTATTCTCTGCAAGTACTGAAATAAGAGGTAACAAATAGTTTTGTGATAAGATAAATGGTAACGAGCAACAAGTAACAAAAGTAAATAAAGTGCAGCAAGGTGGCCCAATCCTTTTTGTAGCAAAGGACAAGCCGGAACAAACTCTTATAATAGGAAATGCGCTCCCGAGGACACATGGGAATATCGTCAAGCTAGTTTTCATCACGCTCATATGATTCGCGTTCGGTACTTTGATAATTTGATATGTGGGTGGACCGGTGCTTGGGTACTGCCCTTACTTGGACAAGCATCCCACTTATGATTAACATCTATTGCAAGCATCCGCAACTACAACAAAAGTATTAAGGTAAACCTAACCATAGCATGAAACATATGGATCCAAATCAGCCCCTTACGAAGCAACGCATAAACTAGGGTTTAAGCTTCTGTCACTCTAGCAACCCATCATCTACTTATTACTTCCCAATGCCTTCCTCTAGGCCCAAATAATGGTGAAGTGTTATGTAGTCGACGTTCACATAACACCACTAGAGGTTAGACAACATACATCTTATCAAAATATCGAACGAATACCAAATTCACATGACTACTGATAGCAAGACTTCTCCCTTGTCCTCAGGAACAAATGTAACTACTCACAAAGCATATTCATGTTCATAATCAGAGGGGTAATGATGTGCATAAAGGATCTGAACATATGATCTTCCACCAAATAAACCAACTAGCATCAACTACAAGGAGTAATCAACACTACTAGCAACCTATAGCACCAATCCCGGACTTGGAGACAAGAATTGGATACAAGAGATGAACTAGGGTTTGGAGATGAGATGGTGCTGGTGAAGATGTTGATGGAGATTGCCCTCTCCCGATTGGTTCCGCCAAGGTTCCGCCTCGTGGTGGCGGAGTCTCGTCGAAAGACTTCATATAGGAGAAGATGGGCGTCGGAGAGCCACCAGGGGGCCCACGAGGTAGGGGGCGCACCCAGGGGGGAGGGGCACGCCCCCCACCCTCGTGAGCAGGGTGTGGGCCCCCTGGCCTTCATCTTTGGCGACGATTTTTCTTTATTTCTTTTAAGATATTCCGTGGAGTTTCAGGACTTTTGGAGTTGCGCAGAATAGGTCTCCAATATTTGCTCCTTTTCCAGCCAGAATTCCAGCTGCCGGCATTCCCCCTCTTCATGGTAAGCCTTGTAAAATAAGAGAGAATAGCCATAAGTATTGTGACATGTCGTGAAATAACAGCCCATAATACGATAAATATTGATATAAAAGCATGATGCAAAATGGACGTATCAACTCCCCCAAGCTTAGACCTCGCTTGTCCTCAAGCGAAAAGCTAATAACAATAAATATGTCCTCATGTTTAGAAGTAGAGGCGTCGATAAAAATAAAATACGGACGTGAAGGCATCATGATTATTTTCATAACAGCAACATATATAGATTTGTCATATGATTACTTATGTTCAAGTGATGATCTTTTCACAAAGCCAAAGTATGAATCATAAACCTTATTGAGCACCAACAAATTATACCCTCGGTCATTGAAGTAATTGCAATTTATCAGAACATCAGAAAGAGTCTATGTCATAGCTTAAAAGCAAGTCCACGTACTCAACTATCACTTAGTCCTTCATAATTGCTAACACTCACGCAATACTTGTGGTTACGGAGTTTTAACCGGACACAGAGAAAGATAGGGGCTTGTAGTTTTGCCCCACAACCTTTTACCTGAAGGGTAATGTCAACAATAATAATTCATGCTCCCCCACATCCAATTAGATATATATATATATCATGTTCTTTCCAACATGCTGAGCTTGCCAAAGGATAAAATGAAAAAGGAAAGGTGAAGATCACCATGACTCTTGCATAAAGTAGAGGATAATAATAAAAGATAGGCCCTTCACAGAGGGAAGCAGAGGTTGTCATGTGCGTTTAGGGTTGATGCACAAAATCTTAATGCAAAAGAACGTCACTTTACATTGCCCCTTGTATGTGAACCTTTATTATGCAGTCCGTCGCTTTTATTGCGTCCACAACAAGTTCGTGCAAAGTTTATTTTCTCCGCACTAATAACTCATGCATATTTAGAGAGCAATTTTTATTGCTTGCACCGATGACAACTTACTTGAAGGATCTTACTCAATCCATAGGTAGATATGGTGGACTCTCATGGCAAAACTGGTTTAAGTGTATTTGGAAGCACAAGTAGTATTTCTACTTAGTGCTGGGAATTTGGCTAGCATGAGGGGGAAAGGCAATCTCAACACGGTAGAGGAACCATGACAACATACTTTATCTCAGATGTAAGAAAACATAACTCATTATATTGTCTTCCTTGTCCAACATCAACTCTTTAGCATGTCATATTTTAATGAGTGCTCCCAATCATAAAAGATGTAAATGATAATATATCTATATGTGAAACCTCTCTCTCCTTATTACTTCCTATTAATTGCAACGATGACCAAAGCTATATTTGCCAACTCCCAACAACTTTTAATCATCATACTCTTTCTATGTGGAGTCATTACTTTCACTAAGATCAATATAAACTCTTTGTTTCTTTTTATACTTTTCTTTTATTCACCCAAGATCATGGCAAAGTAATCAAGCCCTTGACTCAACACTAATCTTTATTATATATAGCTCACGGACTCGATTTCATAGAGGGATCATAGAGCAAAACTCAAAACTAGATCATGCCATGACTTTATTCTACTAAATCAAGATACTACTGATAGGATCGAACTAAGAAAAACGGTAAAGATAGGAGTTGTGATGGTGATACGATACCGGGGCACCTCCCCCAAGCTTGGCAGTTGCCAAGGGGAGTGCCCATACCCATGTGATTATATCTCCCTCTTTGTTGTTGGCGGTGGCATTGTTGTTGATGATGGAAGCTTGTCGTCCACCTTCCATGGCATAGGCTCACCCTCATAGAAGGATGATCGAGTCTCCGGAATCCTCAAATCTGCAATGGAAACAGTTCGAAATGAAAACAGAGGATATTTGCGTGATACGGTCGTCAAAACCTTCGGGAGAGTATATAATGAATTTTTACCGACCAAAATACATATTGTGCAAGAAAACGGAGTCCGGAGGGCACACGAGGTGCTCACGAGGTAGGGGGCACGCCCAGGGGGTAGGGCGCGCCCTCCACCCTCGTGGAGACCTCATGTCCTCCCCGGACTGCTACTTATTTTTCTATTTTTCTAAATATTCCAAATTGGAGAAATATTTCTTTAAAAATTGTTTTGGGGTCGGTTTACTTACCGTACCACATACCTATTCCTTTTCGGAGTCTGGAACGTTCTGGAAAGTGTCCCTTATGTATTCCTCTGGGGTTATAGTTTCAATAATATTGGTTTCAACATTTATGGGATTACCTGAGATTTAATGTTTGATTCTTTGACCGTTTACCACCTTCAGATTTGTGCCTGCGAAGTTGTTGATTTTTATGGCACCGGAACGATAGACCTCCTCGATAACGTAAGGACCTTCCCATTTGGAGAGAAGTTTTCCTGCAAAAAATCTTAAACGAGAGTTGTATAGCAATACATAGTCACCTACATTAAACTCACGCTTTTGTATCCTTTTATCATGCCACCTTTTAACTTTTTCTTTAAACAACTTGGCATTTTTATAAGCCTGGGTTCTCTATTCATCAAGTGAGCTAATATCAAACAACCTCTTCTCACCGGCAAGTTTGAATTCATAATTGAGCTCTTTGATAGCCCAATATGCCTTATGTTCTAATTCAAGAGGTAAATGACATGCTTTTCCATAAACCATTTTATACGGAGACATACCCATAGGATTTTCGTACGCAGTTCTATAGGCCCATAATGCATCATTCAGTTTTTTGGACCAATTCTTTCTAGACCTATTGACAGTCTTTTGCAAAATTAATTTGAGCTCTCTATTACTCAATTCTACCTGACCACTAGACTGCGGGTGATAAGGAGATGCAGTTCTATGATTAACATCGTATTTAGCAAGCATCTTACGGAAAGCACCATGAATAAAGTGTGAACCACCATTAGTCATTAAGTATCTAGGGACTCCAAACCTCGGAAAAATAACTTCCTTAAGCATTTTAATAGAAGTGTTATGATCAACACTACTAGTTGGAATAGCTTCTACCCACTTAGTAACGTAATCAACAGCAACTAGAATATGAGTGTAACCATTAGAGGCAGGAAAAGGTCCCATATAATCAAAACCCCAAACATCAAATGGCTCAATAACAAGTGAATAATTCATAGGCATTTCTAAACGTCTACTGATATTACCAATTCTTTGACATTCATCGCAAGATAAAACAAACTTACGGGCATCCTTGAAGAGAGTAGGCCAATAAAAACCGGATTGCAATACCTTATGTGCAATTCTATCTCCAGGGTGGTGTCCTCCATAAGCTTTGGAGTGACACTTGCGTAGGATCTGTTCCTGTTCATGCTCAGGTACACAACGCCTAATAACACCATCTACTCCTTCTTTATAAAGATGTGGGTCATCCCAAAAGTAATGTCGCAAGTCATAGAAAAACTTTTTCTTTTGTTGGTATGTGAAGCTAGGCGGTATAAATTTAGCAACAATATAATTAGCATAATCAGCATACCACGGAGTGCTACGAGAATTACTTATGACATTTAATTGCTCATCAGGAAAGCTATCATCAATAGGTAGTGGGTCATCAAGAACATTCTCTAGCCTAGACAAGTTGTCTGCAACGGGGTTCTCAGCTCCTTTTCTGTCAACAATATGTAAATCAAAATCTTGGAGCAAGAGAACCCATCTAATGAGTCTAGGTTTAACATCTTTCTTTTCCATAAGATATTTAATAGCAGCATGATCTGTATGAATAGTTACTCTAGAATCAACAATATAGGATCTGAATTTATCACAAGCAAATACAACCGCTAAAAGTTCCTTTTCTGTAGTAGCATAATTTCTTTGAGCATTGTCTAGAGTCTTACTAGCATAATGGATAACATTTAATTTTTTATCAACTCTTTGCCCTAGAACAACACCTACAGCATAATCACTAGCATCACACATAATTTCAAAGGGTAAATTCCAATCAGGTGGCTGAACAATAGGTGCAGAGACTAATGCTTTCTTAAGTATTTCAAATGCTTCTACACAATCATCATCAAAGACAAATGGTACATCTTTTTGTAATAAATTAGTCAGAGGCCGAGAAATTTTTGAGAAGTCCTTAATGAACCTCCTATAAAATCCGGCGTGACCAAGGAAACTTCTTATACCTTTGATGTCCTTGGGACATGGCATCTTTTCAATAGCGTCAACCTTGGCTTTATCAACTTCAATACCTCTTTCAGAAACTTTGTGCCCCAAGACAATACCTTCATTAACCATAAAGTGGCACTTTTCCCAATTCAAGACAAGATTAGTTTCTTCACATCTCTACAAAACTCGATCAAGATTGCTCAAGCAATCATCAAAAGAGGAACCATAGACGGAAAAGTCGTCCATGAAAACCTCACAAATCTTTTCACAAAAATCAGAGAATATAGCCATCATGCATCTTTGAAAGGTAGCAGGTGCATTACATAAACCAAAAGGCATACGTCTATAAGCAAAAGTACCAAAAGGGCATGTAAAAGTAGTCTTTGATTGATCTTTAGCCGACACAGGTATTTGAGAGAAACCAGAATAACCATCTAGAAAGCAATAATGTGTATGTTTGCATAATCTTTCTAGCATTTGATCAATAAAAGGTAAGTGATCTTTCTTAGTAGCTTTATTTAACTTGCGGAAATCAATTACCATCCTATAACCTGTGATAATTCTTTGCGGGATCAATTCATCTTTATCATTAGGCACAACAGTAATACCTCCCTTATTAGGGACACAATGGACAGGACTTACCCACTGACTATCAGCAACAGGGTAAATTATACCTGCCTCCAGAAGCTTGAGTATTTCCTTTCTTACCCCTTGAGGGAGTCCTGGACTAGGGGGTGTCCGGACAGCCGGACTATCATTGTCTGCCGGACTCCAAGACTACGAAGATACAAGATTGAAGACTCCGTCCCGTGTCCGGATGGGACTTTCCTTGGCGTGGAAGGCAAGCTTGGCAATACAGATATGTTGATCTCCTACCATTGTAACCGACTCTGTGTAACCCTAGCCTTCTCCGGTGTCTATATAAACTGGAGGGCTTTACTCCTTAGGACACAACATACATTACAACAATCATACCATAGGCTAGCTTTAGGGTTTAGCCTCCTTGATCTCGTGGTAGATCCACTCTTATACTACCCATATCATCAATATTAATCAAGCATGACGTAGGGTTTTACCTCCATCGAGAGGGCCCGAACCTGGGTAAAACATCGTGTCCCTTGTCTCCTATTACCATCCGCCTAGACGCACAGTTCGGGACCCCCTACTCAAGATCTGCCGGTTTTGACACCGACATTGGTGCTTTCATTGAGAGTTCCTCTATGTCGTCACCGATAGGCTCGATGGCATCTTCAATCAACAACGCTGTCCAGGGTGAGACTTTTCTCCCCGGACAAATCTTCGTATTCGGCGGCTTCGCACTGCGGGCTAATTCACTTGGCCATCTGGAGCAGATCGAAAGCTACGCCCCTGGCCATCAGGTCAGATTCGAAAGCCTAAACTTCACAGCCGATGTCTGCGGGGACTTGATCCTCGACGGGCTCGAGCCAAATCCAAGCGCGCCGCACTGTTGCGATGGGCATGATCTAGCTCTGCCGCCGAACAGTGCCTTGGTGGCCGCACACGAAGCCGCTCCGGCTCTTAGTCCGGAGCCGACTGCCCAGATCGAGGACCGGTGGCTGGACATCGCCTCGGGGGCTTCAACTTCCACGGCGATGGAGCCGAACACTAACCTTGTCCCTCGCGAAATTCATGATTCCGAGGTGCCGGACTCCTTGCCGGACTCCGGACCTCCCGCGCCCCTACCAATCATATCTGATTGGACGCCGGTTATGGAATTCACCGCCGCGGACATCTTCCAACACTCGCCCTTTGGCGACATCCTAAATTCACTAAAACATCTCTCGCTATCCGGAGAGACCTGGCCGGACTATGGCCAGGACGGTTGGGATACGGACAACGAAGAAATTCAAAGCCCACCCACCACCCACTTTGTAGCCACTGTCGACGATCTAACCGACATGCTAGACTATGACTCCGAAGACATCGACGGTATGAACGACGATGCCGGAGATGAACAAGAACCAGCGCCTACAGGGCACTGGAAGACCACCTCGTCATACGACGTGTACATGGTGGATACCCCAAAAGGAAGCGATAACGAGGACCAACAGGGCGCGACAGAAGATAATCCCGCTGACAAACAACCAAAACGGCGATGCAGACGCCGCACTAAGTCCCGCCTCGACAACAACAGCGATCCTAATGACCCAGCAATACAGCAGGGCAAACTAGTGGACGACAAACACGCAGACAAGCAACCGTCCGAACAAGACGAGTCAGACAATCAGTCCGTGCCCGGCGGAAAAAATAGTTCGGACGATCTCACGCCGGACACACCACCGGAGAATAAAAACCTTCGGAAAAGACTCATCAACACCGCAAGAAGCTTGAAGAAGGAAAAACGGAAGCTAAAAATAGCGGAAGATACACTCAGAATGAGGTGGAGCAAAGTGCTCAAAACCGCAGACAAATACGGCAATGGCCATCAATCAAAGAGCTACCCGAAGCGCAAGCTACTGCCAGAATTTGACGAGGAGGCCATAGAGCCCCTGTCGGTGTCAAAACCGGTGGATCTCGGGTAGGGGGTCCCGAACTATGCGTCTAGGCGGATGGTTACAAGAGACGAGGGACACAATGTTTTAACCCAGGTTCGGGCCCTCTCGATGGAGGTAAAACCCTACGTCCTGCTTGATTAATATTGATGATATGGGTAGTACAAGAGTAGATCTACCACGAGATCAAGGAGGCTAAACCCTAGAAGCTAGCCTATGGTATGATTGTTGAGATGCATGTTCGTCCTATGGACTAAGGCCCTCCGGTTTATATAGACACCGGAGAGGCTAGGGTTACACAGAGTCGGTTACAATGGTAGGAGATCTACATATCCGTATTGCCAAGCTTGCCTTCCACGCCAAGGAAAGTACCTTCCGGACACGAGCCGGAGTCTTCAATCTTTTATCTTTGTAGTCTGCGAGTCCGGCGGATATTGATAGTCCGGCTGTCCGGACACCCCCTAGTCCAGGACTCCCTCAGTAGCCCCTGAACCAGTCTTCAATGACGATAAGTCCGGCGTGCACAATGTTCGGCATTGCAAGGCGGGTTCTTCCTTTGAATAATCCGGAGAAGATAATGAACACCAGGATAGTGCCCGGCTCTGCAAAATAAATTCCACATTCCAATCGTAGAGAGAATAAAACATATATACTGATCCAAGCTGCTGACGTATTATGCGGCGTGACATCACACCGCTACCAAGCCCTTGTTTGAATTACTATACCACCTCAGCACGTTTAGCGAAGCGGTTTCCTTGGCACGTCCTGTCGAAGCAGAGATCGTGTTCCCCTTATTCCGGGATTCTCATCAATACGTGTGTGGGTAACCCAACCGCGCCATTGATGGTGGCGCTTGGGAGATAAGCGAGTTTTACCAGGCTGGCGAGGGACGCATAGTTTCGTCCGCCTATATATAAGGGATAAGGATTTACCTTCTCACCTACGCCTTCTTCCTCCTTTGCTCATCCATCCCTGCGAACTCAAGCTCCAACGCCCAAGCTCGCGCATCCCACCTCGACCCTTCTCCGAATATGTCCGGAGGGGGAGGCAAATGGATGGCCTCCACCGCCAAGGAGGAGGACATCACCAAGCTGCGCGACGCCGGATACCTTTCCAGCGACATCGTGCATCGGCTGCCCGATGCGGGGCAGCTCATCCCTACCCCAGGGCCTCATGAGAGGGTTGTTTTCCTTCCCCACTTCCTCCGCGGACTGGGCTTTCCGCTCCATCCATTTGTCCGGGGGCTCATGTTTTACTACGGCCTGGATTTCCACGATCTGGTGCCGAACTTCGTCCTCAACATCTCGGCGTTTATCGTCGTGTGCGAGGCCTTTCTCTGCATCCGGCCCCACTTCGGCCTGTGGCTCAACACCTTCAACGTCAAGCCGAAGGTTGTGAAGGGGACGCAAGCGGAATGCGGAGGCGCCATGTTGGGCAAGCTGCCCAACGTCCCTTGGCTAGAAGGGACCTTCGTGGACTCCGTCAAGGGGTGGCAATCGGGGTGGTTCTACATCACCGAGCCGCGCAAGCCTACATGGGCGGCGGCCCCTGAATTTAGATCTGGAATCCCCATGCAGCTCACCTCCTGGAAAGAGAAGGGCTTGCAGTGGGGTGATTCGGTGGAGGTGACGGGACTTCGAGCCTGCATCAAGAAGCTGGTGAGCAATAGGCTCCGGCTCGTCGACGTGGTCCAGGTCATGCTCCTCCGGCGGATTCTCCCATGCCAAGAACGGATATTTAATCTGTGGGAGTTTAATTCGGAACAGCACCAGACGTTAAGCGGGCTCTTCGATACAACGTACGAAGGCGCCTGGAGGGTGCTGTTCAAGGGCGCCGAAGCCCCCACATCCGCGACCGAAGACCGCGGATTCAGCTCGCAGTCTCCGACTGACGAGGTAAGTGATTCGACCCCATTACGGGACACTTGCAGTAATTAGATTAACTCTAGCGAGGTTTTTAATCTGCCTCTTCCTTTGACAGGAATGGATGGAAAAGGCCCAGCTGCTCATCAGCCCGGCTCCCATGCCAGAAGAACTAGTGGATGCCCGCTTAGCAAGGCTGCTGGTTCCGGCACCGCACGTGGTGCCGGAGAAGAAGGCCAAGAAGGTGGCCACGGGGACTCGAAAGAGTTCCCATAATCAGGCGTCTGACAACGATGAGGACTCCTCCCCCGAAGGCGAGGAGGAGGAGGAGGAGTACTCTCTCCCGGAGGAGGGAGAGAAGAAGAGGAAGGCCTCCCCAATCGGGGCGGCCGAAGGGTCCAAGAGGGGGAGAACTATCCCCCCGGACAGTTTCGCCAACATCAATGTTGGCGAGGAAGAGTGGCCTCCAAGGGCCAGGCGTCCGGCAGGATCGTAAGCATTCAGATCATTTATATGCCGTACATTGTATGCCATGTAGTGTCCTTCTAACGCCGCATTCTGCCTGTAGTCCGGCCGTTGACGATCTTCCCGACTCGATGAGCGGGTCTTTGGCGCCGTTGGATGTAAATTCTATCCCGACTGCCTCTACCCCGCGCGCCGACGAGGACGACGAGGCGGAATCCCACAGAGGGACCCGCCAGGAGGAGGCTCCGGAGGCGCCGTCAGGCGTCCTCCCGGACTTTGTGCCGGACTCTACCTCGGAACCCGTAGTGGTTCCAGAGTCCGGCAAGCGGCCCCTTCGAAAGAAGGGCAGGACCGTGGCGCCGGCGGCCTCCATCCAACCGGAGGCGCCGGATAACCTGCTGGAGGCGCTTAAAGGCGCTTCCATCGAGGAAGAACACCGCACTCTCATGGATGCGGTGATTGAGAAGGTCCAGCTCGCCAAGGGCGGGCCGACCGAAGCCTGCAACAGCCTTCTAACAGGCTTTGAGGTAAGGAGTTTAAAATGATGTAATGTAATACCGCATAGACAGTAGCCCCTGATACTTAGTTCGGTGTTCGGAAAGAAAAGCCGGACTAAGGATCTAACAAGATATACGCAGGGTTGCTTAAAAATATGTCAATATGGGTTTGCAGGCTGCGCTGTTGACCTCTGCCGCATTAACGGCGGAGGTCGAGGCGCTGAAGAAGGACCTTGAGCGGTCGGAGCGAGAGTTCGGCCATGCCAAGAGGCAGCTCAAGGAAAAAGAAGGTGAGAATCACCACTTTAAATAAGTACCTTACAGAAAAGGGTTTTGGTTGCAAACAAAATTAACAAGGATAATATGTGTAATGCAGGGGCCACTAACGAGGTGGCAGCCCTGAAGGATGCCGTGTCCGTGGCCGAACGCAATGCGGCCACAGAACGGGCTGAGCGAGAAAAGCAAGCGGCACTGGTGGCGGAAGTTCGGCAAGAGCTCCAGGCTCTCATGGAAAAGCATGAGAGTTTGGAGCATGACTCCAAGACTCGAGAGTCGGAGCTTGCCTCGGCTCTCGAAAGTGCCAAGTCCGCCAAGGCCGAGGCCCAGAAGGCCCATCAGGAGGTAGAGGACATGAAGAAGATAGCGGCGGGTAAGGCGTTTTTCAGGCAGAGCAAGCATGTTAATGTGAATTACCGGATACTTACCCGAATTCGGAGCTCTCCAGGGGCATTTGCAGATCTGCCGCGTAGTGCGTCTGATGCCGCCGCATTCTATCGCGGCAAGGAGGGGAGCTCAACGGAGAAGGTCTTCTGGTCTCAATATGCTGAGGCCGGCCATCCGGTGCCCCCAAGCGACCAGCTGAAGCAGCTGGTCGAACTCCACAAGGTAGCTGAGGAGGCCATGAAGGGCCTCACAGTCAGGCTGTGGCCTGGGCAGGCCATGCATGGCAGCTACTTTGGCCTAGTGCGGCGGCTGGTGGATGCGTGCCCCAGGCTGGATGTAATCAAGCGCTCCGCCTGTATTGAAGGCGCTCGTCGGGCCCTTGCCCGCATAAAGGTGCAATGGGGCAAACTGGATGCGGAGAAGCTTCTCACGGATCCGCCGCCGCCGGGCAAGGAGCATCGCACGCCGGAGCGATATTATAAAGTTGTCCTGAAGGGAGCCTGCGATATTGCAGATGAGTGCCCCCGAAATGTAATCTTTGAGTGAACTCGTTGTGTTTTTATCCTGTGCGCTGAAAACTTCGTTTATACGCGCCATGAGCAACGCTTGTTGAATTTAAAATATTACCTTCTGTGCGGCCGTTTATTAAATCTGAGAGATGGCAAGTCGTTGGCTTCAGCCCCCAAGCCACGAGTGCTGGGGTGTTCGGTGATAAACTTGAGCACTCTTGTTCCCATTTTTGGGTCCATCTAGGGAGGCGCTCAACACGACGAACAAGGCAACCGGACTTATAATGCTTGAACACTCTCACTTAGCCATAGAATTCTATAATTTTAAATTTCGGCGAAGCCCCTGGTATTCGGAAGACCGAATCCGGGGCGCTATCCACGCCTTCGTCGGACATCATCCGGAACTTCGCTCGAAGCGGCATGAGTCTTTAGGGACCCGAAAGGACCTCTCGAACAGCGACCAGTCTCTCGCCTTATCATGCCAGTCAGTTTTAGCTTTCTCCACTGAGGCGTTAACCCGGCTCAACCGGGGCGCAATCGCAGTGGTTCTCCCAGTGCTACCTTAGCCGACGGAACGGAACGTAAGGTACCAAAACATGGGAGCCGGGCAAACCCAACTATTGACCCAAGACATGATTCGGAGCTGATTCATATATTGCTATAAGTTCGGGGTGCCGTACTTGTGAAAGTGTTCGGACTTAATCACACCATAATCTGGGGAACAGGAGCCCCTGGTGTATTCGGCCGTACCAAAGTATACGGGTGCAAGATGTCATATAATGAACATATGTAAAGGATAACGCAATTGCAATGAAAAGGTAATGTACTTGCAAAAAGGAAGTGTTGCGTTATTTATGAAAGAAGGTCTGCTAATAAAGCGGACTGATACAAATAGTGCGGTAAGCAAGGGATTTGGACTAAATTAACATGTCCCCCTCCAGGGATAAGCTGTAGACTTGGTGTATGTAATCGAATTTAATGCTCGTAATGGAGACCACCTGAGTGTTCGTCGCAGCCTTCTTTAATCCCCGACTCTTGCATCGTGAGTTCGGCAAGTTCGCCGTCGGACAGGGCTTCTGTTTAATGGAGTCCTGTATACGCAAAAGAAGAAGAGATAAAAAATAAAACCAAGGGGGGCGCTCGCATGAGCCCCTGGTGTGGTCGAGCCGCATTCTTTGGTCCTTGTGGTTAGGCCCCTCCCCTGCGCCCATGGTATCTCCAAAGCGTAATGATGTACGCGGGGTGTTATTCTTGTGATCATGCGCGGGCGAGGGTTGGGGCCGCATTGCTACGCGTGCTCTGATCGCGCCAGGTGGTCTTGGTTAGTGTTGCTCCGGGCGCGCTTTGATGTATCCGGCTTTTTAATTGCCGGACTAGAGAATTGCCGTAGAAGGCTGCTCTGTACTTCTGCCGCGAGAGCCGCTGTATGTTCCTCCGTTCGGAGGGAGCGTTCCGTATTCCCATTGACCGTAATGACTCCACGAGGGCCTGGCATCTTGAGCTTTAGGTATGCATAATGCGGCACCACGTTGAATTTTGCAAACGCGGTTCGTCCGAGCAGGGCATGATAGCCGCTACGGAACGAGACTATATCGAAGATTAACTCTTCGCTTCGGAAATTATCCGGGGATCCGAAGACCACTTCCAGTGTGACTGAGCCTGTACAGTTGGCTTCCACTCCTGGGATGACACCTTTAAAGGTTGTCTTAGTAGGTTTGATCCTGGATGGGTCTATGCCCATTTTGCGCACTGTGTCCTGATAAAGCAGGTTCAGGCTGCTGCCGCCGTCCATCAGGACTCTTGTGAGGTGAAATCCATCGACGATTGGGTCTAAGACCAATGCGGCGAATCCGCCATGGCGTATGCTGGTCGGATGGTCTCGTCGATCGAAAGTGATCGGACAGGAGGACCATGGATTGAACTTCGGGGCGACTGGCTCCATCGCATAGACGTCCCGTAGTGCGCGCTTCCTCTCCCTCTTGGGTATATGGGTCGCGTAAATCATGTTCACCGTCCGCACTTGTGGGGGGAACCCCTTCTGTCCTCTATTGTTCGGCGGCCGGGTTTCTTCCTCGTCATCGCTATTTAGCCCCTTGTCATTGTGTTCGGCAATTAACTTGCCAGCCTGCTTGAACACCCAACAATCTCTATTGGTGTGATTAGCTGGCTTTTCGGGGGTGCCGTGTATCTGGCATGAGCGGTCGAGTATTCGGTCCAAATTGGACGGACCCGGAGTGGTTCTTTTAAATGGCTTCTTACGTTGACCGGGTTTGGAGCCTCGGAATCCGGCATTGACTGCCGTATCCTCCCTGTCGTCGCCGTTAATGCGGCGCTTGTTTTTGATTCGACGTGGCCTGCCATTGTTGTCCATAGTGTCCGGCCTGCCAGAATTTTTGCGGAGATTGTTGCTGCGGGCTAGCCAGCTGTCCTCTCCCGCACAAAAGCGGGTCATTAACGATGTGAGGGCTGCCATGGATTTCGGCTTCTCCTGCCCCAGGTGCCGGGCTAGCCATTCGTCCCGGATGTTATGTTTGAAGGCTGCAAGGGCCTCCGCATCCGGACAGTCGACGATTTGATTTTTCTTCGTCAAGAACCGTGTCCAGAATTGTCTGGCCGATTCGTCTGGTTGCTGAATAATGTGGCTTAGGTCATCGGCGTCTGGTGGTCGCACATATGTACCTTGGAAGTTATCAAGGAACGTGACCTCCAGGTCTTCCCAACACCCAATTGACTCTGCGGGCAGGCTGTTAAGCCAATGCCGAGCTGGTCCTTTAAGCTTGAGTGGGAGATATTTGATGGCGTGGAGATCGTCGCCGCGGGCCATATGGATGTGGAGAAGATAATCTTCGATCCACACCGCGGGGTCTGTTGTACCATCGTAAGATTCGATATTTACGGGTTTGAACCCTTCAGGGATCTAATGATCCATTACTTCGTCAGTGAAGCATAACGGGTGTGCGGCGCCCCTGTATTGAGCAATATCACGACGCAGCTCGAGGGAGCGCTGTCTGCTATGTTCGGCCCGGCCGGCGTTATGTCCGGCGCGACGGTATTCGTCGTGGGTCGTAGGGCGCCCACGTGATCCATAGATGGATCTGGATTGTCTTGCCTTGTCCTCCAATATGTCTCGCAAGTCCGATGCGTTCCCTTTCGGCTTCGTACTCTTGGATCGATGCCGGGGTACGGTCTTGGCTGGGGGCCTGAATGCCTCTCTGTCGCGACCGCGGGGTGGTCGGTCAGCCATGTCTTGCGCTGGTGATGAAGGTATGTATGCTTCCTCCTCTAATCGGGGGAGCAGCTTGCATCTTCGGTAACTTTTGGAGGGGCGTTCGAGTTTATACTCTTCGGCCGCGAGGACCTCAGTCCATCGATCGGCTAGCAGATCTTGATCAGCTTGGAGCTGTTGCTGCTTTTTCTTTAGGCTATTTGCCGTGGCTATGAGCCTGCGCTTAAAGCGCTCTTGTTCGACGGGATCCTCGGGTACGACGAATTCATCATCGTTGAGGCTTGCTTCGTCTTAGGAGGGGGGCATATAGTTATCATCCTCAACCCCTTCGTCTGCCGCCCTGTCGTGAGGGCTTGCTTCTGCGTCCTCCTGCGCTGAGTCTTGCAGGAGGGGATCGTCTTCAGCACACTCCGGAGTGTTATTGTCTCCGGTGCCGGAATCTCCATTCTTACTGTGGCGGGATTTAGAGCGGCGCCGCTGACGCCGGCGTTTGGGCTGCTTCTTTAGAGAATCTTCCTCCGCTGCTTTTTCGCCATCCCCTTCTTTTGGGGTATCCACCATGTAGACGTCATATGACGAGGTGGCCTTCCAGTGCCCTGTGGGCGCTGGGTCCTGTCCGTCTCCGGCATCGTCGTCCATAGCGTCGATGTCGTCGGAGTTGTAGTCTAGCATGTCGGTTAGATCCTCGACAGTGGCTACAAAGTGGGTGGTGGGTGGGCTCTGAATTTCTCCATCGTCCAAACTCCAACCGTCCTGGCCATAGTCCGGCCAGGATTCTCCTGATAGCGAGAGATGCTCCAGGGAATTCAGGATATCGCCGAAAGGCGAGTGCTGGAAGATGTCCGCGGCGGTGAATTCCATAACCGGCGCCCAATCCGGATTAATTGGTAGGGGCGCGGGAGGCTCGGAGTCCGGCGAGGAGTCTAGCGCCTCGGGATCACGAATTTCGCAGGGGACAAGATTGGTATTCGGCTCCATCGCCATGGATGTTGAAGCCCCCAGGGCGGTGTCTATCCACCGGCCCTCGATATGGGCAATCGGCTCCGGGCTAGTGGCCGAAGTGGATCCGAGTGCGGCCACCAAAGCACTGCCCGGCGGCAGAGATAGATCATGCCCATCGTCGCAGTGCGGCGCGCTTGGCTGTGGCTCGAGTCCGTCGAAGATCAAGTCTCCGCGGTCATCGGTCGTGAAGTTTAGGCTTCCGAATCTGACCTGACGGCCAGGGGCGTAGCTTTCGATCTGCTCCAGATGGCCAAGAGAATTGGCCCGCAGTGCAAAGCCGCCGAATATGAAGATCTGTCTGGGGAGAAAAGTCTCACCCTGGACAGCGTTGATGGTTGAAGATGCCATCGAGCCTATCGGGGACGACACAGAGGAACTCTCAATGAAAGCACCAATGTCGGTGTCAAAACCGGCGGATCTCGGGTAGGGGGTCCCGAACTGTGTGTCTAGGCGGATGGTAACAAGAGACGAGGGACACAATGTTTTTACCCAGGTTCGGGCCCTCTCGATGGAGGTAAAACCCTACGTCCTGCTTGATTAATATTGATGATATGGGTAGTACAAGAGTAGATCTACCACGAGATCAAGGAGGCTAAACCCTAGAAGCTAGCCTATGGTATGATTGTTGAGATGTATGTTCGTCCTATGGACTAAGGCCCTCCGGTTTATATAGACACCGGAGAGGCTAGGGTTACACAGAGTCGGTTACAATGGTAGGAGATCTACATATCCGTATTGCCAAGCTTGCCTTCCACGCCAAGGAAAGTACCTTCCGGACACGAGCCGGAGTCTTCAATCTTTTATCTTCGTAGTCTGGGAGTCCGGCGGATATTGATAGTCCGGCTGTCCGGACACCCCCTAGTCCAGGACTCCCTCAGTAGCCCCTGAACCAGTCTTCAATGACGATAAGTCCGGCGTGCATAATGTTCGGCATTGCAAGGCGGGTTCTTCCCTTGAATAATCCGAAGAAGATAATGAACACCAGGATAGTGTCCGGCTCTGCAAAATAAATTCCACAATCCAACGTAGAGAGAATAAAATACACACTTAGCTCAATCTGCTGACGTATTATGCGGCGTGACATCACACCGCAGCCAAGCCCTCGTTTGAATCGTTTTTATTATTCCGCCTCAGCACGTTTAGCGAAGCGGTTTCCTTGGCACGTCCTGTTGAAGCAGAGATCGCGTTCCCTTTTATTCCGGGATCCTCATCAATACGTACTTGGGTAACCCAACTGTTCCCGTCGCCACGCCTCCTCTATCGAAGGGGATCCTCATCAATACGTGCGTGGGTAACCCAACTCTTCCCCCTTTATAAGAGGACCAAGGCCTGTCCTTGTTCTTCTATCTCGCATCGAATCTTTCCTTTGCTCCTAGTTCCAACACCCAGAGCTTCGGATTCGAGCGCTTCGGATCCTAAACAATGTCCGGCTCCGACCTCCAGGGCCGGTGGATGCCCTCCTCCGTCACGGAGGAGGACATATTGAAGTTGCGGGAGGCCAAGTACCTGGCCTACGAAGTTTCGCACAGGTTGCCTGCCCCAGGGCAGGCCGTGCCAGCCCCCGAGCCCGGTGAATGCGTCGTTTTCGCATCTCACCTCCGTCGGGGATTAGGCTTCCCGACGGATCCCTTCGTGAGAGGGCTCCTGTTCTACTACGGGCTGGACTTCCACGATTTGGCTCCGGAGTCCATCCTCCACATCTCCGCGTTCATTATTGTCTGCGAAGCCTTCCTCCACGTCATCCCCCACTTCGGCCTGTGGCTGAAAACATTTAAGGTGGAGCCGAAGATGATCGGGGGGCGTCAAGCGGAGTGCGGCGGGGCGACCATAAGCAAGAAGGTCGATGCCCCGTGGCTCGAAGGTTCCTTCCAAGAGGAACTGGGATTGTGGCAGCAGGAGTGGTTCTACATCACTGCTCCAAGGGGCAGCAAGCAAAAGCCGCCGCCCTCCTTCCACCCGGGACCTCCACGCCAACTGATGTCGTGGGTCAACCAAGGGCTCAATTGGGGGCCGTCCAAGGACGTGCCCGCACTGTAGGGCCAGATTCGAGACCTCCAAACAAGGGAGATCGACCTGGTCAAGGTGATGCAGGTCATGCTAATCAGGCACCTCCTACCCCGCAAACGCCGTCCTCTCCGTCTATGGGAGTTCAATCCGGAGGGACCTCGTATTCTCCAGCATTTTATGGGTGCAACACCCACGGAGATGTACAAGCTGTTCTTCGGACCGCAGGTGGCGTGTCCGAATTCGGCCGAGGACGCAGGCCTAAGCCGCGATCGCCCGGATACTCAGGTAAATAGCTCAGAGCCCGAACATTCTATTTGTATGTCTTTCGAAAGACCGTCTCCTGACCCTTTGTTCTTTTACAGGAATGGGTGGCGCGATCAAGGCTGATAAGGTGTCCGGCCCCCCTCCCAGAGACCGCACTGGAGCCCGTGCTGGTCAGAATGTTGGAGGTTGCGCCCACAGAGGGGGGCGACGGGGGAAATAAAGGAGCTAATACTTCGCCCAAAGGGGGGACTGAAGAGGAGGGAACCAAGGATCCCTCCCTTCAGGGGGAGAAGAGGACCGCCTCCGAAGATCCGGAGGTCAAAGCCCCCAAGCGTGGGAAGAAATCCTCACCGGGGGGTCCGGCGTCCGGAGAGAATCCGGACGCGCAATCATCGCCGAAGGACCAGCCCTCCAACGAGCCGTGAGTATGAAAGAGGAAGTTTAATAAGGAAGTACCTTCGTTTCTGCTTCTGTAGGTAACCGAAATATTTATATCGCAGTTCGGATCTGCAGCCGTCTCAGACGAGTTCATCCTCGGGGGACCTCCTTCCGGAGATGATGGAGAGCGATACGCCTCCGTCTGCAGCGCCGCCAGATGAGGCAGGCGAGCCCGAAGTGTCGTCACGGAGGGCGTCCCCGAGTCCGGAGGGGCCAGAGAGCTCGGCACCCACCAGAGTCCGGCCGGGAGAACTGAAAAGTTTCCTTGAGAGGGTGTCCATTTCAGAAGATCACCGCGCATTAATGCGTATGGTGGTCGGAAGGATTCCGTCCGCTGAAAGCGGATTGCGTAATGCCGCCATGAGCTTGCTGGCGGGATTTGAGGTATGCGAAAATGATGCACCCCTTTGTCTTCTAACAGTTTTGCATATAAAAAAGAATGCGCCCTGTATAGATAGTAGCCCCTAAGACTCGGTAGGTTGTCAAAAACGACAGCGTGCCGAGGATCAAAATCTCAACATCTCAGGTAATGAATTCCACCGTTCTGATACAGGTGGCGGATAGTCCGGGGGCTAGCCGGACTAGTGAGTTTGCCGAATTAAGTCGACAACTTGACGTGGCAGATGCTGACATCGCACTTGTCAACCAGCGACTTGACGAGTCGCAAGGTAAATGAATTCTCCAAGCCGCTTTATTGAGTGGGTCCAAGCCCGCCTCTGATAAGTTATATGCTGTTAATATAGAGAGTGCTGCTGCTGTGGAGAGCCTTCAGGCCGAACTTGCTCGAGCTAAGGAGCAAGCCCGAAGGAGTGACGCGGCTGCCGCGAGGGCGGCCGAAGAGTTGAAGGCCGAAAAGGCTGCGCACTGTCTAAGCAGGGCTGAGGTGGCCGAATTGGCCAAGGAATTAAAGGACGCTACCGATCGCAATGAGGCTCTTGAAAAGGAGCGCTTATCGGAGCGGGAAGACCTGAAGAAGGCCACCGCCGAAGCCAAGGATGCCCGCTCTGCGATGCGGGCTATGAAGGAGGAGCTGCGCCAAGTCGGAGAAATCGTGGCTGGCAAGCCTTTTCTTATGCGTCGCCGGTTTATGGATGCCAAGTACGCTCAATTTGAGCGGCTGTGGAGTTCGGAGGATCCGTATATGGACTTGGCTACGAGTGCGGCTGATGCCGTTAAGCACTTTCGGAGCCAGGGGGATCACGAGGCGGAAGAGTTATATTGGTCTCAATTCCACAGTCCGGATTGCCCTCTTCCGCTGACGGACAGGTTGGCCGAATGGGCCGAACTAAATAGACTGTCCGGACTGGCCATGACTGACATCGTGGCCCATGTCTGGCCAGAGAGGTCCAAGGCGACGAGCTACTTTGGCCTACTGCAGCAATTCCTTGGGGCGGTGCCGCATATCAAGGAGATGAAGCGGTCGGCCTGCATCGAGGGCGCGCGGATGGCCCTGGCCCATGTGAAGGCACAGTGTCCGGAGATGGACGCCACCGCTGTTGCTGCCAAGGGTTCGGATGGAAACCGGCTTCCTGCCGAGCATTATTTCGGGGAAGTTATGCGTGGCGCTCGTGTGATAGAGTCGCAGTGCTCTAAAAATGTAACGTTCAATTGAATGCGCCAACATGTAGATCAATGATTATAGTACGAATGCTTTTTATACTTGTGCCTCCAAGTAGTAAAACTTCTCCTGTGCGGCCGTTTACGTATACTTGTGTATAACCTGAAAGATGCAGTCTTCGGCTTCAGCCCCCTCGCACAAGGTGCTGGGGTGTTCGCAAAATAGCGCGTTTTCACACTTAATCCGACGTCTCGGTCCTGTTTTAAGGAGGTGGTAGCGTAGCGAACGAGGCAATCCGGACTATGATGCTTTATCTCTTTCACTTA
The DNA here is from genome assembly GCA_963921465.1 of Triticum timopheevii. Classification (NCBI taxonomy): domain Eukaryota; kingdom Viridiplantae; phylum Streptophyta; class Magnoliopsida; order Poales; family Poaceae; genus Triticum; species Triticum timopheevii. The sequence continues at coordinate 559,221,635 of OY997266.1, forward strand.
GCCAATGGAGCTCGAGGGTGGGGCTACGATATAGCCCCTGATGACACCGCACATCTCCGTACTCGGGGTGCGTATGTGCCTGACCGGGAAACAGTCCTTCGTCAAAGCGGGGAATTCTAAACATTCCGATAGTCGATCAAGTGGCTGACCAGACTCTCGCTATATCATGATAGTCAGTTTTCGGCTTTCTCTACTGAGGTGCTCGCCCAGCCGAACTGGGGCACAATCGCAGTAGTTCTCCTGGTGCCGCATTAGCCGGGTGATACGGAACGTAAGGCAGCAAAACGCAGGAGCCGGGCAAACCCAACATTTGACCAAAGACATGATTCGGAGCTGATGCATATAATGCCTAACTCGAGACGCCGAACACTCCTGAAGGTGTTCGGACTTTATGATAATGGGCAGAATTATGCCCTAAGCCCCTTGTGTCCAGGTACGGGCATGGTCTGCTGACGCGGCCGATGCCAAAGCGTCAGGCTCCGCTTTGGCTATAGGAAGGAGCCAAGGGAGGGTAACAACAAGAGACAGTAATAAAAAAGTCTACGCAGGGTCTTAATCTGAAAAGAATCCTTGCGACGGGTCCCTACTGCACGTCTGCGCCTGTGTCTCCGTTGCGCCGTTAGCCTGGACGGGTACGCACGTTGTTCATCTGTAGAAAGAGAGGAACTTTTAGTTTTAGAAACAGTTCGTGCGAAAAATATGTAAAAGAAGAAATATAAATAAGTAAAGAAAGGCTTATATGAAACCGCGATCGGTTGTGCGCGCAGCCCCCTGTGAAAAGGGTATGCGGCTAGGGAGCCCCTAGCCTGCTGAGTCCGGATTCGTCTATCCGAGTCCGGGGTCTTTAAGTGACCCTCGCACTGAAATGGCGCCATGTGGACCGGGCATCTTAAGTGTAAGAGACGCGTAATGCGGTATGGCGTTGAAGCGGACAAAAGCCTTTCGTCCTAACAGTGCTTGATATTCACTTTTAAATGGGACGATATGAAAAATTAATTTTTCGCGTCGAAAGTTGTTCGGCGATCCGAACCCGACTTCTAGTAATATCGAGCCTGTGCACTTGGCGTAAGGGCCTGGCGTCACTCCTTTGAAGGAAGTGCGGCTGTGTCTAATTTTGGTAGGGTCTATCCCCATCCGACGGATTGTGTTTGAATATAGCAGGTTTAAGTCACTGCCTCCGTCCATTAGGACGTTTGTGAATTCCAGTCCGGCTATTATCGGATTCAATATCAGGGGAGTCCGTCCCGCGCTTCGAACGCTTCTGGAGTAGTCCAGGTGGTCGAAAGTGATTGGTTTTGATATCCAATCTCTACGGTCTGCTGGGTTGGACCGTGCGAGGCTCTTTTTAGAAAGTGTCGCGCTGTTTTTCCGTGTCCTCACATGAAGTGAGTTTACTGCTTTGACCCCTTGTGGGAAAGTTTTCTGTTTTCCGGTGCCCTGCTGGCGGGGTTTATCTTCTTCGCTTGACGCGTCGAGCCCCTGGTGTTCGGCGTTTAATCGGCCGGACTGTTTGAAAACCCAACAATCCCTGTGGGTGTGATTTGCGGGCCTTCCGGGGGTACTGTGGATTTGACATATCCGACCCAGAATTTTGTGTAGGTTAGACAGTTCGTCACTGTCATCCTTGAGGGGCTGAGCTTTATTATTTGGCCGTGAGCTTTTAAATCCGGCGTTGACTGCCGTGCTCTTTGGGCTTTTCTCTTTATTCCGGCGCTGCTCTTTTCTGCGCCGTGATTTTCCATTTCCATCTCTTATCTCGGATGTACTTGGGTCGCTAGTGCTGCTTCTTGCCAGCCAGCTATCCTCCCCTGCACAGAAGCGGGTCATGAGGCTTGTTAATGCGGTCATTGTCCTCGGTTTCTCTTGACCGAGGTGTCTGGCGAGCCATTCGTCTCGGACATTGTGCTTGAAAGCTGCTAAGGCTTCGGCGTCCGGACAGTCGACTATTTGGTTCTTTTTGGTAAGGAACCTGTTCCAGAATTTTCGCGCTGACTCTCCGGGCTGTTGAGTTATGTGACTTAGGTCATCTGCATCCGGAGGCCGAACATAAGTCCCTTGAAAATTTGCTCTGAACGCTTCCTCGAGCTCTTCCCAACTTCCAACAGTGTTTTCTGGGAGGCTTTTGAGCCAATGATGGGCTGGCCCTTTGAGCTTGAGGGGTAGATATTTTATGGCGTGGAGATCATCTCCTCTGGCCATATGTATATGCAATATATAGTCTTCTATCCAGACTCCAGGGTCTGTTGTTCCATCGTAGGCTTCTATGTTTATGGGTTTAAACCCTGCTGGGAATTCGTGATCCAGCACCTCGTCGGTGAAGCATAGTGGGTGTGCGGCGCCCCTGTACTTGTATGTGCCGCTATCGTCGGACACTTGACGTGTTCCTTTGCTTCTTGGGGCTTTCTTTTTGGGTCCGTAGATGGACCTGGCTGGGCCATTGGACGGTGGGGGCTCTGTGGCCTCCTCATCGAATTCTGGAAGCAGCTTACGCTTTGGGTAGCTCTTCGATTGGTGGCCATTGCCGTATTTATCTGCGGTTTTGAGTACTTCGCTAAAACATCTCTCGCTATCCGGAGAGACCTGGCCGGACTATGGCCAGGACGGTTGGGATACGGACAACGAAGAAATTCAAAGCCCACCCACCACCCACTTTGTAGCCACTGTCGACGATCTAACCGACATGCTAGACTATGACTCCGAAGACATCGACGGTATGGACGACGATGCCGGAGATGAACAAGAACCAGCGCCTACAGGGCACTGGAAGACCACCTCATCATACAACGTGTACATGGTGGATACCCCAAAAGGAAGCGATAACGAGGACCAACAGGGCGCGGCAGAAGATAATCCTGCTGACAAACAACCAAAACGGCGATGCAGAAGCCGCACTAAGTCCCGCCTCGACAACAACAGCGATCCTAATGACCCAGCAATACAGCAGGGCAAACTAGTGGACGACGAACACGCAGACAAGCAACCGTCCGAACAAGACGAGTCAGACAATCAGTCCGGGCCCGGCGGAAAAAATAGTCCGGACGATCTCACGCCGGACACACCACCGGAGAATAAAAACCTTCGGAAAAGACTCATCAACACCACAAGAAGCTTGAAGAAGGAAAAACGGAAGCTAAAAACAGCGGAAGATACACTCAGAATGAGGTGGAGCAAAGTGCTCAAAACCGCAGACAAATACGGCAATGGCCATCAATCAAAGAGCTACCCGAAGCGCAAGCTACTGCCAGAATTTGACGAGGAGGCCATAGAGCCCCCACTGTCAAAAAACAAAGAAGCCGCCTGGTTGGATAGACGGCCAGATGATAGGCCAAAATTTGAAAGCAGCGCCGCATATAAACCGACTAACGACCCTGGAAGGACAGATGGCCCAGCCAGGTCCATTTACGGGCCAAAGAAGAGGGCCCTAGGAGGCAATACAACATGCCAAGTGTCCGAAGACAGCGGTACACCCAAATACAGGGGCGCCGCACACCCACTATGTTTCACCAGTGAGGTGCTGGATCATGAATTCCCAGCAGGATTCAAACCCATAAACATAGAGGCCTACGACGGAACAACAGACCCCGGAGTCTGGATAGAAGATTATATACTACACATACACATGGCTAGAGGAGACGATCTCCACGCCATAAAATACCTACCCCTCAAGCTCAAAGGGCCAGCCCGTCATTGGCTCAAAAGCCTCCCAGAAAACACTGTTGGAAGTTGGGAGGAGCTCGAGGACGTGTTTAGAGCAAATTTTCAAGGAACTTATGTCCGCCCTCCGGATGCAGACGATCTAAGTCATATAACTCAACAGCCCGGAGAGTCAGCGCGCAAATTCTGGAACAGGTTCCTCACCAAAAAGAACCAAATACTCGACTGTCCGGACGCCGAAGCCTTAGCAGCTTTCAAACACAACGTCCGAGACGAATGGCTCGCCAGACACCTCGGCCAAGAGAAGCCGAGGACAATGTCCGCGCTAACAAGCCTCATGACCCGCTTTTGTGCGGGAGAGGATAGCTGGCTAGCAAGATGCAGCACCAGCGACCCAAGTACATCTGAGATCAGAGATGGAAACAGAAAATCACGGCGCAAAAAAGAGCAGCGTCGGAATAAGGAGAAAAGCCCGAAGGGCACGGCAGTCAACGCCGGATTCAAAAGCTCGCGGCCAAACAACAAAACACCGCCCCTTAAGGATAACAACGATGAGCTATCCAGTTTAAACAAGATTTTGGGTCGTATATGTCAAATCCACAGTACCCCCGGAAGGCCTGCAAACCACACACACCAAGATTGTTGGGTTTTCAAACAGTCCGGCCGGCTAAACGCCGAACACAAGGGGCTCGACGCATCAAGCGAAGATGATGACAAACCCCACCAGCAGAGCACCGAAAAACAAAATACTTTCCCACAAGAGGTCAAAGCAGTAAACTCACTTCATGTGATAATACGGAAAAATAGTGCGGCACCCTCTAATAAGGGTCTCGCACGGTCCAACCCAGCGGAACATAGAAATTGGACATCAAAACCAATCACTTTCGACCACCTGGATTATTCCAGAAGTGTTCGAAACGCAGGATGGACTGCCCTGATATTGGATCCTATAATCGACGGACTACAATTTACACAAGTCCTGATGGACGGAGGCAGCGACTTAAACCTGCTGTATTCAAACACAATCCACAAATTGGGGATAGACCTTACTAAAATACGGCACAGCCGCACTTCCGTTAAAGGAGTGACGCCAGGCCCTTACGCCAAGTGCACAGGCTCCGTATTACTAGAAGTTGTGTTCGGATCACCGAACAACTTTCGACGCGAAAAACTAATCTTTCATATCGTCCCATTCAAAAGTAGCTATCAAGCACTCCTGGGACGAGAAGCCTTTGTTCGCTTCAATGCCATACCACATTACGCGTCTCTTACACTTAAGATGCCCGGTCCACGTGGCATCATTTCAGTGCGAGGGTCATTTAAAGACCCCGGACATGGTCAGACGAGTCCGGCATAAGTAAGCTAGGGGCTCCCTAGCCGCACATCCCTTTACAATGGGCGGCGCGCACAAACAACAGCGAGCTCACGCAGACTCCGCTTTACCTATTTATATTTCTTCCTTCGTATATATTTTTTGCACAAATTCCTTTCAAGCTAAGTTCCTCTCTTTTTACAGATGAACAACATGCACACCCGTCCAGGATAGCGGCACAACAGAGACACAGGCGCAGACGTGCAGTAGGGACCCGTCACGAGGATTCTTTTCAGATTAAGACCCTGTGTAAACCTTTTTTACTGTCTCTTGTTGTTATAATCCCTTGGTTTCTTATTATAACCAAAGTGGAGCCTGACGTTTTGGCATCGGCCGCGTCAGAGGACCATGCTCGTACCTGGACACTAGGGGCTTAGGGCATTGTTCTGCCCATTACCATAAAGACCGAACACCTTAGGGAGTGTTCAGGGTCTCGAGTTAGGCCTTATATGCATCAGCTCTGAATCATGTCTTTGGTTAAATGTTGGGTTTGCCCGGCTCCTGTGTTTTGCTGCCTTACGTTCCGTATCATCGGCTAACGCAGCACCAGGAGAACTACTGCGATTGTGCCCCAGTTCGGCTGGGCGAGCACCTCAGTAGAGAAAGCCGAAAACTGACTGTCATGATACAGCGAGAGACTGGTCAACCACTCGATCGACTACCAGAATGTTTAGAATTCCCCGCTTTGACGAAGGACCGTTTCCCGGTCAGGCACACACGCGCCCTGAATTCGGAGAAGCGCGGTGCCCCAAGGGGCTATGTCGTAGCCCCACCCTCGAACTCCAATGGCTAAGTGAAAGTGATAAAGCATTATAGTCCGGATTTCCTCGTTTGCTATGCTACCACCTCCTTAACAGGACCGAGACGTCGGATTAAGTGTGAAAATGCGCTATTTTTTGCGAACACCCCCGCACCTTGTGCGTGGGGGCTGAAGCCGAAGACTGCAATCTTTCAGGTTATACAAACATATACATAAACGGCCGCATAGGAGATATTTTAACACTTGGAACGCACAAGTATAAAAAGTTGTTACATCATAATCATTGTCTTACAAGATAAAATGTTCATTTGAACGTGTCATTTTTTGAGCATTGCGACTCTATTACACGAGCGCCACGCATAACTTCCCCAAAATAGTGCTCGGCGGGTAACCGGCTTTCGTCCGAACCCTGGGCGGCAATAGCGGTGGCATCCATCTCTGTCCAATGTGCTTTCACACGGGCAAGGGCCATCCGCGCACCTTCTATGTAGGCCGACCGCTTCATCTCCTTGATGTGCGGCACCGCTCCAAGAAATTGCTGCAATAAGCCGAAGTAGCTCGTCGCCTTGGGTCTCTCTGGCCAGACATGAGCCACGATATCAGTCATGGCAAGTCCGGACAATCTATTCAACTCAGCCCATTCGGCCAACCGATCGGTCAACGGAAGTGAACGATCCGGACTATGGAATTGAGACCAAAATAGCTCTTCCGTCTTGTGATCCTTCTGGCCCCGGAAGTGCTCAACGGCATCAGCCGCACTTGCCACTAAGTCCATATATGGATCCTCCGGACCCCACAGCTGGCCAAGTTGGGCATATTTTTGATCCGTAAATCGGCGACGCAGCAAAAACGGCTTGCCAGCCACAATCTCTCCGGCCTGGCGCAGCTCCTCCTTCATAGCCCGCATTGCAGAACGGGCATCCTTGGCCTCGGCGGTGGCCTTCTCCAGGTTTTCCCGCTCCGATAAGCGCTCCTTTTCAAGAGCCTCGTTGCGGTCGGCAGCATCTTTTACTTTCACGGCCAATCGGCCATCTTCTCCCTGCTTAGGCAGTGTGCAGCCTTCTCGGCTTCCAACTCCTCGGCCGCCCTCAAGGCAGCCGCATCACTCCTTCGGGCTTGCTCCTTAGCTTGAGCAAGCTCGGCCCGAAGGCTCTCCACAGCAGCAGCACCGTCTGTAGCACAGCATATAGATTATCAGAGGCGGGCTTCGACTCCCTTAAATAAGCGACTGCGGAGAGTTCATTTACCTTGCGACTCGTCAAGTCGCCGGTTGACAAGCGCGATGTCCGCATCCGCCACGTCAAGTTGCCGCATTAACTCGGCAAATCCACTAGTCCGGCTAGCCCCCAGACTATCCGCCACCTGCATATAAACGGCGGCATTCATTACCTGTGATTTTGATCCTCGGCACGCTGTCGCTTTCGACAGCCTACCGAGTCTCAGGGGCTACTATCTACACAGGGCGCACTTCTATGTGCCAAACTGTCAAAAAGGTGCGTCGTTCTTGCGTACCTCAAACCCCGTCAGTAAACTCCTGACGGCATTATGCAATCCGCTTTCGGCGGACGAAATCCTTCCAATCACCATACGCATCAAAGCACGGTGATCTTCTAAGATGGATGCCCTCTCAAGCAGATTCTTCAGCTCCCCCGGCCGGACAATAGTGGGCACCGAACTCTCCGGCCCCTCCGGACTCTGGGATACCCTCCGTGACGATACTTCAGGCTCGTCTGCCCTATCCGACGGTGCAGCAGACGGAGGCGTTTCGCTCTCCATCATCTCCGAACGAAGATCCCCCAAAGACGAACTCATCTGAGAAGGCCGCAGATCCGAACTGCAAGGTAAAAATTTCGGTCATCCACAGAAGCACAAATAGGGGTATTTTCTCATTAATGAACCCCCTTTTTTTACTCACAGCTCACTGGAGGGCTGATCCTTTAGAGACGATTGTACGTCCGGACTTTCCCCGGACGCAGGACCCTCTGGCAAAGATTTCTTCCCCCGCTTAGGGGCTTTGGCCTCCGGGTCTTCGGAGGCGATCCTCTTCTCCCCCTGGAAGGAGGGATTGTCGATCCCCCCCTCTTCAGACGCCCCCTTGGGCGAGGTGATAGCTCTTCTATTTTCCCCATCGCCCCCTTCTACGGGCGCGACCCCTAACATTCTGACCAGCACGGGCTCCGGTGCGGTCTCTGGGAGGGGAGCCGGACACCTTATCAGCTTCGATCGCGCTACCCACTCCTGATGAAGAAGCAATGGGTCAGGCGAACTCTAGAAAAGCAAATAAACAGAACGTCCGGACTCTGAGCTACTTACCCGAGTATCCGGGCGATTGCAGCTAAACCTGCGTCCTCCGTCAATTCCGGACACGCTACCTGCGGTCCGAAGAACAACTTGTACATCTCCACGGGTGTTGCACCCATGAAGTGCTGAAGAATTCGTGGTCCCTCCGGATTGAACTCCCATAACCGGAGAGGACGGCGCTTGCAGGGCAAAAGACGCCTGATTAGCATAACCTGCATCACCACCACCAGACTGATCTCCCTCGCCTGGAGGTCTCGAATCCGGCCCTGCAATGAGGGCACGTCTTCAGACGGCCCCCAATTGAGCCCTTGGTTGACCCACGACATCAGTCGGCGTGGAGGTCCCGGGCGGAATGAAGGCGGCGGCTTTTGCTTACTGCCCTTCGGAGCGGTGATATAGAACCACTCCTGCTGCCACAAGCCGAGCTCCTCTTGGAAGGAGCCCTCAGGCCACGGGGCATCGGCCCTCCTGTTTATGGCCGCCCCGCCGCACTCTGCTTGACGCCCCCCCATCATCTTCAGCTCCACATTGAAGGTCTTCAGCCACAGGCCGAAGTGGGGGGTGACGCGGAGGAAGGCTTCACAGACGATAATGAATGCGGAGATATGGAGGATGGACTCCGGAGCCAAGTCGTGAAAATCCAGCCCGTAGTAGAACATGAGCCCTCTCACGAAGGGGTCCGTCGGGAAGCCTAAACCCCGACGGAGGTGGGATACGAAGACGACGTATTCACCGGGCTTGGGAGTGGGCACGACCTGCCCTTGGGCGGGCAACCTGTGCGAAATCTCGTAGGACAGGTACTTGGCCTCTCGCAGCTTTAATACGTCCTCCTCCGTGACGGAGGAGGGCATCCATCGGGCCTGAAGGTCGGAGCCGGACATTGTTGAAGATCCGAAGCGCTCGAATCTGGGGCTCTGGGTGTTGGAACTTGGGGCAAGGACAAGATTCGGTGGAAGATTGAAGAAAAGAAATGAGCCTTGGTCCTCTTATAAAGGGGGAAAATACCAAGAGCCGTCTCCGTGACCGTTCGTGATTCACCTTCGATAGAGGAGACGTGGCGACGGGCGCGGTTGGGTTACCCACGTCCGTATTGATGAGAATCCCAGAATAAGGGGAGCACGATCTCTGCTTCGACAGGACGTGCCAAGGAAACCGCTTCGCTAAACGTGCTGAGGTGGTATAATGAAAAACAATTCGAGTAAAGGCCCGGTAGCGGTGTGATGACCTGCCGCAAAATACGTCAGCAGATCGGATTTATGTGCATTATTCTCTCTATGGTGGAATGTGGAATTTATTTTGCAGAGCCGGACACTATCCTGGTGTTCATGATCTTCTCTGAATTATTCAAGGGAGGAACCCGCCTTGCAATGCCGAACATTATGCGCGTCGGACTTATCGTCATTGAAGCCTGGTTCAGGGGCTACTAAGAGAGTCCTGGACTAGGGGGTGTCCGGACAGCCGGACTATCATCATTCGCCGGACTCCAAGACTACGAAGATACAAGATTGAAGACTCCGTCCCATGTCCGAATGGGACTTTCCTTGGCGTGGAAGGCAAGCTTGGCAATACGGATATGTAGATCTCCTACCATTGTAACCGACTCTGTGTAACCCTAGCCTTCTCCGGTGTCTATATAAACCGGAGGGCTTTAGTCCGTAGGACACAACATACATTACAACAATCATACCATAGGCTAGCTTTAGGGTTTAGCCTCCTTGATCTCGTGGTAGATCCACTCTTGTACTACCCATATCATCAATATTAATCAAGCAGGACGTAGGGTTTTACCTCCATCGAGAGGGCCCGAACCTGGGTAAAACATCGTGTCCCTTGTCTCTTGTTACCATCCGCCTAGATGCACAGTTCAGGACCCCCTACCCGAGATTCGCCGGTTTTGACACCGACACCCCTTCTTTCATTTTAGGATTCAAACGTTGTTGAGGATCACAAACTGGTTTGGCATCAGCTTCCAAATTTATTTTATGTTGACATAGAGTGGGACTGATGCCCTTAAGATCATCCAGAGTATATTCAATAGCGGCACGGTGCTTTTTCAGAGTTTTCAATAATCTTTCCTCTTCATGCTCTGAAAGGTTAGCACTAATAATAACAGGATAAATTTTCTTTTCATCAAGATAAGCATACTTAAGATTACCAGGCAACGGTTTAAGCTCAAACACGGGATCACCCTTGGGTGGAGGAGGATCCCCTAAAATTTCAACATGCAAATTGTGTTTCAGAATAGGTTTCTGTTTAAAGAATACTTCATCTATTTCCCTTCTTTCATTCATGAACATCTCATTTTCATGGTCTAGCAAATAGTGTTCTAAAGGATCACTAGGAGGTACAGCAATAGAAGCAAGACCAATAATTTCATCCTTACTTGGCAATTCTTCCTCACGATGTTGTTTACTAAATTTAGAGAAATTAAACTCATGAACCATATCATCCAATCCAATAGTAACAACATTCTTTTCGCAGTCTATCTTAGCATTAACAGTATTCAAGAAGGGTCTACCAAATATAATGGGACAAAAGCTATCTTGTGGAGAACCAAGAACAAGAAAATCAGCGGGATATTTGGTTTTCCCACATAAGACTTCAACATCTCTAACAATTCCCATTGCAGATATAGTATCTCTATTGGCAAGTTTAATTGTAACATCAATATCTTCTAACTCAGCAGGTGCGATATCATGCATAATTTCTTTATATAAGTAAATGGGTATAACACTAGCACTAGAACCCATATCACATAAGCCATGATAACAATGATCTCCTATTTTAACAGAAATAACAGGCACGCCTACCACGGGTCTATGTTTATCTCTATCACAGGGTTTAGCAATTCTAGCAGTTTCACCAGAGAATTCAATGACATGCCCATCAATATTATCGGACAAGAGATCTTTAACAATAGCAATATTAGGTTCTACTTTGACTTGCTTAGGAGGTGTATAAGTTCTAGTATTGCTTTTACAAACAACAGTCGAAGCTTTAGCATGATCCTTTACTCTAGCAGGGAAAGGTGGTTTCTCAACATAAGAGGTAGGAACAATAGGATCATTATAAGTGATGGTTTCTTCTTCAACTTTAATAGGTGCAGCTACTTTTACTTCTATGGGAGGATGATATTTAAACCACTTCTGCTTGGGGAGATCAACATAAGTAGCAAAGGATTCACAGAAAGAAGCTACTATCTCAGAGTCAAGTCCATATTTAGTGCTAAACTTATAGAAAATATCGGTATCCATAAAAGATTTAACACAATCAAACTTAGGTCTCATACCTGACTCCTTACCTTCGTCGAGGTCCCAATCTTCAGAGTTGCGTTTAATTCTATCCAATAAATTCCATCTGAATTCAATAGGCTTCATCATAAAAGAGCCAGCACAAGAAGTATCGAGCATGGTTTTATTATTATCAGAGAGCCGAGCATAAAAATTCTGAAGAATTGTCAATTTTGAGAGCTCATGATTGGGGCATGAATATAACATGGATTGAAGCCTCCCCCAAGCTTGAGCGATGCTTTCTCCTTTGCGAGGCCAAAAATTATATATATAATTGTGATCACGATGAACAAGATGCATAGGGTAATACTTTTGATGAAATTCCAATTTCACTCTTTTATAGTTCCATGATCTCGTATCATCACATAGCCTATACCATGTCGATGCGTCTCCCTTCAAAGATAAAGGGAAAGCCTTCTTCTTAACAACATCATCGGGTATACCTGCAAGCTTAAATAATCCACAAATATCATCCAAATAGCGTAGATGCTCATCGAGATGCTTTGTCCCATCTCCTGTAAAAGCATTAGCCAATAGTTTTTCCATAATACCCGAAGGAAATTCAAAAGGAGTTTCATTTTCAATAGGTTCAGTAGGTTGAGGAGCAACTCTTTGCTCTACTGGACGGGGTGAAGATACCCCGAACAAACCCCTCAGGGATTCACTTTCCATAGTAACAAGTGAAAGAAAATTTCAGCACACTATATAAATTTTTCCTTACCAAATTCCACTTACCAAAGGCGCTACACTCCCCAGCAACGGCGCCAGAAAAGAGTCTTGATGACCCACAAGTATAGGGGATCTATCGTAGTCCTTTTGATAAGTAAGAGTGTCGAACCCAACGAGGAGCAGAAGGAAATGATAAGCGGTTTTCAACAAGGTATTCTCTCCAAGTACTGAAATAAGAGATAACAGATAGTTTTGTGATAAGATAAATGGTAACGAGCAACAAGTAACAAAAGTAAATAAAGTGCAGCAAGGTGGACCAATCCTTTTTGTAGCAAAGGACAAGCCAGAACAAACTCTTATAATAGGAAAAGCGCTCCCGAGGACACATGGGAATATCGTCAAGCTAGTTTTCATCACGCTCATATGATTCGCGTTCGGTACTTTGATAATTTGATATGTGGGTGGACCGGTGCTTGGGTACTGCCCTTATTTGGACAAGCATCCCACTTATGATTAACCTCTATTGCAAGCATCCGCAACTACAACAAAAGTATTAAGGTAAACCTAACCATAGCATATGAAACATATGGATCCAAATCAGCCCCTTACGACGCAACACATAAACTAGGGTTTAAACTTCTGTCACTCTAGCAACCCATCATCTACTTATTACTTCCCAATGCCTTCGTATAGGCCCAAATAACGGTGAAGTGTCATGTAGTCGACGTTCACATAACACCACTAGAGGTTAGACAACATACATCTTATCAAAATATCGAACGAATACCAAATTCACATGACTAATGATAGCAAGACTTCTCCCTTGTCCTCAGGAACAAACGTAACTATTCACAAAGCATATTCATGTTCATAATCAGAGGGGTAATAATGTGCATAAAGGATCTGAACATATGATCTTCCACCAAATAAACCAACTAGCATCAACTACAAGGAGTAATCAACACTACTAGCAACCTATAGCACCAATCCCGGACTTGGAGACAAGAATTGGATACAAGAGATGAACTAGGGTTTGGAGATGAGATGGTGCTGGTGAAGATGTTGATGGAGATTGCCCTCTCCCGATGAGAGGAGCTTTGGTGATGACGATGGTGATGATTTCCCCATCCCGGAGGGAAGTGTCCCCGACAGAACAGCTCTGCCAGAGCCCTAGATTGGTTCCGCCAAGGTTCCGCCTCGTGGCGGCGGAGTCTCGTCCCGAAAGGTTGCTTCTTATTTTTTTCTCATCGAAAGACTTCATATAGGAGAAGATGGGCATCGGAGAGCCACTAGGGGGGCCACGAGGTAGGGGGCGCGCCCAGGGGGGAGGGGTGCGCCCCCCACCCTCGTGAGCAGGGTGTGGTCCCCCTGGCCTTCATCTTTGGCGACGATTTTGCTTTATTTCTTTTAAGATATTCCGTGGAGTTTCAGGACTTTTGGAGTTGCGCAGAATAGGTCTCCAATATTTGCACCTTTTCCAGCCAGAATTCCAGCTGTCGGCATTCCCCCTCTTCATGGTAAGCCTTGTAAAATAAGAGAGAATAGCCATAAGTATTGTGACATATCATGAAATAACAGCCCATAATACGATAAATATTGATATAAAAGCATGATGCAAAATGGACGTATCAGTTGGCCCGCAGTGCGAAGCCGCCGAATACGAAGATCTGTTTGGGGAGGAAAACCTCACCCTGGATCGCATCATTGTAGATGAGTGAAGGAGCCATCAAGCCTTACCATGACGACATAGTGGAACTCTCAATGAAAGCGCCAATGTCGGTGTCAAAACCGGCGGATCTCGGGTAGGGGGTCCCGAACTGTGCGTCTAAGGCTAATGGTAACAAGAGGCGGGGGACACAATGTTTACCCAGGTTCGGGCCCTCTCTATGGAGGTAATACCCTACTTCCTGCTTGATTGATCTTGATGATATGAGTATTGCAAGAGTTGATCTACCACGAGATCATAGAGGCTAAACCCTAGAAGCTAGCCTATGGTTATGATTGTTGTTGTCCTACGGACTAAACCCTCTGGTTTATATAGACACCGGAGGGGGCTAGGGTTACACAGAGTCGGTTACAGAGAAGGAGATTGATAACCCACAAGTGTAGGGGATCGCAACAGCTTTCGAGGGTAAAGTATTCAACCCAAATTTATTGATTCGACACAGGGGAGCCAAAGAATATTCTTGAGTATTAGCAGTTGAGTTGTCAATTCAACCACACCTGGATAACTTAGTATCTACAGCAAAGTAGTATGATAATAAAGGTAACGATAGCAAAAGTAATGTTTTTGGGTTTTGTAGTGATTGTAACAATAGCAACAGAAAAGTAAATAAGCGAAGGACAAGATGTGAAAAGCTCGTAGGCAATGGATCAGTGATGGATAATTATGTCGGATGCGATTCCTCATGTAATAGCTATAACATAGGGTGACACAGAACTAGCTCCAGTTCATCAATGTAATGTAGGCATGTATTCCATAAATAGTCATACGTGCTTATGGAAAAGAACTTGCATGGCATCTTTTGTCCTACCCTTCCATGGCAGCGGGGTCCTAGCAGAAACTAAGGGATATTAAGGCCTCCTTTTAATAGAGAACCGGAACAAAGCATTAGCACATAGTGAATACATGAACTCCTCAAACTACGGTCATCACCGAGAAGTATCCCGATTATTGTCACTTCGGGGTTGTCGGATCATAACACATAATAGGTGACTATAGACTTGCAAGATAGGATCAAGAACACACACATATATTCATGAAAACATAATAGGTTCAGATCTGAAATCATGGCACTCGGGCCCTAGTGACAAGCATTAAGCATAGCAAAGTCATAGCAACATCAATCTTAGAACATAGTGGATACTAGGGATCAAACCCTAACAAAACTAACTTGATTACATGGTAAATCTCATCCAACCCATCACCGTCCAGCAAGCCTACGATGGAATTACTCACGCACGGCGGTGAGCATCATGAAATTGGTGATGGAGGATGGTTGATGATGACGACGGTGACGAATCCCCCTCTCCGGAGCCCCGAACGGACTCCAGATCAGCCCTCCCAAGAGAGATTAGGGCTTGGCGGCGGCTCCGTATCGTAAAACGCGATGAAACTTTCTCTTTGATTTTTTTCTCCGCGAGACGGAATATATGGAGTTGGAGTTGAGGTCGGCGGAGCCTCAGGGGGCCCACGAGACAGGGGCGCGCCCAGGAGGGAGGGCATGCCCCCCACCCTCGTGGACAGGGTGTGGGCCCCCTGGTCTTGATTCTTTCTCCAGTATTTTTTATATTTTCCAAAAAGTGCCTCCGAGGATTTTTAGGACATTCCGAGAACTTCTGTTTTCTACACATGAAACAACATCATGGCAATTCTGCTGAAAACAGCGTCAGTCCAGGTTAGTTTCATTCAAATCATGGGTTACAGTCCAAAACAAGGGCAAAAGTGTTTGGAAAAGTAGATACATTGGAGACGTATCAAAGGCCAAGGTGAATAAGCCGGTTGAAGACCCAAAAGTTAGTGAACCAGAGCAGCAAACTGCAGCACCTGAAGATTCTGTTCCTCTACCATCAGAGTCGGCTCTCAATGACCCGCCAGTAACTTCTGACCCTCCTATGGAGCAAGCCGGTGATGTCCCTTTGAGTCCTGAAACATCCAATCCAGTGAAGACGGCCGATACTCATGATTATGACGTGGTGATCACAGACACCGGCTTTAGAGAGCCGGGAAGGCCTACTGTTTCGGCCAAGCACTCTGCCAAGGAGGAGCACATTGAACAACGCAGAGTGAGATTTGATGTCACCAATTATTCTCAAGTGAGCATTGATGAAATATACTTTGGTTTTCTCAGTCAAGTGCACAGCAGCTGTGAATTTGAAGTTGACATGGTGAAGCAAATGCACCAAAAGTTTGAGGTATGAACTCTTCCTTTATTGAGTTATGCACATCATGTCAGCCCCCAAGTCTATTGTTTATGATGAATATACTGTAGACTTGATTAACCATGAGCATAAGTAGTGTCCTATAATAGAATCCTTTAAAAATCCGGCTTAAAACATCTAGCTTAAAGTATAGCTGCTATGGTTAACACTGAATCTGTAGCCCCCAAGGGCCGGCTTAATCAGCATGAATGAGACAGTTCGTTATATTCTTGTGCAGTTCTCATGAGCCTGCTGTGGCTGTTTGTAGCATAAACGGGTCATTGTAATAAAAACGAGTAACATGCATTAGCCCCCAAGTGCCAAGTATTCTTGCTTGCAAAGTGCTTGGGACTTATTCACGTAAGCCGCCACATCAATAAAGCTTTCAGCAGACATTATCCCCCAAGTGCCAAGTGTTGTTGCTTGCAAAAGGCTTGGGACTTAATATTTTGAGCTAACATTGAATAATGATTTTGATCCGGTGGATGTACAGACCACCACTACTCAACTTCAATTAGAGTTGTCTGAATTGAAGACTCGTCTGGAGCTGCAAGAGGGTGAGACCCAGAAGGCGAACTCAAAGTTCGAATTCAGCGTGGCTGAGGCAGAAAAAATGAAAGCTGGCTTTGAAGTTGAAAAAAGCGCGTGGGCTGAAGAAAAGATTGCTTTGACACAGCGGGCTAAAAAGGCGGAGGCGGCTCTCCAGGAAGCGACCATGGAACTCACCGGCTTGAAACGCCAGGTGTCTCAGATGGTTTCTGCTATCTTTGGTAAGTCGCCTTATGACTATCAAATTTGAATATCTTCCTTGATGACATAAACCGTTTTTAATCCATCGATGACTATTATGCAGGCCCCAGAAGCACCAATCTCAACCAAGATATGCTCGTGAAGCTGAAGGCGGTTTACACGCTAGTGGAGCAGCTTTACACTGGTGCACAACATGCATTGGCCACAATTTCTCCATCAAATGAAGCCCCCACTCTCTTAGTTGATGTCTTAAGGAATCTTTCCATTCTGCCTGAGAGGTTTAGTGAGTTGAAGCGACCAGCTGTAAGAGCCGGAGCCATAACTACTTTAAGCTGGGCCAAAGCATGGCTACCAGAGATAGACCCGGCCGATATCTCTATCGGGTATCCAAGCCTTAAGGAAGACGGCACCGCGTTTGACAAGAAAGACTTTGCTTCTTGCGTGAAGGACATACGTCCTCTGTCCAGTCTGATTGCCAATGAGACAGACCTCACCAAGTATCAACCGGCTTATGATTTAGAAATCAGAAGATGCCAACGCCATCTTACAGAGTGAAAGATCTTATCCCCCAATCTGTAAGCACACTTTTGCTCCTGAAGTTGACCCGTCCAAGCTTATTGATGATGAAGCCGAGTTCCAAGCTTTGAATGGCATTGACTGGTCATCATCAACCTTCCAGGAAGTAGAACAAGACAAAGAAGCGGAGAGGGATGATCCCGAAGCCTCAGGCCAGCAGAATCAAGAAGATTGATCCGCTGGGCGGTTTATATTTGTGACCTTCTGAAAAACAGTTAATCATTTGGACTCGTGGAGTCATGTAATAGGGTAGCAATAACTTTGCTCTGTCGTGCCACCGCACACATTTTGTGTTGTGCTCAATACTATTAAGCCGCACTTTATAATTATCCTCTTTATACTTAGCATGATGTTGACTGGTGCAGATGAAAATTTTGAATTATCCTGCACAAAAAAATCACAAGATCCCTTGGCGGTTTACCGCAGGGCGGGTCATAATACCTCGTATATAACCACTGATACTTAAAACAGTTATAGATAAGGCTAGTGGAACCCAAATTTACACAAAATAACAATATCATACTTGTGATATTGAATTGTGCTGCCGGTTTACGATACCTATGCAGTAAGGGTGAGCACCCAAAGCTTTAGAAGCCAATACTCCCAAGTACTTGATACTATCATGTATGGGCGGTGATACGTCCATTTTGCATCATGCTTTTATATCGATATTTATTGCATTATGGGCTGTTATTATACGTTATGTCACAATACTTAAGGCTATTCTCTCTTATTTTACAAGGTTTATCATGAAGAGGGAGAATGCCGGCAGCTGGGATTCTAGCTGCAAAAGGAGCAAATATTGGAAACCTATTCTGCACAGCTCCAAAAGTCCTAAACTCCAGGAAAGTCAGCTTTGGAATTAATAAGAATTATTGAGCAAAGAAAGTACCAGAAGGGGCCCACACCCTGGCCACGAGGGTGGGGGGCGCACCCCCCTACTGGGCGCGCCCCCCTGTCTCGTGGGCCCCCTGGTGGCCCTCCGGTGCCCATCTTCTGCTATATAAAGGCTTTTACCCTAGAAAAAATCATAAGCAAGCTTTCGGGATGAAACTCCGCCGCCACGAGGCGGAACTTTGGCGGAACCAATCTAGGGCTCCGGCGGAGCTGTTCTACCGGGGAAACTTCCCTCTGGGAGGGGGAAATCATCACCAATGATCCTCTCATCAGGAGGGGGTCAATCTCCATCAACATCTTCACCAGCACCATCTCCTCTCAAAACCCTAGTTCATCTCTTGTATCCAATCTTGTATCAAAACCACAAATTGGTACATGTGGGTCGCTAGTAGTGTTGATTACTCCTTGTAGTTGATGCTAATTGGTTTATTTGGTGGAAGATCATATGTTCAGATCCTTAATGCATATTAATACTCCTCTGATTATGAACATGTATATGCTTTGTGAGTAGTTACATTTGTTCCTGAGGACATGGGTGAAGTCTTGCTATTAGTAGTCATGTGAATTTGGTATTCGTTCGATATTTTGATGAGATGTATGTTGTCTCTCTTCTAATGGTGTTATGTGAACGTCGACTACATGACACTTCACCATTATTTGGTCCTAGAGGAAGGCATTAGGAAGTAATAAGTAGATGATGGGTTGCTAGAGTGACAGAATCTTAAACCCTAGTTTATGCGTTGCTTCGTAAGGGGCTAATTTGGATCCACTAGTTTCATGCTATGGTTAGGTTTACCTTAATACTTCTTTTGTAGTTGTCGATGCTTGCAATAGGGGTTAATCATAAGTGGGATGCTTGTCCAAGAAAGGACAGCACCCAAGTATCGGTCCACCCACATATCAAATTATCAAAGTAACGAACGTGAATCATATGAGCGTGATCAAAACTATCTTGACGATAATTCCCATGTGTCCTCGGGAGCGCTTTTCTCATTATAAGAAATTGTTCAGGCTCGTCCTTTGCTACAAAAAGGATTGGGTCACCTTGCGGCACTTTATTTACTTTCATTGCTTGTTACTCGTTACAAATTATCTTATCAC
Source organism: Triticum timopheevii (assembly GCA_963921465.1). Classification (NCBI taxonomy): domain Eukaryota; kingdom Viridiplantae; phylum Streptophyta; class Magnoliopsida; order Poales; family Poaceae; genus Triticum; species Triticum timopheevii. The sequence continues at coordinate 559,240,926 of OY997266.1, forward strand.
AAAACTATCTGTTACCTACAATTTCAGTGCTTGCAGAGAATACCTTACTGAAAACCGCTTGTCATTTCCTTCTGCTCCTCGTTGGGTTCAACACTCTTACTTATCGGAAGGACTATGATAGATCCCCTATACTTGTGGGTCATCAAGACTCTTTTCTGGCGCCGTTGCCGGGGAGTGAAGCGCCTTTGGTGAGTGGAACTTGGTAAGGAAACATTTATATAGTGTGCTGAAATTTTCTGTCACTTGTTACTATGGAAACTAATCCTTTAAGGGGCTTGTTCGGGGCATCTTTGCCACGACCAGTAGAGCAGAGAGTTGCTCCTCAACCTACTGAACCTACTGAAAATGTTTACTTTGAGATTCCTTCGGGTATGATAGAGAAACTACTAGCTAATCCCTTTGCAGGAGATGGAACATTGCATCCCGATTTACACCTTATCTATGTGGATGAAGTTTGTGGATTATTTAAGCTTGCAGGTATTCCCGATGATGTTGTTAAGAGGAAGGTCTTCCCTTTATCTTTGAAGGGAGATGCATTGACATGGTATAGGCTATGTGATGATACGAGATCTTGGAACTATAAACGATTGAAATTGGAATTTCACCAGAAATTCTATCCTATGCATCTTTTTCATCGTGATCGTAATTACGTATATAATTTCTGGCCTCGCGAAGGAGAGAGCATCGCTCAAGCTTGGGGAGGCTTAAGTCAATGTTATATTCATGCCCCAATCATGAGCTCTCAAGAGAAATGATTATTCAAAAAATTTATGCTCGGCTTTCTCTCAATGATCGCACCATGCTTGATACTTCCTGTGCTGGTTCTTATATGCTGAAGACTACTGAATTCAAGTGGGATTTACTGGAAAGAATTAAATGCAACTCTGAAGATTGGGGTTCCGACGATGGTAAGGAGTTAGGTATGATACCTAAGTTTGATTGTGTTAAATCTTTTATGGATACCGATGCTTTTCGTGGATTTAGCGCTAAATATGGACTTGACTCTGAGATAGTAGCTTCTTTTTGTGAATCTTTTGCTGCTCACGTTGATCTCCCTAAGGAGAAGTGGTTTAAATATAATCCTCCATTGAAGTAAAAGTAGTTGCACCTGTTACAGTTGAAGAAAAGACTATCACTTATAATGATCCTATTGTTCCTACTACTTATGTTGAGAAACCACCTTTTCCTGTTAGAATAAAGGATCATGCTAAAGCTTCAACCATGGTTCGTAAGAGTAATACTAGAACATATACACCTCCTAATCAAATTAAAGTTGAACCTAGTATATGCTGCTATGGTTAAATATCTCTTGGATGATAATATAGATGGGCATGTTATTTATTTCTGTGATGAAGCTGCTAATATTGCTAGACCAGATGCTAAGATACATAGACCTATTGTAGGCATGCCTGTTATTTTTGTTAAAATAGGAGATCATTGTTATCATGGCTTATGTGATATGGGTGCTAGTGCTAGTGCAATATCTTTTTCCTTATATGAAGAAACTATGCATGATATTGCACCCACTGAGTTGGAAGATATTGATGTTACAATTAAGCTTGCCAATAGAGATACAATTACACCATTTGGGATTGTTAGAGATGTTGAAGTCTTGTGTGGGAAAGTTAAATATCCTGTTGATTTTCTTGTTCTTGGTTCCCCACAAGATAGCTTTTGTCCCATTATATTTGGTAGACCCTTCTTGAATACTGTTAATGCTAGGATAGGTTGCAAAAAGGATGTGTTACGATTGGCTTAGGAGATATGTCTCATGAGTTTAACTTTGCTAAATTTTGTAGACAACCCCATGATAAAGAATTGCCTAGTAAGGATGAGATTATTGGTCTTGCTTCTATTGTCATGCCTCCTATTGATCCTTTAAAACAATATTTGCTAGACCATGAAAATGATATGTTTATGAATGAAAGAAGGGAAATAGATGAAGTATTCCTTCAACAGGGTCCTATTCTGAAGCACAACTTGCCCTGTTGAGATCCTAGGGGATCCCCCTCCACCCAAGGGTGATCCCGTGTTTGAGCTCAAACCATTACCTGATAATCTTAAATATGCTTATATTGATGAAAAGAAGATATATCCTGTTATTATTAGTGCTAACCTTTCAGAGCAAGAAGAGGAAAGATTATTAAAAACTCTGAAGAAGCACCGTGCTGCTATTGGATATACTCTAGATGATCTTAAGGGCATTAGTCCCACTCTATGCCAACATAAAATTAAATTGGACGAAGGTTCCAAACCAGTTAGAGATCATCAATGACGGTTAAATCCTAAGATGAAAGAAGTGGTAAGAAAGGAGATACTAAAGCTCCTTGAGGCAGGTATAATTTATCCCGTCGCTGATAGTCATTGGGTAAGTCATGTCCATTGTGTCCCTAAGAAGGGAGGTATTACTGTTGTTCCTAATGATAAAGATGAATTGATTCCGCAAAGAATTATTACAGGTTATAGGATGGTAATTGATTTCCGTAAATTAAATAAAGCTAGTAAGAAAGATCATTACCCTTTACCTTTTATTGATCAAATGCTAGAAAGACTATCCAAACACACACATTTCTGCTTTCTAGATGGTTATTCTGGTTTCTCTCAAATACCTGTGTCAGCGAACGATCAATCAAAAACTACTTTTACTTGCCCTTTCGGTACTTTTGCTTATAGACGAATGCCTTTTGGTTTATGTAATGCACCTGCTACTTTTCAAAGATGCATGATGGCTATATTCTCTAACTTTTGTGAAAAGATTTGTGAGGTATTCATGGATGACTTCTCCGTTTATAGATCCTATTTTGATGATTGCTTGAGCAACCTTGATCGAGTTTTGCAGAGATGTGAAGACACTAGTCTCATCTTGGATTGGGAAAAGTGCCACTTTATGGTTAATGAAGGCATTGTCTTGGGGCATAAAATTTCTGAAAGAGATATTGAAGTTCATAAAGCTAAAGTTGATGCTATTGAAAAGATGCCATGTCCCAAGGTCATTAAAGGTATAAGAAGTTTCCTTGGTCATGCCAGTTTTTATAGGAGGTTCATTAAGGACTTTTCTAAAATCTCTAGGCCTCTGACAAATTTATTGCAAAAAGATATTCCTTTTGTCTTTGATGATGATTGTGTACAAGCATTTGAAATACTTAAGAAAGCTTTGATCACTGCACCTATTGTTCAGCCACCTGATTGGAATCTACCCTTTGAAATTATGTGTGATGTTAGTGACTATGTTGTAGGTGATGTTCTAGGGCAAAGAGTTGATAAGAAATTAAATGTTATCCAGTATGCTAGTAAAACTCTTGATACCGCCCAAAGAAATTATGCTACTACTGAAAAAGAATTCTTAGCAGTTGTATTTGCTTGTGATAAGTTCAGACCTTATATTGTCGATTCTAAAGTTACTATTCACACTGATCATGCTGCTATTAAATATCTTATGGAAAAGAAAGATGTTAAACCTAGACTTATTAGATGGGTTCTCTTGCTCCAAGAATTTGATTTGCATATTATTGATAGAAAGGGAGCTGAGAACCCCATTGCAGACAACTTGTCTAGGTTAGAGAATGTTCTTGATGACCCACTACCTATTGATGATAGCTTTCCTGATGAACAATTAGTGGTCATTAATGCTTCTCGTACTACTCCATAGTATGCTGATTATGCTAATTACATTGTTGCTAAATTTATACCACCTAGTTTCACATACCAACAAAAGAAAAAGTTCTTTTATGATTTAAGACATTACTTCTGGGATGACCCACACCTTTATAAAGAAGGAGTAGATGGTGTTATTAGATGTTGTGTACCTAAGCATGAACAGGAACAGATCCTACGCAAGTGTCATTCCGAACCATATGGAGGACACCACGCTGGAGATAGAACTGCACATAAGGTATCGCAATCCGGTTTTTATTGGCCTACTCTCTTCAAAGATGCCTGTAAGTTTGTCTTGTCTTGTGATGAATGTCAAAGAATTGGTAATATTAGTAGACGTCAAGAAATGCCTATGAATTATTCGCTTGTTATTGAACCATTTTATGTTTGGGGCTTTGATTATATGGGACCTTTTCCTGCCTCTAATGGATACACACATATTTTAGTTGCTGTTGATTACGTTACTAAGTGGGTAGAAGCTATGCCAACTAGTAGTGTTGATCATAACACCTCTATTAAGATGCTTAAAGAAGTTATTTTTCCGAGGTTTGGAGTCCCTAGATATCTCATGACTGATGGTGGTTCACATTTATTCATGGTGCTTTTCGTAAAATGCTTGCTAAGTATGATGTTAATCATAGAATTGCATCTCCTTATCACCCACAGTCTAGTGGTCAAGTAGAGTTGAGTAATAGAGAGCTCAAATTAATTTTGCAAAAGACTGTTAATAGATCTAGAAAGAATTGGTCCAAGAAACTTGGTGATGCATTATGGGCCTATAGAACTGCATATAAAAATCCTATGGGTATGTCTCCGTATAAGATGGTTTATGGAAAAGCATGTCATTTACCTCTCGAACTTGAACATAAGACATATTCGGCTATTAAAGAGCTCAACTATGATTTCAAACTTGCCGGTGAGAAGAGGTTATTTGATATTAGCTCACTTGATGAATGGAGAACCCAAGCCTATGAGAATGCCAAGCTGTTCAAAGAAAAAGTTAAAAGATGGCATGACAAAAGAATACAAAAGCGTGAGTTTAACGTGGGTGATTATGTGTTGCTATTCAACTCTCGTTTAAGATTTTTTGCAGGGAAACTTCTCTCTAAATGGGAAGGTCCTTACATTATCGAGGAGGTCTATCATTCCGGTGCCATAAAAATCAACAACTTCAAAGGCACAAGTCCGAGGGTGGTGAACGGTCAAAGAATCAAACATTATATCTCAGGTAATCCTATAAATGTTGAAACTAATATTATTGAATCCGTAACCCCGAAGGAATACATAAGGGACACTTTCCAGAACGTTTCAGACTCCGAAAAGGAATAGGTATGTGGTATGGTAAGTAAACCAACTCCAAAACAATTCTAATGGCAATTTTTCTCTGTTTTGTAATATTTAAGAATTTAGGAAAGCAAGAAGTAATCCGGGAAGGACACGAGGCCTCCACGAGGGTGGAGGGCACGCCCACCCTTACTAGGCGTGCCCCCTGCCTCGTGGGCACCTCGTGTGCCTCCTGGACTCCGTTTTCTTGCACAATACTTCTCTTGGTCGGTAAAAATTCATTATATAATCTCCCAAAGGTTTTGACCACCGTATCACACAAAAATCTTCTGTTTTTGTTTCGAGCTGTTTTTCTAACAGATCTAGAGCATCATGACGTCACCCTCCTTCAACAATGAAGACAAGGATGCTTGGCTATTGAAGAGAGAGCTGAAAAGAGAAGAACCGGAGGAGATCAACAAGGATGAAGAGATCAAGAAGGCCATGGAGGACCAACCTCCGGTGGTGGAAGAAGAAAACATCCCTCAACCTCTACCTAACCTCTTTACCTCAACTAAGATTGAAGCTTTAAAGATGATTGAGTTAGATCACATACAAAACAAGTATCTCACACAGGAAAATATTTTGTTGAAGGATCATATCGTCGCACCCAAGGGCATTATCCGCAAGTTGGAGGAGCTTTTACACTCGATGTGCGAATATCCACCATCATCATCACCACCTTCACCACCTCCGAGGACATAATCACATGGGTATGGCCACTCCCCTTGGCAACTGCCAAGCTTGGGGGAGGTGCCCCGGTATCATATCACCATCACACTCCTATCTTTACCATTTTTCGTAGTTTGATCCTTTTAGTAATATCTTGATCTAGTAGAATGAAGTTTTGGTATGAATTAGTTTCGAGTTTTGCTTTGTGATCCCTTTATGTAATCGAGTTCGTGAGCTATATAATAAAGATTAGTGTTGAGTCAAGGGCTTTGCTATCTTGCTATGATCTTAAGAAAACAGAAAGAATAAAAAAGGAATAAAAGAGTTCATATTGATCTTATGGATAGTAATGACTTCACACATAAAGAGTATGAGACTTAAAAGTCATTGAAAGTTGACAAACATAGTTTTGGTCATCGTTGCAATTAATAGGAAGTAATAAAGAAAGAGAGGTTTTCACATATAAATATACTATCTTGGACATCTATTATAATTGTGAGCACTCATTAAAGTATGACATGCTAAAGAGTTGATGTTGGACAAGGAAGACAACGTAATGGGTTATGTTTTCTCACACCTCAGTTAAAGTATATTGTCATGGATCATTCAAACATGTTGAGCTTGCCTTTTCCCCTCATGCTAGCCAAAAATTCCTTGCACCAAGTAGAGATACTACTTGTGCTTCCAAATATCCTTAAACCCAGTCTTGACATGAGAGTCCACCATACCTACCTATGGATTGAGTAAGATCCTTCAAGTAAGTTGTCATGTTGCAAGCAATAAAAATTGCTCCCCAAATATGTATGACTTATTAGTGCAGAGAAAATAAGCTTTATACGATCGTGTGATATGGAAGTAATAAAAGCGACGGACTGCATAATAAAGGTTCATATCACAAGTGGCAATATAAAGTGATGTTTTTTTGCATTATGATTTTGTGCATCCAACCCTAAAGCACATGACAACCTCTGCTTCCCTCTGTGAAGGGCCTATCTTTTACTTTATGTCCTTTATATTATGCAAGAGTCAAGGTGATCTTCACCTTTCCCTTTTTCATTTTATCCTTTGGCAAGCACCTCGTGTTGGAAAGATCCTGATATATATATATCCAATTGGATGTAAGTTAGAATGAACTATTATTGTTGACATCACCCAAAGGTGAGTACATTGGGAGGCAACACTATAAGCCCCTATCTTTCTCAGTGTCCAATTAAAACTCCATAACCATAAGTATTGCGTGAGTGTTAGCAATTGTAGAAGACTAGATGATAGTTGAGTATGTGGACTTGCTGAAAAGCTTTATTCTTGACTCTTTCCGATGTTATGATAAATTGCAATTGCTTCAATGGCTGAGATTATAGTTTGTTAGTTCTAAATGAAGTTTATGATCCATACTTGACATTGTGAATAGATTGTTACTTGAGCATGAGAAATCATATGACAAAATCTATATATGTTGCTGTTATAAGAATGATCATGATGCCATCATGTCTATATTTTATTTTTATCGACACCTCTATCTCTAAACATGTGGACATATTTTTCGATATCATCTTCCTCTTGACGACAAGCGAGGTCTAAGCTTGGGGGAGTTGATACGTCCATTTTGCACCATGCTTTTATATCGATATTTATTGCATTATGGGCTGTTATTACACGTTATGTCACCATACTTATGGCTATTCTCTCTTATTTTACAAGGTTTATCATGAAGAGGGAGAATGCCGGCAGCTGGGATTCTGGCTGCAAAAGGAGCAAATATTGGAAACCTATTCTGCACAGCTCCAAAAGTCCTGAAACTCCACGAAAATCATTTTTGGAATTAATAAGAATTATTGAGCAAAGAAAGTACCAGAGGGGGCCCACACCCTGGCCACGAGGGTGGGGGCGCGCCCCCCCTACTGGGCATGCCCCCCTGTCTCGTGGGCCCCCTGGTGGCCCTCCGGTGCCCATCTTCTGCTATATGAAGGCTTTTACCCTGGAAAAAATCATAAGCAAGCTTCCGGGACGAAACTCCGCCGCCACGAGGCGGAACCAATCTAGGGCTCCGGCGGAGCTGTTCTGCTGGGGAAACTTCCCTCCGAGAGGGGGAAATCATCACCATCGTCATCACCAACTATCCTCTCATTAGGAGGGGGTCAATATCCATCAACATCTTCACCAGCACCATCTCCTCTCAAAACCCTAGATCATCTCTTGTATCCAATCTTGTATCAAAACCACAAATTGGTACCTGTGGGTTGCTAGCAGTGTTGATTACTCCTTGTAGTTGATGCTAGTTGGTTTATTTGGTGGAAGATCATATGTTCAAATCGTTAATGCATATTAATACTCCTCTGATTATGAACATGAATATGCTTTGTGAGTAGTTACTTTGTTCCTGAGGACATGGGTGAAGTCTTGCTATTAGTAGTCATGTGAATTTGGTATTCGTTCGATATTTTCATGAGATGTATGTTGTCTCTCTTCTAGTGGTGTTATGTGAACGTCGACTACATGACACTTCACCATTATTTGGGCCTAGAGGAAGGCATTGGGAAGTAACAAGTAGATGATGGGTTGCTAGAGTGACAGAAGCTTAAACCCTAGTTTATGCGTTGCTTCGTAAGGGGCTGATTTGGATCCACTAGTTTCATGCTATGGTTAGGTTTACCTTCATACTTCTTTTGTAGTTGCGGATGCTTGCAATAGGGGTTAATCATAAGTGGGATGCTTGTCCAAGAAAGGACAACACCCAAGCACCGGTCCACCCACATATCAAATTATGAAAGTAACGAACATGAATCATATGAGCGTGATGAAAACTAGCTTGACGATAATTCCCATGTGTCCTCGGGAGCGCTTTTCTCATTATAAGAAATTGTCCAGGCTTGTCCCTTGCTACAAAAAGGATTGGGCCACGTTGCTATACTTTATTTACTTTCATTGCTTGTTACCTGTTACAAATTATCTTATCACAAAACTATGTGTTACCTACAATTTCCGTGCTTTTGCAGAGAATACCTTACTGAAAACCGCTTGTCATTTCCTTCTGCTCCTCGTTGGGTTCGACACTCTTACTTATCGAAAGGACTACGATAGATCCCCTATACTTGTGGGTCATCAGGCGTCTTGTCGCCTCTCATTAAGCCGGGAAATCAAGACCACAGTGATGCTTCAAATATGAGCAGTAAATTTGAAGTCTACATGGCCGGATTCACTTTAAACCACAAGTTAAGATAGTATCAAGAAGAATCAGAAAAAAATCTTCAAAAAATCAAACCAAATGAAAAAACGAGGCTATGCTTCGAATACAAGCAAGAAGCTGGACCATAAGGGTTGATAGCTATGATTCGAATACGATCAGGAAGTCCCCGAATGGTTTTTGGCATTGCGCTGATCAAAGGGGTACCAACAGCTATGATTCGAATACGATCAGGAAGCCCCCTAGTGACCAAAGTATTTAATGGCTATGATTCGAATACGATCAATAAGCCGGACCAAAAGGGTTAACGGTTGTGATTCGAATACGATCCAACTACCAAGTGATCTAAGTGTGTAACGGCTATGGTTCAAATACGACCAGGAAGCCGGACCAAAGGGGTTAATAGCTATGATTCAAATATGATCAAGCCCCCAAGTGATCAAAGTGTTTAACGGCTATGATTTGAATACAATCAATAAGCCGGACCAAAAGGGGTTAATAGCTGTGATTCAAATACGACCAAACCCCCAAATGATCAAAATGTTTAACGGCTATGGTTCGAATACGACCAGGAAGCCGGCCAAAAGGGGTTAATAGCTATGATTCAAATACGATCAAACCCCCATTTGGTCTTTGAAATTATGATGACGAAGACGCATGATTGTTGAAGATGAAACAACAGAGACCCTGCTTTATTATAATCATCATAATATATACATCATCAAAAATATGTACATCATAAGAGCCGGTGGCTCAAGTGTAGTAAGGCCGAAGATGAGCAATATTCCACGGCCGGCGGGTCTCCTCCCCCGACTTACGTGAGTCTTTGTGCTCTCGAATATCGATAAGGTAGTATGACCCGTTGTTCAAATTCTTGCTGACCACAAAGTGCCCTTCCCAAGGTGGGGATAACTTGTCCATATCCTTCTGATCCTAGATGAGCCAGAGCACCAAATCACCCTCCTTAAAGGTTCTGGATTTAACCCGACGGCTGTGGTAACGACGCAGATCTTGTTGGTAAATCGCCGAGCGAGCTGCTGCAAGGTCACGCTCCTCATCTAGCAGGTCAAGTGCATCCTGACGTGCTCGTTCATTATCAGCCTCAACGTAAGCCGCCACGCGGGGTGAGTCGTGACGGATGTCATTAGGAAGAACCGCCTCTGCTCCGTACACCATGAAGAAAGGCGTGTAACCCGTAGATCTGTTGGGAGTAGTATTGATACTCCATAGCACGGAAGGTAACTCTTCCACCCAACAACCCGGCGTCCTCTGCAACGGAACCATAAGCCGAGGCTTGATGCCTCTTAGGATTTCTTGATTGGCTCTTTCAGCTTGACCATTTTATTGAGGGTGAGCCACTAACGAAACATCTAGTCGAATATGCTCACGTTGACAAAACTCTTTCATAGCACCCTTGGACAGATTAGTGCCATTATCAGTTATAATGTTGTGGGGAAAGCTGAAGCAAAATATCACCTTTTTGATGAATTGAATCATCGTTGCCGCATCACACTTACTGACCGGCTCTGCTTCAACCCACTTTGTGAATTTGTCAACCGCCACCAAAAGGTGGGTCTTTTTATCTTTGGACCTTTTAAAAGGCCCAACCATATCAAACCCCCAGACTGCAAACGGCCAATCAATTGGAATCATCCTCAATTATTGAGCCGACACGTGAGCTCTTCGTGAAAATTTCTGACAACCATCACATTTACTGACCAAATCCTCTGCATCAGCTTGAGCCGTTAGCCAATAAAATCCATGACGAAAAGTTTTGGCCACAAGGGACTTTGAACCAGCATGATGACCACAATCTCCCTCATGGATCTCGCGAAGAATCTCACGACCTTCCTCAGGAGAGACGCAACGCTGAAACACCCCAGTGACACTGCGATGGTGTAACTCGCCGTCGGCAATTGTCATTGACTTAGACCGCCGGGTTATCTGTCTGGCCAAAGTTTCATCCTCAGGTAGCTCGCCCCGGGTCATATAAGCCAAATATGGTACTGTCCAATCTGGGATAACGTGAAGAGCTGCCACTAACTCTGCCTCTAGGTCAGGAACAACCAGATCTTCCTCTGTAGGTAATTTGACAGAAGGGTTATGCAGAATATCCAAGAAAGTGTTAGGTGGCACCGGCTTACGCTGAGACCCCAAACGGCTTAAGGCGTCAGCCGCCTCATTTTTCCTGCGGTCAATGTGTTCCACCTGATAACCCTTGAAGTATCCAACAATAACATCAACCTCACAACGATAAGCCGCCATGAGTGGGTCCTTAGAATCCCATTTGCCTAAAACTTGCTGAGCTACCAAGTCTGAGTCGCCAAAACATCTCACCCGGCTTAAGTTCATCTCCTTAGCCATCCGAAGACCGTGGAGCAAGGCTTCATACTCAACTACATTGTTAGTATAGGGAAACATCAACCTTAAAACATAACAAAACTTGTCACCTCGAGGGGAAGCTAAGACAACTCCAGCCCCCGAGCCTTCCAATTGCCTAGACCCATCAAAGTGAATAGTCCAATATGTGTTATCTGGCTTCTCTTCAGGCACCTGCAGCTCTGTCCAGTCGTTGATGAAATCCACCAGTGCTTGAGACTTGATGGCAGCGCGAGGCATATATTTCAACCCATGAGGCCCAAGCTCAATGGCCCACTTGGCGGCTCGTCCTGTGGCTTCCCTGTTTTGAATAATATCTCCTAAAGGAGCAGAGCTGACCACAGTGATGGGATGACCCAGAAAATATTGCTTAAGCTTCTGGCTGGCCATGAACACCCCATAAACGAGCTTCTACCAATGTGGATCTCTCTGCTTGGACAAAGCACTTCACTGATATAATAAACCGCCATTGAACTGGATACTCCTTGCCTGCCTCCTTTCGTTCCACCACAATGGCTACACTGACGGCTCGGGTGTTAGCGGCCACATATAACAATAATGGCTCCTTATCAATGGGAGCAGCAAGGACTGGCGGCTCAGCTAGCTGCCTCTTCAAGTCTTCAAATGCGTTGTTAGTAGCATCACTCCAGACGAAGTTATTTGTTTTCTTCATCATCTGATACAGCGGTATGGCCTTCTCAACCAACTGGCTTAAGGAAGCAATACGACCCACCAGATGCTGAACATCATTGATACATGCCGGCTTTGCCAGGGAGGTGATGGTCTTGATCTTCTTCGGGTTAGCCTCAATGCCTCTATTAGAAACCAGAAAACCCAAAAGCTTGCCTGCTGGCACACCAAAAATGCACTTGGCCGGGTTAAGCATCATCTTGTAGACCCGGAGATTATCGAAGGTTTCTTTCAAATCATCTATCAAAGTTTCCTTCTCTCTAGATTTCACCACAATGTCGTCCACATAAGCATGGACATTACGCCCAATCTGACTGTGAAGACAATTCTGCACACATCGCTGATAAGTCGCCTGGGCACTCTTGAGCCCGAAAGGCATAGACACATAGCAGAAGGCTCCAAAGGGAGTGATGAAAGCGGTCTTCTCCTGGTCCTAAACTGCCATCTTGATCTGATGATAACCAGAATAAGCATCCAAAAAACTCAAATGCTCACAACCGGCCGTAGCATCAATGATTTGATCAATACGAGGGAGAGCAAAAGGATCAGCCGGACAAGCCTTGTTTAAGTCCGTGTAGTCCACACACATACGCCAAGTGCCATTTTTTTAAGCACCATCACCGGGTTAGCCAACCACTCCGGATGAAAGACTTCAACAATGAACCCAGCTGCCAAGGGCCGGGCCACCTCTTCACCAATGGCCTTACGCCTCTCCTCGTTGAAGCGACGAAGGAATTGCTTGACCGGCTTAAATTTCGGATCAATATTGAGAGTGTGCTCAGTGAGTTCCCTCGGTACACCCGGCATGTCAGAAGGTTTCCATGCAAAGATGTCCCGGTTCTCACAGATGAACTCAATGAGTGCACTTTCCTATTTAGGATCTAGATTAGCATTGATACTGAACTGCTTGGATGAATCGCCAGGAACAAAATCAATGAGCTTAGTATCATCCACCGATTTGAACTTCAAAATAGGATCATGCTTTGTAGTTGGCTTTTTCAAAGATGTCATATCCGCCGGGTCAACATTATCCTTGTAAAACTTCAATTCCTCTGTTCCACAGACAGACTCAGCATAAGCAGCATCACCTTCTTCACACTCCAGGGCTATCTTCCGACTCCCATGTACTGTGATGGTCCCTTTGTAACCCGGCATTGTGAGCTGTAGATAAACATAACACGGTCGTGCCATGAACTTGGCATAAGCCGGCCATCCAAACATAGTGTGGTATGAGCTCCTGATTTTGACCACTTCAAAGGTTAACTTCTCGGCCCTGGAATCATGTTCATCACCGAAGGCCACCTCCAGCTCGATCTTGCCTATAGGATATGCCGACTTACCAGGCACCACTCCATGGAAAATAGTATTAGACGGCTTAAGATTCTTATCAGTTAACCCCATGCGACGGAAGGTTTCATAATAAAGGATATTAATGTTGCTTCCCCCATCCATGAGTACCTTCGTGAACTTATATCCACCAACTTGAGGCACCACCACCAAAGCCAAATGACCCGGGTTATCGACCCGGGGCGGGTGATCCGCTCGACTCCACATAATGGGATGTTCAGACCATCGCAAGTAATGAGGAACAGTTGGCTCAACAACGTTCACAACCCTCTTATGAAGCTTCTGGTCCCGCTTGCACAAACTCGTGGTGAACACGTGATATTGCCCACTATTCAGCTTCTTCAGATTACTTTGATATCCAGACTGTTGCTGCTGATGGCTCCCTTGGCCAGATTGTTGATTATAACCGCCCTGATTGCCTTGATTATAACCACCCTGATTGCCTTGATTATAACCACTCTGATTACCTTGATGGCCCTGGAAGCCGAAATTAGAACCACCACCTCCATAGCCCGGGCCATGAGATCCGCCGCCACCTGAGCCACCGCCCGACCCTTGATTGCTATGAAATGAGTCAGAATTTTTGAAAGCCCTCATAATGGAACAATCTTTCCAAAGGTGAGTGGCTGGTTTCTCCTATGTTCCATGTTTTTGGCAGGGCTCGTTCAGCAATTGCTCAACAGTAGGACCTGATCCACCAGTCCAAGGAGGCGGCCTCCCCTTACGACGCTGATTATTGCCCTGTGCATTGGTGTTAGCCACAAACTCTGAGTTACCATCAGCCTTGCATTTACCATTGGCCCCCTGGTTCACTGGGTTATGTGATAACCCACAAGTATAGGGGATTAATTGTAGCCTCTTTCGATAAGTAAGAGTGTCGACCCCAATGAGGATCTAAAGGTAGAACAAATATTCCCTCAAGTTTTATCGACCACTGTCGGTGTCAAAACCGGCGGATCTCGGGTAGGGGGTCCCGAACCGTGCGTCTAGGCGGATGGTAACAGGAGACAAGGGACACGATGTTTTACCCAGGTTCGGGCCCTCTTGATGGAGGTAAAACCCTACGTCCTGCTTGATTAATATTGATGGTATGGGTAGTACAAGAGTGGATCTACCACGAGATCAAGGAGGCTAAACCCTAGAAGCTAGCCTATGGTATGATTGTTGTAATGTATGTTGTGTCCTACGGACTAAAGCCCTCCGGTTTATATAGACACCGGAGAGGGCTAGGGTTACACAGAGTCGGTTACAATGGTAGGAGATCTACATATCCGTATCGCCAAGCTTGCCTTCCACGCCAAGGAAAGTCCCATCCGGACACGGGACGGAGTCTTCAATCTTGTATCTTCGTAGTCTTGGAGTCCGGCGGACGATGATAGTCCGGCTGTCCGGACACCCCCTAGTCCAGGACTCCCTCAGTAGCCCCTGAACCAGGCTTCAATGACGATAAGTCCGGCGCGCATAATGTACGGCATTGCAAGGCGGGTTCCTCCTCCGAATAATCCAAAGAAGATTGTGAACACCAGGATAGTGTCCGGCTCTGCAAAATAAATTCCACATTCCACCGTAGAGAGAATAAAATGTACACAGGTTCAATCTGCTGACGTATTTTGCGGCATGACGTCACACCACTACCAAGCCATTACTTGAATCGTTTTTTATTATACCGCCTCAGCGCGTTTAGCGAAGCGGTTTCCTTGGCACGTCTTGTCGAAGCAGAGATCGTGTTCCCCTTATCCCGGGATTCTCATCAATACGGGTGTGGGTAACCCAACCGCGCCCATCGCCACGCCTCCTCTATCGAAGGCGAATCCCGAACGGTCACGGAGACGGCTCTTGGTATTCTCCCTCTTTACAACAGGACCAAGGCTCGTTTCTTTTCTTCAATCTTCCATCGAATCTTCTCCTTGCTCCAAGTTCCAACACCCAGAGCCCCAGATTCGAGCGGTTCGGACCTTCAACAATGTCCGGCTCCGACCTTCAGGGCCGGTGTATGTCCTCCTCCGTCACGGAGGAGGACGTGCTAAAGCTGCGTGAGGCCAAGTACCTGTCTTACGAGATTTCGCACAGGTTGCCCGCCCAAGGGCAGGCCATACCCACTCCCGAGCCTGGTGAGTACGTCGTCTTCGTACCCCACCTCCGTCGGGGTTTAGGCTTCTCGACGGATCCCTTCGTGAGAGGGCTCATGTTTTACTATGGGCTAGATTTTCATGACTTGGCTCCGGAGTCCATCCTCCATATCTCCGCATTTATTATTGTCTGCGAAGCCTTCCTCCGCGTCACCCCCCACTTTGGCCTATGGCTGAAGACCTTCAATGTGGAGCCGAAGATGATTGGGAGGCGTCAAGCAGAGTGCGGCGGGGCGGACATAAGCAGGAGGGCCGATGCCCCGTGGCCCGAGGGCTCCTTCCAAGAGGAGCTCGGCTTGTGGCAGCTGGAGTGGCTCTATATCACCGCTCCGAAGGGCAGCAGGCAAAAGCCGCCGCCTTCATTCCGCCCGGGACCTCCACGACGGTTGATGTCGTGGGTCAACCAAGGGCTCAATTGGGGGCCATCAAAAGACGTGCCCCTATTGCAGGGCCGGATTCGAGACCTCCAAGCGAGGGAGATCGATCTGGTAGTGGTGATGCAGGTCATGCTAATCAGGCGTCTTCTGCCCTGCAAACGTCGTCCTCTCCGGTTATGGGAGTTCAATCCGGAGGGACCACGAATTCTCCAACACTTCATGGGTACGACACCCGTGGAGATGTATAAGTTGTTCTTCAGACCGCAGGTGGCGTGTCCGGAATTGACCGAGGATGCAGGCCTAAGCTGCAATCGCCCAGATACTCAGGTAAGTAGCTTAGTGTCCGGACGTACCGTTTGTTTGCTTTTCTATAATTTGCCTTTTAACCCGTTGTCCTTCAACAGGAGTGGGTAGCGCAAGCAAAGCTGATAAGGTGTCCGGCCCCCCTCCCAGAGACCGCACTGGAGCCCGTGCTGGTCAGAATGTTGGAGGCCGCGCCTTTAGAAGAAGGCGAAGGGGAAAATAGAGGAGCTATCACCTCGCCCAAGGGGGCACTTGAAGAAGGGGGGATCGAGAATCCCTCCCTCCAGGGGGAGAAGAGGACCGCCTCCGAAGACCCGGAGGCCAAAGTCTCTAAGCGGGGGAAGAAATCTTCACTAGAGGGTCCTACGTCCGGGGAGATCCCGGCCGTACAATCTTCTCCAAAGTATCAGCCCTCCAGCGAGCCGTGAGTAGAAAGAGGGGAGTTCATAAATAAGAAAACATCCCTATTTGTGCTTCTGAGGATAACCGAAATTTTTTACCTTGTAGTTCGGATCTGCGACCTTCTCAGATGAGCTCGTCTTCGGGGGATCTTCGTCCGGAGATGATGGAGAGCGAGACGCCTCCGTCTGCCGCGCCGTCGGATAGGGCGGACGAGCCTGAAGTGTCATCACGGAGGGTATCCTCGAGCCCGGCGGAGCCGAAGAGTTCGGCGCCGACTAGTGTTCGGCCGAGGGAGCTGAAGGATCTGCTTGAGAGGGCATCCATCTCAGAAGATCACCGTGCATTGATGAGCATGGTGATAGGAAGGATTTCTTCCGCCAAAAGCGGATTGCATAATGCCGCCAGGAGTTTGCTGGCGGGGTTTGAGGTACGTAAAAATGACGCACCTTTTTGACAGTTTTGCACATGAAAGTGCGCCCTATGTAGATGGTAGCCCCTGAGACTCGGTAGGTTGTCAAAAGCGACAGCGTGCCGAGGATCAAAATCGCAGGTATTGAGTGTCGCCTTTCCTATGCAGGTGGCGGATAGTCCGGGGGCTAGCCGGACTGATGGAGTTGCCGAATTAATGCGGCAAATCGATGTGGCGGATGCGTACATCACGCTAGTCAACAAGCGACTTGACGAGTCACAAGGTAAGTTGTCTCTCCGCAGTCACCTGTTTAAGCGAGTCAAAGCCCACCTCTTACAATATTTATGCTTGACGCAGATGGTGCTGCTACTGTGGAGAGCCTTCGGGCAGAACTTGCTCAAGCCAAGGAGCAAGCCAGAAGGAGTGATGCGGCTGCCTCGAGGGCGGCCGAAGAGTTAGAAGCCGAAAGGGCTGCACACTGCCGAAGCAGGGAAGAGATGGCCGAATTGGCCGTTAAATTAAAGGATGCTACCGACCGCAATGAGGCTCTTGAAAAGGAGCGCCTATCGGAGCGAGAAGACCCGGGGAAGGCCACCGCCGAGGCCAAGGATGCCCGTTCTGCAATGCGGGCGATGAAGGAGGAGCTACGTCAGGCCGGAGACATTGTGGCTGGCAAGCCTTTTCTGCTGTGTCGCCGGTTTACGGATCCAAAATATGCCCAGCTTGGACAGCTATGGGGTCTGGAGGATCCATATATGGACTTAGCGGCAAGTGTGGCGGATGTCGTTGTGCACTTCCGGAGTCAGAAGGATCACAAGACGGAAGAGTTGTTTTGGTCTCAATTTCATAGTCCGGATCGTTCACTTCCGCTGACCGATCGATTGGCCGAATGGGCTGAGCTGAACAGGTTGTCCGTACTTGCCATGACGGATATCGTGACTCATGTCTGGCCAGAGAGGCCCAAGGCGACGAGCTATTTTGGCTTATTGCAGCAATTTCTTGGGGCGGTGCCGCATATCAAGGAGGTGAAGCGGTCGGCCTACATAGAAGGTGCGCGGATGGCCCTTGCCCGTGTGAAGACACATTGGACAGAGATGGATGCCACCGCTGTTGCAACCCAGGGTTCGGACGAGAACCGGTTACCCGCCGAGCACTATTTTGGGGAAGTTATGTGTGGTGCTCGTGTAATAGAGTCGCAGTGCTCGAAAAATGTCACGTTCAAATGAACGTTGTATTTTGTAAAACAATGGTTATGACGTAATCGCTTTTTATACTTGTGCGTTCCAAGTATTGAAACATCTCCTATGCGGCCGTTTATGTATACGTGTGTATAACCTGAAAGATGGCAGTCTTTGGCTTCAGCCCCCACGCACAAGGTGCGGGGGTGTTCGCAAAAATAGCGCATTGTCACACTTAATCCGACGTCTCGGTCCTGTTGAGGAGCTGGTAGTGTAGCAAACGAGGCAATCCGGACTATGGTGCTTTATCACTTTCACTTAGCCATTGGAGTTCGAGGGTGGGGCTACGATATAGCCCCTGGGGGCACCGCGCCTCTCCGAATTCGGGGCGCGTGTGTGCCTGACCGAGAAACGGTCCTTCGTCAAAGCGGGGAATTCTAAACATTCCAGTGGTCGATCGAGTGGTTGACCAGTCTCTCGCTGTATCATGACAGTCAGTTTTCGGCTTTCTCTACTGAGGTGCTTAACCAAGCCGAACTAGGGCACAATCGCAGTAGTTCTCCTGGTGCCGCGTTAGCCGATGATACGGAACGTAAGGCAGCAAAACACAGGAGCCGGGCAAACCCAACATTTGACCAAAGACATGATTCGGAGCTGATGCATATAAGGCCTAACTCGAGACGCCGAACACTCCCTAAGGTGTTCGGTCTTTTATAATAATGGGCGGAACAATGCCCTAAGACCCTAGTGTCCAGGTACGGGCAAGGTCCTCTGACGCGGCCGATGCCAAAACGTCAGGCTCCACTCTGGTTATAATGAGAAACTAGGGGATTATAACAACAAGAGACAGTAAAAAAGGTTTACGCAGGGTCTTAATCTGAAAAGAATCCTTGCGACGGGTCCCTACTGCACGTCTGCGCCTGTGTCTCCGTTGTGCCGTTATCCTGGACGGGTGTGCACGTTCTTTGTCTGTAAAAAGAGAGGAACTTAGTTTAAAAGGAAATCGTGCGAAAAAGTATATGAAAAATATTAATAAATAAGTAAAGCGGAGTCTATATGAGCTCGTTGTTGCTTATATGCACAGCCCCTTGTGAAGGGGTGTGCGGCTAGGGATCCCCTAGCTTCTTTATGCCGGACTCGTCTAACCGTGTCCGGGGTCTTTAAATGACCCTCGTAATGAAATGATGCCACGTGGACCGGGCATTTTAAGTGTAAGAGACGCGTAATGTGGTATGGCGTTGAAGCGGACAAAAGCTTCACGTCCCAATAGTGCTTGATAGCTACTTTTAAATGGGACGACCTGAAAGACTAGTGTTTCGCGTTGGAAGTTGTTCGGTGACCCGAACACAACTTCTAGTAATAAGGAGCCTGTGCACTTGGCATAAGGGCCTGGCGTCACTCCTTTAAAGGAAGTGTGGCTGTGTCAAATTTTAGTAAGGTCTATCCCCAACTTGCGGATTGTGTTTGGATATAGCAGGTTTAAATCGCTGCCTCCGTCCATCAGGACTTGTGTAAATTGTAGTCCGTCGATTATAGGATCCAATATCAGGGCAGTCCAACCTGCATTTCGAACGCTTCTGGAATAATCCAGGTGGTCGAAAGTGATTGGTTTTGATATCCAATCACGACGTTCCGCTGGGTTGGACCGTGCGAGACCCATTTTAGCGGGTGCCGCATTGTTTTTCCGTATTATCACATGAAGTGAGTTTACTGCTTTGACCTCTTGTGGGAAAGTCTTTTGTTTTCCGGTGCTCTGCTGGTGGGGTTTATCATCGTCCTCACTTGATGTGTCGAGCCCCTTGTGTTCGGCGTTTAATCGGCCGGACTGTTTGAAAACCCAACAATCTCGGTGGGTATGGTTTGCAGGCCTTCCGGGGGTACTGTGGATTTGACATATCAGACCCAAAATTTTGTTTAAGTTGGATAGCTCATCACTGTTATCCTTAAGAGGCAGTGTTTTGCTGTTTGGCCGCGAGCTTTTGAATCCGGCATTGACCGCCGTGTTCTTTGGGCTTTTCTCTTTAATCCGGCGCTGATCTTTTCTGCGCCGTGATTTTCCGTTTCCATCTCTGATCTCGGATGTACTTGGGTCGCTGGTGCTGCATCTTGCTAGCCAGCTATCTTCCCCCGCGCAAAAGCGGGTCATGAGGCTTGTTAGCGCGGACATTGTCCTCGGATTCTCTTGGCCGAGGTGTCTGGCGAGCCATTCGTCTCGGACATTGTGTTTAAAAGCTGCTAAGGCTTCGGCGTTCAGACAATCAACTATTTGGTTCTTTTTGGTAAGGAACCTGTTCCAGAATTTGCGCGCTGACTCTCCGGGCTGTTGAGTTATATGACTTAGATCGTCTGCATCCGGAGGGCGGACATAAGTCCCTTGAAAATTTGCTCTAAACACGTCCTCAAGCTCTTCCCAACTTCCAATAGTGTTTTCTGGGAGGCTTTTGAGCCAATGACGGGCTGGCCCTTTGAACTTGAGGGGTAAATATTTTATGGCGTGGAGATCATCTCCTCTGGCCATGTGTATGTGTAGTATATAATCCTCTATCCAGACTCCAGGGCCTGTTGTTCCATCGTAAGCCTCTATGTTTATGGGTTTAAACCCCGCTGGGAATTCGTGATCCAGCACCTCATTGGTGAAACATAGTGGGTGTGCGGCGCCCCTGTATTTGGGTGTACCGCTGTCTTCAAACACTTGACGTGTTGTGTTGCTTCCTGGGCCATCTATTTTTCCAGGGTCATGAGTCGGATTGTGAGCGGCGCCACTTTTAGATTTTGGCCTATCATCTGGCCATCTATCCGGCCAGGCGGCCTCTTTGTTTTTTGACTGTGGGGGCTCTATGGCTTCCTCGTCAAATTCTGGCAGCAGCTTGCGCTTCGGGTAGCTCTTTGATTGATGGCCATTGCCGTATTTGTCTGCGGTTTTGAGCACTTTGCTCCAACTTGTTTTGAGTATGTCTTCCGCTGTTTTGAGCTTCCGTTTTTCCTTCTTCAAGCTTCTTGTGGTGGCGACGAGTCTTCCGTGAAGGTTCTTATGTTCCGGTGGTATGTCCGGTGTGAGGTCGTCCGGACTGTTTGTTTCGCCGGGATTGGATTGATTATCCGATTCATCCTGTTCGGACGGTTGCTTTGTTGCATGCTCGTCCTCCACTGGTTTGCCCTGCTCTAACGCTGGGTCATTAGGAATGTTGTCTTTGCCGAGGCGGGGCTTAGGGCGGCACTTGCGTCGCCGCTTTGGTTGTTTATCGGCGGGATTATCCTTTGCCGCGCCCCGTTGTTCCTCGTCGTCGCTTCCTTTTGGGGTGTCCACCATATATACGTCATGTGTTGGGGTGGTCTTCCAGTGCTCTGTGAGCGATGGTTCTTGTTCGTCTCCGGCATCGTCGTCCATACCGTCGATGTCTTCGGAGTCATAGCCTATCATGTCGGTTAAATCTTCGACAGTGGCTACAAAGTGGGAGGTGGGCGGGCTTTGAATTTCTTCGTCGTCCGCTTCCCAACCCTCCTGGCCGTAATCCGGCCAGGGCTCTCCGGATAGCGAGAGATGCTTTAGCGAATTTAGGATGTCGCCAAAGGGCGAGTGCTGAAAGATGTCCGCAGCGGTGAACTCCATGATCGGCGCCCAATTGGATTCGATTGACAGGGGTGCAGGAGGTTCGGAGTCCGGCAGGGAGTCCGGCACCTCGGAGTCACGAGCTTTATAAGGGACAAGGTCAGTGTTCGGCTCCATCGCCGCGGAAGTTGCAGCCCCTGAGGCGGTGTCCAGCCACCGGTCCTCGATCTGGGCGATCGGCTCCGGACTAAGGGCCGGAGCGGATTCATGTGCGGCCACCAAGGCACTGTCCGGCGGCAGAGCTAGATCATGCCCATCGTGACAGTGCGGCGCGCTGGGCTGTGGCTCGAGCCCGTCGAAGAGCAAGTCCCCGCGGATGTCGGCCGTGAAGTTTAGGCTTCAGAACCTGACCTGACGGCCAGGGGCGTAGCTTTCGATCTGCTCCAGATGGCCAAGTGAATTAGCCCGCAGTGCAAAGCCGCCGAATATGAAGATCTGTCCGGGGAGAAAAGTCTCACCCTGGACGGCGTTGTTGTTGATTGAAGAAGCCATCGAGCCTATCGGTGACGACACAAAGGAACTCTCAATGAAAGCACCAATGTCGGTGTCAAAACCGGCGGATCTCGGGTAGGGGGTCCCGAACCGTGCGTCTAGGCGGATGGTAACAGGAGACAAGGGGACACGATGTTTTACCCAGGTTCGGGCCCTCTTGATGGAGGTAAAACCCTACGTCCTGCTTGATTAATATTGATGGTATGGGCAGTACAAGAGTGGATCTACCACGAGATCAAGGAGGCTAAATCCTAGAAGCTAGCCTATGGTATGATTGTTGTAATGTATGTTGTGTCCTACGGACTAAAGCCCTCCGGTTTATATAGACACCGGAGAGGGCTAGGGTTACACGGAGTCGGTTACAATGGTAGGAGATCTACATATCCGTATTGCCAAGCTTGCCTTCCACGCCAAGGAAAGTCCCATCCGGACACGGGACGGAGTCTTCAATCTTGTATCTTCGTAGTCTTGGAGTCCGGCGGACGATGATAGTCCGGCTGTCCGGACACCCCCTAGTCCAGGACTCCCTCAACCACCGATACAACTCTACGCACGCTTGACGTTCGCTTTACCTAGAACAAGTATGAAACTAGAAGTACTTTGTAGGTGTCATAGGATAGGTTTGCTAGATAATAAAGAGCACGTAAATATAAACTAGGGGTTGTTTAGATGAAGACACAACTAAGTTAGTTTTAGTAGAGAGCTTTTTGTCACAAGAAAGTTATTTGTCCCTAGGCAATCGATAACTAGACAGGTAATCACTATTGCAATTTTATTTGAGGGAGAGGCATAAGCTAACATACTTTCTCTTCTTGGATCATATGCACTTCTGATTGGAACTCTAGCAAGCATCCGCAACTACTAAAGATCATTAAGGTAAAACCCAACCATAGCATTAAAGTATCAAGTCCCCTCTATCCCATACGCCACAACCCCCTTACTCGGGTTTATGCTTCTGTCACTCAAGAAACCCACTATAAGCGAATCATGAACTTATTGCAACACCCTACAACGGGAATCCCTCATGCTTGCGCGACACTGAGATCACCATAGGACAGCACCAATAATAAAACATGCAATTCAAACCAATCATGATCATCAATTAACCCATAGGACAAAACGGATCTACTCAAACATCATAGGATAGCCATACATCATTGGGAAATAATATATAGCGTTGAGCACCATGTTTAAGTAGAGATTATAGCGGGTAAAAGAGGGGTTACACTGCTGCATAGAGATGGGGGAAGGTGATGGAGACGTTGGTGAAGATGATGGAGGTGTTGGTGTAGATCGCGGTGATGATGATGGCCCCCGGCGGCGTTCCGGCGCCACCGGAAGCAAGGGGGAGAGAGCCCCCTTCTTCTTCTTCTTACTTGACCTTCTCCCTAGATGGGAGAAGGGTTTCCCCTCTGGTCCTTGGCTCCCATGGCATGGGAGGGGCGAGAGCCCCTCCGAGATTGGATCTGTCTCTCTGTCTCTCTCTGTTTTTGCGTTTCCGGATTCTGCCCTTTCACCGTTTCTTTTATATCCGGAGATCCATAACTCCGATTGGATTGAAACCTTCGCCCAGATTTTCCCCGAAAATTAGCTTTCTTGCGGCAAAAGAAGAGCGTCAACTGCCTTACGGGGTGCCCACGGGGGTCAGGGGCGCGCCCCCTGCCTCGTGCCCCCCTCGGGCACCGTCTCGCGTTGTTTTTTCCTCCCAAAAATCATAAATATTCCAAAAATAATCTCCGTCTGTTGTTATCCCGTTTGGACTCCGTTTGATATTGGGTTTCTACGAAACATAAAACATGCAACAAACAGGAACTCGCACTGGGCACTGGATCAATATGTTAGTCCCAAAAATAATATAAAAAGTTGCCAAAAGTATATGAAAGTTGTAGAATATTGGCATGGAACAATCAAAAATTATAGATACGATGGAGACGTATAATTATGTTGTTGACCCTTGGCGTTGCCATTCTTCTTTCCCTTTCCCGTCTTGTCATCATCAAACTCGGGGTCCTTGGTACTATCAGAGTCGGCATATTTGATTAGAGCCGCCATCAGCTGCCCCATATCATTACAATCGCGCTTGAGCCGCCCCAGCTTTTGCTTAAGAGGCAAAAAACGGCAATTTTTCTCCAACATTAAGACTGCAGAGCCGGCAATCATGTTATCGGATGAATGTATGATAGCTTTGACCCGGCGCACCCAATGGGTTGTTGACTCACCTCCTCTTGGGCGCAAATAGCCAAGTCCACAATCGACATGGGCTGTTTGCACGTGTCTTTAAAGTTCTGGATAAACCGGGCCTTTAACTCTGCCCATGACCCAATGGAATTAGCCGACATCCCTTTTGACCAAGTACGGGACGTTCCATCCAGCATCATGGTGAATTACTTAGCGCACGCGGCGTCACTGACCTCCAACAATTCCATGGCCATCTCATAACTTTCAATCCACGCATCAGGGGGTAAGTCGGCTGTGTAATTAGGAACCTTACGAGGTCCTTTGAAATCCTTGGGCAAACGCTCATTACACAGAGCCGACACTAAACATGGTACACCTCTAGATCTAGAGGTCACACCTGCCTCGACCGAAGTCATTGGATAAATCGGAAGGGGCTGTTGAGCCGCCCGCTGAGCCGCCTGCTCAGCCTCTTGAGGCACTCTATCCTGATCGACCAAGTTATGAGCTCCATCACGCTCCGGGTCATGCCCACGTGGCTGGTCACGGTGTTGGGCGTTGCTTGAAATGGCTGGTGAGTCCATGTGCCTGCTATAACTCCGGCTTGGGCGAGGGGTTGAGTGAATCCTGTCTCGACTGTAAGAATATGTCTCCTGCTGCGCTAATGCTGTCTGAAGAAGTTCTCCGACCCTTCGTGTTTCAACCGCCGCTAGAGAATCACCATCCACCACCGCCAATCGTGCCACCACAGCAACATGTTCTCCAAAGGATTAGAATAATGACCCGGTGGTGTCGATACATGCTGAGGTGGAGCGGTATTCAGACGAGTGGGTTCCGTCATGCGTGGTTGAACCGGCGCCCCAACCCCAGTGCCGCAGTCTGGTTTATCTCCGCAGGTTATGGTCCCTGCACCAGGCGTGCGGAAGAGGTTTCTAGCGTCGTAAACCAGAGTTAGACGGGACTAGTGCCTTCTCCTCATGATTTCATTTGAAGCGTTTTGATCCATCGTAAGCTGGAAAGCCTCTGACTGAATCCGTTGGGCCTACGCATCCAGAGCAGCCCGTTCTGCGGCTATCTTGACGTCCTCTGCCGCCATGTTTTTCTTGGCTAGTGCTACCTTATCACGTAATTTTGCCACCTCCGCATCATGCTGAGCTCGATTCGCCGGGTTGACCACGGTTGTCAACAGATCTGTCGATTTATCCATTAAAGCCATCAAAACCTGAGCCGGCTGCCGTCACCACTGCTGACCCAGAAGTCATTGCTATTGCGGTTGAAGAATTTTGCCCAGGCTGTGTGCCAGCCATGAAGATCCCGACTCTGTTTGGCGGCTCATAGGGGTCAAGAATACTATCACCATCGGAATAGCCCCCAAGCCTGCCATCTTGCAGTTGATACAATGAAGTAGTCTCGCCCGTGGATGACTCACCATCAGAGTAGATGGCCGTCTCACCACCAGACATAGATCCTTCATCAAATTCTGCTCCATGGATGCATCCCACAAAGGCACGTTTCACGACGGGCTGAGCTTGGACGGGTCTCGCACGCTGAGCCGTCTCGATGATGTCGGTGCAGATGTCTGGCTCAGGGCCCGTCTCGCCGATCTTGCCGATGAAGACGTGGATTCCGCCGAAGGGGACCCGATACCCGTACTGAATTGAGCCGGCCTCGGGGCCCCAGCCTGCATCGTCGATGTAGAGCTTGCCACGACGACTCTTGGTCATCCGGCCCACAACGTATCCCTTGAGTCGTTCGAAGCTGCCCTTCAAGAACTCGAAACCACCGTGCACTGGCCCCACGGTGGGCGCCAACTGTCGTGGAATAGTCACGACAGATGTCCTAGCAGAAGGACTTGGTCGTGGACCCATCGCAACTAGGTAGCTTGAAGGGGTTAAATGGGACAAAGGACATGGGAGTTTATACTGGTTCGGCCCCTTGCGGTGAAGTTAAAGGCCTAATCCGGTTTGAGGTGGTATTGCTTATGTCTCGATTACCAGGGAGCGAATCTGCTTGACCTACCTTTCGATCTATTGTTTCTTGTCCTGAACTGCCACCGGCTCGTCCCTTTATATACACAGGTTGACGCCCAGCGGCTCACGAAGTCCCGACCGGCTCATAGATAATGTGTCCGGCTTGGTGACTATCTTTACATGCCTTACAATACAAGTCTTTACATATATGGCGATTTACCCCTACAGGCCTTACGCCTTTGGGCCTTGGGCCCTTGCTTGTGAACTGGCATCTTTAACATCCACGTGGGCTTCATATTAATAATCTTCCCAGGTATAACCCGGTCTCCTGGGCGGGTCATACCTAATAGTTATATCCCTAACAATGACCGAAGTTTCTTCGGAGTCCCGGATGAGATCACGGACATGACGAGGAGTCTCGAAATGGTCGAGACATAAATATTGATAGGGATATTTAAATTAGTGCCCCCGGTTCCTTAGTTGTGCTCACTTTTCCCCACGCTCCAAATGTTTGCTCACTTTTCCCCTCTTCCTTAGCTGAAACTCTCACAAATGCTCATAGCGGGCGTTTGCCGTCTTGAACGTCCATTGACCGTTAATTGCTGACGAGTGGGGCCGAGTCTTCGTCTGACTGTTGCTTGCTGACGGGTGGGACCGCAAGGAGACACGTATTGGGCAGCTTGTCTGAATCTGAAACAGATCTAGACAGGCCGCACTGCACCACGCCGCCCCGCCCCCTCTGCCGGCGTCGTTCCGCGTCCACCGCTGTTGTTTCCTCCACCCTATGCCCTTTTCCGTTCGTCAGCGACGCCGCGTCTCCGCCAGATATAGCCCACCTCCCCATCTGGGATTACATAGCGATGTTGAGTGAGGACGCCCGGAATGCAGTCGACCGTGGAGAGGATTGGGTCGAATCCGCGGCAGATAATTCATGGATTAAACCTGGGTAAGCATTGTTTCCTCTCGAATTGACGCTCTAAGTCATATTGTATGCCGTATTTGACTTCTGTTTGCTTGAACCGTTTGAATTTGTGCTCAATTTTACCCGGCTAACTGAAGCCTTTGTTTCCTTCCCCAACAAAATAGGATTGATCCCACGCTGGCTTTCCGGCTGGCGATTAGAATGGAAACTAGTATGCTGCGTGGTACTAAACCGCATTTGATTTCATCATTTTTCTATCCCAAAGTGGTAGAAACCAGCATATCTTTCAAAGATTTGTGAGCTGAGCTCCGAAACACCTATCCCTGGAGTGATGCCGATGCTGTTGAACTGAATTACTTCAGCAGTGATGAGCAAAGATTTCTCCCACTAACTTGCGACGATCATATGTCGTTGCTTTTTGCTGGGATTGCTGGCTGCCGATTCAGTAAACTCCAAATCGATGTGCTTCAGCCACGCGCAGAACGGGCGAAGGGGAAGGGAGTTCAGACATCATCTGTCTGTGCTAATAGCCAGCACCCCGGCACTCCTTGTAGGTTGACACCAAGTAAAGCAAGTGGTTCGTGGAGCCACAACATGCCTGCTGCCAATTCTGGTTCCGATTCAGCTGCTGCTTCTCGTGTACCTTCTGCAGTTGGTGTAGAAGAAGATGCAGAACCTGACGAGGCAGTGCCTACAAATGATGATGAAGACGAGATGATGTTTCCTGAACTGGTCGATGTAGCCAGTCAGCAAGCAGTGGATGACGAATATATGGAGGAGCCCATCAGCCAAGCTAGGTTTGATGACACTGACGATGAAGAGAAGGTGGAGAACATGGACAGCTTAATCGAGGATGAATACGATGGTGATGACATGCCAACAATTGAGTGGAACAGAGAAAAACCTGAGCTTACTGTAGGTACCATTTTCCAATCAATGGTGGACTGTCGGAATGCAGTGACAACATGGTGCATTATATCTGAAAACACCTATAAGATCAAAAGGAGTGAGCCAGCAAGGTTCACGGTTTTTTGTCCATATCCTAGGTGTAGGTGGAAGTTGCATGCATCTCGTATGAGAAAGAGCAAATATATTCAGGTAATCCAAGTTTAGTTAGTAATTTAGTTTCAGATTGTTGAGTAAGGTTTCTTAACTGTTCTTTACCCTTTTATTTTGTTTCAGATAAAGAAAAACGCACACAAGCTCACTTGTCCACCTGGAGGGGGAGGGGGGAAGGCCAAAACCAAGCTAGCAAAAACTAGGTGGGTGGCAGATGCTATATTGGATTGGCTGAGAGAAGAACCTGGACTTGGTCCAACAGCACTCCATGGGAAGCTTTTTGAGAAGTACAAGATAGAAATTCCTTACATGAGAATTTTCAATGCTAGGGAAAAGGCTCTTGACAGAATTAATGGTCAATGGAATGACAGTTTTCAGCTGCTTTACACTTTCAAAGCTGAAGTGGAGATGGCAAGTCCAGGGAGTGTTGTGGAGATTGACAAGCATACAGTTCCATTCAAAATAAAAAGGAAGTCATTTCAGAAGGAGTGCTTCAGAAGGGCTTTTGTTTGTTTCAAGGCTTGCTGGCAGGGATTTCTAGATGGTTGCAGGCCCTATTTGGCTGTAGATGCTACACATTTGACTGGAAGATGGAGAGGACAGCTAGTAGCAGCTTCTGCAGTTGATGGACACAACTGGCTATTCCCAGTTGCATTTGGTGTGGTGGAGGCAGAGTCTGAGGAAAGTTGGGTCTGGTTTCTGCAGCAGTTGCGCAACATTATAGGCACACCCCCAGGTTTAGCTATACACACAGATGCTTGCAAGGGTTTAGAGAGTGCAGTGGAAATTGTATTCCCTGGAGTGGAGCATAGGGAATGTATGCGACACCTAGCGCATAATTTCAAAAAGAAGTTCAAAGGTAAAGTTTATGATGAGAACTTATGGCCAGCATCATACACATGCAGCAAAAGGAAGCATGAACACCATTTGAGAGTGTTGTATGCTCAAAATCCTCTTGTGAAGGAGTACATGGATGCACATCATGGCAAGGTGTGGTCAAGAAGCAAATTCAACGAAATCTGCAAAGTAGATTATGTGACCAGTAACCTTGCAGAATGCTTCAATTCAAAGTTCAAGTCAGTGAAAGGGCTCTTGTTGTGGCAAGCATTTGACAAGATGAGGCAAATGATCATGATAAAGATGGCTCTTCGCAAAAGAATTGCAGAAACACAATATGTTGGTCATCAAATGCTCCCATCACTGATTAAGGCATTGCACTTGAAGGCAAGAGTACTGACGATGAAATGTATTCGATCTGGTACATATGAGGGAGAGGTTACCTATACTGACACTAAAAATAGGGTATGGAGGTATCTTGTGAACCTAAGTACTAGAGAATCTAGTTGTAGGCAATGGCAGATCCGTGGGAAGCCATGCATACATGCCCTACATTTGATGACCGTTACCGGGGGTGCAGATGGTGAAGTTGATCAATATTGCTCTGAGTATTTCTCTGTTGCCAAATTTATGGCTGCTTATGCTGACAATGTGCCTGCACTATTGGGTAAAGATCAATGGAACATAGTAGATCCAGGGTTCAAACTCCACGCTCCTGTCATTACTAGACCACCAGGAAGACCAAGGAACCAGAGGATTAGAGCAGGTGAGGAGGGTCGTCTACCAAAGAAGCGTGCTTGCAAAAAATGTGGAGTTCTGGGGCATATTGCTAGGCTTTGTACCAATGCAGTGGATGCATCATTTGGAGAGGAGGATAGATGGACAGCAGCCAATGCTGAGGATAATGCAGCAGCAATGGAGACTGAAGATGCAGTGGAGAATGCAGCAGCAATTGAAGCAGTGGAGAATGCAGCAGCAAATGAAGCAGTGGAGAATGCAGCAGCAAATGAAGCATCTTGGTATGTGTTTGCACCCTTTGTATAATGTAGCTACCCTTTTGTTTGCATTTGTTCTCTTTTTTGCCTATGGCTTATAATTTTATTTACCAGCTCTAGGGAGAAAAGGCCAAGAGATGAAGAAGCAGAAGATTTTGAAACCATGGCCTTTGATGGTTTTGAATCTATAAGAGAGGAAGAGGAGGGCGTAATTATTCCAATTGTGCCTTTAAAGATTACTGAACCCTTAGATGACCGTCAAATAGTCGTCAAGTGCTCGGCGAGTGCAACTACTCCATCAGCACCTCCACGAGGAAAACCCCAAGTAAAGCCCAAGATCAAAAGGAACAAGAGTCTGAAAGAAAAGAGCATCTCAACTAGGGAAACTAGGAGCAAGACGGTGAAGCCAGCTGCAAACACAAGGAGCAAGTCGAAAATTTGAATTAAGTTGTTGGGAAATGTATGTGTTGTCAATTTGAGGGCGAGTGGATCGCTTAAAACTTGGTAGATTTGTATTAAGATGTTGGCATCTTAAAACTTGGTAGATTTGAGCTACTGTGAAAACTTATCAGTTGTAATAATGTTGCTTCTACTTTGGTTTCTTATTTGAGTCAGAATTCAAATTTCCATCAAAATTTGAATTTAAATCAATATTTGAATTTGGGCCAAAATTTGGATCTGAGTCAAAGTTGAAGTTGAACATTGGAGGTTCATTGCTCTGTGCGGTGTATTTGATCGAGCATTTGAAGTCCAATATTCGTAGGTGAACAGTCCAAATGAGAAATGTGCTAGAAACGAGCTCGAAAGCTAGGGTAAACAGCCCTATTTGAAATCAAGTTTTTCTTGACCTAGCCTAAATGAGGCATATATATTTTTATTAACACTTGTTCCATATATATAGGGTAAAAACGAAGTCTCACTATTTATTGACTAATATTCATATTACTACATTTTTTTGAAAAAATATGCTTTTATTTCAAAACCGTCAAATAACACGTTTTAGATATGAAAATGAAAAAGTAAGTTCAGATCCTTCTTACTCACTCCAAAATGAAGCTATGGAGATTTTTCTGATTTTTTTTAATTATTTTGAAAAAAAAATCAAACCCTAAACCCTCTCTCCCTATTCTACGAACTCTGAAAATGTTTTTTTTGACCTTGAAGACTGCAGGGCTTACACCCCACAGTATTTTATTGAAAGCAAGACAAAACAGGACTAATACAAAGTTTTCCTCAAGAGGAGGAAAGAAAACAAGGAAAAAAAGAACATCAAAAGGAAACTATACAGGAGAAAAAAGAACCTACAAAATACAAATGTACAAAGAGGGGCTATAGCAACTCCCTTCAGGGAGGAAGGAAATCAATCCATTTAAGTAAGGCTTCCTTGTGCTTCTGCTTGATTCTATGAGAAAGCATAGTGAGGTCATGAATAAATCCATATCTCCATGCTCTGAAGGAAGGTCTGATGTTCCTGAATGCCCTGTCATTTCTAACCTTCCAGATATTCCACCAGGCAGTAAACACCACTTCAGCAAAGAAAGGCTTGTTGAATTCCTTCTTCGCATGCAAGGCAATGTCCACCATATCTTGACTGTCTTTCCAAGGAATCTGCAAATAGATCCATACGCGAGCACTGAAATTGCACTGGAAGAAAAGATGATCTCTGTCCTCCAAAGTCCCTATTGGGCAAAGAACACATTGTGGCCCATCATTAATCCTCCATTTCCTTCTTTGGATCATGTCCTTGGTATTAACCCTATCCATTATGACAAGCCAGGCAAACATCTTAATTGACATTGTGCAGCAACTCTTCCAAATCCAACTCAAAATGGGGTTTGAGACCTTAGGCTGGTAAGCAAAGTCATAGAATTTTTTTGCAGTATAGGTAGATTTCTTTCCATGCCTCCATGACCAGATATCACTACAACTGGAATCCAGATTGAAAGAGCTCATTAGTGTTGAAAGCTGCTGCAACTCTTGATGTGCTTGCTGAGTGAGAGGCAGGAAAAAAAGATCTTGCAAATTATCAGCCTGAAAGACTTCTTTGACTGAGAGCTTTTTGTGTAGACAAAAGGAATACAATCTAGGAAATCTGTCCAGAAGAGGCACATGACTGTTCCCAATTTGCCAGTGATCAGACCAGAATAGCACAGTATCTCCACTGTGAACATTAACCTCAGTCACTGCCCTGAAATTGTCCATTAACTTGCAGACATCTTTCCACCAAAAAGAACCACAAAGGGTGGTATCATGGGGGATTTGCTCAAAGTAATAGGAATCCCAAATTAAATGTACCCAAGGCACATCCATTTTGTTGTAGAATTTATTCAGAAACTTCAGTAATAGAGCTTGGTTTTGCAAACCCAGATTTAAGATTCCAAGCCCCCCCTTTGCTTTGGGCCTGCAAACAAGAGGCCAAGGTGCTAAAGAGTGGCCCTTCTCCTGCCCATATTTCCTCCATAAACACTGCCTTTGTATTCTTTCTAATTGCTTTAGAATACCTTGAGGGATTGATAAGGTACAAAGGAAGAAGATAGGCAAAGAAGAGATGACAGAATTAACAAGCTGTAACCTGCTTCCCTGAGGCAAGAACCAAGAACTTGCTGTCAATCTCCTCTCCATACAATCCACCAAGGGAATAAGATCCACAATTTTAGGCTAGTGGTTCCAACAGGTAACCCCAGATATGTGAATGGCATCTTGCCTAACTTGCAGCCAAAGAAAGCAGCAAGTTCAATAGCCACCTGGTCAGTCACATTAATGGGGTACATTGAAGATTTGTGGAAGTTGATCTGCAGACTAGTTGCCTCAGAGAAGGAATATAACACTGATTTCAGAGCTCCCAATTGATCCCTATCAGCCTTTAAGAACAATAGTGTGTCATCAGCATACTGTACCACTGGAAAATCAGGATCATGTGTTGACAGGGGCCTGCTTATTAAACCCTGCTTAAGAAGATTATTAATCAAGCTCTGCAAAAGATCAGCAGCAATAACAAATAGCAAAGGAGATACTGGGTCCCCTTGCTTAACTCCACATTTGCATTTAAAATGACTGCCAGGTACTCCATTGAGTAGGATAGAAGAGGTGCCAGATGACAGTATCTGCCTGACCCATGTAATCCATCTATTGTCAAAACCCTTTGCAGCAAGAATCCTCAGAATAGCCTCATGTTGGATGGAATCAAAAGCCTTTTCAAAATCCAACTTAAGCAGAAGTATGGGCTGTTTAGACTGGTTACATTGGTGGATGTATTCAAATGTCCATGCAAGACAGTCCTGGATTGTTCTTGATTTGATGAAGCCATATTGGTTTTTATGAATACATCTGATGATTTCCTGTTGAAATCTATTAGCAGCCAGCTTTGTAAAGAATTTTAGACCAACACTTGTTAAAGATATAGGTCTAAAATCCCCCACCCCCTCAGGAGATTGTTTTTTGGTATCAGTGTGATATAGGCATCATTTAGATTTTCTAACTGCACTGTACCAGCATGAAACTCATGCACTAACTGTATAAAATCAACAGAAATTATTGGCCAGCATTTCTTAAGAAAGAGACCATTGAAACCATCAGGCCCTGGTGCCTTATCAATGGGCATTTCATTGATAACCTGTTCAATCTCCTTAATCTCAAAGGGTTTTGTAAGGACCTCCAAACCCTGGACCCTTGTTATTAGAGAGAGAATGTTCTCATCTAACACAATTGGCCTAATCATCCCCATTCTGTCCTTGAAAGCTCGCAAGAATTCCTTGGCCATAACCTCATGATTAGATGTGATAGACCCATCAGCTAGCTTCAGACTAGCAATTGAATTTTTCCTGTATCTCTCCGTTGCCATTGCCTGAAAATTTTTTGAGTTTTCCTCACCAACTTTGATGTACCTGATAGTACATCTCTTCCTCCAATAGAGATATTGCATATGAAGCAGGTGCTCATGATGCAGCTTTATGATTTTCCTGAAGTTACTTTCCGGCCTAGATAGCTGCCTCATGTCCTCAAGATTATCCAGCCAAAGAATTACCCAGTTGCATTTCTCAATCAGACTTTTAATGTGAGATAATCCTTTTTGCCATTTCTTCAAAGCATAGCGTAGAGCCTTCAACTTGTCAACAATAACTGCTGCAATATGATTCTTACGAGAGGGACGATTCCAAACCTCCTTCACACAATCAAAGAAACCAGCCTGATGCACCCAAAAAATTTCAAACCTGAAAATGTGTGCCTTTGGGATGGAAGTGCTGATGCTGACAAGACAGGGCACATGATCAGACGCAGTTTTTGCCAAAGGGTTCACTTGTGTCATGGGATATGAGTTAATCCAACTAGCAAATGTAAACACCCAGTCAAGTTGCTCCAGAAGAGGAGTATCCTGCATATTGGACCAAGTAAACCTTCTGCCTTTTAAAGGAAGCTCGAGGAGTCCCAAATGGCCGATAATTTCATTGAAGATAAACATATCATTTATGTCACCACCCGGGGGGTTTCTATTATCAGTGCAACGAATAAAATTGAAATCTCCCATTAGCATCCACAGTTGGCCAGGATCAATATCTAAATTGTATATCCAGGAGACAAACTCATCCCTGAGCTCTCCTTGACAAGGACCATAAATATTAACCAGGAACCATTGCTCATTGTTATGCACGGAATTGAACTGCATGACAATAGTGTATGGTTTAACTTGTAATAAGGTACCCTGGAACACATCGGATCGCCAAGCAGTCAATAGTCCCCCCGAGGCGCCTCTAGAAGGTGATTCAACAAATTGGTCAAAACCATGAGGGCATATGGATTTCATAGTTGCCCGATCACAGGAGGAAAGTTTGGTTTCTTGCAGGCAAACTATTGAACATTGACTTTCAGACACTTACTCTCTAACAGCGCGCTGCCTCGTATCTGAATTCAAACCACGGACATTCCAACACAAGATCTTCCAACTACGCGTTGTTACTCGATTCATGAATGACCAAAGAGCATACAGTTAAGTAAAGCATGACATACAATGCCATACAACCCAAAAGGTAACATAGTTCAGAGCCATAAGAAGGTTCCCTAGACCAACGGAGAGAAACCATAAAAAGAGTACACATAGCATGCACCCAGGATAACCACAAATAGAGCAACATAATCATTAAGCTGACGATGCAGATGAGTCCTCCTGTGGATTAGCCATAAGCTTATCCACCGATAACAGCTTAGGATCGACCTCCAGCTCCGCACCAATCGCCTGAAGAACTCGAAGAGGAGTGTATGGTGGTGCAGCAGTCGAAGCCTCGTCGTCACCATCTGCAGGAATGGGCTGGGCCTTGTCCTCCACGGGCTTGGCTCGTGGGCGCTTCTTCGATGGCTGAAGAGGTAGCTGCTCAAAAACAACATTTTTAAAGCCATCTAACTTTGCCGCGCTCCGAGTGCAACATCGTAGTGTTGTATCAACCACCGGCGGCTTCTTCTTCTCTCTTCGCTTTCTGACGGATTGCTCGGCAGAGAAAACCATAGGTGTAGATTCAGGAGATGCAGAAACAGGTGATGGTTCCACAGAAACTGGCTCAGGCACATCAGTGGAAACTGCAGGTGCAGGCAGGCTGTGAAAAAGAGCTCTTGCCACCGGCCGCTTCAGCACGACAGCTTTTCTATCAGGCAGAACCAGAGGCATCGAAGCATGCAAAGTAGACACTTGCTTGGACTCATCAAAAGCAATAGACCAAGTCCTCTTTGAATAGATAACTGCACCCAACGGCTTGCAAAAGATAGGCCTAGGCACTTCCTTCACTGAAAAATCAAACATTAGATTCTGAAAAGACCTCTTCCATATCATCTCCAGAGGGAGAGGGGGTCCATCCACAATACGGGCCATGCCAATGATGATCTCGTGATATTGAACCACAGGAGGCTGATACGGCACTATTGCCAACTGGTTTTCCTCAAAAACTTGCTGTTGCTGAAGATTTGGTGGAGGAACATGCTGAAGGCCCTGTTCAGGTTGGTCCACAGAAACTGACTCCTCCGGCTGATCAATCACAATGGAAACTTGGTCTTGTTCAGGCATTTGCGGCTGCATGACCTGCACAGCAACATCTTCATCACCCCACCCAGCATTCCCCCAATTAGACACCTCCTCATTTGCAGGAGGAACAGGGGGAGCAAGAGGGGCATCATTCCATCCCAACATTGGGTACGGAGGAAGAATGAATGGCAAATTATCTTGAATCAGGTTACCAGGTAGCGGGTGGGGGTTTCCATCTAACGGCATAGGATCTTCGTCATTGGGCATCTGATATGCAAAATCAGCCCCAAGGACATAACATGCAGCAGTCCAGGACACTTGAGCGCCTCCCCAATCAGCATAATCACCAAAAACCACATCTCTTGGTACAAGTGGAGTGTCAGGAAAACTAGCCTCCACCATGGTTCTGACCAGATACGGATCCTCACTATCCCAAGAAATAAACTTGCCAAAAGTACCAACCGCCTGCGAGATGAACTCAGTAGTGCGGTAATCCAGAGGAATCCCAATAAACATTAACCAGCCCTTACGAAAACCATTTGCACCTTTGAAATTCTCTCCCTCATCATGCTTCATAAATCTAACGAAGCGATCATTGCCCAGCGGGAAAGGAGGATGCTGAATCAGGGTGTATCTAACTCTGAAAATGTTCATAGGTGATAGCTCATTTGTGTGAAGACTTTTTTCATGAAAATGACCTACACCAAGTTTATATTTTTTTCTCATAACCTTGTCACATATGACGGCTATGTGCGCAAGAATTACAACATTTTGAATTTTTTTGAATTTTTTAAAAACATTTGAACTTGATTTCGACAGATCACTTCAAAAAATGATTTTTCGAAAAAACGCCCCTATACCGAGTTTATATTTTTTTATGGTAACTAGGTCTCATAAACGGACGAACTATGTTTGTTTTATATTTTTGCGATTTTTTCTAATTTAGTTATGGCCATTTGAAATCTGGTCAAACCCTAATAACCCCGTTGACTCGCTCATAACCCCACAGAAATGCTCCAAACCCTAGCGTCGAACGTGCGCCGTCGGATCCTACCAAGCGTCAAACACCACCCGTCAGATGTAGGGCAGGCATGCGCGATCTGCGTGATCCATCCTGATTGGCTTCTGCACTGTCCTTCTCAGGTTTTTTACGATCTGCCCCACTTTACATATGAAATTGTATTTTTCGCACATGACCACCACATGTCAGTGTTAAGAGTTGGTTCAAATATTCAAACTGCAAAATACAATGTGGCAAATCGTCAATATAGCTTCCCCTTCTCCTCTTCTCCATCTGACAGACAAAGGCATCGAGCAGATCGAGCAATTCCTCTGTTTCTTTCCCCATCTTCTCGTTCTTCTTCCTCTCGAGCAACTCCTCTGTTTCTTCCTCTCGGGCGATATGTCGACCTCCTCGTCAGCCCCCCGTTCCACGTGGCCGGTGTATGGTCTAGTGCCGATGACTCGATGCCCTGACTGCCCACGGACTGCGCCACTGAAGCGGTTGACTTCGAAGGAGGAGAAGAATGGGAACTTTGGGCGCGAGTTCGTCAAATGCGAGAGCAAGCCGGAGGGGCAGGTTAGATCTGAGTTTTCCTCGCATCCTTTATCTCTAATTTCTCAAAAAATCTGTCAGATTTGAATTTAGGATACATGATTTCGTTTTCAGATCATGAAGAAATGCCACCATTTCGAGTGGATGGATGATTACATCCAGAGGCTTCAAGAGTCGGGCTTGCTGGATTCGAGGGGGAATGCAATTCGAGAGTCCAATCTGCCCCATGACAGTGCTGCTCCGGCAGCAGCAGCGCATCCGGAATACCCGACGGCGTTCGAACTGAAGACGGAATTGAAGAAGATGAACAAGAACTTCAAGGAGCTTATTGAGTTGAAGAAGCAATCCAATCTGATAGCTTTAGGAATACTTGCTCTAGGAATTTTTTACTTGATGGCCATCTCTCGTTAGAGATGTTTGTCTACTGTTTAGTGCAACTGTTGATCTCTGAATGCAACTCTGTTTAGTGCAACTGTTGATCTTTGAATGTATGTAGTTTACTGTTATGTTTCGACACTTTTAGTTTCGGTAAAAGACAACTACCAGTTCAGTGATAGGATTATTTTGTTAGCTAATAACCTCGAGTGTTGGATCATACCCTAGCTCGTCAGATGACAGTAAGCAATACTTGAGCAGCACAAGGGATATACATCAAGTTCATCTCTTCTCTCTCGCACTTGCCAAACTTTTGTCCTCGAGTTTGTCAGTTCTGCTAGAAAAAAAACCTAGTTCGCAGGCCCAAAGAGAATCAAGCTGCAATAGGCCCACAAAGGATAAATGAGGCCCAGAAACAAGTGATGTTTCTTTTTTTGTTTAGGAATGATTGCTTTGTTCTTTCTTGTCCCTTCACTTTTTTTGATTTGATTTCTCTTCACCGTATTTGCTTTTGTTTTGCTTTCTCACAACCTGGCTTAGTTTGGCAGTGGAGTAATTTTAGAATCAAAGTATTTGCAAACATCGGTATTATTATGCCTAGCAAACCAATACTTCAGTATTGGAAAAAGAGGTCCAACCTTCTTTTTTATATACTTCAAAAATAGTGTAGTTTTCTAGATATTAAAGTATATAAAACTACACTTTTGACTAAAGCCAAACATCTCAAAGTATTTGATACTTCAATATTTCTGGAAACCAAAGTATTCTTGGAATACCTAAAAAATACAGAGCTCCCAAACCAAAGCCGTGTACAATATGTTCTTATTTTTAGAAGGCATCTATAAACACATCATTTTTAGTTAGTTTGGTTAATTTTGCCCATGTCAATTAGCCGTGTCTAAACTTGGGACAAACAAAATACAAACATAACAAATCATTAATATAACACACATAACTTAACTTAGATAGAGTTGCTAGGGCAACACAAGTTCTTACATATAACACGGCACCAATACATATAACACATAACTTAACTTAGATAGATAGGGTAGCTAGCTAGGGCAACACACACACACCAAACTCACACTACATAGTAGTAGGGTAGCTAGGGCAACACCGCCATGTCTTCACCGTCGTCTTCACCTTAACCGTCGGCTTCACCGTCTTCGTCGCCGCCGGCTTCAGTACTCCTCCTCCTCAAGGCCGTTGTCGCCGACGTAGTACGGGAGGCTGTGCATGCGGTTGCGAGCGGGGAAGACGCTTTCAAAGTCGGTGAAGATGTTATAGGTCGTGAATGCGATGAACTCACACCCACACCAATACACCTTGCCGAGCAGGTAGTAGGCATCGAACCTGTTGGTGAAGTGGATGACGAGCCCTACCACTGGAGCGTTGGCGTGGGGATGCTGCTCCACGAGGTTGAACATGGGCGACGAGCCCGCCGGGAGGTGGTGGAAGCCCGCACGGAGGAACCCCCGTGCAAGCTCAATGCTTCCCCTCCAGCGGGAGAACGCCCACACACGGAGTGATTCCTTGACGACGACGTTGGCGGGGTACCGCTGTTCCGACACGGTGGGCGGCGCTTGGAACGTCGGCCCATTGTACTGCATCTTGCTCGCTTCGCTGAGTGGAACAGCTTTGGCTTTTGGGGGAAGAAGAGAAGTTGGAGGCACAGATAGATCTGTAGAAGAAGAGGCAATGAAGGGCAGTTTAAATAGCCGGGGGAGACGAAGTGGGTACACGCGCAACCGGCGTAGATGGTGACTCAGTCCGTGCGTGAACCGATGCGATCATCAATTTGTGAATGTGAATTGATGCGAGCGTGCTTTGCGTGGCGGCTGCCTACCTCCCCCTTCTGCGTGC
The DNA here is from genome assembly GCA_963921465.1 of Triticum timopheevii. Taxonomy (NCBI): domain Eukaryota; kingdom Viridiplantae; phylum Streptophyta; class Magnoliopsida; order Poales; family Poaceae; genus Triticum; species Triticum timopheevii. The sequence continues at coordinate 559,280,833 of OY997266.1, forward strand.
TCTGCGTTGGCGGCTGCGTGCCTCCCATTCACGAGCGTGCGTGCAGCCTGCGGCATGAACCGATGCCTCGACATATGGATGCGATCGTGCGTGCAGCCTGCCCCTTCTGCCACCGACACGTATGGCTGCGACGCGTGAAACGACGCTGCGGAGCGACTGAATCCACCGGCAACCGTGTGGCACGGATCGATGCGTGCATGTCGGCGTGCATGCATGCGATTAGGTCTAGGTCACTAGATGCGTGCGTGGCGGTGTTCGCATGCATAGCAGGCTACATTGATGCCGAAGCCGGGCATGCATTGCAGGCTGCATCCATCCATAGCAGGCTTTTTTAATTGGGCTCCCTTTTTAATTTATTACCAGCCAACTAATGGGCCCGTCCTATGAACACAAACACGGCCCAACCAGTGAAGCCACAGCCACAGTCAACAGAGTCCAATTTGTCTCAAAAAAAAAGTCAACAGAGTCCAACGTGGCCCCACAAGTCAGTTAACGGCCAAGACGGCAAACATCTATTATGAACATTTGTGAGAGTTTCAGCTAAGGGAATGGGGAAAAGTGAGCAAAAGTTTGAAGCATGGGGAAAACTGAGCACAACTAAGGAATTGGGGGCACAGATGGAATAAGCCCATATTGATATATTGGAAGGTTATATTCAGACACCGGAATGGTTCCGGAGTGATTCGGGTATTTTTCGGAGTACCGGGAGGTTACCGGAACCCCCAGGGGAAGTAGTGGGACTTCATGGGCTTTAGTGGAAAGGAGAGGAGGGCCGCAAGGGTGGCCGCACCCCCATGGCAAGTCCGAATTGGACTAGGGAGGGGGCGGCGCCCCCCTCTTTCCTTCTCCCTCTCCTACTCCTTCCCTCTCTCCCCCTCTTGGAAAGGAAGGGGACTCCAACTAGGATTGGAAATCCTAGTTGGACTCCCCTATGGCGCGTCCCTCCTAGGACGCCGGCCTCCTCCATCTCCTCCTTTATATACGGGGGCAAGGGGGCATCCCAAAACACAACAGACAATCTCTTAGCCGTATGCGGTGCCCCCTTTAACACCTCAGTCATATCGTCGTAGTGCTTAGGCGAAGCCCTGCGCCGGTAACATCATCATCATCATCGTCACGCCGTCGTGCTGATGGAACTTCCCCTCGTCCTCAACTGGATCAAGAGCACGAGGGACGTCATCGTGTTGAACATGTGCTGAACACGGAGGTGCCGTACGTTCGGTACTTGGATCGTGAAGACGTTCGACTACATCAACCGCATTACTAAACACTCGCTTTCGGTCTACGAGGGTACGTGAACACACTCTCCCATCTAGTTGCTATGCATCTCCTAGATAGATTTTGCGTGGTCGTAGGATTTTTTTTTGAATTACTATGTCAGGACCCCGACTCAATGCCACATCGATCTAGCATGTAACACCTCATATAGCTTTGCGGCCTCACGCACGGTATTCCCACGGGTGTCGCCTTACCTTTGCCCGGGACCGTTTGCGCCTTTTAGCACACGTATATGATAGTGTCGCTAGCATCCATATGATAAGGAGCCCGGGCTGACATGGCTAGTCATAAACCCAAAGTGGCACAGACTTACAGGGACAGGCATCCATGACCCAGCATCGAACGTGTCGGTCATCAGCGAGTGAATCCGGGCTGTAGCACTGGGCTAGCAGGACTCCGGTAAACCGGGCTGTAGCGGGCTGTAGCGGGCTAGCATGACTCCAGTATTCATCGCGTGACATTTCCCCGAAGGGACAGACACAGGAACGAAGAAGGACACATGCCGGCCAGCCTAAGTGTTCCGGAGCAGTAGCAAGCTACCATGGCTCAGTGGAAGCACTAGGAGACATTTCCCGGTAAGAGAGGCTACTAAGGATAAACAACTAGATAGTCAGATCCCACACATACCAAGCATTTCAATCATACACACAATATGCTCGATATGTGCAAATACAACAAGGCATCACAACATGACTCTACAACACAAGTACTTTATTTAAAGGCTCAGAGAGCCATACATAGCATACACAGAAGTACGGGTCACACGACCCACATCAAGTCATACAAGCATACAAGCCAACAGCGGAAGTAATTTGTCTGAGTACAGACAACTAGTAAAATAAAAGAGGCTTGGGTAAGCCCAGCTATACTACATGGTCCTTCACAAGCTCAGGATCACCACCTGGGCCTCAGTCTACTCATCGATGTCAACGTCTACGAAGAACCCGTCAGAAGGGGTTGTAGCATCTTCTGTAAAAGTAAATTAAAGCAACATGAGTACAAAGGTACTCAGCAAGACTTACATCAGATCCTACATACATGCACATTATCAAGAATGGTTGGTGGGGTTATTGCAGCAAGCCAGCTTTGACTCTTGGCTAAGCTATCCTACGAGACTCCAACTTGAAATGGTTTTGCGCACTCGAGTCCACTACTCACCACTTCAATACACTATCGAGGATCCACCTCCGTCTTCCTACGGTAGAGCCATCCTCGGCACTCACGCTTATCTTGAAGCTTTTAGTAGTTTCCATTTACTTGTCTATGAACTGTATAGGCAACCAAGTAGTCCTTTACCGCGGACGCGGCTATTCAAATAGATGGTGTTAACCCTGCAGGGGTGTACTTCTTCATACATGTTTCCACCACTTAGCGTCTGCACACGACATGTGCTCGGCAGACTTCAAGCGAAAGCCGACGTGGGTGTAGACCACGACCTACCTAAACACCTAAGTCTCTAGTCCAGGTTTATCTCCTATCCAGGTTCCATCCGCAGGGAGTCTGGCCGAGGTTTCCACATACGGCCCCGAACGATGTGAACAGGGTTCCCGGGATACCTAACGGGCAACCGGTACACCGTGCCACGTACCTACCGCATCACACCACCCCACGGTCAGCGTTGTCCACGGCCTCCAGTAAACTACAAACACCAGAAACTACTTGCAACTCCTGGACAGAGGACTAGGGTGAATAAGAAGTCGAGCGGGGTCATATTTTAGGGCCCAATGTATGGTAGTAGCTGAATCTTAAATCACACATACAGATCTCAGTGCTTAAGGACGGCTTGAATGAAACAACCCACCATGTACTCCTACATGGCCTCTCATCGATACCTTTACCAAATCATGTTCAACACATCACCCTCATACTGACATGATCATTTCACTCTAGCCCATCACCCAGATGAACCAGACCTGACTCGACTCTAAGCATAGTAGGCATAGCAAGGTAGGAACAACACATACACATGGCTCAAACAACTCCTACACATGCTAGCGGGTTTCATCTAGTTACTGTGGCAATGACAGGTCATGCAGAGGAAATGGGTTCAACTACCGCAGCACACAGCAGTTTGAATCGCGTTGTCTTAATGCAGTAAACGAGAGCAGGAGCGAGAACATGGGATTCTATCAATATGATCAAATGGTTGGTTGCTTGCCTGATGGGTCGGTGCACTGGTATTGTTCTTCGATGGGGTAATCATGGTACTCCTCGGGGGCAGGACCTGCCGCAGAGAGCACCGATACACAATCATCACCAAACAATATGCAACAATATGATGCATGCATGAGACATGGCAAAATGAGTGTATTGGGCTAATGCAACTAAGACCAGATGGGTTTGAACTATTTTGAACCAAAGGTTCAAGTTTCAAACTCATAGGTGGCCCTTTTAAGTGCTTAATCTTGTTCTGTACTAAACAGCAGGTTAGCTTGATTAAACATGCATGAAACTAGTACAGATGGATAGATTGGATTTTTCTGATCATTTTTCATATATAATACTTTGCATTTGGAGCTATAGATTAATTTCTATGATTATTTGAAGTTTGTGGTGTTTTCTGGAATTTCCTGTGTAATAATAATTCCAGAAAGTAACTCACTACGTCAGCATTACATCAGGATGACGTCAGTGGTCAACGGAGCTGGTCCAGGTCAAACTGACCAGTGGGTCCCGCGTGTCAGTAGTTATTTAAACTAACTAAATTTAGTTAGTGCTAATCTAAGTTAATTGGCAGAACGGGCCCCACTTGTCATAGACTCAGGGGGAGTCAACCTAGGCCCACCCAGTCAAGTCAACGGGTCAAACCCACCGGTGTTTAGCCGCCGGCAAGGCTAGACGCGGCGGTGGAAGTGCATTAGTGCGTTCCGGCGACCAAATGAGCGGCGGAGGGCATCTACGCGTAGCTGGGAGCAAGCCGCAGCGCTTGGTGGTGGTGGTTGAGCTCGGGGTGGCCGGAAACATCGCCGGCGACGACCTTGGCGGTCGCCGGAGTCGGGTGAAGATGAACCCGAGGCTACGGGGCATGGCGAGGCACGTGGTGAGGTGCGTTGGGCTCCTGGGGATGCAGTGAGTGTGTTGGACACGGTGGTGTGGCCGGTGGCTGCCGGAGACACGTCGGCGACGAGCTCGGTGGTGGCGCGTGCGGTGAAGCTTCGTGTGCTCGCTGTGGTGCAGGAGAGTGAGAAAGGAAAGGGGGAGGAGGTAGCTAGGCTCACGGCGGTCTCGAGGAAGCAGACGGCATGGTCGGGGACGAGCTGGTGCGGCGACAACGGCGAAAGGGATCTCCGGCGGTGGCAGAGTCGGACGAGGTTGGTGCACAGGCCTCGAGGCAAGCGAGCGCTCGGGGCTCGGCTAGCTCGAAGGAGAGGAGGGCGGCGGAGCTCCTGGACACGGTGGCGCGGCGCAGGGATGACAGGGAGCGCGACTACGGCGACGGTGCGGCTGCGGTGGCGTCGGCCATGGTGCGGGAGAGCGAGGGAGAGAGGCAGGGGGAGAATGGGCATGTCCAGAGGGGTCGGGGCGCGACGTGAAGGTCATCCAGGCCAGCAGGGCGGCGAGGGGAGGAAGCAGGGAGGCGAGCAGCTGCATGGCGCGCGCTGAAGTCGCCGTCGAGCACCTGCCTGCCTGCCTGGCCACGTCAAGCAGCTCGCTGGAGCGGCTGCTGGGCTGGGCCGGCTAGGTGGGCCGGCTGGTGGGCTGCCAGGTTAGTTCCCTCTCTCTCTTTTTATTTCTATTTTCTATTTTTTCTGTAGCTTTGTGGACTTTCTAAAAATACCTAAGCAACTCCAAAAATCCCCAAACTGCTCATGCCCACTGTTTAGAATTTAAACAACATGAAACATTTTAGTTTAGGATTATTTGGACACTTAAAATATTTTATAGATTTTAAATGTCCAAATTCAAATACTTATGATTTAATTCAAAGACCTTAGGATGACCTAGAAAATTGTGCACCACTTTTGGCAGAGGTTCTGAGCCAAGACAAGAATGATGGACATTTTAGAAGGGCATTTCAGGTTCATTGAAAATATTTTTACTAAACCCTAGTTGGATTCAGAGGGGGCTGGGGGTTCTGTCATCCCCATTTCAAGTTTCTGCTGAATGGAATAGACATGATGCAACACTCTAATGCATGAACTAGCTAGGGTGTGACATACTACTTTCCCCAACAGCTTTTATATAGTTTAAAAACAAAACAAAAATATAGAGGGGAACCTAAAACTTTTCAAAAAGGAAAGTGAAAGTGAGAGAGACGAGCATTTTTGAAGCGGGGGAGCTCCTTGAACTTTGTTCATGCCCATGGAAATTTTGTGAATCTTAATTACATAAACTTTTCAACAAAAATAATTATCACCTTGTACAAATCCATTGTATTATATCATACACCAAGATTTGCCTTTAAGATGATTAGATTGCTTGTTGGTATGTACAGTGCAGAAACAGAAACTTTGGCTGTAGCACGTGAATTTACATTTTTTTACTGGAATGTCAAAAGCTTCTGAAACTTTTTGCACAGTCTTGCTATACAAAATGTTTATTTTGTCCAAAATTTTCAAAATAAATCGAGTACCAGAAGTATGGTTAGAGTTTAGATTACTACAGACTGTCCTGTTTAAGACAGGTTCTGTTTTAATGCATTGTTTTGCTTGTTTTGATAAAACTATTGATTTTTATCGGCGGTATAAGCCACGGAAAAGTTATATTATAGTAGCTACAATGCAAAAACAAAATATGAATTGGTTTGCAACAGTACTTAGAGTAGTGATTTGCTTTATTATGCTAACGGATCTCACGAGGTTTCTGTTGAGTTTTCTGTGGATGAAGTGATCAAAGATCGAGGAGGTCTCGATATGAGGAGAAGGAGGAGAGGCAATAGCTCAAGCTTGGGGATTCCCAAGGCACCCCAAGTAAATATTCAAGGAGACTCAAGCGTCTAAGCTTGGGGATGCCCCGGAAGGCATCCCATCTTTCTTCAACAAGTACTGCTATGTTTTCGTCTTCATTTCGTTCATGTGATATGTGTAAATCTTGGAGCATCATTTGCATTTAGTTTTCACTTTTCTTTCATGCACCATGCTGGTATGAGATAGTCGATGGTTGATTTATAGAATGCTCATTGCACTTCACTTATATCTTTTGAGTATGGCTTTATAGAATACTTCATGTGCTTCACTTATATCATTTGAAGTTTGGATTGCCTGTTTCTCTTCACATAGAAATCTGTTATTTGTAGAATGCTCTTTTTCTTCACGTATATTTATTAGAGAATGGTCTTTTATAGAAAGAATTAAACTCTCTTTCTTCACTTATATTTATTTAGAGAGTCAATAGGAATTGGTCATTTGCATCATTAGTCACAAAATCCTACATAAAACTTATGGGTCACTGAATATGATATGTTTGATTCCTTGCAACAGTTTTGCGATATAGAGATGATAATATGTGGGAGGTACTAGTAAATGGTTGTGGTTAGTAAGAATATTGGTGTTAAGGTTTGTGATTCCCGAATCATGCACGTATAGTCTCTCGTTATGCTATGAAGTTGGACCATGAGTTATTATTGATTGTCTTCCTTATGAGTGGCAGTCGGGGACGAGTGATGGTCTTTTCCTACCAATCTATCCCCCTAGGGGCATGCGTAGTAGTACTTTGCTTTGAGGGCTAATAAACTTTTGCAATAAGTATATGAGTTCTTTATGAATAATGTGAGTCCATGGATTATACGCACTCTTTTCTTTCCGCAATTTGCTAGCCTCTACGGTACCGTGCATTGCCCTTTCTCACCTCGAGAGTCGGTGCAAACATCATCGGTGCATCCAAACCCCATGATATGATATGCTCTATCACACATATAAGACTTATTATATCTTCCTCAAAACAGCCACCATACCTACCTATTATGGCATTTCCGTAGCCATTTCGAGATATATTGCCATGCAACTTCCACCGCTTCCGTTTTGATGACTTGAGCATTCATTGTCACATTGCTTTGCATGTCCGTTTTTTGACATCGTTGTTATGCTAGATCATTGCACAATCCTGGTACACTGCCAGAGGCATTCATATAGAGTCATATTTTGTTATAGGTATCGAGTTGTAATTTTTATTTCTTTTGAGTTATAAGTAAATAGAAGTGTGATGATCATCATTATTCATTATTAGAGCATGTCCCAGTGAGGAAAGGATGATGGAGACTATGATTCCCCCACAAGCCAGGATGAGACTCCGGACAATGAGAGAAAAAAAGGAAATAAATAAAGAATTAGAAAAAAAGAGAGAAGGGGCATTGTTACTATCCTTTACCACACTTGTGCTTCAAAGTAGCACCATATTTTTCATATAGAGAGTCTCCTATTTAGTCACTTTCATATACTAGTGGGAATTTTTCATTATAGAACTTGGCTTGTTTATTCCGATGATGGGCTTCCTCAAATGCCCGAGGTCTTCATGAGCAAGCAAATTGGATGCAAACCCACTTAATTTTCATGTTGAGCTTTCATACAGTTATAGCTCTTAGTGCATCCGTTGCATGGCAATCCCTGTTCCTCGCATTGATATCAGTTGATGGGCATCTCCATAGCCCGTTGGTTAGCCGTGTCGATGTGAGACTTTCTTACATTTTTGTCTTCTCTATATTTACCCCTATCATCATACTCTATTCCACCAATAGTGCTATATCCATGGCTTGCACTCATGTATTGCGTGAGGGTCGAAAAAGCTGAAGCGCATTAAAAAGTACGAACCAATTGCTCAGCTTGTCATCGGGTTTGTGCATGATAAATACTTTGTGTTAAGAAGACAGAGCATGACAAGACTATATGATTTTGTAGGGATAGCTTTCTTTATCGTTGATATTTTGGAAGACACGGTTATTTGTTGGGATGCCTGAGTATTGATGTCTTTATGTCAAATTATAGACTATTCCTTTGAATCACTCATGTCCTAATATTCATGCCATGATTAGACATATGATCAAGTTTATGCTAGGTAGCATTCCACATTAAAAAATACCTTTTTTATCATTTTCCTACTCGAGGACGAGCAGGAATTAAGCATGGGGATGCTGATACGTCTCCGTCGTATCTATAATTTTTGATTGTTTCATGCCAATATTATACAACCTTCACATATTTTTGGCAACTGTTTATATGATTTATTGGACTAACTTATTGATCCAGTGCCCAGTTGAAAGGATCGATATGGTTGACTAGAGGGGGGGTGAATAGGCAACTAACAATTTTTAACTTTTCTTTACCAAATTAAACTTTGTAACAAAATAGGTTGTCTAGATATGCAACTAGGTGAACAACCTATATGATGCAAATAAAACTAGCACATAAGCAAGCAAAGGAAACAACACAAGTTGGCTAGCAAGAGTAAAGGCACGAAGTAACCAAGAGTGGAGCCGGTGGAGACGAGGATGTGTTACCGAAGTTCCTTCCTTTTAAGGGGAAGTACGTCTCCGTTAGAGCAGTGTGGAGGCACAATGCTCCCCAAGAAGCCACTAGGGCCACCGTATTCTCCTCACGCCCTCACACAATGCGAGATGCCGTGATTCCACTATTGGTGCCCTTGAAGGCGGCGACCGAACCTTTACAAACAAGGTTGGGGCTATCTCCACAACAATTGGAGGCTCCCAACAACACCACGAAGCTTCACCACAATGGAGTATGGCTTCGAGGTGACCTCAACCGTCTAGGGTGCTCAAACACCCAAGAGTAACAAGATCCGCTAGGGATAAGAGAGGGAATCAAATTTCTCTTGGTGGAAGTGTAGATCGGGGCCTTCTCAACCAATCTCGAGCAAATCAACAAGTTTGATTGGCTAGGGAGAGAGATCGGGCGAAAATGGAGCTTGGAGCAACAATGGAGCTTTGGGGGAAAGAGGTAGGTCAACTTGGAGGAAGAAGACACCTTTATATAGTGGGGGAACAATTCCAACCGTTACCCCACTGAGCAGCCCCACACAGGGCGGTACTACCGCTTGGGCAGGGCGGTACTACCGCTGAGGGCGGTACTACCGCTCTCACCCAGCGGTACTGCCGCGTTGGCGAGGAGATCAGAGACCCAGCCCCAGAGCGGTACTACCGTGATAGTAGGCGCGGTACTACCGCTTGTAGCGGTACTACCGCCCCTACTACCGCACCTAGTACCGTGAAACCCGACACGAAAAACATCGGTCGAGAATCGAAGCGGTACTAGCGCGGAACTACTGCGGTACTACGGCCGAAGTCCTTAAGCGGTACTACCGCTCGGGGGAGCGGTACTACCGCTGTGGAGCGGTACTACCGCTCCTGAAGCGGTACTACCGCTAGAGTGCTTCGGCGGTACTACCGCAGTAGACCGCGGTACTACCGCTGGGGTAGGTCAGGGCAGGAACACGGAAGGAAGAGCTGCTCCATCGCAGCGGGAAGGAAGACATTGAGTGTGAAATGGATGTGTACGTGTTGATTCCACCCTAGTCATACCAAAGCGGATCCCCTCTTGATAGTATGGTGACTCCTACGAAATTAGTCCACCAACAGAGAGACGAAGGAGCTACACCGTCTTGAAAGACACACGGAGGGGAGGAAATCGTCTCGTGCCAATGGATGAATCTCTGAAAGAACTTAACGCACACGATTAGTCCGCAAAAGCATTGTCATCCATCACCAAAACATCTTGGGGATAAATATGCCCTTACAATCTCCCCCGTTTTGGTGGATTGATGACAATACGGGATTTGCACAAGCATGATATAGAGTAAGTGCACAAACCCCACCGTCCTAAAATGTAGATGGGCTCCCCCTAGATGTGTGCTATCTAGATAAGTGCTTTGGACTGCACGGCACACATACTAGGATCAACGCTCCCCCTACATTTTAGAGACCAACAATCTAAGCAAGGTATATGAGAGCAGCATAGATGACTTAACAAGAAAAGCAAGAAACTCATAAGCTAGATAGTGACATAGATAATGATACTGGAAAGATAAGGTAGCATATGTCTCACACCATATGACTCGAACTTAGGTCTCACAGACAAACCAAACAAAGCAAATGCGAGGAGAACACGAACACAAGAGATGGAAGACACAAATCGCAAATCCCTAAACTTTCTCCCCCTTTGGCATCGAGACACCAACAGGGAGAGGGAGTGTTGCTACGGCTCCAGGTGAGAGCAAACGAGGGACACACACATCAGAGTACAGCGGGATCATTGGCGCCACCGTCCTCAGACTGGAAGTGCTCGGCATCAGAATCGGTCCACAGGTAGTGCAGCTGAATCCACTCCTCCTCCTCGGTAAGCTGGTCCTCAGACCCACTGTTAACTGTAGCACCCAACTGACGCATGAGCTCCTTGTGGCGACCTCGGGCCTTCTTCTCAGCCACATGAGTCATGTACTGACCGTGAGAATCCATGCAGAACAACTTCTTCATCTTGAGCTTGAGCTTCTTTACCCAAGAGGGCTCTGCCTCAGAAGGCATGTAGTCATCATCATCATCATCAGCCCCAGTCTCCTCCTCAGTCTCCATAGCAGTAGCAGACGAAGGAACTCCAGTCCTAGGGGCCTGAGTGCCCCAGTTATCCTTCTTCCTCAGACGCTTGACATCATGAGAGATCAACTCTCCAGTCTCCAGTAACACCTGGGGATAGACACGATCCCGGGCCTTCTCAATGAGCAGCATGATGAACGGACCATAAATCGGGCACTTGCGCTCGGAGATAGCAGATAGCAGCTCAGACCACATAACATGAGAGATATCCAAGGACTCTCCGTGTGTTGTCCCTTCTCACGCTGGCAGAAAAAAAGCATGTCCACGAGATAGGAGTGAACCTGGTCCAGATTCCCGATACGAGGGAAAAGAGTCTCTCTGAAGATGCGGTGAAGGATATCCAGATAGGCAGGCAGCTCATAGGTTTCCTTCTTTGTCTCATGGTTGATCCTCAAAGTGCAGTAGGGCCATAGAGCTTGCTTGTGAGTGGCATTGGGGCGGCCGTGGGGGCGAAAACCGACAAAAGACTCAAGACCTAGATCTTGCACCCCAATCAGCTCCATGAACGCTTTCCACTTGACTGAAAGCAACTTGCCATTGGTCATCCAGGTCAGTGTCATGTCCTCATCAGTCCCAAGGTGAACCGTGGCATAGAATTGGGCCACAATATCAGCGTCATAGTCCTTGTTGAATTGCATGATCCCAAGAATGTTCAGTTGAGTGCACATCTGAAGAGCTTCACCAAAGTATTCAGGATCTTGCTCCATATGGTCGGTGTCGATGGAGTGCACGTTGACATAGAGGTTCTTCTTGGCTTTGAGAACATCGAAGAAGATGGCAAACTGGAACCTGTTCCAGAACGGACGGTTGACCAAAGTGGGATCTTGGTCAGCCTCATACGGGTTGTGGCGGCGCCTTGCCCAGAACTCCTTTGGCGGCATTTCTGGCACGGTTTTGCCTGGCTTTGGCTTGACTCCAGGCTTCTTCTGGAGTTGCGGTGGAGGTGGAGCACTTGAAGAACCTCCGGTAGGCTCGGTGGTGCGGTAGCGCTTGGACGTGGCACGACCAGGGTTGACACGACGAGCCTGATGCTCAGGGACCTCATCACCTGGAACCACACACAAGAACACGCAAACAACCAGAAAGAACGAGCATAAGCCACAAAATATGAGCAAAAGGATCACTGAAAGGTAGGAATATGGTGGAAAATGGTAGAGGGTGGTAGTACCGCGACCTCCGAGCGGTAGTACCGCTCCAAGCGGTAGTACCGCTCGACGCGGGGGAAACAGCCGGTTCCAACTGCCGTGGTCAGATCCGGTACTACCGTCCTACCAAATTCAAAAATACTCCAACCCAACACTAACCCACACTGTCTAGAAGCATTCTCCATCCTACTCAAGCCTAGATCTGGCCAAAAATCTAGAGATGCAACTGCTATTGCCCCTAAGACGCTAGATTGGAAATCTAGACAAAAAGAAACAAGGAACGGGGGCAATACCGGCATCCATGGCAAGAGGACAAGGTGGGGATCGACTCCACCGAAGGGAATGGAGAGGAGCGCCCCGGAGAGGGAGATCTGCCGGAGCCCTCCCGCGGCGCCGGTGCTGAAGAGAGCGAGGAACAGAGCGAGGGGAGGCGAGCGAATGGGTATGGGGGAGAAGAAACTCCCCCTGCCCCCGATATAACCCCCTGCCCGCACCTCCCACCGGTAGTACCACGCTGGAGGGCGGTAGTACCGCTCGCCACAAGCGGTAGTGCCGCTTCAGCAATCGCACGACTTCTAGACCAACGGCTAAAACTCCAAGAAGACGGAAAGGAAAACTAAGAGACAGAGAAGACCAACAAGGCAACACACACACACGCAATGGACCAGAAACCACTCAAACAAAAACAACCACACGAAACAAAGTGAGCTCTGTCCTCTCTCAAGAGAGGGCGGTGGCCGGAGCCACCTATGCTTGAGTCAATTGGTATGGCACCGCGAAGAATTATCCTTGGGCCCATGACCAAAACTCATCTTTGAAGCACAAGTACCATCAAAAATGGCTAATGTGAAAGAGTTGATCGATTTATGCATAATGGGGGGAGGGAGAGTTCATTGAGAGAACAACACTCCCCCTATGTCCATGCCTACACCTAAACTAGACAACAAGATGAGTGTGGTGGGGGGTGCAAGGGTTCAAGTCACATTGCTCGAATCAATGATATTTAGCTCATGCCTTAACTCGCGAAATCTTGCTTCATCCAGGGGCTTCATGAAGATATCTGCAAGGTTATCATGAGTGTTGACATACTTGAGCTCGATCTCCCCTCGCCTAATGTGATCCCGGATGAAATGATACCGAATCTCAATATGCTTCGTCTTGAAGTGTTGCACCGGGTTGAGAGAAATCTTGATGGCACTTTTGTTGTCACACCAAAGAGGCACTTTGTCACAAATGACACCATATTCCTTTAAAGTTTGCCTCATCCATAAGAGTTGTGCACAACAACTACTGGCCGCCACATACTCCGCTTCGGTGGACGAGAGAGACACACAACTTTGCTTCTTGGAAGACCAACTCACCAAAGAGCACCCAAGAAACTGGCACCCTCTGGAAGTGGACTTCCTATCCACTTTGTCTCCCGCCCAATCAGAATCCGTAAATCCTTCAAGCTTGAAGTTTTCTCCTCTTGGGTACCATAAGCCAAAGTTTGGGGTATGAGCCAAATATCGAAAGATTCGCTTGACCGCCACATAGTGACTTTCCTTCGGTGCGGCTTGAAACCGTGCACACATCCCCACACTCAACATGATATCTGGTCTAGATGCACAAAGGTAAAGCAAGGAGCCAATCATGGAGCAATATACCTTTTGATCCACCGCTTTACCATTGGGATCGATGTCAAGTTGGCACTTGGTAGGCATTGGTGTAGTAGCCGGCTTGACATCACTTAGCTTGAATCTTTTAAGCATGTCTTGAGTGTATTTGGCTTGGTTGATGAAGGTTCCTTCTCTTCTTTGTTTGATGTCAAAACCAAGGAAGAACTTCAACTCTCCCATCGAAGACATCTTGAACTTGGAGGTCCTGAGAGCGGCAAATTCCTCATTGAAAGCTTTGTTAGGAGATCCAAAGATAATATCATCAACATATAGTTGGCATACAAACAACTCCCCTTTGACCTTCTTAGTAAAAAGAGTGGGGTCGATTAGCCCCACCTCAAATCCACGATCTTGTAACAACTCGGTAAGGTGGTCATACCACGCACGTGGCGCTTGTTTAAGGCCATAGAGTGCCTTATCGAGTTGATACACATGATCCGAAAAGTAGGGATCCTCGAACCCGGGGGGTTGCTTGACATAGACCAACTCATTAATAGGACCATTAAGAAAAGCACTTTTCACATCCATTTGTTGCAACTTAAAGTTGTGATGGGAAGCATAGGCAATCAACAAACGTATGGATTCAAGACGAGCAACGGGAGCAAAGGTTTCACCGTAGTCTATACCCTCGACTTGGGAGTAGCCTTGTGCTACCAATCTTGCCTTGTTGCGAACGATGTTCCCATGAGCATCTTGCTTGTTCTTGAAGATCCATTTGGTCCCAATGACATTGTGGTCTCCCGATGGCCTTGGCACCAATCTCCATACTTTGTTGTACTCGAAGTTGTTGAGTTCTTCATGCATGGCATTGAGCCAATCTGAGTCTTCGAGCGCCTCATAGACCTTTTGGGGTTCAACACAAGAGACAAACGCGTGATGTTTACAATAGTTTGCTAATTGTCTATGAGTGCTTACCCCCTTTCTTAGGCTTCCAACCACATTTTCCATGAGATGGCCTTGGGTGGTGAGCTTGGAAGCAATCTTCGCGGCCCGACGCTCTAATTCCTCCTCGGATGTGGAAGGAGGAGGGTTGACTTGATCATCTTGAGCGCCGTCTTGAGCTTGTTCTTGATCTTAAGCTTGCTCTTGATCTTGAACTTGCTCGAGGGGGAGAACTTGACCTTGGGCATCATTTAGAGGTTCACCACCATCTTGAGGTTGATCTTGCCCTTGGTCTTGTTCACGAGGTTGAGGGCCTTCACTTTGTTCTTCGGAAGCATGTGGGTCTTGATGAGGTGATGGCTCTACTTGAGTAGAGCATTGTCCTTATCCTTCGGCCACAAGGGGTTCCTCAATGGGTAGAATTTGACCAATACCCATTCTTCTTATGGCTTGGGGAGGAATTTCATCACCTACATCACAAGTACCACTTTGCTCCACTTGGGAGCCGTTATTTTCGTCAAACTCCACGTTACACGTCTCCTCAATGAGTCTGGTGGACTTGTTGAGGACACGGTAAGCATGAGAGTTTGTAGCATAACCAACAAATATGCCCTCATGAGCTCTAGCCTCAAATTTAGACAAACGAACACATTTCTTGAGAATGAAACACTTACAACCGAACACCCGAAAGTACTTGAGGTTGGGCTTGTTGCCGGTGAGTATCTCATAAGGAGTCTTGTTCAAGCCTTTGCGAAGATAGAGACGATTGGATGCATGACATGCGGTGTTGATGGCTTCGGCCCAAAAGTTGTATGGAGACTTGAACTCCGCCATCATGGTCCTAGCCGCATCCATCAACGTCCGGTTCTTCCTCTCCGCAACACCATTTTGTTGAGGGGTGTATGGAGCAGCATATTGGTGCTTGATCCCCTCATCACTAAGAAACTCATCCAAGGTGTAGTTCTTGAACTCGGTGCCGTTGTCGCTTCTTATTGTCAAGATCTTTGCATTGTGTTGACGTTGAGCTTCATTTGCAAAGTCAAGGACGGTTTGTTGAGTCTCGCTATTCCTCTTGAAGAAGTATACCCAAGTGTATCTTGAATAGTCATCCACAATCACCAAGCAATACTTTCTACCTCCAAGACTATCAAAAGATGGAGGCCCAAAGAGATCCATGTGAAGGAGCTCCAAGGGTCTCTTCGAGTAAATGATGGTTGATGGAGGGTGAGCCTTTTCATGAAGCTTTCCTTCGATACAAGCACTGCAAGCACGATCTTTGGCAAAACTAACATTTGTTAGTCCACGAACATGGTCCCCCTTGAGAAGACTTTGCAAAGATCTCATATTGACGTGGGCTAAACGGCGATGCCAAAGCCATCCCACGTCAACTTTAGCCATTAGGCATGTCACGGTCTTAGTGGGTCGCTCCGAAAAGTTAATCACATAGAGACCGTTCTCGACATGCCCAACAAAGGCTACTTTAAGAGTCTTGCTCCACAAGAGGGCCACGGTATCAATGTCAAAGAATGTAGCAAAACCCACGAGTGCAAGTTGACGAACGGACAGCAAATTGTATGCAAGGGACTCAACAAGCATGACTTTCTCGATCGTTAGATCATGAGAAATGACAACCTTGCGGAGACCCAATACCTTAGAATATGATGCATCACCCCACTCGACATTGGTGGGCATAGATGGAATCTCTTGCACGTCCACCACCAAGTCCTTGCTCCCGGTCATATGATTTGTTGCTCCACTATCAAGCAACCATGATCCCCCACCGGAAGCAAACACCTACAAGAGATCAATGCTTGGTTTTAGGTACCCATTTAGTAATGGGTCCTTTGATGTTAGTAACAAGGGTCTTGGGAACCCAAATATACCATTCAATGTACTCATAAGGAGAACCAACGAATTTAGCATAAACATGTCCATCACTAGCACGGCACAACACATATGACGGGTTAAAGTCGCCGGCTTTGTTTGAGGACATGCTTTTGCCCTTTTGGATGTCAAATCCCTGCACTTTTTCCTTCTTCTCCTTAGGAGCACCCTCTCCTTCTTTCACAAATGTTTGCTTGAGAGGAGGAGGACGTTTGGTCTTGTTGTTCTTCTTCTTCTTGCTCTTGGACTTGGGTGCAAACCCAATTCCTTCCTTGGCCACAACTTCCTTTTGATTGCTCAAAAGGTCATTGAGGTTCTTCTCACCTTGAATGCATGTCACAAGGCCTTTCTCAAGTTGATCTTTCAACTTGGCATTCTCCTCCACAAGATGCACATGCTCACAACACGGGTTAGTGGCACATGCATTATCAATTAATACCATGTGAGGAAAGGTGGCCTTTTCCTTGATTAGCTTAACTTGGAGTTGAGCATGAGACTCCTTGAGGTTAGCGTGAGCATCCTTCAAGACCTTGTGGGCCTTGTCAAGTATCTCAAACTCCTCTTTGAGTCTAGCATGATCAACCCCAAGTTTAGCCTTTTCGGAAGTTAGCACAGGAGACACGATACGACAAGAGATGGTTTCTTCGTGAGCCTCGATCATGTCATTGGCCTCACCAAGTTGTTCCAAGAGAGCAACAAAATGCTTCTTGGACTTGCCCTTGAGCTTACTCATAAAAGACTCAAACTCATTCACTTCTTCATTAGACCCATCATGTTCATCAATGCACTCCTCCATGTAGGGATTAGTAATGATGGTGGTTTTAATGTTGGGGGTTACCTTGTTTGAAGCTTTAGCCATGAGGCATTTGGCGGTGATGTTTTCGTTGGGTGAATCAAAGAGAGACACCCGGGGAGTAGTAGCAATGGCAACGGATGCCATGGTCATAGCTTCTTCATTTTCATCATCATCGTCATCCTCTTGGTATTCTTCTTGAACCACCAACCCACGAGTGGGAGTCTTCTTGGCGAAGTTGTTCTTGTTGGGGAAGGACTTGGCTTTGTCTTTCGGATGAACTTGCCACCATTGTCTTCCCGCTTCTCGTAAGGACAATCCGCAATGAAATGGCTCACATTGCCACAGTTGAAGCAAGTTCTAACTCGTTGCTTGCCCTTGACGCCACTTGAGTTGTTCTTGTTGAAGTTGGGTCTTGAACTCTTCTTGCTCCAAAATTGTCTTGAAGCAAGGGCCATGTGCTCATGGTAATCAAATTTGGTGTCTTCGGGGTTGCTTTCCTCATCTTCCACTTCTTCCTCTTCTTCCATAATAACCTTGGCCTTCAAAGCAAGGTTGGGCTTCTTTGCCCTTTGAGAACGGAGCACCGCATTGTCGGCGGTCTTGTCCAAGATGCTCATTGCAACGAACTCATCCAACACTTCACTTGAGGTCATGGAGTGGAAGTCCGGTCGTTGATGAATGACGGAGGACATGGCCTTGTTGTAGGGCATCATGGCCTTGAGGAACTTTCGCTTGATCCAATTGTCATCCGTGTCCTTGCTTCCATGATCTCGGAGTGCGACCGCGAGTTTGGTCACTCTTCGAAAGAGCTCACGAGGTTCTTCATCTTCTTTCATTGCAAACTCATCGGCTTCATCTTGCACCACTTCATAGTTGGAGCGTTGAATGCTAGCACTTCCTTGATAGAGACCCTCGACACATTTCCATGCTTCTTTAGCCATGGCATGGGGTCGAAGATGAGGGAGATCTTTGGGAAGGATTGCATCTTGGATGATGAAGAGAGCGCTCTCATTGAATTGATTGTCCACGGCTTCTCGAGGGGTGAAGTTGCTTGGGTCATGAGGATAGAAACCTTCTTCAATGATTCTCCAAAGGTTAGTGTTCACATGTTTTAAATGACGCTTAAAACGATAGACCCGAGAATCAAAATCTTCATGTTTCTCATATTTAGGAGGAGGACCGGCATGATTCAAATGAGTGGAGGGGATTGGCCCTCCATAAATTGGGGGTTCCACATGGGCAAAGATGCCAGTACCATTTCTACCACTAATAGAAGAACTCTTTTCAATGTTAGCTTCCCCCTTGTCGGAGGTAGCATCCGTCACCTTGTTGGTGGGATCACCCACTTTCATCGGCGAGGTAGATTGTTTAAGTCCTTCTAGGAATTCTTTAAACATGTCCTTGACCTTGGTCGTCATGGAGGTTTTCAATGTTTCCAAAGCCACATTGAATTCCTCACGTGAGATCGAGTTACCCCCATCTCCCGTAGATGATATCGGATTCGCACCAGAGTGCTCTCCCACCTCATCTACGACATCAACCATACTCTTCGGACGGTAAAGTCCTTAAAAAGAGACGAGGCTCTGATACCAATTGAAAGGATCGATATGGTTGACTAGAGGGGGGGGTGAATAGGCAACTAACAATTTTTAAGCTTTTCTTTACCAAATTAAACTTTGTAACAAAATAGGTTGTCTAGATATGCAACTAGGTGAACAACCTATATGATGCAAATACAACTAGCACATAAGCAAGCAAAGGAAACAACACAAGTAGGCTAGCAAGAGTAAAGGCACGAAGTAACCAAGAGTGGAGCCGGTGGAGACGAGGATGTGTTACCGAAGTTCCTTCCTTTTAAGGGGAAGTACGTCTTCGTTAGAGCGGTGTGGAGGCACAATGCTCCCCAAGAAGCCACTAGGGCCACCGTATTCTCCTCACGCCCTCACACAATGCGAGATGCCGTGATTCCACTATTGGTGCCCTTGAAGGCGGCGACCGAACCTTTACAAACAAGGTTGGGGCTATCTCCACAACAATTGGAGGCTCCCAACAACACCACGAAGCTTCACCACAATGGAGTATGACTTCGAGGTGACCTCAACCGTCTAGGGTGCTCAAACACCCAAGAGTAACAAGATCCGCTAGGGATAAGAGAGGGAATCAAATTTCTCTTGGTGGAAGTGTAGATCGGGGCCTTCTCAACCAATCCCGAGGATATCAACAAGTTTGATTGGCTAGGGAGAGAGATCGGGCGAAAATGGAGCTTGGAGCAACAATGGAGCTTTGGGGGAAAGAGGTAGGTCAACTTGGAGGAAGAAGACACCTTTATATAGTGGGGAAACAATTCCAACCATTACCCCACTGAGCAGCCCCGCACAGGGCGGTACTACCGCTTGGGCAGGGCGGTACTACCGCTGAGGGCGGTACTACCGCTCTCACCCAGCGGTACTGCCGCGCTGGCGAGGAGATCAGAGACCCAGCCCCAGAGCGGTACTACCGTGATAGTAGGCGCGGTACTACCGCTTGTAGCGGTACTACCGCCCCTACTACCGCACCTAGTACCGTGAAACTCGACACGAAAAACATCGGTCGAGAATCGAAGCGGTACTAGCGCGGAACTGCTGCGGTACTACGGCCGAAGTCCATAAGCGGTACTACCGCTCGGGGGAGCGGTACTACCGCTCCTGGAGCGGTACTACCGCTAGAGTGCTTCGGCGGTACTACCGCAGAAGACCGCGGTACTACCGCTGGGGTAGGTCAGGGCAGGAACACGGAAGGAAGAGCTGATCCATCGCAGCGGGAAGGAAGACATTGAGTGTGAAATGGATGTGTACGTGTTGATTCCACCCTAGTCTTACCAAAGCGGATCCCCTCTTGATAGTACGGTGACTCCTACGAAACTAGTCCACCAACAGAGAGACGAAGGAGCTACACCATCTTGAAAGACACACGGAGGGGAGGAAATCGTCTCATGCCAATGGATGAATCTCTGAAAGAACTTAACGCACACGATTAGTCCGCAAAAGCATTGTCATCAATCACCAAAACATCTTAGGGATAAATATGCCCTTACACCAGTGCCAGTTCCTGTTTGTTGCATTTTTTTGTTTCATAGAAAATCCATATCAAACAAAGTCCAAACGCGATAAAAATTTACAGGGAATTATTTTGGAATATATGTGATTTTTGGAACTTGGAATCAACGCAAACGGGGGCCCACAGTGACCACAACCCACCAGGGTGCACCGGGCACCCCCTGGCGCTCAGGTGTCTTATGCCCTCCTCGAAAGTCGGTTGGGGCCCTTCTTCTGGCGCAAGAAAGATAATTTATGGAAAAAATCATATAAAAATTTCAGCCCAATCCGAGTTATGGATCTCCTGGAATTTAAGAAACCATGAAAGGCCAGATCCGGGGAACGCGAAATAGAAGAGAACAGAGAGAGAGAGATCCAATCTCGGAGGGGCTCCCGCCCCTCCGCCACCATGGAGGCCATGGACCGGAGGGGGAACTCTCCTCCCATCTAAGGGGGAGGCCAAGGAAGAAGAAGAAGGGGGGGCTCCTCCCCTCTCCCCCGGTGGTGCCGGAGTGCTGCCGGGGCAACGATCGCGACGGCGATCTACATCAACAATCTTGCTACCGTCAACACCAACTCTCTTCCCCTCTATGCAGCAGTGTAACCTCCCTTCTCCCCGCTGTAATATCTACTTAAACATGGCGCTCAACTCCATATATTATTTCCCAATGATATTGGGCTATCCTATGATGTTTGAGTAGATCCGTTTTGTCCTATGGGTTAATCGTGATCTTGGTTTGTATGATTGTATATTTTATTTATGGTTGTCCTATGGTGCCCTCTGTCTCGCGCAAATATGAGGGCCCCCTGCTGTAGGGTGTTGCAATATGTTGATGGTTTGCTTATTGTCGGTGTTGCGGGGGCGACAACAGCCTAAACGCGGATAAGTGGGTTATGTCATATGGGAGTAAAGAGGACTTGATACTTAATGTTATGGTTGGGTTTCACGACCTTGATGATCTTTAGTAGTTGCAGATGCTTGCTAGGGGTCCAATCATAAGTGCATATGATCCAAGTAGAGAAAGTATGTTAGCTCATGCCTGAAAGTGCGTTATATCGACTAGAGGGGGGGTAAATAGGCGATTTTTATGAATTCTTCACTGAGGAATTTGCTGGTGAGGAAATTCCTTAGCGAAGAACTACTTGCAGCGGAATATGTACTCAGGAGTAAACATAACAGGATACACACATAGTCAGCATGATGAAATGAAGACTAAAAACAGAGTACGGAAAGCGTAAACACAGGATAGCAAGATGAAGACAAACAGACTGAAGAAATTGAACTGAGGAATTTGTGAAAGTCTTCAGTCAAAGTCTTCAAGCACAGATATGAACAACATTCAACACAGAATGAGGAAATGGAAGAGTTGAAGAAATAGAACCAGTCAGTTGGTGAAGACAATGATTTGGTAAACCAGTTCCAACTGCTGTCTCAGTTGTACGTCTGGTTGGAGCGGCTGAGTATTTAAACTCGAGGACACACAGTCCCGGACACCCAGTCTCTGAGCCGCAACTCAGGTCACCCCGTCCTTACCGTATTCTCCTTGAACTAAGACCACGCAGGCCTCGTCCAATCACTCGTGGTAAGTCTTCAGGTGACTTCCAAACCTTCACAGACTTGGTCACTCGGCAATCCACAATTCCTCTTGGATGCTCTAGACCTTGACGCCTAACCGTCTGGAAGAAGCACAGTCTTCAAAGGTAACAAGCGTCGGATCCATGCAGGATCAATTTCTTCAGTGATGCTCAATCACTTTGGGTTTGTTGGGGGTTTGGTTTTGGGATTTTCCTCACTTGATAATTTTTGCTCAAAGTCCTCGGAGGATGGGTTGCTCTCAAATGACAAGTGTCAAGTTCTCTCGGAGCAGCCAACCAGCTAGTGGTTGTAGGGGGCGGCTATTTATAGCCTAGGGAGCAGCCCGACATGATAAGACATAAATGCCCTTCAATGATATGACCGTTAGGTGGATAAGATATTTTGGGACAGCCGGCGTGCAGCACAGCAACGGTCGGAAATTTGACTCTCAAATTCCTCAGGGCTATCATGTTCCTCACTGTGTAGGCAATTCGCACTGGCAAATTCCTAACTCCTTAGTCAGAGCAAAGTCCTCAGTGAACAGAAGAACTGCGTCTCTGTCACTGATGAATTTGACTGAACTGTATGAGATTTCCAATGGCTTCACTCGAAGGGATTGGTAGGTGTAGGATTTTGAGTTGAGCATCACATGGAAATTTTTCCTTAGTATTTCCTCGACCCCCTTTAACAGTACGGTGTTTCCTATGACTCAAGAAGGAGAAAATGAAACTACGAAAACAAAAGTCTTCACGCTTCATATTCCTCGAATGAATACCAAGTCTTCAAGGTCACACCAATTTCTTCACTTTCAAAGTCTTTAGAAAGTCTTCAGAATAACAAAGTCTTCAGTTGAAGAACTT
This sequence comes from Triticum timopheevii, assembly GCA_963921465.1. Lineage (NCBI taxonomy): Eukaryota > Viridiplantae > Streptophyta > Magnoliopsida > Poales > Poaceae > Triticum > Triticum timopheevii. The sequence goes on from OY997266.1 coordinate 559,303,524, forward strand.
CATTTTTAGGGGTCGACTTTCTCTGTAAATATCAAACTCCTCATAGACTTATAGACCTGTGTACACTCACAAACGCATCAGTTACTTAACCTATAAGTCTTCAATACACCAAAATCACTAAGGGGCACTAGATGCACTTACAATCTCCCCCTTTTTGGTGATTGATGACAACATAGGTTAAGTTTTCAACGGGGATAAACATATGAAGTGTAAATACTGATATTGAGGAATTTGATTGCAAGATATAGAAGAACTCCCCCTGAATATGTGCATAGTGAGGAATTTGCTTTTGAGGCATTGCACATTTGAAGAGTCGAATCATGGAGATCTCCCCCTATATCTTGTAATTCATACACGCATTTGATATATAATATGAAGAATTTGAAATGCATGATGAAATATGGTGCCTGATGAGATTCAGCATGCGTGCAATAATACTAACGAGGAATAAGCATGCAGAATATCACATCAAAAGTTTCATAGCTCAGTGTATCAAAGCATCAGAGCACGACCAAAAGTATCAAGGCACCATCGGGTTTAAGATTACAACTCGATCCAATAAAAAGTTTCGGAAGAACGAGAGTTGTAACTTAATAAAAACACCCATAATATAAACCCGCTTGAAGACTAACTCAGATTTCTCCCCCTTTGTCATCAAATGACCAAAAGGATCGAAACTGAGGACTAACGCCCCTGAAGATTTTCAAGTTGATGGAGGAGCGCCAGCGTTGTCGGGGTTGGTTGTTGAAGTAGGGCCTGCCGCAGTGTCGTCCAAATCTTCATGTTCATCAGTTTCACGCGATGAAGAATAAGAGCTGGCCACCAGATCGGGAACTTTGACTCTCTTGAATTTCTTCGGAGGTGGTGCAGACCAGTCAAATGCTTCCTGGAGACCCATAGTCTTCAATTCTTCCGCGGAATGTACATGATTGAGAACAGCCCAGGTGCGGTTGAGGGTTTCATGAAGGTAGTACTGATTTTTCTTCACTGCATTATGTGTTGAGGTCATGTTGTGAAGAATTGCAGCAAATTGATGCTTCACCCATTTCTGATTTCGTTCAACCTTCTGATGAAGACTGAGGAGTAACTCACGATCAGTCATCACCCTGGGTGCTGTTGCTTGAGGCTTTTGCTTGGCTGAGGTATTTGTGGCAGTGTCATGTGTTGCAGAATCGTCATTGGTGGAGTAAGATGTAGCTAGACGGAATTGACCATCCAATAGACGAGTGCCTTCATCAATCACAGCTGCTGCCCTGCCCTTGTCATCAGATGATGAAACTGGTCGCTTGAGGACTTCAATGGGCGGCAAGTAGCTGCCATGGTTCAGAGTGTCAGCCTTGTAATTCAGTGAAGATCTTGCCCTTATGAATCTCATAATCCAAGGCGCACATGGCTTCAGCTCAAAAGGCGACATTGCAACATTAGCCAGAGTCCTCATGAAGAAATCATGGAAGTTGACAGGAACGCCATGAATGATATTGAAAAGCATGTTCTTCATGATGCCAACGACATCTTCATCATTTGAGTCGTGGCCTTTGATGGGACTCATTGTCTTCGTCAAGATTCTATAGACAGTCCGAGGCACATACAGCAATTCCTTGACGAGGAATTTGGTTCGAGGGGCCTGCCCTGGCTTCAAGGGCTTCATGAGTACTTGCATAAAGTGATCAGACAGTTCGCGGTCATTGTAGATGCAACGTGCAGTTTCATGGGGAGGATTAAGAGGAAGGACACGAAGCAATTCGGTTGCTGGTGCCTTGTAGTGAGTATTTTCTGTCATCCAATCCAGCACCCATGAATTGATATCTTCAGCATCTCCGGTGATGTGCAGGGTGGCATAGAACTGAAGAATGAGTTCTTCATTCCAGTCACAGATATCAGTGCAGAAATTCAGCAGCCCTGCATCGTGAATAACTCGGAGTACTGGCTCAAGCATGGCAATGATTCCATATCCACATGAGGAATATGCTCATGATCGAAGATTTTGTCCTTGTCAAAGAGCACTGAGGAATAGAAGTTGGCTTGAGTTGGAGTCCAGAAGCGTCTTTTCCTCATGCGAGCAGAGTTATATGGATTATAAGCAGTGAAGAACACATGCTCAGAAAAGAAGTCTTTAGCCTTGAATTTTTGCTTGCTCGAGAACGGATTCTTCGGTTTGGGCAGAGGAATATCAGTGATTTGCAGCACAACCTCAGGAATCACGATCTCAGGTTCTTCAGGCTGAGGAATTTCTGGTTCCTCTTCTTGTGCAATCTGAGGATCAACAGCAGGTTCTTCAGCACTAGCGGCTGGAATTTCCACATTAACAGAAGATGTGGGATGAGTTTCTTCAGAGCCCAATTGAACAGTGGTAGCCGGGAACTGTGGAACTTGTTGAATCGGAGTGAAGAGAGGAGTATTGGGATGATGACTTGCCCAGAAGTCATCGTTCATCACTGGTGTAGTGCACCCAATATCCACATCTTCATCTTCTTTTTCAATTTCCTCAACACCAGCCTCTTCAGCTGTGAACTGAGGCATGGGTGAGGAAACAACTGGTGGTGAAGGGAATGTTTCCACTTCAATTTCTTCATCAAACTGTTCCGAGGTAGCAACAGATTGATTATCTTCATCATATCCGCTTGGGATCTTGTAATCTTCTCCATAAGGAACAATTTCCTTAGACGACATGGAGGAAATGGGAACGGCATCAATGGGATTTTCAAGAGAGCTGGTCATTGGCTTCATTTTCTTCGCAGCCGAAGAATTTGACGCAGCTGATGCCTTCCTCTTCTTCACTGCAGCTCGTTCTGCAGCCTTTGTCTTCTTCACTTCATAGGCATAAGGAAGAATTGGAGTTGGTGTTGGCGCAGGAGGAGCTGAGGACTGTGGTTCAGTTTCTTCAGGCGCAACTGGTGCAGTTGCCCTGATCTCTTCATTTTCTTCAGGCGCACCACTAGTGGATGCCCTGGGAATTTCTTCAGCGGCTGGAATGGAGTCATCAGCCCTGGAACTTGTATTCTCATCAGCAGGCTGAAAGGCATCAGCAGTGCTGGCATGTTCTTCAGCAGGCTGAGCAGAGTCTTCGGCATGAGGATTTTCTTGTTGCGATGGGGCTGCAACAGTTGTCATTTTCTTCGTCAAATTGACGAATCTCACCTTGGCTCCTTGCCAATCAGCATTGTAAGCATCGAAATCCTTGCTGAGGGCTTGGATTTCAGATTGAGCTTTGAGAAGTTCTTCAGGAGTCAAGTTGACGATGTTCTTCCTCAGAAGCTTCTCCTTCCTGGCTTTTGCTCTCTTTATTTCACGAGCCTTTTCAAATTTCCATTTCTCTTCAGCGATGAAATGGTTCAGCATATGACTTTGACCAGGAGTCAGTGGCAGATCCGGTATGGGAGTGTTTGGATCCTGATGCCATAGGTCGATGAAGTCAAGGATCTTCTTCGGATCCAGAAGTAGAGGCACATTTGTTCCTTTGGCTCTAGCGGCCTTTGTCAGTCTGTCTCTGATGATTTCTGCAAGTTCTTCATCAGAAGCTTCGTCATCAGAGGGCACGTTGAAGGCAACCTGTTTCTTCTTTGGACTTGGCCGAGGACCGCGTCCAGCAGTTGCTTTTGTCTTCAGCAGAGTGGGGCCTGATGAGGACATTGGTGCAGCTGAGGAACTTGCTGAGACACCAGAAGCAATTGAGAAACCCTGAGTCCTTTGACATGTAGCCAGATGCACAGGAGTTGAGGACTTGGAGGGAGCTGCTGAGGATTTTGAGTGAACAACAGCAGTCTGAGGAATTTGCCGTGAGGGCGCGGCTGAGGAACTGGGCCGTGAGGGCGCTGATGGTGAAGCACTTGGCTTGCGAGCAGGCTTCTTTGGCATTGATTTCCTCGGCTTGACCGAGGTCTCAGCGGCAGCAGCAGCAGCAGAATCCTCATTGAATTTCCTCACTGCCTCCTTGGCCTGTCTTGCCAATTTGGCTTGGCGCCTGGACCATTCTTCAGGAAAGTCTTCACCACGCTTGATGCTGGTGGGATCAGCGACTTGGCCAGGTGCCAATGGAGCTCTTGGGCATGGAGGATTTAAGGCGAATTTCTTCATGTACTTTGGACTAACATAGCGATATTCTCTCCATTCTCGTGCCCATCTTCTTTTTATTCTCTGTATGCGCACTTTGCACTGATTCTTGTTTTCCTTGCCAAACTTGGCTTCATCAGGTGTGTAATAGTCTTTGTATATTTCATCAGGGATCTCAAAGGCAGTCATGACCTCCGGTTTCTTTCCTCCCTTCTGCGGTCTCTTGCCTTCTGCCATTTTCTTCAGATGAGGAATTTGAACTATAGAGCACTCTGAAGAAGTATGCAGTTTTTCTTCGAGGAACGCTGCAAATGAGTTAAGTTGATGAGAACCTAGTGATTCAGCAGCGGACATGAGTACCTGTGAATAGAGTGTAGGTGCGAGGAATTTGGAGAGGTCATATGCGTTCTCAGAAGATTTTCCGAAAAAAGACAAGTTTTGAGGAATTTGACCAGTTGAGTCTTGAGGAATTTCACTAAGCGTTTCGTCTTAGGTTCCAGAGTTGTACAGATTGAAAATCCGCACAATTGAGGAATCTTTAAGAAATGAATGCTTAAAGAGATAAATCAAGAGCATATAGTGTGTGAGAGGTGTTCATATGTGAAGATTTGAAGAACAAAAACACCTTTGAAGATTTTCAGACAGATTTGAGAATCAAAGTGAGTAATAAAAGTGACTTTTAATTACCCGAACTGAAGAACACGACGAACAGAGATGAACTGTAGTGAAGTTCGTCACGTTAGATCTCCCACGCCCTAACTTGGAAGAGGGAGACAGCTACGGCGGCAGCGGAGTGAAGATTTCCGCGGCCGGCGCGAGTACGACGGCGATGAGGTCGAGGCAGTGAAGCTCTTCCTCACCAACGGCGATGGAGTAGCGGCGGCGCTAGGGTTAGAGGAGAGCTCGAGCAAGAGACAGCGACCGAGCGGAGTAAATGAAGTAAGGAAGGGAGAGGGGTATTTATAGCCACTGTAAAAACTGTTCGTCCGAAGATTTTGGGACGAACATGCCCCTGCCCTTTCTTCTTCACGCGACATGTGTCACCCACGTACTGTGCAGATGAGATCGTGTAAGATCGTGGGTGAGTAAACTAATGTATCATGGGAAGCGGAACGGTTTGAGCGGTAAAACCGAAAATCTGGATAAGATTTGTGTAAAAATTTCGTTCGAAATTTCTTCAACTGTCAAGGACACAGTGAAGACTTTGAACGAGTTTCAATCAGAACACACATGAAGAATTTGTGAATAGATTGGGTTGAGTATAGCATAGAGGGGGAAGGGTCCGATCACATTCACTTAGCAGAAATCACAACTTGAAGAAATAGCAATAAGTGAATGCTGTAGAGGACATAAACTCACATATATATATATATATATAGCCAATGAAGAAACACGACGGAAATATTGAAGATTTTGCAAAGTTGAAGAATTTGAAAAACTGAGGAATTTCAAAAATGAGGAAAAACTCAAATTGAAGATTTTCAACTTTTGTGGTGGCGTAGCCCACCGTATAAGAATGATGATTTCAGACACCGCGTACAATTGTCGTAGGGTTCTGAGAATCAGATTCTTCATTAATTTCTTCACACTTAGAGTGTTATTCTTCATTGATTGAAGAGAAACATTTCTTCATGTGTTGCACATCTAAGTCATCAATTCTGCATAAGGGTTAGGATGTGTGTCCTTTTCAAAGAACATTCGAAGATTCTAAGATATTTAGCTCACACCGCAACTTGCTAAATCTCTTCTCATCCAAGGGCTTAGTGAAGATATCAGCCAGCTGTTCTTCAGTCTTCACATGCTCGATGGAGATATCGCCCTTCAACACATGATCACGAAGAAAATGATGACGAATCTGGATGTGCTTAGTCTTCGAGTGCTGAACTGGGTTGTGAGCAATCTTGATGGCACTCTCATTGTCGCAGAGGAGAGGCACATTCTTCACGTCGACGCCATAGTCCTTGAGGGTTTGCTTCATCCAAAGCAGTTGAGCACAGCATGAGCCAGCAGCAATGTATTCAGCTTCAGTAGTAGACAGTGATACGCAGTTCTGTTTCTTCGAGGACCAACATACTAAAGATCGTCTGAGGAAATGACAAGTGCCAGATGTTGACTTGTGGTCCACACGATCACCAGCATAGTCAGAGTCAGAATATCCAATGAGATCAAAAGCAGAGCCCTTGGGGTACCATAATCCTAGTGTTGGTGTGTGAGCTAGATATCGAAGAATATGCTTCACAGCCTTATGGTGTGATTCCTTCGGTGCAGCTTGAAATCGGGCACACATGCAAACACTAAGCATTATATCTGGCCTAGATGCACATAAGTACAATAAAGAACCAATCATGGAGCGGTATACCTTGTGATCGAAGTCAATACCATTTTCATCAGTGCATAGATGGCCATTTGTGGGCATAGGAATTTTGACGCCTTTACAATCTTGCATGCCGAATTTCCTCAGTACATCTTTGAGGTATTTCTCCTGAGATATGAATATGCCATTGTGCTGCTGACGAATTTGAAGACCTAAGAAGAATTTCAATTCTCCCATCATAGACATTTGATATTCTTCACTCATCATATAGGCAAATTCATCACTGTATTGTTGGTTAGTACAGCCAAAGATAATATCATCAACATATATTTGGCACACAAACAGTTCACCATCATATGATTTAGTAAAAAGAGTAGGGTCGAGTGAACCGGGTGTGAAACCATTTTTCACGAAGAATTCCTTCAATGTGTCATACCACGCCCGAGGGGCTTGCTTGAGGCCATAGAGGGCCTTATTGAGTCTGAAGACTTTGTCAGGATTCTTGGGATCTTCAAAACCTGGGGGTTGAGAAACATATACTTCTTCCTCAAGCTTACCATTGAGGAATGCACTTTTCACATCCATTTGATATAAGATGATGTCATGATGGTTAGCATAGGCAAGTAAAATGTGAATAGCCTCAAGTCTAGCAACAGGTGCAAAAGTTTCATCGAAATCAATTCCTTCAACCTGTGTGTAGCCTTGAGCTACTAGTCGTGCCTTATTCCTCACCACAAGGCCATTTTCATCTTGCTTGTTGCGGTAGATCCACTTTGTGCCAATGATATTATGCTTGCGAGGATCTGGGCGATTGATCAATTCCCAGACATTGTTCAACTCGAACTGATGTAATTCTTCTTGCATAGCCTGAATCCACTCCGGCTCCAGAAAAGCTTCATCTACCATAGTGGGCTCTGAGATAGAGACAAAAGCATAGTGCCCACAAAAGTTAGATAAGTGTGAGGCTTTTGAGCGTGTGAGAGGACCTGGTGCGCTAATGTCATCGATGATCTTCTCCACTTGCACTTCTTTTGCAATGCGTGGATGAGTTGGTTGTCGCTGAGGATTTTGATCAGCATTTTCTTCAGCACCATTTTCCTCATCATGTTCTTCAGGTGCATCAGCTCGACGTTCTTCATGAACAGGAATGAATTCTTCAGCAGATTCTTCAGTAGGGATGACATCCTCAGTTGCCTTGAGCTTAATAGCATCCTCAGGTGCTGGTTCATCTAACACAGAAGGTAGGTGCTCTCTTTGCGAGCCATTAGTTTCATCGAACCGCACATCTACAGTGTCAACAATCTTGTGAAGAACAATGTTGAAGACTCTGTAGGTGTGCGAGTCCTTTCCGTAACCAAGCATAAAACCTTCATGTGATTTCGGTGCAAATTTAGAGTTGTGGTGAGGATCTCTAATCCAACATTTAGCACCGAAGACTTTGAAATAACTCACATTGGGTTTCTTGTCAGTGAGGAGTTCATAGGCAGTCTTCTTGAAGAATTTGTGAAGATATACTCTGTTGATGATGTGGCAGGCAATATCAATTGCATCAATCCAAAAACGCTGAGGCGTTTTGTATTCATCAAGCATAGTGCGAGCCATCTCAACAAGAGTTCTGTTCTTGCACTCCATGACGCCATTCTGCTGAGGAGTATAGGGAGCAGATAATTCATGAGTAATACCAAGTTCATCAAGATAAGCATCAAGACCAGAATTCTTGAACTCAGTTCCATTGTCACTTCTGATATGCTTGATCTTCACACCAAAGTTGGTTGAAGCCCTCGAGGAAAATCGTTTGAAGACTTCCTGCACTTCATGTTTGTAAGTAACAATGTGTACCCATGTATATCGAGAATAATCATCAATAATGACAAAACCATATAGAGATGCATCATAAGTGACTGCTGAATAATGGTTAGGTCCGAAGAGGTCCATGTGAAGCAATTCGAATGGACGGGTAGTGGTCATGATAGTCTTCGCTGGATGCTTGGCCTTGGTCATTTTTTCGGCTTCACATGCTCCGCATAGGTGATCCTTGAGGAATTTGACATTTTCAATGCCAATGACATGCTTCTTCTTTGCAAGCGTGTTCAAATTCCTCACGCCTGCATGACCAAGTCGTCGATGCCATAGCCAGCCTTCTGAAGCTTTTGCGAGTAGGCACACGGCTGGTTGTGGTCCTGTAGAGAAATCAACAATATACAGATCTCCTCTCCTAAAGCCTTCGAAGACTTTGGAATTGTCAGCTTCCATAATCACAACACAGCGATATTTGCCGAAGACGACAACCATATCAAGATCACAAAGCATTGAGACTGACATGAGATTGTATCCTAAGGACTCAACAAGCATGACTTTGTCCATGTGCTTATCCTTAGAGATGGCAACCTTACCAAGACCCAATACCTGACTTTTGCCTTTGTCAGCAAAGATGATATGCTTCAGAGGTGATGGTGATAAGGGAGCATCCATCAATAGATTCTTGTCACCAGTCATGTGATTTGTACATCCACTATCGAGGACCCATTCAGTGGTTTTGGGTTGATCATCCTGCAGATGAATTAGTGTAGCTTACAATCTCATATGCTTCATCAGTGAAGAATATGATATCAAGTTCATCAGATGAATTTCATCAAGCAGTAAACAGATATAGCAGTATGAGGACGTGTGAAATGAAAGTTCATTTCATCATGATTCGCCTGCGTCCTTTCAGGCATTTTGTCAGGTCCCCAGCAAATTCTTCAGACGTTAGAGCACGTCTGGAGACCTGACCCTGCATAAGAGATTAGTTTTTTTTCTTCACCACCCACATCTGGAGGGGTGGCAAAGAGTTCATCATCCTGCGAGCACCATGTGAGAAAGGTGGCAAAGATGCCAAACCATTTCGCTTAGCATAAGAGGGGTTAGGGTATGCATATGAATAGGCAGAGTAATTCTTCAAGGACTTATGAACATAATGATTTGAAGAATAATGCGCATATTCATAGCCCTGAGCTCTACCCTGCGAGACAGAGGTGTTAGCACGATGATAATCATATGAGGACTTTGATCCAGTTGAGGAATTTGATCCTCGTGAAGAATTTGGTCCATATGAAGAATTTGATCTGGGGTTCCTATACTTCACAGGTGGTGTCATGAGGACATTCACCTGAAGACTTTCAACACAGCTTTTGGGAACCCAGATTTTCTTCATAGGGGAACCGTTCCTGCAGTTAGTGCCAACATATCTAGCAAATACTTCACCATTCTGATTTTTGAACAGTTTATAGTTGGAGTCAAATGACTCATCAGAAGAATGAGGAGATTCACATGTAAAGCCAGATAAGTTAGATGGATCAACTGGAGGTCCCTTTGCAGCAACCCATGAGGTTTTGGGATACTGCTCAGGCTTCCAATATGTTCCATCGGCATTGAGTTTCCTCTCAAAGGCAATACCCTCTTTCCTAGGGTTTCTGTTGAGGATCTGCTTTTTGAGCACATCACAAAGTGTCTGATGCCCTTTGAGGCTTTTGTACATGCATGTCATGTACAATTCCTTCAGCCCTGCATTGTCAGTGATACTAGCAATGTCCTCAGATGAGGAATTAGTGATAGCAGAGGCAGATGAAGGATTTGTAACATTTGAAGCATTTGAACATTCAGGTGAAGAATTAGCAGATTCACGTTCAATGCACTTTAAGCATGGAGGAACAAATTCTTCCTGAGAAGTGCTGATTTGTTGAGCTAGTAATGAATCGCGCTCCTTCTGAAGATCTTCATAACACACTCTTAGCTTTTCAAGATCTTCCTTTCTTTGAATAGCTTCAAGTGAAAGCTTCTCATGATCTTGCTTTTCTTGAAGAAATTCATAAGAAAGTTTCTCATGATCAGACAAGAGAGAGTTATGATGACCTTGAAGGTTATCATACTTAGACTGAAGTCTCTGAAGATTTTCAGTCAGGGCTTTAGTGTGATCCATTTCTTCACCCAACATATCATCACTTTTGTCTAGCATGTTTTGAACCTTTTCAAGAGCCCGTTGTTGTTTCACAGCAATTTTAGCAAGTTTAGAGTAGCTGGGCTTGAGATCCTCATCAGATTCATTTTCACTAGAGTCAGAGGAGTTGTATTTGAGTACCTTTGCTCCTTTTGCCATGAAGCAATAGGTGGGAGCGTAGCCATCATTATCTTCATTAGGCTTGTCGGTGGAGTCAGTTTCTTCGGTGTTGAAGATGGACTTGCTAACGAAAGCAGTAGCAACGGCCAGACTCGCCACACCAGACTCAGATTCTTCAGACTCCTCCTCTTCATCATTTTCCTCAGATTCGGCTTCAGAGTCCATTTCCTTGCCAATGAATGCCCGAGCTTTCTTGGAGCTGCCCTTCTTGTGAGATGAAGACTTTGAGGGTTTTGATGACGAAGATTTTGACGATTTCTTCTTCTTCTTCATATCATCAGAACTGTAATCCTTGTATTTCTTCTTCTTCATTTCCTTTTCCCACTGAGGACAATCTTGAATATAGTGACCAGGCTTCTTGCATTTGTGGCAAAGTCTTCTCTTGTAGTCACTGGATGAGGAATCATTTCCTCTTGAGGGTTTTCCAAAGCGACCATGTCTTGTGAACTTCTGGAATTTCTTCACAAGCAGAGCTAGATCCTGGCTCAGTTCTTCAGGATCTCCAAGGCTACTACCAGAATCCTCACATTCAGAGTCAGACACAACCTTAGCCTTCAGGGCACGTGGTTTGCCATAGTTTGAGCCATAGAGATCTCTCTTTTCAGCAAGCTGGAACTCGTGAGTGTTTAGCCTTTCGAGGATATCAGCAGGATCAAGCGACTTGTAGTCAGCACGTTCTTGTATCATTAGTCCCAGAGTATCAAATGAGGAATCAAGCGATCTCAGCAGTTTCTTCACAACTTCATGATCAGTGATGTCAGAGGCACCGAGGGCTTAAAGCTCATTTGAGATGTCAGTGAGGCGATCAAAGGTTTGTTGGACATTCTCATTGTCGAGTCTTTTGAAGCGGTTGAAGAGATTCCGAAGAACATCAACTCGAGAGTCACGCTGAGTTGAAACTCCTTCATTTACTTTGGACAGCCTATCCCAGATAAGCTTAGCAGTTTCCAAAGCACTCACTCTTCCATACTGTCCTTTGCTCAGATGGCCACAGATGCTATTCTTCGCTTGAGAATCGAGTTGTTTGAATCTCTTCACATCGGTAGCGGTCAGTGTTTCAGTGACAGAGAGGACACCATTTTCCACAACATACCAGAGATCATTGTCAATTGCCTCAAGATGCATTCGCATCTTGTTCTTCCAGTAGGGGTAGTCCGTTCCATCAAAGGTAGGACACCCAGCCGAGACCTTGATCATACCTACGGTCGACATAACTAAAACTCCAGGCGGTTAAACCAAAATCACACAGAACAAGGGAGTACCTTGCTCTGATACCAATTGAAAGTGCGTTATATCGACTAGAGGGGGGGTGAATAGGCGATTTTTATGAATTCTTCACTGAGGAATTTGCTGGTGAGGAAATTCCTTAGCGAAGAACTACTTGCAGCGGAATATGTACTCAGGAGTAAACATAACAGGATACACACATAGTCAGCATGATGAAATGAAGACTAAAAACAGAGTACGGAAAGCGTAAACACAGGATAGCAAGATGAAGACAAACAGACTGAAGAAATTGAACTGAGGAATTTGTGAAAGTCTTCAGTCAAAGTCTTCAAGCACAGATATGAACAACATTCAACACAGAATGAGGAAATGGAAGAGTTGAAGAAATAGAACCAGTCAGTTGGTGAAGACAATGATTTGGTAAACTAGTTCCAACTGCTGTCTCAATTGTACGTCTGGTTGGAGCGGCTGAGTATTTAAACTCGAGGACACACAGTCCCGGACACCCAGTCTCTGAGCCGCAACTCAGGACACCCAGTCCTCACCGTATTCTCCTTGAACTAAGACCACGCAGGCCTCGTCCAATCACTCGTGGTAAGTCTTCAGGTGACTTCCAAACCTTCACAGACTTGGTCACTCGGCGATCCACAATTCCTCTTGGATGCTCTAGACCTTGACGCCTAACCGTCTAGAAGAAGCACAGTCTTTAAAGGTAACAAGCGTCGGATCCACGCAGGATCAATTTCTTCAGTGATGCTCAATCACTTTGGGTTTGTCGGGGTTTGGTTTTGGGATTTTCCTCACTTGATAATTTTCGCTCAAAGTCCTCGGAGGATGGGTTGCTCTCAAATGACAAGTGTCAAGTTCTCTCGGAGCAGCCAACCAGCTAGTGATTGTAGGGGGCGGCTATTTATAGCCTAGGGAGCAGACCGTTAGGTGGATAAGATATTTTGGGACAGCCGGCGCGCAGCACAGCAACGGTCGGAAATTTGACTCTCAAATTCCTCAGGGCTATCATGTTCCTCACTGTGTAGGCAATTCGCACTGGCGAATTCCTAACTCCTCAGTCAGAGCAAAGTCCTCAGTGAACAGAAGAACTGCGTCTCTGTCACTGATGAATTTGACTGAACTGTATGAGATTTCCAATGGCTTCACTCGAAGGGATAGGTAGGTGTAGGATTTTGAGTTGAGCATCACATGGAAATTTTTCCTTAGTATTTCCTCGACCCCCTTTAACAGTACGGTGTTTCCTATGACTCAAGAAGGAGAAAATGAAACTATGAAAAAAAAGTCTTCACGCTTCATATTCCTCGAATGAATACCAAGTCTTCAAGGTCACACCAATTTCTTCACTTTTAAAGTCTTCAGAAAGTCTTCAGAATAACAAAGTCTTCAGTTGAAGAACTTCATTTTTAGGGGTCGACTTTCTCTGTAAATATCAAACTCCTCATAGACTTATAGACCTGTGTACACTCACAAACGCATCAGTTACTTAACCTATAAGTCTTCAATACACCAAAATCACTAAGGGGCACTAGATGCACTTACAATGCCTCTCCCTCATATAAAATTGCAAGAATGATTACCGGTACTTGTTATCGATTGCCAGGTCGACAAATGACTTTCTTGTTGACAAAAGCTAACCACTTTTATCACCTTGCACTTTATTATTAGTTTTATTCTCGCAAAGTACTCGTAGTTTTTTTCTTGCAAAATAGTTTCATACTTGTTCTTGGTAAAGCAAAATCAAGTGTGCGTAGAGTTGTATCGGTGGTCGATAGAACTTGAGGGAATATTTGTTCTACCTTTATCTCCTCGTTGGATTCGACACTCTTATTTATTGAAGAAGGCTACAAACGATCCCCTATACTTGTGGGTTATCAGCGGCGTGTTGCGGTGGGCAAGTGGCGCAACGGTGGAAGTGCGGCAGGACAGACTCAAATCAGCAGCTCCTTGGAGGCTACAACTGGTGGCGGGGATAGCCGGCGAGGTTGCTTCGGGGGCGAGGATGGACGAGCGGGCGGCGGCGACAATGTTTTCGGCCAAAAATCGTCGACGACGAAGGCGGGCGGGCGGAATGAAACTGAAGAGCGATTGGCGGTTGGTGCGGGGCCGCGAGTTTTACATCTCGTGTAGGTGGAGATGTAAATTTGCATATTCAGGTGTTTGCATTTTACATCTCCTAGAGGTGGAGATGTAAATGTTTCTGCATGAACATCATCTGTCAGAGGTGGGGTTTTGGGCCTTGGAGATGTATAAGTTAGTTATTTTTGCATCTACATCATCTAGTGAAGATGCTTTTAGTACTACCCAGTTACAAAGTAGCATTTGATAGACCCTAAGTTAGTCAATTATCATCATGAGAACATGCGAGGACCTCATGTTTAGGTTCAGGAATTAGGACGTGGCATATACATCGTACTTGAGACCGACATATGACAATATCTCCTTGCTTCTGAAAGTGGGTTTGTCCGACTCTGTGATCTCCATCCCAGAGTCCATATTGTCAGTTTAGCATCTCTATACAGATGAATTGTGAAACATAGTCATCGACTGAATCGGATACTAGTTGAACGGTATGTGTCCGCATAACCTTATCAACTAGGAATCATTAGAACAACCGTCATACAATACATAGTTTCACAAACAAGTCACATACTTATTGATACATATCATTGATGATGTTCAAGGATATTCCAAATAACTAATGAATACGGTACGGAAATATCATCATCACATGATTGCCCCTAAGATATATCTCCAACAACATAATCATACTGATAAAAATTACAGTTTAATCGATGCTAACTGTAGTTTTCTCACCACACCATGTTCTCTTTTATTGGAGAGATGTCGCTTGTGAAATTATGGATCCCAGTCTATCCATCCCTATTGCTTTCGGGTGTGTTTGGTAGCATGTATGGACCTAGCCTAGTTGTTCTCATCTCATACATGCTGAGTGTAGATATGTTGAGTCCATGCAGTTGCTGTTGTTTGGCATTGATGTATGCGCTGAGACATGCTGAGCTGAGATTTTGTTTGGCAGCCTGCATGTGTTTAGACATGCTGAACAATTTCGAATTTCGAATTTTTCTGAATGATGAACAAAAATTAAAAAATGTCAACACAAATTTAAACATATTTTGAAAATTTAAATAAAATTTGAAATTCTAAACTTTTTTTTGGAAAATTAAAATAAATTTTGAAATTCTGTTTTTTTAATTTGAACATATTTGAAGTTCCGAGTTTCTATTTTTTTTCAAAATTCGAACAAAATTTGATTTCCTTTTGAAATTCCGAACATTTATGATTTTTTAGAAAACTTGAAATTTCAAATATTTATTGAAAATTCAAACAAATTTTGAAATTATGCTTTTTTAATTTAAACAATTTTGAAATTCATTTTTTTTCATTTTTCTCAAATTCTTAAGTTTTTCGAAAATTTAAACAAATTTTAAAATTCTATTTTTTTTTGAAAAAATAAACATATCTGGACGTGGTCTGGTCGGTGGGGACGAGTGTCAGGGCCAACATAGCTGCTTCCATGCACCCTATCTGGGGTGCATGAGATAAGCATGGCTGAGGGCACTTTTATGCATCAGATGAGCATAGCCCAGGTGAGTCAATGCACCCTACCAAACAAGCAAAAGTGGGTCGGATTGGGAACTTTTGCCCTAATGCACCCTCCATGCACCCTACCAAACACACCCTTCAACTTTGACCAGACGCTTTTACAATTCCTTGATTTTATTTCTTACTTCAATCACTCTTTCAAACACAAGTTGCTTTAATCCTTGTAACTGGCATGGATAGTAAGACTAACAATCTTACTAGTTTCGTTGGGTGCCGAGACAAGTTTTGTAATTGTGTGTGCAAGTGATCATTGATGTCAATTCAAAGCTTCTACAGGTTTATCGAACCTTAAGGCCATCCACTTAGGAAAATTGTTGCTTGCCTACAAAACTCTGCACTAGGGGGGGGGCTTCCTAGTAGAGGAGGCAAGTTTTTTCTGGCGTTGTTGCGAGGGAGGCTTTGATTATTACCCATATGTTCAGCACTCCTTTACTTTACTTTCTTGTTATCTATCTTGCTTAGTTGCTTTTCGTTAGTTTTTTTTGTTTTTCACTTTCCAAAAAATTCAAAAAACACACAAAAATATTTAAACTCTAGCAAGAAGCTAGTTTGTTTTAGGCTTGAAATCATGTCTACTTCCGCTCAAAACACCAAACTTTGTGGATTTACAAGTAGTAATGATGATGATTTCATTAACAAACCTACTGCTTCTTACAAAATTAAGCCTGCTTTGTTGAACTTGGTAACGACTAATGAAAGAACAATTATATGGCTCTTATAATGAAGACGTTGCTTCTCACTTAAACAATTATGTTGAGCTCCATGATATCAAAAATATAAAAAAGTGAAATCCGATATTGTCAAGTTAAAACTTTTTTCAGCCGGAAATGGATGTTAGGTGGAGATGGGGAAACTTCTGCACGACAATTGGCTTTGGCACGACTACATTTTGGTTATGCGGCAACAGGTTCAACACTCCAAATATGTAGCAGTTGGGGCCAAAAATTGAGGCTACCCAAAAGAATTCTGCATCACGTGGAACCCTGTTTTTGACCCAAAGTGTCCTAAAACCATGGTTTTTTACACGTAGAGGTGCTTCTTTTTATCATTGTTGGATGACCCTCCTGTCTTCCCGTATCCCCCAAGTGTCACCACGTGTCGGGTCAGGACCTTGTCATGCCAGCCCTAAAAGGGTCGTGTCGTGCCCGACCTTAATGCTCGGCTTTTGGGTTCGACCTTGTTCCATGGCAGGCCGAAGACCAGCCCGGCTCTTTTAATCGCGTGCCATGCCCGTCACTTTTCGGGCTTAAATTCCGAGCCCATGGGCCGGCCCGCGAGGCACAATCCATATGGCCAGGTTTGAGCCCATCCTACACTCGATAAACCCGTATCCCCCCGTTCTTCTCACGCTCGCCGCAACTACCACTTCCCACCAAAAACCCTAGCCGTCCAGCCCACATCTCTCTCCCTCTCTCTCTCCCACACACGCTAGCCCATCCCCAGATTCCTCCCCAGCACACCACCTCGCCGCAGCGGAGCCGAGCCCGATGCCGCCCAAGGCGTCGAAGAAGGACGCCGAGCCGGCGGAGCGCCCCATCCTCGGCCGCTTCTCCTCTCACCTCAAGATCGGAATCGTACGCCCCCCTCTTCTCTCCCCTCCCGCGGATTCCCCACGTTCTCCCGAGTGCTCGCAGGGGTTTCATGGTTGTTTACTGGGTGCGGTGGCGGTGGCGGCTGATCGGATCGACAGGAGAGCACGTGATGTCCCTGTTGCGGTCGGCTTAGTGTAATAGGGCTTTGGAGTTCTCTTGGTCCGCGCTGGCGAAGTTCGGAATCGCTTGTGGCTAGCTCGTGGCTTGTAACCTGGTGCAGATCTCATGGATTCCATGATTTTGTTGTTGAAGTTTTTATGTTTCAGCGGGGAAACATATTGTGGGAACTGTTCTAGTGTCGGATCTGTATCCCAATTCAGGCTCAAATTACGCCCCATTTACTTCACTACTTCTAGAATAGATCTCTTTGCTCTCTGTGGAATAGTAACATATGAAATGTTATCCCTGCTTAAATCTTAGTAGCTACATGCTAGTAGGAGCAGGACGAATTGTAGTTTTATGTACGTAACTCAGTCTGCTTGGACACCATTTGCATGTTACTATGCACTAGTAGTACTATTCAACAAGTTTCATGAGTTGCCACTACCGCACTTCTAGTTGCATTGATGGTGTTTAACAGTACTTGCCCGTGTATCCTTTATTCGATCTCAGACTTCATCATAAATCATAATGGACTACTCTTCTGTTGAATTTTGATTGGCGCACCACTTGTTCTGCTGTAGCCAAGCAGAGGAATAAGAGGAGATATGACATTTACTATTGATGTTTCATGCAGGTTGGGTTACCCAATGTTGGCAAATCAACTTTCTTCAACATAGTAACAAAGTTGTCCATCCCGGCTGAGAACTTCCCATTCTGTACCATTGAACCAAATGAGGCACGGGTACATGTTCCGGACGAACGATTTGACTATCTTTGCCAACTTTTCAAGCCAAAGAGTGAGGTTTGTTTCTTTTCTCTGCTTTACACTTCTACAGTAATCTGCAGCTTCTTGGCTTATGTTTCAGATTTATATTTACTCTTGTTATTCTCTGTAGGTGGCTGCATATCTGGAAATCAATGACATAGCCGGGCTTGTTAGAGGAGCAAGTGCAGGGGAGGGTCTGGGCAATGCCTTCTTATCCCATATACGTGCTGTTGATGGAATCTTTCATGTCTTGAGTATGTCTCTATTGTAAAATGTTTATGATTCAACTACTGAATTATGCTTCTTAATAAAGTTCGCATGGCTATTCTTATCTGTATTATATACTGTATGTTAAAAGTGAAAATTTTGGATATCTTGGTGGAGATCTAACTGAGAAGACTAAATGTTGGCATTGCAAATATTGGCAATACCAAGACTTGCCAAATATTGGCAACTTTATGTTTGATAGACAAGAAAACTTGGTAACCAACTAATCAGTAATCAATATTTGGCACAATGCCAAACATTGGCATGCCAATTTTTGGCACCAAACCTGTTACGCTCTAGGTTTTAATGTGATAGAATCTTTTGCTGTATCTGTAACTGATAGCGTGGTATGATTTTAGGAGCATTTGAAGACACGGAAATCACTCATATTGATGATACAGTTGATCCTGTTCGTGATTTGGAAACTATTAGTCAAGAACTGAGGCTCAAGGTTTCGTTTGAGTTTTGCTTGATTTGTTCGTCAACTTAAACAACTGTTAACCTAGCTGTAACAAGGTTTTCTGTTGCACTTCCTTCTGTAGGATATAGAGTTTGTGCAGGCTAAAATTGATGACCTTGAGAAGTCAATGAAGAGGAGCAATGACAAGCAACTTAAGATAGACCATGAATTATGTCAGAGGGTAGGGCATGTTTTACAGCTCTGCTGTTTTGCACTTTTGTTTCATTTCTATCAATCAGTTAGATCTCATGACCAATTGGAATTTCTTTACTCGTATATCGTTCTTTATTCGGTAGATCGATTGGTAATTTAGTTTCAACTTTCTCTTATAACAGGTCATGGCACATCTCCAAGACGGGAAAGACGTACGTTTAGGAGAATGGAAAGCTGCTGAAATTGAGATCTTGAATGCCTTTCAGCTGCTTACTGCGAAGCCAGTTGTTTATTTGGTAATTTTTACTTATTTGATTGGAAGAATGGTCTCATCTGATTAATATGTACAGGCTTTGTTGCTTGTACTTTTTATTAGCAATGACATCATTTGATTAATTATAGTTACGTGCTTGTTGGCTTGTTGCTTGAACTTCTTTACCAGCATGGCCATCTAGAATTTAGTAGCATCCCATATTTAATGCGGAATTTCAACCAATGTGATGTTTCTTAGGGTTCAATCAATGTGACATTAACCCAGCTTTGCTTGTTTTGTCTGTTTTGTTATTGCTGTCTGTCTACTTCTGCTTTCCAACATTTATTTTGAACCATTACAGAACTGACGTGCGACTGGTAATCGATCTGCCATACTCTTGGTATTTGTATAATTAGCAAGAAGTGCATGCTCCTAGACAATTAACTGATTCTAGTCTGATACCATGAGGTCACGGGTTCAAGTCCTGGAAACAGCCTCTTGCAGAAATGTAGGGAAAGGCTGCGTACAATAGACCCGAAGTGGTCGGACCCTTCCCCAGACCCTGCGCAAGCGGGAGCTACATGCACTGGGGCTGCCCTTTTAGTCTGATCACTGGAAACATAACTACAAAAACTATTGCATGCTTCTTGGTATTGCATTAGAGTGGGGGAACCTTTATAGTTCCACATGCCAGTTTTATTCCACTGTAAGGCACTGCAATTCTGTACTCCCTCCGTTCCTAAATATAAGTCTTTTTAGAGATTCCAACGCGGACTACATACGGAGCAAAATGAGTGAATCTGCACTCTAAAATATGTCTATACATCATATGTAGTCCTTATTGAAATCTCTAAAAGGACTTATATTTAGGAACGGAGGGAGTAATAGTTGAAGCAATTGTTAAAGTTGCACATCCATGCGTGAGCAAGAACCAAAGTATGCAAGAGGTGCCAAAATCCCAAGATATATGATGTTTCCATATGGATTCTTCCCTTTTTTGGGTTCAAAAGCCACATCAGGATCCCTAATAGGAATATAGGGATGGTGTGCTGTAGAAAGGGCTTGTGAAGATTAGATATTACTCACCGGTTGGCGATGGAAATGAAATGGGATGCATTAAGCCTACTTGGAGAACCTACTGAATTACGCGTTATATGATGGTACATATACCTGCTGTGCATGCATCACTTGAAACTAAATTTATATTAGCAGCAAGAGGAAATATGTCTTTGATGTCTGGAATTATCCCACGTTCAGCTTGAGTAATCATGTGAAATGGACATTAATCGCTCTGCTAACTTTAGCTCATTTACTGGGTTAATCCTTTGATTTGACCTTACTTCTGTCAGTAGTTGGAACAGAAATTCACCTTTTCTTTATAGGGCTTCTAAGTCTAGTATGTTATTTTGTGCAGGTGAACATGAGTGAAAAGGACTACCTGAGGAAAAAGAACAAGTTTCTACCAAAGATACATGCTTGGTATTGTTTCTACCCCAAGTCTAATGGCTATAGCAGATGAACTCATGCTATACAGAATGCAGTTCAAACTGCGAATGCCGATTTTCTGTGGAACTTCTGTTTATGTACAGTCTAATTGATGTAGCAGGATAGGTCATTTTGAAGCTAGATCATTTCAAGTTTCCATCATTATATCTTGTTGTATATGATATTTGTTCCAACTTGCTTGTTGAGTACATAAGCTATCTGATTTGACACATTGGGTTTATTATTTAAAAATTGTTGTCACAGAGAGAACCAATGCTTACGCTTGGACTTGGTGATTTCTGTATTTGAGGGTAGAATATCACACAATTTGTTGATCGCTTACATATGAATACCAGCAAATGTCATTGGCAGTGAGTCAGGTCCCAGTGGTATGTGTCAGCACTCGGCGCTAAGGAGTACTGTCAGCACTAAGCAGGAGTTTCTATTCACGTGAACTATACCCACTTGAACAAGATAAGGACAGTAGGTCTTTTAGTTACAAAGTATATCTGTTTAGTTAGGAAAGGAGATCAGTTTAGTTTGGAAGATAAATATATCGTTTTGATTAGGAAAGTTGTGATATATGCTTTCAGCATCAATTGAAGTCTTTCCTATAATAGGGGCACGACCATATCAATTAAGCATTGAACGAGAGGTTCGGTGAAGATCTGATCACCACCCTCAAACTTCCCTCCCTCACCCCTGGTACTCACCGTCTCAGTCCTAGAACCGACCCACCATGATACTGATTGTATTTTCTGAAGTATGCTATAGGCTCTTGTCCGCAGTAAGAAATTGATATGTAGTTCATATGGTTGTGATTTTGATTAAGTCTGATGATTTTGTGTTTGATTAGCATAAACCTAATATGCATAATTTCCTACAAGAAGGGGGTATTGGAATATTAGCTAATACCTAACTATTTCTTATTCAGGGTGAAAGAACACGGTGGTGAGACTATTATTCCTTTCAGCTGTGCCTTCGAACAGAAACTAGTGGATATGCCAGAAGATGAAGCTGCTAAATATTGCGCCGAAAACCAGACAGCAAGGCAAGTCATGTAGCATAATTTTGGCTGAGTTGATTACCACAATTAAGATACTACTTCTGTACCGAAATATAAGACGTTTTTGTAGTCTAAACTAGCAATCAAGTTTATTTATTTATAACATGCATTGCATCTTCTCTTTGCATATTGCTCAACTTTTTCTGTTTAATTTATTTATACTAAATCTTTCACCAATGTGAACAGTTTGATCCCCAAAATCATCAAGACTGGTTTTGCAGCAATTCATCTCATATATTTCTTCACAGCTGGTCACGACGAGGTACATTTTATATGTTTACATTGTGCTTACTTTGTGCCAGTACTATGTGTTGTATAAGCCACATTTTACTTCATTTTGCTAAAATGGTGGTACTACATCAGCCTGTTACATTTTTGGTGTCCAAATTCACATGCTTGTTTGTTTATACATTATCAGTCTTTATTGGTTATTGCCTCTGCTCCAAAATAAGGGGCACATTCAAACTTCTAACTTCCACAATCAATATGTAAAGAATTTAATGAGATTTGACAAATGGAAATAATATCATTTTTTTCATAATTCTGTTTTTTACTAACACATCAATAATAATGGTCAAAGTTGCATCTTGTTGGCTGGTTATGTTCTAAACGGGGAGGAATGTATTAGGTTGTTCAGATGTCTGTTCGTGTTTGAAGTTTCAAGTAGGAGTTTCTGAATATATTTGACAATTTTCTGCTAGCTTATAAGCATGAATTCTCCTTTCAGGTGAAGTGCTGGCAGATCAGACGTCAATCTAAAGCTCCGCAAGCTGCTGGTGCAATTCACACTGATTTTGAAAGAGGCTTCATATGTGCTGAGGTAGAGTCCTTTCTGAAATAGCTAGACAATTCCTTTATTTGGAATAAATTGAACTTTAGTTGACAGTGTAGTTAATTGTTGCTGTTCTTACTATTTGCACTTTGTAGTTAATTTTTGCATGTTTTTTTTAAATCTCGATGCTTACTGAAGTTTCTTTCATTATGTTAACTTGATGTATTCCTTGATAATTCTTATATATAAATCTACTATTTTTTATCAGGTAATGAAGTTTGAAGATCTAAAAGAGCTGGGCAGTGAATCTGCTGTAAAGGTGTGCACAAACTCGTCTATGCTAGATGATTTGAATCATCAGTTGCCTTACTTTTGATCTTTAGACTCAATGTTATGAGTTACGCAACCGTTTGCCATTGATGGATTGCAGGCTGCTGGGAAGTACAGGCAGGAAGGGAAGACGTACGTGGTGCAGGATGGAGACATCATCTTCTTCAAGTTCAATGTTTCTGGAGGTGGAAAGAAGTGATGAATTCATCACAGGGTCGTGTATTTTAGCATTTTTGGGTTCACTTGCAAGTAGCCAGGTACTATCAGTACTGATTGCAGACTGTGCGGGGAGGCTATAAGCACCAACTGGAAGGGATGAAAAATATAAATTTTCATTCGTGGGCTAGAACTGCTCTGCTCTATCGGAAAACTGGAAGTTGTAACGGTGTGACTGGACAACTTTGTCGTAATTAGGATGCAAAGTTCTTTGTTATGCGTTTCTACCGTTGTTGCATGTGTAGCTCCATAATTCTTACTAATATTTTACAAAGAAAATTATTTTGATTACTTTTTGGATATATTGCCACTTAAATTGATTGAGTACCTCCGTCCATGAGAGGAAAAAAAGAGACAAAATCACATGCCTGCTCTGATTAAATGTGGCGCTCAAGTGAAACATATCTTAGGGTTCATAAGAGTAAAATGCATCGGTGGTCACTGAACTTGTCGTGTATGCCCGCTTTGATCCCTGTACTTAAGAATACGGTGGAAGGAGAAGCGAAGATAAGGATACCTGGTGGTGGAATGATGATGTCCAGAAGGCGATTAAAGAGAAGAAAGATTGCTTCAGACGCCTATACATGGATAGGAGTGCAGACAACATAGAGAAGTACAAGATGGCGAAGAAGGCCGCAAAACGAGCTGTTGGTGAAGCAAGGGGTCGGGCATATGAGGACCTCTACCAACGGTTAGGCACGAAGGAAGGTGAAAGGGACATCTATAAGATGGCTAAGATCCGGGAGAGGAAGACGAGGGATATTGGACAAGTCAAATGCATCAAGGACGGAGCAGGCCAACTCTTGGTGAAGGACGAGGAGATTCAGCATAGATGGCGAGAGTACTTCGACAAGCTGTTCAATGGGGAGAATGAGAGTTCTACCATTGAACTGGACGACTCCTTTGATGAGACCAGCATGCGTTTTGTGCGGCGCATCCAGGAGTCTGAGGTGAAGGAGGCTTTAAAAAGGATGAAAGAAGGCAAGGCGATGGGCCCTGATTGTATCCCCATTGAGATGTGGAAAGGTCTCGGGGACATAGCGATAGTATGGCTAGCCAAGCTTTTCAACCTCATTTTTCGGGCAAACAAGATGCCAGAAGAATGGAGACGGAGTATATTAGTACCAATCTTCAAGAACAAGGGGGATGTTCAGAGTTGTACTAATTACCATGGAATTAAGCTGATGAGCCATACAATGAAGCTATGGGAGAGAGTCATTGAGCACCGCTTAAGAAGAATGACAAGCGTGACGAAAAATCAGTTTGGTTTCATGCCTGGGAGGTCGACCATGGAAGCCATTTTCTTGGTACGACAACTTATGGAGAGATATAGGGAGCAAAAGAAGGACTTGCATATGGTGTTCATTGACTTGGAGAAGGCCTATGATAAGATACCGCGGAATGTCATGTGGTGGGCCTTGAAGAAACACAAAGTTCCAGCAAAGTACATTACCCTCATCAAGGACATGTACGATAATGTTGTGACAAGTGTTCGAACAAGTGATGTCGACGCCGATGACTTTCCGATTAAGATAGGACTGCATCAGGGGTCAGCTTTGAGCCCTTATCTTTTTGCATTGGTGATGGATGAGGTCACAAGAGATATACAAGGAGATATCCCATGGTGTATGCTCTTTGTGGATGATGTGGTGCTAGTTGACGATAGTCGGACGGGGGTAAATAGGAAGTTAGAGTTATGGAGACAAACCTTGGAATCGAAAGGGTTTAGGCATAGTAGAACTAAAACCGAGTACATGATGTGCGGTTTCAGTACTACTAGGTGTGAGGAGGAGGAGGTTAGCCTTGATGGCCAGGTGGTACCTCGGAAGGACACCTTTCGGTATTTGGGGTCAATGTTGCAGGAGGATGGGGGTATTGATGACCATCGAATCAAAGTCGGATGGATGAAGTGGCGCCAAGCTTCTGGCATTCTCTGTGACAAGAGAGTGCCACAAAAGCTAAAAGGCAAGTTCTACAGGACGGCGGTTCGACCCGCAATGTTGTATGGCGCGGAGTGTTGGCCGACTAAAAGGCGACATGTTCAACAGTTAGGTGTGGCGGAGATGCGTATGTTGAGATGGATGTGTGACTACACGAGGAAGGATCGAGTCCGGAATGATGATATACGAGATAGAGTTGGGGTAGTATCAATTGAGGAGAAGCTTGTCCAACATCGTCTGAGATGGTTTGGGCATATTCAACGCAGGCCTCCAGAAGCTCCAGTGCATAGCGGACTGCTAAAGCGTGCGAAGAATGTCAAGAGAGGGCGGGGTCGACCGAATTTGACATGGGAGGAATCCGTTAAGAGAGACCTGAAGGATTGGAGTATCGACAAAGAGCTAGCTATGGACAGGGGTGCGTAGAAGCTTGCTATCCATGTGGCAGAGCCATGAGTTGGTTGCGAGATCTTATGGGTTTCACCTCTAGCCTACCCCAACTTGTTTAGGACGAAAGGCTTTGTTGTTGTTGTTGTAGTATTGAATCGAACTGCAAACATAACTATAGGATGTCTTTTTTTTTGGGGTAATAACTATAGGATGTCAGCAAGCTAGCCCGCTGTGCGCATCTTCCCTTGTGTCTAAACTGGAGAAAGACATCCTACTGTATCGTTCTGCATTCACGTGACAGCCATGACACGTCGTTTGTTGCTTGCTGTGCTTGAGCTTGTATGGCTACGTGCAAAATTTGTGTTTGTGTGCGTATGCATATTGTGCGTGCTTGTGATATTTGTGTACAAGATGCTTGTGATGGGTGTGTGCGTGCTTGGGATGTATATGTGTGATCTGCGTGAGCACGTATAAGGAGAAGACGTTGAGGAAGGAGAAGTCAGAGGCCGTAACGGCTGCACATGCGCACCGAGCAGAGGCGGGCTGCGCTGGATGCGAACCGGATATCGACGGCTGGGAGGTACTCCCTTCGTTTCAAAATAATCGTCGGTAAAATGGATGTATCTAGAACTAAAATACGTCTTAATATATTTATTTTTCCGACAAGTATTTTCGGAGGGAGTACATGGCACAGTGGTCACGTAGAAGACGTGTGCGCAAGGCCTTTGGGCAGTAGAGCGACGGATTGACGACGTTGTGTGGCCAGAGGGCGCATTATCAGCCCATCAATACATAATTCATTCTCCAGTCCAATTACTCTGATGTAAAGTACCTCCCATGCTCTTCTCATTTACCCTGTTAGTCTGTCAATCAAGCTGCACGTTCCGGCTGCTAGGCACTAATATTTCTTCAGTTTCATCAGATATTAAGAGAGCATGTAGTGTGAGCCCCCAACCTTGTTCACGTGCATGGTCTCGTTTTTATTTCTTGCATATAGCTAGCTCGCCGCTATGTAACCATTGGTGGGATGGCACGAAACCAAGGTAGACATGGCTGCTTAGTGTGCAATGGGGTACCCGTTGGATGGCGCAGCCATTAGTTCGGTCATGTGGTACACTACATGTTTCGGCTGACTTTCTCAAGCAGCTAGCGCTCCGTTTTTTAAGTGTAATATACCGTGTGGGGTTCGAATCCCCACCGCGTCACTATTTTATTTTGCCTGCGTCGGTACAAAGAAAAAAAATGAGCTGAAGAGGCATCATTCAAACTGTTTGACTAGTCGACCACCAATGCATTCTACTCGGTTCATAATATCTTAATATTGAGCTCTAAATTTTAGTTGGTGCACATTGTTTTTTTAGTAAATCTTCATGAATGTTCATCAATCAAGTTTATTAAAAAAAAGTAACCATCTCTGCAATATCAAAAACTACCTTCAATTCAAATAGTTGAAGTTCTGGGTTTGTCTCAAGTCAAACTTGTTTTAGTTTGACCAAGTCTATCGAAACTGAAAGATCGAGGATGTCGCCTAAAGAGGGGGGGGGGGGGGGGGTGAATAGGCGCTTTAAAATAATTACGGTTTAGGCTTGAACAAATGCGGAATAAACCTAACGGTTAATTTATCAAGCACAAAACCTAAAACAACTAGGCTCACCTATGTGCACCAACAACTTATGTTAAGCAAGATAAGCAACTATGTGATAGCAAGATATATGACAAAGAACAATATGGCTATCACAAAGTAAAGTGCATAAGTAAAGGGATCGGGTAAGAGATAACCGAGGCACGCGGAGACGACGATGTATCCCGAAGTTCACACCCTTGCGGATGCTAATCTCCGTTTGGAGCGGTGTGGAGGCACAATGCTCCCCAAGAAGCCACTAGGGCCACCGTAATCTTCTCACGCCCTCGCACAATGCAAGATGCCGTGATTCCACTAAGGGACCCTTGAGGGCGGTCACCGAACCCGTACAAATGGCAACCCTTGGGGGCGGTCACCGAACCCGTACACTTTGGCAACCCTTGGGGGCGGTCACCGGAACCCGTCAAGATGCTCGGGGCGATCTCCACAACCTAATTGGAGACCCCGACGCTTGCCCGGAGCTTTACACCACAATGATTGAGCTCCGAACACCACCAACCGTCTAGGGCGCCCAAGCACCCAAGAGGAACAAGCTCAAGGGCACCAAGCACCCAAGAGGAACAAGCTCAAGGGCACCAAGCACCCAAGAGTAATAAGCTTCTCAAACTTCACTTCCACGTATCACCGTGGAGAACTCAAACCGATGCACCAAATGCAACGGTAAGGGCACACGGAGTGCCCAAGTCCTTCTCTCTCAAATCCCACTGAAGCAACTAATGCTAGGGAGGAAAATGAGAGGAAGAACAAGAAGGAGAACACCAAGAACTCCAAGATCAAGATCCAAGGGGTTCCCCTCACACAGAGAAGAAAGTGATTGGTGGAAATGTGGATCTAGATCTCCTCTCTCTTTTCCCTCAAAAACTAGCAAGAATCCATGGAGGGATTGAGAGTTAGCAAGCTCGAAGAAGGTCAACAATGGGGGAAGAACACGAGCTCAAAAGGATAAGGTTCAATGGGGAAGAAGACCCCCTTTTATAGGACCTCCCGAATTCAACCGTTATGTGCTTAGGTCGTGCACAAGCGGTACTACCGCTTGGAGGAGCGATACTACCGCTTAGCACACTCAAAACAGCCCAATCGAGAGAGAAAACACGAGTTTTTGGTCCGGGGCGGTACTACCGCTTAGGAGCCACGGTAGTACTGCTATGGAGCGGTACTACCGCTCAGGAGTCGCGGTAGTACCGCTCTAGAGCGGTAGTAAAAAATTACATCCGCTCTAGTCGCGGTAGTACCGCTGCAGCCTTCACCAAAACAGGCACAACTTTTGCAAACGGACTCCGAATTCAACGAAACCAAGTTCGTTGGAAAGCTAACGACAAGGGCTAACACAATCTTGATAGAAATACCAATAATAAGCAAATGAGAAAAGTCCCAAAAGAAAAAGGTGAGAACCCTTCCTCGGAGAAGACCGGTAAAACCTCCAACACCGAAAACATCATAGAAGACGCATGAAAACTCCGTTTTCGATGAACTCAAGCTTGTCATCAAGATGACCATAAGCTCTAAGACTCACAAAGAGAATCAAACAATAACCAAGAAACATGATGCAAGGATGCAATGATTTGAGCTCTCTACGAATGATACGATCAAGCAACTCATCGAGAGCCCCCCTTGATAGTACGGCAATCGATCCTATAACCCGGTCTCCCACAACTACCATGAGACCGGTAAAATAGAAAACCTATCAAGGGAAATCCTTTGCCTTGCACATGGTCCACTTGAGCTAGATGATGACGATCTTCACTCCCTCAAGTTGGACCACCTTTCTTGATTGTGTTGGCTCGATGAAGACTAGATGATTGCTCCCCCATAGTCCATTATGGGTGAGCCACTCTTCAGCTCATCTTCACAAGTCCATTGACACCACAATGGATGGAAAGATTCAAGCACTTGATCTCTTCGTGATGCTCCACTTGAACTTGCACACGGCAATCTTGATGACGATCACCACTTGATGTCATCCTTTCCATGGGTTGTATGATATCTTCCTCTTGATGCAAGCCCATGGATACGTACCTAACCCCACATAGAACTCTCACATAGACCATCGGTTAGTACACAAAGTGCAATGGACAATGCTTACCATACCATGGGATCACTTGATCCCTCTCGGTACATCTTCTACGCTTTGTGAGTTAATCAACTTGATTCACTATTGACTTAGTCTTGATCAACCTTGAATCTTTGAAACTCTCTTCATTTGGATGATGTATTGAAGGTAAACATGAATGATCACACAACCTTCTTCTTCAAGACATGCTTGCAATAAGCTCAACACTCGCATGACCAATCTTTGGATAATTCCTTAATAGCACCTTGGTCAACTCATAAACTCCTTGAAACCAACACATGGACTTCAAGAAAAGCCTATGGACAAATCCTTCAAATATAACTCAAGACAACCATTAGTCCATAGAGATTGTCATCAATTACCAAAACCAAACATGGGGGCACCGCATGTTCTTTCAATCTCCCCCATTTTGGTAATTGATGACAATCACTTTCAAGAGAGTTTATACAAGGAATTATGCATCACCATGCAATGCAACAACCAATGATGCATGAGAATGAGATGCAAATGCTTAGGAACCAAAACCAAAGCAAGGAGAAAACTCAGAAGACTTCTCCACAAAACTCTCTGAAACTCCTCCCCCATTGGCATCGATTGCCAAAATGGGTGAAAAGCTAAGAAGGCCAAAATAAAAGGTGTTCCTCCATAAATTGTGTATTTCTCAACAAGAGAGTGGAATGCAACACACATATCTAACTGCCAAAACTTGGAGGAAGACAAACTATATTGAGGCCCAAAGATTGCAACAAAAAGATATGACACAAAGACATAACAAAGAGAGACACAAGCAATCAGAAGATACCAATTGAAGCAAGCAATCAACGGATATCAATTGAACCAACTAGACCAATGATCCTACATGCCACAAGAATAAAGAAATTATGATAAGCGCAAAGGAGTGTTCTAAAGAAACTAGAGAAGCTCCCCATGATTTGTGCACACATAAGAATTTTTGTATTTGAATACAAAGTGCACAAAATAGGATCATAGCTCCCCCAAAATCAATAGAAACTCACATCCAGTGCAAGTGAGCATATGGGAAACAAAGCCTAGGACTTGTAACAAGCACATGGTTGAGCAACATGTAACAGAGGCGACTTAAGAAAGGGCTCAACCAAAAAGATGTGTGTGAGTCAAGGCAATGCATTAGAGAAGACTAATGTACGGATGAGCATTACGCATCAATATAGTCTTGAAAGAATGAGATACACGGTGAAAGGCATGTCATTCCCACACACAACTAGCAACCTGGTTCACAAGCTCACAATAAGCATAAGAGAACCTATGCTTGTGACAACCCGTGGTGAAGATAGACGAAGAGAGGCTCATCAAGACGAGGGATACCAAATAAGATAGCAAAAGCCTCGTAAAGATAAGCAAGAGGAAAATAATCTTCACCACACAAGAGTGCAACAAGATGCAACGATAGAGGACACGCACTCAAGGCAAAAGCTTTCACGGAGCCACCAAAGAAATAACATAAGAAAGACAGGGTGGACGTGAAAGAAAGGATATCAACTAGAGATGTAATTTCTCTCAAGTGTATAAGGTTCTATGTAGACGAAATCTTGATGATATATATATCTACAAAGAAGGATGTACACCCGAAATAGTTACAACACGAAGGAACAAGATATCCACAAGGAAGTCATAAATATACCAATAAGATATTTGCTTGGAAGCATAGCACTTGGCTAGATATGGTCTTATTGTATATAAATGAAGTCCAATCACACAACCATCAAAGACATCACAACTAGCAACAAGAGATCATCGTTGGGATGCTTTGAGAAAGGAAACAAGTATCACACGATATGAAATGAATATCATGCCAAGATGCAACCTACACAAGGTTGAATGCAAGAAGGGAAAGCATGAATAGATACTTGTTACCGAGATATCATTGGAAGGAAGTAGTAGATACCAATTGAAGGTAGATAGTAGTTCATTGATCATCCTAGCTTGACTCCAATATGCACATGGTGACAACACCTTCCTTGAGAGTGAGCCGAGCATCCAATGCATCTTCAAAAGTTCCTAGAAGAACAACACAAACTAAACGGTACCCAAACTCATCGGGACCAAATAGTTAGAAACACCAATACATAGGACAAACTCCACATAAATATGTGCATATAGATATGAAAATGAATTTCATGCACATCTCATCCAAATTGAGACTAGGTGGAGTTTCCGCTATATATTGAGTCAAAGAAAGAAAGCATGCCAAATGAAATACATGAAGTAAACATGCATGCTCAAGACTTTCAAAACCCGAAACCAAAAAAAAAGAAATGCCAAGTGAAAAGGATACCAAATGGAGAAATCATCACTTGGAAGATATCATTAAAGATACATCAAGGAATGAGATATCCATTGATACACACTAAACTAAAGATGTCAAACTCCCAAAGAGAGGATGGTTCCAAACAAACCAAGCTCTCGACAAAGTTTCATGATGGCACAAAGTACCAAAAAGAAATGGCTTGCCTTCCACCAAAACGCACTTGATAAGGATCACAAGAAGAGTGTTCTAAAGAAAATAGAATAGCTCCCCCACGAGTTGTGCATTATGTAGAATTGTATTTGAATACAAAATGCACAAGGTGGGATCACCGCTTTCACTATATCTAGAAAACACTAGACAAGAACAAGAAATAAACAAGATCCACAAGTGGTATGGAAGACACGGGAGTTGACACAAACCTTGGCAAGAGAAAAGGCAAGTAAAACAAAAGCCAATGTAAAGATGATCAACAAATTCTACCACACATAAGACTACCAATTGTCAAAGACAAGAAGTATTTGGAAATAATTCCCGGTGGTAGATAACAAGGATATCCGACATCATCTTCACACCAAACACAAGCAAATTGCAACTTGTAGAGCTAACATGCCACCTAGGAACGAGATAATCTACAATATCAATTCTAGGTGACAATATCTCAAATGTACACATTTTCTAGGCTTGTAATATGCACTTAGAATATTACTCCCCCATAATGTGATACCAATAAGAACTTAACAAGAGGTAATAAGAGGAACAAACAAGAGATAATTAATGGACTATTTAGAATTTGAATTTCTCATGAGAGATATACCACCAAGCGACTAGATAATCTTGTAATGTCAATACTAGATGGTATTCCTCATGTACACACATTTATAGGATTGTGAGGTGCACAAAGCACATCACTCCCCAAAAATGGGATGTTCCATTAATATCTCACATGAGCCAACTAGGATACAAACAAGAAACAAAAAGGCTCAACACACATGTACATGATGTGCAAACCAACACACACATACTTGATTGCTCAAGATAAGCAAGTTGGAAGCACAACATATACAAACACATGCAAGGAACAAAACCAAACACATGTAGGGGAGGCAAGTAACTTTCAAAGTAAACAATTTAAGTACAAGTTACCGCAAGGAAGCACATTGGATATAAGATAGAAACTTGATAATTCAATTGACTTGGCTCGAGACAATAAGAATGATGAAGTCCCCTTAATTCTTCGTAATGTAGCCAAGTCTCCAATGCCCTCCAACCAACACCTATTGATCAAGTTTGAGCTTGGTGGTCCCCAACCGAGTTGGGTCCTAAGAGGTTAGTCACAATAGGCTTGGCTACCCAAATGGTTCTTTTCTTGACACCACTTTGAGTACCAACAAACTTGGCAAACACATTGCCAACCTTATCCTTCCCAAGAGAATAGACATCATCAATAATAATTGGGTTGGATAAGTTACCACTAGTGCATGAAGAAGCGAGGTGACCTTTCTCATGGCATAGGTAGCAACGTCTACTCTTCACTTTCTTCTCACTTGATTTCTCAACTTGAGAAGCATTAACTTGAGTCTTCTTGGGAAGAGGCCTTTCTTCAACTTGAGGTTGAGCATGTGATTGAACTTGTGCCCTCTTCCCTTGTTGCTTGACACTAAAAGCCTTCTTCTTCAATGGGCAAGATCTAACATGACGCCCTTCTACTTTGCACTTGAAGCAAACAATCTTGGCCGAATTCTTGACTTGTTCTTGGCCCTTCTTTTTGTTCATCTTGGACTTCTTCTTCTTATTGGAGTTGAATCCAAGTCCACCTTTGTAATTGGGGGATTTTTGCACACTCAAGATATTGTTGAGTGTGGATTTCCCTTGATGACTCTTTTCCAAGTCTTTCTTCAAAGAAGTGACTTGGGCCTTGAGCTCTTTGATTTCCTCTACATGGTTAGTCTCAACACAAGTACTAGAGGAAGTATAAGCTTCATCATTAGAGCAACAAGGCAAGGAAAGCAATTCATCACAAGATGTACCAACATTGTGAGTAGATGAATTACAAGGACTAGCACATGGCAATATACTATTTTGACTAGAAGTAGTGCTAGTATCCACATGAGGCTCACTAGATGTTACCTTGGCAATCATGGCCTCATGAGCTATCTTTAGTACACTATGGGATACTAGAAGATCATCATGAGAGCTTGAGAGCTTTTCATGACTTTCTTCCAATTTCCCATAATTGCTAGATAGCACCTCAAGTTGAGCCCGTAGCTCAACATTCTCCTTCAAAATGGATGCTTCACAAGTAATAGAGTTAGTAGCACAAGCATCATCATTTACAACAATAGGAGAGGACAACTTGGCAAGCTCTTTAAAATAAGAAGCTTCAAGTTGGGCATGAGACTCGGTGAGTTTTATGAGCTCACCCTTGATGACCCTTGAGCCATTTTCGAGGTGCTCAAAATCCTCAAGGAGTCTAGCATGAGAAACTTCAAGCTTAGCATTTTTAGTTTTGAAATCATTGGCCACCTCAAGAGCTCTATCATGAGATTCCCTCACTCTAGATAATTCTAGAGCAAAAGTCTCCTCAAGAGATTCGGAGGTGGTTTGTTCATGTTCAAGAGCTTGAGATAGCTCCGCGATCTCATTTGCGTAATCATGCCCATGAGCTTCCATTTTCTCAATGGTGACCTCATGCTCCTCGAGATGACATTCCAACTCCTCAATATATTTCTTGCCCTCAATGGCAATGGACATAATTTCTATGAAGTTGGAACGAGCAATTTTATTTTTATGAAGAGCTTTAAAAACCATTTCCCCCTTAATTTTTAAGGAGGCAACATTATCATTCTCTTCATCATAATCAACATCATCATCATTCTTGCCATTATCAATATCATCACAAGATATATTGGGATTCAAATTGGGAGATACCTTTGAGGCCTTGGCCATAAGGCAAAATGCAATAGATGATGATGTAGGATCCCTTGAAGCACCATAAAACACCACATCTTGTTCCATGGAGTGTTGGCTTTCCTCTACATTGTTAGCACAACAATTCGAGGAAATAGATGCATTTTTATCATGGCAACAAGACATAGCAAGCATATCATCATGAGATTTAGTCAAGCAATTTCTACATGATATGCAAGGACTATCAACACAAGCATGTGAAACATTTGGAGTGCTAGAAGTGTTAAAGTCCAAAGATGAAGCATAGCAATAAGATAGTGATGAAGGATTATCAACAATAAGCACACTATCATCATTGCAATGAACACCACTACTCACCATGTCATTACCTTGTGGCGAACCACATGTAGGTGAAGTAGAAGAAGTTGAGAACACAACACGGCCGGAGGTGGGGGGAGAACAATCATCCTTACAAAACTTGGACACGCCATATTTATCTTGAAGCTTTGTCCACAACTCATGAGCATCCCGGAAAGGCATGAGTTGAAATATAACTACATTGCTCAAAGCATCGAAAAGCACATTAGAAGCTTGAGCATTGAGATAAGAGTTTTTCTCATCCTCTAAAGATAATCTTTGGGGATCCTTTGGAGGAGAAAAACCCATATCTACAATTCGCTCTAAATTTGGGTCCATGACCCTAAAGAGATTAAGCATGCGAATTACCCAAACATCAAAATTTGTGCCATCGAAACCTAGAGTGTCAGAGAATCCTAACCCCCTAGTAGACATCTTTACTCTCTAGGCGGTTAAGCCCAACAAAGAGAGACGAGGCTCTGATACCAATTGAAAGATCGAGGATGTCGCCTAGAGGGGGGGTGAATAGGCGCTTTAAAATAATTACGGTTTAGGCTTGAACAAATGCGGAATAAACCTAACGGTTAATTTGTCAAGCACAAAACCTAAAACAATTAGGCTCACCTATGTGCACCAACAACTTATGCTAAGCAAGATAAGCAACTATGTGATAGCAAGATATATGACAAAGAACAATATGGCTATCACAAAGTAAAGTGCATAAGTAAAGGGATCGGGTAAGAGATAACCGAGGCACGCGGAGACGATGATGTATCCCGAAGTTCACTCCCTTGCGGATGCTAATCTCCGTTTGGAGCGGTGTGGAGGCACAATGCTCCCCAAGAAGCCACTAGGGCCACCGTAATCTCCTCACGCCCTCGCACAATGCAAGATGCCGTGATTCCACTAAGGGACCCTTGAGGGCGGTCACCGAACCCGTACAAATGGCAACCCTTGGGGGCGGTCACCGAACCCGTACACTTTGGCAACCCTTGGGGGCGGTCACCGGAACCCGTCAAGATGCTCGGGGCGATCTCCACAACCTAATTGGAGACCCCGATGCTTGCCCGGAGCTTTACACCACAATGATTGAGCTCCGAACACCACCAACCGTCTAGGGCGCCCAAGCACCCAAGAGAAACAAGCTCAAGGGCACCAAGCACCCAAGAGTAATAAGCTTCTCAAACTTCACTTCCACGTATCACCGTGGAGAACTCAAACTGATGCACCAAATGCAATGGCAAGGGCACACGGAGTGCCCAAGTCCTTCTCTCTCAAATCCCACTGAAGCAACTAATGCTAGGGAGGAAAATGAGAGGAAGAACAAGAAGGAGAACACCAAGAACTCCAAGATCAAGATCCAAGGGGTTCCCCTCACATAGAGGAGAAAGTGATTGGTGGAAATGTGGATCTAGATCTACTCTCTCTTTTCCCTCAAAAACTAGCAAGAATCCATGGAGGTATTGAGAGTTAGCAAGCTCGAAGAAGTTCAACAATGGGGGAAGAACACGAGCTCAAAAGGATAAGGTTCAATGGGGAAGAAGACCCCCTTTTATAGGACCTCCCGAATCCAACCGTTATGTGCTCAGGTCGTGCACAAGCGGTACTACCGCTTGGAGGAGCGGTACTACCGCTTAGCACGCTCAAAACAGCCCAATCGAGAGAGAAAACACGAGTTTTTGGTCCGGGGCGGTACTACCGCTCAAGAGCCACGGTAGTACCGCTCTAGAGAGGTAGTAAAAAATTACATCCGCTCTAGTCGCGGTAGTACCGCTGCAGCCTTCACCAAAACAGGCACAACTTTTGCAAACGGACTCCAAATTCAACGAAACCAAGTTCGTTGGAAAGCTAACGACAAGGGATAACACAATCTTGATAGAAATACCAATAATAAGCAAATGAGAAAAGGCCCAAAAGAAAAAGGTGAGAACCCTTCCTCGGAGAAGACCGGTAAAACCTCCAACACCGAAAACATCATAGAAGACGCATGCAAACTCCGTTTTCGATGAACTCAAGCTTGTCATCAAGATGACCATAAGCTCTAAGACTCACAAAGAGAATCAAACAATAACCAAGAAACATGATGCAAGGATGCAATGGTTTGAGCTCTCTATGAATGATACGATCAAGCAACTCATCGAGAGCCCCCCTTGATGGTACGGCTATCGATCCTATAACCCGGTCTCCCACAACTACCATGAGACCGGTAAAATAGAAAACCTATCAAGGGAAAACCTTTGCCTTGCACATGGTCCACTTGAGCTAGATGATGACGATCTTCACTCCCTCAAGTTGGACCACCTTTCTTGATTGTGTTGGCTCGATGAAGACTAGATGATTGCTCCCCCATAGTCCACTATGGGTGAGCCACTCTTCGGCTCATCTTCACAAGTCCATTGACACCACAATGGATGGAAAGATTCAAGCACTTGATCTCTTCGTGATGCTCCACTTGAACTTGCACACGGCAATCTTGATGACGATCACCACTTGATGTCATCCTTTCCATGGGTTGTATGATATCTTCCTCTTGATGCGAGCCCATGGATACGTACCTAACTCCACATAGAACTCTCACATAGACCATGGGTTAGTACACAAAGTGCAATGGACAATGCTTACCATACCATGGGATCACTTGATCCCTCTCGGTACATCTTCTACGCTTTGTGAGTTAATCAACTTGATTCACTATTGACTTAGTCTTGATCAACCTTGAATCTTTGAAACTCTCTTCATTTGGATGATGTATTGAAGGTAAACATGAATGATCACACAACCTTCTTCTTCAAGACATGCTTGCAATAAGCTCAACACTCGCATGGCCAATCTTTGGATAATTCCTTAATAGCACCTTGGTCAACTCATAAACTCCTTGAAACCAGCACATGGACTTCAAGAAAAGCCTATGGACAAATCCTTCAAATATAACTCAAGACAACCATTAGTCCATAGAGATTGTCATCAATTACCAAAACCAAACATGGGGGCACCGCATGTTCTTTCAGAAACATATATTAACATGTAGAACACAACTTAGTCTCATGAGATCATATTTCAATATTATCAGTATTTGGTGTTGTAAATCTTAGCATATTTTTCTATAGAGTTGGTCAAACTAAAGCAAGTTTGACTTATGACAAATCTATGACTTCGATTGGTTTGGAACGGAGAGACCATATGAAAATATATCGATGAATCTTATGGTATTGATTATGTATCCTATATGTTGATAACTTTTTCTACGAACTTGCTCAAACCTTGCAAGTTTTAGCATTGAAAAAAAATCTAGTACTCACTATATTTTGGGACAGAGTCTTGCCCAAAAAAAATAATCCCAATAATGACTTTTGAAGTGTATGAGACCTTCACAAGTTCTTCTATAAGAAAACTGTTAAAACTAATTCTGTAATTAGAGGAAAATCTCCCCTTGCCCAAACCGTCGTTGCGGTTTGTCCCGCAACCGATGCCTCCCTTCGATCTCCTGGAACCGTCGCCCTCTCGAGGGATTGTCGTGTCTCTTTGGGACATATAAAAGGGGCCTGTAACCATCAATCAAGAGAATCAATCACTTTCGATTCAGAACACGTTATCACGCACGTAGACAACTAGTGAGAGCGAAAGGCAACAAAGAAAGGAGAAGAGAGGGAGCACTCGCCGTCGTTTTCTACGGGGACAATCCGATGGAAGAGGAATTATGCCTTGTGGACAGTGGTACCACAAACTCCATACTGAGGGAGATGAAATATTTCCAAACTCTGAAAAAGATGAATGGAGATATTCTAACTATCGTTGGACGCGATACAGTGATTGTTGGTACTGGACGTGCCATATTCACCCTCCCAAGCGGTACACAAGTGACGACTGAGGATGCTTTATTGTATCCCGACTCATCACGTACCCTGATCAGTTATCGAGATATCCGTAAGAATGGTTTTCACATTGAAACCCATGAAGGCAACAAAGAGGAGTATCTACTCTTTACTAAAGATCATGGATATGGCAAAAAGGTACATGAGAAAATTCCTTTTCTATCGTCTGGTTTGTACTATACGAGTATACGTACATCAAACCCGTGGAACATGTTGCATACAAAGTAATTTTTCAGAATGTTAACGCATTCCAAACCTGGCATGATCGCCTAGGCCATCCTGAAATAGGGATGATGAAAAAAAATTACTAGCCATTTCATTGGTCATAATTTGCTTGAGTCAAAATTTCCTCAATCTTCTGATTTTGTGTGCATATCTTGTGCCACGGGAAAGCTAATTTTGAGGCCCTCGCACCTCAAAATACAAGATGAACCACTTCAGTTCCTTGAACGTATTCAAGGAGACATTTGTGGTCCCATTCTGCCATTATCTGGACCTTTCCGGTATTTCATGGTTCTGATTGACGCATCTACACGATGGTCACATGTGTGTCTTCTATCCACACGAAACCATGCATTTGCCAAGATAATGAGGCAAGTCATTAAGTTGCAAGCCCATTATCCCGAAAGTCGAATCAAGTCAATTCGAATGGACAATGTTGCAGAATTCTCCTCACGCGCTTTCTTATTGCATGGCTTTGGGGATTGAAGTTCAGCACTCTATTCCATATGTCCATACACAAAATGGTTTGGCTGAAGCATTGATTAAGAGGATCAAGCTCATTGCAAGACCTTTGTTGACGAATTGCAACTTGCCAACCTCTTGTTGGGGTCACGCCGTTTTACACGCTGCTGACTTGATAC
The DNA here is from genome assembly GCA_963921465.1 of Triticum timopheevii. Classification (NCBI taxonomy): domain Eukaryota; kingdom Viridiplantae; phylum Streptophyta; class Magnoliopsida; order Poales; family Poaceae; genus Triticum; species Triticum timopheevii. The sequence goes on from OY997266.1 coordinate 559,342,692, forward strand.
AATTGAGGCCAACTGCATATCACAGTTCTTCCCCTCTGGAATTGGTACGTTGAAATCCTCCAAGCATTTCCCATCTGCGTAAGTTCGGATGTGCTGCTTACATCCCGATCTCATCACCACATCAGACATCTATGGGCCCACACATAAAGTTGGGGATCTATGTGGGGTACAAATCGCCGTCGATTATCAAGTACCTGGAACCCCTGACTGGGGATCTGTTCACAGCCCGTCACGCTGATTGCGTATTTAACGAGGAACATTTTCCGGCATTAGGGGGAGATTTCAAGTACCAGAAAGAAGGCTCGGAAATTGATTGGAATGCTCATGCCATTTCATCCTCTGATCCACGTACCCAAGAGACCGAACTTCAAGTTTGGAAGATCATTAATTTGCAACATCTTGCAAATAATCTGTCAGATTCATTTACTGATTTGAAAGGTGTTACAAAATCCTTAAACCCGGCCAGAAACGCGCCAGAAAGAGTGGAGGTACCAATAAAAACCACTCAACTATCTATTCCTAAAAAGAGGGGGAGTAGTACGGCCTCTGACCCGGAGCATGCTTCTAGCAAGCAGCAAAGGAAATCGAGGAGAAAAACCTCAGAATCAGTAAATGCAGGTCAACTCAACGTTGACAAACACCTGATGGGTAGTATACACCCAGTGAAAGGGCAACCTCCGCAACCCAGTTCCAGTGTGCACAAACTGACTGGGACATCAGAACACCCAGACTCGACCGTATTGGGAAATCACGAAGAGTCACTAGGGGTACAGGGAATTTCCATCAACTATGTTGATTCTGGAGAATCATTTGACCGCAAGACTATGACTGTCGACATATATTTTGCTGAAATGATTGCAGATACCCTTCTTACTGATCATGATCCAAGGTCTATCGTTGAGTGTCAAAAGCGCTCCGACTGGCCTAAATGAAAGGATGCAATCCAAGCAGAAATTGCCCCGCTTAACAAAAGAAAGGTATTCACTAAAGCAATACCTACACCTCCCAGTGTTTTCCCTGTGGGATTCAAATGAGTTTTTCTTCGGAAACAGAATGAGAACAATGAGGTGGTGAGATATAAAGCAAGGCTCTTAGAACAAGGTTTCACGCAGAAACCCGGCATTGATTTCACTGAAACATGTTCTCCAGTAATTAGTGCAACCACTTTTCCGATACCTTATATCCTTGGCAGTGCAAAATCGTCTATCTATGCAGTTGATGGACGTCGTGACATCATATCTTTACGAGTCACTAGATTCAGACATATATATGAAGGTTCTTGAGGGAATATCTGTCCCGAATAAAAATGCAAAACGCAACATGTATTGTGTAAAGCTGAATAAGTCATTATATGGCTTAAGGCAGTCGGGGCGGATGTGGTACAACCGAATGAGTGAGTTCCTTCCTTAGAAAGGTTACTCCAATAGTGCTGATTGCCCATGTGTCTTCATCAAGAAGTCCTCTACAGGATTTTGCATCATTTCTGTGTATGTTGATGATATCAACATCATCGGCAGCACACCAGACATTGATGAAGCACGTAATCACCTAAAGATGGAATTTGAGATGAAGGATTTGGGTAAAACCTAATTTTGCTTAGGCATTCAACTTGAGCACCTTCCCTCCGGAATCATGGTACACCAATCTGCCTATATCCAGAAAATATTGGAGAAATTCAATATGGACAAATCCTATCCATCTAAAACTCCCATGGTAGTTCGATCCCTAGACGTGGAGAAATATCCATTTAGACCGAGGGATGATGGAGAAGAGGTGTTGGGACCTGAAGTTCCATACCTCAGTGCCGTTGGAGCGCTTATGTATCTTGCAAATTGCACAAGACCTGATATTGCATTTGTAGTGAATCTATTTGCTAGACATAGCACAGCTCCCACCAAACGTCATTGGTCTGGAGTGAAGAATATCTTTTGATATCTCCAAGGCACAAAGGATCTTTGTCTATTTTTCCAGTTCCAGAAAAATCAGGACTCTGATATGATTGGATCGGCTATTTATCTGATCCCCATAATGCCAGATCTCAGACCGGCTTCGTGTTCCTACATGGTGGCACTGCTATATCATGGAAGTATTCGAAACAGACTCTGGTGACAACATCTACCAATCATTCTGAAATAATTTCATTATTTGAAGCAACATGTGAATGTGTATGGCTTCGCAGAATGATAAACCACATACAACAGTCATGTGGAATTGGTTCGATAGAATCACCTACGATTATCTATGAAGATAATGCGGCCTGTGTTGCGCAGATGCAAACAGGATACATCAAGAGTAATATCATCAAGCATATTTCTCCTAAATGGTTTTCCCCCCATAATCTTCAGAAAACCGGGGAAATAAGCATTCTGCAAGTCAAATCATGCGACAACCTTGCTGATTTATTTACCAAGTCTCTACCAAATTCTACATTTCAGAAATGTGTTCATGGAATTGGTATGCGAAGACTTAGGGACTTGCAGGTGTCAGGGGGAGTCTCTTCCTGAGATATCCTTATTTTAATGACATCACATTATGCTATCTTTCTTTGTGAGTATATGTTTCAGGATCTCATCAAAGATTTTATGAAGAACTTTTGAAGGAGAGTCTTTTGAGATGATAGAGCATTCCGGACAATCGTGAAGATGATTCTACATGGTCAAGCATAGGTTAGGGGGACTGTTAAAACTAATTCTGTAATTAGAGGAAAATCTCCCCTTGCCCAAACCGTCATTGCGGTTTGTCCCGCAACCGACGCCTCCCTTCGATCTCCTGGAACCGTCGCCCTCTCGAGGGATCGTCATGTCTCTTTGGGACATATAAAAGGGGCTTGTAACCATCAATCAAGAGAATCAATCACTTTCGATTCAAAACAAAAACAACTAACCACCTTTCCCTGCGATCCCCACCTCCCCTCATCCCTATCGAAGGAGGCCTTCGGGTTAAGCCCGGTTGGCTATGCACCGCGGTGGTTCAACAACCTCCATGGCGGTGTCTCCTGCAGGTGGCAGCTGCGACAACTTTGTCGACGACCTCCATGGCTCCGCCCCGACTGCTCTTTCCCCGCGAGACGGGGTGGGGGTAGCGCTCCTGTTTTCCCTCTCTCTAGAGGTCATTCCCGCGTAGGTCGTCTGCGCGGCCGCAGCTGCGGTGCAACAACGATGGGACGCTAGATCTGGCCGGTCTCGTGCAAATCCGGTTTGCTGGAGTCTGCTGGGCCGGTTTTTGGCTAGCGATGAGGTTTGTGGTGGCTCCTGCATGGTCATGACGCGAGTGTGTGGGCTAGTGGAGGTGTGATGCATGGGTATCTGTGCTGAGCTCTTGCCGACCGGCGTCCGTGGGCGTCATTTCATCTCCTTGGAGGCGCCGATGTGGAGTTCATCTCTGGCAGGGGCGAACCCAGGATTGGGCTAAGCCCCGGGCCCTAGGCCAGCTACAATGCATCTACAATGACCGCTACAGTGCCATTCATGCTATACTGAAGGAACTGTGCATTCCTCATGCCCACGGCCCGTCGGCCTGGGTCCTGGATCCGCCACTGATCTCTGGCACACCCTCAATTTCAGTTCTTCGTAAAATCCTAAGGCCCAGTTGGGTCGGGTCACGATGTTGGCATCGTCGCTTCCCTCTCCGGAGCATCGTCTTGAAGAGACCTCTCGATTCCTTCACGCCCTTCATGTGCTAGACGCTCACGACAATGCGGTCGATAGGTGTCCCTCCGACAACGTGGCTGGTTGTGCGCGGCTTCACGTGGCAACGGTGGCGGCTCCGGGTGAGTTGCGATTGAGTTTTGGTAGTCGGTTTTATTCGGCGTGTTTAAGGGGTCACCGTGCCTCACCTCGTTCTTTCTGAAGTCGGATCTGCTGAGGTGGGCCTTCGTGGTGATGATGACACGAGATGGGTAGTCCGTTCCGGCGCTTGTTCGGCACAGGCCCAGCTCTTTCATGCTCGTTGACAGAGTCTGCTTGGTCGTCGACGTGTGTTGCTGACTGGTTGGCATAGGCGGCGGGTTCCTCCCCAGCACACCCCCTCGCCGCCGCGGAGCCGAGCCCGATGCCGCCCAAGGCGTCGAAGAAGGACGGCGAGCCGGCGGAGCGCCCCATCCTCGGCCGCTTCTCCTCCCACCTCAAGATCGGAATCGTACGCCCCCCTCTTCTTCCCCCCTCCCGCGGATTCCCCACGTTCTCTCGCGTTAGGGAGTGCTCGCAGGGGTTTCATGGGTGCGTTACTTGTCCCTGTTCCTGTTGGCTTTGTGTAATAGGGCTTTGGAGTTCGCTTGGTCCGCACCGGCGAAGTTCGGAATCGCTGGTGGCTAGCTCGTGGCTTGTAACCTGGTGCGGATCTCATGGATTCCGTGATTTTGCTGTTCTAGTTTATATGTTTAAGTGGGCCGCGGGTGAGAGTTGGGGAAACATATTGTGGGAACTGTTCTAGTGTCGGATCTGTATCCCAATTCAGGCTCAAAAAGCGCCCCGTTTACTTCGCTACATCTGGAATAGATCTCTTCGCTCTCTGTGGAATAGTAACATGTAAAATGTTATCCCTGCTTAAATCTTAATCGCTACTCCCTCCGTTCCAAAATAGATGACCCAATTTTGTACTAACTTTCAAAGTTAGTACAAAGTTGGGTCATCTATTTTGGAACGGAGGGAGTACATGCTAGTAGGAGTAGGACGCGTTTATATTTTTTATGTATGTAACTCGGTTTGCTTGGACGCAATTAGCATGTTACTATGGACTGCTGTTCAACAAGCTTCATGAGTTGCGACTGCAGGACCTCTCTAGTTGCTTTGGTTGTGTTTGACAGTACTTGCACTCTCTATTCAGTCTCGGATTTTATAAATCATAATGGACTACTCTTCTGTTGAGTGTTAATTGGCGCATCACTTGTTCTGCTGTAGCCAAGTAGAGTAATATGAGATATGCTGTTTACTATTGATGTTTCATGCAGGTCGGGTTACCCAATGTTGGCAAATCAACTTTCTTCAACATAGTAACAAAGTTGTCCATCCCGGCTGAGAACTTCCCATTCTGTACCATTGAACCAAATGAGGCACGGGTACATGTTCCGGATGAGCGATTTGACTATCTTTGCCAACTTTTCAAGCCAAAGAGTGAGGTTTGTTTCTTTTCTCTGCTTTGCACTTCTATACAGTAATCTGCAGCTTCTTGGCTTATGTTTCAGATGTATAGTGACTTTTGTTATTCTCTGCAGGTGGCTGCATATCTGGAAATCAACGACATAGCCGGGCTTGTTAGAGGAGCAAGTGCAGGGGAGGGTCTGGGCAATGCCTTCTTATCCCATATACGTGCTGTTGATGGAATCTTTCATGTCTTGAGTATGTCTCTATTGTAAAATGTTTATGATTCAACTATTGTATTATGCTTCTTAATAAAATTCCCTTGGTTATGTTTTGAGTATATGTTAAAAGTGATAAATTTTGGATGTCTTGGTGGAGACCTAAATGCGAAGACTAGCCAAATGTTTGGCATTGCCAAACATTGGCAATACCAAGACTTGCCAAATATTGGCAACTTTATGTTTCATAGACAAGAAAACTTGGCAACCCACCAATTAGCGGCCAATATGCCAATTTTTGGCACCAAACCAATTACGCGCTAGGTGTTCATGTAATAGAATCTTTTGCTGTATCTGTAACTGATAGTATGGTATGATTTTTAGGAGCATTTGAAGACACGGAAATCACCCATATTGATGATACAGTTGATCCTGTTCGTGATTTGGAAACTATTACTCAAGAACTGAGGCTCAAGGTTTTGTTTGAGTTCTGCTTGATTTGTTTGTCAACTTAACCAGTTGTTAACCTAGTTGTAACAAGGTTCTGTTGCACTTCTGTAGGATATAGAGTTTGTGCAGGCTAAAATTGATGACCTTGAGAAGGCAATGAAGAGGAGCAATGACAAGCAACTTAAGATAGACCATGAATTATGTCAGAGGGTAGGGCATGTTTTACAGCTCTGCAGCTTTGCACTTTTGCTTCATTTCTATCAATCAGTTAGATCTCATGAACTATTGAAATTTAGTTTCAACTTTTGTCGGTAGATTAATCGGTAATTTAATTTCAACTTTCCCTTACAACAGATCATGACACATCTTCAAGACGGGAAAGACCTACGTTTAGGAGAATGGAAAGCTGCTGAAATTGAGATCTTGAATACCTTTCAGCTGCTTACTGCTAAGCCAGTTGTTTATTTGGTAATTTTTACTTATTTGGATTGTAAGAATGGTCTCATTTGATTAATATGTACAGGCTTTGTTTGAACTTTTTATTAGCAATGACATCATTTGATTAATTATAGTTACATGCTTGTTGCTTGAACTTCTTTACCAGCATTTCCATCTATAATTTAGTGGCATCCCATATTTAGTCCGGAATTTCAATCAATGTGACATTAACCCAGCTTTGTTTTCCCCTCTGTTTTGTTGTTGCTGTCTGTCTACTTCTGCTTTCCAACATTTATTTTGAGCCATTACAGAACCGACGGGCGAATGGTAATCGATACGCCATACTCTTGGCATTTGTATGATTAGCAATAAGTGCATGCTCTGTAGACAATTAACTGAATTTTATCTGATCGCAGGAAACATAACTAGAAAAAACTATCGCATGCTTCTTGCTATAGCATTAGAATAGGGGAACCTTTTTAGTTCCATATGCCAGTTTATTCCACTCCACTGTAAGGCACTGCAAGTCTGTAATAGTTGAAGCAATTGTTAAAGTTGCACTTCCATGCGTGAGCAAGAACCAAAGCAAAGTATGCAAGAAGTGTCATTAGAGTTTAAGTGAACTAGTGAAGTAAGGAAATCCCAAGATATATGATGTTTCCATATGGATTCTTACTTTTTTTGGACCCAAAAGGCACATCAGGGTCCCTAATAAGAATATAGGGATGGTGTGCTGTAGAAGGGTTTATGAAGATTAGATATTACTTTTCACTTTCATATGATTATTGCTCACCTGTTGAGAGGGAAATGAAATGGGAATCATAAATTCTCTACTTGAAAAACCTACTGATATACTCGTTATATGATGGTACATATAACTAATAGCTGCTGCGCATACATCACTTGAAATTATATTTATATTAGCAGCAAGAGAAAATATCTCTTTGATATCTGGAATTATCCCACGTTCAGCTTGAGTAATCATGCCAAATGGACATTAATCGCTCTGTTATAACTGTAGCTCATTTACTGGGTTAATCCTTAGATTTGACCTTACTTTTATCAGTAGTTGAAACAGAAAAGCACCTTCTCTTTTATATGGCTTCTAAAAGGCCTAACCATCCTTTTTGAAAGTAAAATGTAGCTGTATTGATTAGTCTAGTATGTTACTTTGTGCAGGTGAACATGAGTGAAAAGGACTACCTGAGAAAAAAGAACAAGTTTCTACCAAAGATACATGCTTGGTACTATTTCTACCCCAAGTCTAATGGCTATAGCAGAATTACAGATAAACTCATGCTATACGGCATGCATTTCATACTGCGAATGCTAATTTTCTGTGGAACTTCTGTTCATGTACAGCCTAATTGCTGTAGCAGGATAGATCATTTTGAAGCTAAATCGTTTCAAGTTTCCATCATTATATCTGGTTGTATATGATATTTGTTCCAACTTGCTTGTTGAGTAGAGCAGCTGTCTGGTTAAAAACACATTGGGTTTATTATTGAAAAAATGTTATCACAGAGAGAACCAGTGTTTATGCTTGGACTTGTTGATTACTGTATTTGAGGGTAGAATCTCGCAAAATTTATGGATCGCTTACATATGAGTACCAGCGATTGTCATAGGCAGGTCCCAGTGGTATGTGTCAGCACTCAGCACTAAGGAGCAACTATCATGTGGACAGTACCCACATGGTATCTGTCAGCACTAAGCAGGAATTACTATTCACGTGAACTGTACCCACTTGAACAAGATAAGTGCAGTAGGTCTTTTAGTTACAAAGTAGTATATCTGTTCAGTTAGGAAAAGAGATCAGTTTAGTTAGGAAAGTAAATATATTTGATCTTTACCGAACTTCTTTTAGTTAGGAAGATATATATATCTGCTATATATATTAGACATGGTATCTGCCAGAACTATTCATGTATGTATATATATATACACACACACCACCATATCAATTAAGCATTGAACGAGAAGTTCAATAAAGATCTAATCACCATCCTCAACCTTCTCACTCTCACCCCTGGTACTCACCGTCTCAGTCCTAGAACCGACCCACCATGATACTGAGAAAAGCCCATGAGACAAAAGAAGGCCTGATGGTTGATGGAATAAATTGTATTTTCCTGAAGTATGTTGTAGGCTCTTGTCCACTAAGAAATTGATTATATGAAGTTCATGTGGTTGTGATTTTGATTAAATCTGATTATGTTGTGTTTGATTAGCATAAACCTAATATGCATAATTTCCTATGAGAAGGGGCTATTGCCTATTGGAATATTAGCTAATATCTAACTATTTCTTATTCAGGGTGAAAGAGCATGGTGGTGAAACTATTATTCCTTTCAGCTGTGCCTTCGAACAGAAACTAGTGGATATGCCAGAAGATGAAGCTGCTAAATATTGCACCGAAAACCAAACGACAAGGCAAGCCATAGCTAATTATGGCCGAGTTGATTACCACAATTAAGATAGCAATCAAGTTTATTTATTTGTAACATGCATTACAATTTCTCTCTGCATTTATTTATACTAAATCTTTCACCACTGTGAACAGTTTGATCCCCAAAATCATCAAGACTGGTTTTGCAGCAATTCATCTCATATACTTCTTCACTGCTGGTCACGGCGAGGTACATTTCATATGTTTACATTGTGCTTACTTTGTGCCAGTACTATGTGTGTTGTGTAAGCCATGTTTTCCTTTATTTTGCTAAAATGGTGGTCCAACAGCAGTCTGTTACAGTTTTGGTGTGCAAAATTCATGTGCTTGTTCTTTGTACATCAGTATTTATTGGTTATTGCCTCTGCTCCAAAATAAGGGGTGCAATCAAGCTTATAACATTCATAATCAGTATGTAAAGAATTTAATGAGATTTGACAAATGAAAATAATATCCTTTTTTTCTTCATAATTCTTTTTTTAATAACATATCAACAATAATGGTCAAAGTTGCATCTTGTTGGCTGTTCATGTTCTAAACGTGGAGGAATATATTAGAGTGTTTAGATGTCTATTCATGTTTTAAGTTTCAAATAGGAGTTTCTGAATACATTTGACAGTTTTCTGCTGGCTTACAAGCTTGAATTCTCTTTTCAGGTGAAGTGCTGGCAGATCAGACGTCAAAGTAAAGCTCCGCAAGCTGCTGGTGCAATTCACACTGATTTTGAAAGAGGCTTCATATGTGCTGAGGTAGAGTCCTTTCTGAAATAGCTAGACACAATTCTTTCATTTGGAATAATTGAACTGTGGCATTCTTTGTTGACAGTTTAGTTTAACTGTTGCTATTCTTACTATTTGCACTTCATTATGCCAAAGTGTTGTCCCCAAGGTACATTGATGCTTAGGCATGCTTGTTTTTTTTTCTTTTCAAATCTTGATGTTTACTGAAGCTCCTTTCATTATGTTAACTTGATGTATTTCTGTTTGCGGTGTTCAAAATGATAAACGACATTCCTTTTTTCTCTTTCATAATATTTTGGTACTTTTGCTTTGAAATTGGAAATGCACGCTGTTATGGCCGGTACTATGGCATTGTTTACTTGACTGCATGCACATTTGGAACCTTGATAGTTCATATATATAAATCTACTATTTTTGATCAGGTAATGAAGTTTGAAGATCTAAAAGAGCTGGGCAGTGAATCTGCTGTGAAGGTGCACACACACTTGTCTATGTTAGATCTGTATCAGTTGCCTTACTTTTGATCTTTAAACTCAACGTTATGAGTTACGCAACCGTTTGCCATGGATTGCAGGCTGCTGGGAAGTACAGGCAGGAAGGGAAGACGTACGTGGTGCAGGATGGAGACATCATCTTCTTCAAGTTCAATGTTTCTGGAGGCGGAAAGAAGTGATAAATTCATCACAGGGTTGTGTATTTTTGCATTTTTGAGTTCACTTGCAAGTAGCCAGGTACTATCAGTACGGATTGCAGACTGCGGGGAGGCTATATATAAATTTTCATTCGCTCTGCTTTTGAAAGTACTCCTCGATGTTATGTGCCAACTGCCAACCGACGATGTTTGAGGCCTCTATTAGAAAACTGGAAGCTGTAACTTTGTGACTGGACAAGTTTGTCGTAATTAGGATACAAAGTTCTTTGTTATGCAATTCTACCGTTTGTTGTTGCATGTGTAGTTCCATAATTTTTACGAAGAAAATTGCTTTGATTACTTTTTGGATATATTGTCTCTTTAATTGATTGAGTACCTCTCTGTCCATGAGAGGAAAAGAAGAGACAAACTCACATGCCTCCACTGATTAATTGTGGCGCTTAAGTGAAACATATCTTAGGGTCCATAATATCTTAGTATCGAGCTCTAAATTTTGCTTGATGCACATTGTATTTTTTTAGTCAATCTTCATGAATGTTGATCAAGTTTATTGAAAAACGTATCCATGTCTGCAATATCAAAAACTACTTCCGATTTAGATAATTGAAGTTTTGGGTTTGTCTCAAGTCTAACTTGTTTCAGTTAGACCAACCAACCCCACCAAGCAAGCAATGAGGCTCCTGTCTATTTCTTTTTTCTTGATATACAAATCGTTTTATATTTTGTAGTACGTGCTATTGAGGAATAAAATTTAATTTAAAAATAACACGTCAAGTCGCACTTTGTTTCGTGGTATATGACCCTCCATAAAGTGAACAACCACTACATGCATTAAATTATCACGTGGGCTGCCTTTCCGTATAAAAATGAGCTCCATCGTGTATTCGCGCGGATGTTGTTGGAAACGAGACCTGAATACGCCCGTCGTGCGTGCATCACTTCTCTTCGTGCACGTGCCCCACCTATGTGTGTGTGTGTGTGTGTGTGAGAGAGAGAGAGAGAGATACACGCCTAAAGAGAGATGGTGTGTGCGTTCATGAGTGTTTTTTTTGCGTGATTTCGTAAGTGTACTTGTGTGCGTGAGAGATAGACAAGGAATACATGTCGATTATATCTCAAAAAAGTAACATATGCAATGTGTGTGAAACAGAGACCTAGATATATTTTATATAGAGGGGGCGATCCACGAAAAGAGAGGGGAGGGATCATCGACGTGAGATATCGATAGAATGGAAGAGAGGGATGAAGTATGGGCGCGAGAATGATAGAGAGATAGCAAAATTGTGTGTGCGCAGGTCAAAGATATAGGGTGGCCGCCCTACTGGAAGGTGAGAGGGGAGAGGTGCAGTTTGTGTGTGGCAGGGACCTAACTAGAGCGTTCGACTATCAGAGTGTGTGCTTGTGTGTGTGTGTTGTGGGGGGGGGGGGAGGTAGAGGTGTGTGTGTGTGTGGGGGGGGGGGGGAGGTAGAGACCTAACTAGAGAGGTAGAACGACTGATATATGTGTGAAGGAGAGACCTAGCTATGTATTAAGGGAGATCGATCGACATCCATACATATGTTTAGGACAGAAATAAGGTTTGGAGAGAGACAGAGCTAGAGTGCCGGAGGGGTGGTGATGGAGTTGCTTCTCGGAGATGGTGGGAGAGCCCTACTAGACAAACGGAAGGTACGACTACAATATCAATAAGAGAGGGGATGTGTGTCTGTGTGTGCGCGTGCGTGTGAGAGACAGGTCGGGAGGCATGCATGGATGATGAGGGGGGAACAATATGTCTGTGGTAAGCACACATAACTAGATAGGTAGATCAATCGTCGTGTGTAGGAGAAAGGCAGAGACATAACTAGTGAGGTAGATTGATTGGTGCGTGGAAAAAAAAACAGTAATAGTCGACCTAGCAATATGTATAGAGAGAGATCGATCGGTATACATGCATGTGCTAGAGGCAAATAAGGTCCGGACTCCGGAAAGACGGATAGAGAGACAGGGATGCGCCTAGGAGGTCGTGCGAGAGGCCTACTATATAGAGAGGGGGATGAGTGTGTGAGTGTGAGATCGATGAAAAAAGGGACGAGAGTGTGCATGTGTGTGGGACCACATGAGAGATAGGGGGCATGGATGGTGAGAGGAGAAGAGGGAAAGTGTGTGTATGTGGTAGATAGACCTGGCTAGAGAGGTATATCGATTGGTGTTTGTTGAAAAGAAGGAGCTGGGGAGACCTATAGAGACCGTGGAAGAACGACAAAGAGAATTAATAAATGTGCGCAATGGAAAGAATGCCGAGGGAGGGGGAGGGCAAGAAGGGCGTGTGCATGCACAAGAGAAAGTTAGTGCTAGCTACAAAGAGAAGATGATTGTGTGGGTGTAAAAGACTAACAGAGATCATAATTCATTATAAAAGTGGATTCAGATATTTGAATAAGAGATCATAGTGTGTTTAAACCCATGCATGCATGAATATAATGGTGATACATATGGTGTGGTTATGAACATGTTATACTATAAACATATTGTTAGGGCATTTCCCGCCTTAGTGTTGTGGTGATGATGACAACTCACTTTGCGGTCTAATCGTGTGCCAAGTTTCTCAGGTATACTTTGTTTGATACAAGATGCTTAGGCATTCCCTCCCGACGGAAAAGAACGAAGATGATGTTTTCTACGTGTTTATTTCTTTCGTCGTAAGAAACCCATACTATTAAGAGGGAATCCTCATCGGAAGGTATTGGGTGAATCAATGCACGTACACTTTCCATTCCACCCACCATATATCCTTCCGCGAGGAGAAAACTCCCTAGCGGTTGTACAGCCGAGCCAAGCGATTGTACCGCTTGTCCGTTACATCCGGTGCAACCATCGCCCCAGGGGTGATACCCCGGGGTTGCTGTTCTCAGGAGGTTTGCCAACGGTTGTACCGCTGCCCCCGGGTGGTTGTAACACCTTTGGTTTGGCAAACCCTAAGGAATGTCTTCAAGCGGTTGTACCGGCTGATACGTCTCTGACTTATCTATAATTTATGAAGTATTCATGCCATGTTTACAAAAATTTTATATGGTTTGGTATGATTTGATTAGAAATAACCCAGTCTGACGTTGTTTTCAGCGGAACTACCGTGGTGTCGTTTTTTGTGCAGAAATAAAAATTCTCGGAATGGGCTGAAAATTTATGGTGATTTCTTATGGACCAAAAGAGAACCCCGAAGCACAAGAGTTGGACCAGAAGAGTCCCTAGGCGACGACAAGGTAGGGGGGTGCGCCATACCCTCCGGGAGGGTGCTCCTACCTTGTCGCTGCCTCGTGGACCCCCTTGACGTGAGACCGACGCCAAAAATTCCTATAAATACCAAAACCCCCATAAATAAACCTAGATTGGGAGTTCCGCCACTGCAAGCCTCTGTAGCCACGAAAAATCAATCTAGGCCCTCTCCGGCACCCTGCCGGAGGGGGCCATCATCACCGGAGGCCATGGAGGAGGATCCTGTAGGGGGGCATCTTTGCCATGGAGGCCAAGGACCAGATGGAGAACCTCTCCCCATCTAGGGGGAGGCCATGGAGGAGGATGTTGGAAATATGCCCTAGAGGCAATAATAAAATAGTTATTATTATATTTCCTTGTTCATGATAATTGTCTATTGTTCATATAATTGTATTAACCGGAGACCGTAATACATGTGTGAATACATAGACCACAACATGTCCCTAGTGAGCCTCTAGTTGACTAGCTTGCACTACAAAAAAAAGACACATCTGTGACATTTTGGGCCGAACGAAATTTTTTCTGTCATACTTATGACACTTCTATGACGATAATTGTGACAAAACCCGGTATCATCATAGATGTGGCGGGCTCCTACTTCTATGACAAAAAATCATGACAGAAAATGGGCTTTTCGTCCTGGGCGGGCCGGACACGCAGCTGCTTGACATTCTTTGGGCCGTCCATGACGGAAAAAACCGTGGTAGAAGCGAGGGCGAGGAAAATATCGGGGTGTTCCCGATTACGGTGGATGGTCGGGGCCGAGCGATGCACGAATGTTTGCGCGTTTCTCTCATACACACACGCGCGTGGGTGCGAGGCGTTGGGCTCTAACTGAACCCGAGCGAGGCGTTCGCCTACTGAACCCGAGCGATTGCACTGCAGGCTACGCGTTACTGAACCCGAGCGATCGATCGATGGCTGTTAACTGAACCTGATCGAGCGATTCCTTTGCTACTGCTGCTAACTGAAGCTGATCGATGCTGCCTCTGGATGAACAGTGAGCATTGCTGGGGGGATTTGGATGAACAGTTCCAGGTGGGGTTGGATGAATAGGACCCAGTGGTGTTGCCTCTGGATGAACAGGACCCCGATCGATCGGGCCGGTTGGAGCTGGATGAACAGGACCCCGTGGAGGGCTGGATGAACAGGACGACCCCGTGGAGGGCTAGTCGAACAGTAGCCGGTGGAGGGCTAGATGAACAGTAGCCCGTGGAGGGGTGGTTGAACAGGAGCCCGTGGAGAGGGCTGGTTGAACAGTAGCCGGTGGAGTAGCGCGCGGTGGAGGTTGGATGAATAGGAGCCCGTGGATGAACAATCGCAGGTGGAGGCTGGAGGAGGTCGACGGTGGATGAACAGTAGCCCGTGGAGGCTGGAGGAGGTCGATGGTGGAGATGAACAGTATCCCGTGGAGTGTCGTTTTGCGATACCACACCCCTCCCGATGAACAGGACCCTCGTTTCGACCGTAGCCCTCCAACACAAGTCCGTTTCCTCCGTTTTGCGGTACGCCACACCGCTCCCGATCAACAGGACCCCGATTCGACCGTAGAAGGTCCAACAGAAGTCCGTTTCCTCTGTTTTGCGGTATGCCAGACCCCTCCCGATGAACAGGATCCCGTTTCGACCGTGGCCGGATGAACACAAGGCCGTTTCCTCCGTTCTGCGGTACGCCAGGCCTCGTTTCCATCGAATGTTCCGTCCAAGCCCTCCCGATGAACACGACGATGCATTCCGTTCTGACCCAGCCGGTTGGCTCCCCATGAACACGACGACGACGCAGTTTCTCCATTTCGAACCAGCCATGTCCACGAGCCTTGGCTGTACGTATGCACGAGTGGGCGTTCGAGACCCCACCCGTATGTACGTATGTGGCCGTATTTTCTTTCTTGCACACTGGCCGCTGTACGTACGTGTACAAGCTACGTGCGCGCCTCTACTACGACACGTGCACGGCTCTACATCGACCAGTATGTACGTACACGCTCGCGACTAGAATGACAACGCTACGCATGCTTCGACCAGGTGGGTCCCGATTGTCAGGCACTTCCTTGCATGCGAAGATGTAGCCGGTGGGTCCCACCAGTCAGGGGGGCAAATCGTTTTTTTTGCCCGGACGCACTTCCTTGCGTGCGAAGATGTAGCTGGTGGGTCCCAGCAGTCAGGGGGGAAACATTTTTTTTCATGAAATATGGTTGCCCGTCCGGTGGGTCCCTACCGTCAGGTGGAGGAATCATTATTGTCCGCGTAATAAGGAGGCACTTCCTTGCTGCGGCCGTGGACCCAGCTATCAGCCTCTCCACGTACAGTACTCTTCTGACGGAAGTCGGTCGTTGACCACATTGACCACGCCACGCCGAGAGCACCAAGGCGGTGGACGACGGCGAGGCCTAGGAAGGGGACGACACGGAACCGAGGAAGACGCGACAATGGATGCCCACGCGGAGAGGAGTACGAGGGTTCACTAGTTCGGCTGCGGTGTGAGGCTGCCGTCGCCGCAGAATAACAGGGGGTGTGGGTGAGTAGAGGGATGGCCTGACCAGCGGTGGGAGTAGTATGGGGCAGTGAGGCCTCCGCGGCATCGCAGCCGGCCACGGGAGGCAGGAGCACGCGACACAACCGGCACTGGTTTGGGCGGCTGGAGCAAGAAGACCAGAGGTTGAAGAAGCACTACGGCCGTTGGATGGACATCGTACGGTCACTAGAGCTAGAATCGTCCATATTGACTAAGTTGACAAAGCCCTCCGCCCCCGCCAACTTAGTTGGCCCATAAGTCAGCCTCCCACTATGGTGGGTCCCAGCTAGCAGGGGAGGGGGGTATTCATTTTTCGTGCGTAATAAGGGGGCACCTCCTTGCGTGCGAAGATATAGCTGGTGGGTCCGACCTGTCAGCGGGGGGAATATTTTTTTCGCGAAATACAGAGGCCCTTTCGGTGGGTCCCAGCTGTCAGGTGGAGGAATCATTATTTTACGCGTAATAAGGAGGCATTTCCTTGCGTGCAGCCGTGGACCCAGCTGTCAGCCTCTCCACGCACAGTCTACTTCCGATGGTGTCGTTCGTTGACCATGTTGACCACTCCGCGCCGAGCGCATCCAAGGTGGTGGACGACGGCGAGGCCCTGGACAACAACGAGCCAGAGATGGGAAGAAGCGGGAGTAGAGTCGCAGACGAAGAGGTGTACGAGGGTTAACTGGTTCTGGTGCGGTGTGGTTCGGCAGTCGGTGGAGAAGAAGAGGAGGTGTGGAGGGGTGGAGGAATGACCTAGCCAACGGTGGAGTAGGGCTTCACAGCGAAGCGTGCTAAGCAGAGTTGCTAGCAGCAGGAGACGGGAGCAGGTGGTCCCGGCGGCATTGGAGGAAGAAGACGAGAGATTGAAGATGGATGCCGGTCGTTGGATGTAAATCCAACGGTAACGATGTCAGAATCATTTGTTGACTAAGTTGACAACGACTTGCGTTGGCTTCGACCTATTGGCCCACATTTCAGCTTCCAAAAATATGGCACGTATTCAACCCATTTTTTTCCAGAATTTACAGTTTTTTTGCAGGTTAGAATTTACAGTCAATTTGATCTTTTTTTTGAACTACAGTCCATTAGCTGGGCTGGGTGAACAAATAATGTAGCGTCCATGCGGCCCTTTTTTTCATAAAAAGTTACAGGCCATTTGCACTTTCTCGAAATACACAATTTTGCTAGGCTGATTCTAATTATAATGTTGGGGCGGGCGCAACAATGTTATCAAAAAATAAACAAGGCTGTGCATTTTGTTATATATATATATATATTTAAATAATAAGTGATTTATTATTACATTGGTCCTTAAATCTTACCAAGCTTTTGTACACAATCACCAGGATTTTCGTTGCCAAAAAAAATCCAGGATTTTATTGTTAAGAAATTATTTTTATAAGTTAATAAGATGTGGGATATTGTTTTCTTACATACGTAAGTATCTGTTAAATATATGATGACAATAACAATTATATATAATACCATATAAAATAATTTAAATATATATAATATAGTTAGAAGAGAAACATAAGTTGGACTAGGCGTTCCTATTCTTATATAGAAAAATAGAACAGACCTCTGCGTTTTCTTCAAAAAACACATAAATTGGGCTGCCGATGTTTTAGGAAAAATAAAACCTCGGATGGGAGGTCCATATGCCGGTCGATACATGACGACCCTCAAGAAAATACAAACCAGCATGTCGTGGGCTGCGCATGTTAAAAAAGAAAGCCTAGACGGGGCAGCCCAAAATCCAGCTCATACTTGCTGCCCCAGTGATAATAAATGATACCTGCCAGCTCCCCGGCTTCGTTGTGAATTTATCTCCTATAGTAACTACGTTGAAGCACTAAAAAAATGTAACTATGTTGGCAAACCCGTGGGCCCCAACATCAGTATAGCATTAGGAGGAAGTATTTTTTTGACCTGATGGGTCCCGACTGTCCGCCTCTCCACGTACAGTCCTCTCCAGATTCCTCTCGTTTGTTCAACATGTTCACAACGGCAGACAATGGCGTCGCGGCGAGCGCACAAAGGCGCAGGAGGAGATCTGACCACCTGAGGAAGTGCCTTATTAGTAAAAAAACAACTGAACTAGCCTAGTGGCCAAGTGACACTACCCGACAGCTGTTCCGTTCGGGTTCGATTCCACCTGTGCAGGGAAAATATCTCCAATTTTTTTGCCTCTTCCTTTATTGACATATGGGTCCCCATTGTCATCTACTTACACCATGTCCAACACTTGCCAAAAATTCGTCCCTCGTTTTCTCTGTTTTTCGCACACTCGACATTGTGTGGGCATTTTGAAAATAGCATATCTTTTTGTCTGTGCATCATATGAAGATGTGCTATGTATGAATGTTGATCAACATGATGTTAACTGGCTGGTAGTTCCAGTTTCGACCATGAATAAAACTTCCAACATGATGTTAACACTGTTTGAAAAGGCTGTGTTAATATAAATGCTCTGCCTCTAAAAGTTGCAGTTTCTTATCTGAAACTGAACTTGCAGTTTCTTATCTAAAACTGAAATTTGCAGTTTCTCCTCTGAGAATCACATTGTCTGCACTTTTATACTCCTATGAAACTACATTTTTTTAAGTGCTAAAAATAGATCTCTAGAATTCATAAAATACTTCATATGCTGAATACTGCAAATCTGAAATTAAAAAGACATTCATATCTGAAAGTATTCTCAAAATACACAACACAAAACACAATTCAGAACCTGCAAATACTGACAACCCTAAGCTCCTCCTGACAATTCACAACTTGCCCGACTATTGGGCTGTGGGGGGGGGGGGGGGCAGTCCCTCCTATTCCTCGGCGGCAGACAACCGCCCCGTGAGACGATGTGACCGGCGAGGGAGAGGATGGCGGGGAAGCGTCGTCGGGCCAACTGCTTTTCTCCTCTTGCAGTTGGCTTCGGTCGATGAAGACTCCACCGGCTCGCTCTGGCATGACACCCTCACAAATGACACCCTATAGATGCTCAATCCTTCAATCTCTGGTGGATGCTACATCTGGGATCGATACTCCCACCACCGCACCCTCATATCGGATTTGGTGAATCATTTTGCTCCATGGCCCAGAGGAGCAGCTCTATGTACTCCTACGCGACTCCCTCCAGGAGCATCGCCGCCTTTTCGCTCTGTTGCAGATATTTGGCCATGGATGTCACCATCGCAGCTAGTTGGTCCTTGTTGTCAAATCAAGACTGTATCTCCAACATCCTAGCTAGCTTCACAGGCTCGCCGTCTGCGATCCTCATGTATCGGTTGTACTCCTCCATCGATCTACTTCTCCGCAGCACCTTCACTTGTTGGCGGTGGTTTTTGAATGGAAGAGGAGAGGAGCAGCACTGGTTTTGGATTCGAACAGGAGAGGAGCGACGCTGGTTTTGGATTGGAACATGAGAGGAGGGGCGGTGGTTTTGAAATGGAAGAGGAGAGGAGTGACACTGGATTTAGATTGGAACAGGAGAGGAGCAGTGGTGGTTTAAGAGGAGAAGAGCGGAAGAGCGGCGCTGGTCTTGGAAGTTTTTTTGTTTTGCGTATTTTGGGTCAAAGTTTGACCACGTACTGTATTTGGCAAGCAAAATGTGAATGCATGTCACCAAAAATTGTACCGTTTGGTTCATATCTGAATGTACTTTCAAATTATATTATTTTTGCAACGTATAACATGTATTTTATTTGTGAAAATCATGGTCAATTATGACCCAGAATAAAAGGGAGACTAGTTAATGTGGGGTCGCTTTCTTAATTGAAGGGTAAATTGATTTTGATTTTGATCCAGTCACAGCGCGCGGGCCCTCTCGTCCAATCCTAAATCGCTGCCGCACGCTCCTCTCCCTCTTCTCCATTGCAAAACCACCTCCTCTCCTCTCCATCATCTCCATTCAAAAACCACCGTCTCGCCTCTCCCTCTTCTCCATTGCAAAACCACCTCCTCTCCTCTCCGTCATATCCATTCCAAAACCACCGTGTCGCCTCTCCCTCTTCTCCATTGCAAAACCACCTCCTCTCCTCTCCATCATCTCCATTCCAAAACCACCATCTCGCTTCTCCCTCTTCTCTATTGCAAGACCACCGTCTCTCCTCCCATCTTCCAAAGCTAGCACCGGACCACTCAGAAGGACATCTATGGAGAGGATGCAGCAGCGAATCAGGCAGATCACCGGCGACGACCAGGCAAAGTTAGCCAGGTTGAAGGAGATCCTTACTTGGTTTGACAATGAGTGGGAGATTTCGAGCACGGTGATGGCCATGTGGCAATGTATGCGAAAGAGCGAGACGACGACGATGAGGGCGGCGATGTACATGTACTCCTCGACGATAGTCACGTCCCAGTCCTTCGAGTTCATCGAGTATCTCCTCTGGGCGATGGAGCAGATAGATTCGCCCGAGGCGAAAGTCAGGCAGAGGTGGCGGGCGTACAGGTTGAAGGACGAGCACCCAGAGGATAACGAATCGATCGAGTACGATGTGCCGTTCGTGAGGGTGCAGAGCCTGCCGGAGCCACAGGAGTATTCATTCTCCCACCACAAGAGGAGGCCGGATGGCGCGACGTCGCTTCCCCACCGTTCTACACGGTTCCCTCGACGCTCGCCTCGTTTCAACGGCGGCGGTAGGGTTTAAGGTAAGCTTCGCACTAACCTAATCTTCCACCTGCTCATGCTTACAATCAGTGTGACAGCTAATGAAAATCATGCTTAGAATTAGTGTCCGAGTACTACGCCAATCACCCTAAAATAGCTCTGGACCTTTGGGGTCAAAGTTGTGACACTGTGTACAAATAAAGAAAAATAGACTGGTGCTTCTTTCAAAAAAGAGTACTCCCTAGAAAACTGCCAATATAAGCTACTAGTATTTGGCTAGAGGATTTGCTGCCGAGAAAGATCCGTCCATAGAGAGCGCCACACAGCCCACGGGTGGTGGTGGATGCCAATGCATGCATGGAGCATGGTTGGTGTCGGTAATTTTTACTTGGCACACCTCGCACTCTGCATATATGCCAGTTCCATCTGTACATTTGTGTAGTTCCACCAAAATGCAGCTGAATAACCCTGTTTGCACAGATAATGAAAAAGCGTGATTACATTATAGTGGCACTAGTTGATGAAACACACAAAATAAATAGAAGAAAATATTGCGATAGTATCATGGTATGCCATGCTGCGAGGGCGAGATGGGCCGTGCGACGCCTCGTACGGTACGCCTCATACTGGAAATCGTCCCAAGTCTCCCCGATACACCTTCTGCCAGTGATGAACATCAGTCTACAACGGCAATACAAGGAGGGGCCTTGAGACATTCAAATCTCTATTTGTGTGCAGATCAACTAAAATTAAGCACCCCAGTTTGCAGAAATGCTTAAACATTAACAATGGGACTAGTTGATGAAACATACATTAACAAAGAGAAGCACTTTCTTTATCTACATTGGAAATGAAATGATAGAGAGGACACCCGCTCTATTTTAACTGTATTATTACTTCATTTTATCAGTGACACTAGGGTCGAGCAGGTGGCAAACGAGGTGTACCGTGCGTCGCAAGGATGAAGGCCGGGGGTGCTTAGACTGGGATGCTGAAGCTGTCTCTTTCAGTCCCTATCTTCCCCCTGATGTTTCTATGGTAGCACTTGGGTTGTAATCCAAACTTGGTCGAGATGGTGCTGCGTCTCCCTACCTGCCTAGCTTATGTGGCGAACTTGTCTCCTGCTAGTACTCAGTCCGTTCTAGTAGTAGTTGCATAACTGCCCGTTTACACTGAGATGTTGTCGGATAATGGTTCTCTATGGTTGGGTTTCTTTAATGAAATCGGAGGGAGCCCCCTCTTTCGATATATAAAAAAAATAGTGGCACTAGCGGTGCCAAAACATTGCCTCAAATTAATAGTGCCACTAGATTAAGGTGCAAAATAATAACATTACTGCTTTATCATGGCAGTGCCAAAACAGTAGCACAAGAGCAGGATCAACATGCAGGATCTTTGGCAAACGGTCAGACCAAAAAGGAACATACCTCATGATGGGAACCATATCTGTAGTCAAAGCCATCATAGAAGGGATGACACCAGTCACCAACATGGATGATTCAATTCATGGGACCTTTTGGTGCAGTTCACCTAAAATGAAGCAATGTCCCATGAGCTAGCAGCTTCTTCTTCTTCTTTTTAAGAAAAGGGCTCCAGCCCCGGTTCCATTTCCATCAGAAAACAAAACCCAAGAGCTTCTTCTTCATTAGTTGCAATAAAATTGGGCAACATCAAGGTTGGTCGTGAAGCTCCTGGAATGTTCAACAATAATTTGGATATCATTTGTGTAGTTCAACTAAGATCAAGCGTGAAATGCATATCTCTGTTTGCACAAAAAAGGTGGAAAGGAGGGTGACTAACAAGTGATGAAACATGCATCAAATGAAAAGAAGCATGTTCCTTATCTGAATGGCAATCGTACAAGGACAGTAGCAATTTCTAAGGCTGGCCATAGTGGGAGTAACATAACCGGTAACATGCACTTGGGACTAGCAAACATGCTTATGTGGCACACAATTAAAGAAGAGAGAGGAGGTTAGAGTAACATAGGTAGATATCGTATCATGTTAAATGCTATGCTACTTTGAGTCATGCATGACAATAAATATAACCACCTATGATACTACTTTACGATACTATGCACTATGAAGGTAGTATCATACACTAGTATCATATGCATGATACTAGTATATGATACTCCCCACTATGACTAGCCTAAAGCAGCAGCATTGCTAGATATTAGTGTGGGCATTAGGATTAACTATGACAACCATTAAATACGACATTACTTTAATGGTGCCATTGCTTCATTTTACCAGCAACATTACATTAACAGCTGCTACAGAGTCGGTATTTTGGCACGGGAGAGTAGGCGGACCAGGACAGTTGCATCTTTAACGAAAATAAGCAACTTATCTTAATGGGAAATTTAGTAGGACATGAAAAAAGTGCAGTTGATTCATATTACTGGAGGCATTACATTGAAAACAACATTGGTTTAACGTGTCCTTACTTTTAAAAGTGCGACTGCTACATTTTACCAGTGGCATTACATAAGAGGGGCTCGGGGCAACAAACATCAGAAGAGGATATCTGGGTTGGTCCCATTTTTGTTCAGTATAGCCACCTTATACTGTGTGAGGCTAGCAAATCTAGTGCTGGACTTACTCTGTTGACTTGTCCCCCAGTCCCCACTTTCTTTCCTTTTTCAACCAATAGATCGGGTTTATATTGAGTTTGTACAACGTTCCCTTTATTTCCCTATTATACCTAAAGACCAGTTGGATAGCCAGTCCGCTACTTTTCGCCCCCATTGTTTCCTCTTTTGACCAAGTCCTAGATTTAGGTAACAAATCTTCCCCCACCCCAACCCCTTTCTTCCTTGTTCGAACGAAGTAGTACTAGATTCGAGTGCATGAACTAGTTTTACCTCTTAACAGTAAAAAATTAGGTGGTTTTCGAACAGCCGATCAATCCTATCTACAAGGGCCCTTGAGAAATAGTAAAAGATACAAATGCAGCGACATTAGGAGCTCGGGAAGTAGATCAAGGCCAGTTTCGAAGGAAGTTATACCTGAGGGTCGCCGTGATGTTGCTAGGTGGGCGACAGGAGGCCGGATCCGCCCACACTACAGCAGTGAGGAAGAAGGGGTGGGTGGCCCTCCCTCGCCAGCGATGCTTGGGAGAGAACGGCAAGGCACGCTGATCGGGACGCGCCGACACTGGGTAAGAGCCGTCACCGAGGACGACCGCGTGAACGTTGCACCTTCTCACCTTCCCCGGCGGAGAGGATCTGACTGGATCTATGACCAGCGGTGAGCAGAGAGAGAGAGAGAGAGAGAGAGAGAGAGAGAGAGAGAGAGAGAGAGAGATGGAGAGAGAGAGAGAGACGGAGAGAGAGAGAGAGATGGAGAGAGAGAGATGGAGAGAGAGAGATGGAGAGAGAGAGATGGAGAGAGAGAGAGAGATGGAGAGAGAGAGAGAGATGGAGAGAGAGAGAGAGAGAGATGGAGAGAGAGAGAGATGGAGAGAGAGAGAGAGAGAGATGGAGAGAGAGAGAGAGAGAGTGGCCACCACTGCCGTGTTTAGATCTAGAGAGGACGAGACAGTGTGAAGAGAGCAACACTAGCAAGCAAGCGCGGAGGCTCCTGCCTATATAGTGGAGTACTAGTTTTCTTTTGTCTACCGGAGCCGGCTTGACCTCGTCAATGACTGTCAAGAAGTCTTCATGCACGTGCCCCGGAGGCGCAGTTGTCGTCATTTTGATCTGAAGCACCGGATTATAACATATAACACAAAAAAATGCCACATGACAAGAAATCATAACCTCACTGCCCAAAGGAGACAAGATGAATCCCGACGGACAAACTAGACGAGGATCAAAGCTCAAATTAAAGATAAACTCATAGAAAAGGGGTCCATCGATAGATGTCCTAATTAACATAGCCGGCTTGACCTAGATGGCAGCCGAGTAGTCTTCATGCATGTGCCCCCAATGACTAGCCCAACTCATTTGTCATTGTTTAACCCTCGTAGTGATCCGAAGCACATGACACCTAATTTTGCGAGATGACAAGAAACCTTTTTTTAGATTTCTCACCAGAACTACAACCCTGTACAACACAGCCTGCACGATATGTAGACGATAGCCAATCCAGGCGTGTTTGCTGGAGTCTGGTCACATGCATGGACGAACTGATCTTCCGTGTCTTGCAGGGATCGTCCAGGTACCAACGTATGTACTCCTACAACACTTCTCTAGTACTATCACTCGTCTCTCTCTTCTATTAACTCACCCGACTTGCGGGGCCAGGGAGTGTGCCTATGGTCGGTTCTCAATTGCGGTCCCACATGTGTGTGCAAATGCAATATGATGCGCGTTCCATTCGGAGAGCGGCATGACCGACCGACCGTCTCGGGTGCGACACGAACGCGACGGGCGTGCTGTATACTCCGTACATGTGTACCGTCATTTTCTTGAGGCTTTGCTCCATGGAGCAATCCATGGATACAAAATTAGTATATTGTACTATTTAAAAGTCAAGGGTGGGGCTTTTCCTGCGCGGTAGGCGGGGCAGTTCCGCCTAGTTGGTTCGACAGAGACGCGAGAAGATGAGGGAGTAGGCTGCTGCAAACGTAGGGCCATGTGATTTGACAGCGAGTTACTGCTGGACAGGTGGGGCCCCGTGATTTGACTTGCCACTATCATTTTAACTGCGGCGCTACGACCGGTGTGAGTCTCTCGATTCCTGAACACCTCCATACAGGTGCCTCTCCCAATGCTCCACCATGTAGAGGCTGGCTCTTGCATGAGAGCCCACTTCTCCACTTTTTCCTTGCCTCTTTCCTCTACATATGCAAAAATGCCATGTAAAGCGGGCTTATAGCCCACTATTGTACTTACTTTCTCCTACAGGTGCTAAGCTTGCCACATAGGCATAAAGTATGATGTGGCAAGTTAATTAAGAAGAGAGAGACTAGTTTGGTGACCCAAGGAAGAAAAGGTGCTAAGCACGTGTACCTAGGTGAAAAGACAATTTTGAGTCTATAGTTAATTAAATGAAGCAAACTTAGCAACAAAAACTAAGCACCTATGCATTGGGGACTTGATTACTAAGCCATTTAATGCCCTTAGCACCTCATCTAAGCACCATTTCATTGAAAGAGGTCACTCCTTGGCAGATGCAATAAATACTATGAAGAAAGAGATAGAGAGAAGTAAAAAAAACTCTTATAGCCAACCTTATAGCTAACCTTGTTGTAGTATGAGTGACTAAGTGATGACTATGTATGACATGCCAACATCAGATAGCCTAACACACTGTGTTAAATCTCCAAGGGCGCGACTGCACGAGCGAGGCGACGGTCGTGGTAGGCGCGACCATGATACGGGCTGCTGCCAGCCCTTGGATCTGAGATCGAACGGTCGCATGCTAAGTTGCTGAAAATTTGCAGAATAACCCTCCAGGATAGGATATACACCCATAGGTCTAGAATCACGCCATGAAACCATTCGATCTCAGATCCAAGGGCTCTCGGAAGCGCGTATCATGGGAGAATGGAAAGCTTCATATCACCTGTAATTTTCCCGATGCTTGACATTACATCGAAAGCCATTTAATTGGGCATCAAGTAGACATGACATCTAATTGGCCCCCCATAGAACTGTGCATGAATCCATTTATCCAGCAAGCAAGCCACTACCCTGCCGTTTGTGCACCTCACTCAGCATTTTTACAATCGAAAAACCGTTGGCAGTTTGCTCCTACTCGTCCCCGGACGTCCTTTAAGATTATGACAGTTCGCTCCTAGTCGTCCCGTCCTTTCACATTACGGCAGTTCCACTAATCCTAACCCTCCTCCCAAATCCATGGTGTCCCAAATCTCCATGATCGGCGGTGAGTACAAGGTTAGAACCATCACCGGCGATGAGTTCGACATCATCTACACCCGTTCTTTTGCGATGGTGAAAGGATTCCTTGCTCGCTTCAGACACATGTTTGAAAACTCAAATGATGAGTGGGTCGCTGGGCTAGATGTTGAGTACACCACAGTCCTGGGACAAGAGAAGGATCTAAAGGAGGAAGAGAAGAAGAAGCCCGCCGTAATCCAGGTTTCCGTGCATGACTTATGCTTGATTTACCACATATGCCATGCCGGCGTTGAGTGTGAGGAATTTAAGAACTTCCTCAAGGGCGGCCTAGTCAAATTCGTTACTGTAGACTTCACGAACGACAAAAGATTCCTGGGTCGGATAGGCCTCGTTGTAGGCAACCCCTTCGACCTCTAGAAGAATCGGCTGCTGCCCTCCCGTGGTCAGCCTTCAATGCTGACCCTGGCAGGAGCCATGGTTCATCCTTCGTACGGTAAACTAGAGAAACCTCGGCACACGTTTCATCATCATGCATGACAGTGGAATGTACTAGATATAAACCACATCCAATACGTTGCAATGGATGGCTACCTTTGTTTCAATATCTACAAGGGTTGGATGAAGAGCAAGAGCCAAGTGTGTGGTTCAAGCAAAGAAGTATCGGCCAAGAGGAAGAGGGACAAGGACGAAGTTGAGGACGTGGACGAGGACTCCGAGTAAGGTGGTAGTGCCGTTGCTCATGGTGGTTCTAATGCAGTGTCTATCGGATTAGTTGCTTAGTTTGGTTTTAGGTGTGCTTAGTTTAATTTGAGGGGTGTGTTGTGCTGAGCCCCCAGAAGAACTATGTTATGTTTCTTCTTGTTATATTTCTTACATTTCATCTTTTAGTTGGTATAGTACTACCACTCATTTCTTCACATTATATACATACAATATATATGGCCAACATCATATAGCCAGCAGTTTAGTTGTCAAAGAATTTCAGGGTGCTTAGTTTTGTCAAAGAATTCCAGGGTGCTTAGTTTTATTTGAGGGGTGTGTTGTGCTGGACACCATTAACTTATCATTGTGAGAATCGGCTTATTTTTTTCATGTAACATGGTCAACAGGTTTGACGTGAAAATAACAATGTCTAATGGAATTTTTGAGCAAACATCTAACTTAACGATGGCATTTTTTAGATATCTAATTGCATTTTTGAGTAGGCATCTTGCGGATCGATGGCATTTTTTGAGTAGTTGTAACTTCTAATGGCAAAACTGAGTAGTGATACAGAACTAGTGGCATAAATAATAAGAACCCAAGAATTAAATAGGTATGCTAATTTCTTTATTTCTTTAATAGTACTATATGCATAATTTGGCGATGAGCACTCTCTATATGTACCACCTTTTCCCTTTAATTTCATCTTGTTAGTTTTGCTCCATGGCGCAATCCATCGATACTACTACTGTACAAATGTATACATTTTTTAAAAAGGCTAGAGGGCGGGGCAGTCTAGCTTGGTCGTTTTCACGAGAGTCGAGGGCCTTTGTGATTTGATGGCTCATTACTGCTGGAAGGCGGGGCCTTGTGATTTAACTGCTCGTATAAATGTGCCGACGACCTGAGGAGGAGCAAAGAACCGTGTGGCATACTCAGGTTTTCCATTGGAGTAGTACTACGACGGAGGAGCATGAATCACGGCAACCCAGTGCCATATGGCGATAAAAAATGATCTAATTTGCTACTCATCTCATTGTTAGCATTGTTCTATTCATGTCTCGCAGAGAACATGACACGTGCAGCGAAACACCCAAAGCAAAAGAAGAAACACAGGAGCAAAAGAAGAAGGAAGATTATGACCCAAAATGATCTAATTCGCCGCGGAGTCATAACTGCTTCTTCATCGCCTCCACGACCTCCATCTCCTTGCGCGTCTCCTCCGCCATCTTCTTCATTCTATCCATGACACGGGATTGCTCGACGCGAGCCTTCATCATCTGTTCCATGGCCGCATTACGTACCTTGACAGCAGCCGGGTGCTCAATGCAGAGCTTCGCCAACTCCTCCTTCTGTTCGATGACGAGGGCCTGCAGCATCTTCATCAAGGAACTACTACTCTCATGCAGCTTCTTCCAGCCGGCGTTCTTCTCCTTTAGCAGGTCGAGCTCGTGGCAGAGCTTCACCTTGTCCTCCTGAAGTTGCAGGATTTCGCCGGTCGCCTTCTTCTCCGAGGCAATGCTCTTCTTCAGTAGCATCACCAAGCCGGCGGTCAACTCCCCCTGCTTATTGAGCTCAGCAGGCATGTCATCGAGGCTCTCCTTTAGTAGCTCCACCAAGACGTGTGATACGCCTCCAACGTATCTATAATTTTTGATTGCTCCATGCTACTTTATCTACTGTTTTGGACTATATACGGCTTTATTTTCCACTTTTATATTACTTTTGGGACTAACCTATTAACCGGAGGCCCAACCCAGAATTGCTATTTTTTTTGCCTTTTTCAGTATTTCGAAGAAATAGAATATCAAACGGAATCCAAACGGAATGAAACCTTCAGGATCGTGATTTTCCAACCGAACGTGACCCAGGAGACTTGGACCCTACTCCAAGCAGTGCCCGAGGAGGTCACGAGGGTGGAGGGCGCGCCCCCCTGGGCGCGCCCCCTACCTTGTGGGCCCCTCGGAGCTCCAGCGACGTACTCCTTCCTCCTATATATACCTACGTATCCCCGAACGATCAGAACAGGAGCCAAAAACCTAATTCCACCGCCGCAACCTTCTGTATCCACGAGATCCCATCTTGGGGCCTGTTCTGGAGCTCCGCTGGAGGGGGCATCCACCACGGAGGGCTTCTACATCATCACCATAGCCCCTCCGATGAAGTGTGGAGTAGTTTACTTTAGACCTTTGAGTCCATAGCTAGTAGCTAGATGGCTTCTTCTCTCTTTTTGGATCTCAATACAATGTTCTCCCCCTCTCTCGTGGAGATCTATTCGATGTAATCTTCTTTTTGCGGTGTGTTTGTTGAGACCGATGAATTGTGTGTTTATGATCCAGTATTATCTATGGAAAATATTTGATTCTTCTCTGAATTCTTTTATGTATGATTGAGTTATCTTTGCAAGTCTCTTTGAATTATCTTTTTGGTTTGGCCAACTAGATTGGTAGTTCTTGCAATGGGAGAAGTGCTTAGCTTTGGGTTCAATCTTGCGGTGTCCTTACTCAGTGACAGAAAGAGTTGCAAGGCACGTATTGTATTGTTGCCATCGAGGATAACAAGATGGGGTTTTTATCAAATTGCATGAATTTATCCCTCTACATCATGTCATCTTGCTTACGGCGTTACTCTGTTTTTACTTAATACTCTAGATGCATGCTGGATAGCGGTCGATGAGTGGAGTAATAGTAGTAGATGCAGAATCGTTTTGATCTACTTGTTTTGGACGTGATGCCTATATACATGATCATTGCCTAGATATACTCATAACTATGCTCAATTCTGTCAATTGCTCAACAGTAATTTGTTCACCCACCGTAGAATACTTATGCTCTTGAGAGAAGCCACTAGTGAAACCTATGGCCCCCGGGTCTATTCTCATCATATCAATCTATATCACTTTAATTACTTGCCTTGTTTTTACTTTGCCTTTATTTTTACTTTGCATCTATCTATCAAAAATACCAAAAATATTATCTCTATCAGATCTCACTCTCGTAAGTGACCAAGGGATTGACAATCCCTAAGCGTTGGTTGCGAGTTGCTATCATTTTGTGTAGGTACGAGGGACTTGTGCGTGGTCTCCTACTGGATTGATACCTTGGTTCTCAAAAACGGAGGGAAATACTTAAGCTACTTTACTGCATCATCCTCTCCTCTTCAGGGAAATCCAACGCAGTGCTCAAGAGGTAGCAAGAAGAATTTCTGGCGCCGTTGCCGGGGAGGCTCACGCAAGCAAGTCAACCATACCAAGTACCCATCGCAATCCCTATCTCTCGCATTACATTATTTGCCATTTGCCTCTCGTTTTCCTCTCCCCCACTTCACCCTTGCCGTTTTATTTGCCCTCTCTTTCCCAATCTCCTCCTCTCTTTCCCGTTTGCCTTTTTCCCGTCGCCTTTCTGTTTGCTTGTGTGTTGGATTACTTGTTGCCATGGCACAAGATAATACCAAATTGTGTGATTTCTCGAATACCAATAATAATGATTTCCTTAGTACTCCGATTGCTCCTCTTAATAATGATGAGTCTTGTGAAATCAACACCGCTTTGTTGAATCTTGTTATGAAAGATCAATTCGCCGACCTTCCTAGTGAAGATGCTGCTACTCATCTAAACAATTTTGTTGATTTGTGTGATATGCAAAAGAAGAAAGATACGGATAACAATATTGTCAAATTAAAGTTATTTCCGTTTTCACTTAGAGATCGTGCTAAAGTTTGGTTTTCATCTTTGCCTAAAAATAGTATTGATTCTTGGAACAAGTGCAAAGATGCTTTTATCTCTAAGTATTTTCCTCCCGCTAAGATTATCACTCTTAGGAACGATATCATGAATTTTAAACAACTTGATCATGAGGATGTTGCCCAATCTTGGGAAAGAATGAAATTAATGCTTCGCAATTGCCCTACTCATGGTTTGAATTTATGGATGATCATACAAAATTTTTATGCCGGATTGAATTTTGCCTCTAGAAATCTTTTAGATTCGGCTGCGGGAGGCACTTTTATGGAAATTATGTTAGGGGATGCTACCAAATTGCTTGATAATATTATGGCTAATTATTCTCAATGGCACACCAAAAGATGTTCTAGTAAAAAAGTGCATGCTCTAGAAGAAATCAATGTTTTGAGTGAAAAGATGGATGAACTTATGAAGATGTTTGCTCCTAAAAATACTCCTCTTGATCCCAATGATATGCCTTTATCTACTTTGCGTTTGGAAACAACGCTTATAGAGGGAATTTTAATCCTAGGCCTTATCCTAGTAATCCTTCTAATAATTATGGAAATTCCTACAATAACTCTTATGGAAATTTTAATAAGATGCCCTCTGAATTTGAGAGTAGTGTTAAAGAGTTTACGAATTCACAAAAGAATTTTAATGCTTTGCTTGAAGAGAAATTGCTTAAAGTTGATGATTTGGCTAGGAACGTTGATAGAATTTCTCTTGAAATTGATTCTTTAAAGCTTAGATCTATTCCTCCTAAGCATGATATCAATGAGTCTATCAAATCCATGAGAATTTCCATTGACGAGTGCAAGGAAAGAACCGCTAGGATGCGTGCTTCCAAAGATGCCTTTATTAAAGTGTGTTCTTCCAATCCCTATGAAAATCAAGATGGAGATCTAAAAGTTATTGATGTGTCCCCCATTAAATATTTGTTTTGCAATATGAATCTTGATGAATCTGAAGACTATCTTCCTTTACCTAGAAGGCGTTCTAAGAATTCAGAGTTTCTAGATCTTGATGATGAAATTGATGAAAGTGGGATTGAAATAAATAAAAACCGTGATGTTGCTAAACCCACTATTTTGGATCTCAAGGAATTTAATTATGAAAATTGCTCTTTGATTGGTTGTATTTCCTTGTTGCAATCCGTGCTAGAATCTCCTCATGCTTATAGTCAAAATAAGGCCTTTACCGAACACATTGTTGATGCCTTGATGCAATCTTATGAAGAGAAACTTGAGTTGAAAGTTTCTATCCCTAGAAAACTCTATGATGAGTGGGAACCTACTATTAAAATTAAAATTAAAGATTTTGAGTTTCATGCTTTGTGTGGTGCTAGTGTCTCTACTATTCCCAAAACTTTATGTGATTTGCTAGATTTCCGTGATTTTGACGATTGCTCTCTAAACTTGCATCTTGCGGATTCCACTATTAAAAAGCCTATGGGAAGAATTAATGATGTTCTTATTGTTGCAAATAGGAATTATGTGCCCGTAGATTTTATCATTCTTGATATAGATTGCAATCCTTCATGTCCTATTATTCTTGGTAGACCTTTCCTTAGAATGATTGGTGCAATTATTGATATGAAGGAAGGGAATATTAGATTCCAATTTCCCTTAAAGAAGGGTATGGAACACTTCCCTAGAAAGAAAATAAAATTACCATATGAATCTATCATGAGAGCCACTTATGGATTGCCTACCAAAGATGGCAATACCTAGATCTATCCTTGCTTTAATGCCTAGCTAAGGGCGTTAAACGATAGCGCTTGTTGGGAGGCAACCCAATTTTATTTTGTGTTTTTTGTTTTTGCTTCTGTTTAGGAATAAATAATCCATCTACCTTCTGTTTGGATGTGTTTTTATGTTTTAATTAGTGTTTGTGCCAAGTAGGACCTATAGGATAACCTACGATCATAGTTGATTTGATTCTACTGAAAAACAGAAACTTTGCGAGCACGAATTTAGTTATGATAAATCACAGGAACGTGATTTTGCGTTGATACTTTTTGCTGCTGATCAATAAACAAAATTTCCAGGACTTCCTATTTTGGTTTAATTTTTAGAGTTCCAGAAGTTTGCTTTAGTTACAGATTTCTACAGACTGTTCTGTTTTTGTCAGATTCTGTTATTCGTGTGTTGTTTGCTTATTTTGATGAATCTATGGCTAGTAAATTAGTTTATAAACCATAGAGAAGTTGGAATACAGTAGGTTTAACACCAATATAAATAAATAATGAGTTCATTACAGTAACTTGAAGTAGTCTTTTGTTTTCTTTCTCTAACGGAGCTCACGAGATTTCTCTTGAGTTTTGTGTTGTGAAGTTTTCAAGTTTTGGGTGAATTCTTTTGATGGATTATGGAACAAGGAGTGGCAAGAGCCTAAGCTTGGGGATGCCCATGGCACCCCCAAGATAATCCAAGGACACCAAAAAGTCAAAGCTTGGGGATGCCCCGGAAGGCATCCCCTCTTTCGTCCACTTCCATCGGTAATTTACTTGGAGCTATATTTTTATTCACCAACATGATATGTGTTTCACTTGGAGCTTCTTGTATTATTTG
Source organism: Triticum timopheevii (assembly GCA_963921465.1). Lineage (NCBI taxonomy): Eukaryota > Viridiplantae > Streptophyta > Magnoliopsida > Poales > Poaceae > Triticum > Triticum timopheevii. The sequence goes on from OY997266.1 coordinate 559,375,892, forward strand.
TGTCTTTGCTTGTTAGTCTACCACAATCATCCTTGCTGTACACATCTTTTGAGAGAGCCATACATGAATTGGAATTTTTTAGAATACTCTATGTGCTTCACTTATATCTTTTGAGCTTGATAGTTTTGCTCATAGTGCTTCACTTATATCTTTTGAGCGTGATAATTTTTGCTCTAGTACTTCACTTAGATCTTTTAGAGCACGATGGTGGATTTGTTTTAAAGAAAATATTTGATCTCTCATGCTTCACTTAGATTATTTTGAGAGTCTTTAATAGCATGGTAATTCTCTTAATGTTAATATACTTGGTGTTCAAGATATGTGAAACTTTCTTTTGAGTGAATTGAATACTAAGATAAGTTTGATGCTTGATAATTGTTTTGAGATATGGAGGTGATAATATCAAAGTCGTGCTAGTTGGGTGATTATGAATTTGAGAAATACTTGTGTTGAAGTTTGCAAGTCCCGTAGCATGCACGCATGGTTAAAGTTGTGTAACAAATTTGAAACATGAAGTGTACCTGGCTTGTGCATCCTTATGAGTGGGGGTCGGGGACGAGCGATGGTCTTTTCCTACTAATCTATCCCCCTAGGAGCATGCGCGTAGTACTTGAATTTTTGATGACTTCTAAATTTTTGCAATAAGTATATGAGTTCTTTTGACTAATGTTGAGTACATGGATTATATGCACTCTCACCTTTCCACCTTTGCTAGCCTCTTCGGTACCGTGCATTGCCCTTTCTCACCTTGAGAGTTGGCGCAAACTTCGCCGGTGCATCCAAACCCCGTGATACGATACACTCTATCACACATAAACCTCCTTATATCTTCCTCAAAACAGCCACCATACCTACCTATCATGACATTTCCATAGCCATTCCGAGATATATTGCCGTGCAACTTCCATCATCTTCATCATGACATACATTACTTTTGTCATATTGCCATTGCATGATCTTGTAGTTGACATCGTATTTGTGGCAAAGTCACCATGCATTATTTTCCATACATGTCACTCTTGATTCATTGCACCATCCCGGTACACCGCCGGAGGCATTCATACAGAGTCATATCTTGTTCTAAGTTTCGAGTTGTAATCCTTGTGTTGTAATCAATAGAAGTGTGATGATCATCATTATTAGAGCATTACCCAAATAAAAAAAAGATAAAGGCCAAAAAAAGAAAAAAAAGAAAGGCCCAAAAAAAGAAAATAAAAGTAGCACCTTGTGCTTCAAAGTAGCACCTTGTTCTTCATGTAGTGAGTCTCATATATTGTGCTTCAAAGTAGCACCTTGTTCCTCATGTAGTGAGTCTCATAAGTGGTCTTTTTTATACTAGTGGGAATTTTTCATTATAGAACTTGTGTTGTATATTCCTACGATGGGCTTCCTCAAATGCCCTAGGTCTTTGTGAGCAAGCAAGTTGATGCACGCCCACTAGTTTTCCTTTTGTTGAGCATTCATAGCTCTAGTGCATCCGTTGCATGGCAATCCCTACTCCTCATGTTGACATCAATTGATGGGCATCTCCATAGCCCGTTGATTAGCCTCGTCAATGTGAGACTTTCTCCTTTTTTGTCTTCTCCACACAATCCCCATCATCATATTCTATTCCACCCATAGTGCTATATCCATGGCTCACGCTCATGTATTGCGTGAAGGTTGAAAAAGTTTGAGATTATTTAAGTATGAAACAATTGCTTGGCTTGTCATCGGGGATATAGAAGTTGGGAACATCTTTGTGTGAAAAAAATGAAGCATAGCCTAACTATATGATTTTGTAGGGATGAACTTTCTTTTGCCATGTTATTTTGAGAAGACATGATTTCTTTGATTAGTATGCTTGAAGTATTATTATTTTTGTGTCAATATGAACTTTTGTCTTGAATCTTTCGGATCTGAATATTCATATCACAATTAAGAAGATTTACAATGAAATTATGCCAAAGTATCACTCCGCATCAATTTTTTTTATCATTTACCTACTCGAGGACGAGCAGGAATTAAGCTTGGGGATGCCTGATACGTCTCCGACGTATCTATAATTTTTGATTGCTCCATGCTACTTTATCTACTGTTTTGGACTATATTGGGCTTTATTTTCCACTTTTATATTACTTTTGGGACTAACCTATTAACCGGAGGCCCAGCCCAGAATTGCTGTTTTTTGCCTTTTTCAGTATTTCGAAGAAACAGAATATCAAACGGAGTCCAAACGGAATGAAACCTTCGGGATCGTGATTTTCCAACCAAACGTGACCCAGGAGACTTGTACCCTACTCCAAGCAGTGCCCAAGGAGGCCACGAGGGTGGAGGGCGCGCCCCCCTAGGCGCGCCCCCTACCTCGTGGGCCCCTCGGAGCTCCACCGACGTACTCCTTCCTCCTATATATACCTAAATATCCCCGAACGATCAGAACAGGAGCCAAAAACCTAATTCCACCGCCGCAACCTTCTGTATCCACGAGATCCCATCTTGGGGCCTGTTTCGGAGCTCCGCCGGAGGGGGCATCCACCACGGAGGGCTTCTACATCATCACCATAGCCCCTCCGATGAAGTGTGGAGTAGTTTACTTTAGACCTTCGGGTCCATAGCTAGTAGCTAGATGGCTTCTTCTCTCTTTTTGGATCTCAATACAATGTTCTCCCCCTCTCTCGTGGAGATCTATTCGATGTAATCTTCTTTTTGCGGTGTGTTTGTTGAGACCGATGAATTGTGTGTTTATGATCCAGTATTATCTATGGAAAATATTTGATTCTTCTCTGAATTCTTTTATGTATGATTGAGTTATCTTTGCAAGTCTCTTTGAATTATCTTTTTGGTTTGGCCAACTAGATTGGTAGTTCTTGCAATGGGAGAAGTGCTTAGCTTTGGGTTCAATCTTGCGGTGTCCTTACTCAGTGACAGAAAGAGTTGCAAGGCACGTATTGTATTGTTGCCATCGAGGATAACAAGATGGGGTTTTTATCAAATTGCATGAATTTATCCCTCTACATCATGTCATCTTGCTTACGGTGTTACTCTGTTTTTACTTAATACTCTAGATGCATGCTGGATAGCGGTCGATGAGTGGAGTAATAGTAGTAGATGCAGAATCGTTTTGATCTACTTGTTTTGGACGTGATGCCTATATACATGATCATTGCCTAGATATACTCATAACTATGCTCAATTCTGTCAATTTCTCAACAGTAATTTGTTCACCCACCATAGAATACTTATGCTCTTGAGAGAAGCCACTAGTGAAACCTATGGCCCCCGGGTCTATTATCATCATATCAATCTATATCACTTTATTTACTTGCCTTGTTTTTAATTTGCCTTTATTTTTACTTTGCATCTATCTATCAAAAATACCAAAAATATTATCTCTATCAGATCTCACTCTCGTAAGTGACCGTGAAGGGATTGATAACCCCTAAGCGTTGGTTGCGAGTTGCTATCATTTTGTGTAGGTACGAGGGACTTGTGTGTGGTATCCTACTGGATTGATACCTTGGTTCTCAAAAACCGAGGGAAATACTTACGCTACTTTACTGCATCATCCTCTCCTCTTCGGGGAAATCCAACGCAGTGCTCAAGAGGTAGCAACGTGGATGAACTCCTTCTGCTTATTGAGGTGCTTATTGAGCTGATCAGGCATGCCGTCAAGGGATAACGACTCCAGCGCTGCCAGCTCGACATGTTCGCCTCCGCAACTAGGGTGCTCCTGGGAGCCATCGCCTGCCCGTGAGAGATCTTTCAATGTCTCTGTATGGCGGCGAGCCCTCTTTTTTTTCTGCACCTTGGTTGCCGCTCCCTTGTTATGAGTAGTTCTCAACCTAGAGCTCTGCGCACCGGCCATGGCAAGGACGGACGAAGAAGAAGCACTTATGAGGAGGTAAGGTAGAGTAATTTTCGGTTATGTAGTTCCCCTTTTTATAACCTAAGTATTAGCACTAGTACTAATACCTGTATAGTGGGAACACGTTCAGGTTTGGTACGTACTAGTAGGTGTGAGCAGGCTTGCACTTAATTGTAGCACTAGTACTTTCGAATGTGATGGGAACAAGGTAAAGATAAATTGATGGTTTTGGTTTCGAGGCCAGAAATGGCTCCCGATGAGTTTAGTGGAACATAAATTTCAAGTAGACTACACTGCTCAGATGCGTAAATATTATGTTACTGTAAAAAATTGGCACAAAATACGAAGGAGACCAATGGAAGTACTACTAGCAACCCATGATTTAACTACTCGCATGCGCGCAATGGAGTAGTAATGTCTTTCTTCCGCCCTCGCGTCCACTCAATTTGCATGTGCTGTATTAATTGACCATCAATGAAGTGAAAGACTTTACACGCGTCAAATTATCACATGGGGTGAATCTTGGTACAAAATTGCGTCTGCCCGTGTATCCGCGTGTGCGTGTGAGGGAATGAGTGCGTGCGTGGCATGCATGCACACTTTGCTTCATGCATGTACTGCCAGTGTGGCTCAGGGAGGACGAGTACATTCTTCTGGAACCAGCAGCACGTCACTGTGATCAATCCACACAAGGATGTCGCGACAACGCCTCCACATGTGCCACATGGCTTCATGAATTGTAAGAGAGACACTGTGTAGCGTGCCATTGGAATTCTAATTTATGTGTTTTGCACATACTCAAAGTACTATTAAGGTACACGTGCATTGCACGCGTCAGATTTTGCAACCAAATTATGAATAAATACCACACTATAGCATGTAAGCTCTGAGTCATATATGCCTGATGTAGACCTTCGTTTAATTCTTATAGTTCATCTCATTTAAAATCAATTAGTTTTCATAAAAAACCTAGGGCCTCTTTGATTCGTAGGATTTCCAAAATGCGGTGAGGGAGTCCTGGATTAGGGGGTGTCCGGATAGCTGAACTATCACCGTTTGCCGGACTCCTGGACTATGAAGATACAAGATTGAAGACTTCGTCCCGTGTCCGGATGGGACTTTCCTTGGCGTGGAAGGCAAGCTTGGCGATACGGATATGTGGATCTCCTACCATTGTAATCGACTCTGTGTAACCCTAACCCTCTCCGGTGCCTATATAAACCGGAGGGTTTTAGTCAGTAGGACGAACAACAATCATACCATAGGCTAGCTTCTAGGGTTTAGCCTCTCTGATCTCGTGGTAGATCTACTCTTGTACTACCCATATCATCATTATCAATCAAGCAGGAGTAGGGTTTTACCTCCATCGAGAGGGCCCAAACCTGGGTAAAAACATCGTGTCCCTTGTCTCCTGTTACCATCCGCTTAGACGCACAGTTTGGGGACCCCCCTACCCGAAATCCGCCGGTTTTGACACCGACATTGGTGCTTTCATTGAGAGTTCCTCTGTGCCGTCGCCATCAGGAAGGATGCCTCATCCCGTCTTTAAAGATGGCACTATTGCTAAAGGAACTTTGGCTATCGGCCAAACTCTCCGGCTAGGCGGTTTCCTTATGACCGCCTGTCCGGCCACCGCGCCGATGATGACTTCTCGGGTCATCGAAAGCAATCTTCACATTAGCTTGGAACTCGCCGAGCAGTTAGATCCGATGGAGCTCTCTTCTTTAAACGAGTTCTTGGATCGCATCGCTGTCCTGGGAGTCGCTACAGACTACGACCAGATTGGGCCTAAACCCGATCTGAGAGAGATCAACTCTCCCCAGGTTACCCACCACGTTGCCGTGGTTGAGGAACAATACGGCGATCCTTCCTCTATTTTAAGGACTAGCTATGTCCGGATCCCCGATCCCTCCATGCCGGATTCCCGCGGAGGGGAGGACATCACTCAAGCCCTGAACCTAAAGTCAGGCAACAGGCTAGATTCATTGGATAACATCCAAGAAGCCAAGCTTCCAAGTTTGGAAACTTCTTGGCCCCTGAGTCTTAGATTGGACGGGATTCCGAATTTAATTCCACCTGCCCACCCAAACATAAGTGATCTATCCCAAATCCGGCAAGAGCCCTCAGAAACAGTACACCATTACTGGGCCAGATTCCTCCTGGTCATGAACAGGATAAAGGATTGCCATGAGGAGGACGCAATTTCATTCTTCTGCAATAATTGCACGGACAAGGGAATCCTCAACGCCATAAGTCTTCGTGAAACTACACGCTTCGGTGACTTGGCGTCCATAGTACAAAAGTACTGTGCGATAGAAAGCGCCTGGAAAACCGAAATCAATTTTTGGGACAATCCGGCCCTGAATACAACCCCAGTCCGAAATAAAAGGGTGCATCATCGCCAGGCACCTGGGTTAAAGACCAAAAAGCAAAAACCCTCTATAGGGCATGTAACCGTACTGGAGGGATGGCTTAATGGACCCTACAAAATTCATAGTACAGAGGGCGCCACTCTAACTCATAGCCTTAGAGCATGTTGGATACTATGGCAGGTGGCCAAAACTGGCGAAGAGCTTCTAACTCCAGAGCACCAGCCCAAGGATACCAGTACGGTATTAACAGTCTTCGAGACTTTCGCATCAAATAATATGCGGAAGTGAACACTCTGCAGCCTTGCCGAAGTCTACCAAGTAGCAACAGTAAACCCATGTAGTGACACGACTATTACCTTTAATGCCAGTGACGAACCTAAATTCCGAACAGCCCGAGCACCAGCCGCATTGGTCCTCAGTCCAATAGTGGACGACTTTCGCCTTACCAAGGTACTCATGGATGGTGGCAGCGGATTGAACCTCATCTACGAGGAAACCCTTCGAAAAATGGAAATAGACTGGAGCCGCATTGAGCGAAGCAGCACAACCTTTAGAGGAATAATCCCCAGTCGGGAAGCATGCCGTACAGGAAAAATCACACTGGATGTGGTGTTCGGCACGCCGGATAATTATAGGTCCGAGGAGGTCACGTTCCAAGTGGCCCCGTTCAGCAGCGGATATCACGCTCTATTAGGGCAAGAGGCATTCACAATTTTTCAAGCTATACCCCATTACGGGTACATGAAGCTCAAAATGCCCGGGCCCAACGGAATCATCACTCTTGCTAGTGACCCGGACATAGCACTCCGCGCCGAAAATAAGACAGCCGCACTGGCCCTTGAGGCACTATCCGAAGCCCTAGCGGCCGAGGAACTCACTGCGCTGCGCTCCATGGTGAATAGGGATGATGTGATACTCGATAAGAGATCCAAGTCCACCTCCTTTAAACCAGCGGACGAAATAGACAAATTCCAAGTCCATCCAACGGACCCTACAAAAATAGCCTCCATTGGGGCACAATTAAACCCTGATGTAGACGCTGCACTACGAGAATTCCTACGCGAAAATTGGGACATTTTTGCCTGGCACCCTTCAGACATGCCAGGAATCCCACGCCGGCTGGCCGAGCACAGCCTAAACATACTAAAAGGATTCAAGCCAGTCAAGCAGGCTCTTCGGCGTTTCTCCGAACCCAAGAGACAGGCCATGGGAGAGAAGCTAGCCAAATTATTGGAGGCCGGATTCATCAGAGATATAAAACATCCGGACTGGCTAGCAAACCTGGTGATGGTACCAAAGAAGGACAAATCCTGGCGCCTATGCGTCGATTTTAAGGACCTCAACAAGGCTTTCCCAAAGGATCCCTTCCCCCTCCCCCGCATCGATCAAATTATCGACGCTACCGCAGGACACGATTCATTGTGTTTCCTTGACGCATACTCCGGCTACCATCAAATTAAGATGGCAGAGCCCGACCAGGCCGCAACGGCATTCATCACCCCATACGGCCCATTCTGCTTCAACACAATGCCCTTTGGGCTCAAAAACGCCGGCGCAACATATCAGCGCATGATTCAGACATGTCTGGCAAACCAGATCGATAAAACAGTGGAGGCATACGTATACGATGTGGTCGTCAAAACCAAGCACGTCAAAACTCTAGTAGACGATTTGAGGCTCACGTTCGATAATCTCCGAACATATGACATTAAGCTTAACCCGGAAAAATGTGTTTTCGGCGTACTAGCCGGAAAGCTCTTGGGCTTCATTGTATCCGGTAGAGGAATTGAAGCAAACCCAACCAAGATCCGAGCTCTGTCACAATTGGATATCCCAAAGGACCTCAAAAAAATACAAAAATTGACGGGATGCGTGGCGGCTCTGAGCCGCTTTATCTACCGTTTAGGAGAAAAGGCATTACCTGTTTATCGCCTCCTCCGACGCACCGAACACTTCGAGTGGACGGATGCCGCCACGGCCGGACTCAAAGAAATAAAAGCCATATTGGCAACAAACCCTGTCCTAGCCGCGCCCAACATGGGCGAACCAATGCTATTATATATCGCGACAACTCATCAAGTTGTGAGCGCAGTGCTCGTTGTCGAACGAGAAGCGGACGGACACAAGTTTCCCCTTCAAAAACCAGTTTACTATGTGTCCACTGTCCTAACTCCATGCAAGTCACGGTACCCGCATTATCAAAAGATAGCGTACGCGGTGTTCATGGCATCCCGGAAGCTGCGACACTACTTTCAAGAGTGTTCGATAACAATAGCCTCCGAAGTACCTCTTAACGACATTATAAACAACCGCGACACGACGGGCCGGATTGCCAAATGGGCCATTGAGCTCCTCCCGTTCGACATAACCTATAAGCCATGACGAGCTATTAAGTCGCAAGTTTTAGCCGACTTCGTCGCCGAATGGACTGAAGCCAAACTCCCTAAAGAGTACGGCGCATATTCCAACTGGATAATGCACTTCGATGGCTCCAAAATGTTGGCTGGTCTGGGGGCTGGCGTAGTTTTGACGTCCCCAACCGGAGATACGGTTCAATACGTACTCCAGATAATGTATACGGACTCCAACAACGCAGCCGAATACGAGGCCCTTCTACACGGCCTCCGGATGGCAGTCTCCATGGGCATTCAACGCCTAGAGGTGCGCGGGGATTCGAACGTCGCGATATCCCAAATAAATGGAGACTTCGATGCCAAGGATCCAAAATTGGCAGCTTATCGCAACGCCGTTCTAAAAATGTCAGCTCGGTTTGAAGGGCTCGAATTTCACCATATAGCCCAGGATAACAACCAGGCAGCAGACGTATTGGCGCGCATTGGCGCAAAGCACGATGCCGTCCCTCCCAACATCTTCCTAGAGAGGCTGTTCAAGCCATCCGTATTATGGGAGGGGGAGTCCGAAAATAACAAACCGGTCCCAACCGCACTGCCCGACACCGAACATTCTGACACAATTGGTGGTTCTACCAATGAAGTAACATCTTCAGCCCACGTAATAATGGCAGTCATTGCCCCGTGGATGGAACCATTCCTAGCCTACCTAACCAGGCAGGAACTTCCCGAGGACCAAAATGAGGCCCGCTGCATAGTGCGGCGATCTAAAGCCTATAAGGTCCATGAGGGATAGCTTTACAAGAAAAGCACAACCGGAGTCCTTCAAAGGTGTATCTCCGAAGAGGAAGGGCGAAATCTTCTAGCTGAAATTCATGCCAGACTCGGCGGACACCACGCCGCAGCCTGGGCCCTTGTAGGCAAGGCCTTCTCCACAGGATTTTATTGGCCAACGGCCCGGGCAGATGCTCAGGACTTAGTCCAGTGATGCGTCGGTTGCCAACTCTTTGCTAATCAAAGCCACATGCCACCCACCGCCCTCAAAACTATACCCATAACCTGGCCCTTCGCGGTCTGGGGGCTTGACATGGTTGGACCCCTTAAAGGAGGAACCCACAAGCAAAAATACCTACTGGTCATGGTGGATAAATTCACCAAATAGATAGAGGCCAAACCTGTTAAGACGGCCGAATCCGGACCGGTGATAGACTTCATATCAGGGGTCGTACACCGTTACAGCGTCCCCCATAGCATCATCACTGATAACGACACAAAATTTACGGCCGACGAGGTCAAACTCTGGTGCAAAAACATGGGCATCAAGCTCGACTATACTTAAGTCTATCACCCTCAAACTAACGATCAAGTAGAGCGAGCAAATGGTCTAATCATGAGCGGCATCAAACCCAGACTAGTGCGGTCCCTCAAGGAATCTAACACACACTGGGTAGAGGAGCTCGACTCTGTACTCAGGGGGCTCCGGACCACTCCGAATCGCACCACTGGATTTACACCATTCTTTATGGTATACGGTGCAGAGGCAGTTCTGCCCTGCGACATAATTCATGACTCACCTCGCGTGCGCATGTACAAAGAAAGAGAAGCCAAGCTCGATCGGCAGGACAATTTGGACACATTGGAGGAGGAGCGTGACGTGGCAAAAGCCCGTTCCGCATTCTATCAACAGCAAGCTCGAAGATATCAAAGCAGAGAAGTACGGGCCAAAACTTACAATGTTGGCGAGTTAGTTCTACGCCTTCCGGACAAGAAAAAGGACAAACTCAAGCCCAAATGGGAAGGTCCCTTTATCATCGACCAAGTCCTGACCGGAGGAGCATACTGTCTGCGGGATGCTTGGGATAACCAACTCGAGCCGAACCCATGGAACGCAGCCCGTCTCCGAAGATTCTACGCCTAGCGCCGGATTCTGAGTTCGTCTCCTTCGTCCGTCTATATTTTACATATTAGTTGTCTTCTGTTTCTCTCCTTCTCCCTCCTTTTCTATTACAGCCTTTGAAAGCTTGTTTGCGCATTGTTCGCACACACTTGACGCGCTATCCGCGCTCATTATACCTGGGGGCTTCTTTAACAGAAGCTTATTTATACGGGCTTCATGCCCAACACATGTGTCACACTTCCGCATGTACCTTTTATTCACCATTATATGCATCGATATGACTTAAGTGTTGGCCAAGCTGGGTTGCCTGGCTCCTGTGCTTACCCCTACGCTCCCGATTGTTCGGCTAGGTGGTAAAGGGAGCACCTCTGCGATTGTTACTGCCGTGTCAGCCGGATGTGTACCTCAGACTGGGTGAAGCCGAAAGCTAGAGTTCTTAAGGGAATATTTGGTCGGTGAACAAAAAGACGATTTAATACCTATTTTTCTGCCCCCAGACGTTTTTCTGCTTTTTTCGCAGTCCGAACATGCACTTTAGGGCATGCCTCCCAGGGAAAGGAACCACTAACGGAACTATTCTCCCTGGAAGATGTTTCTTACTAACCATGTAATATAACATAACTAGTTGGGCACTTGTCTGATAAAGCACTAATGACCCCTACGCCTGGTCTCCATGCATGCCCCGGTTCTTATATAACCGCGAGGGTATTCGGACACACTCCGGACTATCGGGTCCCGAGGTTGAAGCGAAAAGGTCCGCTATGACAAACGATCTACAATCCAGCTAGAAGGCATTTTTCATGTCATCTTAAATTACATAGTCAATTCGAGTGATTGCATTCCTCTTCGATGCCATCTAATAGGTTGTCTAGTTTACAGTCCTGCTGGGAATACTTTGTGGCCAACTCTACTTGGCCGTACACTAAGCTCACAGGGATCTCCTTCCCATCGGGCCCCACAGGTCCGACCTTGGCCATGTGGTTTGGGTCAGCCTTCGTGTACCGCGTCTTCACCATGGCCCAGGCCTCCCTGGCGCCTTGACGACAGGCCGATATCTTCCATAATCGGAAGCTTCGCCGCGCTCCCTGAAGCTTCGCTGCAAGCTCTCCAAGGCCTTCGGGCAGGGAGACGGATGGCCACAAGGCCTGGGCGACGTCTTTCATCACCTACCGAACTCGTTCGTGCAGTTGCAAGAGCTCGGGAAGAAGGCACCCGTAGAACCGGGCATTTCCTCTGCAGGACGGCCTGTGAGCATATCTACAGACATAACTCTGTTAGTCGACTTCCTCGTCGAACTCTTTTTCAAAGTTCGTTCAAGCACTTACTAAAAATGCCGCGTCGAAGCCGCCGATTCTCCTTGACGGAGTCCGAAAGCTGGGCACGAACATCCTTTAGTTCCTCACCCAGATGGGTGTTGGCATCTTGGAGATTATTCTTCTCTTGCCTCACCCTTGTAAGCATGTTCTCGCTGGCCTTTAACCGGCGCATGAGCTGTTGCTTGTCCAGATATATCCCGGCGCCATCTGCGATATTATTGTCAGACTTATACACACGCCCCACTTCACAATTTACTTATCTTTTGAAGCATATATTACCAGAGGGGGTCTCTTTGGCTTCCCCCGCTGCGGCTAGTGCGGCCTCAAGTTGGGCTTTGCACTCCTCTAGCTCCTGGGACAGTTGGGTATTCTTTTCTGTAAGATCCTGCACAATAAATGATCCTTAAATCAGTTATTCTAACTATTTCAAGTCTCGGGGGCTACTGGCATTTATAACTGTCAGATTTTCTCACCCGTATGTCTTTTACATACTGCTCTGTGGCTCTGGCTAGACCATTTTGAGCGGCACGGAGGTGCGCATCTCCCGAATTAAAGGCATCCAATGCCTCTGGGGAGAAACATGCATCGCGAAGAACTGTCCGGCGATGCCTGTGATTCATGGCACTCTCCACCTCGGAATTGGTGGCAGATAACCTGTCGGCATCCTCTGTTGGAGGAGCATCCGACGCACGCCTCGTGTTCGCCTCCGCTTCTAGACCTGGCTTTGGAGCCTGGCGAGCGGAGGATTGATTGGAAACCTCTCCGGATACAGTCCGGCGAGCGCTCTTCTTCCTAAAAAAGCACGAGCGTTAGTATGTCTCCCGGGAATAAAGCCCGGGAGTAAGGTGACGCGCCATACTGTTGCACCGGAGTTTCGATCCGGACTGCACTTCTTTTCAGCCTGCTGGGCCGTACTGCCCCTTGTTGGCTAGCCGCCGCGGGCTCGGCCTTCCGCCTCAAGGGCGCCCCCTGCAAAACGCCATCGGTATATGGTGATCAAAAATAAGCACGGATGGGTCATTTTTAAAATCTTGGGACTTTGATCTCAATTACCTGCGAGGCGGGAAGTATTCCGGGGTAATCGGCCGTAATGGCGACCAAGGCATTATCGATGCTCAGTTGGTGGAATACCCCGTCGATCAGCTCCACCGATATGTCCGGATCCTCTTGGGAGGTCGGATCGAGGAACCGTTCTAGATCCTCGGGTTGTGGAGGCGGGCTGTTTATATCCTTTACAGCCCGGCGCAGTTCCTGCGCCGAAATCACAAAATGAGATACTTGACTATGGGAGTACGGATCGGATAGGCAAAATAAATGTCCGCTTACCCAGCTTGGAGGATTGTTCATAGAAAATCCGCTCTGAGGATTGACACGGAGGAATTCCTCCTCTTCTCCCTTGTACAATGCGGACAAGATCTTCATCAGATCGGCGACCAATCCCGGCCCCTTACGGCCGCAGGGGGTGGCATCATCCTCCCCATTGAAATCCCACATGGGGTGGCCTGTATACTTGGAGCGGCTGCACCCCCCGCACAATGCATATGGCCATGACCCCGATCATGGTCAGTCCGGAATGAGCTAACAACCTTATCCGGCTCATTAGGTAAATGACGTCCCTGTCGATTTCCCTCTGAGGGCTCCGTGGACGCCAACTTAGGCATTTCTTCAAAGGAGCATTATTAAACTCAGGGAGGCCGACCTGAACAGGGTCCGGCAGGGGGACATCTTCTATATAAAACCATGCCGAAGGCCAGTCTTTGGACACCTTCTTTGGGGTTCCGGATAGATATCCGGTCCCGGCGCCATAGTTCGGCTCCGCCCACTTGATATATCGACCCCTCTTGAGAACGGGGCACAAGGCAGAACAGCTTCTTCCACAGCGCAAAATGAGGCTCGATGCCCAAAAACAGCTCGCAAAGGGCCACGAAGCCCGCGATATGCAAAATGGAGGCAGGCGTAAGGTTGTGCAACTGGAGGCCATAGAACTCCAGGAGCCCCCGGAGAAACGGATGAATTGGAGATCCAAGTCCTCTTATCAAATAAGAGACAAGGCATACCCGCTCTCCTTTGGAGGGGTTGGGGACGCTCTTCGCTTGCTTTTCGCCATTATAGGTGGCGAGTCCGGCTCGAACCGGGACCATGAAGGCTAGGGGAAGGAATCCCTTGGTTTGGAGCGCCACTAGCTCACTGTGCGGGACGGAGCATCTCTCCCAATCTCCAGGCTGAGGGTTGGGTGGGCGAGAGGAGGAGCCGCGTCGACCGTCCATGATGGAATGGATTTCTGTCAGATGCGCTCTGATGAATACTCGCGAGGGGAGGATGGTGTAATTCGGATCTAGATCCTCGTCTCTTTTATAGGCAGCTCATTTGCGCAGCTAGGGGGATAAATGTAAAAATACCCTGGCTTTTCACATTCGTTCGACACGTGGAAGATATCCATTATTGGGCGTAGAAGCCGAGGAGCGCAATATTTACAAGAAGCCGGACGCTATTCAACAGGTACACAGGATTGGGAGAAGAACCCGCCTTGCAATGCCGAAGACTATCTATGTACCAAACTCATCGCCATTGAAGCCTGGTTCGGGGGCTACTGAGGGAGTCCTGGATTAGGGGGGTGTCCGATAGCCGAACTATCACCGTTGGCCGGACTCCTGGACTATGAAGATACAAGATTGAAGACTTTGTCCCTTGTCCAGATGGGACTTTCCTTGGCGTGGAAGGCAAGCTTGGCGATACGGATATGTGGATCTCCTACCATTGTAACCGACTCTGTGTAACCCTAACCCTCTCCGGTGCCTATATAAACCGGAGGGTTTTAGTCCGTAGGACGATCAACAATCATACCATAGGCTAGCTTCTAGGGTTTACTCTCTCTGATCTTGTGGTAGATCTACTCTTGTACTACCCATATCATCAATATCAATCAAGCAGGAGTAGGGTTTTACCTCCATCGAGAGGGCCCGAACCTGGGTAAAAACATCGTGTCCCTTGTCTCCTGTTACCATCCACCTAGACGCACAGTTCGGGACCCCCTACCCGAGATCCGCCGGTTTTGACACCGATAGCGGGAATAGGAAAAACATGGGATTAGAGTGGAATGTCGTTTTGAATCCTACAGGATTGTACGAGTGCTTGATTGTGCATAGAAAAAAAATGCAAAATTCTTTCAAAGAGGTTTGAGTGGATGGGATGTTTCCTATGAAATCTAGTGCAAATGAATCATATGGAAAAATTCCTATGGTTTACAATCCTACGAGTCAAACAACCAAGATAGGAAAAATCCCTAAGGATTAGAATCCTCCAAAATTCCTTTGAGAATCCTTTGAATCAAAGAAGCCCTTAATCTATTTTATGATTCATGGAATTGTGCATTGTAAAGCATAAAGTAAAAACAAATAATGGCAATTCAACTAGAAAAATACTTTCGGCAGTTATGACGGAAGATTCTAGAACAAAGGAGAACCATTGTTGTTTTGAGGTTTGTGCATTATGCTTAAGTTCAACCATGGAGTCTACTAGATTGTACATTTCGCAAAATCCGGTGGGGGGCTTGAAGATGGTGCGAGGGGCCGAGTGGAGGGCGACTACCAAGGAGTGGACAACTGTGAGATCAATATTTCGAGAGAGGGGGTGAGAACGTGCACTGTTGCGCAGTGGCGGAGCCATGAAAAATGTCCCATGATCTAGGGGGCCAAGCATTGCTAATCCTTTACGAGGAGGGCCAATTCATCAACTTAAACCATTTTTACCAGCAATTGTCTAATGATCACATTCATATTAGCCTTGATATATAGTGATGTTAGGGGGGGGGGGAGGGCCCTTGCTGCCCCTATCTTCGCTATTGTGCGCGCGTCTGAGAGATGAAGCGGAAGGCATGGATGATGAGAGGGGGACGTTGGATATATAATTAATGTGGGTGTATTAGCTATATATGTAATCCTATATAGAGAGGTATAGATTGATCGATGTGGACGTGGGAAAGAGGGTGAGACCTGACTAGATATATAGATTGATCAATTTATGTGGAAAACTATGAAAGACCTAGCTATACATACACACACACACACACACATAGAGGAACATCGATCGTTGCACATGCATGTGAGAGATAAAGAATGCCCGATATGATGGAGAGGGGGATGTGTGTGTGCCTTCATGGGAGACCGACCCGAAGAAAAATATTGCATGTGTGCGATGGATAATGCCGACTAGTAGTGTGTGTGCATGCATGCATGAGAGAAAGTTAGTGGTAAAATTATAAAGAGAAGACGACTATGTGGGTGTAAAAGACTAGGTGAGGTCATAATCAATGTAAAGTTGAATTCAAATATTTGAATAAGAGATCATGATGTTTGAAACCCATGCATGCATGAATATAACGGAGATCTGCGCGGTGTGGTTTGGAAATGAGCATGTTGTAATGTATACACATTGAACAAGGTCAGACTGGTTTGAATTTGAGATACCGATGGTAGACATCGTTTGGCCACATTGCATCCGTGCATGGACACACTATTCTAATTGGAGATGATGGGTGGCTTTCGCATCACATATCTATATCTATACCCCTATATATATATATATATCATATTTTATATTTTTTATATAATGTGCGGATAACTTTAACTTTGAAAGATGGTCGTTGGATGAGGCTAATCCGATGGTGCAGAGCTGGCAAATTTGAGCACTACTGGCCGTTGGATATCATATAGATTCCACCAGATTTTGCCACATGTACAATTTAAAAGACTCTATGGTTGAACTTAAACATAATGCACAAACATCAAAACACAAGCACTTCTTCTTTGTTCTAGAATCTTCCATATCAGAATTGCCCAAATGTTTTTCTACATGATTTGTTTTTACTTTATGCCTTACAACGCACAATTCCATGAATCTTAAAATAGATTAGCTTTCTTATAAAAACTAGATGATTTTGAATGAAATGAACTATACGAATTAAACGAACATCTACATCATGCATATATGACTCAAAGCTTACATGCTATAATGTGGTATTTATTCATAATTTGGTTGCCAAATCTCATGCGTGCAATGCATGTGTACCTTACTAGTCTAAGTGGTGTTTGTGTGTGTGTTGTGCGTGTTAAACACATTGTACGTACTACATCATACTAGTCTAAATTGTCTTTTTTGGGTACACGTTAAGCTTGTTCTCCCGAGATTTCAAGCCGCGCCTTGTTATGCCGAAATTTCAAGCTAGCGTCTCTGTCTATCGTGCTGCGAAACTCCCGCCTCTTCAACCCACACCTTGTTACCCCGAAATATTTAAGATATATCCTTGTCTTGTTGTGCTTTGACAACTCCCTCCATCTCAACCCGCGCCTTGCTATTCCAAAATTACAACGCGCGCGAAAACCCCCACCTCTTGTGAAATCCCGACACGCGAAATGCCCATGATACCCCTGAACCGAAAGAACCGCCTCAAATCGGTGGGGGTACTTTTGTAACTTACCCCACATTTCATACAAGCGCGTACCTAAGCCATGGTTCCCCACTCCCATCCGATCCACACACCAATTCGTACATCGAGGCCGCGAAAACCCGTGAAGCCCCACACCCTCCTCCGTCTGCCACCCAGCCGAAGCCTCTTCCCCGACGGTGTCGTCCACAGAAACACCTCGACGTCCCTCATCCACCGTACTGGATGAGGATCCATCGTCGATCTGGCCACCCCGTCCTCCACCTCCAAGGAGCTGCCCGATGTTCCCCTCGTCCTTCGCACCACCTCCATTCCCACACTGCCATCTTCACCTGCACCACCGGAAGAGCATCATCATCACCATTTTCTCGAATGAAGCTGCGGCCCAATCGGCGCCACCAAAGAGGTTGTACACTAATCGCATTTTCTTATTGATTTGATCTCACGGTGCTACCGGCGCTCGGTCCCGAGCCGACACAGCACGGCTCCATGCACGACAGCGTCGCCGGCCACTTCCTCCACGGCGTCGCTCCCTCGGCGGCGACATCCACATCAGTAGGAGCTGCTACTTTAGCTCCCGCTCGCGCTGCTGCTCTGTTCTTGCTCTCGGTCCCTTGCCTGGTCTGCTCTTGCTCCTGCTCGTGCTACTGCTCTCGCTCTTTCTCTTGCTTGCGATGCTGCTCCGATTTAGCTACAGTTCAGTCGACTGAATCGACTTTTGGGTCAGTCGATTTTCAGGGGGTTGGGGGGGGGGGGAGCTCGCCGGAGTTAAGGAAGAACCAGCCGCAGCGGGGGGGGGGGGGGGGGGGGCTCGTTGAGGGAGTCCTGGATTAAGGGGTCCTCGGACAGCCGGACTATATGCATATGCCGAACTGTTGGACTATGAAGATACAAGATAGAAGACTTCGTCCTGTGTCCGGATGGGACTCTCCTTTGCGTGGAAGGCAAGCTTAGCGGTTAGGATATGAAGATTCCTTTCTCTGTAACCAACTCTATGTAACCCTAGCCCCCTCCAGTGTATATAAACTGGAGGGTTTAGTCCGTAGGAGAACAACAATCCTAATCATAGGCTAGCTCCTAGGGTTTAGCCTCTATGATCTCGTGGTAGATCAACTCTTGTAATACTCATATCATCAAGATCAATCAAGTAGGAAGTAGGGTATTACCTCCATCGAGAGGACCTGAACCTGGGTAAACATTGTGTCCCCCGCCTCCTGTTATCATTAGCCTTAGACGCACAATTCGGGACCCCCTACCCGAGATCCGCCGGTTTTGACACCGACATTGGTGCTTCAATTGAGAGTTCCACTATGTCATCACCATAAGGCTTGATGGCTCCTTCAATTATCTTCAACAACATAGTCCATGATGAAGTTTTTTTCCCCGGACAGATTTTCGTATTCGGTGGCTTCGCACTGCGGGCCAACTCATTTGGTCATATGGAGCAGATCGACAGCTACGCCCCTGGCCATCAGGTCAGGTTTGGAAGCTTGAACTACACCACCGACATCCACGGAGACTTGATCTTCGACGGATTCGAGCCCATGACGACCACGCCCCGCCGCCACGATGAACATGACCTAAATCTGTCATCGGAGTGTGTGCAGGAGATAGCGCCTATAATGACTCTGGCACTAGATCCAAAATAGAGCACGCCATCCAAGGACGGGAAGCTCAACCTGACCATGGAGGCCGCAGACTCAGTGGCGTTAGAGCCGAACACAGATCTGACCTCCAACGAGGCCTCTGTCATCGGAACCTCGGACTTGTCTCCGGCCATAGGCTCCGAACCGCGTGTATCCGCACCCATCGAATCTGACCGGGTACCGATCTTAGAGTTCAGCTCTGCGAACATCTTCCAACACTCACCCCTAGGCAACATGTTAAACTCATTAAAGTCTCTCTCCTTGTCAGGAGATTCCTGGCCGAACTATGTCCGGCTTGAATGGGAAGCGGATGACGAAGAACTTCGTTACCCAGCCACCACCCACTTGATAGCCACTGTCGACAATTTGACCGACATGCTTGATTTCGACTCTGAAGACATCGATGGTATGGACGACGATGCTGGAGAGGAATAGGAACCACCGCCCACAGGGCGCTGGACAGCCGCCTCTTCATACGACATATACATGGTGGATACACCCAAAGAAGACAATGGCGATGACAAAAAGGACCCGTTGAGGATAAAACCCCTGGAAAGCAGCCAAAGCACCGATGACAGCTGTGCCGCTGGAAACCACGCCATGGTAAAAAGAGAGACACCGGCACAAGAGGGAATAACACCCCGGACGATGCCGAAGACAATGAAGAAACCGCAGACCCAACAATGGAGCAAGACGAGCAAGGTGATGGCGAACACAGTCCGGGGCCCCTATCCGATCACAGCGATGCCAAAGACTCTAATTATCAACCTATCTCCGAAGAGGAAAACAGTCCGGATGACGATACATTCATCGTCCCGGAAAAACAATTGGAACAAGAACACCTCCACCAGAGACTTATCGCCACCGCGAGGAGCTTGAAGAAGCAGAAGCAACAGCTTAAAGCCGCACATGATACGCTCAATGATAAATGGAACGAAGTGCTCGACACTGAGGAAAAATACGGCGACAATGTAACGCCCTCGATGCGGCTATATCTCCCACGTGTCGAAGCACGACTTAGAGGCATAACCGCATTGAAAGCAATGTCGCAAGTGAGGTAATCTTCACACAACCCAAGTAATACATAAGGGAAAGAGATACATAGTTGGCTTACAATCGCCACTTCACACAATTACATGAATAAAGCATTACATCATCCAGATACAGTCAAGGTCCGACTACGGAACCAAAATAAAAAAAGAACCCCAAATGCGACAAAAGGTCCCCGATTGACCCCAACTGGGCTCCACTACTGATCTACTAGAACGAAACAACACAAAGGGCAAGATCTTCATCGAGCTCCTCCTTGAGCTTGATTGCGTCACCTGCTCGGTAACATAAGCACCTGCAAACTGGTTTTGGAAGTATCTGGTGAGCCACGAGGACTCAGCAATCCCATTACCATGGGTATCAAGACTAGCAAAGCTTAATGGGAAAGGAAGGGGTAAAGTGGTGAGTTTGCAGCAGCGACTAAGCATGATATGGTGGCTAACATACGCAAATGAGAGCGAGAAGAGAAACAAGCGGAACGGTCGTCAACTAGCAATGATCAAGAGGTGATCCTGAACACCTACTTACGTCAATCATAACCCAAAAACCGTGTTCACTTCCCGGACTCCGCTGAGAAGAGACCATCACGGCTACACACGCGGTTGATGCGTTTTATTTCGGATCTGGTGTCAAGTTATCTACAACCGGACATTAACAAATTCCCATCTGCCACATAACCGCGGGCACGGCTCTCGAAAGTTTATACCCTGCAGGGGTGTCCCAACTTAGCCCATGACAAGCTCTCGCGATCAACGAAGGAATAGACCTTCTCCCAGGAAGACCCGATCAGTCTCGGAATCCCGGTACATCAAGACATTGCGACAATGGTAAAACAAGACCAGCAAAGCCGCCCGATGCGCCAACAATCCCGAGAGGAGCTGCACATATCTCGTTCTCAGGGCAACACCGGATAAGCGAAGCGTACAGGAACCGACGTAACCCAAGTTGCCAAGGGATGGTCCCGCACGGTGCTCTAGTTTGGACCAACGCTTAGACAAGCACTGGCCCGGGGGGGGGGGGGGCTATAATAAAGATGACCCTTGGGTTAATTACTCCCAAGGGAAAAGTAGGTGGTGGTGAGGCAAATGGTAAAAGTCAATGTTGGGCCTTGCTGGACAAGTTTTATTCAAAGCGAACTGTCAGGGGGGTCCCATAAATCACCCGACCGCGTTAGGAACGCAAAATCCGGGAACATAACACCGGTATGACGGAAACTAGGGCAGCAAGAGTGGAACAAAACACCAGGCATAAGGCCGAGCCTTCCACCCTTTACCAAATATATAGATGCATTAATAATATAAGAGATATTGTGATATCCCAACCAAAATCCTGTCCACCATGGAGAAATCTTCAACTTCACCTGCAACTAGCAACGCTATAAGAGGGGCTGAGCAAAGCGGTAACATAGCCAATCAATGGTTTGCTAGGAATGGTGTCAAAGGTTAGAGGTTCATGGCAATTTGGGATGGCTTGATAAACAGGTAATAGGTAGCGCAGCATAGCGATAGAACGAAGCAACTAGCATAGCAATGATAGTAGTGAGATCCAGGTAGCGGTCATCTTGCCTGAAATCCCGCTAGGAAGAAGAAAGAGTCCATGAAGAAGATGAAACCACGAAGACGAACCACACGAAGACGAACGCATCCTCACGATCGCAACGAAACGGAAACTATCGAGAAGAAGCACACAACATAGGTAAACACACCACACATGAACAAGGCATGATGCACAACAAGCATGATGCATGACAAGGCTACATGAAGCTACTCATGGCAAGAGATGATGCAAACAAGAACAACACATCAAGGCAAGTTTAAATGAGGCCGGGAACAACATATAACAATTCCGGTAAGTCCTCATATGCATATTTCGAAATTGGTCCAGAACTGAATAAACCTTATGTTCAAGTTGTTAAACAGCAAGTTGAGATGCACCAAGATGATCTACACGAAATTCTAGTCAAGTTACATATAAAGTTCATTAGATTCGGAGCTACGGCCTAGAAGATATGAGCAAAACAAGTTAAGCATGGCATTGATGCAAAATGCACCCAAACATCAAGCAAACACACCAAAACAAGGATGCAACATGATAATATGAAGCTACAAGCAAAATCAAGCAAGTTTCATATAGAGCACACTCAAAACGGAGCAACGGTGCAACACATGCGCACTATACAAGTCATAACAACAATCTGTCCAAAACAGCAACTAGGCATCTTACAAGCATCAAAACAACATGCTACAGCACCCCAACATAATAACAAAAGGCATGGGCATGAAGTACACGTAAAGCATAACAAAACATGAACACTGAGCTATGTCCAGAAACAACTAGAACATGCTCAAAAAGACATGGAGATATTGCAAATAATAACAGTTTCAGACTTTAGCAGAAATAACATCAGGTTGCAATGTTTAGAGCTATCAAAAAACATGTTACAGGAACTTATAATGGCAAACAAATGCATGGCATGAATCTACTAATAGCATAGATCAAAAGACCCTTACTGACCATGATCCAAAAAGGCATAGAAAATATGATGGCACCCATGTAAACATAGCAAGTTATATTACAGATTCTAACATGGCAGGAAGAACAATAAGTAGGCATGTTCGTGAGCTTGAACCACTCACCACAGAGCAATACATGGCATGGCAAGGCAACCAACAGTAAGAAGGCATGTTTATGAAGCTAAGCATGGCAAGATCAAGTTCATAGGGTTCATGGATCACTAGGAAAACACATGGGAACAAGTGAACTTAATGTTAACAGGCTGAAAGTAACATTTTCAAGCAACTTTAGAGCAAGATTACAACATGTTCCAGCAAGCTATAATTGCAACCAAGGGCATGAATGAATAGAGCATGACATGTACATCAAAACATGTTTATAGAGCATCTCCAGATTATGCATAGAATGATTAGTAGAAGCATGTTAACATAGCAACAAAATATAACAGAATCTGTCAGGAAAACAGCAACAACAACTACCCTACTTAGCAAGCTTGATACACTCAGCACACAACTCACAAAAATACAAGGTCAACACCCCTGGAAAGATGGCATGGCATAGATCAACATTCATGTAGACATCAACCTCATAGGATGCACACATCAATCATGGCAAAAATGATAAATGAGCAAGTTGAAACAGTTTCAGCAGATTAACATCAACATGCACTCTTCCAACAGCATTTCGGGCATCAAGATGACCTCAAATGAAAATGATGCAATGGAATGAAATGATCTACTCGTCGAGGCGAACAATTTGACATATTATACGGGCAAAACGGAGCTACGGATGCAGAGATGTGATGCAATGAATATGGCATGATTAAGTGCAAAAATCTGGGACTTAGGCAATTTCTGAAAAAAAAACAGGTGAGCGTAAGATACTATTCAGTGCACGGGGCGGGGTTTAGGCGGGCTTCTCACCCTGGGCTGCTGGGCCGGCGGTGGGAGGCTTGGGCTGGGTCGGCGAGGGACCGGGCTGGGGCCCACGCGGGCGTTCTCTCTCCCGATCCGATCTGGATCGGGGAGACCGAGGGCGGCGGTGAGCTGGCTCCGGCGAGGGAGCTCCGGCGGCGGGGGCGGCGGGTCCGGCCGCTGCCTTGCTGGATCCGGCGACCGGCGGCGGGGCTGGCTTGGCGGCGGAGGCGCTAGGCGCCGGCGCGGAGGGGCACCGGGACGGCGGCGATGCTCGGCGCGAGCGGCAGAGCGGCCCGGGCGAACGGCGCGGCCGGGTTGGGCGGCGGGGACGGCGGCGCCTGCGGAGGAGCGGACTCCGGCGACCGGAGGCAAGCCGGCGGGCGAGGGCGGCGGCCGCGGGTGCTGAGCGGGCGGGGCGCGCTCGCCGGCGGCGAGGCCGGGCAGAGCCGCAGGCGGCGGGGCTCGGGCGCCGGCGGTGGGCGGCGCGGCGACCCGGGCCGGGAGGGCCGCGGATGGGCCTGGCGGGCCCGCGCGGGTGCGGCGAAGTGGGCGCGGGCGCGGAGGCGACGTGGAGGGCGCCGGTTGGCTGCGGCGGCGGGGAAGGTGACGTGGCACGACGCCATTGGACGGAGTGAGGTGGCCGGCGGACATGTCCGGCACGGATGGACATGTCCGGCGGCGCGGTGGAGAAGGGGCTAGGGTTTCATCTGCATTTTGGACGGGGAGGGACACATATATATAGGTAGAGGGAGCTAGGAGAGTCCAAATGAGGAACGGTTTTCGGCCACGCGATCGTGATCGAACGACCGAGAGCATGGAGGGGAGTTAGATGGGTTTTGGGCCACTTTGGAAGGGGTGTTGGGCTGCAACACAAAGGGGCTTTACGGTTACCCGGTTAACCGTTGGAGTACCAAACGACCTCCAAATGGCACGAAACTTGACAGGCGGTCTACCGGTGCTATACC
This sequence comes from Triticum timopheevii, assembly GCA_963921465.1. Classification (NCBI taxonomy): domain Eukaryota; kingdom Viridiplantae; phylum Streptophyta; class Magnoliopsida; order Poales; family Poaceae; genus Triticum; species Triticum timopheevii. The sequence goes on from OY997266.1 coordinate 559,400,207, forward strand.
AAGGCCGCTTGGCAAACCTCGGGCCATTCCGAGAACGTTTAACACCCGCACAAGAGAAGAGGCAAAAGGGGAACACCGGAGGACATAGGAGTGCCGGATTGCAAAATGGACAACGGGGAAAAGGCTCGGATGCATGAGATGAACACGTATGCCAAATGAAATGCACATGATGACATGATATGAAATGCATATGATGACATGATATGAAATGCATATGATGACATGCAAAGTGCAACACGCAAGCAAATGACATGGCAACGGCGGCGAATAACTGGCAGACACCTGGCGCATCGAATCCGGGGCGTTACAACACTCCACCACTACGAGAGGATCTCGTCCCGAGATCTAGGATGGCACCGGAGGGAAAACATAAGAGGAAGAGAAGAGGTAAAACTAAGTTGCTTCTTTGACCAATGAGTGAAACCAAAAAAAACCCTTGAGAGGTTGAGCAAAATGAAATGAAGAAAACAACGAAGATGAGCAAAGTTGAAAACACTCCGTTAGAAAAGAGGAGCAAGGGATACAACGAGAACCAAGAAGTTTAGTGATAAGGTAGATATTGAAACCACTTCGATTAAAACTAGATAGAGAAGGGGTAAGATTGATATAACTTGGGCAGCACTCCGACTGAAAGAAGAAGGAAAACTTGATAGGATGAGTTGATATTGAGGAGATGATACAACACTCCGGTTGGAAATGGAGGAATAGAATTTCATTGATATGAACAAGGAGACGAGAAAGCTATATCACCGGGAGGATAAAGAAGACTTGGGTCATTTATAAGCACCATAAATAGCAACAATCCTTAGGGAAAGCTTTAGGTGAAATATAACCCAAGATAACTCCAACAAAGGGATTGATGGATTTAAAATACCTCATTCTTGACAACATATGAATCATGAAACAAGAAGGAAATTGTCAAGAGTGACATAACACCATCTCAAAAGATAGGGTAGAAGGAATTGCACTTCGGATGCAAGATGAAGAATACTTGAGGTCCTCAAAACAAAACATGTGTTGAGCACCATGTTTATTTTAGAGTATAGCTTGGCTGATCTTAACTTCAAGAGAAATCTTGAAGAACAATTGAAGAATGAAAAGAATCCTTGACGACCCACCATTTAGAGCCTCCATGAAGAACTCCGGTATTAAAAGGATGGTGGAAAGAAGGAGAAGTTGAAAACACAAGGTGAATCCTTGCAATGATTTAGATGGAGCTTCGCGACAAGATAATTGAGAGAGCTTGGAACTCCGGAAAAGAAAAGATGAAGCATCTCGAACCGAGAATGTGATATGATGAACAAACTCCGGAAAGAAGAAATGAACAACTTAGAACTGGGAAATTGATACCATTACGAACTCCGGGAGAAAGAATTAATCACTTGGATGAAACAAGAACAAGAATTACATTATGCTCAACCTTCACCAATTAAATTGATGACAAGCAATGGATTTGGCATACTACTTATTCCCGTAGAAAGGATTAAGAGAGATATTGCAAAACTTGAGAAGGTCTTTAACGAACCACCGATAGGATTGGAACAACAAATGAATTGATATGATGAACAAGGAAGAGAGATATTGAAAGAACCACCGTAAGAATTGAAAATGATTGAAGTAAGGGTGCATCACCGGTAAGAATCAAAAGCGAAGAGGTTGAGCCAACTATGAAAAGAATTTGAAAGATCTTGGAGAAAAGCATTTGACTGATGATAACTCATTCTTACGTCAAACTTGGAAAAGAATTTGGGATAGCTCCGGAATAATTAGAAGAGTCAGGTAAGATCCTGGGAAAAGACATGTGGGTTAGGGCCCACTGAAAAGGAACACCGTTGAAATGATTTTAAATAGAGATTGCACCGATTGAATTAAATGGCTTGAATGAGATAACATCCTCGAAATAACTTGAAGGGAATGAGAATGGAAACACAAGTCTTGTGCGATATCTTCAGCACTCAAGAACAAATGAATAGGAAGAGGTGAATGATTAAGAGGTGCACCAGTATGAGAAGACATTTAGAAACGAGGAAAGGAATATAATGAATATCGAAAGCTTGAATTGGAACCACCGGAGAAGAAACAACAATGAAGGATGATGAACTTGAAGCTGTTGAGCATCTTCATGGGAAATCACCGGATAAGAACATTGATTGAAAAGAATGAAGAGACTTCACATGAATAAATGGATACTTGATTAAGAAATCTGTGTCCTTGAAGAAAAAGGGTGGGAGGGCGGGAAAACAAAGGCAACTTGGGACGGATGAAACAAACACCGTTGAGAAAACTTAGAAATGATCTTGCGGATGGGGAGAATGATCGGATCCACTTGAAGAGACGCACACCGGTTGGAAAGGAGTTGACATGACAAAATCAATGATCAAAAGGATTAGTATTCACATAGCAATATGAGAACACCGTTTAGGAAAGGTATGGATTCAACATTTGACATCGAAGCAACTCGAATACCACAAATAACGCAAAACAAAGGATTTGGCTTGCAGAATAAGCCGGAAACAAACATATGATAGAGATTTACCCAATCCCATATCATGCATTTGTCGAAAAGATATTCTAGGAGCTACTTGAATTCCCACCTATAAACTCCCGAAACTTTCTGGTTATGCAATCTGGTGTTGGGGATACAGGGGAAGCAATATATCTCACCCAAACTAACAATCCCTACATCCAGCTGTATCCATCCGTCAACACATAACCAAGAAACCTTCGGAAATCGTGTACCTCAACCTTCGAAAAGCATCCGTTATACGAGTCATGGCAATACTCCCGTACTCACCTCAGTACTGGGTTATCGGGGTTATCTCACCAACAACTGCATAAAAGAGATTTTCGATGTCGGCGTACTAAACTCAGGTATTCCAGAACTGCAACGATAAAATTATGACGACAACACCTCAGAGCTCAAATCCCCGGGACACTTCCACTAAACCCCTGACAGGAGGCACCAAGACAATGTTCTCATCATAAAACCATCGGAACGATTCCAAGATACCCGCGTGATCCTAAAAATTTTTTTAGTGAAATTTGAGAAGAGAAGAGTCAAAACTCTACGTCAGGAGACCTCACCAGAGCGACGAAGGGACTGAGGAGTAAAAAGAATTCCTAACTCTCCAATATATATAATCCTAAATGACTCAAAACATTTTTCTAGACACAACTCGGCCGCTAAAAACGATCAAGCAGTGGGGCTCCTAAGGTCGGGGAAGGCTCTGATACCAACTTGTAACGCCCTCGATGCGGCTATATCTCCCACGTGTCGAAGCACGACTTAGAGGCATAACTGCATTGAAAGCAATGTCGCAAGTGCGGTAATCTTCACACAACCCAAGTAATACATAAGGGAAAGAGATACATAGTTGGCTTACAATCGCCACTTCACACAATTACATGAATAAAGCATTACATCATCCAGATACAGTCAAGGTCCGACTACGGAACCAAAATAAAAGAAGAACCCCAAATGTGACAAAAGGTCCCCGATCGACCCCAACTGGGCTCCACTACTGATCTACTAGAACGAAACAACACAAAGGGCAAGATCTTCATCGAGCTCCTCCTTGAGCTTGATTGCGTCACCTGCTCGGTAACATAGGCACCTGCAAACTGGTTTTGGAAGTATCTGGTGAGCCACGAGGACTCAGCAATCCCATTACCATGGGTATCAAGACTAGCAAAGCTTAATGGGAAAGGAAGGGGTAAAGTGGTGAGTTTGCAGCAGCGACTAAGCATGATATGGTGGCTAACATACGCAAATGAGAGCGAGAAGAGAAACAAGCGGAACGGTCGTCAACTAGCAATGATCAAGAGGTGATCCTGAACACCTACTTACGTCAATCATAACCCAGAAACCGTGTTCACTTCCCGGACTCCGCCGAGAAGAGACCATCACGGCTACACACGCGGTTGATGCGTTTTATTTCGGATCTGGTGTCAAGTTATCTACAACCGGACATTAACAAATTCCCATCTGCCACATAACCGCGGGCACGGCTCTCGAAAGTTTATACCCTGCAGGGGTGTCCCAACTTAGCCCATGACAAGCTCTCGCGATCAACGAAGGAATAGACCTTCTCCCAGGAAGACCCGATCAGTCTCGGAATCCTGGTACATCAAGACATTTCGACAATGGTAAAACAAGACTAGCAAAGCCGCCCGATGCGCCGACAATCCCGACAGGAGCTGCACATATCTCGTTCTTAGGGCAACACCGGATAAGCGAAGTGTACAGGAACCGACGTAACCCAAGTTGCCAAGGGATGGTCCCGCACGGTGCTCTAGTTTGGACCAACGCTTAGACAAGCACTGGCCCGGGGGGGGGGGGGGGGCTATAATAAAGATGACCCTTGGGTTAATTACTCCTAAGGGAAAAGCAGGTGGTGGTGAGGCAAATGGTAAAAGTCAATGTTGGGCCTTGCTGGACAAGTTTTATTCAAAGCGAACTGTCAGGGGGGTCCCATAAATCACCCGACCGCGTTAGGAACGCAAAATCCGGGAACATAACACCGGTATGACGGAAACTAGGGCGGCAAGAGTGGAACAAAACACCAGGCATAAGGCTGAGCCTTCCACCCTTTACCAAATATATAGATGCATTAATAATATAAGAGATATTGTGATATCCCAACCAAAATCCTGTCCACCATGGAGAAATCTTCAACTTCACCTGCAACTAGCAACGCTATAAGAGGGGCTGAGCAAAGCGGTAACATAGCCAATCAATGGTTTGCTAGGAATGGTGTCAAAGGTTAGAGGTTCATGGCAATTTGGGATGGCTTGATAAACAGGTAATAGGTAGCACAGCATAGCGATAGAACGAAGCAACTAGCATAGCAATGATAGTAGTGAGATCCAGGTAGCGGTCATCTTGCCTGAAATCCCGCTAGGAAGAAGAACGAGTCCATGAAGAAGATGAAACCACGAAGACGAACCACACGAAGACGAACGCATCCTCACGATCGCAACGAAACGGAAACTATCGAGAAGAAGCACACAACATAGGTAAACACACCACACATGAACAAGGCATGATGCACAACAAGCATGATGCATGACAAGGCTACATGAAGCTACTCATGGCAAGAGATGATGCAAACAAGAACAACACATCAAGGCAAGTTTAAATGAGGCCGGGAACAACATATAACAATTCCGGTAAGTCCTCATATGCATATTTCGAAATTGGTCCAGAACTGAATAAACCTTATGTTCAAGTTGTTAAACAGCAAGTTGAGATGCACCAAGATGATCTACACGAAATTCTAGTCAAGTTACATATAAAGTTCATTAGATTCGGAGCTACGGCCTAGAAGATATGAGCAAAACAAGTTAAGCATGGCATTGATGCAAAATGCACCCAAACATCAAGCAAACACACCAAAACAAGGATGCAACATGATAATATGAAGCTACAAGCAAAATCAAGCAAGTTTCATATAGAGCACACTCAAAACGGAGCAACGGTGCAACACATGCGCACTATACAAGTCATAACAACAATCTGTCCAAAACAGCAACTAGGCATCTTACAAGCATCAAAACAACATGCTATAGCACCCCAACATAATAACAAAAGGCATGGGCATGAAGTACACGTAAAGCATAACAAAACATGAACACTGAGCTATGTCCATAAACAACTAGAACATGCGCAAAAAGACATGGAGATATTGCAAATAATAACAGTTTCAGACTTTAGCAGAAATAACATCAGGTTGCAATGTTTAGAGCTATCAAAAAACATGTTACAGGAACTTATAATGGCAAACAAATGCATGGCATGAATCTACTAATAGCATAGATCAAAAGACCCTTACTGACCATGAGCCAAAAAGGCATAGAAAATATGATGGCACCCATGTAAACATAGCAAGTTATATTACAGATTCTAACATGGCAGGAACAACAATAAGTAGGCATGTTCGTGAGCTTGAACCACTCACCACAGAGCAATACATGGCATGGCAAGGCAACCAACAGTAAGAAGGCATGTTTATGAAGCTAAGCATGGCAAGATCAAGTTCATAGGGTTCATGGATCACTAGGAAAACACATGGGAACAAGTGAACTTAATGTTAATAGGCTGAAAGTAACATTTTCAAGCAAATTTAGAGCAAGATTACAACATGTTCCAGCAAGCTATAATTGCAACCAAGGGCATGAATGGATAGAGCATGACATGTAGATCAAAACATGTTTATAAAGCATCTCCAGATTATGCATAGAATGATTAGTAGAAGCATGTTAACATAGCAACAAAATATAACAGAATCTGTCAGGAAAACAGCAACAGCAACTACCCTACTTAGCAAGCTTGATACACTCAGCACACAACTCACAAAAATACAAGGTCAACACCCCTGGAAAGATGGCATGGCATAGATCAACATTCATGTAGACATCAACCTCATAGGATGCACACATCAATCATGGCAAAAATGATAAATGAGCAAGTTGAAACAGTTTCAGCAGATTAACATCAACATGCACTCTTCCAACAACATTTCAGGCATCAAGATGATCTCAAATGAAAATGATGCAATGGAATGAAATGATCTACTCGCCGAGACGAACAATTTGACATATTATACGGGCAAAATGGAGCTACGGATGCAGAGATGTGATGCAATGAATATGGCATGATTAAGTGCAAAAATCTAGGACGGGCAATTTCTGAAAAAAACAGGTGAGCGTAAGATACTATTCAGTGCACGGGGCGGGGTTTAGGCGGGCTTCTCACCCTTGGCTGCTGGGCCGGCGGTGGGAGGCTTGGGCTGGGCCGGCGAGGGACCGGGCTGGGGCCCACGCGGGCGTTCTCTCTCCCGATCCGATCTGGATCGGGGAGACCGAGGGCGGCGGCGAGCTGGCTCCGGCGAGGGAGCTCCGGCGGCGGGGGCGGCGGGTCCGGCCGCTGCCTTGCCGGATCCGGCGACCGGCGGCGGGGCTGGCTTGGCGGCGGAGGCGCTAGGCGCCGGCGTGGAGGGGCACCGGGACGGCGGCGATGCTCGGCGCGAGCGGCAGAGCTGCTTGGGCGAACGGCGCGGCCGGGTCGGGCGGCGGGGACGGCGGCGCCTGCGGAGGAGCGGACTCCGGCGACCGGAGGCAGGCCGGCGGGCGAGGGCGGCGGCCGCGGGCGCTGAGCGGGCGGGGCGCGCTCGCCGGTGGCGAGGCCGGGCAGAGCCGCGGGCGGCGGGGCTCGGGCGCCAGCGGTGGGCGGCGCGGCGACACGGGCCGGGAGGGCCGCGGATGGGCCCGACGGGCCCGCGCGGGTGCGGCGAAGTGGGCACGGGCGCGGAGGCGACATGGAGGGCGCCGGTTGGCTGCGGCGGCAGGGAAGGTGACATGGCACGACGCCATTGGACGGAGTGAGGTGGCCGGCGGACATGTCCGGTGCGGATGGACATGTCCGGCGGCGCGGTGGAGAAGGGGCTAGGGTTTCATCTGCGTTTTGGACGGGGAGGGACACATATATACAGGTAGAGGGAGCTAGGAGAGTCCAAATGAGGAACGGTTTTCGGCCACGCGATCGTGATCGAACGACCGAGAGCATGGATGGGAGTTAGATGGGTTTTGGGCCACTTTGGAAGGGGTGTTGGGCTGCAACACAAAGGGGCTTTACGGTTACCCGGTTAACTGTTGGAGTACCAAACGACCTCCAAATGGCACGAAACTTGACAGGCGGCCTACCGGTGCTATACCAAGGCCACTTGTTAAACCCCGGGCCATTCCGAGAACGTTTAACACCCGCACAAGAGAAGAGGCAAAAGGGGAACGCCGGAGGACATAGGAGTGCCAGATTGCAAAACGGACAACGGGGAAAAGGCTCGGATGCATGAGACGAACATGTATGCCAAATGAAATGCACATGATGACATGATTTGAAATGCATATGATGACATGATATGAAATGCATATGATGACATGGCAAAGTGCAACACGCAAGCAAATGACATGGCAACGACGGCGAATAACTGGCAGACACCTGGCGCATCGAATCCGGGGCGTTACAGGCAATCACCAAGCAAATATAGCCTTGCCCTTCTCATCAGCTGAGGAAATAGTCCGTTTGAGGACTTCAATGGGGGGCAAATAGCTGAGATGATTTTGATAATCAGCCTTGTAATGAATTGAAGTCCTTGATCTGATGAATTTCATGATCCAGGGAGTGTAAGGCTTCAACTCAAAGGGTGATAAAGCAGCATTGGCCAAAGTCCTCATGAAGAAATCATGATAGTTGATTGGAATACCATGCATGATGTTAGAAAGCAAGTTCTTCATGATGCCAACAACTTCTTCTTCATCAGAGTTGTGGCCCTTAATGGGACTGAGGGTTTTGGCCATAATGCGATAGACAGTCCTTGGCACATACAACAGATCTTTGACGAGGAAATTTGTCCTTGGCACTTGGCCAGCCTACAAAGGCTTCATCAACACTTGCATCAGATGATTTGACAATTCAGGTTCTTCATATAGCTTCAGTGCTCCTTCAGTGGGCAGACTGACTGGGACGACATGAAGCAATTCAGAGGCCGGAGCTTTGTGATGAGTATTTTCAGTCATCCAGTCCAAAACCCATGAATTCACATCGTCAACATTGCCTGTCAGATGCAGAGTGGCATAGAACTGAAGAATTAGCTCTTCATTCCAATCGCAGATGTCGATGCAAAAGTTGAGCAACCCTGCATCATGAAGAACACTAAGGACTGGAGTAAAGCATGGAAGTGACTCCATATCTGTCGGATTTCGGGTTCCGGCAGACCCTTGAGGTTCAAACACTGGGGTGCGCACGGAGATTCAACCCTCTATCGGCTCGCTCCTCGCCGAATCGCTAGGACCTAAACTACCAAACTGAACAACACAAGAGACACAAGATTTATACTGGTTCAAGCCACCATTTTGGTGTAATACCCTACTCCAGTGTGTGGTGTGGTGGATTGCCTCTTGGGCTTGATGATGAACAATACAAGGCAGAACAGCCTCGCAAGGGTCTGTTCTTGGCTGGTGCGATGAACTGCTGGGAGGAGTTCAATCGCTCTATCTACTGGTTACTTGGTGAGGATCCCGGTTGCTAGGTCAGGTCCAGATTCAGATGCTAGGTCAGGTTCCGATTCAGATGCCTCTACCCTGGGGGTGGCTAGTACTATTTATAGGCAAAGGCCCTGGGCCTCTTCCCAAATATTGAGCAGGAAGGGCGCCAACAATTGGCCATTTTGAAGGGGAACAACGGGTACACTTATCCTGACTAAAGTTGGTCCTCGCCTGTCAAAGGCTCTGGTGGTGACGCCGGCTTGGGCTCCACAATGACTTCCTTCCTGCCGTTGGGCTGGTATTGGTCTTGTTGCACCGAAATGGATGCCTTTGCTTGATGCTCCCGCTTGCGCTTGCTCCCTTTGCACCAAAGAGGAAAGGAGGACACTGCGCGGGCTGGCGCCCGACTGGCGCCCTTGATCGTCATGGCTTGCGTCATGAGCACCTCGCGAGGTACCCCACCTTGAACTCTCCGCCTCCTCATGAGCCAGCCTGACGAGGCCGTGCCTGAGGAAGCTCCTTGTCGTCCGCCCCGCGAGGCTTGGCCCCTCGCGAGGGTCTTGAGCTTGTGTTGATGAAGATGGGCTGTGCTGGGCCTCCTTTGAGCCACGCTGGAGGCCGCAGGCAGGCAAGTCTGGGTACCCCCGTTCCCAGAACGCCGACAGTAGCCCCCGGGCCCATGGCGCGCCCGAACTTGGCTGAGCAGTGAGGCGAAAGGGCAAGTGCAAAGTGTCGCGGGCCCTAACAGCCTGCGGCCTTGGGTTCCGCGTGGCGGTTGATTGGACGTGGGCGCCTCTGCAACCGCGCGAGTTGATAAAGGAGTGGCATCTCCCTTGCCTCGTTTACTTCCTCCAGTTGCTGCTCAGATCCCCTTTCTTGCGCCTCTCCTCCCTGCTTCCGAAATCTTCAGATCTACTCCGTCTGCGCGCCCTAGCTAGTCATGGCGCCTCGCCAAGCCCCGGCCGGAGCTTGGTACTCGCCTGCCTTGGACTCGCCAAATGTGTCAGAGGCGAGCCTTGCCCGGGTGCGCCAGATGGCGGAGTGCACTTTTCACATCCATTTGATGTAAGATGATATTATGATGGTTAGCATAAGCAAGTAATATGCGAATAGCTTCAAGTCTAGCAACAGGTGCAAAAGTTTCATCGGAATCAATTCCTTCAACCTGTGTGTAGCCTTGAGCTACAAGACGAGCCTTATTCCGCACCACAAGGTCATTTTCATCCTTTTTGTTGCGGTAGATCCATTTGTTGTCGATGATGTTGTGCTTGCGTGGGTCTGGTCGCTTGACAAGCTCCCACACATTGTTGAGCTCGAATTGATGCAATTCACCTTGCGTAGCTTGAATCCACTCAGATTCCATGAATGCTTCATCAACTTTGGTGGGCTCTGTGATAGAGACAAACGCAAAATGCCCACAAAAGTTAGACAAATGTGAAGCTTTTGAGTGCGTGAGAGGACCTGGTGCGTTGATGTCATTGATGATTCTCCCAATCCGCACTTCCTTTGCAATGCGAGGATGAGCAGGCTGACAACTTTGATTTGACCCAACAATTTCTTCAGGGCCATTTTCTTCAGTAGCACCAGCGTGATTTTCTTCACGATTCGGAATGTCTTCTTCAGCAGATTCTTCGGTATGGATGACATCCTCAGTAGCCTTAAACTTCATGGATTCCTCAGGTGACATTTCATCTAGCATAGGAGGTAGGTGCTCTCTTTGCGAGTCATTAGTCTCATCAAACCGCACATCTACAATTTCAACAACCTTGTGATGATAGGTGTTGAAGACTCTGTAAGTGTGCGAGTCCTTTCCGTAACCAAGCATACAACCCTCATGTGCTTTCGGTGCAAATTTAGAGTGGCGGTGAGGATCTCTAATCCAACATTTAGCACCAAAGACTTTGAAATAACTTACATTAGGTTTCTTGTCAGTGAGGAGTTCATATGAGGTCTTTTTGAAGAATTTGTGAAGATATACCCTGTTGATGATGTGGCATGCAGTATCAATAGCATCTGGTCAAAAACGCTGTGGAGTCTTGTATTCATCAAGCATAGTGCAAGCCATCTCAACAAGAGTTATGTTCTTGTGCTCCACGACGCCATTCTGCTGAGGAGTATAGGGAGCAGATAACTTGTGAGTAATACCAAGTATATCAAGATACTCATCGAGACCAGTGTTCTTGGACTCGGTAACATTATCACTCCTGATATGCTTGATCTTCACACCGAAGTTCGTAGATGCTCTTGAGGAAAATTGTTTGAAGACTTCCTGCACTTCATTTTAGTAAGTGATGATATGCACCTAGGTATAACGAGAATAATCATCAACAATGACAAAGCCATATAATGATGCAAAATTTGTGAACATGGCACAATGGTTAGGGCCAAAGAGATCCATGTGAAGTAATTCAAAGGGATGAGAAGTGGTCATGATAGTCTTCGAGGGATGCTTGGCTCTGGTTATCTTTCTAGCCTCACAAGGCCCACAAAGATGACCTTTGAGGAATTTGACACCCTCGATGCCAATGGCATGCTTCTTCTTCACGAGTGTATGCAAGTTCCTCATCCCAGCATGACCAAGTCGTCGATACCATAACCAGCCTTCGGAAGCTTTTGCAAGTAGACATGTGGCAGGCTGTGGTCCTGCAGAGAAATCAACAATATACAAGTCTCCTCTCCTAAAGCCTTCGAAGACTTTGGAATTATCAGATTCCATTAGCACAATGCAATGATATTTGCCAAAGACGACAACCATATCAAGATCACAAAGCATTGAGACAGACATGAGGTTGAATCCTAAGGACTCGACAAGCATGACTTTGACCATGTGTCTATCCTTTGAGATCGCAACCCTACCTAGATCCAATACCTATCTTTTGCCTTTGTCAGCGTAGGTGATATGCTTCAGATGAGATGGAGATAAAGCAGTGTCCATCAATAAGTTCCTGTCATCGGTCATGTGATTTGTACATCCACTATCGAGGACCCACTCAGTAGCTTTGGGTTGTTCATCCTGCAGATGAATTAGTGCAACTTACGAAGCATATACTTCATCAATGAAGAATATGATATCAATTTCATCAGCAGTAACAGATATAGCAATTATGAGGACATGATAAATGAGTAATTCATTTCTTCATGATTAGCATGCATCCATTCAAGCACATTCAGGTCTCCAGCAAATTCTTCAGACGATTAAGTTCGTTTGGAGACCCGACCCTGCATAAGAGATTGTTCTTTTTGTTCACCACCCACATTTGAAGGGGTGGCAAAGAGTTCATCATTGTGCGAGCTCCATAAGAAAAATATGGCATTGAAGCCAGTGCACTTCATTTCACAGAAGAGGGGTTAGGATAAGCATATGAATAAGCAGAGAAATTCTTCGAGGACTTATGAATATAATGGTTTGAAGAATAATGCACATATTCATAGCCTTTAGACTTTCCCTGCGAAACAGAAGTGTTAGCATGATGATGTTCATATGAGGATTTGGATCCACGTGAGGAATTTGATCCAGATGAAGAATTCGGTCTGTAAGAGGACTTGGATCCATATGAAGATTTTGATCCATATGAAGAATTTGATTTGGGGTTCCTATTCTTCATAGGTGGTGTCATGATGACATTCACCTAAAGATTTTCAAGGCACTTTTTGGGAACCCAGATTTTCTTCATAGGGGGACTTCCCGCAGTTAGTTCCAACATATCAAGCAAATACTTCACCATTCTAATTCTTGAACAATTTATAGTTGGAGTCAAATGACTCATCAGAGGAATATGAAGATTCACAAGTAAAGCCAGATAAAGTGCATGGTTCTACGAAAGGTCCATTCGTAGCAACCCATGAGGTTTTGGGGTAGTGCTTAGGTTTCCAGTAGGTCCCATCAGCATTGAGTTTCCTCTCAAAGGCAATACCCTCTTTCCTAGGGTTCCTGTTCAAGATCTAATTTTTGAGCACATCACAAAGAGTCTAATGCCCTTTGAGGCTTTTGTATATGCCTATCACATACAATTCCTTCAACCCTGCATTATCGTCAGTGATACTTGTGGTATCCTTAGATGAGGAATTTGTGACCACAGAGACAGTTGAAGAATTTGCAGCAATAGAAGTATTTGAACATTCAGGTGAAGAATTAGCAGATTCACGCTCAATGCATTTTAGACATGGTGGTATAAATTCTTCCTGAGCGGAACTGATCTGTTGAGCAAGCAATGAATCGTTTTCCTTCTGAAGATCTTCATAACTCACTTTTAACTTCTCAAGATCTTGCTTTCTCTGAAGAAATTCATAAGAAAGCTTCTCATGATTAGATAAGAGAGTGTTATGATGATTTTGAAGATTGTCAAACTTAGACTGAAGTCTCTGAAGATTATCAGTCGAAGCCTTAGTTCGGTTCAATTCCTCACCCAATAGGTCATCGCTTTTGTCTAGCAGATTTTGAATCTTTTCCAAAGCCTTTTGTTGTTTAACAACTATTTTAGCCAGTTTGGAATAGCTAGGTTTGAGATTGTCATCAGATCATCCTCACTGGATTCCAAAACCTTTTGCCATGAAGCAATAGGTGGGAGCATTGTCATCGACGTCCTTGTCAGCAGAGTTGGGGAGGTCATTTTCTTCAGTGTTGAAGATGGACTTGCTGATGTAAGCAGTAGAAAGGGCTAGGCTCGCCACACCAGAGACCGACTCCTCAGATTCCTCCTCCTCCACATTTTCCTCAGATTCAACTTCAGAGTCCATTTCCTTGCCAATAAATGCCCTTGCCTTCTTGGAACTACTCTTCTTGTGAGATGAAGACTTTGAAGATTTTGATGATGAGGACTTTGAAGATTTCTTCTTCTTCTTTGAGTCATCAGAATCATCATCTTTGTAGTTCTTCTTCTTTGATTCCTTTTCCCACAGAGCACTATCAGACATGTGGTGACCAGGTTTCTTGCATTTGTGGCAAGTCCGCTTTTTGTAGTCACGAGATGAGGAATCATCACTTCTTGAAGACTTTCCAAAGCGATCACGGCAAGAGAACTTCTAGAATTTCTTCACGATCATTGCTAGCTCCTGGCTCAGTTCTTCTGGGTCATGAATGCTGCTACCAGAATCTTCACCTTCAGATTCAGAGACTGCCTTGGCCTTCAGTGCACATGATCTTCCAAAACTCGGTCCATAGAGGTCTCTCTTCTCAGCAAGCTAGAACTCATGAGTGTTTAGCCTCTCGAGGATGTCAGCGGGATCTAGAGACTTGTAATCAACTCGCTCTTGAATCATCAGTGCAAGAGTATCGAATGAGGAATCAAGTGATCTCAGCAATTTCTTCACCACCTCATGGTCAGTGATGTCAGTGGCACCAAGTGCTTGAAGCTCATTTGAGATGTCAGTGAGGCGATCGAAGGTTTGCTGAACATTTTCGTTATCGAGTCTTTTGAAGCGGTTGAAGAGATTGCAAAGAACATCAACTCGTGAGTCATGTTGAGTGGAGACTCCTTCCTTGACCTTGGACTACCTGTCCCAAATCAGCTTAGCAGTTTCCAAAGCACTCACTCTGCCGTACTGCCCTTTGCTCAGATGGCCACATATGATATTCTTCGCTTGAGAATTGAGTTGCTTGAATCTCTTCACATCAGCTGCATTCATAGACGGAGTGACTGAGGGAACACCATTTTCCACGACATACCAGAGATTGTTATCAATTTCCTCAAGATGCATGCGCATCTTGTTCTTCCAGTAGGGGTAGTCCATGCTATCGAAGGTAGGACACCCAGCCGAGACCTTGATCATTCCTGCAGTCGACATAACTAAAACTCCAGGTGGTTAAACCAAAATCACACAGAACAAGGGAGTACCTTGCTCTGATACCAATTGAAAGTGCGTTATATCGACTAGAGGGGGGGGGGGGTGAATAGGCGAATTTTACAAATTCGTTACTGAGGAATTTCTAAGTGAAGAAATTCCTAAGCAACGACACACTAGCAGCAGAATAAGTACTCAGGTATAAATAGAACAGGGCAACAACATAGTCATCATGATGAAATTAAAACAAGCACAGAGTACAGAAAGCGTGATAACAGGATAAGCAGGATGAAGACTATGTGACTGAAGAAATTAGATTGAGGAAATAGAGAAAGTCTTTAGTCAAAGTCTTGAAACAGTAATCATCATGAATTCGAAAATGGAAGGGTTGAGGAAATAAAACCAGTTGGCTTGGTGAAGACAATGATTTGGTTGGCCAGTTCCAACTGCTGTGACAATTGTATGTCTGGTTGGAGCGGCTGAGTATTTAAACTCAAGGACACACAGTCCTCACTGTATTCTCCTTGAGCTAAAGTCCCACAGACCTCGCCCAACACTCATGGTAAGTCTTCAGGTGACTTCCAAACCTTCACAGACTTGGTCACTCGGTGATCCACAATTCCTCTTGGATGCTCAGACCATGACACCTAATCGTCTGGAGGATACATAGTCCTCAAAGGTAACATGCGTCGGTTCCACACAAGAACAATCTCTCCAGTGATGCTCAATCACTTTGTGTTTGTAGATTTTTGGGTTTGAGTTTTCCTCACTTGCTAATTTTTGCTCAAAGTCCTCGAAGGATGGGTTGCTCTCAATGACAAGTGTCAGTTTCTTGTGGAGCAGCCAACCAGCAAGTGGTTGTAGGTGGCGGCTATTTATAGCCTAGGCAGCAGCCCGGCATGATAAGACATAAATGCCCTTCAATGATATGACCATTAGGTGGGTAGATATTTTGGGACAGCTGGCGCGTAGCACATCAACCGTCGGATATTTGAGGTTTGAATTCCTCAGGGCTATCATGTTCCTCACTGTGTTGGCAATCCGCACTGGCGAATTCCTAACTCCTCAGTCAGGACAAATTCCTCAGAGACCAGAAGATCTTCGTCCCTGTCACTGATGAAATTGACTGAACTGATATGAGATTTCCAATGGCTTCACTCGAAAGGATTGGGTAGGTGTAGTAGTTTGAGATGAGCATCACTTGGAAATTAGTTTCCTTAGTATTACCTCGACCCCCTTTAACAGTATGGTTTTTCCTATGATCCAAGAAAGAGAAAACTAAACTATGAAAACAAAAGTCTTCACACTTCATCATCCTTGCATGAATATCCAAGTCTTCAAGGTCACACCATTTTCTTCACTTTCAAAATCTTCAGGAGAACCAAAATCTTCAGTTGAAGACATACATTTTTAGAGGTCGATTTTCATCATAAATATCAAACTCCTCATCGACTTATAGAGCATGTACACTCACAAACATATTAGTCCCTTAACCTATAAGTCTTCAATACACCAAAATTACTAAGCGGCACTAGATGGACTTACACCTGACCATGGACATTGGATGTCATTGATAACGAGATCACATCATTAGGAGAATGATGTGATGGACAAGACCCAATCCTAAGCATAGGACAAGATCGTGTAGTTCGTTTGCAAGAGCATTTCTAATGTCAAGTATCTTTCCTTAGACCATGAGATTATGCAAATCTCGGATACCATAGGAATGCTTTGGGTTAATCAAACGTCACAACGTAACTGGGTGACCATAAAGGTGCACTATAGGTATCCTTGAAAGTGTCTGTTGAGTTGGCACGAATCGAGACTGAGATTTGTCACTCCTTATGACGGAGAGGTATCTCTGGGCCCACTCGGTAATGCATCATCATAATGAGATCAATGTGACTAAGGAGTTAGCCATGGGATCATGCGTTACAGAACGATTAAAGAGACTTGCCGGTAACGAGATTGAACGAGGTACGGGGTTACCGACGATCGAATCTCGGGCAAGTAACATACCGATGGACAAAGGGAATTGTATATGGGATTGATTGAATCCCCGACATTGTGGTTCATCCGATGAGATCATCATGGAACATGTGGGAGCCAATATGGGTACCCAGATCCCGCTATTGGTTATTGGCCGGAGAGATGTCTCGGTCATGTCTGCATGGTTCCCGAACCCGTAGGGTCTACAAACTTAAGGTTCAGTGACACTAGAGTTATAATGGGAAATTGTATGTGTTCACTGAAAGTTGTTGGGAGTCCCGGATGAGAGCCCGGATGTCATGAGGAGTTCTGAAATGGTCCAGAGGTGAACATTTATATATGGGAAGTCCAGCTTCAGTCGCCGGAAATGTTTTGGGGGTCCACCGGGTGGGGCCACCTATCCCGGGGGACCAAGTGGGCTGAATATGAGTGGGAACTAGCCCCCTAGTGGGCTGGTGTGCCCCCCAAGGGCCCAAGGCGCCTAGGGTTGAAAACCCTAGGGGGTGGGGGCGCCTCCCACCAACTTGGGGGGCAAGCTCCCCCTCTTGTCCGCCGCCCCCCTCTAGATGCATCTAGGGGGGCCGGCCCCCTCTCCCTTAACCCTATAAATAGAGGGAGGGGGTGGGAGGGTAGCCGCACCCTTGCCCCTTGGCATAGTGCTCCCCCTCTGACACCTCCTCCTCCTCCGTAGTGCTTGGCGAAGCCCTGCCGGAGAACCATGAGCTCCACCACCACCACATAGTCGTGCTGCTGGAGTTCTCCCTCAATTTCTCCTTCCCGCTTGCTAGATCAAGAAGGAGGAGATGTCCCCGGACTGTACGTGTGTTGAATGTGGAGGCACCGTCCATTTGGCGCTTGGATCGGATCTTCTGTGATTTGAATCGCCGCGAGTACGACTCCATCAACTGCGTTCTTGTAACGCTTCTGCTTAGCGATCTTCAAGGGTATGAAGATACACACTCTCTCTCTCATTGCTAGCATCTCCTAGATTGATCTTGGTGACACGTAGGATTTTTTTGATTTATTACTACGTTCCCCAACAGTGGCATCATGAGCTGGTCTATGCATACATTCTATGCACGAGTAGAACACAAGTAGTTGTGGGCGATGATTTGGTTAATTTGCTTACAGTTACTAGTCCTATCTTGATTCAACAGCATTGTGAGATGAAGCGGCCCGGACCGACCTTACACATATGCTTACGTGAGACAGGTTCCACCGACTGACATGCACTTGCATAAGGTGGCTAGCGGGTGTCTGTCTCTTCCACTTTAGTTGGATCAGATTCGATGAAGAGGGTCCTTATGAAGGGTAAATAGCAATTGGCATATCACCGTTGTGGCTTTTGCGTAGGTAAGAAACGTTCTTGCTAGAAACCCATAGCAGGCACGTAAAACATGCAACAACAATTAGAGGACGTCTAACTTGTTTTTGCAGGGTATGCTATGTGATGTAATATGGCCACAAAGATGTGATGAATTATATATGTGATGTATGAGATTGATCATGTTCTTGTAATAGGAATCACGACTTGCATGTCGATGAGTATGACAACCGGCAGGAGCCATAGGAGTTGTCTTAATTTATTATATGACCTGCGAGTCAATATAAGCGCCATGTAATTACTTTACTTTATTGCTAACCCTTAGCCATAGTAGTAGAAGTAATAGTTGGCGAGACAACTTCATGAAGACATGATGATGGAGATCATGATGGTGGAGATCATGGTGTCATGCCGATGACGATGGAGATCATGCCATGCCTCAAAGACAGACACCAAAAGTGCAAGATGATATTGGCCATATCATGTCACTTTATGATTTGCATGTGATGTTTGTCATGTTTACATCTTATTTTCTTAGAACGATGGTAGCATAAATAAGATGATCCCTCACTAAAATTTTGAGAAATGTGTTCCTCCTAACTGTGCACCGTTGCTAAGGTTTATTGTTTCGAAGCACCACATGATGATCGGGTGTGATAGATTCTAATGTTTGCATACAATGGGTGTAAGCTAGATTTACACATGTGAAACACTTAGGTTGACTTGACGAGCCTAGCATGTACAAACATGGCCTCGAAACATGAGAGACCAGAAGGTCGAACATGAGTCGTATGGTAGATGCGATCAACATGGAGATGTTCACCGTTGATGACTAGTCTGTCTCACGTGATGATCGGACACGGCCTAGTCGATTCGGATCATGTATCAGTTAGATGACTAGAGGGATGCCTATCTGAGTGGGAGTTCATTAAATAATTTGATTAGATGAACTTAATTATCATGAACTTAGTCTAAAAAATTGTCTTTACAATCTATCCTATAGATCTAATGGCCCACTCCAATGTTGCCCTCAACTTCAATGCGTTCCTAGAGAAAACCAGGCGGAAAGACGATGGAAGCAACTATACGGACTGGGTCCGTAACTTGATGATCATCCTCATAGCTGCCAAGAAAGCATATGTCCTTGAAGCACCGCTAGGTGACACACCCATTTTCCTAGCAACTCAAGACGTTATGAACGCCTGGCAGTCACATAGTGATGATTACTCCCTGGTTCAGTGCGACATGCTTTGCAGCTTAGAATTGGGGCTCCAAAAGTGTTTTGAGCAACACGGAGCATATGAGATGTTCCAAGAGCTGAAAATGGTTTTCCAAGCTCATGCTCAGGTCGAGAGATATGAAATCTCCGATAAGTTCTACAGTTTAAGATGGAGGAAAACAGTTCTGTCAGCGAGCATATACTCAAAATGTTTGGGTTGCACAACCGCTTGTCTCAGCTGGGAGTTAATCTTCCAGATGACTCGGTCATTGACAGACTCCTCCAGTCGCTTCCACCTAGCTACAAGAGCTTTGTGATGAACAACAATATGCAAGGGATGGAGAAGTCCATTCCTGAGTTATATTCGATGCTAAAATCAGCGGAGGTGGAGATCAAAAAGGAACATCAAGTGTTGATGGTGAATAAGACCACTAGTTTCAAGAAAGGCAAGGTTAAGAAGAACTTCAAGAAGGACGGGAAAGGAGTTGTCGCGCCCGGTAAGTCAGTTGTCGGAAAGAAGCCAAAGAATGGACCCAAGCCTAAGACCGAGTGCTTTTATTGCAAGGGAAGTGGTCACTGGAAGCGGAACTGCCCCAAATACTTAGCGGATAAGAAGGCCGGCAACACCAAAGGTATATATGATATACATGTTACTGATGTGTACCTTACCAGTGCTCGTAGTAGCTCCTAGGTATTTGATACTGGTGCGGTTCCTCATATTTGTAACTCAAAATAGGAGCTGCGGAATAAGCGGATACTGGCGAAGGACGAGGTGACGATGCGCGTCGGGAATGGTTCCAAGGTTGATGTGATCGCCGTCGACACGCTACCTCTAATCTACCTTTGGGATTAGTTTTAAACCTCAATAATTGGTATTTAGTACCAGCTTTGAGCATGAACATTGTATCTGGATCTCGTTTGATGTGAGATGGCTACTCATTTAAATCCGAGAATACTGGTTGTTCTATTTATATGAGAGATATGTTTTATGGTCATGCCCCGCTGGTCAATGGTTTATTTTTATTAAATCTCGAGCGTGATGTTACACATATTCATAGTGTGAATACCAAAAGATGTATGGTTGATAATGATAGTCCCACATACTTGTGGCACTGCCGCCTTGGTCACATTGGTGTCAAACGCATGAAGAAACTCCATGTAGATGGACTTTTGGAGTCTCTTGATTATGAATCATTTGACACGTGCGAACCATGCCTCATGGGCAAAATGACCAAGACTCCATTCTCCGGAACAATGGAGCGAGCAACCAACTTGATGGAAATAATAGATACTGATGTATGCGGTCCAATGAGCGTTGAGGCTCGCGGTGGCTATTGTTATGTTCTCACCCTCACCGATGACTTAAGTAGATATGGGTATGTCTACTTAATGAAACACAAGTCTGACACCTTTGAAAAGTTCAAGGAATTTCAGAACAAGGTAGAGAACCATTGTGACAGGAAAATAAAGTTCTTATGATCAGATCATGGAGAAGAATATTTGAGTCATGAGTTTGGCACACACTTAAGGAAATGTGGAATTGTGTCACAACTGACGCCGCCAGGAACACCTCAGCAAAATGGTGCGTCCGAACGTCATAATCGCACTCTATTGGATATGGTGCGATCTGTGATGTCTCTTATCAATCTACCACTATCATTTTGGGGTTATGCTTTAGAGACTGCCGCATTCACTTTAAGTAGGGCACCGTCTAAATCCGTTGAGACGACACCGTATGAATTATGGTTTGGAAAGAAACCTAAGCTGTCATTTCTGAAAATTTGGGGATGCGATGCTTATGTCAAGAAACTTCAACCTGAAAAGCTCGAACCCAAATCAGAAAAATGCGTATTCATAGGATACCCTAAGGAAACTATTGGGTATACCTTCCACCTCTGATCCGAGGGCAAGATCTTTGTTGCCAAGAATGGATCCTTTCTGGAGAAAGAGTTTCTCTCAAAAGAAGTAAGTGGAAGGAAAGTAGAACCTGATGAGGTAACCCCTCTTGAACCGGAAAGTAGCACAGCTCAGGAATATGTTTCTATGGTGCCTGCACCGACTAGAGAGGAAGTTAATGATAATGATCATCAAACTTCGGATCAAGTTACTACTGAACTGCATAGGTCCACAAGGACACGTTCCACACCAGAATGGTATGGCAACCCTGTCCTGGAAATCATGTTGTTAGACAATGGTGAACCTTCAAACTATGAAGAAGCGATGGCGGGCCCGGATTCCAACAAATGGCTTGAAGCCATGAAATCCGAGATAGGATCCTTGTACGAGAACAAAGTATGGACTTTGGTGGACTTGCCCGATGATCGGCAAGCCATAGAGAATAAGTGGATCTTTAAGAAGAAGACTGACACCGATGGTAATGTGACCGTCTATAAGGCTCAGCTTGTTGCTAAGGGTTATCGACAAGTTCAAGGAGTTGACTACGATGAGACCTTCTCACTCGTAGCGATGTTGAAGTCCGTCCGAATCATGTTGGCAATTGCCGCATTCTATGATTATGAGATCTAGCAAATGGACGTCAAAACGGCATTCCTTAATGGCTTACTTAAGGAAGAATTGTATATGATGCAGCCGGAAGGTTTTGTCGATCCTAAGAATGCTAACAAGGTATGCAAGCTCCAGTGCTCCATCTATGGGCTGGTGCAAGCATCTCGCAGTTGGAACATTCGCTTTAATGAAGTGATCAAAGCGTTTGGGTTTATACAGACTTATGGATAAGCCTGTATTTACAAGAAAGTGAGTGGGAGCTCCGTAGCATTTCTCATATTATATGTGGATGACATACTATTGATGTGAAATGATATAGAACTTTTGGAAAGCATAAAGGCCTACTTGAATAAGTGTTTTTCAATGAAGGACCTTGGAGAAGCTGCTTACATATTAGGCATCAAGATCTATAGAGATAGATTGAGACGCCTCAACGGTCTTTCACAAAGCACATACCTTGACAAGATTGAAGAAGTTCAATATGGATCAGTCCAAGAAGGAGTTCTTGCCTGTATTGCAAGGTGTGAAATTGAGCACATCTTAATGCCCGACCTCGACAGAAGATATAGAAAAGATGAGTGTCATCCCCTATGCCTCAGCCATAGGCTCTATTATGTATGCCATGCTGTGTACTAGACCTGATGTGAACCTTGCCATAAGTTTGGTAGGGAGGTACCAAAGTGATCCCGGAATGGAACACTGGACAGTGGTCAAGAATATCCTGAAGTACCTGAATAGAACTAAGGATATGTTTCTCGTTTATGGAGGTGTCGAAGAGCTCGTCGTAAAGGGTTACGCCGATGCTAGTTTTGACACAGATCCAGATGACTCCAAGTCACAAACCGGATACATATATATTTTGAATGGTGGGGCAGTCAGCTGGTGCAGTTGCAAGCAAAGCGTCATGGCGGGATCTACATGTGAAGCGGAGTACATAGCTGCTTTGGAAGCAACACAGGAAGCAGTCTGGATGAAGGAGTTTATCACCGACCTAGGAGTGATTCCCAATGCGTCGGGACCGATGACTCTCTTCTGTGAAAACACTGGAGCTATTGCCCTTGCCAAGGAGCCCAGGTTTCACAAGAAGACCAGGCACATCAAGCGTCGCTTCAACTCCATTCATGAATATATTCAAGATGAAGACATAGATATTTGTAAAGTGCATACGAATCTGAATGCCGCAGATCCATTGACTAAACCTCTTCCACGAGCAAAACATGATCAGCACCCGAACTCTATGGGTGTTCGACTCATGACAATGTAACTAGATTATTGACTCTAGTGCAAGTGGGATACTGTTGGAAATATGCCCTAGAGGCAATAATAAATAGTTATTATTATATTTCCTTGTTCATGATAATTGTCTATTGTTCATGCTATAATTGTATTAACTGGAGACCGTAATACATGTGTGAATACATAGACCACAACATGTCCCTAGTGAGCCTCTAGTTGACTATCTTGTTGATCAATCGATGGTTATGGTTTCCGGACCATGGACATTGGATGTCATTGATAACGAGATCACATCATTAGGAGAATGATGTGATGGACAAGACACAATCCTAAGCATAGCACAAGATCGTGTAGTTCGTTTGCTAGAGCTTTTCAAATGTCAAGTATCTTTCCTTAGACCATGAGATTGTGCAACTCCCGGATACCGTAGGAATGCTTTGGGTTAATCAAACATCACAACGTAACTGGGTGACCATAAAGGTGCACTACAGGTATCTTCGAAAATGTCTGTTGGGTTGACACGAATCCAGACTGGGATTTGTCACTCTGTATGACAGAGAGGTATCTCTGGGCCCACTCGGTAATGCATCATCGTAATGAGCTCAATGTGACTAAGGAGTTAGCCACGTGATCATGCGTTACGGAATGAGTAAAGAGACTTGCCGGTAACAAGATTGAACGAGGTACGGGGTTATCGACGATCGAATCTCGGGCAAGTAACATGCCGGTGGACAAAGGGAATTGTATACGGGATTGATTGAATCCCCGACATTGTGGTTCATCCGATGAGATCATCGTGTAACATGTGGGAGCCAGTATGGGTATCCAGATCACTCTATTGGTTATTGGCCGGAGAGATGTCTCGGTCATGTCTGCATGGCTCCCGAACCCGTAGGGTCTACCACACTTAAGGTTCAGTGACGCTAGAGTTATAATGGGAAATTGTATGTGGTTACCGAAAGTTGTTCAGAGTACCGGATGAGATCCAGACTTCACGAGGAGTTCTGGAATGGTCAGTAGGTGAAGATTTATATATGGGAAGTCCAATTTCAGTCGCCGGAAAGGTTTCGGGGGTTATCGGTATTGTATCGGGACCACAGAAAGGTGTCTGGGGGTCCACCGGGTGGGGCCACCTATCCCGGGGGACCAAGTGGGCTGAATATGGGTAGGAACCAGCCCCCTAGTGGGCTGGTGTGCCCCCCAAGGGCCCAAGGCGCCTAGGGTTTAAAACCCTAGGTGGTGGCGGTGCCTCCCACCAACTTGGGGGGGGGGGGGAAGCTCCCCCTCTTGGCTGCCGCCCCCCCTCTAGATGCATCTAGGGGGGCTGGCCCCCTATCCCCTTCACCCTATAAATAGAGGGGGGGGGGGGGGGGGTGGGAGGGCAGCCGCACCCTTGCCCCTGGCGCAACCTCCCCCCTCCTACACCTCCTCCTCCGTAGTGCTTGGCGAAGCCCTGCCAGAGAACCACGAGCTCCACCACCACCATGCCATCGTGCTGCCAGAGTTCTCCCTCAACTTCTCCTCCCCCCTTGCTGGATCAAGAAGGAGACGTCCCCGGGCTTTACGTGTGTTTAACACAGAGGCGCCGTCTGTTCGACGCTTGGATCGGATCTTCCGCGAGTTGAATCGCCGCGAGTATGACTCCATCAACCGCGTTCTTGTAATGCTTCCACTTAGTGATCTTCAAGGGTATGAAGATGCACTCCCTCTCTCTCGTTGCTAGCATCTTCTAGATTGATATTGTTGACACGTAGGAATTTTTTTGACTTATTACTACATTTCCCAATAGAGGAAGCACAAGGGGGAGACTCTTTCCCCCCTCTCTCGGTGGCGCCGGAGTGCCGCCAGGGGAACCATTGCCGCGGTGATCGTCTTCATCAACATCACCATCTTCATCACCATCCTCATCTCTTTTACGCGGTCCACTCTCCCGCACCCCGCTGTAATCCCCTACTTGAACATGGTGCTTTATGCCACATATTATGATACAATGATGTGTTGCCATCCTATGATGTTTTGAGTAGATTTCCTTTATCTTTTGGGTTGATTAATGATCTAGATTGGTTTGAGTTGTATGTTTTATTTTGGTGCTATCCTATGGTGCCTTCCGTGCCGCGCACAGTGAAGGATTCCCGCTGTAGGGTGTTGCAATACGTTCATGATCCGCTTATAGTGGGTTGCTAGAATGACAGAAGCTTAAACCCGAGTAAGGGGGTTGTTGCGTATGGGATAAATGGGACTTGATACTTTAATGCTATGGTTGGGTTTTAGATTAATGATCTTTAGTAGTTGCAGATGCTTGCTAGAGTTCTAATCATAAGTGCATATGATCTAAGAAGAGAAGTATGTTAGCTTATGCCTCTCCCTCATATAAAATTGCAATGACGACCACCGATCTTGTTAACAATTTCCTAGGATAGTTCCACACACCGATGCATCATTATTCCACACTTGCTATTTATAATAGCACCTACTTTTATATTTTAGTTCTCTGATATCATGCAAAGTTATCCTCTTCATACCCACAACGTAGTTCTGTTTCTCGTTTCGAATGGAAGCAAACGTTCGGTGTACGTAGAGTTGTATCAGTGGCAGATAGGACTTGAGAGAATATTGATCTTACCTTTAGCTCCTTGTGGGTTCAACACTCCATACTTATCACTTCCACCTTTGGAAATTGCTACGACGATTCCTTGCACTTGAGGATTACCAAGCTCTTTTCTGGCGCCGTTGCCGGGGAGCAATAGCGTGGGGTTGTTATTTTTGTGTATGCTTGTTTGCTTTCTTCACTAAGTAGATTTTGTTTTCCCTTTTGTTTTTGTTTAGTTGTGAGTGAAACAATTTTTTTAAAAGAATGGAAATACAATTTTTTTACTTGCCTCTTATGCGTAAAAACTTTTTCAAAAAGACAAGTGATTGGAAGGTTATGCATTGGAGAAGTGAGGGTTGACCTTGAACACTTGTGTTCATGCTCATGGAAACAATGTAGAATTTTTCATGGAAGTTTCTCAAAAGTAAGTATCCCCTTGTATATATCCATTGTATTATAAAAATAATGTGCCAAGGTTACGTTTAGAACGTTTAAATTGCTTGTTTGGTGTGTGCAGCAGAAAAAACAGAAACTTTTGCTTTAGTAATTGAATTTACATTTTTTACTGGAGTATGATACAATATTAAACTTTTTATGCAGTACTTCTACGAAAATTGTTTAGATTGTCCTATTCTTTTAGAATTTTTTAAGTTACATAAGTATACGGAAGTTCTAGATTGCTACAGACTGTCCTGTTGTTGACAGGTTCTGTTTTCTATGTGTTATTCACTTATTTTGATGACTCTATGGGTTGTATCAGGGGGTATGAACCATGGTGAAGTTGGAATACAGTACATATAATGCTAATATGAAATTTGAGTGAGTTTACAATAGTACCTAAAGGTAGTGATTTGCTTTATTATACTAACGGATCTCACAAGGTTTTTTGTTAAGTTTTGTGTGGATGAAGTGTTCGAAGATCCAAGAGTTATCGATATGAGAAGAATAAGGAGAGGCAAGAGATCAAGCTTGGGGATGCCCAAGGCACCCCAAGTAAATATTTCAAGGATACTCAAGCACCTAAGCTTGGGGATGCCCCGGTTGGCATCCCATCTTTATTCCTCAGCAATTATTGGTATACCTTCGGTTTTGTTTTCTTAACATGCACTAGTAGAAATCAGGGCTACCGTTCGGCCCTGGCCAGCCCATTAGTCCCGGTTCTTCAAGAACCGGGACCAATGGAGGTATTAGACCCGGTTTGTGAGCCCAGGGGGCCGGCCGGGGCCTCGTGGGCATTGGTACCGGTTTGTGTGGAACCATTTGTCCCGGTTCGAGCCACGAACCGGGACCAATGGTCCTCGTTGCTGGCCCAAAACCATTGGTCCCAGTTCTTGCCTTGAACCGGGACAGAAGGGGTGGCTTTAGTCCCGGTTCATGCCACGAACCAGGACAAATAACTTGCCTATATATACCCCATCGCCGCGGCAGAGCACTCCACAGCGCTCTGTTTTGTCAAGCCGGCGAGGGGAGGGCATTTGGGTGCTCTAGTTCACCTCCTATGCACATGAGGTGTTCGATGAAATGCCCGAGCCACACTAGTTAAGCTTTCTCCTCTTGAAACTCGACCTCCGAGCTCCATTTTCAACGAGATTTGTCTAGATTTAGCGGTCCGTCACGCCCCGTCCCCGCCCCGTCTTCACCGCCGTCGATCGCCCGCGCCGATCTTGTCGCCGGCACAATCGTGGTGAGCCTCTTATTCTTATCTTCTTTCTGAAAGAAAAAAATTCTGACTTCAGATAGATACTTGTCTAATTTTCTGACTTTTATTATTTCTTGTTATTATATAGCACGATGGTTTTGGTATCCGCCCCCGTCGGCCCTCGTCCTGTCTATGATTCAGATGTGGTATATATTATCTTTTCATAACTATTTGGTTCATTTATTGTTTATGACAATCATGCCGACCAATGTGACATAGATTTTATTTATCTAGGAGGTTGTTGAATCGGAAATTCCAACCGACCCTATTGTCGAGAGGTTAAATTTAGTTGAAGAAGAAAACAATTACTTGAAGGAAAAAATAAGAAAAATTGAGGAGGAGAAGATGATATTGGAGTTGCATGTTGCGGATGTCACCGATGATCACAAGATCAAGATGGATGCAATGCGGTTGAAGATTAAAAAGATTAGAAAATATGCCATTCATATCAAGGCTTGGTATCATTATGCAGTTGGATTAGTTGTTACCTTGGTTGCGGTTATGATCGCATTTGTTTTTGCATTGAAATGTTTTACATAATTTCAATGTATGGTTTAATTAGATGCTCTGGAGAGCTATATGTTGTTCAATGAGCACTATGTACGTACTCTGGTTTTAATGCCGTGGAGAACTATGTATGTACTTTAGTTTCAGAGTTCATTTCAAATGCTTTTCAACTTCATGGTCTTATAGCTCAAACTAATCAGTAAATGCATGAAAAATAACAAATGAAGTCAGAAAGAGTTGTAAATTGATGATGTGGCTTTGAATGGTGCATTTTGAACACAGAAAAACAAGGAGGTTCAAATAAGTTCAAAAAATGAAATCCCTTTGTAACAGACGAATTTCCGTATGAAACCCTGATACTTCGAAGGAGATTGTCTGTTTTGTACACGAAGTGCATCCAGTTTTTGCCGTAAGCCTCTCTACTTTCTTGCACATGCTACGTGGGTGAAATGATGATACCATGCCAACTTGGAACCTTATCAGAGTTCATTTCAAATGCTTTTCAATTTCATGGTCTTATAGCTCAAAATAATCAGTAAATGCATGAAAAATAACAAATGAAGTCAGAAAGGGTTGTAAATTGATGATGTGGCTTTGAATGGTGCATTTTGAACACAGAAAAACAAGGGGGGGGGGGTTCAAATAAGTTCAAAAGAAATGAAATCCCTTTGTAACAGATGAGTTTCCGTATGAAACCCTGATACTTCGAAGGAGATTGTCTGTTTTGTACTAGAAGTGCATCCAGTTTTTGCCGTAAGCCTCTCTACTTTCTTGAACATGCTATGTGGGTGAAATGATGATACCATGCCAACTTGGAACCTTTTCAGAGTTCATTTCAAATTCTTTTCAATTTCATGGTCTTATAGCTCAAAATAATCAGTAAATGCATGAAAAATAACAAATGAAGTCAAAAAGGGTTGTAAATTGATGATGTGGCTTTGAATGGTGCATTTTGAACACAGAAAAACAAGGGGGTTCAAATAAGTTCAAAAGAAATGAAATCCCTTTGTAATAGACGAGTTTCCGTATGAAACCCTGATACTTCGATGGAGATTGTCTGTTTTGTACACGAAGTGCATCCAGTTTTTGCCGTAAGCCTCTCTACTTTCTTGCACATGCTATGTGAGTGAAATGATGATACCATGCCAACTTGGATCCTTTTCAGAGTTCATTTCAAATGCTTTTCAATTTCATGGTCTTATTGCTCAAAATAAAATAAATAAGTAATTTGAAACAAAATAATATAAACTTTAATAAAATAGATAAGTAGAAACAAAAAAAACTTTAATAACATGAATAAAATTTATGAAACTAAAATTATCAAAATATGTTCTGTTCAAGACATTATAAGCAACTTCTAGTATTATTGAAACTAAAATTATATACAATTGATGCAACTAAAATTATCAAAGTATTTTCTGTTCAAAATCATTAAAAGCAAAAAGAATTTTCATAAAGAACTTTTTTTGTTAGAAACTTTAATAGCAAAAAGAATTATCATAAAATAAAATTAATAAGTAATTATAAACAAAATAAAATAAAATAAATAAGTATTTTGTTGTAAGTAGAAACAAAACAAAATAAATAAAGCAAAAAAGAAAACAAAAAAAATAGGAAAAAATCAAAAATTTGCCACCAACTGGGCCACCACGGCCTGAATACGACTAGAAACCCATCCATGGGCCAGGATTCAGGCCCGCAGTAGGCCCAGAAGGCCCATCAGGCAAAGCAGTAGGAAGTAGGCCCGCAAGCCTGCGGTAGAGAGGAGCTTGAGAGGGGTGCGGCAGTGGGGCTTATAAACCACTGCACGCCCCTCTCAACTAGCGAGGTGGGACTAAACTTTGGCTCCGACACGGGTAGCACATGGGCCTTTGGTCCTGGTTGGTGGCACTAACCGGGACTAAAGGGGGGCATTGGTACCGGTTGGTGCCATGAACCGGTACCAATGCCCACCCTTTAGTCCCGGTTGGTGCCACCAACCGGGACAAAAGGCTGTCGCTTCCCGCCCTTTGGGCTGCTGAAACGAGACCTTTGGTCCCGGTTGGTGGCACCAACCAGGACTAAAGGGGGGCATTGGTACCGGTTGGTGCCACGAACCAGTACCAATACCTTTGCTATATAAGCGAGCAATCGTGAAATTTTCGTCAGTTGTTCGATCCCTTCGACGATGCTGCCAAGCTGCCCGAGCTCGCCGTGCCTCTGCCACGCCGCCGTTGCGCCGTCCCGACCACGCCGCCGTCGCCCCTGCCCCCTGACCACGCCGCGCGCCCTTGCCTTGCCTCTGCCACACCCCCGACCCGCCCCGTCGACGTCGTCGCCGCCCTCTGCCCGTCGACGCCATCGCCCCTGCCCCGACCACGCCGCCATCGCCATCCTGTACACCGACGCCGGCACCGTGCCTCTTCCCCTGCCCCGACCATGCCGCACCTCTCCTTGGTAAGGCCGGCCGGCGCCGCCCCCCCTGTCCTCTCCTCTGTTTTTTCAGATTATATGATGTTTTTCCAGATTATATGTATATGTGTGAGTATATGTATGTGTGTATATCTGATTATATGTCCTTATTTTAGATTTTTTGTTCATATATATGATGATTTTTTTGCCTTTTTATAAAAATGTATATATGTATATATGTATGTTCTCTGTGCATATAAAAGTTAGATTTTTAGTACATTTGGGTACATTTTAGGTTTGTTTTATCTATTAATGTTCTCTGATTTAGTACATTTTAGGTTAGTTTTATTTTTAGAAAAGTTTTATATATTTAGGAAAAGAAGGAAGAGAAGGAAGAAGGAAGAAGAAGAAAAGTTTTATATATGCAAAAGTTACATTTTTAGATTAGTATTATAGATCTAGCTAGGAAGATAGGGAAGAAGAAGAAAAAGAAGGAGAGGAAAAAGGAAAATAAGAAGAGGAAGAAAGGATAAGAAGAGGAGATGGAGAAGAGGAGAAATAAATAAGAAGAGGAAAAAAGAAGAAAATGAAGAGGAGAAGAAGAAAGGAATAGAGGAGAAAGAAGAAAAAAAATAGAACTTCAACACGAGGGGGGGGGGGGTATCGATATACCCCCTCCCCGATAACATTATTTTCCCATGTATATGTATGTCGCGTCGTTGTCGATATAACCCCCTCCCGGATAACTTTGACATGAGGGGAGGTCGATATATATACCCCTCTCGACCGTGATAACTTATACCACGGCAGCACCCCCTCGGCCCTCTCGCTCGACCAAAACTCTCGAGGACACCCAAACCCTAGAGAAAAAATGATGTTGGTCTCCTACCCCCTCCCGCCGCGCCCCTACCCGACAAACTCTCTCGAGGCCACCCAAATTTACCAAGTTAAAAGAGCGTTGTCGTCGAGGCCACCCCAAACCCTTGAAGCGTTGTGTCGAGGCCACCCCAAACCCTTGAAGCGTTGTCTAGGCCACCCCAAACCCTAGAGAAGCAGCATCGAGGTCACTAACATGATTCCTTATTGTGATTAGCTAGCTAGTTCTACGTTTGCCACTAATATATATCCATCCGTACCATGTTTGAATAATAATTGACATGTTGTAAATATTTGCAGAAACTATGGAGTACTCCCGAGACGAAGCAACAGAAGCGATGTTGGGGGACATAATCGCACAAGGAAGTGATGTCGTTGAGTCATTTCTCAACGACACCGATGGTCAGGAAGGACTGGGTGAAGAAGAGGGCTATGTTCATGATGGCTCCAGCCCATTAATGCCGGTACAAGAAGAGGGCTATGTTCATGATGGCTCCGGTGACCCAATGGAGGTACAAGAAGGAGACCGTGCTGACTGCTCCGGTGACCGAACCGAGTCCGGCCAGGTATATATATATATATACATATATATATATATATATATATATATATATATATATATTAGTTAAGCCTGTGCTGACTAGTTAGTTGATGCATTAATTGTTTTCATATGTACACATATTAATTAACTCTCGTCTTTCTTCTTTTTTCTCTAGCCCTCCGGATCGAGCTCAACTTCGGTAAAGAAACGAGGCCCGAAGAAAAAGTTGCGCTCAGATGAAAGGTTTGAGATAACAGCAATCGTGCGCGATGGCACGCCGATTGAACCCATCCAGACAAGGAATGCATTTCGTCTTCAGTGCGGGGTTCTTGTTAGGGACAAGATCCTGATCAGTATCCAGCAATGGTTAAAGCCAAAGAAGGAAGACCCTGAGGTGCCGACGTCTTATGTCTCTGATATGCAGAAAGAAGATCTTTGGACAACACTTAAGGAAAATTTCACCCTACCGCCAGAGGAGGATCCAGAGAAGCCAGTTAAAGAGGAATTGATCAAGTCTCATGCTCTTAAGAAGATGGCAGAACTATTCAGGAGGTGGAAGAATGAGCCGAAAACGTTTGTCGACAAAGAAGAGACACCAGAATTCACCAGAAAGTATGAGAAGATCGGAGATCAATGCCCCGCATTTGTGGCCCACAAGACATCGAAAAAGAGTAAGAATATGTCAGCGACAAACAAGCTTAATGCTGCGAAGAAGAAGCTTCACCATCGCACAGGGTCAGGTGGCTACCTCAAAACCCGACCTTTGTGGGACAATGCTGAGAATGACCTGATTGCTAAAGTGGTCGAACCAGAGACATTGAACTGGCCCGACCGTTGCCAGACTTGGTTCTTCGGGGTTGGCGGAACCTTGGACCCTGTAACAGGGAAGTGCATTTGGACGGATGAGCAACTGTGAATACCCGTCAGAAAGCTTCGGGAGTATATCGAGAAAGCGCAGCAAGGGACGTTCGTCCCAGACAGAGAGAATGACGAGCTCACAATGGCCCTCGGGAATCCTGAGCACCCTGGACGGACACGAGGCACGCCAGGCTCCATTCTGTGGAAGGCTGGATTTCCGGACGCAGGGGGTTACAAAACCTAGGAGAGGAGGAAGAAAGTGGAGCATAGCCAACTGCAGGCGCTGCACGAAAGGGTACAAGGGCTAGAGGAACGAGAAGCAGATCGTAGCAAACGACCTGCCGAATCTTCCCCTGAAGCTACCCCGCCATCTCAGCGGAGAAGCAGAGTGGCTTCCACCAAGTAGACTCAGCAGCTGGAGCATGTCTTCACGGCTCCTGGTAGCTACCCCGTGGATGCTATCACGGAGTCTCAACATTGCCACCTTATGACACGATGGATGACGTTGAAAGTCAAGGTGGCTGTTGGCTCTGTTATACCTAATAAACCTGACTCAACCTACCACGGCCAGCCGATTCCAGAAGGATATGCTAGGGTGATGGTGGATCAAATAACGGACGGATTTGAGGACCTTCAACTTGACCACCCTACGGGTGAAGGGGAGATTCGGCTGGGTTCTTCTATGAAGACTCCATGCCTATGGTGGAAGGAGCTCATCAACCTTCCGAACTGGACGCCTCCGCCTCATCCTCCTTGAGGGAGTCCTGGGTTAGGGGGTGTCCGAATAGCCGAACTATCACCTTTGGCCGGACTCCTGGACTATGAAGACACAAGATTGAAGACTTCGTCCCATGTCCGGATGGGACTTTCCTTGGCGTGGAAGGCAAGCTTGGCGATACGGATATGTAGATCTCCTACCATTGTAAATGACTCTATGTAACCCTAACTGAGGGAGTCCTGGACTAGGGGGTGTCCGGATAGCCGACTATCATCATCGGCCGAACTCCAAGACTATGAAGATACAAGATTGAAGACTTCGTCCCGTGTCCGGATGGGACTTTCCTTGGCGTGGAAGGCAAGCTTGGCGATACGGATATGTAGATCTCCTACCATTATAACCGACTCTGTGTAACCCTAGCCCTCTCCGGTGTCTATATAAACCGGAGGGTTTTAGTCCGTAGGACGAACAACCATTACAACAATCATACCATAGGCTAGCTTCTAGGGTTTAGCCTCCTTGATCTCGTGGTAGATCCACTCTTGTAGTAACCATATCATCAATATCAATCAAGCAGTTGTAGGGTTTTACCTCCATCGAGAGGGCCCGAACCTGGGTAAAAACATCGTGTCCCTTGTCTCCTGTTACCATCCGCCTAGACGCACAGTTCAACACCCCCTACCCGAGATCCTCCGGTTTTGACACCGACATTGGTGCTTTCATTGAGAGTTCCTCTGTGTCGTCACCGATAGGCTTGATGGCTTCTTCGATCAACAACAACGCAGTCCAGGGTGATAATTTTCTCCCCGGACAGATCTTCGTGTTCGGCAGCTTTACACGGCGGGCCAATTCGCTTGGCCATCTAGAGTAGATCGAAAGCTACGCCCCTGGCCATCAGGTCAGATTTGGAAGCCTAAACTTCACGGCTGACGTCCGCGGAGACTTGATCTTCGATGGATTCGAGCCACAGCCGAGCGTGCCGCACTGTCACGATGGGCATGATTTAGCTGTGCTGCCGGACAGTACCTTGGAGGCCGCACACGAGTCCGCTCTGACCTATAGTTCGGAGCCGACCACGCAGATCGAGGACAGGTGGCTGGACACCACCTCTGGAGCTGCAATCTCTACGATGATGGAGCCGAACACCGACCCTGTCCCTTATAAAGCTCGTGACTCCGAGGTGCCGGACTCCTTGCCGGACTCCGAACCTCCTGCGCCCCTACCAATCGAATCCGATCGGGCGCCGATCATGGAGTTCACAGCCGTGGACATCTTTCAGCACCCACCCTTTGGCGACATGCTGAATTCGCTAAAGCATCTCTCATTATCAGGAGAGCCCTGGCCGGACTGCGGTCAGGATGATTGGGATGCGGACGACGAAGAAATTCAGAGCCCACCACCACCCACTTTATAGCCACTATCGACGATCTAACCAACATGCTAGATTACGACTCCGAAGACATCGACGGTATGGACGACGATGCTGGAAACGACCAAGAACCAGCGCCTACGGGGCACTGGAAGGCTACTTCAACTCATGATGTATATATGGTGGACACCCCAAAAGGAAGCGATAACGAGGAACAATGGGACGCGGCAAAGGATAATTCCGCCGAAAAACAACCAAAACGGCGACGTAGGCGCCGCCCTAAGTCCCGCCTCGACAACAACAGCACTCCTAATGAACCAGCAATAGAGCAGGGAAAACCAGTGGGCGACGAACATGCAACCAAGCAACCATCCGAACAGGACGAATCGGATAATCAATCTATGGCCGGCAAAAATAACAGTCCAGACGATCTCACGCCGGACACACCACCGGAGCATAAGAACCTTCACAAAAGACTTGTCGCCACTGCAAGAAGTCTGAAGAAGGAAAAATGGAAGCTCAAAACAGCGGAAGACATACTCAGAATGAGGTGGAGCAAAGTACTCAAGACCGCGGACAAATATGGCAATGGTCACCAAACAAAGAGCTACCCGAAGCGCAAGCTACTGCCAGAATTCGACGAGGATGCCATGGAGCCCCCACAGTCAAAAAGCAAAGAGGCCGCCTGGCCGGATAGACGACTAGATGACAGGCTAAAAGCAACAAGCGGCGCCGCACACAAGCCGACACATGATCCTCGTAAAACAGATGGCCCAGTCAGGTCCATTTATGGGCCAAAAAAGAGGGCCCCAGGAAGCAGCACAACACGCTGAGTGTTAGAAGACAACGGCACACCCAAATACAGGGGCGCCGCACACCCACTATGTTTCACTGATGAGGTGCTGGATCATGAATTTCCAGCGGGGTTCAAACCCGTAAATATAGAGGCATACGACAGAACAACAGACCCTGGAGTCTGGATTGAGGATTATATCCTACACATACATATGGCTAGAGGAGACGATCTCCATGCCATAAAATATTTACCCCTCAAGCTCAAAGGGCCAGCCCGGCATTGGCTCAAAGCCTCCCAGAAAATACCATTGGAAATTGGGAAGAGCTTGAGGACGCGTTCAGAACAAATTTTCAAGGGACTTATGTCCGCCCTCCGGATGCAGATGATTTAAGTCACATAACTCAACAGCCTGGAGAGTTAGCGCGCAAATTCTGGAACAGGTTTCTTACCAAAAAGAACCAAATAGTCGACTGTTCAGACGCCAAAGCCTTAGCAGCTTTTAAACATAATGTCCGAGATGAATGGCTCGCCAGACACGTCGGTCAAGAGAAGCCACGAACAATGGCCACGCTAACAAGCCTCATGACCCGCTTTTGCGCGGGGGAAGACAGCTGGCTAGCAAGATGCAGCACCAGCAACCCAAGTATATCCGAGATAAGAGATGGAAATGGAAAATCACGGCGCAGAAAGGATCAGCGCTAAAACAAAGAAAAAAGCCGAAAGAACATGGCGGTCAATGCCGGATTCAAAAGCTCGCGGCCGAACAACAAAACACTGCCTCTTAAGGACAACAGTGACGAGCTATCCAACTTAAACAAAATTTTGGATCGGATATGTCAAATCCACAGTACCTCCGGAAGGCCTGCAAACCACACCCACCGAGATTGTTGGGTCTTCAAACAGTCCGGCCGACTCAACGCCAAACACAAGGGGCTAGACGCGCCAAGCAAGGATGACGACGAACCCCACCAGCAGAGCACCAAAAAACAAAAGACTTTCCCACAAGAAGTCAAAACAGTAAACTCACTTCATGAGATAATACGGAACAATAGTACGGCACCAACTAAAGCACGTGTCGCACGGTCCACCCCGGCGGAACCCCGAGATTGGATGTTAAAACCAATTACTTTCGACCACCTGGACTATTCCAGACGTATTCGAAACGTAGGATGGACTGCTCTGATATTGGATCCTATAATCGACAGACTACAATTTACACAAGTCCTAATGGATGGGGGAAGCGATTTAAACCTGCTATATCCGGACACAATCCGCAAGTTGGGGGTAGACCTTACCAAAATTCGACATAGCCGCACTTCCTTTAAAGGAGTGACGCCAGGCCCTCACGCCAAGTGCACATGCTCCTTACTATTAGAAGTTGTGTTCGGGTCACCCGACAACTTCCGACGCGAAAAGCTAATCTTTCATGTCGCCCCATTCAAAAGTAGCCATCAAGCACTATTGGGACGTGAAGCTTTTGTCCACTTTAACGCAATACCACATTACGCGTCTCTTACACTTAAAATGCCCGGTCCACGCGGCATCATCTCATTAAAAGGTCGTCCAAGACCCCGGACACGGTTAGACGAGTCCGGCATAAATAAGCTAGGGGCTCCCTAGCCGCACACCACTTCACAAGGGGCTGTGCGTATGAGCAATAAGGAGCCAATAAAAGCTCAACCTTATTTATTCATGCTTTGTTTTAAATACATTTTTGACACGATTTCTTTTTAAAATTAAGTTCTTCTCTTTTACAGATGAACAACTTGTTACACCCGTCCAGGATACAGCACAACGGAGACACAGGCGCAGACGTGCAGTAGGGACCCGTTGCAAGGATTCTTTTCAGATTAAGACCCTATGTAAACCTTTTTTTACTGTCTCTTGTTGCTACATATCCCCTGGTTTCTCATTATAACCAGAGAGGAGGCTAACGTTTTGGCATTGGTCGCGTCAGAGGACCTTGCGTGTACCTGGACACTAGGGGCTTAGGGCATTGTTCTGCCCGTTATCATAAAGACCGAATACCTTAGGGAGTGTTCGGTGTCTCGAGTTAGGCCTTATATGCATCAGCTCCGAATCATGTCTTTGGTCAAATGTTGGGTTTGCCCGGCTCCTGTGTTTTGCTGCCTTACGTTCCATATCATCGGCTAATGCGGCACCAGGAGAACTACTGCGATTGTGCCCCGGTTCGGCCGGGCGAGCACCTCAGTAAAGAAAGCCGAAAACTGACTGTCATGATATAGCGAGAGACTGATCAACCACTCGATCGACTACCGGAATGTTTAGAATTCCTCCGCTTTGACGAAGGACCGTTTCCCGGTCAGACACACATGCGCCGTGAATTCGGAGAGCGCAGTGCCCCTAGGGGCTATGTCGTAGCCCCACCCTCGAACTCCTATGGCTAAGTGAAAGTGATAAAGCATTATAGTCCGGTTGCCTCGTTTGCTACGCTACCACCTCCTTCACAGGACCGAGACGTCAGATTAAGTGTGAAAATGCGATATTTTTGCAAACACCCCCGCACCTTGTGCGTGGGGGCTGAAGCCGACGACTGCCATCTTTCAGGTTATACACACGTATACATAAACGGCCGCACAGGAGATATTTCCATACTTGAACACACAAGTATAAAAAGCGCTTATATTATAAACATCGTTTTACAAACCATAAAGTTCATTTGAACACGACATTTTTTGAGCACTGCGACTCTATTACACGAGCACCACGCAGAACTTCTCCAAAATAGTGCTCGGCGGGTAATCGGCTTTCGTCCGAACCCTGGGTCGCAACAGCGGTGGCATCCATCTCCGTCCAGTATGTCTTCACACGGGCGAGGGCCATCCGTGCACCCTCTATGCAGGCCGACCGCTTCATCGCCTTGATATGCGGCACCGCCCCAAGGAATTGCTGCAGTAAGCCAAAATAACTCTTCGGCTTGGTCCTATCCGGCCAGACATGAGCCACGATATCCGTCATGGCAAGTCCGGACAATCTATTCAGCTCAGCCCACTCAGCTAACCGATCGGTCAGCGGAAGTGAACACTCCAGACTATGGAATTGAGACCAAAAAAGCTCTTCCGTCTCGTGATCCTTTTGACTTCGGAAGTGCACAACAGCATCTGCCGCACTCGCCGCTAAGTCCATATAAGGATCCTCCGGACCCCACAGCTGACCAAGCTGAGCGTACTTCGGATCCGTAAACCTCCTGCGCAGCAAAAAGGGCTTGCCAGCCACAATATCTCCGGCCTGGCGCAGCTCCTCCTTTATAGCCCGTATTGCAGAACGAGCATCCTTGGCTTCGGCGGTGGCCTTCACTAGGTCTTCATGCTCCGCTCGGCGTTCTTTTTCAAGAACCTCATAGCGGTCGGTAGCATCTTTCAACTTCACGGCCATTTCGGCCATCTCCTCCCTGCTTCGGCAGTGAGCAACCCTTTCGGCTTCTAGCTCTTCGGCCGCCCTCAAGGCCGCCGCATCACTCCTTCTGGTCTGCTCCTTGGCTCGAGCAAGTTCGGCCCGAAGACTGTCCACAGTAGCGGCACCATCTGCATTTAGCACACATGTTGTAAGGAGTGGGCCTCAGCTCCCTTACTAGGTGACCACAAAAAAAAACTTACCTTGCGACTCGTCAAGTCGCTTGTTGACTAGCGCGATGTGCGCATCCGCAATGTCGAGTTGCCGCTTTAGTTCAGCAACTCCATCAGTCCGGCTGGCCCCTGGACTATCCGCCACCTGCATAGGAAAGGCGAAAATTAAAACCTGCGATTTTGATCCTCGGCACGCTGTCGCTTTCGACAACCTACCGAGTCTCAGGGGCTACTATCTATACAGGGTGCACTTTATGTGTAAAACTGTCAAAAGGTATGTCATTTTTACGTACCTCAAACCCTACCAGCAAGCTTCTGACGGCATCCTGCAACCCGCCTTCGGCGGACGAAATTCTTCCAATCACCATACTCATCAATGCATGGTGATCTTCTGAGATAGACGCCCTCTCAAGCAGATCCTTCAGCTCCCCCGACCGAACACTAGTTGGCGCCGAACTCTTCGGCTCTGCCGAACTCGGGGATACCCTCCGTGATGACACCTCGGGGTCGTCCGCTCCACCTGACGGTGCAGCGGACGGAGGCGTCTTGCTCTCCATCATCTCCGGACGAAGGTCCCCCGAAGACGAGCTCATCTGAGAAGGACGGAGATCCGAACTACAAGGTACAAACTTAAGTTAATCCTCAGAAGCACAAATAGGGATGTGCCTTATTACAAAACTCTCTTTTTTCCTACTTACGGCTTGCTGGAGGGCTGATTCCGTAGAGGAGATATTGCGGCCGGGGCCTCCCCGGACGCAGGACCCTCCGGTGAGGATCTCTTCCCCCGCTTCGAGGCCTTGGCCTCCGGGTTTTCGGAAGCCGTCCTCTTTTCCCCTTGGAAGGAGGGATTCTCGATTCCCCCCTTCTCAAAAGCCTCCTCGGTAGAGGCGGTAGTTCCTCTGTTCTCC
The DNA here is from genome assembly GCA_963921465.1 of Triticum timopheevii. Taxonomy (NCBI): domain Eukaryota; kingdom Viridiplantae; phylum Streptophyta; class Magnoliopsida; order Poales; family Poaceae; genus Triticum; species Triticum timopheevii. Next base: position 559,440,143 of record OY997266.1, read on the forward strand.
CCTTCGCCTTCCTTTGAAGGCGCAACCTCCAGCATCCTGACCAGCATGGGATCCGGCGCGGTCTCTGGGAGGGGGGCCGGACACCGTATCAATTTTGCTTGCGCTATCCACTCCTGTTTAGAGGGCAATTGGTTAAAAGGGCGAATCGTAGAAAGGCAAACAAACGGTATGTCCAAACACAGAGCTACTTACTTGTGTATCCGGGCGATTGCAGCTTAGGCCGGCGTCCTCGGTCAATTCCGGACAAACCTCTCGTGATCCGAAGAACAATTTGTACATCTCCACGGGTGTCGTACCCATGAAGTGTTGGAGAATCCGTGGTCCCTCCGGATTGAATTCCCACAGCCGGAGAGGACGGCGTTTGCAGGGCAGGAGACGCCTAATCAGCATAACCTGCATCACCACGACCAGATCGATCTTCCTCGCTTGGTGGTCTTGAATCCGGCCCTGCAATAGGGGCACGTCCTTTGACGGCCCCCAGTTGAGTCCTTGGTTGACCCATGACATCAGTCGTCATGGAGGTCCCAAGCAGAAGATGGGTGGTGGCTTCTGCCTGCTGCCCCTGGGAGCGGTAATATAAAACCACTCTTGTTGCCACAAGCCGAGCTCCTCTTGGAAGGAGCCCTCGGGCCATGGAGCATCGGCCCTCCTGCTTACGGCCGCCCCGCCGCACTCTGCTCGACGCCCCTCGATCATCTTCGGCTCCACGTCGAAGGTCTTCAGCCACAAGCCGAAGTGAGGGGTGATGCGGAGGAAGGCCTCGCAGACGACGATGAATGAAGAAATATGGAGGATGGACTCCGGAGCCAAGTCGTGGAATTCCAACCCATAGTAAAACATGAGCCCTCTCACAAAAGGATCCATCGGGAAGCCTAAGCCCCGACGGAGGTGGGACACAAACACGACATACTCGCCGGGCTCGGGGGTGGGAATGACTTGCCCTTTGGCGGGCAACCTATGCGAAATCTCGTAAGTCAGGTACTTGGCCTCTCGCAGCTTTAGCACGTCCTCTTCCGTGACGGAGGAGGGCATCCACCGGCCCTGTAGGTCGGAGCCGGACATTGTTGAAGGCCCGAAGCGCTCGAATCTGGGGCTCTGGGTGTTGGAACTCGGGGCAAGGAGTAGATTCGATTGAGGATTGAAGAAAAGAAATGAGCCTTGGTCCCATTATAAAGAAGGAGAATACCAAGAGCCGTCCCCGTGACCGTTCGGGACTCGCCTCCGATAGAGGGGGCGTGGCACGGGCATGGTTGGGTTACCCACGTCCGTATTGATGGGAATCCCGGAATAAGGGGAACACGATCTCTGCTTCGACAAGACGTGCCAAGGAAACCGCTTCGCTAAATGCGCTGAGGTGGTATAATAAGAAACGATTCAAGAAAAGGCTTGGTAGTGGCGTGATGTCATGCCACGAAATACGTCAGCAGATTGAACTTGTGTGCATATTATTCTCTCTACGGTGGAGTGTGGAATTTATTTTGCAGAGCCGGACACTATCCTGGTGTTCACAAATCTTCTATGAATTATTCGGAGGAGGAACCCACCTTGCAATGCCGAACAATATGCGCGCCGGACTCATCGTCATTGAAGCCTGGTTCAGGGGCTACTGAGGGAGTCCTGGACTAGGGGGTGTCCGGATAGCCGGACTATCATCATCGGCCGGACTCCAAGACTATGAAGATACAAGATTGAAGACTTCGTCCCGTGTCCGGATGGGACTTTCCTTTGCGTGGAAGGCAAGCTTGGCGATATGGATATGTAGATCTCCTACCATTGTAACCGACTCTGTGTAACCCTAGCCCTCTCCGGTGTCTATATAAACCGGAGGGTTTTAGTCCGTAGGACGAACAACCATTACAACAATCATACCATAGGCTAGCTTCTAGGGTTTAGCCTCCTTGATCTCGTGGTAGATCCACTCTTGTACTACCCATATCATCAATATCAATCAAGCAGGAGTAGGGTTTTACCTCCATCGAGAGGGCCCGAACCTGGGTAAAAACATCGTGTCCCTTGTTTCCTGTTACCATCTGCCTAGACGCACAGTTCAGGACCCCCTACCCGAGATCCGCCGGTTTTGACACCGACACTAACCCTCTTCGGTGCCTATATAAACCGGAGGGTTTTAGTCCGTAGGACGAACAACAATCATACCATAGGCCAGCTTCTAGGGTTTAGCCTCTCTGATCTCGTGGTACATCTACTCTTGTACTACCCATATCATCAATATTAATCAAGCAGGGGTAGGGTTTTACCTCCATCGAGAGGGCCCGAACCTAGGTAAAAACATCGTGTCCCTTGTCTCCCGTTACCATCCGCCTAGACGCACAGTTCAGGACCCCCTACCCAAGATCCCGCCGGTTTTGACACTGACATTGGTGCTTTCATTGAGAGTTCCTCTATGTCATCATCTTTAGGCCCGATGGCTCCTCCGATCATCAAAAACGATGCAGTCTAGGGTGAGACCTTTCGCCCCGGACAGATCTTCATATTCGGCGGCTTTACACTGCGGGCCAATTCGCTTGGCCATCTGGAGCAGATTCAAAGCTACGCCCCTGGCCATCAGGTCAGATTTGGAAGTTTGAACTATACGACTGACGTCCGTGGAGACTTGATCTTTGATGGGTTCGAGCCACAGCCAAGCGCGCCGCACTGTCACGATGGGCATGATCTAGCTCTACCGCCGAACAGCGCCCTGGGGGCCGCACCAGTTTCCGCTCCGACCCTTAGCTCGGAGCCAACTGCGCCAATCGAGGACGGGTGGCTGGACACCGCCTCGGGGGCTACGATCTCTACGGCGATTGAGCCGTACACCAACCCTGTCCTTTGAGAAGCTTGTGACTCCAAGGTGCCGGACTCCTCTTCGGACTCCGAACCTTCCGCGCCCCGGCCAATCGAATACGATTGGGCACCCATCATGGAGTTCACTACCGCGGACATCTTTCAGCACTCGCCCTTTCGCGACATCCTGAATTCACTAAAGTTTCTCTCTTTATCAGGAGAGCCCTGGCCGAATTATGGTCAGCAAGGTTGGGATGCGGACGACGAAGAAATTCAAAGCCCACCCACCACCCACTTCGTAGCCACTGTCAAAAGTTTAAACGACGTGCTCGACTTCGACTCTAAAGACATCGATGGTATGGACGACGATGTAGGAGATAAACATGAACCAGCACCTATAAGGCACTGGACAGCCACCTCATCTCATGATGTATACATGGTGGACACACCTAAAGGAAGCGACGATGAGGAACAACGGGACACCACGAGGTATCATTCCCTCGAAAAGCAGTCAAAACGGCGACGTAAGCGCCGCTCAAAATCCCTCCTTGACAAAGACAACAGCCATACAGACCCAACCATAGAGCAGGGCGAACCGGTGGACGACGAACATGCCATCGAGCAACCGTCCGAACAGGACAACCTGGATAAACAATCCGTCCCCAGCGAAGATAACAGTCCGGACGATCTCATGCCGGACAAGTTGCTGGAGCAGAAGAACATCCACAAAAGGCTCATCGCCACTACGCGTAGCCTGAAAAAGCAGACGCGAAAGCTCAAAACAGCGGAAGATGCGCTCAGAATCAGATGGAGCAAAGTACTCAACATCGCAGACAAATACGGCGATAGTCGCCGAACAAAGAGCTACCCGAAGCGAAAACTACTGCCCGAATTTGATGAGGAGGCCATAGAGCCCCCGCAATCAAAGAATAAGGAGACCACCCGATCGGATAGACGACCCCATGGCAAACATGGAGCGGCAAACGGCGCCGCACACAAGCCGGCACGCGATCCGCACACGGATTCGCATCAAAAAGATGGCCCAGTTAGATCTATCTACGTGCCAAGAAAGCAAGCTCTAGTAAGCAATGCAACACATCAAGTATCTGAATATTACGGTACACCTAAATATAGGGGTGCCGCACACCCCCTATGTTTCACCGATGAGGTTCTGGATTATGAATTTCCAGCGGGATTCAAGCCCGTAAACATAGAGGCATATGACGGAACAACAGACCCTGGAGTCTGGATCGAGGATTACATCATCCACATACACATGGCTAGAGGAGACGACCTCCACGCCATAAAATACTTACCCCTCAAGCTCAAAGGGCGAGCCCGGCATTGGCTCAAAAGCCTCCCCGAAAACACCATTGGAAGTTGGGAAGAGTTCGAGGATGCTTTTCGGGCAAATTTTCAAGGGACCTATGTCCGACCTCCGGATGCAGACGATTTAAGTCACATAACTCAACAACCCGGAGAGTCAGCCCGAAATTCTGGAACAATTACTTACTAAAAAGAACCAAATAGTTGACTGTCCGGACGCCGAAGCCTTAACATCTTTCAAACACAACGTCCGAGACGAATGGCTCGCCAGACACCTCGGCCAAGAAAAGCCAAGAACAATGGCCGCATTAACAAGCCTCATGACCCGCTTTTGCACGGGAGAGGATAGCTGGCTGGCAAGATGCAGTACCAGCGACCCAAGTACATCCGAAGTCAGGGATGGAAATGGGAAACTGCGATGCAGCAAGGACCAGCGCCGAACCAAGGGAAACAGCCCGAAGAGCACGACAGTCAACGCCGGGTTCAAAAGCTCACGACAGTGTCGGTGTACTAAAGTAGGGGTACCTTAGTATCCCGAACTTGTGCACGGGCAGTCGCAGCGCCCCGCGGCAAGGCTTGCCGGGCGTCCGCCAAGATCCTTCGCTATTCCTATTACTGCCATTCAAGAACAAAGTGTTTAACTATGAAGACAAGGCCCCGGCAAGAGGAGCTTGCCGTGAAGGACAAGACCCCGGCAAGAGGAGCTTGCCGGGAAGGCCAACCAAGGCATTTCAAGAGACTTGCCGCGACGCACCGCGCGTCCCGGCAAGACCCGGTGAGCGGCAAGCTCACGGGTGCGACAAGGCAGCGACCGCGGCAAGGCGCTTGCCGCGGCAAAGCAACCACTCTGCGCCCATGCTCCACCGCACCCGACGACGTGTCGCCGCAGGATCGCTCCTGGTGCACGTGGCGGGTGGCTGTGCAGCCAAGCGGTGCGAGGTGGCAAGTGAAGATGACTAGAAGGCCATCGTGGCGATCGGTGGCGCCCCTAACGGTCGTTTTCTCGCACTGTTTGGGCGACCAGACGGGCATTAAATGCCCTTGTCCCCTGCCGTCAGAGTTAGGTAGAGGACACTGTTGATAGCGGTTGTACCAACCCCCGTTTTTACTTTTTTACCCCTCTCTCTACGCTGCCACCTGTCGGTGACCCCTTTAGACTATAAAAAGGAGGCCCATGCGCACGTAGAAGGGGTTCGACTCATTCGAAACTACAACACACATATGCTCTCGAGCAAGAACAGAATAGAAACACAAAGCAGCAGTAGGAGTTTTATCTCTCCGAAGAGCTCCGAAGCTGGGTAAAATCCCTCGCGTGCTTTCGCCTCGATCTGCTCTGCGTGCGCCCTCCGCTCCCTTGCCGGACCGAAAAGGGGCCCTGCCCCATAGGTGTTCGTTTCCCACGACAGGCAGAATCATAAAAAACTGCCCCTTAAGGATAACAGGGACGAGCTATCTAACTTAAACAAAATCTTGGACAAGATATGCCAAATCCATAGTACTCCCGGGAAGCCTGCAAACCATACCCACAGAGATTGTTGGGTCTTCAAGCAGTCCGGCAAACTCAACGCCGAACACAAGGGGCTCGAGACACCAAGCGAGGACGATGACGAACCCCACAAGCAGAGCATCGGAAAACAAAAGAATTTCCCACAAGAAGTCAAAACATAAACTCACTTTACGTGACAAAAGGGAAAAACAGAATGGCGCCCATAGAGATACACGCCATACGGCCTATCCCAGAGGAGTCCCGCCACTGGTTGTTAAAACCAATCACCTTCGACCATCAGGATTACTCTAGAAGTATCCGGAATACAGGATGGACTGCCTTGATATTAGATCCGATAATCGACGGACTCCAATTTACACAAGTCCTAATGGACGGCGGCAGTGATCTAAACCTGCTATATCAGGACACAATCCGCAAAATGGGGATAGACCCAACCAAAATTCGCCATAGCAACACTTCCTTTCAAGGTGTAATGCCAGACCCATATGCCCATTGTACGGGCTCTCTACTGCTATAAGTTGTGTTCGGCTCACCCGACAACTTCCGCCACGAAAAGTTAACCTTCCACCTCGCCCCATTCACAAGTAGCTACCAAGCACTATTGGGACGCGAAGCTTTCGCACGCTTTAACGCAATACCGCATTATGCATCCCTTACACTTAAAATGCCCGGTCCGTGAGGCATCATCTCCTTAAAGGGAAATATCGAGTGTTCCTTGAGCGCGGAAGATTGTGTGACTGCCTTGACAGCCACACACTAAACCGGCTTCAGCAATCAAAGCACCTAAACAGGTCGTTCAGACCCCGGACACGGCTAGACGAGTCCGGCGTAAACATACAAGGGCTTACTAGCCGCATACCCCTGTACAAGGGGCTCCGCGCATGTACAACAAGAGACAATAAAGCTCAATTTTATTCATTTTTTGAATCATACTTTGTTTATTTAACATAACGTACACTTTCGCATGATCTTTTTCAACTAAGTTCCTCTCTTTTACAGATGAACACCATGCTACACCCGTCCAGGATACGGCACAATGAAGACACAGGCGCAGACGTGCAGTAGGGACCCGTGACAAGGATTCTTTTCAGATTAAGACCCTGCGTAAACCTTTTTTACTGTCTCTTGTTGATACACATCCCCTGGTTTCTTGCTATAACCGAGGAGGAGGCTGGCGTTTTGGCATGGGCCACGTCAGAATTTTGCGCGTACCTGGACACCAGGGCTTATTACCAAGGGCGTTGTTCGGCCCGTTTTCATAAAGACCGAATACCTTAGGGAGTGTTCGGCGTCTCGAGTTAGGCCTTATATGCATCAGCTCCGAATCATGTCTCTGGTCAAATGTTGGGTTTGCCCGGCTCCTGTCTTTTGCTACCTTACGTTCCGCTCTATCAGCTAAGGCGGCACCAGGAGAACTACTGCGATTGTGCCCTGGTTCGGCCAGGCGAGCACCTCAGTAGAGAAAGCCGAAAACTGACTATCATGATATAGTGTGAGACTGGTCAACCACTCGATGACCCACCGGAATCTTTAGGATTCCTCCGCCTTGATGAAGGTCCGTTTCCCGGTCAGGCACATACGCGCCCCAAATTCGGGTGAGCGCGGTGCCCCTAGGGGCTATATAGTAGCCCCACTGTCAAACTCCTATGGCTAAGTGAAAGTGATAAAGCATTATAGTCCGGTTGCCTAGTTTGCCGCGCTACCACCTCCTTTATAGGACCAAGACGTTGGATCAAGTGTGAAAATGCACCTTTTGCAAACACCCCCGCATTATATGCGTGGGGGCTGAAGACGAAGACTGCCATCTTTCAGGTTATATATACATATACATTAGCGGCCGCACGGGAGGTATTTTAATTCTTGAAAGGCACAAGTATAAAATGCTTTTATATTCCATCGATACATTGTTTCACACTAATACATGTTATTCGAACATAATATCCTTCGAGCACTGCGTCTCTATTAAATGAGCGCCCTACAGAACTTCCTGAAAATAGTGCTCGACAGGTACTCGGCTTCCGTCCGAATCTTGGGATGCAACATCGGTGGCCTTCATCTCCGCCCAGTATGTCTTGACACGGGCAAGAGCCATCCGCGCACCCTCTATGCATGCCGACCTCCTCATTGCATTGATATGCGGCACCGCACCAAGGAACTGCTGCACCAAGCCAAAATAACTCTTCGGCTCGGGCCTTTTCGCCACAAAAGACTCACACATCCTTCATGGCAAGTCCGGATAACCTATTCAGCTCCGCCCATTCAGCCAAGCGATCGGTTAATGGAAGTGGGCGCTCTGGATTATGGAACTGCGACCAAAAACCCTTTTCCATTTCGTGATCCTTTTGATCTTGGAAGTGTTCGGCCGCGTCCGCGGCACTTGCCGCCAAGTCCAAATAAGCATCCTCCGCACTCCACAGCCGGTCCAACTGAGCATATTTAGGATCCACGAATTTCCTCCACTGCAGAAAGGGCTTTCTAGCCGCGATATCTCCGGCCTGACGCAACTCCTCCTTCATAGCTCTCATCGCAGAGCGAGCATCCTTGGCCTCGGTAGTGGCCTTCTTTAGGTCCTCTTGTACCGCTCAATCTTCTTTTTCAAGAAGCTTGCAGCGGTCGGCAGCATTCTTCAACTTCACGGCCATCTCGGCCATTTCCTTCTTGCTTCGGCAGTGAGCAGCCTATTTGGCTTTTAGCTCTTCGGTCGCCTTTAAGGAAGCCGCATCACTCTGGCCTGCTCCTTGGCTCGGGCGAGCTCCGCCCAAAGGTTCTCCATGGCAGCGGCACTATCTGCATCAAGCATACATGTTGTAAGGCACGGGCATCAAGCTCCCTTACCAGGTGTCCGCGGAGAAATTGCATACCTTGTGACTCGTCAAGTCGCTTATTGACAAGCACGATGTCGGCATCCGCCACGTCAAGTTGCCGCTTTAGTTCGGCAAATTTATCAGTCCGGCTAGCCACCGGACCCTTCACCACCTACATAGGAAGGGCGACATATTATACATGGGATTATGATCCTCAGCGCGCTATCATTTTTTGACAACACACCAAGCCTCAGGGGCTACTATCTACATAGGGCGCATTTTATATGCGGAACTGTCAAAAGGTACATCATTTGCATACCTCAAAACCTGTCAGTAAACTTCTGACGGCTTCGTGCAATCCGCTCTCAGCAGATGAAATCCTTTCAATCACCGTACCCATTAACGCACGGTGAGATAGACGCTCGCCCGAGCAGATCCTTCAGCTCCTCCGACCATACACCAGGTGGTGCCGGACTCATCCGATGGCCATTTTCAAAGGCCGGACGCGGAGGGCTTTGAGGGGACATACGACTGCCTTCCGGCCCCGCCGGACTCAGAGAAACCCTCCGCGACGACACCTCAGGGTCGCCTGCCTCGCAAGACGGTACGGCAGGGGGAGGCGTTTCGCTCTCCATCATCTCTAGACGAAGATCCCTCGAAGATGTGCTCTGCTGAGAAGGGCTGAGATCCGAACTACAAGGTAAAATTTTGGTTATCTTCATCAGAAATAGGGCAGGGATATCCTTAATTTTTAAAAAAACTCCCCTTTTACTTACGGCTCGGTGGAGGGCTGATCCCCTTGGGGGCACAATGCGGCCGAGGCATCTCTCAGCGCAGGACCCTCTGACAAAGATTTCTTCCCCTGCTTTGATACCATGGTCTCCGGGTCCTCAGAGGCGGTCCTCTTCTTCCCTTGGATGGACGGATTCTCGATCCCTCGTTTCCTGATAGCCTCCTTCGCGGAGGTGGTAGCTTCCTTGTTCCCCCCTTCACCTTCTTCCGAAGGCACAACCTCCAGCATCCTGGTTAACACGGGATCCGGCGTGGTCTCAGGGAGGGGGGCCGGACACCTGATTAACTTTGCTTTCTCTATCCACTCCTGTTCAAGGGCAACTCTTTTAAAGGGCAAGTTCGTGATAAATATGGGATAGCGTGCCCGAGTACAGGGCTACTTACTTGAGTATCCGGGCGATTGCAGCTCAGACTTGTGTCCTCGGTCAAGTCCGGACACGTCGCTTGTGATCCAAAGAAAAGCTTGTACATCTACATGGGCGCCGCACCCATAAAATGTTGGAGAGCTCATGGTCCCTCCGGGTTAAAATTCCCACAGGCGGAGGGGACGACGTTTGCAGGGCAGGGTGCGACGAATCAGCATGACCTGCGCTACTACGACCAGAGTGATCTCTCTCTAGGAGGTCTTGAATGCGGCCCTGCAAGAAGGGCACGTCCTTGGATGGCCCCCAGTCAAGTCCTTTTTTGACCCATGACGCCAGCTGCGGTGGAGGACCCGAGCGAAAGGCAGGTGGCGCCACCCATTTGGTGCCCCTGGGAGCTGTGATATAAAACCACTCTTGTTGCCATAGGTTGAGCTCCTCTTGAAAAGAGCCCTCCTGCCACGAAGCATCATCATTCTTTCTTATAACAGCCCCTCCGCACTCTGCCTGCTGCCCCTTGATCATCTTCGGCTCCACTTTGAAGGTCTTGAGCCACAATCCGAAGTGAGGGGTAACGCGGAGGAAGGCTTCGCATACGACAATGAATGATGAGATGTGGAGGATGGACTGCGGATCCAAGTCATGAAATTCCAACCCATAATAAAACATGAGCCCCCTCACGAAGGGGTCCGTCGGGAAGCCTAGCCCCCAAAGGAAGTGAGACGCGAACACCACGCTTTCACCAGGCTTGGGAGTGGGAATAACCTGCCCTTGGGCAGGCAGCCTATGCGAAATTTCACCAGTTAGATACCTGGCATCTCTTAGCTTTAGCACGTCTTCTTCCGTAAAGGAGGAAGGCATCCACCGGCCTTGCAGGTCGGAGCCGGACATCATCGAAGGTCCGAAGCGCCTGAATCTGGAGCTTTGGGTGTTGGAACTCGAGGCGAGGGGCGGATTCGATTGAGATTGAAAGAAAAGAGCAGAGCCTTGGTCTCTTTATAAAGAGGTTGAATACCAAGAGCCTTCCCCGTGACCGTTCGGGACTCGCCTTCGATAGAGGAGACGTGCCAACAAGCACGACTGGGTTACCCACGCCCGTATTAATGAGAATCCCGGAATAAGGGGACACGATCTCTGCTTTGACAAGACGTGCCAAGGAAACCGCCTCGCTAAACGTGCTAAGGTGGGACAGTAAAAATGATTCAAATAAAGGCTTGGCCGTGGTGTGATGTCACGCCACGGAATACGTCAGCAGATTGAATTTGTGTAAATATTATTCTCTCTATGGTGGTATGTGGAACTTACTTTGCAGAGCCGAACACTATCCATGTGTTCAAAATCTTCTATGAAGTATTCGGAGGAGGAACCCGCCTTGCAATGCCAAAGACAATATGCGCGCCGGACTCGTCGTCATTGAAGCCTTGTTCAGGGGCTACTGAGGGAGTCCTGGATTAGGGGGTGTCCGGATAGCTGAATTATTACCTTTGGCTGGACTCCTGGACTATGAAGATACAAGATTGAAGACGTCGTCCCGTGTCCGGATGGGACTTTCCTTGGCGTGGAAGGCAAGCTTGGCGATACGGATGTGTAGATCTCCTACCATTGTAACCGACTCTGTGTAACCCTAACCCTCTTTGGTGCCTATATAAACCGGAGGGTTTTAGTCCGTAGGACGAACAACAATCATACCATAGGCTAGCTTCTAGGGTTTAGCCTCTCCGATCTCATGGTAGATCTACTCTTGTACTACCCATATCATCAATATTAATCAAGCAGGAGTAGGGTTTTACCTCCATCGAGAGGGCCCGAACCTGGGTAAAAACATCGTGTCCTTTGTCTCCTGTTACCATCCGCCTAGACGCACAGTTCGGGACCCCCTACCCGAGATCCGCCGGTTTTGACACCGACACTCCTCCTCAAGTGAGTCAGGGCAATCCGCCTCCTCCTCCGGCGAGTGATCAGGGCAGTCAGCCTCCTCCTCCGCCTCCTCCTCCGACGAGTGATCAGGGCACTCAGCCTCCTTCTCCGGCGCGTGGCGGCACTCCGCCTCCTTCTCCGCCTGAGCTGGCGTGCCTGAGCAGCCAGCCTCATCCTTCTCCGCCTCGTCGACAAGGGCAGATCAAGAGACCCGCCGCCGCTCCGGCTGCTTCGGCGCGTCGTAGTCCTTCGCTTCTGCCTCGTAAGAATGGAAAGACAGCCGCAGCCGCTCCATCTGCTACGACGTCTAGCAGCATAGCTAGAGCCGGGAGGCAATACAAATACGGTCCTTCTCTCAAGACTCCAGAGAAGTTACCATACGAGAGGACCATGGAGGAAAACACGCGGATCATGCAAGCCGGAGTGGATAACTTCTTTGAAGGGGTGAAAGCAGAGAAACATCCACCTCCAGAGGAGAAGATAGATCCGGTAAAAGTGAAGCGTACTCTGGCTGCCCTGCAGAAACCGCCAAAGTCTCCGGAGAAAGGCAACTATGAGTGCATTCTTACAAAGTCATTTGTAGAAGCGTCGCGGTCGGGAAGTACTATCAGTGGTCAACGACGAGCTAGGAAAAAAGTTGCCCAGCTCGGCGAACAAGCGAACCAATCGTTCCCCCTGCTCTAGGTGTCTAGCGATATTGTTGCTAATGTTCCGGGTGGGATGGTGTCCGGTTATAACAATCCTGAAGATTAACTGCCCGATGAACTACATTATGATTTCTTGGAGGTGGACGAACACAAATACGTGTACGGGAAGCCTCTCGTCAAAGATGAAAGATCTCTACCAACGATGATGTTCAGATTCCATGAATGGTACATGAAAACCTGCAGAGAGTCTGAGGGGAGAAATATTTTGACACTGATGGTCAGAGAGGAGCATGACCTCGTTGGACTTGAACTGTTGAATGTTTCATTTGAGGAGTTCTTCGCGTTTTTCAATCTAAAGGCCCTCGATAAATTAATGATCACTTGCTACTGCCTGTAAGTACACAATACTACTTCTGTCATTACGTCTCTATATATAGGTCAGCTCTTTCATTGCATGTATTTTTAATTATCCTCACTATATTATGCAGATTTAAGATCGCCGAATTGAAGAAACGAGGAATCAGTGATATTGGGTTCATTAACACAAATCTCATAGATGCATATATGGTTAAATCTCAAGCCAAAGAAACCGAGGCCAAGCTGCTAAAATCATTTGTAGTAAATCAAAACAAAGCTATAATACTCTTCCCTTACGAATTCAAGTGAGTGTTACTGTCTTCTGCATATTCGGTTTCCCTTATTAGTCGAGGTAATTATAGTAGTAATGTAATTGATGAGTTATGCATGCGTGCGCAGCTTCCACTATATTCTCCTAGAGATTAAGCTTGAGCAGTGACTAGTAACCGTCTTAGACTCGAGACGGAAAGATCTCACGGAGTATGCGGACATGATTGAAATTCTAGAGAAGTAAGTTAAATCAATCATTATTGCACCATATCGGCAACTTTGTTCATTTCCTGATATCAAGTAATTGTTTTCTTTGTCTGCTGGCAGGGTTTGGAAAAAATTCACCTCAAAAACTCCGGGACTGCCGAAGAAGCTGCAATTTAGACACCCGAAAGTAAGTACTATAGTAGCATGTTCCACGCATCTCCTAGTGATTCAAGCGCTAGTTTCATCAATACCATTTAGCATGCTTGCTAAGTATCAGTTTGATTGACCTCTATTCTTGTAAAGTGGTTGTGGCAGGAACAAGGAAATGATTACTGTGGATACTACATTTGCTAGTCCATCCGTCGCACGACCTGTGAGCGGGGCTACTCTGACAAACAATATGAAGTGCGTAAATAATAATATTCACAATTTTATTTTATTACCATAATTTGTGTTCAGTTTCATTTATTCATATATATATGTATTGACCCCTGTCGGTGTCAAAACCGGCGGATCTCGGGTAGGGGGTCCCGAACTGTGCGTCTAGGCGGATGGTAATAGGAGACAAGGGACACGATGTTTTACCCAGGTTCGGGCCCTCTTGATGGAGGTAAAACCCTACGTCCTGCTTGATTAATATTGATGATATGGGTAGTAAAAGAGTGGATCTACCACGAGATCAAGGAGGCTAAACCCTAAAGCTAGCCTATGGTATGATTGTTGTAATGTATGATGTGTCCTACGGACTAAAGCCCTCCGGTTTATATAGACACCGGAGAAGGCTAGGGTTACACAGAGTCGGTTACAATGGTAGGAGATCTACATATCCGTATTGCCAAGCTTGCCTTCCACGCCAAGGAAAGTCCCATCCGGACATGGGACGGAGTCTTCAATCTTGTATCTTCGTAGTCTTGGAGTCCGGCGGACGATGATAGTTCGGCTGTCCGGACACCCCCTAGTCCAGGACTCCCTCAGTAGCCCCCGAACCAGGCTTCAATGACGATAAGTCCAGCGCGTATATAGTCTTCGGCGTTGCAAGGCGGGTTCTCCCTTTAAGTTCCATGGACCGGCCGAACAGTGTCCGGCTTCCTCATAAATGCTGTGCTTCTTGGCTTCTACGCCCAATAATGGCCTTCCTCCACGCGTCGCATGAATGCGAAAAGCCAGGGTGTCTTTTATGTTTTCACCCCCTAGTCGTGCAAGTCATCCGCCTACAAAAGAGGCAAAAATCCAGATCCAAATCACACCATCTTCCTTCCGCGAATACTCATCGGAGCGCCTTTGACCCAACAATCCATTCCACCATGGACCGTCGGCGCGGCTCCTCTTCTCGCGCTCCCAGCCCACTGCCAGGAGATTGGAGGAGATGCTCTGTTCCACACAACGAGCTAGTGAAGCTCCAAGCAGGGGGATATCTCCCTCCGGCCTTCTTGGTCCCGGTTCGAGCCGGGCTGGCCACCTACCAAGGTGGGAAGCAAGCGGAGGCTACCCCAAGTCCCAACAAAGGGGAGCGGGTATGCTTCGTCCCCTATCTAATAAGGGGACTCGGATTTCCTATACATCCGTTCCTCCGCGGGCTCCTGGAGTTCTACGGACTCCAGCTCCATCACCTCACACCCGCCTCTGTCCTGCATATCGCGGGTTACGTAGCTCTTTGCGAGCTGTTCCTGGGCATCGAGCCCCATTTTGCACTGTGGAAGAGGTTGTTCTGCCTCGTACCCCGTTCTCACGAGGGATCTATATATCAAGTGGGCGGCGCCGAAGTATGGCGCATTGCCGGGACCGGATATCCATCCGGAACCCCTAAGAAGGCGTCCGAAGACTGGCCTTCGGAATGGTTTTACATAGAAGACGCTCCGCTGCCGGACCCAGTCCGGGTCGGCCTCCCGGAGTTCAGTGCTGCTCCTCTGAAGAAACGCCTTAGTTGGCGCCCGCGGAGTCCCCAATTGGAGGAAGACAAGAGCGTCCATTACCTGATGGGCCGAATAAAATTACTAGCCCATTCCGGGTTGACCATGATTGGAATCATGGCAATATGCATCATGCGGGGGGTACAGCCATTGCAATACAGGGGCCACCCCATGTGGGATTTCAACGGGGAGGACAACGCCACCCGCCATGGCCGCAAAGGGCCGGATTCGACCGAGGACCTGGTGCAGATCCTGTCCGGCCTATACAAGGGGGAAAAGGAGGACTTCCTCCGAACGAACCCTTTGAATGGGGTTTCCATGAACAACCCTCGGGGCTGGGTAAGTGAACACTTTTAAGGGCTCAACCTGTGCTTTTAGAGTTTAAGCTTCTTACATTATGTCTTCGGCGCAGGAACTGCGCCGGATTGTGGAGGACATGGTAAGTCCGGCTCCGCAACCTGAGGATCCAGAGAGATCCCAGGATCCGGCCTCAGAAGAGGATCCGGATATCAAGGTGGAGCTGATCGACAGGGTGTTCCACCAGCTCAGCATGGACAATGCTTTGGTCGCCGTTACGGCGGACTACCCCGGATTATATCTGGCTTCCCAGGTGATTGTGACCGAGGTCCGGACACCATTATCTCTTCCTTGCCCTATTTCTGACCTTCGCGAACGATGGTGTTTTACAGGAAGCGCCTTCAAGGCGGGAAGCCGAGCCTGCGGTGGCTGACCAACAAAGGTCAGTCCGGACCAGCAGGCGGAAAAGGAGCGCGGCACGGACTGAAATGTCGCCGCAAAGGTATAGCTCATATTTAAATATTCAGAGCAACGTTCCTAGGAAGCGTCTGAGTGCTCATGATCCTTATAGGAGAAAAAGCGCCCGCCGGACTGCGGGCGTAGAGGTTGCCGACCCGACCTTTACCGGCCAGGCTCCAGCGCCCGGTCAGGAGGGCGAGGCAAGTGCAAGGCGCGGGCCGGATACTCCTCCAACGGAGGATGCCGACCGACTGTCCGCCACCAAGTCTGAGGTGGAGAGCGCCATGACCCATAGGCGCCGCCGGACAGTATTTCGTGAAGCGTGCTTCTCCCCTGAGGCACTGGACGCCTTTAACGCGGGGGACGCGCACCTCCGTGCTGCTCAAGATGGTTTTACCAGAGCCACGGAGCAGTATGTAAAAGACATACTGCTCCAACGGAGGATGCCAACCGACTGTCCGCCACCAAGTCTGAGGTGGAGAGCGCCATGACCCATAGGCGCCGCCGGACAGTATTTCGTGAAGCGTGCTTCTCCCCTGAGGCACTGGACGCCTTTAACGCGGGGGACGCGCACCTCCGTGCTGCTCAAGATGGTTTTACCAGAGCCACGGAGCAGTATGTAAAAGACATACGGGTAAGGGAATTTAATGGTTATGTATGCCAGTAGCCCTCGAGACTTAAAGTAGTTATGTTAACTGATTTAAGGATCATTTGAAACGCAGGCTCTTACCGAGAAGAATGCCCAGCTGTCTCAGGAGCTGCAAGAATGCGAGGCCCAACTTGAGGCCACACTTGCTGCCGCAGGAGGAAACACAGAGGCCCCTCCTGGTAACACATTTGTTTGGTAAATATAAGCGCTGTGCGGCGCGCGTGTAAGTCTAATAATGACATTGCAGGTGCTGCCGGACAAAATCCGGACAGGCAGGAACTGCTGCGCCAGCTGAAGGCCGGCGAGAGGGTGCTGAATAGAGTACAGCAGGAAAGGAACAAGCTCCAAGAAGCCCACGCCCAGCTTGGAGAGGAGCTGAAAGGCGTTCGGGTCGAGCTGTCCGGCTCCGTTAAGGAGAATCAGCGGCTTCGTCGCGGCATATATAGTAAGTGCTTGAGCGAACTCCTTTGAAAAGAAGAGTTCGGCGAGGAAGTCAATTGACAGAATATGTCTTGTAGGTATACTCACAGGTCGCCCTGCGGAGGAGATGCCCGTATCAACGGGTGATCAACTTCCCGAGCTGTTGCAACTGCTCGAACGAGTTCGGCAGGCGATGAGCGGCGTCCTCCAGGCATTATGGCCAGCCGTCTCCCTACCTGAGGGCCTTGGGGAGCTTGCGGAGAAACTCCAGGGAGTGCGACGGCGCTTCCGTTTATGGAAGATTTCGGCCTGCCGCCAAGGTGCCAGGGAGGCTTGGGCCATGGTGAAGACGCGGTACAAGAAGGCGGATCCCAACCACATGGCCGAGGTTGGACCGGTGGGACCCGTTGGGAAGGAGATTCTGTGAGTTTAGTGTACAGCCAAGTAGAGTTGGCTGCTAAATTTTCCCAACGGGACTGTAAGCTGGACAACCTGTTAGATGGGATTGAGGAGGAATACAATCAGTAAATTTGACAATGTATTTTTAAAATGACATGTGAAATGCCCTCTAGCCGGATTGTAGATCGTTTGTCTTTGCCGACCTTTTCGCTTCGACCTCGGGACCCTAGAGTCCAGAGTGTGTCCGAATACCTTTTTGGTTAAGAAACAACCGGGGTATGCAGGGAGACCAGGCGTAGGGGTCATTAGTGCTTTATCAGACAAGTGCCCAACTAGTTATGTTATATTACATGGTTAGTAAGAAACATCTTCCAGGGAGAATAGTTCCGTTAAGGGTTCCTTTCCCTGGGAGGCATGCCCTAAAGTGCATGTCCGGACTGCGAAAAAAGCAGAAAAACATCTGGGGGCAGATAAATAGATAGGTAAAAAATCATCTTTTGAGTCACCGACCGAATATTCCCTTAAGAATGCTAGCTTTCGGCTTCACCCAGTCTGAGGTACACATCCGGCTGACCCGGCAGTAACAATCGCAGAGGTGCCCCCTTTACCTCCTAGCCGAACAATCGGGAACGTAGGGGTAAGCACAGGAGCCAGGCAACCCAGCTTGGCCAAAACTTAAGTCATATCGATGCATATAATGGTGAGTAAAAGGTACATGTGGAAGCTTGACACATGTGCTAGGCGTGAGGCCCTTACAATTGAGCTTCTTGAAAAGAAGCCCCCAGGTATAATGAGTGCGGGTGGCACATCAAGTGTGTGCGAACAATGCGCAATTAGGCCCTTAAGGGCTTTGTATGAAAAAAGGTTAAGAGAAGAAAGAGAAACAAAGTGCAGCTATAGTGTAAAAAAATTGGACGGGGGAGGGGGACGAACTCTTAGTCCGGCGCTAGGCGTAGAATCTTCGGAGGCGGGCTGCGTTCCATGGGTTCGGCTCGAGTCGGTTGTCCGATGCATTTCGCAGACGGTACGCCCCGCCGGTCAGGACTTGGTCGATGATGAAGGGGCCCTCCCATTTGGGCTTGAGCTTGTCCTTTTTCTTGTCCGGTAGGCGTAGAACTACTTCGCCAATGTTGTAGGTCTTCGCCCGTACTTATCTGCTTTGATATCTTCGAGCCTGCTGCTGATAAAATGCGGAACGAGCCTTGGCGACGTCGCGTTCCTCCTCCAATGTGTCCAAGCTGTCCTGCCGATCCAGCTCGGCTTCTCGTTCTTCATACATGCGCACTCGAGGTGAGTCATGAATGATGTCGCAGGGCAAAACTGCCTCTGCGCCGTATACCATGAAAAATGGTGTGAATCCGATAGTACGGTTGGGCGTTGTCCGCAGCCCCCAGAGTACGGAGTCGAGCTCTTCTACCCAGTGCATGTCGGATTTTGTAAGTGACCGCACTAGTCTGGGTTTGATGCCGCTCATTATTAGAACATTTGCTCATTCCACTTGACCGTTGGTTTGAGGGTGATAGACTGAAGCGTAATCGAGTTTAATGCCCATGTTTTTGCACCATGACTTAACCTCGTCGGCCGTGAAGTACGTGCCGTTGTCGGTGATGATGCTGGGGGACACCGTAACGATGTACGACCCCGGATATGAAGTCTATCACTGGTCCGGACTCTGCCGTTTTGACTGGCTTGGCCTCTATCCATTTGGTGAATTTATCCACCATGACCAATAGGTACCTTTGCTTGTGGGTTCCCCCTTTAAGGGGTCCAACCATATCAAGCCCCCAGACCGTGAACGGCCAGGTAATGGGTATAGTTTTGAGGGCGGTGGGTGGCATATGGCTCTGATTAGCAAAGAGCTGACAACCGACGCATCTCTGGACTAAGTCCTGGGCATCTGCCCGGGCCGTCAGCCAATAAAATCCTGTACGGAATGCCTTTCCTACAAGGGCCCGGGCTGCTGCGTGGTGTCCGCCTAGTCCGGGATGAATTTTAGCCAGGAGGTTTCGCCCTTCCTCTTCGGAGATACACCTTTGAAGGACTCCAGTTGTACTTTTCTTATAAAGCTCTCCCTCATGGACCTTGTAGTCTTTCGATCGCCGGACTATGCAGCGGGCCTCATTTTGGTCTTCGGGGAGTTCCTGCCTAAGCAAATAGGCTAGGAATGGTTCTGTCCACGGGGCGATTACTGCCATTATGTCGTGGGCTGAAGGTGTTATGTCATCGGCTGAATCGCCGGTTGGCGCGGTTGTTTCCGGTTTGTCATTTCCGGACTCCCCTTCCCATAGTACGGACGGCTTGAAGAGCCGTTCCAAGAAGATATTTGGAGGGACAGCGTCACGTTTTGCGCCGATGCATGCCAGTACGTTGGCTGCTGGGTTATTTTCTCGGGCTACATGATGGAATTCAAGTCCTTCAAACCGAGCTGACATTTTTAGGACAGTGTTGCGATATGCTGCCATTTTCGGATCCTTGGCGTCAAAGTCTCCGTTTATTTGGGATATTGCAAGGTTTGAATCCCCGCGCACCTCTAGGCGTTGAATGCCCATGGAGATTGCCATCCGGAGACCATGTAGAAGGGCCTCGTATTCGGCTGCGTTGTTGGAGTCCGTGTACATTATTTGAAGTACGTATTGGACTGTGTCCCCGGCTGGGGATGTCAAGACGACGCCAGCCCCCAGTCCGGCCAACATTTTGGAGCCGTCGAAGTGCATAGTCCAATTGGAGTATGCGCCGTACTCTTTAGGGAGTTCGGCTTCTGTCCATTCAGCGACGAAGTCAGCCAAAACTTGTGACTTTATAGCTCGTCGAGGTTTGTAGGTTATATCGAATGGTAGGAGTTCAATGGCCCATTTTGCAATCTTGCCCATTGCGTCGCGGTTGTTTATAATGTCATTGAGTGGTACTTCGGAGGCCACTGTTATCAAACACTCTTGAAAGTAGTGTTGGAGCTTCCGGGATGCCATGAACACCGCGTACGCTATCTTTTGATAGTGCGGGTAAGGAGACTTGCAGGGGGTTAACACAGTGGATACGTAGTACACTGGTTTTTGAAGAGGGAATTTATGCCCTTCTGTCTCTCGTTCAACGACGAGTACCGCACTTACAACTTGATGTGTTGCTGCGATGTATAACAACATAGATTCGCCTAGGTTTGGCGCAGCTAGGACAGGATTTGTTGCCAATATGGCCTTTATTTCTTCGAGTCCGGCAGTGGCAGCATCCGTCCACTCGAAGTGTTCGGTGCGCCTAAGGAGGTGATAAAGGGGCAGTGCCTTTTCTCCCAAGCGGGAGATGAAACGGCTTAGGGCTGCCACGCATCCTGTCAATTTTTGTATCTGTTTGAGGTCTTTTGGAATATCCAACTGTGACAGAGCTCGGATCTTAGCCGGGTTTACTTCAATTCCTCTACCGGATACAATGAAGCCCAGCAGCTTTCCGGCTGGTACGCCGAAAATGCATTTTTCCGGATTCAGCTTGATGTCATATGCTCTGAGGTTGTCGAATGTGAGCCTCAAATCGTCTACTAGAGTCTCGACGTGTTTTGTTTTGACGACTACGTCGTCTACGTATGCCTCGACTGTTTTGCCGATCTGGGTAGCCAGACATGTTTGAATCATGTGCTGATATGTTGCGCCGGCGTTTTTAAGTCCGAAGGGCATCGTGTTGAAGCAGAATGGTCCGTATGGAGTGCCGTTGCGGCTTGGTCTGCTTCCGCCATCTTGATTTGATGGTAGCCAGAGTATGCGTCGAGGAAGCACAACGAATCGTGCCCTGCGGTAGCATCGATAATTTGGTCGATGCGGGGGAGGGGGAAGGGATCCTATGGGCAAGCCTTATTGAGGTCTTTAAAATCGACGCATAGGCGCCAGGATTTGTCCTTCTTTGGTACCATTACCAGATTTGCTAGCCAATCCGGATGTTTGATATCTCTGATGAATCCGGCTTCCAATAGTTTGGCTAGCTCTTCTCCCATTGCCTGTCTTTTG
This sequence comes from Triticum timopheevii, assembly GCA_963921465.1. Taxonomy (NCBI): domain Eukaryota; kingdom Viridiplantae; phylum Streptophyta; class Magnoliopsida; order Poales; family Poaceae; genus Triticum; species Triticum timopheevii. Next base: position 559,461,236 of record OY997266.1, read on the forward strand.
GGTTCGGAAAATCGTCGAACAGCCTGTTTGACCGGCTTGAATCCTTTTAGGATGTTTAGGCTGTGTTCTGCCAATCTGCGTGGGATTCCGAGCATGTCCGAAGGATGCCAGGCAAAAATGTCCCAATTTTCCCGAAGGAATTCTCGCAGTGCGGCGTCTACCTCGGGGTTCAATTGTGCCCCAATGGAGGCCGTCTTTGTTGGGTCCATTGGATGGACCTGGAATTTTACTATTTCATCTGCTGGTTTGAAGGATGTGGACTTGGATCTTTTATCGAGTATCACATCGTCCCTATTCACCGTAGAGCGCAGCGCGGTGAGTTCTTCTGCCGCTAAGGCTTCGGATAGTGCCTCCAGGGCTAGTGCGGCTGTCTTGTTTTCGGTGCGGAGTGCTATGTCCGTATCACTAGCGAGAGTGATTATTCCGCCGGGCCCAGGCATTTTGAGCTTCATGTACCCGTAATGGGGTACGGCTTGAAAAATTGTGAATGCCTCTCGTCCTAAGATAGCGTGATATCCGCTATTGAACGGGGCCACTTGGAACGTGACTTCTTCGGATCTGTAGTTGTCCGGCGAGCCGAACACCACATCGAGTGTGATTTTTCCGGTGCAGCGCGCTTCCCGGCTAGGGATTATTCCTCTGAAGGTTGTGCTGCTTCGCTCAATACGGATCCAGTCTATTTCCATTTTTTGAAGAGTTTCCTCGTAGATGAGGTTTAGTCCGCTGCCGCCATCCATGAGGACCTTTGTAAGTCGAAAGCCGTCCACTATGGGACTAAGCACCAGTGCGGCTGGTGCTCGGGCTGTTCGGAATTTAGGTTCGTCGCTGGCGTTGAAGGTGATGGCTGTGTCGCTCCATGGATTTGCTGTTGCTACTTGGTAGACTTCGGCGAGGCTGCGGATTGTTCGTTTTCGCATATTATTTGATGCGAAGGTCTCGAAGACTGTTGATACCGTACTGGTATTGTTGGAGTGGTTTTTTGGGGCTAGAAGCTCCTCGCCACTTTTGGCCACCTGCCGTAATATCCAACATGCTCGAAGGCTATGTGTTGGGACGGCGCCCTCTGTACTATGAAGCTTACAGGGTCCGCTGAGCCATCCCTCCAGTACGGTTCCGTGCCTTCTATGGGGTTTTTGCTTTTTGGTTTTTGTATCTGGGGCCTGAGTATGATGCACTCTTTTGTTGCGGACTAGGGTTGTATTCGGGGCCGGATTGTCCCAAAACTGGTTTTCGGTTTTCTGGAAACTCTCCATCGCACAGTACTTTCATACTATGGACGCCAGATCGGTGAAGCATGTGATTTTACGATGGCCAATGGCGTTCAATATTCCCTTGTCCGTGCAATTATTGCAAAAGATTGAGATTGCGTTTTCCTCTCAGCAGTCCTTTATCCTGTCCATAACCAGGAGGAATCTGGCCTAGTAGTGATGTACTGTTTCGGTGGGCTCTTGCCGTATTAGAGATAGATCGCATATGTCTGGGCGGGTGGGTGGAATAAAATCTGGATCCCTACCCATCTTGGGGCTTAAAGGCCGTGAAGTTTCCAATTTTGGAAGCTTGGATTGCTGGACGTTGTCCAACGAGTCCAGTCCGATGCCTGACTTTAAGTTCAGTGCTTGATCGAAGTCCGTTCCTCCGTGGAAATCCGGCGTGGAGGGTTCGGGAGCCCGTACATGTCTAGTTTTTAATACAGGAGGAAAGTCGCCGCATTGTTCCTCTACCACTGCGACGTGGTGGGTGACCTGGGAAGAGTTAATCTCTCTCAGATTGGTTTTAAGCCCAATCTGATTGTAGTCCGTAGCGACTCCCAGGGCGGCGATGCGATCCAAGAGTTTGTTGACAGACAAGAGCTCTATCGGATCCAGCCGCTCGGCGAATTCCGAGCTGACGTGGAGATTGCTTTTGACGACTTGAGAAGTCATTGTCGGAGCAGTGGCCGGACAGGCGGTCATAAGAAAACCACCTAGTCGGATAGTTTGGCCGGCGGCCAAGGCCCTTTTGGCGAAAATACCGTCCTTGAAGACAGGTGGAGGCATCCTTCCTATCGGTGACGACACAGAGGAACTCTCAATGAAAGCACCAATGTCGGTGTCAAAACCGGCGGATCTCGGGTAGGGGGTCCCGAACTGTGCGTCTAGGCGGATGGTAACAGGAGACAAGGGACACGATGTTTTACCCAGGTTCAAGCCCTCTTGATGGAGGTAAAACCCTATGTCCTGCTTGATTAATATTGATGATATGGGTAGTACAAGAGTGGATCTACCACGAGATCAAGGAGGCTAAACCCTAAAGCTAGCCTATGGTATGATTGTTGTAATGTATGTTGTGTCCTACGGACTAAAGCCCTCCGGTTTATATAGACACCAGAGAAGGCTAGGGTTACACAGAGTCGGTTACAATGGTAGGAGATCTACATATCCGTATTGCCAAGCTTGCCTTCCACGCCAAGGAAAGTCCCATCCGGACACAGTACGGAGTCTTCAATCTTGTATCTTCGTAGTCTTGGAGTCCGGCGGACGATGATAGTCCGGCTGTCCGGACACCCCCTAGTCCAGGACTCCCTCAACCCCCTTCTTCAAATTAGATATTTCAGATGCGGGATGAACTCCTACCACTAGATCGTATGCGAGGAATTCAAGAGGAATTGGCGGCATTCTTTCTTGACCACGTGATCGCTAAAGACAAAGAATACCATGTGGACGGTGAGTTCATTTGGAATTAGGAGATTATATTGTAATTAAGAGATAGTTATATTGTATATATGTAGCCAGTACGTAGCGTCGGATAGATATACGAGAACTTGTTGTTCGACCAATCTCTCAGAGCAGGAGAGGTGGTCGATATCACTTCTCTTTATATGCATATATGTTCATGACGATCTTCTTTTTCCTTCATTTTCTTACTAGCTAGCGTGTCTAGTCCTCTCTATACGTATAGTACGTAGGGTTGACCAAGCTCGAACATAAGAGAGGACACTTCTCTCTATTAATTAGCTAGCTAACACAATATATGGAACACCTAAATTAACCCCCCCAAACCCCCTAACCCCCCCTTTCCAAAAAAACAAAAACCCTAGCACCTGAAACGCTGACGCGTGGAAGCCTTTTGGTCCCGGTTTATGTCACCAACCGAGACCAAAGGCCCCCCTGCCTGGGCTGCCCGCAGCGGCCACGTGGATGCCCATCTGTCCCGGTTCGTGTAAGAACCGGGACTAAAGTGTGGAGGCATTAGTAACGACCTATTAGTCCTGGTTCAAGAACCGGGACTAAAGGCCCTTACGAACCGGGACAAATGCCCTGTTTTCTACTAGTGATGATATGTGTCTTTTGAGTTTATTTTTTCCTTTCTTTTCCTTTATGAACCATGATAGTATGAGATAGTCCTTCATTGATTTATAGAATGCTATTTGTGCTTCAGTTAAATCTTTTGAGTATGACTTTATAGAATGCTCTTTGTGCTTCACTTAAATCTTTTGAGCATGGCTTTATAGAATGCTTCGTGTGCTTCACTTATAAATTTTGAGCTTGGATGTTGGTAAATCTATATTAATTGTAGAATGATCCATGAACTTCACTTATATCTTTTAGAGTATGAATAAGACTATCATCGGAATTGGGCTTGAAAGAGTATCATTATAATATCATGCCTAGATAAAAAGGCATTAAAGAAAAGTGCTTGTTGGGAGACAACCCAATATTTATCCTTACTGTTTTTGTGTGTTCACATGTTTAGGCTACTGTAGTAATCATGTTTTATAGCTTTTGTTTCAATAAAGTGCCAAGTAAGACCTTTGGGATGGCTTACGGTGATACTTGATTTGATCCGGGGGCCCATAATTTTCACTAGAGGATTCTCTCGAGAAAATAACATACGGTGGATAAACAAATTACTGTTGGGCAATTGATAGAAAAGCAAATAATTCTGATGATATCCAAGGCATTGATCATACATAGGCATCATGTCCAAGATTTGTAGACCGAAATGATTCTCCATCTACTACTATTACTCCACACATCGACCGCTATCCAACATGCATCTAGTGTATTAAGTTCATGAAAAAAACAGAGTAATGCTTTAAGCAAGATGACATGATGTAGACAAGATAAAATCATGTATGAATAAACCCCATCTTGTTACCCTTAATAGCAACGATACATACGTGCCATGTCCCTTTCTATCACTGGGATTGAGCACCGCAAGATCGAACCCATTACAAAGCACCTCTTCCATGGCAAGATAAATCAATCTAGTTAGCCAAACCAAACCAATAAATCGGAGAAGAAATACAAAGCTATATTAATCATGAATAAAAGATTTCAGAGAAACTCAAATAATATTCATAGATAGATCTGATCATAAACTCACAATTCATCGGATCCCAACAAACACACCGCAAAAAGTCATTACATCAAATAGATCTCCAAGGACACCAAGGAGAACATTGTATTGAGAATCAAAAAGGGAGAACAAGCCATCTAGCTACTAACTATGGACCCATAGGTCCATGGTAAACTACTCACGCATCATCGGAGGGGCAGCAAGGATGATGAAGAACCCCTCCGTGATTGATTCCCCCTCCGGAAGAGTGCCAGAAAGGGTCCCCAGATGGGATCTCTCAAGAACAGAGGCTTGCGGCGGCGGAAAAAGTATTTCGGAATCCCCTATAGGTTTGATTTAGAGTATTTATAGAGGCGGAGTTAGGTCAAAGGGAGGCTCGTAGGCCCCACTATGTACCAGGGCGCGCCCTAGGCCCCTGGCGCGCCCTGGTGTCTAGTGGGCCACTCATTCGTCTTCTTGTTCCTTCCCGAAGCTTCCAGGGTCTCTTATTGCCAGAAAAAATCTCCAAAAGGTTTCGTGTCATTTGGACTTCGTTTGGTACAGATATTCTGCGAAGTAAAAAACAAGGAAAAAAAGCCAATTGGCATTGGGCACTAAGTTAGTAGGTTAGTCTGAAAAAATGATATAAACTCGCTTGTAAATGTATATAAAACATCCAAGATTGATACTATAATAGCATGGAACAATAAAAAATTATAGATATGTTGGAGTCGTATCAGCAACCAAGCCCATCTATGCCCACCAATGTTCAATTCGGTGATGCTTCAACATATAAGGTATTGGGTCTAGGCAAGGTGGTCATTTCTCAAGATTTATCTATTGAGAAGGTCATGCTTGTTGAGACCCTTGCATACAATTTACTTTCCATTCGTCAACTTGAACTCACGAGCTTTGCAACATTCTTTGATCTTGACATCGTGGCCCTTTTGTGGGCCAAGACTCTTAAAGTAGTTTTTGTTGGGCATGTCGAGAATGGTCTTGCTACTTGTGAGTTGCGTTGGGATTCCCACGAAGAGGAGCGGAGATGCAGTATAGTAGAGATAAGTATTTCTCTCAGTTAAGAACCAAGGTTATCAATCCAGTAGGAGAACCACGCAACACCTTGTGAACAACACCTGCACACAAAATAACAAATACTTTCACCCAACGCCAAACAAGGGGTTGTCAATTCCTTGGCGGTTAATGGCACATCTCCAACATATCTATAATTTTTGATTGTTCCATGCTATTATATTATCCATCTTGGATGTTTTATATGCATTTATATGCTATTTTATGTTATTTTTGGGACTAACCTATTAACCGAGAGCCCAGTGCCAGTTTCTGTTTTTTCCTTGTTTTTGAGTTTCTCAGAAAAGGAATATCAAACGGAGTCCAAATGAGCTAAAAATTTACGGTGATTTTTTATGGACCAGAATAAGCCCCCGAAGCAAAAGAGTTGGGCCAGAAGAGCCACGAGGCCTCCACAATGGTGGAGGGCGTGTCCCCTATCTTGTCATTGCCTTGTGGACCCCCCTGACTTGTTCTTGATGCCAAAAAATCCTATAAATATAGAAACCCCCAGAAATAAACCTAGATCGGAGTTCTGCCACCGCAAGCCTCTGTAGACACGAAAAACCAATCAGGAGCCCGCTCCGGCACCCTGCCGGAGGGGGAAACCATCACCGGTGGCCATATTCATCACCCCGACGCTCTCCATGATGACGGGGGAGTAGTTCACCCTCAGGGCTGAGGGTATGTACCAGTAGCTATGTGTTTGATCTCTCTCTCTCTCTCTCTCTCTCTCTCGTGTTCTTGATTTGACACGATCTTGATGTACCGCGAGCTTTGTTACTATAGTTGAATCATATGGTGTTTCTCCCCTCTACCTTCTTGTGATGAATTGAGTTTTACCTTTGAGGTTTCACTATTATCGGATTGAATACTATTATGGATTTGAGAACACTTGATGTATGTCTTGCATAGGATACCTGTGGTGACAATGGGGTATTCTATTGATTCACTTGATGTATGTTTTGGCACTCAACTCGTGGATTCTCAAGGTGACATTGGGTAAATATATGAATAGGGGTTGATGCACGTTTTCGTCCTTGTTTCTCAGGTAGGAATCTTGGGGCACTCTTTGAGGTTCTTTATGTTGGATTGAATATTATGAATCTAAAGTTGTTTAATGCATATTGTATAATTGACCCACGTATACTTGTGTTGACATTGGAGTATCTAGGTGACATTAGGGTCGACTGATGTGTGTCATATGGTGTTATTTTCAAGGAAATATGCCCTAGAGGCAATAATAAAGTTATTATTTATTTCCTTATTTCATGATAATTGTTTATTATTCATGCTAGAATTGTATTAATCGGAAACATGATACATGTGTGAATACATAGACAAACAGAGTGTCACTAGTATGCCTCTACTTGACTAGCTCGTTAATCAAAGATGGTTATGTTTCCTAGCCATAGACATGAGTTGTCATTTGATTAACGGGATCACATCATTAGGAGAATGATGTGATTGACATGACCCATTCAGTTAGCTTAGCACCCGATCGTTTAGTATGTTGCTATTGCTTTCTTCATGACATATACATGTTCCTATGACTATGAGATTATGCAACTCCCGTTTACCGGAGGAACACTTTGTGTGCTACCAAATGTCACAACGTAACTGAATGATTATAAAGGTGCTCTACAGGTGTCTCCAAAGGTACTTGTTGGGTTGGCGTATTTCGAGATTAGGATTTGTCACTCCGAATGTCGGAGAGGTATCTCTGGGCCCTCTCGGTAATACACATCATTTAAGCCTTGCAAGCATTGCAACTAATGAGTTAGTTGCGAGATGATGTATTACAGAACGAGTAAAGAGACTTGCCGGTAACGAGATTGAACTAGGTATTGGATACCGACGATCGAATCTCGGGCAAGTAACATACCGATGACAAAGGGAACAAAGTATGTTGTTATGCGGTTTGACCGATAAAGATCTTCGTAGAATATGTAGGAGCCAATATGGGCATCCAGGTTCCGCTATTGGTTATTGACCAAGAATAGTTCTAGGTCATGTCTACATAGTTCTCGAACCCGTACGATCCGCACGCTTAAGGTTTCGATGACAGTTATATTATGAGTTTATGAGTTTTGATGTACCGAAGGAGTTCGGAGTCCCGGATGAGATCGGGGACATGACGAGGAGTCTCGAAATGGTCGAGACGTAAAGATCGATATATTGGACGGACTCCTAGTTGGACTAGGAAAGGGGGAATCCTACTCCTAATACATGGAAGGACTCCTAGTTGGACTAGGAAAGGGGGAATCCTACTCCCGGTGGGAGTAGGACTCCCCTAGGGCGCGCCATAGAAGAGGGCCGGCCCTCCCCTCCTCCACTCCTTTATATACGGGGGTAGGGGGCACCCCATAGACACACAAGTTGATCTACGGATCGTTCCTTAGCCGTGTGCGGTGCCCCCCTCCACCATATTCCACCTCGGTCATATCGTCGCGGAGTTTAGGCAAAGCCCTGCGCCGGTAGAACATCATCATCGTCACCACGCCGTCGTGCTGACGGAACTCATCTCCGGAGCTTTGCTGGATCAGAGACCGGAGATCTTCATCGAGCTGAACGTGTGCTGAACTCGGAGGCCCCGTACGTTCGGTGCTTGGATCGGTCGGATCGTGAAGACGTACGACTACATCAACCGCGTTGTGCTAACGCTTCCGCTTATGGTCTACGAGGGTACGTGGACAAATACTCTCCCCTCTCGTTGCTATGCCATCACCATGATCTTGCGTGTGCGTAGGAATTTTTTTGAAATTACTACGTTCCCCATCAGTGGCATCCGAGCCTAGGTTTTATGCGTTGATGTTATATGCACGAGTAGAACACAAGTGAGTTGTGGGCGATACAAGTCATACTGCTTACCAGCATGTCATACTTTGGTTCGGCGGTATTGTTGGATGAAGCGGCCTGGACCGACATTATGCGTACGCTTACGCGAGACTGGCTTTACCGCCGTGCTTTGCACACAGGTGACTAGCGGGTGTCAGTTTCTCCAACTTTAGTTGAACCGAGTGTGGCTACGCCCGGTCCTTGCCAAGGTTAAAACAGCACCAACTTGACAAACTATTGTTGTGGTTTTGATGCGTAGGTAAGAACGGTTCTTGCTAAGCCCGTAGCAGCCACGTAAAATTTGCAACAACAAAGTAGAGGACGTCTAACTTGTTTTTGCAGGGCATGTTGTGATGTGATATGGTCAACACGTGATAAGATATAAGTTGTTGTATGAGATGATCATGTTTTGTTGAAGTTATCGGCAACTGGCAGAAGCCCTATGGATGTCTCTTTGTTGCATAAGATGCAAGTGGCAAATAATTGCTTTACTTTATCGCTATACGATAGCAATAGTTGCAAGAGCAATAGTTGGTAAGACAACCATGTGATGACACATTGATATAGATCAAGATGATGAAGATCATGGTGTCGTGCCGGTGACGATAGAGATCATGACAGTACTTTGGAGATGGAGATCAAAGGCGCAAGATGATCATGGCCATATCATGTCACATATTTTGATTGCATATGATGTTTATCTATTATACATCTTATTCTTGCTTTGATTGACGGTAGCATTTTAAGATGATCTCTCACTAATTATCAAGAAGTGTTCTCCCTGAGTATGCACTGTTGCCAAAGTTCGTCGTGCCCAAACACCACGTGATGATTGGGTGTGATAAGCTCTACGTCCATCTACAACGGGTGCAAGCCAGTTTTGCACACGCGGAATACTCAGGTTAAACTTGACGAGCCTAGCATATGCAGATATGGCCTCGAAGCACGGAGACCTAAAGGTCGAGCGTGAATCATATAGTAGATATGATCAACATAGTGATATTCACCATTGAAAACTACTCCATCTCACGTGATGATCGGTTATGGTTTAGTTGATTTGGATCACGTGATCACTTAGATGACTAGAGAGATGTCTGTCTAAGTGGGAGTTCTTAAGTAATATGATTAAATGAACTTAAATTTATCATGAACTTAGTCCTGGTAGTATTTTGCAAATTATGTTGTAAGGTCAATAGCTTGCATTGTTGCTTTCATATGTTTATTTTGATATGTTCCTAGAGAAAATTGTGTTGAAAAATGTTAGTAGCAACGATGCGGATTTGATCCGCGATCTGAGGTTTATCCTCATTGCTGCACAGAAGAATTATGTCCTTAATGCACCGCTAGGTGACAGACCTATTGCAGGAGCAGATGCAGACGTTATGAACGTTTGGCTAGCTCAATATGATGACTACTTGATAGTTTTGTGCACCATGCTTTATGGCTTAGAATCGGGACTTCAAAGACGTTTTGAACGTCATGGACCATATGAGATGTTCCAGGAGTTGAAGTTAATATTTTCAGCAAATACCCGAGTTGAGAGATATGAAGTCTCCAACAAGTTCTATAGCTAAAAGATGGAGGAGAATCGCTCAACTAGTGAGCATGTGCTCAGATTGTCTGGGTATTTCAATCGCTTGAATCAAGTGGGAGTTAATCTTCCAGATAAGATAGTGATTGACAGAATTCTCTAGTCACCATCACCAAGTTAGTAGAACTTCGCGATGAACTATAATATGCAAGGGATGACGAAGGTGATTCCCAAGCTCTTCGTGATATTGAAATTGACGAAGGTAGAAATCAAGAAGGAGCATCAAGTGTTGATGGTCAACAAGACCACTAGTTTCAAGAAAAAGGGCAAAGGGAAGAAGAAGGGGAACTTCAAGAAGAACAGCAAGCAAGTTGCTGCTCAAGAGAAGACACCCAAGTCTAGACCAAAGCCTGAAACTGAGTGCTTACACTGCAAAAGGAAATGGTCACTGGAAGCGGAAATGCTCCGAATATTTGGTGGATAAGAAGGATGGCAAAGTGAACAAGGGTATATTTGATATACAGGTTATTGACGTGTGCTTTACTAGTGTTTATAGTAGCCCCTGAGTATTTGATACTTGTTCGGTTGCTAAGATTAGTAACTCGAAACAGGAGTTACAGAATAAACAAAGACTAGTTGAAGGGGAAGTGACGATGAGTGTTGAAAGTAGTTCCAAGATTGATATGATCATCATCGCACACTCCCTATACTTTCGGGATTAGTGTTAAACCTAAATAAATGTTATTTGGCATTTGCGTTGAGCATGAATATGATTTGATCATGTTTATTGCAATACGGTTATTCATTTAAAATCAGAGAATAATTGTTGTTCTATTTAAATGAATAAAACCTTCAATGGTCATACACCCAACAAAAATAGTTTGTTGGCTCTCAATCGTAGTGATGCACATATTCATAATATTGATGCCAAAAGATGCAAAGTTAATAATGATAGTGCAACTTATTTGTGTCACTGCCGTTTAGGTCATATCGGTGTAAAACGCATGAAGAAGCTCCATACTGATGGACTTTTGGAACCACTTGATTATGAATCACTTGGTACTTGCGAACCGTGCCTCATGGGCAAGATGACTAAAACGCCGTTCTCCGGTACTATGGAGAGAGCAACAGATTTGTTGGAAATCATACATACAGATGTATATGGTTCGATGAATGTTGAGGCTCGAGGCGGATATCGTTATTTTCTGACCTTCAAAAGATGATTTGAGCAGATATGGGTATATCTACTTGATGAAACATAAGTCTTAAATAGTTGAAAGGTTCAAAGAATTTCAAAGTGAAGTGGAAAAATCATCGTAACAAGAAAAATAAAGTTTGTACGATCTGATCGCGGAGACAAATATTTGAGTTACGAGTTTGGTCTTCAATTAAAACAATGTGGAATAGTTTCACAAATTCATGCCACTTGGAACACCACATCATAATGGTGTGTCTGAATGTCATAACCGTACTTTATTGGATATAGTACAATCTATGATGTTTCTTACCGATTTACCAATATCATTTTGGGATCATGCATTAGAGACAACTGCATTCACGTTAAATAGGGCACCATCTAAATCCGTTGAGATGACACTATATGAACTGTGGTTTAGCAAGAAACCAAAGTTGTCGTTTCTTAAAGTTTGGGGTTGCGATGCTTATGTGAAAAAGTTCCATCCTGATAAGCTCAAACCCAAATCGGAGAAGTGCGTCTTCATAGAATACCCAAAGGAAATTGTTGGGTACACCTTCTATCACAGATCCGAAGGCAAAACATTCGTTGCTAATAAATGGATCCTTTCTAGAGAAGGAGTTTCTCTCGAAAGAAGTGAGTGGGAGGAAAGTAGAACTTGATGAGGTAACTGTACCTATTCCCTTATTGGAAAGTAGTTCATCACAGAAATCTGTTCTTGTGACTACTATACCAATTAGTGAGGAAGCTAATGATGATGATCATGTAACTTCAGATCAAGTTACTACCGAACCTCGTAGGTAAAACAGAGTGAGATCCGCACCAGAGTAGTACGGTAATCCTGTTCTGGAGGTCGTGTTACTTGACCATGACAAACCTACGAACTATGAGGAAGCGATGATGAGCCCAGATTCCGCAAAATGGTTTGAGGCCATGAAATCTGAGATATTATCCATGTATGAGAACAAAGTATGGACTTTGATGGATTTGCCCGATGATCGGCAAACCATAGAAAATAAATGGATCTTCAAGAGGAAGACGAACGTTGATAGTAGTGTTACTATCTAGAAAGCTAGACTTGTTGAAAAGGTTTTTGACAAAGTTTAAGGTGTTGACTACGATGAAATTTTCTCACTCGTAGCGATGCTTAAGTCTGTCCAAATCATGTTAGAAATTGCCACATTTTTATGAAATCTGGCAAATGGATAAACAAAACTACATTCCTTAATGGATTTAAAGAAGAGTTGTATATGATGCAACCAGAAGGTTTTTTCAATCCTAAAGGTGCTAACAAAATGTGCAAGCTCCCGCGATCCATCTATGGACTGGTGCAAGCATCTCGGAGTTGGAATATACGCTTTGATAAGTTGATCAAAGCATATAGTTTATACAGACTTGCAGTGAAGCCTGTATTTACTAGAAAGTGAGTGGGAGCACTACAACATTTCTGATAGGTATATGTGAATGACATATTGTAGATCGGAAATAATGTAGAATTATTCTGCAAAGCATAAAGGAGTGTTTGAAAGGAGTTTTTCAAAGAAAGACCTCGGTGAAGCTGCTTACATATTGAGAATCAAGATCTATAGAGATAGATCAAGACGCTTGATAAGTTTTTTCAATGAGTACATACCTTGACAAGATTTTGAAGTAGTTCAAAATGGAACAGTCAAAGAAAGAGTTCTTGCTTGTGTTACAAGGTGTGAAATTGAGTAAGACTCAAAACCCGACCACGGCAGAAGATAGAAAGAGAATGAAAGTCATTCCCTATGCCTTGGCCATAGGTTCTATAAAGTATGCCATGCCGTGTACCAGATTTATTGTATACCCTACACTGAGTTTGGCAAGGGAGTACAATAGTGATCTAGGAGTAGATCACTGGACAACGGTCAAAATTATCCTTAGTGGAATAAGGATATGTTTCTCGATTATGGAAGTGACAAAAGGTTCGTCGTAAAGGGTTACGTCGATGCAAGTTTTGACACCGATCTGGATGACTCTAAGTCTCGATCTAGATACATATTGAAAGTGGGAGTAATTAGCTAGAGTAGCTCCGTGCAGAGCATTGTAGACATAGAAAATTGCAAAATACATAACGGATCTGAATGTGAAAGACCCGTTGACTAAAATTCTCTCACAAGCAAAACATGATCACACCTTAGTACTCTTTGGGTGTTAATCACACAGCAATGTGAACTTGATTACTGAATCTAGTAAACCCTTTGGATGTTGGTCACATGGCAATGTGAACTATGGGTGTTAATCACATGATGATGTGAACTATCAATGTTAATCACATTGTGATGTGATCTAGATTATTGACTCTAGTGCAAGTGGGAGACTGAAGGAAATATGCCCTAGAGGCAATAATAAAGTTATTATTTATTTCCTTATTTCATGATAATTGTTTATTATTCATGCTAGAATTGTATTAATCGGAAAAATGATACATGTGTGAATACATAGACAAACAGAGTGTCACTAGTATGCCTCTACTTGACTAGCTCGTTAATCAAAGATGGTTATGTTTCCTAGCCATAGACATGAGTTGTCATTTGATTAACGGGATCACATCATTAGGAGAATGATGTGATTGACATGATCCATTCAGTTAGCTTAGCACCCGATCGTTTAGTATGTCGCTATTGCTTTCTTCATGACTTATACATGTTCTTATGACTATGAGATTATGCAACTCCCGTTTACCGGAGGAACACTTTGTGTGCTACCAAACGTCACAACGTAACTGAGTGATTATAAAGGTGCTCTACAGGTGTCTCCAAAGGTACTTGTTGGGTTGGCGTATTTCGAGATTAGGATTTGTCACTCCGAATGTCGGAGAGGTATCTCTGGGCCCTCTCGGTAATGCACATCATTTAAGCCTTGCAAGCATTGCAACTAATGAGTTAGTTGCGAGATGATGTATTACGGAACGAGTAAAGAGACTTGCCGGTAACGAGATTGAACTAGGTATTGGATACCGACGATCGAATCTCGGGCAAGTAACATACCGATGACAAAGGGAACAAAGTATGTTGTTATGCGGTTTGACCGATAAAGATCTTCGTAGAATATATAGGAGCCAATATGGGCATCCAGGTTCCGCTATTGGTTATTGACCAAGAATAGTTCTAGGTCATGTCTACATAGTTCTCGAACCCATAGGGTCCGCACGCTTAAGGTTTCGATGACAGTTATATTATGAGTTTATGAGTTTTGATGTACCGAAGGAGTTCGGAGTCCCGGATGAGATCGGGGACATGACGAGGAGTCTCGAAATGGTCGAGACGTAAAGATCGATATATTGGACGACTATATTCGGAGTTCGGAAAGGTTCCAAGTGATTCGGGTATTTATCGGAGTATCGGAGAGTTACGGGAGTTCGCCGGGGAGAAGTATTGGGCCTTATTGGGCCATACGGGAAAGAGAGAGGGGCTGCCTAGGGCAGGCCGCGCGCCCCCCATGGCCTAGTCCGAATTGGACTAGGGGGAGGGGCCGCACCCCCTCCTTCATTCCCTTCTCTCTTCCCCTTCCTTGTCTCCTACTCCTAATACATGGAAGGACTCCTAGTTGGACTAGGAAAGGGGGAATCATACTCCCGGTGGGAGTAGGACTCCCCTAGGGCGCGCCATAGAAGAGGGCTGGCCCTCCCCTCCTCCACTCCTTTATATACGGGGGTAGGGGGCACCCCATAGACACACAAGTTGATCTACGGATCGTTCCTTAGCTGTGTGCGGTGCCCCCCTCCACCATATTCCACCTCGGTCATATCGTCGCGGAGTTTAGGCAAAGCCCTGCGCCGGTAGAACATCATCATCGTCACCACGCCGTCCTGCTGACGGAACTCATCTCCGGAGCTTTGCTGGATCGGAGACCGGAGATCGTCATCGAGCTGAACGTGTGCTGAACTCGGAGGCCCCGTACGTTCGGTGCTTGGATCGGTCGGATCGTGAAGATGTACGACTACATCAACCGCGTTGTGCTAACGCTTCCGCTTACGGTCTACGAGGGTACGTGGACAAATACTCTCCCCTCTCGTTGCTATGCCATCACCATGATCTTGCGTGTGCGTAGGAATTTTTTTGAAATTACTACGTTCCCCATCAGTGGCATCCGAGCCTAGGTTTTATGCGTTGATGTTATATGCACGAGTAGAACACAAGTGAGTTGTGGGCGATACAAGTCATACTGCTTACCAGCATGTCATACTTTGGTTCGGCGGTATTGTTGGATGAAGCGGCCCGGACCGACATTACGTGTACGCTTACGTGAGACTGGCTTTACCGCCGTGCTTTGCACACAGGTGACTAGTGGGTGTCAGTTTCTCCAACTTTAGTTGAACCGAGTGTGGCTACGCCCGGTCCTTGCGAAGGTTAAAACAGCACCAACTTGACGAACTATTGTTGTGGTTTTGATGCGTAGGTAAGAACGGTTCTTGCTAAGCCCATAGCAGCCACGTAAAATTTGCAACAACAAATTAGAGGACGTCTAACTTGTTTTTGCAGGGCATGTTGTAATGTGATATGGTCAACACGTGATAAGATATAAGTTGTTGTATGAGATGATCATGTTTTGTTGAAGTTATCGGCAACTGGCAGAAGCCCTATGGATGTCTCTTTGTTGCATAAGATGCAAGTGCCAAATAATTGCTTTACTTTATCGCTATACGATAGCAATAGTTGCAAGAGCAATAGTTGGTAAGACAACCATGTGATGACACATTGATATAGATCAAGATGATGAAGATCATGGTGTCGTGCCGGTGACGATAGAGATCATGACAGTACTTTGGAGATGGAGATCAAAGGCGCAAGATGATCATGGCCATATCATGTCACATATTTTGATTGCATATGATGTTTATTTATTATACATCTTATTCTTGCTTTGATTGACGGTAGCATTTTAAGATGGTCTCTCACTAATTATCAAGAAGTGTTCTCCCTGAGTATGCACTGTTGCCAAAGTTCGTCGTGCCCAGACACCACGTGATGATCGGGTGTGATAAGCTCTACGTCCATCTACAACGGGTGCAAGCCAGTTTTGCACACGCGGAATACTCAGGTTAAACTTGACGAGCCTAGCATATGCAGATATGGCCTCGGAGCACGGAGACCGAAAGGTCGAGCGTGAATCATATAGTAGATATGATCAACATAGTGATGTTCACCATTGAAACTACTCCATCTCACGTGATGATCGGTTATGGTTTAGTTGATTTGGATCACGTGATCACTTAGATGACTAGAGAGATGTCTGTCTAAGTGGGAGTTCTTAAGTAATATGATTAAATGAACTTAAATTTATCATGAACTTAGTCTTGGTAGTATTTTTCAAATTATGTTGTAAGATCAATAGCTTGCGTTGTTGCTTTCATATGTTTATTTTGATATGTTCCTAGAGAAAATTGTGTTGAAAAATGTTAGTAGCAATGATGCGGATTTGATCCGCGATCTGAGGTTTATCCTCATTGCTGCACAGAAGAATTATGTCCTTAATGCACCGCTAGGTGACAGACCTATTGCAGGAGCAGATGCAGACATTATGAACGTTTGGCTAGCTCAATATGATGACTACTTGATAGTTTTGTGCACCATGCTTTATGGCATAGAATCGGGACTTCAAAGACGTTTTGAACGTCATGGACCATATGAGATGTTCCAGGAGTTAAAGTTGCTATCTATGATGATTATTGTGATGACATGTATTCTATAAAGAATAATGATAACCATGAAACTTGTCATCATGATTTTAATTTTCAATTGGATTACGCCTCACATGATAGTTATTTTGTTAATTTTTCTCCCACTACCATTCGTGAGAATAAATTTGCTTATGTGGAGAGTAGTAACATTTCTATGCTTGTACATCATGAAAATAATGCTTTATGTGATGGTTATATTGTTGAATTCATTCATGATGCTACTGAAAATTATTGTGAGAGAGGAATATATGCTTGTAGGAATTGCAATAATGTCAAGTTTCCTCTCTATGTGTTGAAAATCTTGAAGTTATGCTTGTTTTGCCTTCCTATCCTAGTTGATTCTTGCTCCCATAAGTTGTTTGCTCACAAAATCCCTATGCATAGAAAGTGGGTTAGTCTTAAATGTGCTACTAATATTCGTCATGATGCTCCCATTATCACTACTAGGGAAAAGCCTAGCAGTAGCACGCATATTAGGTGTATTAGTAAAGCGGGGCACCGCGCTACTGATACGGCGCTACAGCTAACATGTATTAGTAGCGCGTGCTAACCCACGCTACTGCTATACATGGCTAGCAGCAGCGAGCTTTAGCACAACGCGCTATTGCTAATATCTGCAACACTTTAATCTAGGGCGCGCTACTGGTAAGAGCGCGCTACTGCTAACTCTACTCCCCTCGCTACTGTTAGTTTTATTAGTTTTGTTTTTTTCTGCATATTTGTTTTGTATTTTGAACAGGCTTTATACAATAATCTTTAGCATATCATACACATACAAATGTAATCATAGCATCAAATCATATCATCATAATAATCATCATCCAACACAAAGTGGTATCTCGTCATCATCTCGAAAATAGCGATACAAGTTCTTGGAACTACATCGTCATCCATCTAAACAATGATATACACGAGAAAGAGCTATCACTATGAGTGAGAGAGGAACTATGCTATCTCTCGCACTAGTGTGAACCTAAACTAACTACTGGCTGTCGCTCGAAAACTGGAAACCGGTACACCTGGGCCTGATACTCCGGCCACTCGTTGTATACTCCTGGCGTAGCACTTCTTCGCCATCGATGATCTATGAACCTGCATCATCACATGAGTCGATGATACATATATAGTTGAGCAACAAAAAGAGATAGACTTGGCAAAAATAGAAGCAACATATCATAAGCATAAATAACAAAGTTCATCGTACCCAAAATGCCCTAACTAGAATGATCTTCGCTAATCGAGGAGGACGGTTTAATTACATCAAAAATAAAGTTTCGTCGTGCATAACTCAAATTTCGTCATACAAAAAGTATGGACAATGGACACATTGTCATATATCGACAATCACTCAAACATGTCGTGCCATCCATCCAAGTCAGGGAGATAGTCCCCGAGCTTAGTGAAAGACTTCAGGTCGAGACGCTGAGCGGCTACGCGTGTTCGGACGTCTTCCCACGACATTTTCCCTTCCTCGTAGAACAACCCTGTTTTTTTGAGGACCTCCTTCATGATGATTTGGGCAAGTTCACGCTAGATGTGATAGAACTTAGCTCGAAGCCGGTGATCCTCAATATCTCCTACGTTCCTTGCCCATTGCAGAATATGGGCATCCCCGGATGTAGGTGACATGCGAAGGTTTTGCTGATCCCGTCTGTACTCGAGCATGTGGTGTAGGACATAGAATCCATCACTAAGAGTATCACTCGTTGTTGGATGCAGCAGAAGTCGGTCTTATGGCTGAAGGCGGTCCTGCCATTCCTCTTCTTCTTGGTCGTGATCTCTCCACCCCGTACACCGTAGAAAAAGATAGCACTGTCGAGAACAGACTTGATGTGGGTGTAATCCTTTTTGTTCATGTTCTTCAACGAGTCCAAGTAAAGAGCATGGGAGTATCGGGGATAAAGGATGATGAGGACGGCACACCCGTGGCTACGCAAAATAAGTACACCTAAAATTAATTAGCCTCCACCGTGCAAACGAATGATTGAAATCGAAGGAAGGATATCCACGCAGATGACTTACAGGGGATGATAAGGCACGAGAATTGTCTCCTTGTCCTTATTGGCGACCATGAAATCGACGATGTAGTCCCTCACGTATTCACGATGCTTTGCACAGACTGCCAAGAAGCCCTCGTGCATGAAGTACAGGCCAGCGACACAGATATAAGGTATCTGCTCAATCCCGATGATGTAGTTCATGTAGAAGGCATAAAGGGGACAAACATAAAATCCAGCTTCTTCAAGTGAAACATGTCGAAGATGTAATCGAATCGAAGGAAGAACTTCTCCGTGGGGAATTGATGACCCGCAAGTATACTGGATAGTTGTAGCCTCTTTCGATAAGTAAGAGTGTCAAACCCAACGAGGAGCTAAAGGTAGAATAAATACTCTCTCAAGTCCTATCGCCATTGATACGACTCTACGCCCGCTTGACGTTCGCTTTACCTAGAACAAGTATGAAACTAGAAGTACTTTGTAGGTGTTGTGGGATAGGTTTGCAAGATAATAAGGAACACATAAATAAAAAGTAGGGGCTGTTTAGATAAAGATGCAATAAAGTAAATATATCGAGTGTGGAAAAGTGGTGGCAAGAGTTGTAGAATTGCCCCTAAGCAATTGACCACGTTACTAGACCGGTAATCACTATTGCAATTCTATTTGAGGGAGAGGCATAAGCTAACATACTTTCTCTACTTGGATCATATGCACTTATGATTGGAACTCTAGCAAGCATCCGCAAATACTAAAGATTCATTAAGGTAAAACCCAACCATAGCATTAAAGCATCAAGTCCCCTTTATCCCATACGCAACAATCCCCTTACTCGGGTTTGTGTTTCAGTCACTCACGCAACCCACTATAAGCGAATCATGAACGCATTGCAACACCCTACAGTGGGAATCCCTCACGCTTGCGCGACATGGAGGGCACCATAGGACAGCACCAATAATAAAACATGCAACTCAAACCAATCATAGCAATTCATCAATCACCGATAGGACAATAGAAATCTACTCAGACATCATAGGATGGCAACACATCATTGGATAATAATATGAAGCATAAAGCACCATGTTCAAGTAGAGGGTACAGCGGGTTGCGGGAAGGTGGACCACTGGATATAGATGGGGGAAGGTGATGGAGATGTTGGTGAAGATGACAGCGGTGTTGGTGAAGATCGCGGTGATGATGATGGACCCCGGCAGCGTTCCGGCGCAACCGGAAGCAAGGGGGAGAGAGACCCCCTTCTTCTTCTTCTTCCTTAACCTTCTCCCTAGATGGGAGAAGGGTTTCCCCTCTGGTCCTTGGCTCCCATGGCTTGGGAGGGGCGAGAGCCCCTCCGAGATTGGATCTATCTCTCTGTTTCTGCGTTCTCAGATTCTACCCCTTCACCGTTTCTTAAATATCCGGAGATCCGTAACTCCGATTGGGGTTAATCTTTCGTGCAGATCTTTCTCATAAAATTAGCTTTCTTGCGCCAAAAGAAGAGCCTCAACTGCCTTACGGGTGGCCCACGAGAGCCCAGGCCGCGCCCAGGGGGGAGGGTGCGCCCCCCTATCTCGTGGCCACCCCGGACACCGTTTCGTGTTGATTTTTCTTCCCAAAAATCATAAATATTCCAAAAAAATCTCCGTCCGTTTTTATCCCGTTTGGACTCCGTTTGATATTGGGTTTCTGCGAAACAAAAAACATGCAACAGACAGGAACTGGCACTGGGCACTGGATCAATATGTTAGTCCCAAAAAATAGTATAAAAAGTTGCTAAAAGTATATAAAAGTTGAAGAATATTGGCATGGAATAATAAAAAATTATAGATACGACGGAGACGTATCCGCATCCCCAAGCTTAATCCTGCTCGTCCTGGAGTAGGTAAATGATAAAAAAGATAATTTTTGATGTGGAATGCTACCTAGCATAATCTTGATCATATGTCTAATCATGGCATGAATATTAAGACACGAGTGATTCAAAGCAATAGTCTATCATTTGACATAAAAACAATAATACTTCGAGCGTACCAATAAAGCAATCATGTCTTTTCAAAACAACAAGGCCAAAGCAAGCTTATCCCTACAAAATCATACAGTTTGGCCATGCTTCATTTTTGTCACACAAAATGCCTCCATCATGCACAACCCCGATGAGAAGCCGAGCAATTGGTTAATACTTTTTAACGCGCTTTAGCTTTTTCAACCCTCACGCAATACATGAGCGCAAGCCATGGATATAGCACTATAGGTGGAATAGAATATAATGATGGAGGTTATGTGGAGAAGACAAAAAATGAGAAAGTCTCACATCAACACTGCTAATCAACGGGCTATGGAGATGCCCATCAATTGATGTCAATGCGAGGAGTAGGGATTGCCATGCAATGGATGCACTAAGAGCTATAAGTGTATGAAATCTCAACAAAAGAAACTAAGTGGGTGTGCATCCAACTTGCTTGCTCATGAAGACCTAGGGCATTTGAGGAAGCCCATCGTTGGAATATACAAGCCAAGTTCTATAATGAAAATTCCCACTAGTATATGAAAGTGAGAACATAGGAGACAATCTATATGAAGAACATGGTGCTACTTTGAAGCACAAGTGTGGAAAAAGAGATAGTAACATTGCCCCTTTTTATTTATTTTCTTTCTTTTTTCTTTTTTTTCTTTTTTTCTTTTTTTCTTTTTTTCTTTGGCCTTTCTTTTTTCTTTTTGGCCTTTTTTTGGGGACAATGCTCTAATAATGATGATCATCACACTTTTATTTACTTACAACTCGATATTACAACTCAATACTGGAACAAATATATGACTCTATATGAATGCTTCCGGTGGTGTATCGGGATGTGCAATGATCTAGCATAGCAATGACATAAAAAATGGACAAGCCATGCAAACATCATGCTAGCTATCTTACGATCATGCAAAGCAATATGAAAATCAATGCTCAAGTCATGTATATGATGATGATGGAAGTTGCATGGCAATATATCTTGGAATGGCTATGGAAATGCCATAATATGTAGGTATGGTGGCTGTTTTAAAGAAGATATAATGAGGCTTATGTGTGTTAGAGCGTATCGTATCACGGGGTTTGGATGCACCGGCGAAGTTTGCACCAACTCTCGAGGTGAGAAAGGGCAATGCACGATACCGAAGAGGCTAGCAATGACGGAAAGGTAAAAGTGCGTATAATCCATGGACTCACATTAGTCATAAAGAACTCATATACTTATTGCAAAAATTTATTAGCCCTCGAAGCAAAGTACTACTACGCATGCCCCTAGGGGGATAGATTAGTAGGAAAAGACCATCGCTCGTCCCCGACCGCCACCCATAAGGAAGACAATCAAAGAAACACCCCATGCTTCAAATTTGTCACACAACGGTTACCATACGTGCATGCTACGGGACTTTCAAACCTCAACACAAGTGTCTCTACAATATACAACCACCCACTAGCATGACTCTAATATCACCACCTTTATATCGCAAAAACTATTGCAAGGAATCAAACTTATCATATTCAGCGATCTACAAGTTTATGCAGGATTTTATGACTAACCATGTGATTGACCAATTCCTGTCATCTCTCTAAATAGATATAAGTGAAGCAAGAGAGTTTAATTCTTTCTACAAAATATATGCCCACGCTCTAACAAATATAAGTGAAGCAAAAGAGCATTCTACAAATGGCGGTTTTCTATGTGAAGAAAAACAGGTAATCCAAACTTCAAATGATATAAGTGAAGCACATGAAGCATTCTATAAAGCCATACTCAAAAGATTTAAGTGAAGTGCAATGAGCATTCTATAAAATCAACCAAGGACTATCTCATACCAGCATGGTGCATAAATGAAAAGTGAAAACTAGATGCAAAAGACGCTCCAAGAGTTGCACATAATGCATGAACGAAACGAATTCGAAAACATATCGATACTTGTTGAAGAAAGAGGGGATGCCTTCCGGGGCATCCCCAAGCTTACACGCTTGAGTCTCCTTGGATATTTACTTGGGGTGCCTCGGGCATCCCCAAGCTTGAGCCCTTTCCTCTCTTCCTTTTCCTCATATCGAGACATCCTCGATTAGACACTACATCCACACAAAACTTCAACAGAAAACTCGGTAAGATCCGTTAGTATAATAAAGCAAATCACCACTCTAAATACTGTTGCAAACCAATTCATATTTTGTTTTTGCATTGTGTCTACTGTAACATAACTTTTCCATGGCTTAATCCACTAATATAAATTGATAGATTCATCAAAACAAGCAAACTATGCATCAAAAACAGAATCTGTCAAAAACAGAACAGTCTGTAGAAATATGAACATCCACCATATTTATGGTACCCCAAAAATTCTACCAAAATTGGGAAAAATAAAAAAGTTGTATATAAATACAGTGCAAAAGGAATCAGAACTAAATGACGTTCCAGTTAAAAATATAAAATCGCGCACTACATCCAAAGTTTCTGTCCTGCACCGTACAAACCAACAAGCATTGTAAACATCCTAAAGGCAAACCATGACACATTATTTTTATAATACAATGGAATTGTACAAGGGGATAATTATTTTTGTTGAAAAGTTTCTGTAATCAAGATTCACAAAGTTTCCGTGAGCATGAACAAAGTTCAAGGCAAGCTCCCACTTCAACAATGCTTGTCTTTCTCACTTTCACTTTCCTTTTTGAAAAGTTTTTAGGTTCCCCTCTTTATTTTTTTTGTTTTTAAACTATATGAAAGCACTCAGAAGAAATAAATGACTCTCTAAAACTTCTGAGTTGTCTCCCTGGCAGCGCTTTCTTTGAAGCCATTAAGCTAGGCATATAGTGCTCAAGTAATGAATCCACCCGGATCCCAAGGTATATCAAAGCCAATTTTAATTAAAAATGATTTGTAATTTAGTAGTGAGCACAAAGTAACATATATCAAGCAAAAACAAAGTCTAACTCTCTTCCTATGCATCAGCATGTCATAAAAGAACAATTCATTCACACATAGTAAAGGCCAATGCATAGTATAAACAGTTTCTTGCAATTCTATTATATTGGAAACATAAAGAGGCGGAGATAGAGTTCCTCTCTCATAATAATTGCAAGTAGGAGCAGCAAGCACATGCATATTATATTCATCAAAATCATCATGTGCAATGGTAAAAGGCAACCCATCAATATAATCCTTAATAAGCACAAACTTCTCCGATATAGTGTAGTTTGGAGAATTCAAAAAGATAATAGGACTATCACGCGTGGGTGCAATAGCAACAATTTCATGTTTAACATAAGGAACTATAGCAAGTTCATCTCCATGAGCATAATTCATATTGGCATCTTGGCCACAAGCATCATCAAAAAGGGATATTTCAAACAAATTCAAGGGATCATAGCAATCATCATAGCAATCATCCTTTGGTAAGCACGAAGGGGAATTAAATAATATATGAGTTGGAGGGTTACTCTCATTAGAAGGTGGGCACGGGTAGCTAATTCGCTCTTCCTCCTTTTGTTCTTCGCTCTCCTCATCATCTTTTTCATCCAATGAGCTCACAGTTTCGTCAATTTCTTCTTCCATAGCTTCCTGCAAAATATTAGTCTCTTCTTGGACAACGGAGACTTTCTCAATAAATGCATTAATATAGTAATTGTATTCATAATTTTCATAGCAATATCTAAGTATAGCAAGATTTTCAGGCCTATAAGCATCATCATCTAAAGCTTCGTACTTTTCAAACAAAGATTCAATTTCTTAAGCAGCCTTAAAAGCAACAAATTCTTCTATTTGTTCCACATCATAGTAATCATATATACCATTAGCATAAGAATCTAAGGTTTCATTATCATTAAATTTGCATGAAAAGGGAAGGTGTGGAGCCTTCATCCTAGAGCAACAAGTAATATCATATTTCAAGCATAAATTCCAGGCATACCAACACAACGTAGTAAATTGATCCCATAATAGTTTCCCTTTTTGTGTCGAGCGATAATCCCTAAAGTATTCACGTTGATCCAACGTGTCTCCCATTATAAAGTTGAATGGGGTTTTCTCAGGATTATCAAAGTAGTACATAGTATCTTTTACATAATGAGAATCGAGGGTTTTAGGAGTTACCCCATCTCTATGAGTAGCAAGTACACCTAATTTTTTTGGTATTTTGCGTTCCATATCCATAACTAAAGATAGAGAACAACTAAGAACATCAAATAAAAATTACTTAGTGATAAAGCAAACAAGCACACACGAGAATATTCACCCCACGCTATGACTCCCCAGCAACGGCGCCAGAAAAAGGTCTTGATGACCTGCAAGTATACGGGATAGTTGTAGCCTCTTTCGATAAGTAAGAGTGTCGAACCCAACGAGGAGCTAAAGGTAGAACAAATACTCCCTCAAGTCCTATCGGCCACTGATACGACTCTAAGCACGCTTGACGTTCGCTTTACCTATGACAAGTATGAAACTAGAAGTACTTTGTAGGTGTTGTTGGATAGGTTTGCAAGATAATAAAGAACACATAAATAAAAAGTAGGGGCTGTTTAGATAAAGATGCAATAAAGTAAATATAGCGAGTGTGGAAAAGTGGTGGTAGGAGTTTCGGAATTGCCCCTAAGCAATTGACTACGTTCTAGACCGGTAATCACTATTGCAATTCTATTTGAGGGAGAGGCATAAGCTAACATACTTTCTCTACTTGGATCATATGCACTTATGATTGGAACTCTAGCAAGCATCCGCAAATACTAAAGATTCATTAAGGTAAAACCCAACCATAGCATTAAAGCATCAAGTCCCCTTTATCCCATACGCAACAATCCCCTTACTCGGGTTTGTGTTTCAGTCACTCACGCAACCCACTATAAGCGAATCATGAACGCATTGCAACACCCTACAGCGGGAATCCCTCACGCTTGCGCGACACGGAGGGCACCATAGGACAGCACCAATAATAGGACATGCAACTGAAACCAATCATAGCAATTCATCAATCACCGATACGACAATAGAAATCTACTCAGACATCATAGGATGGCAACACATCATTGGATAATAATATGAAGCATAAAGCACCATGTTCAAGTAGAGGGTACAGCGGGTTGCGGGAGAGTGGACCACTGGATATAGATGGGGGAAGGTGATGGAGATGTTGGTGAAGATGACGGCGGTGTTGGTGAAGATCGCGGTGATGATGATGGACCCCGGCAGCGTTCCGACGCCACCGGAAGCAAGGGGGAGAGAGCCCCCTTCTTCTTCTTCTTCCTTGACCTTCTCCCTAGATGAGAGAAGGGTTTCCCCTCTGGTACTTGGCTCCCATGGCTTGGGAGGGGTGAGAGTCCCTCCGAGATTGGATCTATCTCTCTGTTTCTGCGTTCTCAAATTCTACCCCTTCACCGTTTCTTAAATATCCAGAGATCCATTACTCCGATTGGGGTGAATCTTTTGCCCAGATCTTTCTCATAAAATTAGCTTTCTTGCGCAAAAAGAAGAGCGTCAACCGCCTTACGGGTGTCCCATGAGAGCCCAGGCCGCGCCCAGGGGGGAGGGCGTGCCCCCCTGTCTTGTGGCCACCCCGGACACCGTTTCGCGTTGATTTTACTTCCCAAAAATCATAAATATTCCAAAAAAAATCTCCTTCCGTTTTTATCCTATTTGGACTCTGTTTGATATTGGGTTTTTGCGAAACAAAAAACATGCAACAGACAGGAACTGGCACTGGGCACTGGATCAATATGTTAGTCCCAAAAAATAGTACAAAAAGTTGCCAAAAGTATATAAAAGTTGAAGAATATTGGCATGGAACAATCAAAAATTTAGATACGACGGAGACGTATCAGGAATGAGTCGACATACAACCTTTTTCGTGGCACGTTAACCACGTAGAGTGGGTATCCTGGATTTTCTGAGGCGATTAGGCGTTTCTCTCTCCGTAGCACATCGTCATGAAGTCTCCTTAGATTGCCGTGTATGGCCTCTACCGATGCCTTAGGTAGGATTGGTTCACTTGGGATATGGTATTTCGCCGCACCGCGGACAGGTATACGGTCTTGAACCCGAGGCTGCGGAGGCGGCTGGATCATAGCTGAAGCTTTATTGTTGCCTTTCCTCGCTCTCTTCGGATGCTTCTTTGGTGGAAGGTCGTCTACAATACGGCCAGGTTCTGGAGGCGGCAATTCAGGCACCGACTAATGACGCTCAAACCCTGAGTACTCATACTGCTGATCGATCAATCCTCCATCATCAATGGTGCCGGTATTGAGATACTATTGAGTGTCATCGTCATCCTCATCCTCATCTATGGCGACGTCATCAGCGACTAATGGAGCCTCTTCCTCACCCCATCCGCTATCACCCAGCACGACAGACGACACTAATTGGGTAGATGGGGTGCTGATGTTCATACCTTGCGGAGGCTACGTGGTCGTGGGTGTGCTCCCGACCGCCTCCAGACGAAGCAAACTCTTTGGCCACAATAGGACCCACATCTTGCAATCGCCAAGCCGCTGTGGGGTCTCGTCGTCATCTCCCCCTAGTACCGGAGGAGCCAAATTCTCATGGCCCGGTTTGACACTAGCCACGGAAACCTTGAAGACATGAGGGGGGATCGGCCGGCTGTGGAACAATTGTTCCTTCGGCTTCATTATCGTCGCCTTCCCCACGTCCACCTTCTGGCCGTTGATGTCGTACAATATGGCGCACGGGGCGTCGGCCTGCAAAGTCATGTCTGCGATGTGAGACATCCAAAAGGCAACGAAAATAGGAGATTATACATTTATTGAAGAGGGCAAGTGTGATATGTACCGTGAGGGCGTCGAGCTCAGCCAAAGATGAAGCACTGCCGAGCACGTCCGAGACAGAGGACGGGCTGCTATGAGCAGGTGCGGGAGCCGGTGTAGGAGCAGGTGCCGGTGTAGGTGATGGTGCCGGTGCTTGTGCAATGCTATTCGAGCTTCTCCCGAAGAAGTCGGCAAGGGGAAAGTCCAGTGCATCTTTATTTGGATTTTGCCTGCTCCAACTGACGATAGCCGAAACCAAGACACCACACTTAGCTACCAGCTCCCGTTTTGCGGCAGCTACCGCTGTTGCGACTGTCTTAGCTGAATTCTTATCAACCGCAATCTCAACCTTCTTATCGACGTTTTCTTCAGTTAACCTCCGTCTTTCCTTTCTCTCCTTCGTGGTCTGACCGTAGTACTTCTTCCACATGGCCCTGTCCCGACACCGTGCACGCGTCCATACAACGGCCAAGTGTCCACCAGGAGTTGTTTCAATATGTGCAACGCTATGTTGAATGGGGTGTCCCACTTGGGCCTCGCCAACGCATCAGACGGCGAGTCGCTTTCGGCCGCAATCCGGTGCTGCTCTCTCTACAAAAGGAACAAGGATCGTTTACAAATATGACTAAATGTGAGGTCGAATTGATCAGAAACTAAAATTACCAGCAGTCTCATGAACGCCATCGTGACCGGGTTTGTCTCAAAAACCTTCTTGACTGGGTCCCAATAGTACCGGGCCCTAAGGATGTCATGCTCCTGCAGTGCGGTGAAGTCCGCCAAGGGGTCTGGGATGCCCAAACTTTCGCGTTCCGCATCCTCCTTGGCCCATATGGACCTCTTCCCCGCATAACCACGACTTTCGAGGTGGTTGCACCCCATGTTCCTCTTTTGAAGGCCCTTCATGTACTTCGACTTTTTTTGGCATCTTCGACATCACAAGCCGCCTTAAATATTTGAAACTGCTCGCCCGTGATTGTCAGATTATCCTTTACAATCTTGGAGTAGGGTTCCTTTTTGTCGATGGCGCATTTCACCCTTACTTTCTAGGTGGCCAACGCGTCGCTAAACTTGGTGATGGAGCGTTTGTTTATCTTCTTCATTGATGGTTCTTTGTGTGGATTAGTATATTGGATTTCATCCCGGCCCAGGAACAAGAATATTTGGTGCAGCAGGGTTAGGAGGGAGCGCTTCATATTTGGCCTCTTCTTTAGTTTCTCATCGTTGATGGTGGCGCACGCCCGTACGATGCAGCCTATTTGATTGCCGTAGCAGAAGCATGTTTCCACAGGATGTTTTGGCTCAAAATTGCTACCGTCCACCTCTGTGACCACTAGTCTAGTAGTGAGGAGCTGGTTTGGGCATCAACATCTCCTCTTCGGTTTTGGTTCTATTGCTTTGGCAGTCTCGGTGCTGGTCTCGGTGCCTGTCTGGGTCTCAACGCCAGTCTCGGCGCCGGTCTTGATGTCGGTCTCAGATGTGACAGGTGGGCCCAGCAACAACAACCGTTGATCATTGGCAAGGTTCAAATATTCGTCTTCCGCCAGGTAGACGTCGTCGCAATCACCAAAACCCTGTCCTTCATCATTGCTAGCCATGTTTCCTAAGATTAAATCTAGTCAATTAATTCTATACCTAATAGAATGAATAATGACATAAAAAAGTCCTATGTTTTACAGGAACGTTGCTTCCTTCCCAGTGCGACAAATCCCGGGCACTCGATATGTCCTAGTTTGTAGCACAAGTCATCCCGAAATTCATGGAAAATTTCGGCATGACCTTTGCTAAAAAGTGGACAAATCGAGCACCTGGAATTTGCCGGAACGGAAATGAATCAACATTCTGGCAAAACATAGGTCACTCGGGTTCATTCCCTGGAAACAACAAAAGGCCACTTGGGCACAATCGAGGAATTTTCATATATCATGACCACTTCAATGTTTCACACTTCAAGAAAATCTACACAAATTTCAAATTATCAACACTAGAACTCAATTCAAATTATGTCCTACTGCCCTAACCCTATTTCCCTAGTACTTAAACATCTACAAGTACTAACTAATTAGATGAACTCTAGCTAGCTACTTAAGCATCTACAACTACTTAAGCACCCATTGATGAACACTAGGAATTATACAACTACCTAAGCATACATTGGATGAAGAAAAACTATATAAGTACTTAAGCAACTATATATATAAACCAATAATATATTTAGTTAACTACTTAAGCATATACAAGTTTGTGCTAAAAATAATATTTAGCTAAGTACTTAAGCATATACAACTTTGTCCTAAAAATTCAGTTAACTACTATTTCATTCATTTAGGTCATTCATTTAACTTCACCTAATTAACCTAGTAAAACCCTACTTCCCTAACTAAAAAACATCTAATTAACATCTACTAGTACCACTACTGCCCTAACCTAATTAACCTAAGTTAATTCCTAGGGTCCTGTTATATGCTGCTGCTCTACTGCCCTAAACTAATTAACCTAAGTTAATCTAAGTAACATCTACTAATACCACAACTGCTAATTCCTAGGGTTCATAACTAAATTCACCTAAGTTAATTAACCCAGATGGAATTACTGTTTAGGCATTTTCATAAAAATTTGCCCTAGCTAATTTCCTAAAAAATTGCTAATCATTTTTCCTAAATGCTAAAAAACGCCTACTGCCTTAAACAAATCTAGGGTTCATATGAACGCCAGCGCAACAACAACATATGAATTGCCCTAGCAGAGAGAGATAGAGGAGGGTAGGGGAGAGGACAGGGAGAGCCTTACGGTCGGCGATGAGGGCAGGCTCGGGCTCGGGCGACGGAGGTCCAGGGCGGGCTCGAGTGGCGGCGATGAGGTCGAGGGCGGGCTTGGGTTGCGGTGGTGAGGTCGACGACGGCCTCGGGAGGAGGTGATGAGGTCGAGGGTGGCCTTGAGCGGCGACGGTGAGGTCGAGGGCGGCTGGGCGATCGATGGTGGCGATGGATGAGTTGGGGGATAGGGGGAGAGGGGGAAAGGACTTAGCAAAATTGGAGCCCGTGCGGCCGGGGTTAAGTCAACATAGCAGTAGCGCGTTTTGGCAAAACGTGCTATAGCTGAGTTAGCTATAGCGCGTTTTACCAAAATAGCTATAGCGCGTTCTGCCAAAACGCGCTACTGGCTATAGCGCGTTTTGCCAAAACGCGCTACTACTAGGACTTTCTCTTTTATTTTTCTTTACATTTTCTTTTTTGCATTTCTCCTTTTTCTATTTCTTTGATTTTCATTTACTTTTCTACTTATTTTCTATTTATTTTCTTTTTCATAGCAGTAGCGTTCTACACCAGAAACGCGCTGCTACAACGCATTTAGCTGTAGCGTTCTTTAGGAAGAACTGCTACTACTATTCCTAGCCTACCGGCAACAATGTGGTAATTATAGTAGTAGTGCTTTTCTGCGCAGATGCGCTACTGCTGAAACTATAGTTGTAACGTGCTTTTTGCGACAACCACTGCTACTAAGTAGCAGTAGCGCCTAGTTTTGACTAGTGCTACTGCTATACCTCTGTGTATAAGATTTTCCCTAGTAGTATATGTTTCAATTCTTATCTTTTATATGAGCATCATTGTAATCATCATGCCTAGCTAGAAAGGCATTAAAGAAAAGCGTTTGTTGGGAGATAACCCAACATTTATACCTACTATTTTTGTGTGTTCACATGATTATGCTACTGTAGTAAGCATGTTTTATAGCTTTTGTTTCAATAAAGTGCCAAGTAAGACCTTTGGGATGGCTTACGGTGATAGTTGATTTGATCTTGCGGAAAAACAGAAACTTTTGCACTCAGGAAAACAATTCTCATTTTTAAAATAAGCGTGATAAATATTGATTCTTTTTGAAGAAGATAAACAAATTGCTCAGGTTGTCCTAATTTTCCAGAATGTTTGGAGTTACAGAAGTATTCATGAGTTACAGATTACTACAGACGGTTCTGTTTTTGAAAGATTCTGTTTTCTATGTGTTGTTTGCTTATTTTGATGAATCTATGAGTAGTATCGGAGGGTATGAACCATGGAGAAGTTGGAATATAGTATATATAACACCAATATAAATTTAGAATGAGTTCACAACAGTACCTAAGTGGTGATTTGCTTTATTATACTAACAGAGCCTACGAGTTTTTTTGTTGAGTTTGGTGTTGTGAAGTTTTTAAGTTTTGGGTGAAGTTTTGATGGACTACGGAATAAGGAGTGGCAAGAGCCTAAGCTTGGGGATGCCCAAGTCACCCCAAGGTAATATTCAAGGACAACCAAGCATCTAAGCTTGGGGATGCCCCGGATGGCATCCCCTCTTTCATCTTCGTTCGTCGTAACTTTACTTGGAGCTATATTTTTATTCACCAAATGATATGTGTTTTGCTTGGAGCATCATTTTATTTTATTAGGATTTGCTTGCTGTTTGAATAAAGTACTTAAGATCTAAAATTTTATTAAATGTTAGAGAGTCTTCACATATTCACATAATTAATCGACTACTCATTGATCTTCACTTAAATCTTTTGGAGTAGTTTGTCATTTGCTCTAGTGCTTCACTTATATCTTTTTAGAGCACGGCGGTAGTTTTATGTTGAAAAAATTGTTGAACTCTCATGCTTCACTTATATCATTTTGAGAGTCTCTTAACAACATGGTAATTTGATTAGGTTATGAATTTAGTCCTAATATGATGGGCATCCAAGAGGGACATAATGAAAACTTTTATATTAAGTGCATTGAATACTATGAGAAGTTTGATTCCTTATGATTGTTTTGAGATATGAGGATGGTGCTATTAGAGTCATAATAGTGAGTAATTGTGGATTGCAGAAATACTTGTGTTAAAGTTTGTGATTCCTGTAGCATGCACGTATGGTGAACTGTTATGTGATGAAGTCGGAGCATGATTTACTTATTGATTGTCTTCCTTATGAGTGGCGGTCTGGGACG
The DNA here is from genome assembly GCA_963921465.1 of Triticum timopheevii. Lineage (NCBI taxonomy): Eukaryota > Viridiplantae > Streptophyta > Magnoliopsida > Poales > Poaceae > Triticum > Triticum timopheevii. The sequence goes on from OY997266.1 coordinate 559,493,623, forward strand.
AGCGATGGTCTTTTCCTACCAATATATCCCCCTAGGAGCATGCGCGTAGTACTTCGTTTCGATAACTAAATAGATTTTTGTAATAAGTATGTGAGTTCTTTATGAATAATAATGAGTACATGGATTATACGCACTCTCACCCTTCCACCATTGCTAGCCTTTCTAGTGCCGCGCAACCTTCGCCGGTATCATACACCCACCATATACCTTCCTCAAAACAGCCACCATACCTACCTATTATGGCATTTCCATAGCAATTCCAAGATATATTGCCATGCAACTTCCACCGTTCCGTTTATTATGACACACTTCATCATTGTCGTATTTCTTTGCATGATCATGTAGTTGACATCGTATTTGAGGCAAAGCCACCGTTGATAATTCTTTATACATGTCACTCTTGATTCATTGCACAACCCGTTACACCGTCGGAGGCATTCATATAGAGTCATATTTTGTTCTAAGTATCGAGTTGTAATTCTTGAGTTGTAAGTAAATAAATGTGTGATCATTTTCATTATTAGAGCATTGTCCCATGTGAGGAAAGGATGATGGAGACTATGATTCCCCCAAAAGTCGGGATGAGATTCCGGATGAAAAAAGTGAGAGAAAAGAGAGAAGTGACAATGTTACTATCCTTTTACCACACTTGTGCTTCAAAGTAGCACCATGATCTTCATGATAGAGAGTCTCCTATGTTGTCACTTTCATATACTAGTGGGAAATTTTAATTATTGAACTTGGCTTGTATATTCCAACGATGGGCTTCCACAAATTGCCCTAGGTCTTCGTGAGCAAGCGAGTTGCATGTACACCCACTTAGTTCTTTCTGAGCTTTCATAATCTTATAGCTCTAGTGCATCCATTGCATGGCAATCGCTACTCACTCACATAGATATCTATTAATGGGCATCTCCATAGCCCGTTGATACGCCTAGTTGATGTGAGACTATCTTCTCCCTTTTTGTCTTCTCCACAACCACCATATTATATTCCACCTATAGTACTATGTCCATGGCTCACGCTCATGTATTGCGTGAAAATTGAAAAGGTTTGAGAACATCAAAAGTATGAAACAATTGCTTGGCTTCTCATTGGGGTTGTGCATGATTTGAATACTTTGTGGGATGAAGATGGAGCATAGCCAGACTATATGATTTTGTAGGGATAACTTTCTTTGGCCATGTTATTTTGAGAAGACATGATTGCTTTATTAGTATGCTTGACGTATTATTGTTTTTATGTCAATATTAAACTTTTGTTTTGTATCTTATGGATCTGAATATTCTTGCCACAATGGAGAATATCACATGGATAAATATGTTAGGTAGCATTCCACATCAAAAATTCTGTTTTTATCATTTACCTACTCGAGGATGAGCAGGAATTAAGCTTGGGGATGCTTGATACGTCTCCAACGTATCTATAATTTTTGATTGTTCCATGCTATTATATTATCCATCTTGGATGTTTTATATGCATTTATATGCTATTTTATATTATTTTGGGACTAAACTATTAACCGAGAGCCCAGTGTCAGTTTCTGTTTTTTCCTTGTTTTTGAGTTTCGTAGAAAAGGAATATCAAATGGAGTCCAAATGAGCTGAAAATTTACAGTGATTTTTTATGGACCGGAAGAAGCCCCCGAACCAAAAGAGTTGGGCCAGAAGAGCCACGAGGCCTCCACAAGGGTGGAGGGCGCGCCTCCTGTCTTGTCATCGCCTCATGGAACCCCCCTAACTTGTTCCCGACGCCAAAAATTCCTATAAATATAGAATCCCCTAGAAATAAACCTAGATCGAGAGTTCCGCCGCCGCAAGCCTCTGTAGCCACAAAACCAATCGGGAGCCTATTCCGGCACCCTGCCGGAGGGGGAAACCATCACCGGTGGCCATTTTCATCATCCTGGCGCTCTCCATGACAAGGAGGGAGTAGTTCATCCTCAGGGCTGAGGGTGTTTACCAGTAGCTATGTGTTTGATCTCTCTCTCTCTCTCTCTCTCTCTCTCTCTCTCTTGTTCTTGATTTGGCACGATCTTGATGTACCGTGAGTTTTGTTACTATAGTTAAATCATATGGTGTTTCTCCCCCTCTACCTTCTTGTGATGAATTGAGTTTTACCTTTGAGGTTTCACTATTATCGGATTGAATACTATTATGGATTTGAGAATACTTGATGTATGTCTTGCATAGGATACCCGTGGTGACAATGGGGTATTCTATTGATTCACTTGATGTATGTTTTGGCACTCATCTCGCGGATTCCTGAGGCGACATTGGGGTAATCTATGCATAGGAGTTGATGCATGTTTTCGTCCTTGTTTCTTCGGTAGGAATCTTGGGGCACTCTTTGAGGTTCTTTATGTTGGATTGAATATTATGAATCTGAAGTTGTTTGATGCATATCGTATAATTGACCCACGAATACTTGTGGCGACATTGGAGTATCTAGGTGACATTAGGGTTGATTGATGTGTGTCATATGGTGTTTTTTACTACGAACTCTAGGGCTGTTTGTGACACTTATAGGAATAGCCGATTGGATTGATCGGAAAGAAAAACTTTGAGGTGGTTTCGTACCCTACAAGCAATTTCATCTTATGTTCTCCATGATAGGAACTTTGGAGTGACTTTTGTCGCACGCTGTGGGATTGCCATATGATCTAATTATGTTATCATTGTTGAGAGAACTTTCACTAGTGAAAGTATGAAGCCTAGGCCTTGTTTTCAAGCATTGCAATACCGTTCTTGCTCACTTTTGTTACTAGTTACCTTGCTGTTTTTATATTTTCATATTACAAAAGCCTATGTCTACCATCCATATTACACTTGTATCACCATCTCTTCGCTGAACTAGTGCACCTATACAATTTACCATTGTATTGAGTGTTTTGGGGACACAAGTGACTCTTTGTTATTTGGTTGCAGGGTTGTTTGAGAGAGACCATCTTCATCCTATGCCTCCCATGGATTGATAAACCTTAGGTCATCCACTTGAGGGAAATTTGCTACTGTCCTATAAAACTCTGCGCTTGGAGGCCCAACACGAGTCTACAAGAAGAAGGTTGTGTAGTAGACATTAGTAAATTGCAAGGATCAAATCTTTTATACGTAAATGGATAAATAAAACACAAAATAAAATAAAATGAAGGAAAGTGGAGCAAGATATTTTTGGTTTTCGATATATGATGAAAATGGACCCGGGCCATAGTTTTCACTAGAGCCTTCTCTCTTGAAAATAGCATATGGTGGGTAAACAAATTATTGTTGGGAAATTGATAGAAAAATGAATAATCATGATAATATCTAAGGCAATGATCATGTATATAGGCATCATGTCCGAGACAAGTAGACTGAAACGATTCTGCATCTACTACTATTACTCCACACATCGACCGCTATCCAGCATGCATCTAGAGTATTAAGTTCATAAAGAACGGAGTAACGCCCTAAGCAAGATGACATGATGTAAACAAAGTAAATTCACACATGAATAAACCCCATCTTTTTATCCTTAATAGCAACAATACATTACGTGTCATGTCCCCTTCTATAACTGGGATTGAGCACTGCGAGATCGAACCCATTACAAAACACCTCTCCCATTGGAAGAAAAATCAATCTAGTTGGCCAAACCAAATCAATAGATCAGAGAGAAATACGAAGCTATAATAATCATGCATAAAAGAGTTCAGAGAATATTCAAATAATATTCATAGATAATCTGATCAGAAACTCACAATTCATCGGATCCCAACAAACACACCACAAAAAGTGATTACATCGAATAGATCTCCAAGAACATCAAGGAGAACATTGTATTGAAGGTCAAAGGGAGAGAATAAGCCATCTAGCTACTAGCTATGGACCCGTAGGTTTGTGTTAAACTACTCACATATCATCGGAAGGGCAACAAGGTTGATGTAGAACCCCAGAGTGCCAAAAAAAACCCCAGATGGGATCTCTCGAGAACAGAAACTTGCGACGGCAGAAATAGGGTTTTGGCTAGCTCTCTGTTGGTTTCCCTATTTTAGAGAATTTATAGAGACGGAATTAGGTAAAATAGAGAAAAGGTGGGCCGACGAGGCACCAGGGGACGCCCTGGTGGCTCATGGCCACCTCCTTCACCTTATGACTTCCTCCCGAAGCTTACAGTGTCTCTTTTGTCCAACAAAAAATCTCAAAAAAGTTTCATGGCATTTGGACTTTTTTTGGTACTGATATTCTGAAAAACCAAAAATAGGCAAAAAACGGCAACTGGCACTGGGCACCGAGTTAATAGGTTAGTCCCACGAAATCTATCCATACCTATACTAATTACAGACTCCCTCAAAATTACCACGTTAATTAGAAATTAAGAGTCGTACATCTTTGGTGGGACCAAATTATTACGGTGGAGATCTACCAATTATTAGGTGGAGATCTACCTATATATAATCTCCATATTAACAATTTACAACCGTCAGATGAGATATACCAGAGTCCTTACCAGTTGTCCCACATGTAATTTCTTTTTAGGAAAACACTTTCACGTGATGGTTTGGTCAAAAGCGTTCCCTACAATCATGGACATATTGCTTCCTCCAAGCTACCGCGATCAAGGCATCGAGCCTTCGTACATCGCCGCCATCGCCGCCTCACGCGTAGACAACACCAGCAATGGCCGTTACTGCCTCACATGCACACAGTCTACCCGCGGATGGGCGCCGTCGTGACCGCCTCACACCTGGATGCCTCCGCCGCCTCGCACCTAGACGCCTCCGCGGCCGCCTCACGTGGCTGCCATCTCCCAGCACTTGGACGCGGGACGCTGCCGCTGCCTCCTCGCATCTAGCCGACGTCGACCCTCGCGTTCACGCGGTCCTGCCCCGCGCACATCGTCTGCCCGTGGATGGGCGCCGTCGTGACCGTCTCGCACCTGGACGCCTCCTCCACCTCGCACCTAGACGCCTTCGCGGCCGCCTCACATGGACGCCATCTCCCAGCACTTGGACGTGGGACACTGCCGCTGCCTACTCGCATCTAGCCGACGGCGACCCTCGCCTTCATGCAGTCCTGCCCTGTGCACAGCCAATCTAACCATCAGGGTCCAAGCGACAAGGGAGCTCGGCCATCCAAGGTTTAAGCTGTGTACGTGACCTCCCGGCGTATCAAATTTGCTTATTCCTGAACATAGCTTTTCTTTTCATTACTTGCTATCCTATGCTCCGTGAATAAGGTCGCCACCATTGCTAGCTACTAATTCTAGAATCCTGTCTTTAGGACAATGCAACAAAGCTGTAAACAAAACTTGGAAACAAGGTACACCATAGTTTATGAGGAGGCGAGTGACCACATGGCAGGAGAGGTGTCGGATGATGCTGTAGTGTGGATGGGAAGCGGTACGGAGATGCCGTGTGACGGGAGAGGAGCGTCGTCAACACCATGTGGGAGAGAACAGACATCGGGGAGATACGGTGCCGTGAGGTCGCTGATGTGCCTGTGTGGTGCGAAAATCCACGTGACATAGGTCAGAGATTCTCCGTCCCTGCAAGGTCAAGGTGTTGAGATGGCAGTAGCCTTTTTTAAGATATTGACCTGATACTAATGGTTACTCTGTATTAACAATTGGACTCAGATACCCTTTGCGTGGTTGACCTTTTCGAGGATTAACTTGAGTACCTCAATGACATGCAACCTGCACACTTTACGCTATCATATGAAAGAAGCAGTTGCGGATAAAAAATAGTAGGATGTGCTGTTTCAGTGTGATGCAAATTCAGGTTATTTATTATTTCATAGGATTTTGTTTTAAAAGTTTAGATGCATGATATCAAAAGTTCTAAACAAGTGTGCTATCATGATTAGGTTCATTTCCTTTTTAAGTTTTCATAACGTCTTCGTACAAATTTAGATGCCTAAAATAAAAGGCTTAGATCAAAAGGGCTTTGTACACCGATTACATGCATGGAACTCAAAATATGTTTGCATTTAAACAATAAAACTAAAACCAATGATTAATTTTTACATTGAAATATAATTATAATTATAATGTTAATGTTGTTTGTGGTATTTTTTGGTAAAATTTATACAAAGAAATTAATTTTGTGTTATTAATGGTCGGGATGGAGTCTCCGACACGATATAATCATTTTATCAAATGTACTTTTTTCTTGCAGATAGATGCTCCGACACGATCAAGCCAACGTACACCACTAAAAGACCCGTCCAACTCCATCAACACAAGTAACAACGACGATATAATGTGCAAGTGTATCATCCAATGCTCAACAGCTAACTAGATTGTGTGCATTTTATTAGGTGTAGTAAACATTAGTAATGAAGGGGAACCTGTTGATGCGGAAGAACGCAGTAGGCAACGTGCTCGGAAGCAATATGCATAGATGGATAAACAAAAGAAACATGAACTACTTAAGAAGTGTCATGAAGCATATCAATAAAGGACAGCTCAACCATTAGGGAAAACACGACAATCACCACTCTCCCAACTACACAACATGACCGTTGTTACAGGTGCACTTTATTAGCAGCATTCTTTCAAGATTTTTAAGATTTTTATGTTGTCCATCCTGTAATTTTAGACTTGGTCTCTTATAGGCAAGTACGTACAACCTAGGGTGTTGGGGATATAATTATTTGTGTAAGCCGCCCAGGAGGGGGCCGGGTTACGCAAAGAGGACTGACCAGAAAGAAGCCCAAGACCAAGCATGAAGATGGCGGTTCAATAAAGGGCTTAAAGCCCACAGGCAACTTGTCACATCCCTTGTTCTGACAATGCCTAGTGCATGCATTAGAGTGTTACATCATGTTTAAATTTCATTTAAACCTGAAATGGGGATTGATCAAACCCTAGCATCAAAGAGGAATTCAAATAGGTTCAACCAAAATATTTTTCAATGATTTCAAATGCCCTTTAAAAGTGTTCATCATTTCTGGATCAAGGTGGAAGCATCTACCAAAAATGGTTCACATTTTTGCAGGACATATTTGGACTTTGAATTAATTCAAACATATTTGAATTGGGGCTATTTAAATGCTATATATATTTTAGATGCTCCAAAAATGTTGGAAATTGTTGAGGGTCACTGGAATAATTCAGAAAGCACCCATAATTATTTCCAGGATTTTATGAAATGGTTTAGCTTTATTACTAAACCAAAACAAAATAACAGAAATAGAAAAACTAAAATAAAAGAGAGAGAGAGAGACCCACCTGACTTACCTGGCGCTCACCTCTCAGCCACCGGCCCAGCTCCTGTTTCGGCCCAGCCCACCACCGCCTGGCTCCCTGTCGCCTTCCTCCTCGCGCCAGTAGGCAGAGCGTGTGGCTGCAGCACGCCGACACACGCCCCGGCCACCTCCTGCTTGCCACTCCACCTCGACGCCTGGACGCCTCTAGGAGACGCCACGCACCCCCCTGGACCCCTCTCACTCTCTCCCGAACGCCCTCCCCTCCTCTGCTCTCTCCCCGCACGCGCCCGAGCGGAGCTAGTCGCCGCCGTTCGCCATAGCCGCAGCCACCAGCCCTCCCTCGCCCTGCCGCCAGGTCCACGAGCTCCGCTGTTCCGCCCTCGACCTCCTCGTCGTCTCACGCGACCAGAAGAGCCCCGACGCGCCGTCCCCGCCCCTTTCTTCCTCCTTCGGCCATGGAGATCGCCGGCGATTTTCCGCCGTCACCGAGCCTTCCCCGAGCACGCCGAGGCCACCTCTGCACTCGCCGTGAGCCCCTCTTCCTCTTCCCTCTTCTCTCAAGCTCGCGCTCATCCCCTAGCTTCATTTTGCACCGCAGCCGAGAGCTTCTCGCCGCCGGCCATGGTGTAGCCGTGGCCACAGCCGCGCAAGCTCGCAACCGAGCGCTTCACCGCACTCGCCGTGTCCCAAGGAGCCCGTAGCACCGCTCCGTACCTCCTGCCGTGCCTCCTAGCGACGACCCCGAGCTCGCCCGAGCTCCGGCAGCCGCCAACATCGTCGCTGGCGTCTTTTCCGACCACCCCAAGCCCAAACACCACCACCACTCGACACGGCAGCCCCCTAGCTTCACGTAGATGCTCCCCGTGCGCCAAATAGGGCCCTGCAGCAAAAGCCCGACTCCCTCCACCGCGGATTTGGTCGCCGGCGGCTAAACGCCGCCGGGCTGACCGTGTTGACCGGCGAGGTTTGACCCCGGCTGACCAGAGGTTTGACCCCTCTCTCTCACTGACATGCGGGCCCCGCCCGGCTAACTAAGTTAGTTATTGCTAATCCTATCTAGGTTAGTTAGGTTAGTTACTGACCAGTGGGCCCATGCCCTAATTAATCTAGGTTAGTGCTAACGTAACACTAACTTACCCTGTTAGTTAGTTGCTACACCGACATGTGGGCCCCAGCCGTTAGGTTTGACCTGGGCTGGCGCCTTTGACCTGATGACGTCACCACGACGTCATGCTGACGCAGTTAATTATTTTCTGGATTTATTTTAATTCAGAAATTCCAGAAAATAGTGCTAACTTCTAAAAATCATATAAATTCAACCGTAACTCCAAATGAAATAAATTATATATGAAAAATGATCAGAAAAATCCAATCTATCCATCTGTACCATTTTCATGCATGTTAGAACAACTTATAGCTGCTGTTTAGGACAAATCATATAAATGACATTTAAACCCTCACATATGGAGTTTGAATTTGAACCTAGGGTTCAAACCAACTCCATTTAACATGTTGCTAGTTGCATTAGCTCAAAACACATTCATATTGCCATGTCATAGCATGCCTCATATTGTGCATTGCATTGATTGTGTTTTTTCTTTGTTTGTCGGTGGTTGTTCCCTCTCGATAGACGTGTTCCGACGATGAGTTCGATGACACCGATGAAGAAACTTTATTATCTTCAGAAGTGCCAGGCAAGCAAAACCCCTTGTTCATTCCGATACAATCCCACTCTCTCGCTCTTGCTCTATTTTACTGCATTAGGATAACAACGATACAACTATTACTTACTGCGGTAGTTGAACCCCTTATCCTCTGCATGACTTGTCATTGCCACAGTAAATAGATGAAACCCACTAGCATGAGTAGGAGTTGTTTGAGCCCTGATGTGCCTACTCATACATGCTTGTTGTCATGCCTGCTACTGCTTAGAGTTGAGTCAGGTCTGATTCATCTGGGATGAATCAGAGGTGTGTGAACATGTCCTACTGTTGAGAGCTAAATGTGTGAACACGATTTGGTAAAGGTAGCGGTGAGAGGCCATGTAGGAGTACATGGTGGGTTGTCTCATTGCAGCCGTCGTCAGGAACTGAGTTTTGTGTTTGTGATCCATGAACAGTTACTACCACACATTGGGTTCCGGTAACTCGACCCCTCTCGGCTTATTAATCAACTTGATCTCTGTCTAGGAGTTGCAACTAGTTTCTGGTGTTTGTAGGTAGTGTTAGTAGTCTACCAGGTGGCACCCGGTATAGGTGGGCTTGGGACAGACTAGGCACCGTGGCACGGTGTACCAAGCGTAGATCTACCCGTCGAGGTGGGCTTGGGAACCCTGCTCACATCGTTTGGGGCTGTGAGCGACACCCCGGCCGGATCTCCTTGCGGATGGAACCCGAATAGGCGATAAACCTGGACGAGAGACTTGCGTGGTTAGTCATGTCGTGGCCGACTCCCTCGCCCGGCTTCCGCTTGAAGGTTGCCGAGGTACATGACGTGTACAGTGCGATAAGTGGCGAGAGCGTGTGTGAAGAAGTACACCCCTGCAGGGTTATCATTATCTATTCGAATAGCCGGATTCCTCGGATATGGAAACTTGGACCCCTTGCATAGTTCATAGACAAGTGAAAGTGGCTACTCTAAAATACGCAAGATAAGTGTGAGTGCTATGGATGGCGTTCTCGTAGGGAGACGGGAGCAGATCCATAGTGGAGTATTGATATGGTGAATATGTGGACTCGTGTGCGCCACCTCAAAAGAGTTACTTGCAGTCGTAGTTCAGGATAGCCACCGAGTCAAAGCTGGCTTGCTGCAGTTAAAACCCACCATCCCCTTTGTTGATAATGATGCATATGTAGATAGTTCTGATGTAAGTCTTGCTGGGTACATTTGTACTCACGTTTGCCTATTTTATGTTTTTGCAGAGAGACTTCAGTCTCGCTAGTAGTTCCACTTGGACTTCGACGTTTAGCTTGTTACCTCAGCTACAATCTTGTGCCCTCCGCAGGATCTAGTAGATAGTCAGGCTTCTTAGCCTTTTTCATTTGTAGATGTCTGTACTCAGACATATTAAGCTTCTGCATGTGTTTTGACTTGTATGCTCTGAATGTTGGGTCGGGAGACCCATGTTTGTAATATCTCGGTCCTCGGAGCCTAATGAATAAAATACTTGAGTCGTAGAGTCATGTTGTGATACCATGTTGTATTTGGACATATCGAGCATATTGTGTGTATGTTATTGAAATGCTTGGCATGTGTGGGATCTGACTATCTAGTTGTTTATCCTTAGTAGCCTCTCTTACCGGGAAATGTCTCCTAGTGCTTCCACTGAGCCATGGAAGCTTGCTACTGCTTCGGAACACTTAGGCTGGCCGGCATGTGTCCTTCTTCGTTCCTGTGTCTGTCCCTTCGGGGAAATGTCACGCGATGAATACCGGAGTCCTGTTAGCCCGCTACAGCCCGGTTCACCGGAGTCCTGCTAGCCCAGTGCTACAGCCTGGATTCACTCGCTGATGACCGACACGTTCTATGCTGGGTCATGGATGCATGTCCCTGTAAGTTTGTGCCACTTTGGGTTTACCACTAGGCATGTCAGCCCGGGCTCCTTATCATATGGATGCTAGCGACACTATCATATACGTGTGCCAAAAGACGCAAACGGTCCCGGGCAAAGGTAAGGCGACACCCGTGGGGATACCGTGCGTGAGGCCGCAAAGCGATATGAGGTGTTACATGCTAGATCGATGTGGCATTGAGTCGGGGTCCTGACAGCTTTGGTATCATAGCCTGACTGCCTGTAGGATTACCAAGCCAAACTGGTCGAAGTTGTGTCTAGAAATGCTTTAGTTATATAAGGGAATTGATTGTGGGATGGAACATAAGGCTCTTTTTACTCCTTATACCTTATGCCCTTCTGATCCGAGTCATCATATCTTTCCTACGGGGTTAAGGAACTAGGCTTTCTCTTCTTCTATCAGGATCACGTGTTACTAATCCGTAGACTTATAGGATTGATGGATTTAAGCTTCAGTTCAGTTCCTACTACTTCCGTATGTTAACTATTGATCTCGAAACCTTGATATTGTGCTTCTGAGTGGCTATGCCACCATTTTTGTAGCATGTCTCCAATATTTTGAGCATTTACAGCCGTTATGCCGTCCGAGTCATCCCAGGTTTCTAAATAATCTGATGCAATTGCAAAATCCTTCCTCTGTTTCGATGTCCTTTCTGGCCAGGTCAACCACACCAAACGGTGAGTTGATGTACTCTATTGCCTCAACGTATATGTTGGAACTATTATTATGACCCTAGATGTCTAGAGTATCACCTAGTAATCTAGCCATGTTTTGTGATCCCAGTGTGATGACTCTGGCCATCATTCCCGAAAGCATCCCGTGATGCCACTTAGTTAGTAGGCATTCTACTCCTGGGTTTTTGAACCCGAGATTCACTCCACTTACTTCATGTTCATAGTGTTTGCTAGTCCCTTCAGGATATTAGTAATCTTTGTAATAGTCCTCGAGGTTCGTGGTATTACCTTCTTCCAAGTACCATGAGCTGTTTATGGCAGAAGTTCCTCGCTGAACCGAAAGATCACAACCAGAGTGCTCTTCACGAGTTCTCGATTCTATGTTGTTATTCTGCCACTTCTACCTTTCTGCATGGGTTATCCAGAAGAAACCTGTTGAACTTCGTTTGACATACTAATCTATGCATCCACAACTCAGAAAGATATATGTTCCTTTGAGTTGTCCCTCTTCAGTCGTATTCCGATCTTCGTCCATCAATTGATAGTCAGGAGTAGTTATGCATTCATGTTCATCGATGCCACTACTTTTGTGGTCCGTCAAGCCATTCTATTCCGGAATGACTAGGTGAAACAAACTCCAGTACCTCATCCATATCCAGGATTGGGTCAAAGCCGTTGTGTTCCGCGGATTAAAATGCTAATCTAGCTCTTGTTCTGCTCTACCTTGGAGTATTACCATCTTTTATATCAAGAATGTCATGGGAATTGCACACCATCCTATGAACTCTTGACATAGTGATACTTCTCGCCATCATTATTCATTCCTCGGTTTCGTGTTGTCGCAACCGGAATGCCGACAAGTGAATCGTGATGTGTGAAATCTATACACCTAGCAACTCTGTTGCTTGGTAGTTAAGTGGACGATAACCTCATTCTTAGCATGTTGATTATTGAATCATCACCATTCTAAGATTGATTGTGCTACCTAGTCCTTATTTCCGGTGCACTCCTCGATCAATGAGTTGGGATTGTGCCAATCCCTCGCTCTGGTGATCATATCTTCTTGCCCTGAAAAGCAAGATTGTTCTTGAGCTTAGTAACATATCGATGGTTTGTAATTTTCCGAATATCTTCTCGGAAGTATTACCAGGTTGTCAGCTGACCGCTATGTTGAGTTCGTGATCAAGTTGGTTTTCTTGTAACCACCCTTTCTCCAAGAATCTGTGTTGCATACCCCTGAGTTGGTTGGTCAAGCTAAACAACAACTTGGAGAGTTGGAAGATGGAAGCTTGTCCGATTAGTTCATCTTAAGGGATATCTTGTATGTGTGTTGTAGAAAGATGATTTCTTCATCGATTGGTCCTCGTGATCAGTTGTTGAACTTATCGTCTTGTCCAAACCTTGATTTGAGTGTGGGCTATCCTTAAATCAAATCAGAACCAACGATATTCGTAATGTTGTCTTACTCATGGTTGATTCCTCGAGCATACACCATTACATCTTTTGGTCTGACCAATACTATCACATTGTTCACATAGTGGTGGATGTCCAGTCATATGGAAATTCCGATGAGTTGCTGTTGAGCCCATCAACATCATTTTGTCTCCTCCATGATTCATGTTGAACATCCAGCTAGTGTTGGAAACTTTTATAAGCATTATCTTCATGTCCCGTGCATGAAGCATATGTTCGGATGAAAGAAGTGACCTCCTCTTATTCATGTGCATTTGATGCAAGTTGTCGCCGTGAATTCGAGAAAGTTTGTTTTTGCTTCCTTTGGAATCACCCCAAATCGGTCATGCATACGTGCGAAGTATTCTGTGGTTTGGAGACTTGCAACCTTCATTCTATATGTATCCCCTAGCACACCAAGCCACTGATTGACTTGTTCAAGGAGAAGAAGTTCCTTCTTAAGAGCATGCCTTATGCAAGGACTTCGATATCCTCGATGATGATTCCCCACCTGAACTCGGTAGTGTTTAATTACAAGACTACTACGTGGCCGTGCTTGTCTGGGACAACGTGTTCACATGTTTATAGCAGAACCAGCTCATGTTTTGGAGCTTGCTATCGTAGTTCATTTCCTGAGAATCACGCAACGTCTTCTCGTCGGTTTGTGTTGTAAACTTTCATTTTTCTTTCTAAACTCAATGAGTCTAGATTATTCTGACACCAACCAAATCTGAATCTCAGGCAGATATGATGGTTGGAACGTTTCCGAAGAATTATATTATTGGTCTCTCTGTAACCCGGTAAAGTGGATGTCGTGGCCAACACACCAAGCCGGAAGACCTGTTATTGTAATATCTTGATTGAAGAAGTTGGCCACTGCAACACCCCAAAAATTTAACCAGGTTTTAGTTATAAAAATTTTGCCTGCAAGAATATCCCTGTTGATTTCAAAACTTTTCTTTTAATATTAAGGAATTTTTCCCAAGTGGATCCTTCCAAAACATATTGGACTTATTTTCTCTCTCTTTTAAAAACATCTTTCAATCAGGAGATTTATTTATTAAATTATTTCACTCTGAGCTTTATTCCTTAAAATGACTTTCTTTAAGTTTTGGAGCTCTTTTTGAACTGCAACCATTTGATAGATTTATCTAAAAATCCAACCAAAATTTGGAGATGTCATGTGATGTTTTTAAATCACTTTTATACAAAAATATCTTTTATTCTTGAAATATTTTGAGTGCTACACATGTTTTTCTTCTCTGGTCCAGAGAGCAATTTTGCACTACAACCCTTTTAAATATTTATTTCTAGCCTCCACCAAAATTATGGGATGTCAGTAGGAACATATCATTCCATTATATGCAAAAATCCAGTGATGTTCTTTGAAAATTTTAAGTGAAACAACCTCATCTTCATTCTGGCCCAACATGATGGTTTGTACAGCAACCACATTTTTAGTTGCTCCTTTGCCCATGATTCCTTTTCATACCTGTAGCCCTCCCTACTAAACTCCTAAGTCCAGGAGCATGCAACCATTGGCATAATTTTGGTTCATGAAATAATGCCATTCACATCCTGTCCAGGAATGTAGTTTTGCAAAACTTGCACTAGCAAGTTTCCCCTTTGTCCAAATAACTTCACCACCCTCTCTTTCATCCACAGAGACACTGATCTGGACATTTTGGCCACTCCAAGAAATGCCTAAATGCCCTTAGCATTTTATCAAACACCTTATGGGCATGAACTATTTTGACATGAGTTTTTGTTTACACTGTGAACTTAATCTCCTGACCAAACCACCTTGTCCTCTGAGCTTCACTCTAGCAACAACCTAGATCTGTTGCTTGCAACCCTCACCGGTGACCTGTAGCATGCCAAAGCATTGTGTCGAACACCTTCGGTGCGTGCTCTGGGCGCGCCCAGAGCGCGCGTTTTGCACGTGCGTGCGCTCGGGTCGCCGCGTCACGCCCCGGCCCTTGCTCGCCTACAGAGCCGCGCCCCCCGACCTCATCCGCTCCCAGCAATGCACCAAGCCACCCTGGCATGCCTACAGCGTCGACGACAGAGCTTTTGGCGGCACACCGGCGGCCGTAGCACGCCTCTGCCGCGGTCGGCACCGCCCAAGCCACCCCGGCTCACCACCTGGCCCCTTGAATAGCTCAAGCTCATCCGCAGCCTTGTCCGCAAGCCCTCGTTGCCGCCACGACGCCCTGACACTACAGGGAGGCGGTTCGCCGTCGTCCTTATCGCCGGCCGCCTCGGAACCGACCCCCACCGCGTATATAAGGGCCCCGGAGCTCCATCTAGCCCTCGATCAACCTCCAGTGATCCTCCTAGAGCTACCCTGGCCAGCATTCGAGGAGGGGAAGGTCTTCTTCCCCGAGTCCGGCCAGTTCGGTCGCCGCCAAGCCCCGGTCAATTCCGTCACCACCAGGGCCTCTCCTTCTCCAATCTCTTCAACAAGAACTCCCCCTTCCTCTCGCGAGTGCAACCCCTCGTTCAATTTTTGTAGGAAACCACCGCCGCCCCAAAACCACTTCGCCACTGAAGCCTTCCTCCGCCGCAGAGTTCGCCGCCGGCAGCTCACTCCGTCCCCATCACTTCCTCGACCATCGTAAGAACCGCCCCAGTCGTGAGGATCTATCCCCACCCTCGGGGGCCCGCGAGGAGCAGCCGTTCGCCGGCGACGATCGCCGGACGCCCCGCCTCGGCTCGGGACAGAGGAAGAGGAGGGAGAAGACTAGTCAAATCTGACTAGTGGGCCACCTAGGACCCACTGTCAGTGACACCCCGCGCCGTCCACGTGTTTTAAGTGGAGGCGTAAAACCTCAAGTACGCCTCCTGTGACCGAAAGTGTATTTCTGCCGAAACGTTTTCTTTTCTGTTTTATTATTAAAAACAGATTTTGACCAAATCTTTGACTGACTTTATCTTTTTAAATACAACTCCAAATGAAATGATTCTTTTTCCTACCTCTCTCAAATTTCACCTAGTTTATTTTAAGATTTATTTGAAAAATTTCAGAACAACTTTTGGTGTTGTTTTTATTTTGTGTGTTAATTCTTTTATATTGCCAAAATAGGATTTTTGAAGAGAGGAGAAATGTTTCAAGTTTTGGAGTGCACCCTGCCTTTCCACACATTGAAGGCAAGCATTCTGAACCCCGGCATAATATTTTTGGTGTGTTCGTTGACACGTTTATAACACCACCTCATTTCGAAGGACTTGTTATTTCATGTGATATGATCATTTGCATGGATGCATATTAGTGATTTCCATGCTGTTGGAAATGAGTATACTTGTGATGGTAATCATCCTCATGTATCTTGCATGCATGCCGGAAAGGAATCCGGGAAAGCCTCTGCCTTGGGTAGGCGTGAGCTTGACGCCGGTCTCCGTCGGGACGGGTATGTCCGGTATGGCATGGTAGATATAATGAGTGTTGATTGTATTGGTTGAAATATATTTGTTATACATGTCATGCAGGAAACTATGAACCTCCTGAGTCGACCGTAGATCGAGTCTTGTTCCAGTAACCCCCACACTTGTTTCGTGCTACCACTTGTCCCTGCCACAGGTAGGGTACGGTTCAGTAATTTGTCAACCCCTTTCTAGCACACACCGTACAGAGGGGCCGGGATGAGGGTACCATGACCATGGATTAAAGCCAGGGTGAGGGTACCATGACCATGGATTAAAGCCAGTCATCCGGTCGGGGGGCATGGGTGTTTCCGGCTGGGACCGAGAGGGGAGGCCACCCCTTAGAGCGCGCGATATAAATTTGATCCCATGCTACGCGAGGTTGTAGCCTCCCCACTTAGAGTTTGCTTGACAGGTGTCGTGGGTGATTCCAGACACGTGTAAGTTAAGCTGGTGTGTGCAAGTCAGGTGTGTTTTCATTTAAAAGACCGTAAGCGGAATTAGTCCCGATGGACTAAAGGAATCCGTTACTCGTGGGTAAAGAGTACACCCTCTGAAGAGATTAAAACTATTTGAATAGCCGTGTCCATGGTTAAGGATTACAGTCTGGGATGGGTCAAGTGTTGGTCTTAGTGTCGGTCTTCGGAGGTGAAACTGTTAACCAGAACTGGAACTACTACTTGTGACTTGTGATAATTATGATTATTATTATTGTTGACTAACCGTGATATTATTGTTATTATCGAGTATCTCTGGGATGGTTCTACCTCCGGGATATTCACTATGATTGTTTATTTTAAAAGCCCTTTATGTGGTGTCGCTCAGACGCCCGACTGTGGCAATTTTAAAAGCCCTTTATGTGGTGTCGCTCAGACGCCCGACTGTGGCATTTATTTTAAAGCCCTTTATGGGGTGTCGCTCAGACGCCCGACTGTGGCATTGCTTGTTATTTATTTCATAAATTTTAATACTACTATGTTATTGCATTTTTATAAATAACTTTCTTGCACGCATCAGAGTTTTATTTATCTTTTGTGACTGACGTCATGAGCATAAAATATTTTTCAGCACACCATTGTTATGTTATACCTGTGTTCATAATGTTTGCGAGTACATTCAAAGTACTCACTGGCTTGTCCCTGGCTATTGTCTTGGCCAAATTTTCTTGCACGGAGAGGAGCGACGTGATGACAGCCCCGGAACCTAAGCAACAATGATAGCAGCCTCGTGAAGATAGGAGTTAACCTGGTCAGCTGTTCCTGTGGGATATGGAGTCCCATAGACACTGATGTTTCACAACCCGCTTCCGCCATCAACCTCTAGAAACCATTTGTTGTACTCACAGGCCAGAATGGTCTTGTACCACATTTTTGTATTTTGCTTGGAATTTCTGTATCAAGTTGGAGCCTCATCAGCTAACAGTAATCCTGGGGCTGATGAGCACGACGGTCTTTTCTGGAAATTTATTCCCCGGAAAACCGGTCGTGACAGACTTGGTATCAGAGCCAGGCTGACCATTGGCTAATCCTATCTTAGCCAGGTCAATAAATTTAGGCAAACAACCCACCAAGCCATAACCAAAGCCCCAGCCAAACTTCTCGTGCAAGATAGCCACACAGACCCCGACACTTTCGGCAGTCGGTGCCCAACCTATCAGCCTAGCCTGTCGATCGCACACCAGTGACCGATGGCAAAAATGTCTCATTCGCAAGCGTGCGAAGGAAGACTCCGTTCCCTTTTCTATAAAAAGGGCACGCTAGCTCCAACCCAGCACAGCACACCCTCGAACCCAGCCACAATGCCTGGCCCCATAGTGCACAACGAGACCACAACAACCAACCTTGGAGGTTTTGTGACCATACTCGCAAACCTCACCCGTCGTGCCTATGCGTTAGAGGAGCCACCAGAATATGTTGTGTACCAAGGACCCGTGAGCGGTGAGGACCGTCAATTCTGGGCCACTGTGCACATCTATGGTAGGGGTCTAGCACCCGAGCGCCCCTACAGGTTCACCGGAAGAACAACTTCCTTTGAGCCACAAGCCATACAACTAGCTGCTCGAGAGGCTATAGTTCATCTCAGGCACTTGTCACCCAGAGTTAACTGTCGCTTGTTCCACTACTACCCCAGACGCGAAGGGTATGGTAGACCACCCCAAGTTGCCAACGGAGATCACGAGGCGGATCCCGCGTTGTTGCACCTAGTGCGTTATGTAAATGCACTAGAGGCACTGTTCGACCAGATCACCATTGATCTGATCGCAGCTCGAGGAGAGCTGGTTCGTCGAACCCCAGCAAGAAGAGAAGACGAGCCCGACGCCGACAACCCAGTCGTGTTGTTCGGACAACCGATCGAGACCCCGAGATCAGCTCCAGCCACCAACCGAGATGCTTTGATGACCCCAGAAGTGCTTCGTCGCCTTTTGGGAGCACACTCCAACGGGGTTGTGGCCAACAATCCCCGTGATGGTCATCATCGCTACCCCGACCCTGCAGTTCCTCCGCCATCTCCGACTAATCCCGGCAGTGAGACACGTGGAGAAGACTCGACATCCACCAGGCATGCCCGTTTAGACATAAACGAGGTAGATTAAGCCGTACGAGTAGTACCAAGTCTCAGTGTATCCTCACTTTGTAATCGTGCGACCGTGTATATTAACGCAGCCTGTTGTCGTGCCTCTATTTTTTTAGTAATAGCCTTGCATTTTTTTTCAGCGCCCAGTTGCATAATTTCTGGGCACAGCTACCAAAACCAACCAACGACAACCACAGTAACACGTCTCTTTATGAGATATGTGTATCTCTGACACTGACCCGACCTCTGGAGCTAAGCTGGCAAATTTATTACGTTTCACCACGGTAAAATGAGCCAGCTCCATTGCTATATAAAGGCCACCTTGTGACCTTACCCATCAACCCTCACCTCGTGCACCACTCTCAGAACCATTTCTTGTCATGTCGAGCCCCAGTATTCATCTGAGAACCCCAGATGCAAACCCAGGTAGCTTTGTCAAAATATTGTGGGACTTTACCCGCAGTACCATAGGTTCTACCCAGCCACCCCAGTACGAGCTGTTCAAATCTAGAATCACCCCTTCCACCTCGGAATATTGGGCAGCAGTGCACATCCCTCCCATAGACCCCAACCAAGATCCAACAGAGGTTTCCTTCGTGGGGAAATCTATGCCAACCCCACACCTGGCCATAGAAGCTGCTGCGAAGGAAGCGATTGCTCGCCTTCGATCCGTAGTACCCTATGCCCGCGAACGAGGATATTATTATTTTCCGAGTCATGCAACACCCGGAGGAGTGACGTCTTTTCCCGGTGGGCGTATTGAGAAAGACCCAGTTCTGGCCAACCTTATCCAGTACATCATCGCTCAAGAGCATCTAAACCAGCGAGTGATGGATTATCTCCAGAGTCTCGCCGATTTAAATCCTCAGATTGCCATCGGCAGATCACTAATGCCCGACCCGGAGAGACGCATACATCGACTGGTCAATCCACTTCCTCCGATAGAAGAGGAGTGTATCCCTTTACCAGAGATATTTTATCAGGACCACACCCCGTTACCGTTTTCATTTTAAATGTCACTACTGTATTTGTTTTTGCAGCATTTATATTTTCGTGTATCTTATGCATGGTACCTCAGATTTGTGCGATGAGTCGCGTATTTAGTTTCTACTGGTATGAGTAATTCCCTTCGCGAATGACTTGTGTAACCGCAAAAAAAAGATCCTAGTATGAGTTTTCTTTTACTGAATTGCTGCATCATACATCTTCCCACGACGTGGATTATTGTTATTTCCCGCAGCACCCCGGCAGCAGACTCACAACCATAATCATTCTAGCACATACACTGCTTGCAAAACCTTGCAATGGTGTTGCATCTAAATGAGCACCTCCTGACAACCGTCAGCGCCCGACACACCCCACCTACTCCTCGTGATCACCACCACCGCGGAGAGCCAGCACCCGAGCAGCAGCATCGTGATGATCATCGAGGATCATCGCGCACATGAGCACGGAGAACCCCAGCACCACTGCCAGCCCTCCGCACAACAGGATCACGTACCAGTCCGGCACCACCTCCGCCATTAGAGCCACGTGTTGAGCTCCGGCCAGCAGAAACAGAGGAGAAGAAGAGAGAAGGAGGAGCGAGGCTAGATGTGAGGAAGAAGAGGAGAACGTCGCGGTCATTTTATAGCTCGAGCTCGGTGTACGGTGGGCGAGGTCCACCAGCGCCGCTCGTCGCCCGATCACCGGTGTTCGGAGGCGAATCCGCGAGCAGTGCTGACAGCGCACTGGCCCGCGAGGTGAGTGCACACTGCACCGGCAGCAAGCACGCCTCGCACTACCGCAGTACGGCCTAGATGCCCTATGCGCTAGACGTCGCCGGTGGAGAAAGCCAGGAAAGCGCGCGGGAGAGAGGAAGAAGAGAGGGCCAGAGGAAGAAGGAGAGACTGACAGTGGGCCCCGGTCCCACCTGTCAGCCAGAGAGAGCACTATGCTCTCGGGTACGACCAGCGTATAGTTAAATTTAGAATTTATTCTAAATTCATGGCGTCCAGCGTACAAATCGCTCGTTTTCATAAGCACGGATTTTTCCACACAGCGCCAGTACCACACTGTAGTTACTCACCACTTATTGCCCTCTCAGTGTAGCCTCTTTTTACCGCCTGTGTAAAATGATCTTTTGACCAAGTAAAAGTATTTTTGTTTTACAACTCTTAGCAAATCTCGAGGACGAGATTTTTTCTTAAGGGGGGTAGTATTGTAACACCCCAAAAATTTAACCAGGTTTTAGTTATTAAAATTTTGCCAAGAGTTTAAAAATTTTGCCTGCAAGAATATCCCTGTTGATTTCAAAACTTTTCTTTTAATATTAAGGAATTTTTCCCAAGTGGATCCTTCCAAAACATATTGGACTTATTTTCTCTCTCTTTTAAAAACATCTTTCAATCAGGAGATTTATTTATTAAATTATTTCACTCTCAGCTTTATTCCTTAAAATGACTTTCTTTAAGTTTTGGATCTCTTTTTGAACTGCAACCATTTGATAGATTTATCTAAAAATCCAACCAAAATTTGGAGATGTCATGTGATGTTTTTAAATCACTTTTATACAAAAATATCTTTTATTCTTGAAATATTTTGAGTGCTACACATGTTTTTCTTCTCTGGTCCAGAGAGCAATTTTGCACTACAACCCTTTTAAATATTTCTTTCTAGCCTCCACCAAAATTATGGGATGTCAGTAGGAGCATATCATTCCATTATATGCAAAAATCCAGTGATGTTCTTTGAAAATTTTAAGTGAAACAACCTCATCTTCATTCTGGCCCAACATGATGATTTGTATAGCAACCACATTTTTAGTTGCTCCTTTGCCCATGATTCCTTTTCATACCTGTAGCCCTCCCTACTAAACTCCTAAGTCCAGGAGCATGCAACCATTGGCATAATTTTGGTTCATGAAATAATGCCATTCACATCCTGTCCACGAATGTAGTTTTGCAAAACTTGCACTAGCAAGTTTCCCCTTTGTCCAAATAACTTCACCACCCTCTCTTTCATCCACAGAGACACTGATCTGGACATTTTGGCCACTCCAAGAAATGCCTAAATGCCCTTAGCACTTTATCAAACACCTTATGGGCATGAACTATTTTGACATGAGTTTTTGTTTACACTGTGAACTTAATCTCCTGACCAAACCACCTTGTCCTCTGAGCTTCACTCTAGCAACAACCTAGATCTGTTGCTTGCCACCCTCACCTGTGACCTGTAGCATGCCAAAGCATTGTGTCGAACACCTTCGGTGCATGCTCTGGGCGCGCCCCGAGCGCGCGTTTTGCACGTGCGTGCGCTCGGGTCGCCGCGTCACGCCCCGGCCCTTGCTCGCCTACAGAGCCGCGCCCCCCGACCTCATCCGCTCCCAGCAACGCGCCAAGCCACCCTGGCATGCCTACATCGCCGCCGACAGAGCTTTTGGCGGCACACCGGCGGCCGCAGCGCGCCTCTGCCGCGGTCGGCACCGCCCAAGCCACCCCGGCTCGCCACCTGGCCCCTTGAACAGCTCAAGCTCATCCGCAGCCTTGTCCGCAAGCCCTCGTCGCCGCCACGACGCCCTGACGCTACAGGGAGGCGGTTCGCCGTCGTCCTTATCGCTGGCCGCCTCGGAACCGACCCCCACCACGTATATAAGGGCCCCGGAGCTCCATCTAGCACTCGATCAACCTCCAGTGATCCTCCTAGAGCTACCCTGGCCAGCATTCGAGGAGGGGAAGGTCTTCTTCCCCGAGTCCGGCCAGTTCGGTCACCGCCAAGCCCCGGTCAATTCCGTCACCACCAGGGCCTCTCCTTGTCCAATCTCTTCACCAAGAACTCCCCCTTCCTCTCGCGAGTGCAACCCCTCGATCAATTTTTGTAGGAAACCACCGCCGCCCCAAAACCACTTCGCCACCGAAGCCTTCCTCCGCCGCAGAGTTCGCCGCCGGCAGCTCACTCCGTCCCCATCACTTCCTCGACCATCGAAAGAACCGCCCCAGTCGTGCGGATCCATCCCCACCCTCGGGGGCCCGCGAGGAGCAGCCGTTCGCCGGCGACGATCGCCGGACGCCCCGCCTCGGCTCGGGACAGAGGAAGAGGAGGGAGAAGACTAGTCAAATCTGACTAGTGGGCCACCTAGGACCCACTGTCAGTGACACCCCGCGCCGTCCACGTGTTTTAAGTGGAGGCGTAAAACCTCAAGTACGCCTCCTGTGACCGAAAGCGTATTTCTGCCGAAACGTTTTCTTTTCTGTTTTATTATTAAAAAAGATTTTGACCAAATCTTTGACTGACTTTATCTTTTTAAATACAACTCCAAATGAAATGATTCTTTTTCCTACCTCTCTCAAATTTCACCTAGTTTATTTTAAGATTTATTTGAAAAATTTCAGAACAACTTTTGGTGCTGTTTTTATTTTGTGTGTTAATTCTTTTATATTGCCAAAATAGGATTTTTGAAGAGAGGAGAAATGTTTCAAGTTTTGGAGTGCACCCTGCCTTTCCACACATTGAAGGCAAGCATTCTGAACCCCGGCATAATATTTTTGGTGTGTTCGTTGACACGTTTATAACACCACCTCATTTCGAAGGACTTGTTATTTCATGTGATATGATCATTTGCATGGATGCATATTAATGATTTCCATGCTGTTGGAAATGAGTATACTTGCGATGGTAATCATCCTCATGTATCTTGCATGCATGCCGGAAAGGAATCCAGGAAAGCCTCTGCCTTGGGTAGGCGTGAGCTTGACGCCGGTCTCCGTCGGGACGGGTATGTCCGGTATGGCATGGTAGATATAATGAGTGTTGATTGTATTGGTTGAAATATATTTGTTATACATGTCATGCAGGAAACTATGAACCTCCTGAGTCGACCGTAGATCGAGTCTTGTTCCAGTAACCCCCACACTTGTTTCGTGCTACCATTGTCCCTGCCACAGGTAGGGTACGGTTCAGTAATTTGTCAACCCCTTTCTAGCACACACCGTACAGAGGGGCCGGGATGAGGGTACCATGACCATGGATTAAAGCCAGGGATGAGGGTACCATGACCATGGATTAAAGCCAGTCATCCGGTCAGGGGGCATGGGTGTTTCCGGTTGGGACCGAGAGGGGAGGCCACCCTTTAGAGCGCGCGATATAAATTTGATCCCATGCTACGCGAGGTTGTAGCCTCCCCACTTAGAGTTTGCTTGACAGGTGTCGTGGGTGATTCCAGACACGTGTAAGTTAAGCTGGTGTGTGCAAGTCAGGTGTGTTTTCATTTAAAAGACCGTAAGCGGAATTAGTCCCGATGGACTAAAGGAATCTGTTACTCGTGGGTAAAGAGTACACCCTCTGCAGAGATTAAAACTATTCGAATAGCCGTGTCCATGGTTAAGGATTACAGTCTGGGATGGGTCAAGTGTTGGTCTTAGTGTCGGTCTTCGGAGGTGAAACTGTTAACCAGAACTGGAACTACTACTTGTGACTTGTGATAATTATGATTATTATTATTGTTGACTAACCGTGATATTATTGTTATTATCGAGTATCTCTGGGATGGTTCTACCTCCGGGATATTCACTATGATTGTTTATTTTAAAAGCCCTTTATGTGGTGTCGCTCAGACGCCCGACTGTGGCATTTATTTTAAAAGCCCTTTATGTGGTGTCGCTCAGACGCCCGACTGTGGCATTTATTTTAAAGCCCTCTATGGGGTGTCGCTCAGACGCCCGACTGTGGCATTGCTTGTTATTTATTTCATAAATTTTAATACTACTATGTTATTGCATTTTTATAAATAACTTGCTTGCACGCATCAGAGTTTTATTTATCTTTTGTGACTGACGTCATGAGCACGAAATATTTTTCAGCACACCATTGTTATGTTATACCTGTGTTCATAATGTTTGCGAGTACATTCAAAGTACTCACTGGCTTGTCCCTGGCTATTGTCTTGGCCAGATTTTCTTGCACGGAGAGGAGCGACGTGATGGCAGCCCCGGAACCTAAGCAACGATGATAGCAGCCTCGTGAAGATAGGAGTTAACCTGGCCAGCTGTTCCTGTGGGAGATGGAGTCCAATAGACACTGATGTTTCACAACCCGCTTCCGCCATCAACCTCTAGAAACCATTTGTTGTACTCACAGGCCAGAATGGTCTTGTACCACATATTTTGTATTTTGCTTGGAATTTCTGTATCAAGTTGGAGCCTCATCAGCTAACAGTAATCCTGGGGCTGATGAGCACGACGGTCTTTTCTGGAAATTTATTCCCCGGAAAACCGGTCGTGACAGCCACCTCCCCATAAGGACCCCGTAAAATTTATTCTAGTAGTTGTTCCTTATGGATTCTTGAGCTCCCAAAGTCCGACCGTTTACCTGATGTTGTGGGTACCAAACCATTTTAATTAATGGGTTGCACTAGCACATCAAGGAGAACATTAGAAGCGGAGTGCTAAATGCCTCTCGGTCAATCATCCAGATTTTGTTCCCTTGGCCCCGCCAAGGTGAAATCTGAGAAGGTGTTATCTTCCTTTGTATTTGCATCGTCCATCACAATTCATCATGGTAGTATGTTGTGTTGCCAGGATCCTTGACGCGGATGTTGGTAAGACCTTGGCGAATATGGAAATGCTCAAGTTCTTGAGAGCTCGCACAAGCACTAATTGAATTCATCAGCACTAACTGGGGTTGCTCCCAGTTTTCCTCGGTTATTCTATAACTTTTCAAACAGTGGACTCACTCTTTATTGTTGAGCTTCTCCCCAGTTACTAAAATTATTCCTTGTGTGGTTTTCAACAAGGTAATCCACATCATCCATTCTGGCCCGGGAATGTCATTCTTCCGGACTCCTTCAAATGATCGGTTATGATTTGCCTTAAGCTGGTATAAAGAGCCTCAATGATCTTTGAATCAAAGGTAATTCTTTTTGCCACTTAAGGGATGATTCTACGAGCCACCTTCCCTAAGGTGCCCTGTTATGGAATCATGGCAGTTTATCCTCGCTACTTGAAACCCTCGTCAAATTGTTTCCCCCGTCCTTCATGATGCGTGTTTTACCTCTCAGCTGAAGAGATGCTCTACATCTCATTCCATGAGTTGATCTTGTGATCACTAAACTGATCCATCCTTGTAGAGTGTTTCTGTCCTCGTGTTGGATGAAGATCTCAAAAGCAAAGACGTCAAGATCAATTGGAGCACTGAATCAGCATCCTCGAGAAAGACATCTGGATCGTGAAGTTGTGTTAGCTTGTGTCCCCTTTGTCTTCTTACCTCACGTCTTGAATCTTGGGACGAGATTCTTGTTTAGTAGGGGTGAGCTGTCACATCCCTAGTTCTGATAATGCCTAGTGCATGCATTAGAGTGTTGCATCATGTTTAAATTTCATTTAAACCTGAAATGGGGATTGATCAAACCCTAGCATCAAAGAGGAATTCAAATAGGTTCAACCAAAATATTTTTCAATGATTTCAAATGCCCTTTAAAAATGTTCATCATTTCTGGATCAAGGTGGAAGCATCTACCAAAAATGGTTCACATTTTTGCAGGACATATTTGGACTTTGAATTAATTCAAACATATTTGAATTGGGGCTATTTAAATGCTATATATATTTTAGATGCTCCAAAAATGTTGGAAATTGTTGAGGGTCACTGGAATAATTCAGAAAGCACCCATAATTATTTCCAGGATTTTATGAAATGGTTTAGCTTTATTACTAAACCAAAACAAAATAACAGAAATAGAAAAACAAAAATAAAAGAGAGAGAGAGAGAGACCCACCTGACTTACCTGGCGCTCACCTCTCAGCCACCGGCCCAGCTCCTGTTTTGGCCCAGCCCACCACCGCCTGGCTCCCTGTCGCCTTCCTCCTCGCGCCAGTAGGCAGAGCGTGTGGCCGCAGCACGCCGGCACATGCCCCGGCCACCTCCTGCTTGCCACTCCACCTCGACGCCTGGACGCCTCTGGGATACGCCACGCACCCCCCTGGACCCCTCTCACTCTCTCCCGAATGCCCTCCCCTCCTCTGCTCTCTCCCCGCACGCGCCCGAGCGGAGCTAGTCGCCGCCGTTCGCCATAGCCGCAGCCACCAGCCCTCCCTCGCTCTGCCGCCAGGTCCACGAGCTCCGCTGTTCCGCCCTCGACCTCCTCGTCGTCTCACGCGACCAGAAGAGCCCCGACGCGCTGTCCCCGCCCCTTTCTTCCTCCTTCGGCCATGGAGATCGCTGGCGATTTTCCGCCGTCACCGAGCCTTCCACGAGCACGCCGAGGCCACCTCTGCACTCGTCGTGAGCCCCTCTTCCTCTTCCTTCTTCTCTCAAGCTCGCGCTCGTCCCCTAGCTTCATTTTGCACCGCAGCCGAGAGCTTCTCGCCGCCGGCCATGGTGTAGCCGTGGCCACAGCCGCGCAAGCTCGCAACCGAGCGCTTCACCGCACTCGCCGTGTCCCAAGGAGCCCGTAGCACCGCTCCGCACCTCCTGCCGTGCCTCCTAGCGACGACCCCGAGCTCGCCCGAGCTCCGGCAGCCGCCAACATCGTCGCCGGCGTCTTTTCCGACCACCCCGAGCCCAAACACCACCACCACTCGACGCGGCAGCCCCCTAGCTTCACGTAGATGCTCCCGCGCGCCAAATAGGGCCCTGCAGTGAAATCCCGACTCCCTCCACCGCGGATTTGGTCGCCGGCGGCTAAACGCCGCCGGGCTGACCGTGTTGACCGGTGAGGTTTGACCCCGGCTGACCAGAGGTTTGACCCCTCTCTCTCACTGACATGCGGGCCCCTAATTAATCTAGTTAGGTTAGTTACTGACCAGTGGGCCCAGGCCCTAATTAATCTAGGTTAGTGATAACGTAACACTAACTTACCCTGTTAGTTAGTTGCTACACCGACATGTGGGCCCCAGCCGTCAGGTTTGACCTGGGCTGGCGCCTTTGACCTGATGACGTCACCACGACGTCAAGCTGACGCAGTTAATTATTTTCTGGATTTATTTTTATTCAGAAATTCCAGAAAATAGTGCCAACTTCTAAAAATCATATAAATTCAACCGTAACTCCAAATGAAATAAATTATATATGAAAAATGATCAGAAAAATCCAATCTATCCATCTGTACCATTTTCATGCATGTTAGAACAACTTATAGCTGCTGTTTAGGACAAATCATATAAATGACATTTAAACCCTCACATATGGAGTTTGAATTTGAACCTAGGGTTCAAACCAACTCCATTTAACATGTTGCTAGTTGCATTAGCTCAAAACACCTTCATATTGCCACGTCATAGCATGCCTCATATTGTGCATTGCATTGATTGTGTTTCTTCTTTGTTTGTCGGTGGTTGTTCCCTCTCGATAGACGTGTTCCGAGGATGAGTTCGATGACACCGATGAAGAAACTTTATTATCTTCAGAAGTGCCAGGCAAGCAAAACACCCTTGTTCATTCTGATACAATCCCACTCTCTCGCTCCTGCTCTATTTTACTGCATTAGGACAACAACGATACAACTGTTACTTGCTGCGGTAGTTGAACCCCTTATCCTCTGCATGACCTGTCATTGCCACAGTAAATAGATGAAACCCACTAGCATGAGTAGGAGTTGTTTGAGCCCTGATATGCCTACTCATACATGCTTGTTGTCATGCCTGCTACTGCTTAGAGTTGAGTCAGGTCTGATTCATCTGGGATGAATCAGAGGTGTGTGAACATGTCCTACTGTTGAGAGCTAAATGTGTGAACACGATTTGGTAAAGGTAGCGGTGAGAGGCCATGTAGGAGTACATGGTGGGTTGTCTCATTGCAGCCGTCGTCAGGAACTGAGTTTTGTGTTTGTGATCCATGAACAGTTACTACCACACATTGGGTTCCGGTAACTCGACCCCTCTCGGCTTATTAATCAACTTGATCTCTGTCCAGGAGTTGCAACTAGTTTCTGGTGTTTGTAGGTAGTGTTAGTAGTCTACCAGGTGGCAGCCGGTATAGGTGGGCTTGGGACAGACTAGGCACCGTGGCACAGTGTACCAAGCGTAGATCTACCCGTCGAGGTGGGCTTGGTAACCCTACTCACATCGTTTGGGGCCGTGAGCGACACCCCGACCGGATCTCCTTGTGGATGGAACCCGAATAGGCGATAAACCTGGAAGAGAGACTTGCGTGGTTAGTCAGGTCGTGGCCGACTCCCTCGCCCGGCTTCCGCTTGAAGGTTGCCGAGGTACATGACGTGTACAGGGCGATAAGTGGCGAGAGCGTGTGTGAAGAAGTACACCTCTGCAGGGTTATCATTATCTATTCGAATAGCCGGATTCCTCGGATATGGAAACTTGGACCCCTTGCATAGTTCATAGACAAGTGAAAGTGGCTACTCTAAAATACGCAAGATAAGCGTGAGTGCTATGGATGGCGTTCTCATAGGGAGACGGGAGCAGATCCATAGTGGAGTATTGATATGGTGAATATGTGGACTCGTGTGCGCCACCTCAAAAGAGTTACTTGCAGTCGTAGTTCAGGATAGCCACCGAGTCAAAGATGGCTTGCTGCAGTTAAAACCCACCATCCCCTTTGTTGATAATGATGCATATGTAGATAGTTCTGATGTAAGTCTTGCTGGGTACATTTGTACTCACGTTTGCCTATTTTATGTTTCTGCAGAGAGACTTCAGTCTCGCTAGTAGTTCCGCTTGGACTTCGACGTTTAGCTTGTTACCTCAGCTACGATCTTGTGCCCTTGGCAGGATCTAGTAGATAGTCAGGCTTCTTAGCCTTTTTCATTTGTAGATGTCTGTACTCAAACATGTTAAGCTTCCGCATGTGTTTTGACTTGTATGCTCTGAATGTTGGGTCGGGAGACCCATGTTTGTAATATCTCGCTCCTCGGAGCCTAATGAATAAAATATTTGAGTCGTAGAGTCATGTTGTGATGCCATGTTGTATTTGGACATATCGAGCATATTGTGTGTATGTTATTGAAATGCTTGGTATGTGTGGGATCTGACTATCTAGTTGTTTATCCTTAGTAGCCTCTCTTACCGGGAAATGTCTCCTAGTGCTTCCACTGAGCCATGGTAGCTTGCTACTGCTCCGGAACACTTAGGCTGGCCGGCATGTGTCCTTCTTCGTTCCTGTGTCTGTCCCTTTGGGGAAATATCACGCGATGAATTCCAGAGTCCTGTTAGCCCGCTACAGCCCAGTTCACCGGAGTCCTGCTAGCCCAGTGCTACAGCCTGGATTCACTCGCTGATGACCGACACGTTCGATGCTGGGTCATGGATGCCTGTCCCTGTAAGTTTGTGCCACTTTGGGTTTACGACTAGCCATGTCAGCCCGGGCTCCTTATCATATGGCTGCTAGCGACACTATCATATACGTGTGCCAAAAGACGCAAACGGTCCCGGGCAAAGGTAAGGCGACACCCGTGGGGACACCGTGCGTGAGGCCGCAAAGCGATATGAGGTGTTACATGCTAGATCGATGTGGCATTGAGTCGGGGTCCTGACACGACTTAAGGCCCATTGTAGTAAATCGCCATAATGGCATGACTTGTATCATAAGGTAGATTTAACTAGTCACCAAGCCGGACACAGTTTATAAACCGGTCGAGACTCTATAAGCCACAGGGCGTCAACCCGTGTATATAAGGGGACGACCTGCTGGCGGCTTAGGGCAAGAAACAACTCATCGAGAGCCGGGCATAGCGTATCTCGCTCCCTGGTCATTGAAACATCAATACCAACCCGACTAGACGTAGGCCTTACCTTCACCGTAAGGGGCCGAACTAGTATAAACCTCTCGTGTCCTTTGTCCCGATTAACCCCTTCAAGCTTCCTAGTTGCGATGGCTCCACAACTAAGTCCTTTCACGAGGACATCTGACGTGACAATTCCACGATAGTTTGCCCCACCGTGGGGCCAGCACATGGTGGATTTGAGTTCTTGAAGGGAAACTTCGAAGGGCTCAAGGGATACGTGTGGGCCGGATGACCAAGAGTCATCGCGGCAAGATCTACATCGACGATGAAGGCTGGGGTCCCGATGCCGGCTCAATTGAGTACGGGTACCGGGTCCCCTTTGGCGGAATCCATGTCTTCATCGGCCGGATCGGTGAGCCGGGCCCTGAGCCGGACAACTGCACCAACCTCGTCGAGACGGCTCAGCGTGCGAGGAAGACTCGAGTTCAACCTGTCATGAAGCGTGCCTTCGTGGGCTGCATCCACGGAGAGGAACTCTCTGAAGGATCTGGAGATGGTGGTGAGACGGCCGTCCTCTCAGACGGTGATTCATTCGCCAGCTCAACAGATTCGTTGTACCAAGTGCAAGATGGCGTGCTGGGGGGCTGTTCCGATGGCACCAGTATTCCGGACCCCTGTGAGCCGCCAAGATGGGCAGGAGTCTTTATGGCCGGGACTCAGCCCGGCTCAAACTCTACGGCTGCTGTAGCAATAACGTCCGGGATAGGAGCAACCGGGGCAGGTGGCCCCGTGCGCCCACCGGCTCAGGTGCTGATAGATCTCATGGACAAACTTACGACCCTGTTAACTGCAACGGTTATTCCCGCGAATAAAGATGAGCATGACACGGAGGTGGCATGGGTGCATGAGGAAATAGCTCAGGCCAAGGAGGCCTTGGCAGCTGAGGACACTAGGTTAGCCACAGAGCGGGCGGCTCTAGACGCCCGGGCGCAGCGGTTGCAGTCAGAAGCCTACCAGCTTACATGAGCCTGAACGCATCTAATGAGGTAATGAGGAGGAGACATCAGAAAACCCAGTCCCGTTTACCTCCGAATTACGACCCTCGGGTTCTTTTTGCTACACCCGGAGCCGGCCCAAGTAACCCGCCTGAGACCAATCAGTTTATGACAGCCGGAACAGGAGGGCCGGCTCAGCCTCGGGAGATGGTGCCTCCTCATGTGAGCATGGCACCGCCGCATTATGTGCCGATACCACCGGGTCACTTTTCTAACCCCATGGAGAACTTAATCGCGGCTTCGGCGTGTTTGGCGGCTCTTCCCGTGGACGGTGATGACCCAACAGCAGTGGAGACCCGGAGGGTCAGAGAGCTTCTCTAGACGGCCTTGGCATAGCAAGAGACCTATTCTTACAGCCGGGACAGGATTCATTCAACGCCTCCGCCTTGGTTAGCACCGCCTCATCAGAACCGGAGCCCGAGTTACAGCAGGCACATGGAGTCTGAAGCTTTATCAAGCAACACCCAACACCGTAACCACCCCGGTGGCTATAACCCGGTGCAAGACCAAATACGCCAGGAGAACGAGCGGGCGGCTCAGTTAGCGGCTCAGCAGGCGGCTCATCAGGATCTTCCAGAGTATCCGACGACTTCCGTTGAGACAGGAGTAGCCACTAGAACCAGTGGTGTTCCTTGTTTGGTACCGGCTTTGCGTAATGTGCGCTTACCCAAGGACTTCAAGGGACCTCGAAAGGTGCCGAATTACACGGCCGACTTGCAGCCCGGAGCTTGGATCCAAAGTTATGTGATGGCTATGGAGTTATTGGAAGTCAGCGACACGGCGATGGCCAAATACTTCACCATGATGTTAGATGGAACAACCCAATCCTGGTTAAAGGGTTTGCCACCCAATTACATTGGTTCATGGGCAGAACTAAAAGCCCGTTTTATCCAGAACTTCAAGGACACTTGCAAGCAGTCTATGTCGATTGTGGATTTGACAAATTGTAAACTGGAGGAAGGTGAATCCACGACTCATTGGGTACGCCAGGTCAAGGAGATAATACATTCATCTGACAAGATGGATGCCGGCTCTGCAGTTCTCATGTTGGAGAAGAATTGCCGTTTTGAGCCGCTAAGGCAGAAACTGGGGCGCCTTAAGCGTGATTGCAACGATATGTGTACGCTGATGGCGGCTTTAGTCAAATATGCCGATTCTGATAGTACCAAGGATCCCGCGTCTGATGAGGAAAAGACCGGGAAGGGAAAGAAGAATGACAACGGAAAGGGTCAGCAGCATAACACGATGAATCAAGGAGGCAATAAGCGTAAGACGGATGGTAACCCGGAATTTGTGGCTGATGGATTCATGTACCTAGGGTAGGGTCATAGGCCTGACCTGAATGACCTACCCAAGGACACCCTTAGAAGAGATCACCTTCCAGTCGACCAGCGAGGAACTCACTCGACTGACTAGAAGGACTCGACCATGGAGACTCACTCGACCATGAAGATACACTCGACCACCAGAAGGTCAGAAGGCACTCTGCACTGCAATGGCCTGTAATTGAATAGACTTAATGATAGTTAAGGCTCTTTATGTGGGGCGTTACCAGTAACGCACCAGACTTAATATACTTTAAACCCTCCATTACGTGGGCTGGCAGGGGTCCTGGCGTACTCTATATAAGCCACCCCCCTCCACAGGCAGAAGGGTTCGCACTCTGGTAACACCTATACACATAATCCACTCGACCGCCTCAGGGCTCCGAGACGTAGGGCTTTTACTTCCTTCGAGAAGGGCCTGAACTCGTACATTGCTTGTGTTTACAACCTCTCCATAGCTAGGACCTTGCCTCTCCATACCTACCCCCACTCTACTATCAGACTTAGAACCACGACAGTTGGCGCCCACCGTGGGGCCGGTGTTTTAGCGATTTTGTGGAGAAGTTGCAGTATTTCCGAGTACTTTCATCATGATGACTGCTGGAGTTTTGGGCGAGGGGCGCGAGATCCGTCTTGGCGCTCTCACCTTTGTCGCCGACGACTCCGCGTGGCTCCAGGAGGCTCCACTCGACGTTGATGCGCTCCCCGTCTGCGGTGCGACGCATTTTCGCGCATGTGTCCGCAGCATTCTGTTGCGGCAACCGTCGGCCCCCTATCGGTCGACTCCTTTATCGGTCACCCGTCCGGTCTCCCACCAGCGCAAGCGCTCTGGTCGGTCGAGGCTTCAGCGGTGGGTGAAGCACGCGGTGGCTCGCCAGACGGCCATCGCGCAAGTTGCGGCAATCGAGCCCGACGAATCCCTCTACCGGCCTGTTCGATCTGTCGGCTGGCTCCATAGAGACTGCATCCGAATGCGATAGCAGTGATCCAGCGGCGGAAATTCTCATGGTCGACGGGCCCCGCAGTCCTCCCGGCTTCGCCCATGATGGCGGAGCGGGCGGTGGAGGTAGCCCCGCACAGGACCACGAAGAGTATCAGCCCGAGACACTCGACTCTCTGCAGAGAGAAGAGCTTCGCCGCAGGAACATGGATGCCTTGCGTACTCCCATTGTGGGAGAAACCCCCGAGGCTCGCGCCTTGGAGGAGGCACGTTTGGCCAATGTGGCTGAACGTGCTCGTCTGGAGAACCTTCAGCGAGCACTCGACGAGCGCGCGCGGCGACGAGTTCCCGAAGCCAGTCGACGTCGACTCTTCCCGCCGACTCAGGTATACCGCACGCCAATTCAGAATTTAGCAGCTGCGACCCGTATAGCAGAGTCCATCCAGCCTTCACAGTCGGAAGCTGGGAGAGGCTTGATGCAGATCAGAGATTTGCTCCGAGCAGCAGGGGACCAGAACTCAGCCGTGTCGCAGTCGCGCAACAAAATTCACAGTCGATCCGTCGCTGCGAATACGGTTCAGTCGGCTCACAGTCCCAGATCGCCTCCGCGGCGGGAAGGGCGTGACAACCAGCGAGATCAGTATGGAGACCGACACGACCGAGATGACAGGCGTCGAGTGCCCGTTTCCCCTCCGAGGGAAGAGTCTTACGCTCCTCGGCGACAGGATGACAGGCGTCAGTTCAGTACAGGGCGAAGAGTTCCAGTCGACCCCAGGGAACCAGGCTTCGACGTGCGATCCATTATCGTGCAAGGCTTGGTCGACCGGAACAGAGCCCATCGAGGTGGACCCGAGAGAGATGCACCCACGAGCAGTCGAGTGCATGTTTCTGGTCCAGAGTGTTTTAGCAGGGCTATCAGAGCCGCAGTGATTCCCCCCAATTTCAGGTTGGCGACAGGAGTCAGCAAATTCACTGGGGAGTCCAAGCCTGAAACTTGGCTTGAGGACTACCGAGTGGCTATTCAGATTGGTGGTGGGAATGACGAGGTGGCCATGAAGCATTTGCCCCTCATGTTGGAAGGTTCAGCCAGAGCGTGGTTGAATCAGTTACCTCCTAGCAGTATTTACACTTGGGAAGATTTGTCCCGAGTGTTCGTCAGAACTTTTGAAGGAACCTGCAAGCGACCAGCTGGTTTGACAGAGTTGCAAGTTTGTGTGCAGAAGACCAATGAGACTCTCAGAGAGTACATTCAGAGGTGGATCACTCTGCACCATACTGTGGAAAATGTGTCTAATCATCAAGCAGTCTGCGCCTTCAAAGATGGCGTCAAGAACAGGGAATTGAGTCTGAAGTTTGGTCGAACCGGGGACATGACCCTGAGTCGAATGATGGAGATTGCTACCAAGTACGCCAATGGCGAGGAAGAGGACGGACTCCGAAGCGGCAAGTATAAGCCAAGTCAGTCGGAGAAGGGAAATTCCAGTCGGAAACAGAAGCGGAAAGCCGAGCCAGCAGCTCCTGGAGAGGCCCTGGCCGTGACTCAGGGAAAGTTCAAAGGGAAGCCAAAAGGATCCTGGAATCCTAAGAAGTAAAGGATAAAGAAGGAAACGACGTGATGGATATGCCATGCCACATCCACACGAAGAAAGATGAAGAGGGCAACATCATTTACCCAAAGCACACTACTCGCCAGTGTCGACTCCTGATCCAGCAGTTTCAGGGAAAACAGTCTAAGGACAAGGAGAAGGAGTCAGACAAGGCCGGAGACAAAGAGGACAGTGTGGAAGAATATCCACATATCAACTCCACTCTGATGATCTTCGCGGATGTGGAAAGCAAGAGTCGACTGAAAGTCATTAACCGTGAGGTGAATATGGTTGCCCCAGCAAAACCAAGTTATCTGAGATGGTCCCAAACACCCATCACATTCGACCAATCTGATCACCCGACTCATATTGCCACCCCTGGGAGGCAGGCTTTGGTGGTCGATCCAGTTGTCGAAGGCACTCGACTGACGAAAGTGCTGATGGATGGTGGCAGTGGGCTGAACTTGCTGTATGCAGACACACTGAAAGGAATGGGCATCCCGATGTCCCGACTGAGCACCAGCAACATGAGTTTCCACGGAGTCATACCAGGGAAGAAAGCCAACTCACTCGGCCAAATAGCTCTGGACGTGGTTTTTGGCGACTCAAAACATTTTCGCAAGGAAAAGTTGGCCTTTGAGGTTGTGGATTTTCAGAGCGCGTACCACGCCATTTTGGGGAGGCCCGCCTATGCACGGTTCATGGCTCGACCATGTTACGTGTACCTCAAACTGAAAATGCCAGGTCCCAAAGGAGTGATCACTGTCACTGGCGATCAGAAAAAGGCAGAAGAGTGCTTTCAGAAGGGCTCAAAGATTGCCGATTACCAGGTGACAGCGGTCGAGTTCGAAGAATACAAGAAAAACGCAGATCCGAGTGATTTGTTGCGATCCAAGAAACCCGCCACAGAGTCTGCATTTCAGTCGTCTGGTGAGACGAAGCCTGTTCACATTCACCCGACCGACCCCAATGCAGCCCCGACCCACATCTCCACGACACTCGACCCGAAATAGGAAGAAGCGCTCATGCAGTTCCTCCGTGAGAACTGGGACATTTTTTCATGGAAGCCAGCTGACATGCCGGGTGTTCCCAGGGGACTGGCTGAGCATCGCCTCAGAGTCGACAAATCAGCAAAACCAGTCAAAGAGAATCTTCGGCGGTCCGCCGTCCAGAAGAGAAAAGCTATTGGTGAGGAAGTGGCTCGACTGTTGACGACAGAATTTATCCGAGAGATATACCACTCCGAGTGTCTCGCTAACATCGTCATGGTTCCCAAGAAGGACAACTCACTCCGCATGTGCATTGACTTCAAGCACATCAATCGGGCCTGCCCGAAAGATCATTTTCCTCTCCCTCGCATAGATCAAATTGTTGACTCGACCGCGGGATGTGAGAGATTGTCTTTTCTAGACGCATATTCCGGGTATCATCAGATCCGTCTATATGGACCCGACGAAATAAAAACAGCTTTCATCACTCCATTCGGGTGCTTCTGCTATATCACCATGCCATTCGGCCTCAAGAATGCCAGAGCCACATTTATGTGTATGATTCAGAAGTGTCTTCTCACTCAAATCAGTCGGAATGTGGAAGCGTATATGGATGATATCGTCGTTAAGTCGCGAAAAGGTTCCGACCTGCTTGCCGACCTCGCCGAAACATTTGCCAACCTCAGAAGATATGATATCAAGCTCAATCCATCGAAGTGCACATTCAGAGTTCCTGGTGGAAAGTTACTCGGTTTTCTCGTTTCCGAGCGAGGGATCGACGCTAATCCAGAGAAGATCGGCACTATTCTCCGAATGAAACGCCCTGTGCGAGTGCACGATGTCCAGAAGCTTACTGGATGCTTGGCCGCATTAAGTCGATTCATCTCACGACTCGGTGAAAAGGCATTGCCTCTTTACCGACTGATGAAGAAGGCAGACAAGTTCGAGTGGACTCCAGAAGCTGATGCAGCGTTTGCCGAGCTAAAAGCTCTGCTCTCCACCCAGCCGGTGCTTGCTGCTCCAATCAGCAAAGAGCCTCTGTTGCTTTATATTGCAGCCACAGGACAAGTCGTCAGTACAGTACTTACGGTCGAGCGGGAAGAAGAAGGAAAAGCCTTCAAAGTTCAGCGCCCGGTGTATTATTTGTCTGAAGTCTTGACTCCATCCAAGCAGAGATATCCTCATTATCAAAAGCTTGTGTATGGAATATACATGACCACGAAGAAGGTTGCTCATTATTTCTCTGATCATTCTATCACAGTCGTCAGCAACGCCCCACTATCAGAGATTCTGCACAACAGAGATGCGACTGGTCGAGTGGCGAAATGGGCGATTGAACTTCTTCCCCTTGATATCAAGTTTGAGGCAAAGAAAGCCATTAAGTCCCAAGCAATAGCAGATTTCCTCGCCGAGTGGATTGAACAACAGCAGCCGACTGAAGTTCACTCGGAGCATTGGACCATGTTCTTCGATGGCTCTAAGATGCTGAATGGTTCTGGTGCTGGGGTTGTTCTGGTTTCCCCCAGAGAAGATAAGCTTAGGTATGTGCTCCAGATTCAATTTGATTCCTCCAACAATGAGGCAGAGTATGAGGCCCTTTTATATGGATTGCGCATGGCCATCTCACTCGGCGTCCGTCGCCTGATGGTTTATGGCGACTCAGATTTAGTGGTCAACCAGGTGATGAAGGAGTGGGACGTGAGAAGCCCAGCCATGACTGGATACTGCAATGCAGTGAGGAAGCTGGAAAAGAAGTTCGAGGGGTTGGAGCTCCATCACATCCCCCGACTAAAAAATCAAGCAGCAGATGATCTGGCAAAGATAGGTTCCAAAAGAGAAGCCATTCCGAGTGGTGTGTTTTTGGAGCATATACACACTCCGTCAGTTAAAGAAGATCCCTTCACAGAGGAAGCTCCACAGCCCAAGAGTGCCACAGATGCGACTGAGGTTGAGGTCCCAGCAGTGGTCGACTTGGTCATGGAGGTTTTAGTGGTCACTCCCGACTGGACAATTCCCTATATCGCGTATATCCTGAGAAAAGAGCTCCCAGAGGATGAGGAAGAGGCTCGGCAGATCGTCCGTCGATCCAAAGCCTTTACCGTTATCAAAGGACAGCTGTATAGAGAAAGCCCGACTGGGGTGGGTCAAAATGCATAACGCCAGAAGAAGGTCGAATCATTCTCAATGATATCCACTCGGGGACCTGTGGTCACCATGCGTCCTCTCGGACCATTGTAGCCAAAGCATACCGAGCTGGATTTTACTGGCCAAGGGCGA
Organism: Triticum timopheevii; assembly: GCA_963921465.1. NCBI lineage: Eukaryota > Viridiplantae > Streptophyta > Magnoliopsida > Poales > Poaceae > Triticum > Triticum timopheevii. Next base: position 559,532,333 of record OY997266.1, read on the forward strand.
ATGAGATGGCAAAGGAAATAGTGGACAAGTGCGAAGGATGTCAGTTCTACTCCAATATGTCACACAAGCCCGCGTCAGCTCTGAAGACCATTCCACTCGTCTGGCCGTTCGCGGTATGGGGGTTGGACATGGTCGGTCCCTTGAGAACAGGTCGAAGTGGTTTCACGCACGTACTGGTTGCAGTCGACAAGTTCACGAAGTGGATTGAGGCTAAACCAATCAAGAATCTTGACGCCGGTACTGCGGTTACCTTCATCAGAGAGCTGACGTTCAGATATGGAGTCCCGCACAGCATCATTACGGATAATGGGTCGAACTTTGACTCGGAAGAATTCAAGAATTTCTGCAACACTCAAGGCACACGAGTCGACTATGCTTCGGTCGCTCATCCGCAGTCGAATGGACAAGCAGAGCGAGCCAATGGCTTAATCCTCAAGGGTTTAAAACCCCGACTGATGCGTGATCTCAAGCACGCGGCTGGAGCATGGGTCGACGAACTCCCTTCGGTGCTTTGGGGTTTGCGGAACACACCCAATCGGTCGACCGGAAGAACTCCATTCTTTTTGGTCTATGGAGCTGAAGCAGTCTTGCCAAGTGATCTTCTTCACAATGCTCCTCGAGTTGAACTCTACAACGAAGCAGAAGCTGAGCAAGCACGTCAAGACGCAGTCGACCTCCTAGAGGAAGAAAGGGAGATGGCTCTGATCCGATCGACCATCTATCAACAGGACTTGCGTTGCTTTCACGCCAGAAATGTGAGAGGTCGAGCCTTCCAAGAAGGAGACCTAGTTCTCCGAGTGGATCGGCAGAAACAGCATAAGCTCGCTCCTTCTTGGGAAGGACCCTTCATCGTCACCAAAGTTCTCCACAACGGGGCATACCGTCTCTACAACGTCGAACACAATATCGAAGAGCCCCGAGCTTGGAATGCGGATCTGCTCCGCCCGTTTTACACTTAAAAGTTTTCCACTCGGATGAGTTGTAAGAAAATACTTCTGTAGTTCATGGATTTCGAAATAATAGTGCCATAATTCCTTCATAATTTTTGTCACTTTTTCCCCCAGTGGGTGGCTTAGTCGCGACTCAGTTTCGCCTAAGTTTGTACAAATCCTGCCAAGTGGTAAGCCAGACTTCCACTCGGAGGCTTAGCCGCGAATCCGTTTCGCCTAAGTTATAAAAAATCCTGCCGAGTGGTAAGCCAGACTTCCACTCGGAGGCTTAGCCGCGAATCCGTTTCGCCTAAGTTATAAAAAATCCTACCGAGTGGTAAGCCAGACTTCCACTCGGAGGCTTAGCTGCAGTCCAAGTACTCGCCTAAGTTATAAAAAATCCTACCGAGTGGTAAGCCAGACTTCCACTCGGAGGCTTAGCTGCAGCCCAGTGCTCGCCTAAGTTATAAAAATCCTACCGAGTAGTAAGCAAGACTTCCACTCGGGGGCTTAGCTGCAGTCCAAGTACTCGCCTAAGTTATAAAAAATCCTACGGAGTGATAAGCCAGACTTCCACTCGGAGGCTTAGCTGCAGCCCAGTGCTCGCCTAAGTACAACATACGCTTGCAAGGAGGACGAGATGCAGGTCAACTGTGACCCTCTCCTCTGAGCTACACCATAAGTATAATGTGGGCTCGCAAGGAGGACGAGGTGCAGATAGACTGCGACTCTCTCCTCCGAGCTTCGCCACAAATACAACGTGAAAATCCTACCGAGTGAAGAGCAAACCTCTCACTCGGGGGCTTAGCTGCAGCCCAGCGCTTGCCTAAGTTATAAAAATCCTACCGAGTGAAGAGCAAACCTCTCACTCGGAGGCTTAGCTGCAGCCCAGTGCTCGCCTAAGTTATAAAAAATCCTACCGAGTGAAGAGCAAACCTCTCACTCGGGGGCTTAGCTGCCGCCTAGTGCTCGCCTAAGTTATAAAAAAATCCTACCGAGTGAAGAGCAAACCTCTCACTCGGGGGCTTAGCTGCAGCCTAGTGCTCGCCTAAGTTATAAAAATCCTACCGAGTGAAGAGCAAACCTCTCACTCGGAGGCTTAGCTGCAGCCTAGTGCTCGCCTAAGTTATAACAAATCCTACCGAGTGAAGAGCAAACCTCTCACTCGGGGGCTTAGCTGCAGCCTAGTGCTCGCCTAAGTTATAAAAATCCTACCAAGTGAAGAGCAAACCTCTGACTCGGAGGCTTAGCTGCAGCCCAGTGCTCGCCTAAGGAATAAGTCGACTGCAGTGGGCATCTTGCTGTGAACCTGCAAAGGACAATTCGAACCAAGAGCAATCATATCCAAACCTCAAATCCAAGTTTAGGTCGATACCTAAAGGAACCGAGAGTGCTCAGGCACTAAGCCTGTTAAGGTTTACCGGTTACAATTCCACTCGGCATACCGAGGCAAATTTAAAGTGTCGGGCTTAAAGAAAGTTTTTTACCCCTCCTGTGGAGGGCTGGAAGGAGCAACGAACTTGTCGAGGTTGATCCCGTCTGCGATCCGGGTAGCAGCAGCGATGAAAGTTTCCATGAAGGACCTGAAGTCGTGTTTCTTGGTGTTGGCCACTCGGAGAGCCGCCAGCTTCTCTTCTCGCGCGTCCTTGAAGTGGACTCGGGCCAGACACAGGGCAACATCTGCGCCACACCGAGCCAAGGACTTCTTCCACTCTTGCACACGGTCGGGGACTGCATTTAGTCGAGCCATCAACGACTCGAGGTCATTCTGAAGTGTCGCCCCGGGCCAAAGCGTCGAGTCGATGCGAGAAGTGGCGGCTTTCAGCCTTGCAAGATAGGCCACAATAGCTGCAACGCGGGACTCCAGTCGGAAGACATTCATAGCAACTTCATCATTCATCGGAGAATTGACAGGCTCAAGGTTCGGCTCCAACTGGCTAGTCTCCTCTTCAAAGTTTCGACAGAATTCTGCAAGGACAAAACACCGAATCAAGACAATGGTCGAATGGAAGCATCACAGTTGAAAATGTTGGTCGAGTGAAAAAGATTACCTTCGAGCATAAGGAACAATTTCTTGGCGAGACCACCCAGGAAGCCTTCCAGGTCATTCTTCTTCCCAGTCAACTAGTTGATCTTCTCGATCAAGGTAGTCTTGTCAGTTTTCAGTTGGTCAACATCCTTGGCGGCAATCGCCAGAGCAGCCTTCAGATTGGTATTTTCCTGTTCAAGCTTGGTGACTGAAGCTAACTTCTCGTCAGCAAGCTTGATCTTCTCAGCTAGCTCAAGGTCCTTCTTCTTCTGGGCCTCCCCCACCTTGTCTGCAAGTTACAGCAAAGTCAGATTTTGAAACAAATGGAAGGAAAAAGGAGTCGTCGAGGTCTCACCGAACATACCTTTGGTCTCCTCCTTCGCCTTCGTCAGATTCTCCTGCACCAGCTTCAGATCCAGCTCGAGCTGAATGTGCTTCTGCTCCAGTTCCGAATAGCGAGCCGCAAGGTCACAGGATTTCTACGAAGAACTAATCGACAAAATATCAGAGATGATTCACTTCCGAGTGGATAGGGAAAAATCATACGTTTCTAAGACTACAGTCGAATGCAAGCATTCGACCGTAGTCTCGGGGACTACACCCAGTGAGTGCACTCAGGGTGCCCCCACTAATTCTGTTCAAGACAGAGTCGACCAGTCGACCCCCCAAAAAAAAGACGTGCTCTTCAGACTATAGTCGACTGCAAGCAGTCGACCACAGTCTCGGGGACTACACCCAGTGGGTGCACTCAGCGTGCCCCCACTAATTCTGTTCAAGACAGAGTCGACCAGTCGACCAGTTGGAAACTCATTCGCCCCAGTCGAATGATGAACAACCTTTACTTATAAAGCCTAAGGCCGACTGCCAGCAGTCGACCTTAGCCTTGGGGACTACACCCAGCGGGTGCACTCATCGTGCCCCTGCTAACACGGAGTTTTTTCTCGACACACCCACTGGGTGATTGCTATGGATTTCAGAAAGAAAAAGTTTTGATAGCATATCCTAACAGAACAGACGGTGGTCGACTGACCTGAACATTGCTTTGAAGGGCAGAGCTAGCGTCATAAGCTGCTTGGCTTGCATCCCGGATGATCTTCACCTGCTCCATCATGATCCCCGCTTGACGTATCGCCTCCTTAGCAGCACTGGCTTGGTCCTCTGGGACATGATGTGTTGTGAAGAGCGAAGGTTGTGCAGCACTCGACGAAGTGGGATGAGCACTCGTCAACGGCACCGCGAAAGACACGGTGTGTCGAGTGAGGTTCTCCCCTTCCGTGACCACAGTCTCGGGCGCCGTCGCATCCTGGGTTGCCTTACCAGTAGACGTCTTCCTGCTCATCCTGTGCCTCAGCGGTTCTTCATCCGCATCATCATCATCTTCAGGAAGGGTGATAATGTCATGGGGTGGAGCTTCAGAAAAAGAATCAAAGTTAGAAACCATGAGTCAGTCGACTAAGGACAGAATTGAGAGTATAGTACCAGGATTTGAGGTTGCTGCGTCCTCCATCTCATGGTCGTCAGCCTTGCCTGAGGTCTCAGAAGTTGCAGCACTGAAGTTCCAAAGAATCAGTCGACCAACTCAAGTATCAACCAGAGATAAAGCTTATACAAAACAAGAGAACTCAAGTAACATGTTTACCCGGATATGGTGGGGATGGACACCTTCATCTTCGGCAAGAGCTTGGTGGGTTTCGGCGGAGCCACCTTCGACTGCTTCGGAGCCCTTTCACTCGGCATCGGAGAAGTGGTCCGAGGGCGTTTGGTCGACTGCGAGGCAGTCGCCACCCCCTTACCGCGTTCAGTCGCGGGATCATGGACAAGCTTCGACCGCCTTTCCGAGCGCGGTGGTGCAACCTCCTCCTCCTCCTCCTCTTCGTCCTCATCATCGTCGTCGTCATCATTGTCATCTTCGGCAGCGTCTGAATCCCACTCCTCCTGGATCTCGCCCCCGCTGGCCTCTCCTTCCTCAGTCGGAGCCTGAGCTCCATTGGGCATCGAATACAGGTCAGTGAGGGCCTGGAAGACGTCAAGACAGAGATCAGTCGACCAAGTCGCAGAACATACAGAAACAAATTCGACAAATATACAATGGAAGGCAGAGCAAATATACCTTATCTGGAACGGTGTGATGGTCGAGTGGAGGAATCCTCCTGGATCCACGGGGATTATCCTTGTTCCCAGTGACCGCGGCCATCCATCTTTCCACCGTGGCGTCGTCGACTGCTTCCGGGTGGACTCGGGTCTCGTCTTCAGTCCCGCAGTACAACCACATGCCATGGCTCCGGAACTGAAGAGGCTGGATTTGCCGCCGAAGGAAAACCTCCAGAAGGTCCATGCCAGTCACGCCGTCCCGAACCAACTGCACCACGCGATCCATCAACATCTTCACATCAGCTCTCTCCTCCGGAACCACCTTCAGAGAGGAGGGCTTGTTCACTCGACTCATGGTGAATGGGGGAGTCCACTCGACTGCCCCGGCATCAGCTCGTTCTGGCAGTAGAACCAAGTCGACTGCCAGCCCCTGACCGACTCGGGAAACGTCATAGCTGGGAAGGTGCTCTTGTTCCTCACTTGAATTCCCAGACCCCCGCACATTTGGACAACTTGGGTCTTCTCATCGCCTGGACTCGCCTTCTTCACGGTCTGAGAACGACACGTGAAGATGTGCTTGAACAAGCCCCAGTGCGGTCGACAGCCCAGGAAACTCTCGCACATGGATACGAACGCAGCAATATACGCGATGGAGTTCGGAGTAAAGTGGTGGAGTTGGACTCCAAAGAAGTTCAAAAAACCACGAAAGAAAATGCTTGGTGGCAAAGAAAATCCTCGATCAATATGAGTGGCCAGGAGCACACACTCACCCTCTTCCGGCTGAGGTTGCCACTCTTTCCCTGGAAGTCTTGCGGCGCCATGGGGGATCAGCCCGTCGTCGGCCATGTCGAGGAGGTCCTTCTGCCTGATGGTCGACTGGATCCAATCTCCCTGGACCCAGCCCTTCGGCAGGCGAGATCTCGACGAAGACCCGCTGCGGCTGGTGGATCTCCCCTTCGCCTTCTCCGCTGCCGGCACCTTCTCTGCCACCGACGCCTTCTTTGCATGCTCCAGCGCCGCCGTCTTCTCCTTGACCATGGCTGCCGGTGAGGTGCGCGAAGAAGAGCTTTTGCGGAGGCGAAAGCGGGTGCGCTGGGCGGAGACGAGGAGAGCAGAGGAGGAAGAATGGAGCGCTGTTCAGAAACCCTCGCTAGTCGCATTTATAACATCCCTTCCGAGTGGATGACAGGTGGACCCAGGCAACCTAATCATATCCCGAAACAGTTGCATCGACACGATACGTGGCAGAAAAAGCAGCGCGGAGATCGAGGCGTCTATGTCCCGTCCCGTCCGAGCGCCGCGGTTCGTTCTGCTTCGCGCGCCTCCCCAAATTTCGTATCCCGTGGAATCCGCGAGCGGCAGATCGGTCTGTCAGACGCGGGATTTCCTGCGATCCGTCGCTCGGGAACCGGCAAAGTCTAAAAGATCACTCGACGAAAGACAAGAATGGATCGAGTCGACTGAAGAAAAATTTCTTGTTATCAACAAAGAAGATCTTGGTCACGAACGACGCATAGCCAGTATGCAAGAATCAATCGAAAACAGCATCAACTCCTTCCTCATTCAAGCCTCAATCCATTCGGGGGCTAATGATGGATTCATGTACCTAGGGTAGGGTCATAGGCCTGACCTGAATGACCTACCCAAGGACACCCTTAGAAGAGATCACCTTCCAGTCGACCAGCGAGGAACTCACTCGACTGACTAGAAGGACTCGACCATGGAGACTCACTCGACCATGAAGATACACTCGACCACCAGAAGGTCAGAAGGCACTCTGCACTGCAACGGCCTGTAATTGAATAGACTTAATGATAGTTAAGGCTCTTTATGTGGGGCGTTACCAGTAACGCCCCAGACTTAATATACTTTAAACCCTCCATTACGTGGGCTGGCAGGGGTCCTGGCGTACTCTATATAAGCCACCCCCCTCCACAGGCAGAAGGGTTCGCACTCTGGTAACACCTATACACATAATCCACTCAACCGCCTCAGGGCTCCGAGACGTAGGGCTTTTAAAGGGCCTGGACTCGTACATCGCTTGTGTTTACAACCTCTCCATAGCTAGGACCTTGCCTCTCCATACCTGCCCCCCACTCTACTGTCAGACTTAGAACCACGACAGTGGCCAATGCCAATGCGCAAGGTAACAATCAGAGACGTAAGGGTAAGCCGCCTCGATCCGGCGGGTCAGGCCCATCTCTTGAGCAGCTACTCAATGAGCCTTGCCCGAGACACGGCACCAGGGAGCGGCCCGCCACACACCTGTGGAAAGATTGCGCGATCATGAAAGCGTTTAAGAATTCCAACACCTTTGATGGCAATAATGGATCTGGTGGCGGCTCAGGGGCTGGCGGTTTTCATGGCCCGGGTGGTGGTTCAGGTTCCGGCTTTCAGGGACGTCAAGGCGGCTATAATCAACAGCAGTCTGGTCAAGGAGAGCAGCAGCAGCATCAGTCGGGTTATCAAAGCAATCCGAAGCAGTTGAATGGTGGGCAGTACCATGTGTTTACCACTAGCTTATGCAAACGCGACCAGAAGGTTCATAAGAGGGCCGTGAATTCTGTTGAGCCGGCAGTTCCTCGTTGCTTGAGGTGGTCAGAACAGCCCATTGTATGGAGCAGAGAAGATCACCCTCCACGGGTCAATAATCCGGGTCAGTTGGCCTTGGTGGTAGCACCTCAGGTTGGCGGATATAAATTCACTAAGGTACTCATGGACGGAGGTAGTAGCATCAATATCCTTTATTATGAGACCTTTCAACGCATGGGGTTAATTGATAAGAATCTGAGGACATCCAACTGTTTTCCATGGAGTGGTTCCTGGTAAGTCGGCTTACCCAGTTGGCAAGATTGAGCTGGAGGTGGCCTTCAGAGATGATATGACTCCAGGGCTGAGAAATTGACGTTTGAGGTGGTCAAAATCAGGAGCCCATATCATGCTCTGTTTGGGCGGCCGGCTTATGCTAAGTTCATGGCATAGCCATGTTATGTTTATTTGCAGCTCAAGATGCCGGGTTACATGGGCACCATCACTGTGCATGGAAATCGGAAGGTAGCGTTGGAATGTGAGGAAGGCGACGCGGCTTATGCTGAGTCTGCCTATGCAGCGGAAGAACTCAAATTTTATCAAGATAATGTTGACCCAGCGGATATGACCTCCCTGAAGAAACCAACCACAGAGCATGACCCGGTGTTGAAGTTTAAATCGGCCGCCAAGACGAAGCTTGTTGACGTTACCGCAGGTGACTCTGCTAAGCAATTCAGCATCAGCAGCAATTTGGATCCCAAATAGGAAAGCGCGCTTATCAAGTTCATCCGTGAGAACCGGGACATCTTTGCATGGAAACCTTCTGACATGCCAGGTGTACCGAGGGAACTCGCTGAGCACACTCTCAATATTGATCCAAAGTATAAGCCGGTCAGGCAGTTTCTTCGGCTTTTTAACGAAGAGAGACGGAAAGCTATTGGAGAAGAAGTTGCCCGGCTCTTAGCGGTTGGGTTCATTGTTGAAGTTTTTCACCCGGAGTGGTTGGCCAACCCGGTGCTTGTGCTTAAAAAGAACGGCACTTGGCGGATGTGTGTGGATTACACGGACTTAAACAAGGCTTGTCCGGCTGATCCCTTTGCTCTTCCCCGTATTGATCAAATCATTGATGCTACGGCGGGTTGTGAACGTTTGAGCTTCTTGGATGCTTACTCTGGTTATCATCAGATCAAAATGGTAGTTATGGACTAGGAGAAAACGGCTTTCATCACTCCGTTTGGAGCCTTCTGTTATGTATCTATGCCGCTTGGACTCAAGAGTGCTCAGGCGACTTATCAGCGATGTGTGCAAAACTATTTACACGATCAAATCGGGCGTAATGTTCATGCTTATGTAGATGACATCGTGGTAAAGTCCAGAGAGAAGGAAACCTTGATATCTAACTTGAAGGAAACCTTTGATAATCTCCGGGTTTATAAGATGATGCTTAACCCGGCCAAGTGTGTATTTGGTGTACCTGCAGGCAAGCTTTTGGGTTTTCTGGTATCAAACAGAGGCATTGAAGCTAATCCAGAGAAGATTAAGGCAATTACCTCTCTGGCTAAACCGGCGTGCATCAATGATGTTCAGCGACTAGCGGGTCGTGTTGCCTCGTTAAGCCGGTTCATAAGCCGGTTAGGTGAGAAGGCCCTACCGCTATATCAGATGATGAAGAAAACAGACACTTTTGTCTGGAGTGGTGCTGCTGATGCTGCCTTTGAAGACTTGAAGAGACAGTTGTCTGAACCACCGGTTCTTGCAGCTCCCATTGATAAAGAGCCGTTGCTATTATACGTGGCTGCCAATTCACGAGCCGTCAGTGTTGCCATCGTGGTGGAGCGTAAGGAAGCTGGCAAAGAGCATCCGGTTCAACGGCCGGTTTACTACATCAGTGAGGTGCTCATTGAGTCTAAGCAAAGATATCCACATTGGCAGAAACTCGTTTACGGAGTGTTTATGGCCAATCGGAAGTTGAAGCGGTACTTTCAAAGTCATCCTATAACTGTTGTAAGTTCTATCCCTTTGGGAGACATCATCCAGAATAGGGAGGCCACAGGACGAGTCGCCAAGTGGGCTATCGAGCTTGGGTCTCATGGTTTGAAGTACGTGCCACGTACTGCTATTATGTCTCAGGCCTTGGTGGACTTTATCAATGATTGGACAGAGTTGCAGGCACCTGAGGAGAAGCCAGATAACACATATTGGACTATTCATTTTGATGGGTCCAGGCAGCTAGAAGGCTCGGGGGCTGGAGTTGTTTTAACTTCCCCTCGAGGTGACAAATTTTGTTATGTACTCCGGCTTATGTTCCCGTGTACTAATAATGCAGCTGAGTACGAGGCCTTACTCCATAGTCTCTGGATGGCCAAGGAGATGAACTTAAGCTGGGTAAGGTGTTTGGGCGACTCAGATCTCGTGGCTCAACAGGTGTCAGGCAAGTGGGATTCCAAGGATCCCCTTATGGCGGCTTATCGTCGTGAAGTAGATGCTGTGGCTGGTCACTTCAAGGGTTATCAAGTGGAGCACATTGATCGAAGGAAGAATGAGGCGGCTGATGCTTTAAGTCGGTTGGGATCTCAACGTAAGCCGGTGCCGCCTAACACCTTTCTCGATATTTTACATAACCCTTCTGTCAAGGTGCCTACCGAGGAAGAACTAGTGGTGCTAGACCCAGAGGCACAGCTAGTGGCAGCTCTTCACGTTATCCCAGATTGGACAGTGTCATATTTGGCTTATATGACCAGGGGAGAATTACCTGAGGATGAGACCTTGGCAAGACAAATCGTCAGGTGCTCCAAATCTATGACGATTGTTAATGGCGAGTTACATCACCTAGGCTTCACTGGGGCGTTTCAACGCTGTGTGTCACCTGCAGAAGGCCAGGAAATACTTCGTGAGATCCATGAAGGGGATTGTGGCCATCATGCCGGGTCAAAATCTCTTGTAGCCAAAGCTTTTCGTCATGGTCTCTACTGGCTGACGGCTCATGCTGATGCGGAGGATCTGGTCAGTAAATGTGACGGTTGTCAAAAGTTTTCACGACGAGCTCATGTGCCGGCTCAAGAGTTGAGGATGATCCCAATCACTTGGCTGTTTGCAGTCTGGGGGCTTGACATGGTTGGACCTTTCAAGAGGTCTAAGGATAAAAAGACACTTCTCCTGGTGGCAGTGGATAAGTTTACAAAGTGGGTGGAGGCAGTGCTAGTTAGTAAGTGTGATGCGGCCACGGTGGTTCAATTCATGAAAAAGGTGATCTTTCGTTTTGGTTTCCCACACAGCATTATAACTGATAATGGCACTAATTTCTCCAAGGGTGCCATGGAAGAGTTCTGTCAATGAGAGCATACCCGGCTTGATGTTTCGGCTGTTGCTCATCCTCAATCCAATGGTCAAGCAGAAAGAGCTAATCAAGAGATCCTGAAGGGTATCAAGCCCCGGCTCTTGGTCCCTTTACATCGGACTCCGGGTTGTTGGGTGGAGGAGTTACCTTCTGTGTTATGGAGCATCAACACTACGCCTAACAGATCTACGGGCTACACGCCTTTCTTTATGGTGTATGGTGCAGAGGCGGTCCTGCCAAGTGACATCTGGCACGATTCATCCCGCGTGGCGGCTTATGTTGAGGCTGATAATGAAAAAGCTCGCCAGGATGCGCTTGATTTGTTGGATGAGGAGCGAGACTTGGCAATAGCCCGCTTAGCGATTTATCAACAAGACCTGCGCCGCTATCACAGCCGTCGGGTTAGGAGCAAAACTTTTCAGGAAGGCGATTTGGTGCTCCGGCTCATCCAGGATCAGTCTGACATGCACAAGCTATCCCCACCTTGGGAAGGACCCTTTGTGGTCAGCAATAATTTGCACAACGGATCATACTACCTCATTAATGTTCGAGAGCACAAAGACTCACGTAAGTCAGAGGAGGAGACCCGCCGGCCGTGGAATATTGCTCATCTTCGGCCTTACTATACTTAAGCCACCGGCTCTCATGATGTATATATTTTTTGACAATGTATATATTATATAAAGAAATAAAGCAGGACCTCTGTCCTTTTTACACTCAAAGGTTCATGTGTCTTCTTTATCAGGTGGTGGAGACAACCAACAAGGAGCGGATCACATTTGAATCCGACTTTCCCTTTGGTGTGGCTTATGATCATATCTGAATCTAGCCATGGTCACTTGGGGGCTTCCTGTTCAAACATAGGTCGTATTCGAACCAAAGAGAACATAGCTGTCGATACCCACTTGATCGGCATATTGCCAAACCCACTTGGGGGCTTCTTGATCATATTTGAATCACAGCTTAACCCCTTTGGGTCTGACATGGATCGTATTCGAATCAGCGTCATTAAACAACTCTTATGGTCACTTGGGGCTTCCTGTTCAAACATAGGTCATATTCGAACCAAAGAGAACATAGCTGTCGATACCCACTTGATCGGCATCGCCAAAGCCACTGGGGGCTATATGATTGTATCCGAATCTTAGCTTAACCCCTTTGGAATGGTTTACTGATCGTATTCGAATCAGAAGCCTGTAAATGTTGTTTATCATCCAACAAAAGGATAAATTATTTTGACTATCTTGAGACCTTCTTGAAAACATTATGAGATGGTTTTTTCTTCTGTTTTAATATTGATTACCCCTAGTTCTTAAGTGCCAGGTAAGCATCATATGAGTAGGGAAGATTATCAAAGGGATCGTAGGTATGTTATTCTGATTATATTTAACAAATATAATCATAAACCAGCCGGTATATGATGTCTTTGGGTCGTGTTCTGGGTTATCAATACTTTATGTAGCCCCCGACGCGATAAACTGCCAAGGAAATTTTGATTCTTTTATGTGCAGGATAAGGCAAAGCAAAGTTAAACGTCAAGGAAATAAACGGTCAACATAAGCTAGAAACATATAACGATTGCGGCTTACAAAAGTATTAAGCGCTAGGAACATGCACAAGGCATGACAAACATTGAGAAGTTTTTACTACCCTGTTACAAGACTTCCCGAGTCTGAATAAATGAAGCATTGTTTTTTGCAAAGTTATAAGACGCCTGGCGGTTCATTCCTTCGGCAGGCTCGAAGACTTCGGGTTATCCTTCTCCGCCTCTCCGTCGGTTGCTTTGTCCTAGAAGGTTGACGAGGCCTAGTCAATGCCACTCAAGGCTTCAAACTCAGCCTCATCATCTATTAAACCGGCTGGGTCCACTTCAGGGGCGAAAGTATGCTTACGCGTTGGAGGAATCAGGTTGACTTGGTCATATGGAATGTTTGGAATTCTCCGGTTCTCGCTATCATAGCCCGGCGAATACTTGGTAAGATCAGTATCATTCCTAATAAGGGTAGCCACGGGACATATGACTTTGACACTGGCGGTGAAATCATGATCGTCAAATACAGTACCATCCTCTTTCAGGCTCGGGTATCCAAGAGCGAGGTCAGCCGGGTCAAGCTCTGGCATCCATGCCTTTGCCTGGCTCAATGCGGCCACGGCCCCGGCTCTTGAATATGCTCGCCTTAAATCCTGAATTCGCTGAGGTAGCACAGCGAGATGCTTCAGCACGTCTTGTAGAAGGTGGGGAGTGGTATTTGATAAGGCTACAACGGCCAAGGCACGTTGCGACCCAGAGTACAGTTGTTCCACTAAAGTGTAAACCGCCTTAAGTTTGATCAGCATGCTCTGCTTGAGGTTGGTGCTTCGCAAGTATAACAGTGAGCCGGAGATAACGATTACAATAGTCATTGAAAGATTACAATGTTTGAGGTTTTGTACAGTAACTTACCGAAGATGGCTGAGACCATTTGGGATATCTGTCGTTTTAAGTCGGACAACTCGATTGTTGCCTCTGCAAGGGATGCTTCTGCCGTCTCGGCCCGAGTCACCAGTGAAGCCTTTTCATCAGCCCAAGCTTTCTTCTCTGACTCAAAATTTTTCTTCAACTTCTTGTTTTCAGAGAGACTGAATACAAATTTGGAGTTGGCCTTCTGAGTTTCAAGTTCTTGAGTTTTCAACCGGCTCTTCAGGTCAGCAAGCTCCGACTCAAATTAACTTATGGTGGCCTGCATTGATACCAGGTTATGGTAAGGATCACGGTAAGGTAACATTCAAGTCCCAAGCATTTTACAAGTAAAGATACTTTGCACTTGGGGGCTAATGTATGATAAAGAATTTTTTAACCTACAAATCCGGGTCATGCATATTAAGTCCCAAGCATTTTACAAGTAAAGATACTTGGCACTTGGGGGCTAATGTGTATCGCAAGTTCAAAGTATCATGCTATCGCCGGGTTAAATATATTCTATTTAAACCAGAGAAACCAACAGTAAGCAGACTTTTAAGTCTACAACATATTCATTCATAAGCAATAGACTTGGGGGCTGGTACAGTAAGTAAGATTCAGGTAAATAGCATAAGTTATACCTCAGATTTGTGCTGTATTTGTTTCACCATGTCAATTTCCAGGTCACGGCTATTATGCACTTGATTCAGATAGCCCGAGACTATATCACCAATGCTTAAGTGAGTATAATCAGTAATGTCCTGCTTGGCCTTTCGGCGTTCGGCAAGTTCTTCCTTGGCAGTACATTTGGCAATGACAGTAGGCCGCCCCGGTTCAACAAATTGACTTTTCAGAAATTCAACTTCCGGATCAGTCGTCTTGACCGGGCCAGGAGCTTCCAGATTATCAGAGCTGTTGATAGCATCTTCGGCAGGCGGGTCAGAGGTTGGCACCAGAATGTCAGAAGCCGATTCAGGCGGCGCCTGATAGGTGGAGCTGTCAGGAGCAGACATGTCAAGCGTCGGTTCAGTAACAATCGGGTCTTGGGACGGCTTATTCTTCCTTGCCCTCTTGCTGGGCTTCACTTGCATGCTGTCAATAAAGGTAGAAGGATGAATACTAAAGCATAAGTAAGGTAAAGCCTAAAGTAAATAAAGGTTACATTACCCGGGAGCAGTTTTGAAAGCCGGCATGTTTGATTGCATAGACTCGCCGGAGGAAGGAGAGGTATCCTGATAATTAGAGTCAGATGAATTGAGAGGTTGGCGAATTAAACCCGCAAAAGGTAAAATAGAACGTAAATCGGAGATAACCTTGGTCCGACGCTTCCTAGTTACATCAGGTAAGCCGGAGGAGAGTTCTGCATCCTTGTTGGTCCAGGTCTGCCTCCGGTTTTCAAGCTGTTGTTGCTTCAAAAGAAATTGAGGATCTTGATAAACTAGAGGATGTGAAAATCTTACTTTCCGGGTCACCCTTCGGATTTTTTGCTTTGGCAAAGGCTCTGAGTCGGAGGAGATTATAGTTACCTCTTTATCAACTGCTTGACTATTCCCCGTATCCTCCTGAAAGGATAGAATGTCAGTAAAATAACGACAAAGGAGTTAAGAAAATTAAAGGATTACCTCTTCATCATCTGAAGAAGTATCATCCAATTTGAATAAGTTGGAGGCGCTGGGTTTCTTCTTCTTTGAGGTTCCCGTCTTGGCGGCCTTCCTTTCAGTTTTCTTGGCTGCCCTGGCTTGTTTGGCAGCCTCATGGTCATATTTGACCTTCCAGAAGTTCATCGGCCTGTGGAAAAGGATAAGGAATTATGAGTACAAATAAGGTATAACATAGCAAGGAGTATTTATTAAGATTGATAACTCACTTCAGGGACCGGGTTCTTCTTGCAGAAGGGAAGTAAGCCGAAGGCATTACTATTTACAGTGCCCTCCTTCAGCAGCGACTGGGTCGTAGCATCCACCACATCATCTGGTAAGTTGTCAGGACTATGACGCAGTGGATCATCCTTTTCGCCTGTGTAAGTACACATTAAGCTGGAACGGCGGCTTAATGGAAGTACTCGCCAAGCGACCCAGACTCGGACCAGATCGATGCCGTTTAAGCCGTTTCCCAAAAGAGCTTTGATCTTCTTGATGGTGGGATTGAGAGGCAGACGTTCGACAACAGTCAGTTTATCCGCTAGCGGATGGTTGGACTCAAGGCGCAAGGTGCGGAAGCCGGGCAGAGGGCTCTCATCAGTCGGTGAAGTATCCTGACAGTAGAACCACGTCTAATTCCAATCTTTTGTATGACTCGGTAGTTTAGTGTAAGGAAAAATGCAATCTCTCCGCCGCTGAATTGAAATGCCGCCAAGCTCAAGACTAGGCCCGTTCGCACGTTCATTCAGCCGGTTCAAGTAGAAAAGCTCTCTGAACAATAGCAGACTTGGCTCCTCTCCCAGGTACACCTCGCAGAAGACTTGGAAATTGCAAATATTTGACACGGAATTGGGTCCAATGTGTTGAGGTCTAAGATCAAAGAAATTCAAAACCTCCCTGAAAAATTTTGAGCCGGGAGGAGCAAATCCCCGGTTCATGTGATCCGTAAAAACTATCACCTCCCCTTCTTTGGGTTGAGGCCTTTCTTCAGACGGGTCAGGGGCACGATAAGACATGACCTCCTTTTTTGGCAAATGGCCAGACTTCACAAATTCAGACAGTTTGCTCTTTGTGACTATGGATGGGACCCAATTGCAGGTCACAGGGGCCTTGGTTGCCTTAGGTGCCATGACAATAGTTGGCCTATGACAAAATAAGAGATTTCGGGTTCAATTTTAACCCGGGAGAAAATATCTTAATTATTCAAGGTGGCGGCTTAAGAAGGGGCCTAATGATATAAGGATAACTATGCAACGGTATTTAAGCCGCCACATGTATCAAAAGCAGTTCCAATTTCTTAAGGTCATGAGAAGCAAGCCAGGCTCACAGATCAGTATCATTTATTTAAGCCGGTTACATGGACAGTTATGTTTAAGTGTATTCGACAGAAGTAGTTTTCCGGGTGATACAAAGATGTTTCATAATCTGCTACTGTTATTTGAGATCAAAAAGCTGTTCTAGCAAGAAAAATTTCTAGACCTAAGATTGGCGTAGATGAATCTCAATGGCTCGAATGGGGCCTCTGTGTGACAGAAAGGGATCTGTTTGCATTCAATATAGGTGCGGGAAATCTACTGCATCAGCTTAAAAGACCAGGGGTGATGAAAATCTATGAAAGGAAACTACTGAACAACGAAGAACATGAAGAACTTGAAGGTCTTAATGTAGATCTAAGAAGCAGGAAAGAGGAGACTTACGGATGCAGGGTTGCAGCAGAGGGTCGACGCATTTTCTCTGGTCAAACCAGGTTGATCCAGCGGCCTGAGTTGGTGAAGATGAGAAGATCTGTAACGGCGGCGGCGGCGGAGCTTGAGTGACAGACAAGCAGCAAGAGGAAGAAGACGACTAAAGGGGGAGAATGGGAAGACCTAGGTCACGCTTATTTATAAGGAAAGGATTAACTGAGACGGCGCGAGAAACGAGGAGATAAGAGTTATTATCCAGCGGCCCCGATGCCTCGGTTTTCGGAACAGTCAATAAAGACAAAGATCCGTTGGAGGAAATGGTGGAATAAAAAAGGAATTTAAGAAAAGATGACGTCACGGCAGGTTAACACGGATCCAAAAGATGACGTCATGGCGGGTTAAAGAAAACCTTTTGCACAGTCAGAAGACTGAAGATTTATGTCTTAAGGTATTTTAAGATTGACATGAACAGGTTCAAATCAATCTGGGGCCTAATGTTGGGGATATAATTATTTGTGTAAGCCGCCCAGGAGGGGGCCGGGTTACGCAAAGAGGACTCACCAGAAAGAATCCCAAGACCAAGCATGAAGATGGCGGTTCAATAAAGGGCTTATAGCCCACAGGCGACTTAAGGCCCGTTGTAGTAAACCGCCATAATGGCATGACTTGTATCATAAGGTAGATTTAACTAGTCAACGAGCCGGACACTATTTATAAGCCGGCCGGGACTCTGTAAGCCACAGGGCGTCAATCCGTGTATATAAGGGGACGACCTGCTACCGGCTTAGGGCAAGAAACAACTCATCGAGAGCCGGGCATAGCGTATCTCGCTCCCTGGTCATCGAAACATCAATACCAACCCAACTAGACGTAGGCCTTACCTTCACCGTAAGGGGCCGAACTAGTATAAACCTCTCGTGTCCTTTGTCCCGATTAACCCCTTCAAGCTTCCTAGTTGTGATGGTTCCATAACTAAGTCCTTTCACGAGGACATCTGACATGACAATTCCACGACATAGGGTGTCGTGGAATTGTCACGGCAGATGTCCTTAGTGTGAGGACTTAGTCGCGAGACCAACGCATCTATGTGGTAGCTTGAGAGGGGTTGGGCGGAATCGAGAGACGCAACATAAGAAAAGGATTTAGACAGCTTCGGGCCCCGGGAAACATCATCTGGTAATAACCCTACATGCTGTTTGTGGCTAGGTCTCGTTATGATCATGAGGGAGTCGCCGATAAGCCGACTCTTTGTGTCTAGCCCTAGAGATTGTTTATTCTTGCTTGTCCCTCTTGGGGTGCCCTGCCCCTCCTTATATAAGTTGAAGGGGCGGGTTACATGTGGAGTCCTATTAGGATTAGGACTAGTCTATTACAAGTGGAATCCTAGTCTGCCCACTTAAGGGAAAACTCCTTATGTCTTTCCTCGTAAACCGGCCCACCATAACATGAGTCGGCCTTCTAGGCCTTGGCCTAGTCTTCTATCTGACCCGCCGTTAGGGCCTATTCGTGAGTCGTCAGGCTCGTGAGTCGCTAGTCCTCCGACAGGTTACCAAGGAAAATGCCAAGCCCGGCCGGGTCATACTTCCAGCCGGGTCATACCGTGGGGTATATCCCCGACATAGGGTTTTGTTTTGTTGGCTTTTGGTGAAGTGCGTCATTTGGTTTCCTGCCTGTCTAGACAGGTATTAGTAGGATGGAGAAGACCAGTAGTTGATCTTTCATCCAATTAAGGGATTTAGTTCACCAAATATTGGGACGTACTTGCGCACAGACTTGATCACCTCCTCTAATTTTGTTGGGAATTGGATAAGTCGTTTTAGCATTACATGATCCCTCCAGTCTACTTCTCTTTGTTTCTTACAAGCAAAACTCCACTACTGGAATCTGGCACTTTGCCATCTGCCATGGCAGATGGAAAAGGCATGGTCGGCAAATGGCAAAGGCTTTGCCATCTGCCAGCAGATGGCAAACCAGTCGTCCGAAACCCTGCCGGTAAAGGCTTCTTTGCCGTATGCTGGCTAATGGCAAAGAGCCTGTGGCTTTTCCATCTGCTGGCTGATGGCAAAGAGCCTGTGGCTTTGCCATCTGCTCGCTGATGGCAAAGAGCCTGTGGCTTTGCCATCTGCCAGCAGATGGCAAAGGCTACATGCTTTGCCGTCTGCCAGCAGATGGCAAAGAGATTTTCCATCTGCCGGCAAATGGCAAAGAGCCCAAATAGGCCAGCCCAAACATGACACGTGGCCTCTTTGCCATCTGCCAGCTGATGGCAAAGCTCTTTGCCATCTGCCAGCAGATGGCAAAGCTCTTTGCCATCTGCCAGCAGATGGCAAAGTGCCTATATTGCCCCATTTAATTTTATTTTTTCTTATATCAATTCATTTTCACAGAAAATCAAACACAAATATATTTATATGACCAATATAGCATATTCAACACATATTACCAATAGTCATGAACACATATATATATCCAACACATGTTACCAATAGTAGCAAGTTTCATCCGTACATATACATAGTTTCATCAATATTACACAGTTTTATCCATAGGTAGCAAGTTTCACAAGGTCAAAACAAAAAGTAAATACAAGCACTCCATCAACCTAAGCTTCCGTGATCTTAAGCAAATCTGTAAAATGGGAAAAAAGAAAGTTAGAAGAAGAAGACTAGAAGAAGAAGATTATTATGATGCAACTAAAATGTGAAGATTATTATGATGCAATTTATATCTGTAAAATAGGTCATTTTGTTTTCAAACGGCGACGATGTTGTTTTCAAACAACTCCCTATTAAGATGAGAAGATACATCATTATGCGGGAATTGTTTTGCGTAATTTGACAAGTTTGCACTTGGTAGGAAGTTGCATTAGTACTTACATGTTGCAAATGGAATGGAAGGAAAAATATGTCACCAGGAGCTTGGAAGCAATTGTACTAATTATGGTATGGCCCCTTACTCTAAGAAGCATAAGCAGCTTCTCTAGAACAATAGGAATGCTAGCTACAAAACGTTGATGAATTACTCATTGGCACGGTCTCTATTTTAACATCAGGTATCCTAGCCTTATTTCTAAAGAAAGTGATACTTGGCCTGGGTATATCAACTCCAGTTTTTTCAGGGACATCATGTACAAAACATTTAAAACAGGGCCATGAGGAAAACAACAAGAATATACTCCCTCCGTTCCTAAATATAAGTCTTTGTAGAGATTCCATTATGAACCACATACGGATGTATATAGATGTATTTTAAATGTAGATTCATTTATTTTGCTCCGTATGTAGTCCATAATGGAATCTCTATAAAGACTTATATTTAGGAACGGAGGGAGTACATTAGATGATGAACACTATAGTCGAAAGATTTTTGGTGACACCAAGTAGTATGCAGGCAGTGCATTTCTAATAATATTAATAATCTACGAATATGTAACATTTATCCTATGTTGTCTTTTGATAATTTCTTCTCCCTCAAATTTAGCTGTAGACTTATGACTTGGCACTATTAATTCAGTAGGAGAATGCGAACTTTGCGGAGATTGTTCAGTACATAAAAATATAAGTGAAGCCCAGAAGCAAGTGGTTGAAAGCAAGATGAGGGTGCTCTCTTACTATCCGTTCATAACACCACTCTTTAAGTCTGTTTAAACTGGCTTTTAGGAGAGCACGGAAGCACCATAAAGATTTCTTCCAAGGGATAAAGCACCAGGAAGGGTAAACTGTTGATTTCTGAAAATGGTGCAAGGTATGACATTATAACTAACTAGCCGTCAACCCGTGCAGTCTACACGGGCTAGTTGTACAGATTATACTTTATTAGTAGAATATTTTTTATAATATTAACTATATTAAAAATGACTAATTATGAGTGTATATTTTTTTAGGTTGTTGAAAGTTTATTGTTAAAACAAAAAAACCATTTATCCATACACAAAAATAGTATTTAAATTTATTCAACATGATGATACTATTTTGTTGCCTCATAGTATGTGAATTTAAATTTATTTCACTGTCAGTAATGTTTTGGAAACAATACAATTGTGGGAACAAATAATATTCCGATATTTACAAACAACAGACAACTTTCTTAAAGTCTTGCCATTCTAAAAAATAGTTAACTAATTCTTCATGCATACTAATTCTATATTATCAAAGTGGAAACATTGAGAAGATGTACAAAGTGAAGATCACAATCACAATCAGACTACGTGTTTTTCCATCCAAAATAATTAACATACGTACAGTCTTGCAACTCTGTCAGTTGTGAGTTGTGACCATCAAAATAATTAAGCCTGAAACTTTATTAAAGTCTAGTATATGCCTCTTTCACCTCTTGCGCCTTATATATGCCTTGCAGCAGTTTTTGGGACACAAAAAAATATTAAAGTCCAAAAAAGCTAAAAGCAAATTGTTGACTAACCTATCATCTATCAGGATGGATGCATACTGGATCAAGTAAAATAGAAAGGATAAATATCTCCTAGCAAATGCACTTCGGGACATGGGCAGACAGCAGCACAGCCCCTCACAGAAGTTTGAACTGTAAATCCACTGATGATGTAAGCTGTACTGATGCATTATTAACTTTTTCGTCTGACACATTTTCCTGCAAGTAGCGACCAATTTACTAAGATACGTACAGAAGATTGAGAACTAAATTCGAACCTTGTTGAGTATCCCCAGCTCACTATTTCGTAATCGCATATTCAAAACATCGCGGTCGTGAATTTTGTTGCAGCTCGTAATAATTATCTCGTAATCCTTATCCAGAACTAAATTTCATCAATGCCAAATATCCTCGAAATCTCTCACTTGCGAATGACCTCCAGGCAACGGGGAAGCGCGACGTTAGCAATAATAACCACGATATGTGCTGTGTAGACCCCGCAACAACAAAAACGGAAGAAGTAACCTTGCAAATATGTGTATGTTTGACCAAGAAATAAGTATTGAACCGGCCATGTGCCCAGATATAAATTTGAAGTTGTTAATTATACATATGTATGCATACTCGTATTACTACAACATTTTTTCATTTTCCCTCAGGTTGGAAGATAACACTATACACTACGATGCATGCATATGTGCAGAGGTATAAGTGGCCAACTGTAAGATATCGGTTTGAAATATGATTAAGATATTAAAAGCAAAATGTGGTGCACTTGTAACCAATTCAGGTCTTTAAAACATTTAGCCCAACAATCAACGACGAAAGGAAAAGCACCATGATTTCTCTTCATATTACACAATGGATGTGAAGCAAACTTTTACCAAAATAATTTAGTGGATCATTAAGATACCTGCATGTTTCTCTCACTTGAACAACAGAAGACACAGGCATGCCCCTCATCATGTAACCTCTCCATTTCACAAACATTATAGTTCCATGTTTATTCAATCACCAAGATTTCTGGGCTTTCGCCACAGTCCAAATTCCTGAAGTTGACACAAGTGCAACTCCATGAGGTAACATGCTAACTTTTTTGAAGAAACATATATGTATTAAACTACATGGAACTCTCAAATAAGTCTGAGGTAAGTAGGTAACCAATGTTATCCAGCGGACATGTGATACACTAACAGTTCGGATTTATTATGGTAGTATGTGTTTTGCAAATGATGCAGCAAATGAATGAAACTAAGGGCAGAAAATACAGTAACAAAAATCAATAGCTTGCTATGGTACCTGAGAGAACAGGTCAGCAAAGCTGGTTAACATGTTCTCTTCACCATCTTTGTAACTTTTATTGTTTGCATAGTACTCCACTAATTGCTCCCAGAAAGAAACCTAGAAGTAAAGTGCCTGCAATAGAATCATGAAAGAATTTAGCCAATCCCATAAGGCATACAGATATAAATCTAGAAAGCATAGTTGGATGGCAGGACAAGAGGTGTTTGCCGTCGATGCCGGCGTGCAACGGCGAGCACGGCGGCAAGAAGGCGCGGCAGCAGGCCCTGGTGCCCGTGGTGAAGCAGGAGCCGCGGCAGGAGGCGCAGGAGGAGGTGGAGGAGGAGGATTGGGAGGAGGGGGAGCTGACGTCCCATGGCGGCAGTCCAGGATCGGCGGCTGCGACGGAGGCCCTGGTGGGGGCGGCGTCCGCGTCCGCGCCCTGGTGGGACCGGAGTGTCTTCCTCGTCTCCCTGGCCGACCTGGGCGTGGCGGCCACCGCGGTGTCGCTGCTCTGCGTCAGGCCCGACGGCGCCGTGGCGCTGCCCGTGGCGCCCTAGTTCTGGTGCAAGCTCTCGGTGGAGCACCCACGCGGCGACAAGGACGAGATGGTCATGACGGCGCCATTGCGGCTGGATCCAAGAGGGCGGGAAGGAGGGGCGGGGCGGCTGGGCTTCGGTCGGCGAGAAACGGCGAGCTCGAGTGTGGTGGGGTGGTGGGGCGGCGGGGTGGTGGGGCGGTGGGTGGTGCAGGCGCGGGCGGCGGGGTGGTGGGGTGGTGGGGCGGCGGGGTGCTTGGGCGGCGGCGGGTGAGATGCGTGGGAGGGAGGGAGAGGAGGGGAGAGAGGGAGAGGAGGGGAGAGAGGGAGGGGATAACCCCACA
Source organism: Triticum timopheevii (assembly GCA_963921465.1). NCBI lineage: Eukaryota > Viridiplantae > Streptophyta > Magnoliopsida > Poales > Poaceae > Triticum > Triticum timopheevii. The sequence goes on from OY997266.1 coordinate 559,555,562, forward strand.
GTTTTTTTTTACCTAGAAAAAAATAACCCATCTCTTTGCCATCTGCCAGCAGATGGCAAAGAATCTTTGCCGTCTGCTGGCAGATGGCAAAGAGGTGGGGCTGGTACTCCGTTACACTCTTGACGGCCACAGGATTTGCCAACCTCTTTGCCATCTGCTGGCAGATGGCAAAGATTATTTGCCATCCACTAGCAGATGGCAAAGAATTGGCTGATGGCAACCATGTTCTTTGCCGTCTATCAGTTCTTTGCCATCTGTTTTTTATAAGCAGATGGCAAAGACGTTCTTTGCCATCAGCTGGCAGATGGCAAAGAGTTGGCTGATGGCAAATTCCCAGTTTCCAGTAGTGCTCCATGTTCGTTTTCATGGATCTGTTCTTTCAATTATGCTCACTGTCGGGGATATACCCCGCGGTATAAACCGCCAGATGTATGACCCGGCTAGAGTTTGGCGATTCACCGGCGACCCACTTGGACCTGGCGGTTTAAGATTCATTGGTAATCCGGCAGGCAGGTCAGAGGAGCGACAAGTCCCGATGGCCCAACGGGCGGTTTATGGAAGGCCGGTTCACGTTTATTGGTGGGCCGGTTTATGAGGAAAGCGTAAGGACTATTCTCCTACAAAAGGAAGTAAGAATAGGACTCCACTTGTAATAGAGTAATCCTAGTCCAACTAGGACTAGTCATGTAACCCGCCCCTTCAACATAGGGAAAATTTTGTTTTTGCCACTCTACATTTGGCCAATTTTCCTTATGCCATTCTAGATTTTGATATTTCACTTTTGCCACTCTTAGCTTTTGACAATTATCACAATTGCCATTACGTGGCAAAAGCAAAATAAATTTATATCATTTTTGCCACTCTTAGCTTTTGAAATGTATCACAACTGCCACTCTAAAATTTTTGCTTTTGCCACAGGAATGGCAATTGTGATAATTATCAAAAACTAAGAGTGGCAAAAGTGAAATGTCAAAATCTAGAGTGGCATAAGAAAAATTGGCAAAATCTAGAGTGGCAAAAACAAAATTTTCCCTTCAACATATATAAGGAGGGGCAGGGCTCCCCAAAGAGGGACAAGGAACAAGACAAGCAAGAAACAATCTCTAGGGCTAGACACAACTAGAGGAGAGTCGGTTTACGACGACTCCCTCGTGATGATAATGAGATCTAGCCTCAAACAACATGTAGGGTTTTTACCGGATGATGTTTCCCGGGGCCCGAAGCTGTCTAAACCCTTGTCTTGTGTTGCGTCTCTCGATTCCGCTCAAACCCTCTTGAGCTACCACATAGATGCGTTGGCCTCGCGACTAAGTCCTGACACTAAGGACATCTGACATGTTAATTCCACGACAGTTGGCGTCCACCATGGGGCTCGCGCACGGTGGTGTTGAGTTCTTGGAGGGCGCTATCCCAGGGATCGAGAAGTTCCACCCAGCTTATTGAAGAAGTTCCGGTCAGTTTGTCGGAGAGTTCCAGCTGGCACGCCGAAAAAGTTCCGACGGCCTCGACGAAAGGTTACGTCTGAATCGGCGAAAAGTTCCGACCGCCTCGACGAATGGTTCCGTCTGAATCGGCAAAAAAGTTTTGACCACCTCGACGAAATGTTCTGTCCGAATCACCCAAGAGTTCCAGGCGAATCACCAAAAGGTTCCGTCTGAGTCGCCAAAGGGTTTCGACTTAGGTTAAAAAAAAGTTCCGGCCGGATTATCAAAAACTTCCGGGTCCAGAAGTTCCGGCTCAAAAAGTTTCGGCCGGGTTACCAAGAGGTTCCGATTCAAAAGTTCCGGATTATCAAAAAGTCCCGGCCGGATTATCCAGAGGTCCCGGATTAAAAAGTTCTGGCTCAAAAGGTCCCGGCCGGATTATCCAGAGGTTCCGGATAAAAAAGTTCCGGATTATCAAAAAGTTTCGGTTCAGGGTCATCTATTGTTACTAGCAGTAATAATATGCCCATCCATGACTGGCGTTCAGATGCATCAGGTGATATTTGTCTAACTTTATTTTATTAACATATATTATTTTTTTATCAAAGAATAGTTTATCTTTGTCTTGGTCTGCAACATTGTTGATACAGGACAATTGTTCACTACATCAAAACAATGTGGTTAACTCGCCCGTCCGCGCCGGTTTACAACACTGCGGCCGGTTCATCTGTTTGAGCCACCTCTGACGCGGAGTTCATCTTTTCCGTTCGTCTCTCACGGCCTGGTCTACATCAACATACCGGGTCGCACCTGTCTGCATGAGCTATTTATTGAGTATGAGCAAGTCACTGCTTGGGTAGCCCGGTTTTCTTTCAAATTGGAGGCAAATTATCATAAACCGCACAAGTCGCCGCCACTAGAGTTTGGTTAACTTCAAATCGCCAGTTGAAAGGAACCATTGGCCGAGTTGCTGACACGGCTTATACGAGATCATTTATAACCCGCCGCAGTCACCTCAACCTTCTGTGGATTTATATCGTGCTATCAACACCAATGATATGCAACTTATGCCGGTTTATATCACGGTCAAATATGGAGAGTTTCAAGCCAACTCCTCGAGTCACCTTGAGACTCGGGGGCTACAATGACATGACTCAGCAAATCTTGCCAGTTTCAGCAAATTTAAGAACCCCAGGACGATGGAGGGAAAGATAACCCGGTCCCGGAGGCTACTGTTATTTGAAGGCCGTCAGAAAATTTCCGGCTTAAAAAGTATATGACAGTTACAAAATCCCGGCTCAATGAAGAAGTTCCGGATCATCAGAAAGGATTCCGGTTTAAAATCCGGCTCAAAGGAAGTCAGTCTCACTAAAGCTCTCAAATATCCGGTTTACAACCCGGTTCAAGGGAAAACTGTCTCCCACAAAAGCTCTGAAGCTCTCAAATCCGGTTTAAGAATTTCCAGTTCAAAAAGGAATTAACTTCTCGCAAGTTCGAGTTTCAAGGACGTCAGAAAATTTTCGGCTGAAAATGAAGTTTACGGTTTACAATCCGGTTCAAAGGAAATTTATCTATCATGAAGCTTTCAAGCTCTCAAGTCCGGTTCAAAATCCTGGTTCAAGAAGAATTTATCTCTTGCAAAAAATTAAAAGTTGCCGAAAAGGACCTGTTGCCATGATGCACGGTTCAAACATGGGTATCCCGCCTTATTGGCTTATCATATTATTGGTTACATTGGGGCTTCAGCTTATAAAGCGGAGTTCTGTCCATTAATCTGGCTATCACGCCACAACAAAGCTTGGGAGCTTCACACCCAAGGGGCCAAAGAGTGTCTGGATGCTATGCACAGCTCAAACATAGGCACCCAATGAGCACATCTCATCATGTTACTTGGGGGCTCCTTGTGTCAAATACCAAGGAGTTTGAAAGGACCCTTGTAGCTGGGTATCGACCCACGGCTTGGAAGCCTGGTATATTTACCTAAAACCCTGGGTTAACCTGCCTTCATCAAGTAAGACACTCCTATCCAGGTCATCCTGGCACGGCCCTCCGAACGTTTGACAGTTACTCTCATTGAGACCATGCACTTGTCAAAGTTAAAACGGTGATTGGTTAGTTGGAGGTCCATCTTAAAAGGCTTTGTTAAATGGTTCAACTCAGCGGCCTGGCAGCCCAAAAAAGCCTCGAATTTGGGCCTGGCAGCCCTCAAAAAGCCTCGACTACACGGTTTTATTTGCCTTTGTCAAGATTTTTCTCTTTTGATAAATCTTATGTTGAACCGGTGTCTATTGACCAGGCATGACTATCAGTCATCAAATTAACCCGGTGTTCATTAACCCGGCTCGACTTTCAACTACAAGTTGTCAGTACATAATCACTTATAATCCGATGTTTATTGACCCGGCCTGGCTTTGGACTATAAGTCGCCAGCATATATTTGGATTGCGCCATTGGAATTATTCCTTATAAATCATTGGGTATATTATTCAAATAGCCAACATGGCTGGATTTCTATTATGGTTATCAATAACCAGTATTATGATTAACGTTTTCAAAGTCGCTTTAGCGCAATGGCTATCATATTATCAATGGATATGATTTTTATTCTACAATTGAAGGAATAGTCCCGAGTTGCTGCAGGCTTACAACCCGGCATTTGGGGGCTACATTATTTAAGTTGAGATATGCAAGTCTCATGTCGCTGCAAGCATGCACCATGACAATTGGGGGCTAATGCAAAGTCATTCTTTGTTCATCTTATTGAAGACCGACTCATCACATTATAATGAGCCGGCCCTTGGGGGCTACCAATTGCTCCTGTCAAACAATTCAAGGTACAAAGCTTTTTATTCATTATATTGAAGGATCCACTGCTTAGTTGGTGAAGCACAAGGCTCTTAACCTTGTGGACGTGTATTCAAGTCCCATGATGGGGGTTACATCATATGATGTTATTTTCATTGAAGTATATATCAAGTCCCAGCTCAATATTATCTTACTGAGCCGGCCCTTGGGGGCTACACATCATTGCTCAAGTCTACATGATTATACCTACAAAGTCCCTGCTCATTATTGCATAATGACCCGGCCCTTGGGGGCTACACTGGTTGAAGTTTTTATGAGTATAAGACAATTACAAGTCCCAGGTTGCTGCAAGCATGACAACCCGACACTTGGGGGCTACATAATATGGAGTATTCAGTTTTTACTAAGTGACTGGGATGAACAACATGGATTTCTTCTTAAGTGGCAGTATTTATATTGAAGCAAGTCTTAAGCCATCACTTTGTTCTGCTCAAGACTTGGGGGCTACATGTATTATATTATTATCGAAGAACTATTTTCAAATTCTCTGTTTTGAGCAAACTGGATTGACCCGGCGTCACCAATCATTACGAACCTATGTCTGCAACCCAGCGTCATCAATAATCATGAACCGGTGTTGGCAACAATCATGACCCGGAATTATCAGTTTTTACAACCCGACAATGGTGGTAATCATAAACCGGCAAGTTTTACATCTTCAAGCCGGTTGGATATCAGTTGAATATTTCAGAGACTAATATTTTTGTTAAGTCAGAGCATTGAAGGCCAATTCAAATGGATTCTTTATTTACAAAATATCTTATGCAAGCAAATCGATTATGAAACTGGTCTATTGACTCGGATTTTTTAGAAGGAAGAAATGACAAGGATTTAAGGATGATCAAGTGCCGGTTTACAAGGATATTTAAACCGGAGCACAACCCGACAAATTTGTTCTTGTGTTGCAGATCAGTTTAACACGGATGAATCCAAATTAAACTGGGGGCTAATGTCGGGGATATACCCCACGGTATAAACCGCCAAATGTATGACCCGGCTAGAGTTTGGCGATTCATCGGTGACACACTTGGACCTAGCGGTTTAAGATTCATTGTTAATCCGGCAGGCAGGTCAGAGGAGCGACAAGACCCGGTGGCCCAACGGGCGGTTTATGGAAGGCCGGTTCATGTTTAATGGTGGGACGGTTTATGAGGAAAGCGTAAGGACTATTCTCCTACAAAAGGAAGCAAGACTAGGGCTCGACTTGTAATAGAGTAATCCTAGTCCAACTAGGACTAGTCATGTAACCCACCCCTTCAACATACATAAGGAGGGGCAGGGCTCCCCAAAGAGGGAAAAGGAATAAAACAAGCAAGAAACAATCTCTAGGGCTAGACACAACTAGAGGAGAGTCGGTTTACGGCGACTCCCTCGTGATGATAATGAGATCTAGCCTCAAACAACATGTAGGGTTTTTACCGGATGATGTTTCCCGGGGCCCGAAGCTGTCTAAGCCCTTGTCTTGTGTTGCGTCTCTCGATTCCGCTCAACCCCTCTCGAGCTACCACATAGATGCGTTGGCCTCGCGACTAAGTCTTGACACTAAGGACATCTGACGTGTTAATTCCACGACACTCACCTAATGATCAAATAGGATTTGTGCATCTTAGAAGCACAAACTACTCTATTCTGATGGAATTTTTTGATAGTACTGTTTGCACACATAGGGAGTATATGCATTCAAGAGGTCAACAAGGTATCACCCTAGCAGTATTTGCTGGAAGGAACACGGGAAAAATTATGCTCAAGTAAACCTCTTGGTAAAGACTAGCAACAAAGCTGTTCAACTCCTTGACACTATAGAAATTTGTTGTCTGACGCTCCTACACCCATTCAACAGGAAAAAGTAGCTATGTACATTTATAATTATCTGCTTCAAATAATTTTCTAAAATATATTTTATCAAAAATGCCCTTCCTTTATTGTTCAAGTTATGTCCATGACTTGAAATCTTTAGTTCTTCCATTAGTTCTATACTTCAACAGTAAATGCCACCAAAGCATGTCGTGAACAATCAGGAACATGTGGTATAGCTAATGTTTAATGAGTTATTTAATTGTTTGTTTCACCTTTTCCATGTTTCATGCATTTTCTTAAAATCGAGCCAGTATAGGAAAATAGACCAATGTTTTCTCTTATATCTTGCAGATGCTTAATTATGTCATCCAGTTTCTAGTTCATGTATCTCTTTGGAAAAAGTTGACAATATTTGTAGATTAGTATTTGGTGAGTTAGTAGGAACCTTCTATGTATTTGTATATGTTCACTTATATTCTCATATGGACTATGGGCCTGAATTAACGGAAATTTCACATCGGCTTTCTTCTTATAAGTGTTGGTATATTATGGAAAAAACATTCACCAGCTAGCTGAATCAAAGAACATTCTAGATTAAGATAATTGGACAGACAGATAATTCAATCAAATATTTTGTTACTGTCTAATATCGTTTGTGTAGATCTAGAAAGGAAAGGAGTCGTGGTTCTGTATAGAAAAATGGCGATTCATTAAGCAACAATCACAATATCTATAATGTTTGAGGCATCTAGAGTTTGTGCTTCATTTTTCTTGCTCTTCTAGAACAGATTTTACTCCCAAAGGTTAGTTCTAACACCCAGTGTGACCCTCCTAGGGACATAAAGTTGTCGTCTCCAGCCCATCACTCGGTGGAACTTTGATGGCCAACCTTCAGCTTCGTAAAGAGCACATTTTTTACCCATCATTTATATACAGAAATTATGGAAAATCACATGATTTTCATCGTGTGCATGACATATTTTTTCCTATGAATGCATCTCTATCCTCTATACATTCATTCACATATTAGATGATAAATCTTTTAGATTATCACAATATATATAGGTGTGCAAATCTAGATTCTGTGAAACACCTATATCTGGAGAGAAAAAACAAAGGTTTCTATAGCTTTCAGTCCAATTTTAGAAAGAAAAAAAACTAGCCTGTTCAATAGCACGGGTTGACGACTAGTGATATATAATTGCATATAAAACATCTAAGATTGATACTATACTAGCATGGAACAATCAAAAATTATAGATACGTTGGAGACGTATATCTGTTTGGATGTTTTATATGCATTAATATGCTATTTTATATTATTTTTGGGGCTAACCTATTAACATAGAGCCCAGTGCCCGTTTATGTTTTCCCTTGTTTTTGAGTTTTGTAGATAAGGAATACCAAATGGAGTCCACACAGAATAAAACCTCTGCGATGATTTTTCTTGGACCAGAAGACACCCAGGAGACTTGGAGTTCAAGTCAAAGGAGCAACGAGGCGGCTACAAGGGTGGAGGGCGCGCCCCCTGCCATATGCCCCCCCAGTGACTCCCCTGACCTAATTCTTTCACCTGTATATTCACATATATTCCCAAACCACCAGAAGTATCCAAGAAAGCACTTTTCTATTGCCGCAACCTTCTGTACATGTGAGATCCCATCTAGGGGCCTTTTCCGGCATCCTGCCGAAGGGGTATTCGATCATGGAGGGCTTCTACATCAAATCTATTGTCCTTCTGATGAAGCATGAGTAGTTTACCACAGACCAACGGGTCCATAGCTAGTAGCTAGATGGCTTCTTCTCTCTCTTTGATTCTCAATACCATGTTCTCCTTGATGTTCTTGGAGATCTATCCGATGTAATCTTCTTTTGTGGTGTGTTTGTCGAGATCCGATGAATCGTGGATTTATGATCAGATTATCTATGAATATTATTTGAATCTCCTTTCTATTCTTATATGCATGATTTGATATCTTTGTAATTCCCTTCAAACTATCGGTTTGGTTGGCCAACTAGATTGGTTTTTGTTGCAATGGGAGAAGTGCTTAGCTTTGGGTTCAATCTTGCGGTCTCCTTTCCCAGTAACAGTAGGGGCAACAAGGCACATATTGTATTGTGGACATCAAGGATAAAAAGATGGGGTTTACATCATATTGCTTGAGTTTATTCCTCTACATCATGTCATCTTACTTAACGCGTTACTTTGTTCTTCATGAACTTAATACTCTAGATGCAGGCATGAGTCGGTCGATGTGTGGAGTAATAGTAGTAGATGCAGAATCGTTTTGGTCTACTTGACACGGTTGTGATGCCTATATTTCATAATCATTGCCTTAGATATCGTCATAACTTTGTGCCTTTATTATTTGCTATCTTGAGAGAAGCCTCTAGTGAAACCTATGCCCCCCGGGTCTATTTTCCATCATATAAGTTTCCAATATACTATTTTGCAATCTTTTACTTCCTGATTTATAAACCAAAATACCAAAAATATTTACTTTATCATTTGTTTAGTTTCATCTATCTCTATCAGATCTCGCTTTTGCAAGTAACCATGAAGGGATTGACAACCCCTTTATCACGTTGGGTGCAAGTTGTTTTATTATTTGTGCAGGTATTGGTGATTTGTGCGTTTTCTCCTACTGGATTGATACCTTGGTTCTCTAATTGAGGGAAATACTTATCTCTACTTTGCTGCATCATCTTTTCCTCTTCAAGGGAAAACCAACGCAAGCTCAAGAAGTAGCAGGAAGAATTTGAGGCGCCGTTGCCGGGGAGATCTACGCCAAGTCAAGACATACCAAGTACCCATCATAAACTCTCATCTTTTGCATTACATTATTCGCCATTTGCCTCTCATTTTCCTTTCCCCACTTCTAAAATGATTTTTGAAAAGATTTGCCTTTTCCTTTGCCTCTCTTTTGTTCATCTTCTTCATTTGCTTTTTGTGTGCTCGTGTGTTCGATTGCTTGCTTTGTCACGATGGCTCAAGAGAATACCAAATTGTGTGACTTTTCCAACACTAATAAACATGATTTTATTAGTACTCCGATTGCTTCCGCCACTAGTGCGGAATCTTATGAAATTAATGCTGCTTTGCTAAATCTTGTTATGAAAGATCAATTTTCCGGCCTTCCTAGTGAAGATGCCGCATCCCATGTTAATAATTTCATTGAGTTGTGTGTTATGAAAAAGAAAAAGATGTGGATAATGATATTGTTAAATTGAAGCTATTTCTCTTCTCACTTCGAGATCGTGCTAAAACTAGGTTTTCAACTTCGCGTAAAAATAGAATTGATTCATGGACTAAGTGTAAAGATGCTTTTATTTCCAAGTATTTCCTCCCGCTAAGATCATATCCCTTGGGAACGATATTATGAATTTTAAGCAACTTGATCATGAACATATTGCACAATCTTGGGAGAGGATGAAATTGATGATACGAAATTGCCCTACTCATGGTTTGAATTTGTGGATGAATATACAAAATATTTATGCTGGATTGAATTTTGTTTCTAGAAATCTTTTAGATTCGGCCGCGGGAGATACTTTTATGGAAGTTACTTTAGGAGAAGCTACTAAACTCCTAGATAATATTATGGTTAATTATTCTCAATGGCATACCGAAAGATCTTCCACTAGTAAAAAAGTGCATGCGATTGAAGCGATTAATGTTTTGAGTAGAAAGATGGATGAAATTATGAAATTATTTGCTAGCAAGAGTGCTCCTATTGGTCATAATGATATGCCTTTGTCTACATTAATTGAGAATAATAATGAACCTATGGTTGTGAATTTTGTTGGTAGGAACAATTTTGGTAATAACACGTATGTCTTAAATAATTTATGAGTTTGCAAAAGAATTTCAATGCTTTGGTTGAAGAAAAATTCCTTAAGATTGATGATTTGGCTAGGAACGTGGATTGAGTTTCGCTTGATGTTGATTCTTTGAAAATTAGATCTATTCCACCCAAGAATGATATCAATGAATCTCTAAAGGCTATTAGAATCTCCATTGATGAGTTCAAAGAAAGAACCACTAAGATGCGTGCTAAACGAGACTGGTTTGTAAAAGTGTATTCTTCTAGTTTCCGTGAAAATGATGATGAAGATCTTAAAGTGGTTGACGTGACTCCTATTCAATATTTGGTTTCCAATATAAATCTTGATAAAAATGGGACTGGACATGAGTCAACTTTAGTTAAAAGGCGTCCCAATGATTCGAATTTTTTAGATCTTGATGCAAAAATGATAAAAGTGGGAGTGGAGAGGTCAAAACTTTAAGTAGCAATGAACCCACTCTTTTGGATTTCAAGGAATTTAATCATGAGAATTGTTCTTTAATAGATTGTATTTCCTTGTTGCAATCCATGTTGAATTCTCCTCATGCTTATAATCAAAAGAAAGCTTTTACTAAACATATTGTTGATGCTATGATGCAATCTTTTGAAGAAAAGCTTGAATTGGAAGTTTCTATACCTAGAAAACTTTATAATGAGTGGGAACCTACTATTAAGATTAATATTAAAGATTATGAGTGCCATGCTTTGTGTGATTTGGGTGCTAGTGTTTCTACGATTCCAAAAGCTTTATGTGATGTGTTAGGTTTCCCTGAATTTGATAATTGTTCTTTAAATTTGCATTTTGCGGATTCCACTATTAAGAAACCCATGGGAAGGACTAATGATGTTCTTATTGGTGCAAATAGGAATTATGTGCCAGTAGATTTCATTGTTTTTGATATAGATTGCAATCCTACATGTCCTATTGTTCTTGTTAGACCTTTCCTTAGAACGATTGGTGCAATTATTGATATGAAAGAAGGAAACATTATATTTCAATTTCCATTAAGGAAGGGCATGGAACAATTTCCTAGAAAAAAAATTAAATTGCCATATGAATCTATTATGAGAGCTACTTATGGATTGAATACCAAAGATGACAATACCTAGATCTATTTCGTGTTTTATGCCTAGCTAAGGGCGTTAAACAATAGCGCTTCTTGGGAGGAAACCCAATTTTATTTTTGTTTTTTGTTTTTTGCTTATGTTTTGCAATAAATAATTAATCTAGCCTCTAGTTAGATGTGGGTTTGTGTTTTAATTAGTGTTTGAGCCAAGTAAGACCTTTGGGATGGCTTACGATGATAGTTGATTTAATCTTGCTGAAACACAAAAACTTTGGTGCTTAGGAAAACAATTCTAGTTCTTAATAGAAGTGTGATAAAATACTGCTTATTTTTGCAGAAGATTAATAAAAAATATTCTCAGGGTGTCCTAATGTTTCAGAATTTTTGGAATTACAGAAGTATTCGAGAGTTACAGATTACTACAGATTGTTCTGTTTTTGACAGATTCTGTTTTCTATGTGTTGTTTCTTATTTTAATGAATCTATGGGTAGTATCGGGGGGGGGGGGGTATGAACCATGGAAAATTTGGGATATAGTAGATATTACACCAATATAAATAAAGAATGAGTTCACAACAGTACCAAAAGTGGTGATTTATTTTCTTATACTAACGAAGCTTATGAGATTTTCTGTTAAGTTTTGTGTTGTGAAGTTTTCAAGTTTTGGGTAAGGATTTGGTGGACTATGGAATAAGGAGTGACAAGAGCCTAAGCTTGGGGATTCCCAAGGCACCCCAAGGCAATATTCAAGGACAACCAAGAGCCTAAGCTTGGGGATGCCCCGGAAGGCATCCCCTCTTTCATCTTCGTCTGTCGGTAACTTCACTTTAGGCTATATTTTTATTCACCACATGATATGTGTTTTGCTTGGAGCGTCTTGTATGATTTGAGTCTTCTTTTTAGTTTGCCACAATCATCCTTGTTGTACACACATTTTGAGAGGGACACGCATGAATCTTGATTTATTAGAATACTCTTTGGGCTAGGCAATTTTTCTCTAGTGCTGCACTTATATCTTTTTATAGCATGGCGGTGGTTTTATTTTATAGAAATTTTTGAACTCTCATGATTCACTTATATTATTTTGGGAGTCTCTAAACAGCATGGTAAGTTGCTTTGGTTATAAATTTAGCCTAATATGATAGGCATCCAAGAGGGGTATAATAAAAACTATCATATAAACTACATTGAATATTATGAGAAGTTTGATTCCTTATTTTTTTTTGAGATATAGAGATGGTGATATTAGAGTCATGCTAGTGAGTAATTGTAGATGTTAGAAAATACTTGTGTTAAAGTTTGTGATTCCCATAGCATGAATGTATGGTGAACCATTATGTGATGATGTCAGAGCATGATCTATTTATTGATTGTCTTACCTATGAGTGCGGCCAGGGACGTGCGATGGTCTTTTCCAACCAATCTATCCCCCTAGGAGCATGCACATAGTACTTCGTTTTGATAACTAATAGATTTTCGAAAAAACCAATGCCCACACGTGTGGCATCTTGCACATCGCCCACACACCTCCATCACCACTCATTTTTCCATGTATGAACAAATGACATTAGCAGGAATCTTTTTGGTTTGCGGCTTAAAAATGTTTTATCTCCTAATTAAAAATCAAACTAAAAATCCCTTTTCACCATTAAATCCGTCTGTCTCGGCGAGATCTTCCAAACTAGACCCCATGTTGATATGTTTCGATGATTTTTTTCCCAAAAGTTTCTATGATGTTTACAGTGTAGTTGCCATAGTGCTTAAACTAAAATTGCCATGTGGCAATTTTAGTTTGTAGAGCATGGCAATTTTAGTTTTTTGATGATGGCAATTCCCGTACTTTGTGGCACCTCGGCTCAGAGTAACCGGTTTACCTTGCATTGCCAGCCCAGAGATCAAGTCTTCTGGCAACACACAACAACAAGGTACAGAAACCAACTGCTTTGTTGATGCTAGCAGAAACAGAGGTCTGATATTACATCAAGTTGCGAGGCCAAGTAGCACACATGGTGTTGCTGAATAGTATGTACATTATTTAATTAACATGAAGGAACCTTGATCACAATAACTATGCGGCAGCGGAACAACGACGAAGTGGAACTCCATAGCACAGGGACAACAATGTGGACACGATCTAGACGCGGAAAGCTCTCTGATCCGATACGACTTGCCTGAAATCTGGTATGACACGCCAGGTCAGTACATTGAATGTACTTGCAAGCTCACAACAAACATAAGCATAAAGGAAAACACTATCATGACAATTATTCAAATTAATGCAATGCAAATCATACTACTGATGCGGTTAAATCAACTTGTGCACCGAGTCCCTCGGACTCTCTTACCAGACGGGTTACCTCGTAACCGAACGATGATCATACCCAGATCACAAATGAAGCCAACACTTTGATGCCAACCACGATCATCTCATGATTCCACAAATCATCACATAACCAGTGCCAATAATAATTCTTTAGTGTGCAAGATTACTTATTAATGTTGATCCATGGTGTGACTTACTCATGAGCTATGTCCGTAACCGAGGATGCGGCTATCAATAGATTAAATACATCTGCAGAGGTAGCACACTTTACCCACACCACGGAATCCATGGCCTCCTCATCCCATTCGCGTGGACCAAGAACATTCCAACGAAACCCTCCCATTGCCATGACACTCTCCCGGCCACTCCAACCAACTCCCCTCCGGGCTAAGTCATGGGTGGCCACGTGCCTACCAACTGCATCAACGGCCACCGTCTTGGCAAAAACGGTCCCAAACGGGGACAAGGTACCATAACAACAAACGGGCACACAAGGTTATGTCTGCTTACCGGGCCAGGGTACAGGAAGCCCATAACCTTCCCTCGTTGGGGGCACCGTCGAGAGGCATGCCAATGGACCGAATCAAGACCTTCCCATAAAGGCAAATGTGGTCACACTGGGAAAAACTTGATTCAGTGGCACCATGACTTGATGAACGTTATATATTAAAGTTGGATTAACATCAACTTTAAATTGAAAATAAATAACTCAAGTCATCATATGCCATGATCATGCAACTATTCGACATGCAAAACATGCCACTCAAAGTGAACGGATCAACATCATCAAAATATCCAACTTGCACTACTCATCATTACACTACAAAAAAAGACACATCCGTGACATTTTGCGTCGAAAGAATTTTTTTCCTGTCATACTTATGACACTTCTATGATGATAATTGTGACAAAACCCGGTATCATCATAGATGTGGTGGGCTCCTACTTCTATGACAAAAAATCATGACAGAAAATGGGCTTTTCGTCCTGGGCGGGCCGGAGACGCAGCTACATGACATTCTTTGGGCCGTCCATGACGGAAAAAACCATGGTAGAAGCGAGGGCGAGGAAAATTTCGGCGAGTTCCCAGTTACGGTGGGTGGTCGGGGGCCGAGCGATGCGCGTTTCTCTCGTACACGTACGCGCGTGTGCGAGGCGTTGGGCTCTAACTGAACCCGAGCGATTGCACTGCAGGCTACGCGTTACTGAACCCGAGTGACGATCGATGGCTGTTAACTGAACCCGATCGAGCAATTCCTTCGCTACTGCTGCTAACTGAAGCTGATCGATGCTGCCTCTGGATGAACAGTGAGCGTTGCGCGGGGGGGGGGGGGGTGGATGAGTAGTGAGCCGTGGGGGTGGATCAACAGGACCCCGTGGCGTTGCCTCTGGACGAACAGGACCCCGATCAATCGAGCCGGTTGGGGCTGGATGAACAGGACCCTGTGGAGGGCTGGATGAATAGGACGACCCCGTGGAGTGCTAGATGAACAGTAGAAGGTGGAGGAGTGGATGAACAGTAGCCCGTGGAGGGGTGATGTTTACTACACAACCTTCTTCTTGTAGACGTTGTTGGGCCTACAAGTGCACAGGTTTGTAGGACAGTAGCAAATTTCCCTCAAGTGGATGACCTAAGGTTTATCAATCCGTGGGAGGCGTAGGATGAAGATGGTCTCTCTCAAACAACCCTGCAACCAAATAACAAAGAGTCTCTTGTGTCCCCAACACACCCAATACAATGGTAAATTGTATAGGTGCACTAGTTCAGTGAAGAGATGGTGATACAAGTGCAATATGGATAGTAGATATAGGTTTTTGTAATCTGAAAATATAAAAACAACAAGGTAACTAATGATAAAAGCAAGCGTAAACAGTATTTCAATGATAGGAAACAAGGCCTAAGGTTCATACTTTCACTAGTGCAAGTTCTCTCAACAATAATAACATAGATAGATCATATAACAATCCCTCAACATGCAACAAAGAGTCACTCCAAAGCCACTAATAGCGGAGAACAAATGAAGAGATTATGGTAGGGTACGAAACCACCTCAAAGTTATTCTTTCGGATCAATCAATTCAAGAGTTCGTACTAGAATAACACCTTAAGACACAAGTTAACCAAAACCCTAATGTCACCTAGATACTCCATTGTCACCTCAAGTATCCGTGGGCATGATTATATGATATGCATCACACAATCTCTGATTCATCCAACCAACACAAAGTACTTCAAAGAGTGCCCCAAAGTTTTTATAGGAGAGTCAAGACGAAAACTTGTGCCAACCCCTATGCATAGGTTCATGGGCGGAACCTGCAAGTTGATCACCAAAACATACATCAAGTGGCACGTGATATCCCATTGTCACCACAGATAAACACGGCAAGACATACATCAAGTGGCACGTGATATCCCATTGTCACCACAGATAAACACGACAAGACATACATCAAGTGTTCTCAAATTCTTAAAGACTCAATCCGACAATATAACTTCAAGAGGAAAACTCCATTCATCACAAGAGAGTAGAGGGGGAGAAACATCATAAGATCCAACTATAATAGCAAATCTCGCGATACATCAAGATCGTAACACCTCAAGAACATGAGAGAGAGAGAGATCAAACACATAGCTACTGGTACATACCCTCAGCCCCG
The DNA here is from genome assembly GCA_963921465.1 of Triticum timopheevii. Lineage (NCBI taxonomy): Eukaryota > Viridiplantae > Streptophyta > Magnoliopsida > Poales > Poaceae > Triticum > Triticum timopheevii. Next base: position 559,571,540 of record OY997266.1, read on the forward strand.
AGGGTGAACTACTCCCTCCTCGTTCTAGAGAGCGCTGGGATGATGAAGATGGCCACCGGTGATGGGTTCCCCCTCCGGCAGGGTGCCGGAACGGGCTCCCGAGAGGTTTTTGGTGGCTACAGAGGCTTGCAGTGGTGGAACTCCTGATCTATCTTCTTTCTCGATGTTTTTAGGGTATATGGGAATATATAGGCGAAAGAAGTCGGCCGGGGGAGCCTCAAGGGGCCCACGAGAGGGTAGGGCGCGCCCAGGGGGGTGGGTGCGCCCTCCTTTCTCGTGGATTCCTCGACGCTTCCTTTACTTCAACTCCAAGTCTCCTGGATCACAATCTTTCCAAAAATCACGCTGTCGAAAGTTTCATTCCATTTGGACTCAGTTGGATATTCCTTTTCTTCGAAATACTAAAACAGGCAATAGAAAAGCAATATGGGCTGGGCCTCCGGTTAGTAGGTTAGTCCCAAAAGTAATATAAGTGTATAATAAAGCCCGTAATCATTCAAAACAGATAATAAAATAGCATGAATTCTTCATAAATTATAGATACGTTGGAGACGTATCAGCATCCCCAAGCTTAATTCCTGCTCGTCCTCGAGTAGGTAAATGATAAAAGAAAGAATTTATGAAGTGTGAATGCTAGAAGGTGCACAAGTTTGATCAATTATAATTTCAATCACCTTTTCTAGCATGATTATATGTCATAACAGTAGTTCATCTCATAAAATTCTCACGAACAAGCAACAAGCAATTCAGATGTTAAAGCATAGACTATAAACTTTCTTCAAAACTAGCAAACTATGTTCTCAGTCATCAAACAATTGCAATTCATCTTATTTTCAGGAATAGCAAACTCCACATACTCAACTATCATATAGACTTCCACAATTGCTAACACTCACACAATACTAATGGTTATGGAGTTTCAATCGGACACTGAGAAAGATAGGGGCTTATAGTGTTGCCTCCCAACGTATTCACCTTTGGGTGATGTCAACAATAATAGTTCATGCTAACTTACATCCAATTGGATATATATATCAGGACCTTTCCAACACGAGGTGCTTGCCAAAGGATAAAATGAAAAAGGGAAAGCTGAAGATCACCTTGACTCAAGCAAAAAGTAAAATACATAAAGTAAAAGATAAGCCGTTCACAGAGGGAAGAAGAGGTTCTCATGCGCTTTTAGGGTTGAATGCACAAAATCTTAATGCGAATGAACGTCACTTTATATTGCCACTTGTATATGGACCTTTATTATGCAGTCTGTCGCTTTTATTGCTTCCATAACAAGATCGTATAAAGCTATTTTCTTCACACCAAAAGATCATACATATTTAAAGAGCAATTTTTATTGCTTGCACCGATGACAACTTACTTGAAGGATCTTACTCAATCCATAGGTAGGTATGGTGGACTCTCATGGCAAAACTGGGTTTAAGAATATTTGGAAGCACAAGTAGTATCTCTACTTGGTGCAAGGAATTTTGGCTAGCATGAGGGGGAAAGGCAAGCTCAACATGTTTGAATGATCCATGACAATATACTTTAACTGAGATGTCGGAAAACATAAACCATTACATTGTCTTCCTTGTCCAACATCAACTCTTTAGCATGTCATACTTAATGAGTGCTCCCAATTATAAAAGATGTCTAGGATAGTGTATTTATATGTGGAATCTCTCTTCCTTCAATATTCTTTCATGAATTGTTCAAATGACCAATACAATGCTTGCTAACCTTCAATAAATTTACAACCTCTACTTAGATGTGAAGTCATTACTCCCCATGGGATAAGCAAATGAGACATATATAATTTCATATTTATGACATTCAACTCATTCAACCATTTACTCATAGGATATAAGTGAAGCACACGAGTAAATGACAAACTACTCTAAAAAGATATAAGTGAAGATCAATGAGTAGCTAAATTAGGTAACTATGTGAAGACTCTCTCTCATTTAAGAATTTCAGATCTTGGTATTGTATTCAAACAGCAAGCAAAACAAAATAAAATGACATTGCAAGGATAGCACAACTCATGTGAAGAAGCAAAAACTTAGGTTCAACCGATACTAACCGATAGTTGTTAAAGAAGAAAGGTGGGATGCCTACGGGGCATCCCCAAGCTTGGATGCTTGAGACTTCCTGAAATATTATCTTGGGGTGCCTTGGGCATCCCCAAGCTTGAAATTTTGTCTCTCCTTAATTCCTCTCATATCATGGTTTCTCTATTTCTGAAAAGCTTCATCCACAACAAACTCAACAAGAACTCGTGAGATAGGTTAGTATAAACCAATGCAAAACCTTATCATTTTCAACTGTAACAAATCACTAAAATTATTATTCAACATTGAATACTAAATGCCTCTGCATATTTAATACTCCTATCCTCAAATAGAATTATCAAACAAGCAAACATATGCAAATAATGCAAACATAACAGCAATCTGTCAAAACAGTACAGTCTGTAAAGAATGCAAGATTCATCATACTTCCCTAACTCCAAAAATTATGAAATAAAATTCCCACTTTAGTAAATTTATCGGATCTCATTATGCAAAAAGTTTCAACATTATATCATGCTCTGACTTTTCTAGGGAATTTTTGCAACAGCGGTAAATTTTCTGTTTTCAAACAGCAACATGTATACTAGCAAAATAAGCATGGTAAAGGCTATCCTTGACATTTTTATTGAAACTAAAGATTCAAAACATTATTCTAAATAACATCAATCAAATACTAACAAAATAAAATGATGCTCCAAGCAAAACACATATCATGTGGTGAATAAAAATATAGCTCCAAGTAAAGTTACCGATGAACGAAGACGACAAAGGGGATGCCTTCGGGTGCATCCGCAAGCTTAGGCTCTTGGTTGTCCTTGAATATTACCTTGGGGTGCCTTGGGCATACCCAAGATTAGGCTCTTTCCACTCCTTATTCCATAGTCCATCTGATATTTACCCAAAACTTGAAAACTCCACAACACAAAACTCAACAGAAAACTCGTAAGCTCCGTTAGTATAATAAAATAAAACCACCACTTAGGTACTGTAATGAACTCATTCTAAATTCATATTGGTGTAATTTCTACTGTATTCCAACTTATCTATGGTTCATACCCTCCGATACTACTCATAGATTCATCAAAATAAGAAAACAACACATAGAAAACATAATCTGTCAAAAATAGAACAGTATGTAGTAATCTGTATCAAACGTATACTTCTGTAACTCCAAAAATCCTACCAAATTAGGAAGTACTAAGAAATTTGTGTACAAATCCAGAGAAAAAATAATCAGATCAGAGGCTCGTTTCTGTGAATTAACAAAACTAATTTACTGGATGCAAAAGTTTTTGATTTTCAGCAGGATCAACACAACTATCACCAAAAGCCATCCTAAAGGTCTTACTTGGCACTTTATTGAAACAAAAGCTATAAAACATGATTACTACAGTAGCATAATCATGTGAACACACAAAAACAGTAAGGATAAATATTGGGTTGTCTCCCAACAAGCGCTTTTCTTTAATGCCTTTCTAGCTAGGCATGATGATGGCAATGATGCTCACATAAAAGATAAGGATTGAAACATAACGGAGCATCATGAAGCATATGACTAGCACATTTAAGTCTAACCCTCTTCCTATGCATAGGGATTTTTTGAGCAAACAACTTATGGGAACAATAATCAACTAGCATAGGAAAGTAAAACAAGCATAGCTTCAAGATTTTCAACACATAGAGAGGAAAGTTGATATTATTGCAATCCCTACAAGCATATGTTCCTCCCTCATAATAATTTTCAGTAGCATAATGAATGAATTCAACAATATAACCAGCACATAAAGCATTCTTTTCATGATCTACAAGCATAGAAATTTTACTACTCTCCACATAAGCAAAATTCTTCTCATGAATAGTAGTGGGAGCAAACTCAACAAAATAGTTATCATGTGAGGCATAATCCAATTGAAAACTAAAATCATGATGACAAGTTTCATGGTTATCATTATTCTTAATAGCATACAAGTCATCACAATAATCATCATAGACAGCAACTGCGTTCTCATCATAATCAATTGAAACCTCTCCCAAGATAGTGGAATCACTAAATAAAGTTGGCACTCTTCCAAATCCACTTTCATATTCATCACAATAAAATTAAACATCCTCCAAAATAGTGGGATTACTACTTCCTAAAGTTGACACTCTCCCAAACCCACTTTCATCAATATAATCATCATAGGTAAGAGGCATGCTATCATCATGACAACTTTGCATATCAAAACTTGGGATGCTAAAAATACCATCTTCATTAAACATAGCATCCCCAAGCTTGGGACAAACATTAATTTCAGTAAATATATTCTCAAATATTTCATCCTCATCAAGCATAGCTTCCCCAAGCTTGGGCCCTTTCATATCATAAGCATAATCACTCTCATCATTAAAAATATGGATAGGACCAATAGTATAGCAATTATCATCATCACAATGAGTAGTAGTGGAAACATCATTTGGGAGGGATACCTTTGTACCTTTGTTGCTCCTTCTTTTCTTTTTCTTCTTCACATTATGTGTGGGTTCAACCTTCCTCTTTGAGCTCCTTATTGATGAGATTGGTTGAATAGAAAGCTCCTCCTCGTTACCTGATTCATCATAAGAAATAATAGGAGGAGATTGGGAAGTCTCTTACCTTTCATTAGTATTCTCTTCATCTTCTATTTGCTTCCTTTTCTTTAGGTAATTGGCAATATAAGGATTTTCAATGCAATTCACCGCACAAAACATATAAATCTTCTCTAGATCAATATCAAGGAAATGCTCAAGATTAAATTCTGGAATATGCTTAGTTAAATGTTTCAACTCTTCATAACCCAAAAGCAAGCTAAGTTCATTATAATGTGCAAGGGAAATCAAATCATCACAAAATGACAAAGCATGCGAATTCTCCACAAGTGATAGTTTGTGCCACTAAAACAAAAAGTGTCATCATGCACTATACCACTAGTCGACATCTTTACTCTCTAGGCGGTGAAGCCTACAAAGGAGAGACCAAAGCTCTGATACCAATTGAAATGATCTAGAAGACGACTAGAGGGGGGTGAATAGGAGTTTTAAAACTTTTACGGATTTGGCTTTATCCTAATGCGGAATTAAACTAACGGATACTTTTCAAGCACAAATCCTAAATATGCTAGGCTCAACTAAGTGCACCAACAACCTATGCTAAACAAGATAGGCAATTAAGCAAACTAGCAAGCACAAACTATATCACGAGATATGGAAATGAAGGAACAACTAAGCAATTCAACTATCACAAGATACATCAATATGGGCAAGTATGAATTGCGGAAAGTAAAGGGTGTGGGTATGAGATAACCACAAGTGAGTTGGGGACGCGGATTTATCCCGAAGTTCACACTCGTGAGAGTGCTAATCTCCGTTAGAGCGGTGCCATAGCCAAAGCTCCGGGGCGTCACCAAGTGACTCACCGTATTCTCCCTTTCGAGTCACCCCCAACGGATGAGCCTCGGTTCACTCGGGGTTGGTCTTGAAGGCGACCACCACACCTTTACAAACCTCTTCGGAGCACACCACAACCACGGAAGCTTCCGGAGGAACTTGACCACCTAGGCCACTTGAACACCCTTCCTCGGAGCACACCACAAAAGGAAGCTTCCCAGGGGAACCTTGGCCACATAGGCCTCTTCACAATCTTCTCAATATATCACCAAACCGTCTAGGAGGCGAAGCCTCCAAGAGTAATAAACTCACGGGCTCTCACACGAACAAATCGATGCGGGGAGCTCAAACCAATGCAACAAATGCAATGCAAGGTCAAGCAACAAATGCTCAACTCACTCTCTCAATCTCACAAGATGCAACTCAAGAAAGTGGGAGATTGAAGAGAGGGGATGCAATGGAGGAAATCAACAAATGACTCCAAGATCCATCCACAAATCCCCCTTCACTTAGAAGGGAGATAGGGGTTTGGGGGAGGTGGTAAGAGGCTCAAAATGATGTTTAGAATCTGAATGAACAACCCCCAAACCGGTGGGGAGGAAGGGCTCTTTTATAGCCAACTTCCAAAACTAGCCGTTGGGGCTCCAACGGACACTTCCTGGACACCCCGTGCCCACGGGGTCCCGTGCGCACGGTACAAGCCCGTGTGCATGGGGCCCCGTGCCCACGGGGGTCAAAAACCCCGTGTCCACGGGGTACCCAGAACAGCTTGCAGCAGCCCACTAAAACAGTGATAACTTTGGCATACGAACTCCGAATTCGATGATCTTGGGCTCGTTTTGAAGCTATGGAAAAGCCCAAGGTCCTCACATAGAGAACCACCCAAGATCAACAATAAATAATGATGCAAGTAATGCAAAGGTTTGAGCTCTCTACATGCGACATGATCAAGCTACTTGCCCGAGAATCCCTCTTGATAGTACGACTATCATACCTATAATCTGGTCTCCCTCCAAGCACCATGAGACCGGCAAAACTAGGAAAACCTAGCTAAGGTATACCTTTGCCTTGCATATTCAACTTGAGCTTGGTGATGACTCCAATGCTTGTCTCAAGTTGGAATCCCTTTCTTGTCCACAACCACTTGGTGAAGATGCTTGAATTGATTCCTCATATTGCAATGAGGGAAGCCTTAACTTAAGCCCATCTTCACATGAGCATTCTCATGATGTGGACCGCAAGCTTCAAAGCATATAACCTCCGACTTCTCATCTTGCACTTGGACTCCTCGAACCCGATGACCATCACCACTTGATGTCATCCACACATAGGCTACTTGAGATCTTTCCTTTGGATGCAAGCCCATGATAAACACCTAACCCACATAGACATACCAAACACATAGCATGGGTTAGGTAACAAAGCACAATTCACAATTACTTACCATACCACTAGATCACTTTATCTCACGTGGTACAATGTTTGTGCTTTGAGAGTTGACCACTTAGATATAATCTTAGAGCTTCATCTTGGTCAACCAACATCTTTACTCGAAGCTCCATATTGGTTTCTTGAAAGCCACAATGAGCTCTTAATTTCCCTTCATTGCTTCAAGACAATATCACCAAAGACTCTTCCATGACCATATCAAGTTCCACTATGAATATCATCTTGGTCACCACTTGCCCTTCTAAAAACTCCATCACAATCTCTTGAGAGGCATAATGAATTCGTCACTCTAGTTGCTTGCTTCAAGACTTGATCAACCGAAACCCAACACATGAGCTCACCATGATCTTGTCTTGAGACCATAACTTGAATTCTTCTCTTTGATTATTCTCTCAAGCCCTTGATCCTTAAAAGCCCTCCATCATAATATCTTGAGAGGCACAATGAATTATTCACTCTAGTTGTTTTCTTCAAGACTTGATCAACCTAAACCCAACACATGAGCTCACCATGATCTTGTCTTGAAACCATAACTTGAATTCTTCTCTTTGATTACTCTCTCAAGCCTTGATCCTCAGAAGCCCAAATATATCAATCTTTGAGATCCTCCAATGCACTCCATCATGAACATAATTAGATTAGGCATTGAAACCAATCTTGATGGCTTCTATAGAAGTACCTGAAGACCAACTTGAAACCTCACTGGATATGGGATCTCGAGAGCCAACACCTAGGCCCCGTGAGCACGGGGTATCCAGAGAAGGATACCATGAGGACTTCTTCGGATGCTTTGATGGCAGACTTCACAAAACAACCCAATGCACATCAAGCATCACTATGGAACATATCTTCATATAAGATTCAATGCACTTGATGCTCCATATGAATTGTCATTTAATACCAAAGCATAGGGCAAATATATCTTCATATATATGGACTTCATCCTTGATTCCGTCCAATATCCTTGAGGCACTATCTTCATATACATATGGACTTCATCCTTGATTCCGTCCAATATCCTTGAGGCACTATCTTCATATATATGGACTTCATCCTTGATTCCGTCCAATATCCTTGAGGCACTATCTATGGACAAAACCTTCAAATATATCTCACTGAAAACATTAGTCCATAGAGATTGTCATTTAATTACCAAAACCACACTTAGGGGCTACATGCCCTTTCACCCCAGCAACGGCGCCAGAAAAGAGCTTGATGTCTACTACACAACCTTCTTCTTGTAGACGTTGTTGGGCCTGCAAGTGCACAGGTTTGTAGGACAATAGCAAATTTCCCTCAAGTGGATGACCTAAGGTTTATCAATCCGTGGGAGGCGTAGGATGAAGATGGTCTCTCTCAAACAACCGTGCAACCAAATAACAAAGAGTCTCTTGTGTCCCCAACACACCCAATACAATGGTAAATTGCATAGGTGCACTAGTTCGGCGAAGAGATGGTGATACAAGTGCAATATGGATAGTAGATATAGGTTTTTGTAATCTGAAAATATAAAAACAGCAAGGTAACTAATGATAAAGCGAGCGTAAACGGTATTTCAATGATAGGAAATAAGGCCTAAGGTTCGTACTTTCACTAGTGCAAGTTCCCTCAACAATAATAACATAGATAGATCATATAACAATCCCTCAACATGCAACAAAGAGTCACTCCAAAGCCACTAATAGCAGAGAACAAACGAAGAGATTATGGTAGGGTACGAAACCACCTCAAAGTTATTCTTTCGGATCAATCTATCCAAGAGTTCGTACTAGAATAACACCTTAAGACACAAATCAACCAAAACCCTAATGTCACCTAGATACTCCATTGTCACCTCAAGTATCTGTGGGCATGATTATACGATATGCATCACACAATCTCAGATTCATCCAACCAACACAGAGTACTTCAAAGAGTGCCCCAAAGTTTCTATCGGAGAGTCAAGACGTAAATGTGTGCCAACCCCTATGCATAGGTTCATGGGCGGAACCCGCAAGTTGATCACCAAAACATACATCAAGTGGCACGTGATATCCCATTGTCACCACAGATAAACAAGGCAAGACATACATTAAGTGTTCTCAAATCCTTAAAGACTCAATCCGACAAGATAACTTCAAGAGGAAAACTCAATTCATCACAAGCGAGTAGAGGGGGAGAAACATCATAAGATCCAACTATAATAGGAAAGCTCGCGATACATCAAGATCGTGCCATAGAGAGAACACGAGAGAGAGAGAGATCAAACACATAGCTACTGGTACATACCCTCAGCTCCGAGGGTGAACTACTCCCTCCTCGTCATGGAGAGCGCCGGGATGATGAATATGGCCACCGGTGATGGGTCCCCCCTCTGGCAGGGTGCCGGAATGGGCTCCCAAGAGGTTTTTGGTGGCTACAGAGGCTTGCGGTGGCGGAACTCCCGATCTACTTTCTCGTTGTTTTTAGGGTATATGGGAATATATAGGCGAAAGAAGTCGGTCCGGGGAGCCTCGAGGGGCCCACGAGAGGGTAGGGCGCGCCCAGGGGGGTGGGTGCGCTGCCCTGTCTCGTGGCTTCCTCGACGCTTCGTTTACTTCAACTCCAAGTCTCTTGGATCATAATCTTTCCAAAAATCACGCTGCCGAAAGTTTCATTCCGTTTGGACTCCATTGGATATTCCTTTTCTTCGAAATACTGAAACAGGCAATAAAACAGCAATATGGGCTGGGCCTCCGGTTAGTAGGTTAGTCCCAAAAGTAATATAAAAGTGTATAATAAAACCCGTAATCATTCAAAACAGATAATAAAATAGCATGAATGCTTCATAAATTATAGATACGTTGGAGACGTACCAAGGGGTGGTTGAACAGGAGCCCGTGGAGAGGGGTGGTTGAACAGTAGCCGATGGAGTAGCGCGTGGTGGAGGCTGGATAAACAGGAGCATATGGAGGCTGGAGGAGGTCGATGGTGGATGAACAGTAGCTCATGGAGGCTGGAGGAGGTTGACGGTGGAGATGAATAGTATCCCGTGGAGTCCCATTTCGCGGTACTCCACACCCCTCCCGATGAACAAGACCCCAGATTCGACCGTAGCACTCCAATCCGTTTCCTCCGTTTTGCGGTACGCCACACCCCTCCCGATCAACAGGACCCCGTTTCGACCGTAGGAGGTCCAACACAAGTATGTTTCCTCCGTTTTGCGGTACGCCAGACCCCTCATGATGAACAGGATCCCGTTTCAAACGTGGCCAGTCGAACACAAGGCCGTTTCCTCCATTTTGCGGTATGCCAGGCCTCGTTTCCATTGCTTGTTCCGTCCAAGCCGGTTGGCTCCCACGCGTTCTGTTGCCTCAACATGAACACGACACCGACGAAGTTTATCCGTTCTGACCCAGCCATGTACACAAGCCCTGGCCGTACGTATGCGCGAGTAGGCGTTCAAGACCCCGCCCGTATGTACGTACGTGGCCGTATTTACTTTCTTGCACCCTGGCCGTTGTACGTACGTGTACATGCTATGTGCGCGCCTCTACTACGACACGTGAACGCCTCTACTAAGACATGTGCGCGCCTCTACATCGACCAGTATGTACATACACGTTCGCGACCAGAATGACAATGCTACGTATGATTCGACCAGGTGGGTCCCGACTGTCAGGCACTTCCTTGCGTGCGAAGATGTAGCTGGTGGGTCCCAGCAGTCAGTGGGGCGAATCGTTTTTTTTTGCCCGGCCGCACTTCCTTGCGTGCAAAGATGTAGCTGGTGGGTCCCAACAGTCAGGGGAAACGTTTTTTTTTCACGAAATATGGTGGCCCGTCTGGTGGGTCCCTGCTGTCAGGTGGAGGAATAATTATTCTGCGTGTAATAAGGAGGCACTTCCTTGCGGCCGCCGTGGACCCAGCTGTCAGTCTCTCCACGTACAGTACCGATGGAAGTCGTTCCTTGACCATGTTGACCACGCTGCGCCGAGAGCACCAGGGCGGTGGACAACGGCGAGGCCTAGGAAGGGGATGACGCGGAGCCAGGGAAGACGCGGCAGTGGAAGCCCGCGCGGAGAGGAGTATGAGGGTTCACTGGTTCGGCTGCGGTGTGAGGCTGCCGTCGCCGCAGAATAATAAGGGGTGTGGGTGAGTAGAGGGATGGCCTGGCCAGCGGCGGTAGTAGTAGGGGGCGGTGAGGCCTCTACGGCATCACAACCGGCCGTGGGAGGCAGGAGCATGCGGCACGACCGGCGCTGGTTTGGGCGGCTGGAGCAAGAAGACCGAAGGTTTAAGAAGCACTACGGTCATTGGATGAAAATCTTACGGTCACTAGAGCTAGAATCGTTCATATTGACTAAGTTGGCAAAGCCCTCCGTCCCCGTCAACTTAGTTGGCCCACAAGTCATCCTCCCACTATGGTGGGTCCCAGCTAGCAGGGGATATTCATTTTTTTGTGCGTAATAAGGATGCATTTCCTTGCGTGCAAAGATATAGGGGTCCGACTTGTCAGCAGGGGGAACATTTTTTTTTCAAAATACAGAGGCCCTTCCGGTGGGTCCCAGCTGTCAAGTGGTGGAATCATTATTTTGCGCGTAATAAGGAGGCATTTCCTTGTGTGCGGCCGTGGACCCAGCTGTAAGCCTCTCCACGTACAGTCCACGTCCGATGGATGTCGTTCGTTGACCATGTTGACCAGGCCGCACCGAGAGCACCATGGCGGTGGACGACGGTGAGGCCTAGGAAGGGAATGACATGGAGCCGGGGAAGACTCGACAATGGTTGCCCACGCGGTGGGGAGTACGAGGGTTTACTGGTTCGGCTGGCATCGCTGGAAAATAACAGGAGGTGTGGGTGAGTAGAGGAATGGCCTGGCCAGCAATGAAGTAGGGTGGGGCGGTGCGGCCTGTGCGGCAGCACAAGTGGCCACTGGAGGCGGGAGCAGGCAGTCCCACTGGCGCTGGTTTGGGCAGCTGGAGCAAGAAGATCAGATATTGAAGAAGCAGCACGACCGTTGGATTAACATCCAACGGTCACTGCTGCTAGAATCGTTTGTGGACTAAGTTGACAAAGCCAAACTACGCATCAACCTAGTAGACCCACAAGTCAGCCTCCAAATCTGTCCCAAACAGCATACAGCCCGAAATTTCTAGCCATGTTCAAATTAATTTTAAATCTAAATATACCTTAATTTAAATTCAATGAAATTTAACCTGCACAAAAACAATGAAATTTAAAATATCAAAATCAGAAAGAAAACAATATTTTGGAACTAATTGCCTGTTTGTTGTATTTTTTCATTTTACAGCCCATTTATTATTACTTATAGCTCATTTCTTATTACTTATAGCCCATTTTCTGGGCAAAATGCATCCCTCCTCGTCTTGAAGATTTCCGGCCCAGCAGGGCGTAGAAAAGCAAGTAGGCCTATGTTGGTTATTCTGCAAAAAACTAAATAGACGGGCCATTTTCAGAAAGGAAAAAAACAAACTGGGCTGGTCATGTGCTAAACATATAAAATAAAAGCCTGGGCTAGACGGGCCATGGGTCCCGCACAACCCAATTGATACCCTTCTCCATCCCGAAAAAACAAAATTATTGCGCGCTGTTGGGTCCCTACTGTCATCCTCACCATGTACAATCATCTCCTTATTCCTCTCGGTTGTTGACCATGTTGACAACACCGAAGGGCGGTGCCGCGGCGAGCGAACCAAGGTGGAGGATGATGGTGAGGCCTCGGACGGGAACGAACAGGAGCCGGGGAAGATGCGCAGAGTTTTAGGGTGCGATGTGGCCATGATGCGTGCGCGGCAGCACAACCAGCCGTGGGAGGCGGGAGCAGGCGGTCCCACCGGCGCTGGTTTGGCTTTGGCGGCTCGAGGAAGAAGAGACTGAAGAAACACGAGAGATGTTGAATGACAATCCAACGGTCAAGTTTGGCACAATCATTTGTTGACTAAGCCGACACCAAGTAGCATACTTTTTTATATATAGGAAGAAAAGAAAAACTTGGCTCGTTGTCTTGATAACATTCCCAAAACTGCGATCACAACTAAAACTGCGAGGAAAATGCATTCGTCTGCCGTCCTCCTCCCAGGGAACGTTCGCCACATAAGTGACTAGCACCCTTGGTTTTCAACCAAGAGGTCTTGGGTTCGAGTCCCAAGAACTCTCAATTTTGTCCTCCTTCCTTCCTCGCAAAAAGGGAAAGAAAATCAAAGACTTGGGAAGGCGTACAGAACAAGCTAGTGTACCAGTAAAGAGACGTTGCCGAGTTTTAGAAAAAAGAGAGATGTGCTCCTATAGCTGGTTCGAATCCAAACCTAGACTATGAATATATATGGTGCTATGCTACTCTGAAAGTAATGAAACTGACATATCCAATGTTCGCTTCTCCTCTTCTCTACTTACTCTGCCTAGCATCAGAAGCTCTGGCCGCAGCAACCATGTCCACTGGCTGCTCGTCCGCCTGCTCTTCAGCAGGCAACAACCATATATGCGCCAAGTCACCACTCGTACCATCGCCTGTGGGTCTCATCACACCCTCGCAGGCACGTGAACCACAGCCGATTGCTCATCACAGCCCGCTGCCGTTGGTGTGGTGCCACTGCTGCAAATCACGCAGAGTCATCCGTCGCGTCTCAACCACAATCCTGAACCCTGGCCGAATCTTCTACAAATGCCCGAATCATGGGGTAATAATATGTTTAAGTGTTGTTCTGTTGCTTTCAGTTGCTAATTTTTTAATAGTTTGGTTGATGATCTTCCATTTGATTCGTGCAGAAAACGGAAGATTCATGTGATTTGTATTTCTGGGAAGTTGCTGATGTGGGGGAATGCAACTACGCTGATTATTTGGTTAGCCGAGGAATCCCAATACCAGCAGGTTGGGGTGTTGGACAAGTAACTGAAGGAACGATAGAAGAGGAAGATGCAGAGCAGAAGGTTAAAGATGCAGTTCCTCTGATCATGGCCAAGCAACAGCTGTTGAACGGCCTTGACAGCAATGAGGAGATGAAAGAGCTTGTGAAGATAATGGGCAAAATCGATGTGCTCTGTAGGATGATTGTCTCTTTATTTGCAGTGTATGTAGCACTCATGATGTATTCAGTGGCTATGACATGAGCACTTTGCTGAAACTAGTAATGAATGAAACCTGTGTAGCAAGCTGGGCGTAGTGTTGTGAACATCTAGTGATTTCTATTAACGGAAGGTATCCCCTTTTGTTCATAAATAAATAAATAGCAAAGGCCCTATCGGGTCAGCTTTGTTCTCATTCGAAGACGTCGAGCAAATTGCAGCCCAACAGCAAACTATGTCATCAAAGTCAAGTTTCACAGCCAAATATGAGTACAACTAAACAACAATGTCATCATGTTTTAGTCATCATACAATCATGAAACACAAATCAGCATACATAACAAGTGATGTTCTCACAGCAAAATACTAAACAACATGTTCATCAGGTTTCAGTTGTCATAGCAAACACAATTTCACATAGTAGATAAAAAAACGTCTTCTGACAGGCAAATATGACAAAAGCAATGTAATCATCATCCGCAGCAGCAGCGTCAACATCTTCGCCATGTGTATCAGTCTAAATCGTAATTCCCCATGGTGTCATCTTCTTCTTCGTCCTCAACGTCCTCGAACGTTGGCTTCTTCTTGATCAACTCTTGTATGTCCACAACACGACAAACAATCTTTTCGCCAGCGTCATTGACGTGATGGTTCTCAAAGATATTAGGAACATCTGTGTTATCTTGTACATCAGGAGCAGTGTAAGCATCATCTTGTTGTGCAACTTCATTAAACGAATCCCTCTGCTCAGACCTTTGCAATACTCTCCAGTCATCGCTACGTGCAAATGTTTCTTCCAAGAAAAATATCTGTGTTGCTTGATTTGCCAAAATAAAAGCTCGTTGGTCTGGTACACCGCCTTGACATTGATGGATTTGAAATAATCATCAGCTCTGGGTTTTGCGATCCTGGAAAATAGGTTATACCAACGACACCACAACAGAACCACACACCGATGATCCTCGAAACTGGAGATATACTGCAACTAAACAATGTATGTTATGTTAGCATACATTTCAGTTGTGTCTTTTTCATACGTATCCGTGCTCATGGTGGCACTGTTTTGTGTCTTCCTGCCTTCGTCTCGTGCAAGGGTGTTGTAGCGCACATCTCCAACAAGGCAAGATTCATAATGTCTTACCCGAGTATCAGGACCCATTGCTAGTGAGTAAAGGGCATCATCAACTGCTTGCCCATCCTCCCACATCTTCTTAACCTATGGTTAGAAAATAGACAAGCTGATCATCTTATGTACTCAATATATTAAAAAAACTGACAGTGCAATTCAAAAGCTTACATGGCTCTTGAACCATTTCGCAAATCCTTCCATAACCAGTTTGTCAATGTTTCTTGGATTTTGTGGCAGTAACTCCTTTTTGTAGATGCTGCACAACATAGTGATAGCATCAAACATCTAAATATATAAGAATGTGCTGCAAGTTTAGTAGATTATGATGTATAAGCTGCAGTACTTAGCACTTACTTGATATAAGGTAGTATCTCAGGACATTTATTCAACACTTGTCCAAATCTTTACGTTTGTCCTCTTGTCGACTCTTCCCTGTAACTCGAACAGAATAATCGAAAACATTGAGCTCAGGATTGTCTTCACCCACCTCTTTGCTAAGCTGATCAGCTATTTCAATGTATTTGAGCAGAATGTCAACGCTTTTGTAGCAATGTAAGTCTCTGCAATGGAACCCCCGGGTCTAGCTCTGTTCCTAACATAGCCCTTGAAAGTGCCTAGCTGCCTTCCAATAGGGTACATCCAGGCATACTATACTGGATCTCTAAGTAGTGCCTCATCAGGTAAATGAACAGCCAAATGCACCATCACATCAAAGAAGGCTGGAGGATATACCTTATCAGGTCGCATAGGATAGTTGGTATCTTGTCTCTAAGACGCTCCAAAGCATCTATCCTGATATTTCTACTGCAGAGTTCCCTAAAGAATTGTCCCAACTCTGCAACTGCTCTGTATAAGTCAGGGCGGCCCAATCCTCTAAGGATAACAGGTAAAAATCTTTGAAGTAGGACATGGCAGTCATGAGTTTTCAACCCTTGTACCTTGTTTCCATCTGCACTGACTCTCCTTTCAGGGTTGGAAGCAAATCCATGTGGGAATCTCACACGTGTCAGGACCTCGCAGAATTCTTTTCTTTTTACCTTGTCCAAGACATACACAGCTGGTGCCATATCCCGTGGTTTACCTTCATCTTGCACCTGCAAATCTTGTCTGATACCCAGGTGTGTCAAATCAATACTAGATTTTAAGGTATCTTTCATCTTGCCTTCAATATTAAGAAGTGTGCCGATAATGCTGTCACATATATTTTTCTCGATGTGCATCACATCAAGATTATGCCGCAGATCCAAATCTTCCCAATACTCCAAGTCCCGCAAAGTGGACCTGCGGGTAAACAATAATCTCTCTTCTGCCCTGCCATGCTTCCTTTCCCCGCTACCATTACCAGGATGGTTTCCTAGTGTAATATGTCTGACCTTCTCTAATTCCACTTGCAACTCATCGACGGTGAGCCTCTTTGGCGTATCACGGTTTTCATGCTTTGCATTGAACACATGTCTTTGGTATTTTCTAGGATGCGGTTTGTCCTTGGCAAGGAAACGGCGGTGTCCAATGTAACAGATCTTGCTAAGTATTGCGTATGACAGCGGATTCCTGTCACAGCGAACACATGCATTGTAACCATGTGTCGTTCGCCCTGACATAGTGCCCAAAGCCGGATAATCATGGATGCACCAAATTATAAGAACACACAAAAAGAAATCAGCTAGTGGGCTGCTATATCGGTCTCGAGTGAGAACACCCCTCCATAGCTATTGAAGTTCCTCCACAAGAGGCTCCATGAACAAATCAAAATCCTTTCCCGGACTTTTTGGACCTGGGATGAGCAAGGCCATCATGTAGTTTGATTCTTTGGTGTAGACATTTGGAGGCATATTGTAAGGGATAACAAGCACTGGCCACATGCTATATGTGGCGCTCTGGTGGAAAAATGGGTTAAATCTATCTGAAGCTAAGCCAAGTCTAATGTTTCTCGGGTCAGCAGCAAACTTTTTTGTGTTTATGATTGAAGCTTTTCCACTCACTACCATGAGATGCATGGCTCATTACATTCTGATCTCTGTACTCCTGGTTCCTAGAATGCCACAGTACATCCTCTCTTGTTTCAGCATCATGAAACAACCTCTGCAATCTTGGTATAATTGGAAAATGTCTCAGAACATTATGAGGAATCCTCTTCACAACATCGCCATCTTTCCATCTTGATGATTTGCATTTCGGGCATTCACTTAAGTTGGCATAATCCTTCCGGAACAGAACACAATTATTCTTACAAACATGGATCATATCATATCCAATTCCAACCGCACGAAGAACATTCTTCATTTTACTATAGGTGTGTGGCAGCTCAGCCGCATCTGGGAAAGATTTGCGAAAAGCAGCCAACATCGCATCGAATGATTTGTTGGTCATCCGCTCAGATGTCTTCACCTGAAGAAAGGTGACTGTTGGTGTCAAAACCGGCGGATCTCGGGTAGGGGGTCCCGAACTGTGCGTCTAGGCGGATGGTAACAGGAGACAAGGGACACGATGTTTTTACCCAGGTTCGGGCCCTCTCGATGGAGGTAAAACCCTACTCCTGCTTGATTTATATTGATGATATGGGTAGTACAAGAGTGGATCTACCACGAGATCAAGGAGGTTAAACCCTAGAAGCTATCCTATGGTATGATTGTTGTTGTGTCCTACGGACTAAAACCCTCCGGTTTATATAGGCACCGGAGAGGGCTAGGGTTACACAGAGTCGGTTACAATGGTAGGAGATCTACATATCCGTATTGCCAAGCTTGCCTTCCACGCCAAGGAAAGTCCCATCCAGACACGGGACGAAGTCTTCAATCTTGTATCTTCATAGTCTTGGAGTCCGGCTGATGATGATAGTTCGGCTATCCGAACACCCCCTAGTCCAGGACTCCCTCAGTAGCCCCTGAACCAGGCTTCAATGACGACGAGTCCGGCGCGCATATTGTCTTCGGCATTGCAAGGCAGGTTCCTCCTCCGAATAATTCATAGAAGATTGTGAACACCAGGATAGTGTCCGGCCCTGCAAAATAAATTCCACGTACCACCGTAGAGGGAATAATATTCACACAAGTTCAATCTGCTGACGTATTTTGTGGCGTGACGTCACACCACTACCAAGCCTTTACTCGAGTCATTTTTATTATACCACCTCAGCGCGTTTAGCGAAGCGGTTTCCTTGGCACGTCTTGTCAAAGCAGAGATTGTGTTCCCCTTATTCCGGGATTCCCATCAATACGGACGTGGGTAACCCAACCGCGCCATTGATTGTGGCGCTTGGGAGATAAGCGAGTTTTACCAGGCTGGTGGGGATGTATAGTTTCGTCCGCCCATATATAAGGGGATAAGGATCCACCTCTTTTACCTACGCCTTCTTCCTCCTTTGCTTATCCATCTCCGCGCACTCGAGCTCCAGCGCCCAAGTCCGGATATCTCACCTCAACCCTCTCCAGCCATGTCCGGAGCGGGAGGCAAGTGGATGGCCTCCTCCGTTACGGAGGGGCACATTGAGAAGCTGCGCAACGCCGGATATCTGTCCAGTGACATCGCGCTTCGGCTCCCCGACGAGGGGCAGCTCATCCCCACCCCCAGGCCCCATGAGAGGGTCGTATTCCTTCCCCACTTCCTCCGTGGACTGGGCTTCCCACTCCACCCCTTTGTCCGGGGGCTCATGTACTACTACGGCCTGGATTTCCACGATCTGGCCCCAAATTTCATCCTCAATATCTCGGCGTTTATCGTCGTGTGCGAGGCCTTTCTCTGCATCCAGCCCCACTTTGGCTTGTGGCTAAAGACCTTCAATGTCAAGCCGAAGGTTGTGAAGGGCAGCCAAGCAGAGTGCGGAGGCGCCATGGTGGGCAAAATGCCCAACGTTACTTGGCTCGAGGGTGCCTTCGTGGAATCCATCAAAGGATGGCAATCGGGGTGGTTCTACATCACCGAGCCGCGTGACCCTAAATGGGCAGCGGCCCCCGAATTCAGATCTGGCATCCCCATGCAACTCACCTCCTGGAAAGAGAAGGGCTTGCTATGGGGTAGTTCGGAAGAGCTGACCGGACTCCAGTCCTGTCTCCAGACCCTGGTGAACAAGAAGCTCAAGCTTGTCAATGTGATCCATCTCATGCTCATCCGCCGGATTCTCCCTGCCAGCAACGGGACTTCAATTTGTGGGAGTTTGATCCGGCACAGCACTGGACTTTGAGCGGGCTCTTCGATACTACATACGAAGCTGCTTGGAGGGTGCTGTTCAAGGGCGCCGAAGCTCCCGCATCCGCTGCCGAAGATCGCGGATTCAGCACGCAGCGTCCGGCTGGCGAGGTAAGCCATGTTATCCTTTATGGGACACTTGTTTTTCATAGTTTGACTCTATGCAGGATCTAAACTCCCAATGCCTTTAACAGGACTGGCAGAAGACGTCCGGACAGGTTAACTATCCGGCTCCCCTTCCAGAAGACCCAGCAGACACTCGTTTGACGGGGCTGCTGGTCCCGGCACTTTACGTGGTGCCGGAGAAGAAGGCCAAGAAGAAGGCCACGGGAACCCAAAGGAGTTCCCGGCGTCAGGTGGTATCGGACTCATCGTTCGATGACTCCGAGGCGGACTCCTCCCCTGAAGATGAGGAGGAGAAGAAAGAGGCCTCTCCCCCAGCGGGGGGAGAGAAGAAGAGGAAGGCCTCCCCAACGAGGGAGGCCGAAGGGTCCAAGAAGGGAAGGACCCTTCCCCCGGACTGCTCCGCCAATGTCGGCGACAACGACGAGGAGTGGCCCTCAAGGGCCAAGCCCCTGGCAAGATCGTAAGTATCCGGACTCCTTGATGATTTATAATTTTTCTTTTCGCCACGCGGTGTCTTTATAATGCCGCATACAACTTGTAGTCCGGACAAGGACGATCTTCCCGCTTCGTCGAGCGGGTCCTTGGGTACGTCGGATATGGATTCTCTTCCGACCGCCTCCACCCCTCGTGATGCTGACGACGTCGAGGTGGGATCCCAGGAAGGGACCCGCCGGGAGGGGGAGGCTCCGGAGGTGCCGCAGGGCAACCTCCCGGACTTCGCACCGGACTCCGTACCAGAACCTACAGTGGTTCCGGAGTCCGGCGAGCGGCCCCTTCGTAAGAAGGGCAAGATTGTGACGCCGGCGGCCTCCATCCAACCGGAGGCGCCGGATAACTTGCTGGAGGTGCTCAAGGGCGCTTCCATCGAAGAAGAACACCGCACTGTCATGAGTGCGGTGATTCAGAAGGTTCAGCTCGCCAAGAGCGGGCTGACCGAAGCCTGCAACAGCCTTCTAACAGGTTTGAGGTAAGAATTTTAAGATATGTAATATAATACCGCATAGACAGTAGCCCCTGATGCTCGGTTCGGTGTTCGGAAACAAAAGCCGGACTGAGGATCTAAAAATATATACGCAGGAGTCTAAAAAATATGTCAATATGGGTTTGCAGGCTGCGCTGCTGACCTCTGCCGCACTGACTGCGGAGGTCAATACCTTGAAGCAGAGCCTCGAGCGGTCCGAGAGCGAGCTCGGCCGTGCCAAGAAGCAGCTCGAGGGCAAGGAAGGTGAGTAACACCGTATTAAAGTTGTACCTTACAGAAAAGGATTTGGTTGCAAGAGGAATAACAAGGATAACTTGGGTACTACAGGGGCTACGAACGAGCTGGCGACCCTGAAGGAGGCAGTGTCCGCGGCTGAACGCAATGCGGCCGCGGAACGAGCCGAGCGAGAGAAGCAGGAGGCACGGGTGGCGGAGGTACGGCAAGAGCTCCAGGCTCTCGTGGAAAAGCACGAGAGTTTGGAGCGTGACTCGAAGACTCGAGAGTCCGAGCTTGCGTCGGCTCTTGAGAGTGCCAAAGCCGCTAAGGCCGAAGCCCAGAAGGCCCTCCAGGAAATTGAGGACTTGAAGAAAATAGCGGCGGGTAAGGCATTCTTCATGCAAAGCAAGCATGTTAAAGTGAATTACCTGTTACTTACCCGGATTCGGAGCTCTCCAGGAACGTTCGCCGATCTGCCCCGCAGCGTGTCCGATGCTGCCGCTTTCAACAGAGCCGAGGAGGGGAGCTCAATGGAGAAGGTATTCTGGTCTCAGTATGCTGAGGCCGGACATCCGGTGCCCCTTAGCGATCAGCTGAAGCAGCTGGTCGAGCTCCACAAGGTGGCCGAACAGGCCATGAAGGGCCTTATAGTTCGGCTGTGGCCCCAGCAGGCCATGCCTGGGAGCTACTTCGGCCTGGTGCGGCGTCTGGTGGATGCTTGTCCGTGGGTTGAAGTCATCAAGCACTCCGCCTGCATTGAAGGTGCCCGTCGGGCCCTTGCCCGTGCCAAGGTGCACTGGGGCAGGATGGACGCTGAGAAGCTTGTGACGGATGCGCCACCGGCGGGCAAGGAGTATCGCACGCCCGAAATGTATTATAAGAGTGTCCTCAAGGGTGCCCGCATGATTGCGGGTGAGTGCTCCAAAGATGTAATATTTGAGTAGACTCGCATTTTGTTATCCTGAGCGCTGAAAACTTTGTTCATATACACTAAGCAACGCTTATTAATTTAAAATATTACCTTTTGTGCGGCCGTTTATTAAATCTGAGAGATGGCAAGTCGTCGGCTTCAGCCCCCATGCCACGAGTGCTGGGGTGTTCGGGATAAACTTGAGCGCTCTTGTTCCCATTTTTTGGTCCATCTAGGGAGGCGCTCAACACGACGAACGAGGCAACCGGACTTATAGTGCTTGAACACTCTCACTTAGCCATAGAATTCTATAATTTTAAATTTCGGCGAAGCCCCTAGTGTTCGGAAGACCGAGTTCGGGGCGCTATCCATGCCTGGGCCGGACAAAGCCGGTTCCTCGCTCTAAGCGGCATAAGTCTTTAAGGACCCGAAAAAATCTCTCGAACGACGACCAGCTCTTGTCGTATCATGAAGGTCAGTTTTAGCTTTCTCCACTGAGGCGCTCGCCCAGCTCAACCGGGGTGCAATCGCAGTGGTTCTCCCAATGCTACCTTAGCTGATACAACAGAACGTAAGGTACCAAAACATGGGATCCAGGCAAACCCAACTATTGACCCAAGACATGATTCGGAGCCGATGCATATAATGCTATAAGTTCGGGGTGCCGCACTTGTGAAAGTGTTCGGACTTATTGCACCATAATGCGGGGAACTTAAGCCCCTGGTGTATTTAGCCGTACCAAAGTGTACAGATGCAACATGTCATAAATGAACATATATATAAGAAAGAAATGCAATTATAAGCAAAAAGTGATGCATTGTTTATTCAAAAAATACTGCCATGAATGCAGAACGATACAAATAGTGCGGTAAGCAAGGGGTAGGACTATTAAACATGTCCCCCTCCAGGGGTAGGCTGCGGAATGGTGTATGAAATGGATTTAATGCTCGTAATGGAGACCACCTGGATACTCGTCGTAGCCTTTCTCCTTCCCTGGCTGTTGCATCGTGAGTTCGACAGTTCTACTGCCAGATAGGACCTCTGGTGAACGGAGTCCTGTGGGTAAGAAAAAAGAAAAATAAAGAGAAAAAGATGACACACTTGGGAGCCCCTGGTGTGGTTGAGCCGCACTCTGGGTTTGTCGTGATCGTTCCCCTCCCCCTATGCCCATGGTATCTCCAGAGCGTAATGGTGTACGTGAAGGACCAGTCTTGATATTGTGCAAGGGTCGGGGTTGGGTCCGTACTGCTACGCGTGCTCGATACGTGCCAGGTGGTCTTGTTGTAGGTTACTCCGGGAGCGTTTAGCAGTGTCCGACCGCTTAACGACCGGACTCGAGAATTGCCTTAAGAAGCTGCTCTGTACTTCTGCCGTGAGAGCCGCTGTGTGTTCCTCCATTTGGAGGGAGCGTTCCGTGTTTCCGTTGACCGTGATGACTCCTCCAGGGCCTGGCATCTTGAGCTTAAGGTATGCATAGTGCGGCACCGCGTTGAACTTTGCAAAACGCGGTCCCTCCGAGCAGAGCATGATAGCCACTGCGGAACGGGACTATGTCGAAGATTAACTCTCTGCTTCGGAAGTTATCCGGGGATCCGACGACCACTTCCAGTGTGACTGAGCCTGTACAATTGGTCCCTACACCTGGTATGACGCCTTTGAAGGTCGTCTTTGTGGGTTTAATCCTTGAGGGGTCTATGCCCATCTTGCCCACTGTATCCTGATAAAGCAGGTTCAGGCTGCTACCGCCATCCATCAGGACTCTGGTGAGGTGAAATCCATCGATGATTGGGTCTAAAACCAATGCGGTGAATCCGCCATGGCGGATACTGGTGGGGTGGTCCCTTCGATCAGAAGTGATCGGGCAAGAGGACCATGGATTGAACTTTGGGGCGACTGGCTCCATCGCGTATACGTCCCTGAGTGCACGCTTCCGCTCCCTTTTGGGTATGTGGGTTGCGTATATCATGTTCACTGTCCGCACTTGTGGGGGGAAACCCTTCTGTCCTCTATTGCTCGGCGGTCGGGTCTCTTCCTCGTCATCGCTAAGCAGCCCCTTGTCATTGTTTTCGGCAATTAACTTGCCTGCCTGCTTGAATACCCAACAATCCCTGTTGGTATGATTAGCTGGCTTTTCGGGGGTGCCGTGTATCTGGCACGAGCGGTCGAGTATTCGGTCGAAATTGGACGGACCCGGAGTAGTTCTTTTGAATGGCTTTTTCCGCTGACCGGGTTTGGAGCCTCTGAATCCGGCGTTTACTGCCGTATCCTCAGTGTTATCGCCGTTAACGCGGCGTTTGTTTTTGTTGCGACGCGACCTGCCATTGCGGTCCTTGTTATCCGGACTGCCAGAATTTTTGCTGAGGTTGTTACTGCGGGCTAGCCAGCTGTCCTCTCCCGCACAGAAGTGGGTCATGAGTGATGTGAGGGCTGCCATGGATTTCAGCTTTTCCTGTCCTAGGTGCCGGGCAAGCCACTCGTCGCGGATGTTATGTTTGAAGGCTGTGAGGGCCTCTGCATCCGGACAGTCGACGATTTGATTTTTCTTTGTTAAGAACCGTGTCCAGAATTGTCTGGCCGATTTGTCTGGCTGCTGAATTATGTGGCTTAGGTCATTGGCGTCTGGTGGTCGCACATATGTGCCCTAGAAGTTGTCAAGAAATGCGGCTTCCAGGTCCTCCCAACACCCAATTGATTCTGCTGGCAAGCTGTTAAGCCAATGCTGAGCTGGTCCTTTATGCTTGAGTGGGAGATATTTGATGGCGTGAAGATCGTCGCCACGGGCCATGTGGATATGAAGGAGATAGTCTTCGATCCAAACTGTGGGGTCTGTTGTGCCATCGTAGGATTCAATGTTCACGGGTTTAAACCCTTCGGGGATTTGATGATCCATTACTTCATCTGTGAAGCATAGTGGGTGTGCAGCGCCTCTATACTGGCTATATCACGACGTAGCTCAAGAGAGCTTTGTCTACTGTGTTCGGCCCGGGCGGAGTTGCTGTATCCGGCGCGACGGTATTCGTCGTGCATCGTGGGGCGCCCACGCGATCCGTAGATCGATCTTGATTGTCTTGCCTTATCCTCCAATACGTCTTGCAAGTCCAGCGCATTCCCCCGTGGCTTCATACTTTTCGAGCGATGCCGGGGTACGGTTCTGGTGGAGGGCTTAGAGGCCTCTCTGTTGCGGCCACAAGGTGGTCGGTCATCTGTGTTGTGCGCTGGTAATGCAGGCTTATAGGCCTCCTCCTCTAATCGGGGGAGCAACTTGCGTTTGGGGTAGCTTTTGGAGGGGCGTTCGAGTTCATGCTCTTCGGCCGCAAGGACTTCAGTCCATCTGTCGGCTAGCAGATCATGATCAGCTCTAAGCTGTTGCTGCTTTTCCTTTAGGCTGTTTGCCGTGGCCATAAGCCTGCGTTTAAAACGCTCTTGTTCGACGGGATCCTCGGGCACGACGAATTCGTCATCGTCGAGGCTTGCCTCGTCTCCAGAGGGAGGCATGTAATTATCGTCCTCTACCTCTTCGTCTGCCGCTCTCTCATGAGGGCTGGCTTCTCCGTCCTCCTGTGCTGAATGTCGGAGTAATGGGCCGCGGGTAGGCCAACCCGGGACCCAGGATCTTTCAAGACATCGGGGCAAGCCGCGCCCCTCTGGCCACATCCCAGCTGGCGACCTTCGGGAGGCCGAGTCCCAGCTGGCGACCTTCGGAGAAGCCGAGTCCCAGACGGCGACTCTGGAGCAGGCCAGCTCTGGGCTTGTGACCTTCGGGGGTCCGACTATGAGAGTCGGCCCGCGACCTTTCTCGAAGACCGATGCAGGGTACGGCCCCGACGTGGCCGTCCCCTCCGGCCCACGAGGGGTGGGCATGGCTACAGTAAGCCGTATCGCTGGAAGATCTCCAGTGAGGCGCGGCACTATTGCCATGCCACCCCTGACATCAGCTACAGTGCGCGAGGGACTGTGCCCACGACGGCGGCCTGTACAGCCCGAAGATCGCCGGGCCCTCTGTCAGAGAGAGAGAAGAAGACGGCCGGAGCGCTTGGAGTCGGCCCTGTGGGAGTCGGCTTCCCCAGAGTCGGCCGCCTCCTCGTCTGGGCCCCACGAGCCATAAACCAGATTGGACGGAGAGTGGCGACAGTGATCGCCTGACGGACGGCGGCACTGTTCCCACGACCCCATGACCGAGCCTGCGTCACCAAGAGTGCCGCACAGTGTTCTGCATGTTCGCGGGACCCACCAGTCGGCGGGCCCCAGAAGCCGGCAGGAGGGACAGCGGCATGAGAGACGGACAGCTGGGGGCCACACCCAGTCAGTTTACTATTGTAGCCCTGGGGGGTAGGCCTATATAAACCCCCCGGGGCACCCATGCAAAGGGTTCGGCCTTGGATAGATTTAGACACATAACAAGCAGGGGAGAGAGCCAGCCTTGCTCCCTCACGCCTTCCGAAACAGCTCAAGGAGCACCCTTGTATTATCACCCCATAGTGATCATGCAGAGACCCCGCAGAGCAGCAGTAGGGGTGTTATCTCCCCGGAGAGCCCCGAAGCTGGGTAAGATTCGCCGGCGTGCATGTTTGCGCCTCATCCCGTTTCCAGGCACCGGCAACGTCCTACTCGCCCCCACCATGATAAGCCACCCGTTGGCATATGTCGCATCCAACCCCCGACATTTGGCGCCCACCGTGGGGCGAGGTGCACCGTCGTCCGGAGATCTGTTCTGGACAGGAACCCTCTTCCTCCCTGGCGAGCGCAGCCAGCCCGGCTCGCCAGATGGAGTCTGCATCGACACGCTGCGCGGCGCCGAAGCCGCCTGCGCTGCGAGCGGCCTCGCCGAACTCATCGGCGAGGTGCGCCTCTCCGACGAGCCTGCACCAGGTGCAGAAGCGTGTGGCCCCGAGAGCCTTCTCGCGGGCCTCCTCGACCAACTCCACGTCGCCGGCGAGCCCGCCGTAGATTTGGAGTCCGTAGGCTCCTCCAACCCGATGCTGGTCGACTCCAACGCCGTATCGCTCGATATCTTCCCCACCAACGTGGTGGTCTACGACGAGCCGCTTCCGTACGAGGAGAGTGGCGGAAGCGCCGTCATGGAGGTGCTCATCATCGGCCATGGCGAGCACTCCGGCGAAGGCACCCAGGACCCGCTGCCAGCGGCCCTGCAGGACCTGACCGCGCCCATTCCGGAGGACGCGGACGCCGAGACGCTGGAAGAACGCCGCCTTCAGATCATCGAAGGCGCCAAGAAGTTGGCAAGCATGAGGCGCTTGTCAGAAGCATACCAGCGCGAGGTGGATCGCGCTGTGGGCGGCTCGCCGGCTCCGACTGGGCCGAGCCCTCTGGGTGCGGTCCGAGAGCGCGGCGCGGCCATCGCCGACTTGCTCGGGGCGAAACGCCCCGTGTACACCACCCCTGTGGAGAACATCCGCGCCGCCCAAGCGGCGACCGAAGAGCTGAAGAACTTCGAAGGCGAAGAGCGCCGTGTACTGACGGAGCGAGTCCAGCAGCTCCTCGATGCGGTTGCTGCGCAGAGCGCGGCAGGCGGCCGCACAGACGCGCTGCAGCAGCCGAACGACGACTTACCCCCTCGCCGAGATCAAGGCGCGACCTCCCGGACGCCGACTGGCGGAGTCCGCGGAAGGAAAGAGAAGGAGCCGGCTGTCAGTCACAGCCGGACTCGCATCACCATCGAGCGCGACCAAGACGGCCGCCCCAGAGCAGTGGAACGGCGAGATGATTATCTGCCTCCCCCACCCCGAAGAGAGCGGCGAGTCTCTCCGCCGCCTGTTGAGCATCCGACTCTCGGAGGTCGCCTTGGCCGCCGAGAGGGAGTCGGAGAGAATGACGCCCGCCATCGGATCGACCGACTCCACCGATCCCTGGCATTAGAAGAAGAAGATGAGTTGGGTCCGCCTTGCTTCGGGCCCCGCATCAGAGACGAGCCCTTCCCCAAAGGGTTCACGCTCCCCCGAGACACGCCCAAGTACACCGGCTCTGTGAAGCCGGACGACTGGTTGATAGACTACTCCACAGCCGTCAACATAGCCAACGGCAACAAGCGAGTCGCCGTGAAGTATGTTCCCCTCATGCTCCAGGGCACGGCCCGGACATGGCTGAACAGCCTGAAGCCCCGCAGCATCAATAGCTGGGTCGACTTCACTGAAGCCTTCATTCGTAACTTCACCAGCACGTACAAGCGACCTCCCAAGCCGCGCCAGCTCTCCTTGTGCGTGCAAGGCCCCGAAAAATCAACACGCGACTACCTCACGCGCTGGGGCGAACTTCAAAACTCCTGCGAGGGCGTGCACGAGGTGCAGGCCATCGAGTACTTCACGGCCGGGTGCCGAGAGGGCACCCTCCTCAAGCATAAGCTCCTCTGCGACGAGCCCGAAACCCTCGACGAACTGCTAGTCATAGCAGACAAGTACGCCACGGCCGACTCTTCTATGAAGACAGAGATTCAAGTCAAAGCGGCTGGCAAGGTGATCCCCCAGGCCCCCAGAACCCCGGCTGGGGACGCCAGCCGGCGACAGCAGCAAAACGACAACAAGCGCAAGGCCCCCCAGCCGACTTCCAACAGTCGGCAGGTCGCAGCAGTAGAAGATCAGCAGCCGGAGGGGCAGCCTCCGGCCAAGCGGCAGAAAGGCGGCAAGTCCAACTGGTTGTCGGCTTTCTCCTATGAGCAGACTTTGGATGGACCTTGCAAGTTCCACAGCGGCGCTAAGCCGTCGAACCACACCACAAGAAAGTGTCACTGGCTCGCCAGGATCGCCAAGGGATACGGCCTTGCCCCTCCGCCGCCTGCAGGGCCGCCGCCTCCGCTGCCGCCTCAGCAACCGGCGGCTCGGCCAGTCGGCACGGTCCAGGACGAGTTCCCAGAAGAATACGGAGCCTACGTAGTGTTCACCAGCATGGCAGATGACCGGCATAGCAGGCGCCAGCAACAGCAAGAAGTCAACACAGTAGCAACGGATGCCCCAAAGTTCATGCATTGGTCCGAGAAGCCTATCAGCTAGAGTCGGGCGGATCATCCAGAAGTAATGCCGAGTCCGGGCTCCTACGCCCTGGTCCTAGGCGCGACCTTGGCCACTGATAGGCGGGCCACTCGTTTCTCATGGGTCCTGATAGACGGAGGCAGCAGCATAAACATCCTGTACAAGGACACAGTGGAGAAGCTCGGTGAGGGAGTCCTGGACTAGGGGGTGTCCGGATAGCCGGACTATCAATATCCGCCGGACTCCCAGACTACGAAGATAAAAGATTGAAGACTCCGGCTCGTGTCCGGAAGGTACTTTCCTTGGCGTGGAAGGCAAGCTTGGCAATACGGATATGTAGATCTCCTACCATTGTAACCGACTCTGTGTAACCCTAGCCTCTCCGGTGTCTATATAAACCGGAGGGCCTTAGTCCATAGGACGAATATACATCTCAACAATCATACCATAGGCTAGCTTCTAGGGTTTAGCCTCCTTGATCTCGTGGTAGATCTACTCTTGTACTACCCATATCATCAATATTAATCAAGCAGGACGTAGGGTTTTACCTCCATCGAGAGGGCCCGAACCTGGAAAATATTGTGTCCCTCGTCTCTTGTTACCATCCGCCTAGACGCACAGTTCGGGACCCCCTACCCGAGATCCACCGGTTTTGACACTGACATTCGTGCTTTCATTGAGAGTTCCTCTGTGTCGTCGCCGATAGAGCGGATGCCTTTACCCGTCTTCAAAGACGGTTTTTTCGCCGGAGGGGCCTTGGCCGCCGGTCAGACAATCCGGCTTGGTGGCTTTCTTATGACCGCCTGTCCGGCCGCCGCTTCGACAATGACTTCTCAAGTCGTCGGAAGCAATCTTCGCGTCAGCCCTAAAGCTGCCGAAC
The DNA here is from genome assembly GCA_963921465.1 of Triticum timopheevii. Taxonomy (NCBI): domain Eukaryota; kingdom Viridiplantae; phylum Streptophyta; class Magnoliopsida; order Poales; family Poaceae; genus Triticum; species Triticum timopheevii. The sequence continues at coordinate 559,600,912 of OY997266.1, forward strand.
AGTTAGATCCAATTGAGCTCTCGTCTGTTAACGAGCTCTTGGATCGCATCGCCGCCCTGGGAGTCACTACGGACTACAATCGGATCAGGCTTAAAACCGATCTGAGAGAGACTAACTCTCCCCAGGCTACCCACCACGTCGAAGTGGTAGAGGAACAACTCGGCAATTCTTTGCCAGTGTTGAAAACAATCCGTGTCCGGATTCCCGAACCCTCCATGCCGGATTCCCGCGGAGGGACGGACTTTGATCGAGCATCGAACCTAAAATCATGCGTCGCTCCGGACTCGCTGGGCCGTCTCCAGCAAATCAAGCTTCTGAATTCGGAAGTCCCTCGGCCTTTGAGCCCAAAGATGGGCAGGGATCCGGATTTTACTCCACCCACCCGCCCAGACATATGCGACCTATCTCTAATTCGGCAAGAGCCTTCAGAAACAGTACATCACTACTGGGCCAGATTCCTCCTGGTTATGGACAGGATAAAGGACTGCCGAGAGGAAAACGCAATCTCAATCTTCTGCAATAACTGCACGGACAAGGGAATTCTGAACGCCATTGATCGTCGCAGGATTACGCGTTTTACCGATCTGGCGTCCATAGTGCGAAAGTACTGTGCGATGGAGAGTTTCCGGAAAACTGAAAATCAATTTTGGGATAATCCGGCCCCAAACCCAGTCCGTGGTAAAAGGGCGCCTTACAATCAGGCCCCAGATGCAAAAACAAAAAAGCAAAAACCCAGCAAGGGAAACGGAACCGTACTGGAGGGATGGCTCAATGGACCCTGTAAACTTCATAGTACAGAGGGAGCTGTCCCAACACATAGCCTTCGAGCATGTTGGATATTACGGCAGGTGGCCAAAAGTGGCGAAGAGCTTCTAGCTCCGGGAAACCACTCCAACAATACTAGCACGGTATCAACAGTCTTCGAGACTTTCGCATCAAATAATATGCGAAAATGAACAATCCGCGAACTCGCCGAAGTCTACCAAGTAGCAACAGCAAATCCATGGAGTGACACAGCTATTACCTTCAGCGCCAGCGACGAGCCCATATCTCGAACTACCAGAGCCCCAGCCGCACTGGTACTTAGTCCCATAGTGGACGGCTTTCGACTGACAAAAGTCCTCATGGACGGCGGCAGCGGACTAAACCTCATTTACGAGGAAACTCTGCGGAAAATGGAAATCGATTGGAGCCGTATTGAGCGAAGCAGCACAACCTTCAGAGGAATAATCCCTAGCCGGGAAGCGCGCTGCACCGGAAAAATCACACTCGATGTGGTGTTCGGCTCTCCGGACAATTACAGATCCGAAGAAGTCACGTTCCAGGTGGCCCCGTTCAGCAGCGGCTATCACGCCATATTAGGACGAGAGGCATTCACAATTTTTCAAGCAATACCTCACTACGGGTACATGAAGCTCAAAATGCCTGGGCCCAGCGGAATAATCACTCTCGTTAGTGATCTGGATATAGCACTCCGCGCCGAAAACAAGACAGCCGCACTAGCCCTCGAGGCACTATCCGAAGCCTTAGCGGCAGAGGAACTCACCGCGTTGCGCTCTACGGTAAACGGGGACGATGTGATACTTGATAAAAGACCCAAGTCCACCTCCTTCAAACCAGCAGACGAGATAATAAAATTTCAGGTCCATCCAACGGACCCAACAAAGACGGCTTCCATCGGGGCACAGTTGAACCCCGAAGTTGACGCCGCACTGCGCGAATTCCTTCAGGAAAATTGGGACATCTTCGCCTGGCATCCCTCGGACATGCCCGGAATCCCTCGCAGGTTGGGAGAACATAGCCTAAACATCCTAAAAGGATTTAAGCCAGTCAAACAGGCTCTTCGACGATTTTCCGAGCCCAAAAGACAGGCAATGGGAGAAGAGCTAGCCAAGTTATTAGAAGCCGGATTCATTAGAGATATCAAACATCCGGACTGGCTAGCAAATTTGGTGATGGTACCAAAGAAGGATAAATCCTGGCGCCTCTGTGTCGACTTCAAAGACCTCAATAAGGCTTGCCCAAAGGATCCTTTCCCCCTCCCCCGCATCGATCAAATTATCGATGCCACAGCAGGACACGATTCGTTGTGCTTCCTGGATGCATACTCTGGCTATCATCAAATCAAGATGGCGGAAGCAGATCAAGCCGCAACGGCATTCATCACTCCATACGGACCATTCTGCTTCAACACGATGCCCTTCAGACTTAAAAACGCCGGCGCAACATATCAGCGCATGATTCAAACATGTCTGGCCACCCACATAGGCAAAGCAGTCGAGGCATACGTAGACGACGTAGTCATCAAAATAAAACATGTCGAAACTTTAGTAGACGATTTGAGGCTCACATTCGACAACCTTAGAGCATATGACATCAAGCTGAATCCGGAAAAATGTGTTTTCGGTGTACCAGCCGGAGAGCTGCTGGGCTTCATCGTATCCGGTAGAGGAATTGAAGCAAATCCGGCCAAAATCCGGGCTCTGTCACAGTTGGATATTCCAAAGGACCTCAAGCAAATACAAAAATTAACAGGATGCGTGGCAGCTCTAAGCCGTTTTATCTCCCATTTAGGAGAGAAGGCGTTGCCCCTTTATCGCCTCCTAAGGCGCACCGAACACTTCGAGTGGACGTATGCCGCCACTGCCGGACTCGAAGAAATAAAGGCCATAGTGGCAACAAATCCGGTCCTGGCTGCGCCCACTCTGGGCGAACCAATGTTGTTATATATTGATGCAACACATCAAGTTGTAAGCGCTGTCCTCGTCGTCGAACGAGCGACAGAAGGGCATAAATTCCCTCTTCAAAAACCAGTGTATTACGTATCCACTGTGTTAACCCCCTGTAAATCCCGTTACCCGCACTATCAGAAGATAGCATATGCGGTGTTCATGGCGTCTCGGAAGCTCAGGCACTACTTTCACGAGTGTTCGATAACAGTGGCCTCTGAAGTACCACTCAATGACATTATAAATAACCGCGACGCAACGGGCGGGATTGCAAAATGGGCCATTGAGCTCTTGCCATTCGACATAACTTACAAACCTCGACGAGCCATAAAGTCACAAGTTTTGGCTGACTTCGTCGCCGAATGGACTGAAGCCGAACTACCCAAAGAGTACAGCGCATACTCCAATTGGACTATGCACTTCGACGGCTCCAAAATGTTGGCCGGACTGGGGGCTGGCGTCGTACTGACATCCCCCACTGGAGATACAGTCCAGTATGTACTTCAAATAATGTACACGGACTCCAACAATGCAGCCGAATACGAGGCCCTATTACATGGTCTCCGGATGGCAGTCTCCATGGGCATTCAACGCCTAGAGGTGCGCGGGGATTCAAACCTTGCAATATCCCAAATAAATGGAGACTTTGACGCCAAGGATCCAAAAATGGCAGCATATCGTAATGCTGTCATGAAAATGTCAGCTCGGTTTGAAGGACTCGAATTCCATCACATAGCCCGAGATAATAACCAAGCGGCCGACGTCCTGGCACGCATCGGTGCGAAACGTGATACTGTCCCTCCAAATATCTTCCTGGAACGGCTCTTCAAGCCATCCGTACTATGGGAAGAGGAGCCCGGTAGCGACAAACCGGAGAAAACCGCACCAACTAGTGATTCAGCAGATGACATAACACCCTCCGCCCACGTTATAATGGCAGTAATCGCCGCGTGGACAGAACCTTTCCTAGCCTACTTACTTAAGCAGGAACTTCCTGAAGACCAAAATGAGGCCCACTGCATAGTCCGGCGATCGAAGGCCTACAAGGTCCATGAGGGAGAACTTTACAAGAAAAGCACTACCGGAGTCCTTCAAAGGTGTATCTCCGAAGAAGAGGGGCGAAACCTCCTGGCTGAAATTCACGCCGGACTAGGCGGACACCACGCAGCAGCCCGGGCCCTAGTAGGAAAGGCATTCCGTACAGGATTTTATTGGCCGACGGCTCGGGCAGATGCATAGGACTTGGTCCAGCGATCCGTTGGTTGTCAGCTCTTTGCTAATCAGAGCCATATGCCACCCACCGCCCTCAAAACCATACCCATTACCTGGCCGTTCGCGGTCTGGGGGCTTGACATGGTTGGACCCCTTAAAGGGGGAACTCACAAGAAAAAGTACCTATTGGTCATGGTGGATAAGTTCACCAAATGGATAGAGGCCAAACCGGTCAAAACGGCAGAGTCCGGACCAGTGATAGACTTTATATCAGAGGTGGTACACCGTTACGGAGTCCCCCACAACATCATCACCGACAACGGCACGAACTTCACGGCCGATGAGGTCAAGTCATGGTGCAAAAATATGGGCATTAAGCTCGACTATGCGTCAGTCTATCACCCTCAAACCAACGGTCAAGTGGAAAGAGCAAACGGTCTAATAATGAGCGGCATTAAACCCAGATTGGTGAGGTCACTCACCAAATCTGATACCCAATGGGTTGAGGAGCTCGACTCCGTACTCTGGGGGCTGCGGACAACGCCTAACCGCACTACCGGATTCACACCATTTTTTATGGTATACGGCGCAGAGGCAGTCTTGCCCTGCGACATTATTCATGACTCACCTCGAGTGCGCATGTATGAGGAAAGAGAAGCCGAGCTGGATCGGCAGGACAACTTGGACACATTGGAGGAAGAACGTGACGTCGCGAAGGCTCGTTCCGCATTCTATCAGCAGCAGGCCCGAAGATATCAAAGCAGAGAAGTACGGGCCAAGACTTATAACGTTGGCGAACTAGTTCTACGCCTGCCGGACAAGAAAAAGGACAAGCTCAAGCCCAGATGGGAAGGCCCCTTCATTATTGATCAAGTACTGACCGGCGGAGCATACCGTCTACGAAATGTGTCGGACAACCGACTCGAGCCGAACCCATGGAACGCAGCCCGACTCCGACGATTCTATGCCTAGCGCCGGACTAAGAGTTCGTCCCCTTCCCCCGTCCAACCTTTTATATTTCGGCTGTCTTCTGTTTCTCTTTTTATCCTTTGAAATTAACAAGCCCCTCGGGGCCTATTTTCGCATTCTTTGCATACGTACGATGTGCCATCCGCACTCGTTATTCCTGGGGGCTTCTTTTACAGAAGCTCAACTATACGGGTTTCACACCCAACACATGTGTCAAGCTTCCACATGTACCTTTTACTCGCCATTATATGCATGATATGACTTAAATTTTGGCCAAGCTGGGTTGCCTGGCTCCTGTGCTTACCCCTACATTCCCGATTGTTCGGCTAGGCGGTAAAGGGAGCACCTCTGCGATTGTTACTGCCGGGTCAGCCGGATGTGTACCTCAGACTGGGTGAAGCCGAAAGCTAGCGTTCTTAAGGGAATATTCGGTCGGTGATTTAAAAGATGACTTTTTACCTATTTTTTCCCATCTGCCCCCAGATGTTTTACTGCTCTCTTGGCAGTCCGGACATGCACTTTAGGGCATGCCTCCCCAGCGAAAGGAACCCTTAACGGAACTATTCTCCCTGGAAGATGTTTCTTACTAACCATGTAATATAACATAACTAGTTGGGAACTTGTCTGATAAAGCACTAATGACCCCTACGCCTGGTCTCCATGCATACCACGGTTATTTCTTAACCAATAAGGTATTCGGACACACTCTGGACTCCACGGTCCCGAGGTCGAAGCGAAAAGGTCGGCAAAGACAAATGATCTACAATCCGGCTAGAAGGCATTTCACATGTCATTTTTAAAGGATAACATACATTGTTAAGTTTATTGATTGTATTCCTCCTCAATCCCGTCTAACAGGCTGTCTAGTTTACAGTCCCGTTGGGAAAATTTAGCAGCCAGTTCTACCTGGCTATACACTAAACTCACAGGGATCTCCTTCCTGTCGGGCCCCACCGGTCCAACTTCGGCCATATGGTTGGGATCCGCCTTCTTGTACCACGTCTTCACCATGGCCCAAGCCTCCCTGGCACCTTGACGGCAAGCCGAAATCTTCCACAAACAAAAGCGCTGCCGCACTCCCTGCAGCTTCTCTGCAAGCTCCCCGAGGCCCTCGGGCGGGGCGAGGGATGGCCATAAAGCCTGTACGGCGCCACTCATTGCCTGCCGAACTCGTTCGAGTAGCTGCAATAGTTCGGGAAGTTGATCACCCATTGATACGGGCATCTCCTCCGTAGGATGACCCGTGAGTATACCTACAAGACATATTATGTCAAATTGCTTCCTCGCCGAACTCTTCTTCCTTAGAGAGTTCGCTCAAGCACTTACTATAGATGCCGCGACGAAGCCGTTGATTCTCCTTAACGGAGCCGGACAGCTCGGCCTGTGCGCCTTTCAGCTCTTCTCCGAGCTTGGCGTTGGCATCTTGGAGCTTGTTCCTTTCCTGCTGAACTCTGTTCAGCACATTCTCGCCGGCCTTTAGCTGGCGCAGTAGTGCTTGCCTGTCCGGATCTTGTTCGGCAGCACCTGCAGTGTCATTATTAGACTCGCGCGCATGCCGCACAGCGCTTATATTAATTTATACAAATGTGTTACCAGGGGGGGTCTTTCCGTCTCCTCCTGCGGCAGCAAGTGCAGCCTCAAGTTGGGCCTTGCAATCTTGCAGCTCCCGAGACAGCTGGGCATTCTTCTCGTTAAGATCCTGAAATTTCAAATGATCCTTAAATCAGTTAACATAGCTAATTTAAGTCTCGGGGGCTACTGGTGTATACAACCATTAAAATTTCCTTACCCGTATGTCTTTAACATACTGCTCCATGGCTCTGGTAAAACCATTTTGAGCAGCCCGGAGATGCGCATCCCTTGCGTTAAAGGCATCCAATGCCTCAGGGGAAAAGCACGCTTCTTGAAAAACTGTCTGGCGGCATCTATGATTCATAGCGCTCTCCACCTCTGACTTGGTGGCGGACAGTCTGTCGGTATCCTCCGTTGGAGTAGGATCCGGTGCGCGTCTTGCGCTTGCCTCCCCCTCCAGTCCGGGCGCTGGAGCCTGGCTGGTGTTGGTTGGGTCGGCAATTCTTGCGCTCGCAGTCCGGCGAGTGCTTTTTCTCCTATAAAGATCATGAGCACTTAGAAGTTTCCTCAGAACGTTGCTCAAAAAGATCAAACACGAGCTATACCTCTGCGGTGACGTTTCTGCCCGCACGACGCTCCTTTTCCTCCTGCTAGTTCGGTCTGACCTCTGTAGGTCGGCCGCCGCAGGCTCGGCTTCCTGCCATAATGGCGCTTCCTGCAAAATACCATCGTTCGCGAAGGTCAGAAACAGGCAAGGATAGGATAGCGGTGTCCGGACCTCGGTCATGGTCACCTGGGAAGCCGAACTTAGCCCGGGGTAGTCCACCGTAATGGCGACCAAAGCATTATCAATGCTGAGCTGGTGATACACCGCGTCGATCAGCTCCACCTCGATGTCCGGATCCTCTTCGGAGGCCGGACCCAGGGACCCTTCCGGATCCTCGGGTTGTGGAGCAGGACTCATCATGTCCTCCACAGTCCGACGTAGATCCTGCGCCGAAGACGTAATGTAAGAAGCTTAAACTTCGAGAGCACGAGTAGAACCCTTCGAGGTGTTCGCTTACCCATCCTCTAGGATTGACCATGGAAAACCCATCCAAAGGGTTCGGACGAAGGAAGTCCTCCTTCTCCCCCTTGTACAGACCGGACAGAATCTTCACCAGATCCTCGGTCGAACCCGGCCCTTTGCGGCCGTGCCGGGTAGCGTCGTCCTCCCCATTGAAATCCCACATGGGGTGGCCTCTGTATTGCAGCGGCTGCACCCCCCGCTTGATGCACGTCGCCATGACTCCAATCATGGTCAAGCCGGAATGAGCCATTAATCTTATCCGGCCCATCAAGTAATGGACACTCTTGTCTTCCTCCAAACGGGGGCTCCGGGGGCGCCAACTGAGGCGTTTCTTCAAGGGAGCAGCATCAAACTCCGGGAGGCCAATCCGGACTGGGTCGGGCAACGGAGCGTCTACCATATAAAACCACTCCGAGGGCCAGTCTTCGGACGCCCTCTTGGGGGTACCGGATAGGTATCCGGTCCCGGCGATGCGCCATATTTCAGCGTCGCCGACTTGATATATGGACCCCTGGTGAGAACGGGGTACGAGGCAGAACAGCCTCTTCCACAATGCGAAATGGGGCTCGATGCCCAGGAATAGCTCGCAAAGAGCTACGTAGCCCGCGATATGCAGCACAGAGGCGGGCGTGAGGTGGTGGAGCTGGAGTCCGTACAACTTCAGGAGCCCGCGGAGGAACGGATGTATTGGAAATCCGAGCCCCCTTATCAGATAGGGGACGAAACACACCCGCTCCCCCTTGTTGGGGCTTGGGGTGTCCTCCGCCTGCCTCCCACCTCGATAAGTAACCAGTCCGGCTCGGACTGGAACCATGAAGGCCGGAGGAAGAAATCCCTCCGTTTGGAGCTTTACTAGCTCATTGTGCGAAATAGAGCACCTCCTCCAATCCCCTGGCGATGGGCTAGGAGCGCGTGAGGAAGAGCCGCGTTGACGATCCATGGTGGAATGGATTTCAGGGTCAGAGGCGCTTCGATGGAGTATACGCGGGAGGAAGACGGTGCGGTTTGGATCTGAATCCCTGCCCTTTTTATAGGCGGACGACCCGCACAATTAGGGGGTGAAATGTAAAAGACACCCTGGCTTTTCGCATTCGTGCGACGCGTGGAAGAGGGCCATAATTTGGCGTAGAAGCCGAGGAGCAAAGTATTCAAGGTGAAGCCGGACACTATTCGGCAGGTACATGGGATTTAAAGGGAGAACCCGCCTTGCAACGCCGAAGACTACAAGCACACTGGACTTATCGTCATTGAAGCCTGGTTCGGGGGCTACTGAGGGAGTCCTGGACTAGGGGGTGTCCGGATAGCCGGACTATATATATCCTCCGGACTCCCAGACTACGAAGATAAAAGATTGAAGACTCCGGCTCGTGTCCGGAAGGTACTTTCCTTGGCGTGGAAGGCAAGCTTGGCAATACGGATATGTAGATCTCCTACCATTGTAACCGACTCTGTGTAACCCTAGCCTCTCCGGTGTATATATAAACCGGAGGGCCTTAGTCCATAGGATGAATATACATCTCAACAATCATACCATAGGCTAGCTTCTAGGGTTTAGCCTCCTTGATCTCGTGGTAGATCTACTCTTGTACTACCCATATCATCAATATTAATCAAGCAGGACGTAGGGTTTTACCTCCATCGAGAGGGCCCGAACCTGGGTAAAAACATTGTGTCCCTCGTCTCTTGTTACCATCCGCCTAGACGCACAGTTCGGGACCCCCTACCCAAGATCCGCCGGTTTTGACACCGACACTCGGAATCAGGCGAAGGCAGCTGCAGAGCAGCCGCACGGTATTCCATGGAATTGTACCCGGCCTCTCATGTTCACCAATCGGCAAGATTCTGATAGACGTCCTCTTCGGAGACAAAGACCATTTCCGCCGAGAGCCAGTCTGGTTCGAGGTGGTGGACTTGGAGAGCCCGTACCACGCCCTGCTTGGCCGGCCTGCCTTGGCCAAGTTCATGGCGGTTCCCCACTACGCCTACCTCAAGATGAAGATGCCGAGTTCCAAGGGGATCCTGACCATTGCTGGCGACTACAAGAAGTCATCCGTTTGTGCGGCCGAGAGCAGTCGGCTGGCCGAGTCTTTGGTGATCGCCGCCGAGAAGCGGCTCCTTGACCGGGTCGTGGCGATGGCCGGAAAGCAGCCAGAGATGTCGCCCGACCCCAAGGAGTCGGAGGCGGAAGGATCATTCAAACCGGCTAAGGAAACCAAGAAGATACCCTTGGACCCAGAGCACCCACAGAAGTACGCTGTCATAGGCACGGGCCTTGACAGCAAATAGGAAGGCGAGCTCGTCGATTTCCTCCGTGAGGATCGGGACATCTTCGCATGGTCCCCCAAGGACATGCCGGGTGTGCCGACGGAATTCGCCGAGCACAAGCTACACGTCAGGCCGGATGTGAAGCCCGTCAGGCAGCCTTTGCGCCGCCTGTCAGAAGAGAAGAGAAGAGTCGTTGGAGAAGAGATAGCCCGGCTCCTGGCAGCCGGATTCATCATGTAAGTGTTTTTTCCGGAGTGGTTAGCTAACCCAGTGCTGGTATTGAAGAAGAATAAGCAGTGGCGGATGTGCATAGACTACACCGGCCTCAATAAAGCCTGCCCGAAGGACCCGTTTGCTCTGCCAAGGATTGATCAGGTGATAGACTCCACAACCGGATGTGAGCTGTTAAGTTTCCTAGACGCATACTCAGGATATCACCAGATCAAGCTGAACCCAGCAGACAGACTGAAGACCGCATTCATCACGCCATTTGGAGCCTTCTGCTACCTAACGATGACGTTCGGCTTGAGGAATGCCGGCGCCACCTTTCAACGTTGCATGCAGAAGTGCCTCCTCAAGCAACTCGGCAGAAACGCCCACGTTTACGTGGATGATGTGGTGGTGAAGACGGAAAAGCGTGGGACGCTACTGGAAGACCTCAAAGAGACCTTTGAAAATTTGCGCCGATTCCAAATCAAGCTCAACCCTGAGAAGTGCGTGTTCGGAGTCCCAGCCGGCCAACTCCTCGGCTTTTTGGTCTCCGAACGCGGCATAGAGTGCAACCCCGTGAAGATCAAGGCAATCGAGAGAATGGAGGTACCCAGCCGACTGTTGGATGTGCAGAAGTTCACCGGCTGCTTGGCGTCAATCAGCCGATTTATCAGTCGGCTGGGCGAGAAAGCTCTGCCTTTGTATCAACTGATGAAGAAGACCACCTTTTTTGAGTGGAACCACAAGGAAGATGAGGCATTTCTCCAACTGAAGAAGATGCTGGCGACTCCCCCTGTGTTGGCGGCTCCGACTCCCAAAGAGCCCATGCTCTTGTACATCGCCGCCACCAGCCGGGTTGTCAGCACAGTCATTGTAGTTGGACGCAAGGAGGAAGGCAAGGCGCTTCCGGTCCAGAGACCGGTGTATTACCTGAGCGAGGTACTGTCGACCTCCAAGCAAAACTACCCTCACTACCAGAAGATGTGCTACGGCGTGCATTTTGCCGCCAAGAAGCTGAAGCCCTACTTTCAAGAGCATCCGATCACGGTGGTTTGCACCGCTCCACTCGCCGAGATCATTGGAAGCCGAGACGCCTCCGGCCGAGTGGCCAAGTGGGCTATCGACCTAGCCCCTTACACCATCTACTACCAACCTCGCACCGCCATCAAGTCGCAGGCGCTGGCCGACTTCCTCGTCGACTGGGCAGAGACCCAGTACCTGCCGCCAGCGCCCGACTCTACTCATTGGCGGCTGCACTTCGACGGTTCCAAGATGCGCACCGGCCTTGGAGCCGGCATCGTCCTTACCTCCCCCTAGGGCGACAAGCTCAAGTACGCGCTGCAAATCCACTTTGCCGCCTCCAACAACGTCGCCGAATACGAAGCGCTCGTCCACGGGCACCGGCTTGCCAAAGAACTCGGCATCCGCCGGATCCTGTGCTATGGCGACTCCGACTTGGTGGTTCAGCAATCATCCGGCGATTGGGACGCCAAAGACGCGAACATGGCGAGCTACCGCTTCCTGGTGCAGCAACTCAGCGGATATTTTGAGGGGTGCGAATTCCTTCACGTGCCAAGAAACGACAACGATCAAGCAGACGCCTTGGCACGAGTCGGCTCCACTCGCCAGGCAATACCTTCCGGCGTCGCCCTTCAGCGCCTCCTCAAGCCGTCTATCAAGCCCTCACCAGAATCCGACTCCATCTTCGTGTCGGCTCCGCCAGAAACAGTCGGATCCGACTCCAAGGCCCCAGCAGGCGACCTCAAGAAAGCCACACTTAAAACAAGCTCGGGGACTACGCCAGTCGGCCCGGGGACTTCCGAGCCCGGCCCGGGGACTGCGCCAGTCGGCCCGGGGACTTCCGAGCCCGGCCCGGGGACTGTGCCAGTCGGCCCGGGAGCTGCCCCAGTCGGCCCAAAGATTCCCTCAATCCAGCAAGCGGCGGCAGACTCCAACCCGCCGCCTCCCAGCCCAGCCACCCTTGTCCAAGTCATTGTGGTAGCAATTGAAGAGATAGCAGCACCTTCATGGGCACAACCCATCCTCAAGTTCCTAGTGAACAAGGAATTACCAGCAGACGAGACCCTGGCTCGGCAAGTGCAACGCCGAGCAGCAGCCTACACCATAATCAACAGAGAGCTAGTCAGGCGCAGTGTTACTGGTGTCCACCAGCGCTGCGTAGAGTCAGAGCAAGGCCAAGTGATCCTCAGAGACATCCATCAGGGCGAGTGCGGCCACCATGCGGCTTCAAGGGCGCTCGTGGCCAAAGCCTTTCGGCACGGTTTCTTTTGGCCGACTGCCCTGGAAGAAGCTAAAGAGCTAGTCAAAAAATGCAAGGGGTGCCAGGTGTTCCGCTCCAAGCCCCTTCAGCCGGCTTCCGCGCTGAAGACAATTCCCATTGCCTGGCCCTTCGCAGTTTGGGGTTTGGACATGGTGGGACCATTCAAGACGGCCCGAGGCGCCCTAACTCACTTACTTGTCGCGATGGACAAGTTCACCAAGTGGGTGGAAGCAAAGCCCATCAAGAAATTAAATGGGCCTACAGCAGTGACCTTCATTGCCGACATCATAGTGCGGTATGGCATACCGCACAACATCATCACAGACAACGGCACCAACTTCGCCAAGGGCGCCTTGGCTCGTTTCTGCGCGACGCAGGGCATCCGACTGGACTTAGCATCCGTTGCCCATCCGCAGTCAAACGGCCAGGTGGAACGAACCAACGGTCTAATCCTGTCCGGCATCAAGCCTCGACTGGTCGAACCACTCGAGCGCTCGGCCGGCTGTTGGGTCGAAGAGCTGCCTGCAGTCCTCTGGAGTCTGCGCACAACCCCAAACAAGTCAACCGGCTTCACGCCTTTCTTCCTCGTCTACGGTGCCGAAGCCGTCATCCCAACGGATATAGAGTTCGACTCTCCGCGAGTCTCCATGTACACCAAAGAGGAAGCTGAAGAAGCACGACAAGATGGCGTCGATCTGCTGGAAGAGGGACGACTGTTGGCACTCAGTCGGTCCGGCATCTACCAGCAGAGTCTGCGCTGATACTACAATCTCAAGGTCAAGCCAAGATCGTTCCAAGAGGGCGACCTTGTGCTCCGGCTGATTCAGAGAACAGCTGGCCAGCACAAGTTGTCGGCGCCTTGGGAAGGTCCCTTCATCATCAGCAAGGTGCTAGGGAACGACGCCTACTATTTGATCGACGCTCAGAAGCCTCGAGCACGCAAGAGGGACGACTCCGGCAAAGAAACAGAGCGCCCGTGGAACGCGAATCTTCTTCGAAAATTTTACAGTTGAGGCAGTATGTATCGCGCTACCCTCCTTTGTATTAAAGTACTAAGACCTTAGGCCCCCCGGGACGAGCTCGGGGACTGCCTTTTTGATTATCTGTATGATAAGGGTTACGCTTCCGAATATGCTGTTCCCTTTTATCATACTGTCTGGCACCGGGTCCGACTAGTCGGCCCGGGGACTCGCCGTCTTGCACTATGAAATGCTCCCTGCGGTCAGACAAGTAATGTGTCGCGCTCAAAGCCATCTCTTGCCGAAAGCCGCAGTTCGCAGAGCGACTGTCGGTGGGCAGGGGACAAGCAAGAACGAGCGCACAATTGAAAAATGGCTAAGGACTGAAGAGCTACGCATGGCCCAAGCCGGCTACCAGCCTCCCCTTACCGAGCCGACTCATGAGCAGTCGGCTCGTCGTTTCAATTCTTACCAAGGACAGCCGACTCTTGAATAGTCGGTCTGCCGCCTTCCAGCCGATTTTTGCTGATGAACTCTAAATGACTAAGTACTTGCCTCCCTAAAGTAGCTAAGCACTTGACCCGACGGCAGTCCGCAGAGCGGCTGCCCAGCCGGCAAGGCGGCAACTGAAGGAAGGTGGCAAAGGAAAAAGTCTAAGGAGCCAAAAGCAAGGAAAGGCAGAAATTAGATAAATATTTACATAAGGCCCTTGGCCGAATACACCCAGTGGGTGGAATTGTTCGAACCTAACAAGTTTTTTCAAAGAACAACAAAGACAGATAAGCAGAAGCACTCTAGGGGGAGGCCTCCGGAGCCGGAGGGTCGGAGGTGACGGCGGTGTCGGATGCCGGGGCAGTCGGTTGGGCGATCTCAGCTTGGTCGCCTCCGGCGACGGTCGCTTTGTCCTTGTGCGGCTCGTTGCTGGAGGCGCGATCGGGCTGAGGCTGGCCGCCTGCCTCGTCCTCTGGCACCTCCTCCTCGCTTCCGTCCTCCGACTCGTCCTCCTCCTCAGCGCTGGAGCCGATCACCTCCGCCGAGTCCTCCTCGTACTCCGGGTGCATCCCGAACCACTCCGGCGGTACCTCCTCGCCGCCTTCGGTCCGCTCGGGCACAAAGACACTGGTGTCCATGTACTCGGCGATGGCCGCCGCGCGCTCGACAAGGGCGCCTTCTACGGCTTCCAGCTCGACCTGGGCCTCTGACCGGAACGCGGCCAGACGGTCCAGGTCCAGGCCTGGATACCACCCTTTGACGAACTCCAAGGCTCGGCATGCTCCCGCCCGAGCCGAGGAGCCCCTCCAAGCCTCAAAGCGACCGGTGGCGACCTCCAGCCAGTCGGCCATCTGGCTGGCGGTGCGAAGAGTTGGCACCTCCGGCCACAGGGCGGCAACCACTTGGGCGCCGGCGCGTTGAAGACGGCGCAGCAGACGATGAGCAGGACGAAGACGAACCCCGATGTTCAAAAGCTGCTCGTCGATGGTTCATGGGGCGTTGGCAGCAATCACTTCGCCCTTCGCCCTTCGCTCCTCCCGAGCCGCCTCAATGGCCAGAGGGACGGCTTGCGAGTGGCCGGGAAAGAAGTCTGCCAAGATAGAAAAGAAGACAGTCAGAAAAATCAGAAATTAGCCCGACACAGAGTCGGACGACCAAAGAAGAGAAAAAAGAGTTACCGTCGACGATGTCCTCGAGCTCGTGGTAGCCGGAGGCCAGCATCGCCTCCCGGTCGGTCCAGGCGGAGCGCTCGACCTCGAACTCGGCTATGAGGGCATCTTCCCGTGACTTGGCGTCTTCCTGCGCCTTCCGAAGCAGCTCTTTCTGCTCGGCCAGCTGCGTTGCCAGCAGGTCGCGCTCCTGGACGAGCTTGTCGCACTCCTCCTCCTTGGCGCGGCGAGTGGTGTTGGCCTTGTTCAGCTGCTCCTGGAGGGCGGCATTGGCGTCTGAAGAACGAGAGACAAGAAGGTCATTAGTAAGGTAGATCGCCGGGGAGATCCGGCCTGACTGCTCAGCAGTCGGCCCGAATCTCGGGGACTACAGCCCGCGGGCGCGCCAGCGCGCCCCCGCGGAGAAGAAGAAAGGTAGGTCGCCGAGGAGATCCGGCCCGACTGCTCAGTAGTCGGCCCGAATCTCGGGGACTACAGCCCGCGGGTGCGCCAGTGCGCCCCCGCGAAGAAGGAAGAATCAGCTCACCTCGGCTTTCCGTTAGATCGGCGGTCCGCTTCTTCAGCTCTTCAACGTTGCGGTTGAAGGCAGTGGCGCGGAGATTGTGGTATTCCTGCAAAGCCGGCAAGCAAAAGTTAGTCTTTGGAGCTCAATAGAAGGAGTTCCGAGCCGCCTGCTCAGCAGCCGGCCCCAAACTCGGGGACTACACCCAGTGGGTGCGCTGGCGCGCCCCCACGAAAAAAGACAGAAACTAAAAAAGGAGAAACGAAACATACCCGGACGGAGGTCCGCAGGGCCAGATGCGCCCTGGTGCAGAGTTGGAGGGCGTCGCCCTCCTTGCACAGCTTCGACTGGACGTCCAGGAGGGCCTGGTTCAGTGGGCCGGTGCCGCCTTCACGCAGCCAGCCGGTGGGCGCGGCACTTAAGGCCTTGACGTCCAGGTTCGCCGAACTTGCGGCACCGTTTTCCCGAGCTCGCGGCGCTGAGCTCGTCCTCTCATGCCGGCGGCGCGCCGGCGCGGCGACCTGAAGAAGCAGTTGCGCGTCGGCGTCATCCGCAGTCGGAGGGTCTTGTAGGTCCAACGGCTGTTTGCCGTGCGGCCTCGAAGACGGAGGCGGCGGGGGCGGCGGGGGCGGCGCGTGAGTATCCGAGCCTGAGACGTCGCCGCCCTCCTCCGCGAGAGGGTTTGCGGTGCCGACCTCCCCGGTCTGCCCCGTGAACTCAGGAGTCGGTGGCGCCGACGACAGCGGGGGGACGAGCATCGCCGATCGGCGACGCGCGACCTCCTCGGCATGCCGCTTCGCCGCGGCCGCAGCCACGGCCTCCTCCCGGTGTCATTGGGCGTTGGCGGCCACCTTCTCGGCCTCTGCCTTCTCCAGGCGGTCGGCCTCTTCCTCCTCGCGCTTCTCCCGCGCGTTCCGTTCCGTCGCCTCCCGAAGGTCGGCGGCGGGATCAATCCGCCGAGTGTTGGCAGATGTCTCCCCGACCCCATGACAGAGGGGACGGCGGCTCTCTCAAGAGAGAGGGGAGCTCTGGAGAAGATCGGAGGGAAAATCAGAAAAAACTCCAAGGAGATCCAACAAAGAAACGACAGAGTAAGAAGACTCACGAAGAAACTAGCGGCGGCCTTCTCACTTCCTTTCGGAAGCGGTTGGCCTTCGCGGCCGCCTCCTCCCACTTGGTCGCGGTGGTGGCTCCCTTGAACTTCTTTGGCTTGCCGCCGGGCGCACTCGGCCCGGCGTGACGCCTCTTCGCGCCGGCTTGGCCGGAGGGGCCGGCTCTCGGCTGGCAGCGCGGGACGACTTCCGCGTCGACGTCGTCCTCGGGCCAGTCGGCGAAGGTCGCCGACGGTCTGAGGCCGCCGTCTGCCCCCTCTCCGCTGCCTTCTGCATCGGCCTCTAGCGCCGCCGCCCCCAAGTCGGGGTCGTCGACGTCGCTGGCCTCGCGATCTGGGACGTAGTCGCGAGGCTCTCTCGTGGCGCCGGCTGCGGGTGCCATGAGGGGACTCTGCTCGGATGATGCCAACGAATATCAGAGTTCGAAGTCAGATACAAATAAGATCGAACTACAGACGGGTGCGACTTACCATTGGAGGGGGGTTGTCGCGCGAGTACGTCTCCTTGCCGAACTGCCACTCCTCCGAGAACCCGCAGTGGGCGATGTGGTTCACCAAGTTCGCCACCTCCCCACGTGGCATGTCCTTGGTGCACAGCCGGCTCGGATCGTGGCGGCCGCTCATCTGGCAGATGAGGTGAGGCCGGCCCTGGAGCGGAAGAACCCGGCGCGCCACAAAGGCGGCCAGAAGATCGGAGGCGATGAGCCCCTCCGACTGAAGCATGACTCGGAGTCGCGCCACGGCGCCGACTCTGAAGGTCGAAAGTGATTTTGACCGGTGGGACCAACTGGCCAGCCGGCCAGTCAGAGGCTCGGGGTCGAAAGGCGGCAGGTTGACCCAGTCGCCATCGGTGGAGATGTTCTTCACATAGAAGTAGGACTTCTGCCACATCTTCACCGACTTCACCAGCGGGATGGGCGGAAAAGGGTTGTCGGCCGTCGTGCGCCGCACCGCGATGTAGGCGCCGCACTGAGCCGGCGTGCCGGCGGCCTGAGTGCCGAGTTTTGAAGAGAAGAACTCTCCCCACAGCTCGAGGGTGGGGAGAACGCCGATGTAGCCTTCGCACAGGGTGGCGAAGGCGGAGAGAAGCACCACCGCGTTGGGGGTGAGATGGTGCGGCTGCAACTTGTGGAACTCAAGAAACGAGTGGAAGAATCCGCTCGCCGGAAGCCCCAGCCCGCGCATGAGATGCGAGCGGAAGGTGACCCGCTCGCCCTCCTCCGGCGCGGGCCGGATCTCTCCCGCCGGCGCGGGACGGGCGTGCACCAGGTCCGCGCTGGGGAGGCGGCGGGTCCGGCGAAGGAACTCGATGTCCTCCGCCTCCACGTCCGAGCCATCCCACATGCCGGAGTGCGAGGTGGGGGGCGCGGCGAAAGAAGAACTCATCGCCGGTGAGGAAGAATGGCTTGGCTCGCGGCGGAGGAAGAACGCCGTGGTTCGCGGCGAAGGAAGGAGAAAGGCGTTAGAGCGGGGAAGGGAGTGCGCGTGCAGTGCTGCCCCGCTCCTCCCCGCCTACTTATAGCCCTACGGGCTGAGAAGCCGAGGGGGCGACGTGGGGATTAACTAAGGCCCCACGCCGCCCACGATTAACCCCCACGAAGTTACTGCGCGCAGTAACGACGTGGGGATGCCAACCGTCCTCGGCCACAGCGGATCCGCTCGAGGGCCGAGGCGCGGTAGTGGCGGGCCCCACCCGACGGCCCGTCCCGTCACGCGCGTGGGCAGGCAGACTATCGCCTCCACGTGGCGCCACACAATAGGACCATCTCATTAATGGCAGGGAAGCGTGACCGATACGCCGCCCGTTTCCCGCCGCGACTTGCGAGCAGCGGCCCCTCGGAGAGCGAGTTCGATTTCGGCGAGGCGGCCCAAAGCAACAGCGGCCGAGTCTCAGAGCCGGCGCTAGGAAAATTGAAACTGTTGAAGCCCTCGGGGCGGCGCCCGCCAGGCTTCACCAGCTTCGGGGACTACTGTCGGAGTAATGGGCCGCGGGTAGGCCAACCCGGGACCCAGGATCTTTCAAGACATCGGGGCAAGCCGCGCCCCTCTGGCCACATCCCAGCTGGCGACCTTCGGGAGGCCGAGTCCCAGCTGGCGACCTTCGGAGAAGCCAAGTCCCAGACGGCGACTCTGGAGCAGGCCGGCTCTGGGCTTGCGACCTTCGGGGGTCCGACTATGAGAGTCGGGCCGCGACCTTTCTCGAAGACCGATGTAGGGTACGGCCCCGACGTGGCCGTCCCCTCCGGCCCACGAGGGGTGGGCATGGCTACAGTAAGCCGTATCGCTGGAAGATCTCTAGTTAGGCGAAGCACTGTTGCCATGCCACCCCTGACATCAGCTACAGTGCGCGAGGCACTGTGCCCACGACGACGGCCTATACGGCCCGAAGATCGCCAGGC
This sequence comes from Triticum timopheevii, assembly GCA_963921465.1. Classification (NCBI taxonomy): domain Eukaryota; kingdom Viridiplantae; phylum Streptophyta; class Magnoliopsida; order Poales; family Poaceae; genus Triticum; species Triticum timopheevii. The sequence continues at coordinate 559,619,851 of OY997266.1, forward strand.
CCTCTGTCAGAGAGAGAGAAGAAGACGGCCGGAGCGCTTGGAGTCGGCCCTGTGGGAGTCGGCCTCCCCAGAGTCGGCCGCCTCCTCATCTGGGCCCCACGAGCCATAAACCAGATTGGACGGAGAGTGGCGACAGTGATCGCCTGACGGACGGCGGCACTGTTCCCACGACCCCATGACCGAGCCTGCGTCACCAAGAGTGCCGCACAGTGTTCTGCATGTCCGCGGGACCCACCAGTCGGCGGGCCCCAGAAGCCGGCAGGAGGGACAGCGGCATGAGAGACGGACAGCTGGGGGCCACACCCAGTCAGTTTACTATTGTACCCCCGGGGGGTAGGCCTATATAAACCCCCCGGGGCACCCATGCAAAGGGTTCGGCCTTGGATAGATTTAGACACATAACAAGCAGGGGAGAGAGCCAGCCTTGCTCCCTCCTGCCTCCCGAAACAGCTCAAGGAGCACCCTTGTATTATCACCCCATAGTGATCATGCGGAGACCCTGCAGAGCAGCAGTAGGGGTGCTATCTCCCCGGAGAGCCCCGAAGCTGGGTAAGATTCGCCGGCGTGCATGTTTGCGCCTCATCCCGTTTCCAGGCACCGGCGACGTCCTACTCGCCCCCACCATGATAAGCCACCCGTTGGCATATGTCGCATCCAACCCCTGACACTGAATCTTGCTGGAGGGGGTTGTCTTCGACACTCTCTGGGGTGTTATTATCTCCGGTGCCAGAATCTCCATTCTTGCTGTGGCGGGATTTAGAGTGGCGCCGCTGACGCCGGCGCTTGGGCTGTTTCTTGGAGGAATCTTCCTCCGCTGCTTCCTCGCCATTCCCGTCCTTTGGGATGTCCACCATATATATATCGTATGACGAGGTGGTCTTCCAGTGCCCCGTAGGCGCTGGTTCTTGGTCGTCTCCGGCATCGTCGTCGATACCGTCGATGTCTTCGGAGTCGTAGTCTAGCATGTCAGTTAGGTCCTCGACAGTGGCCACAAATTGGGTGGTGGGTGGGCTTTGAATTTCTTCGTCGCCCGCATCCCAACCGTCCTGACCGTAGTCCGGCCAGGACTCTCCTGATAACGAGAGATACTTTAGCGAATTCAGGATGTCGCCAAAAGGTGAGTGTTGAAAGATGTCCGCAGCGGTGAACTCCATGATCGGTGCCCATTCTGATTCGATTGGAGGGGGCGCGGGAGGTTCGGAGTCCGGCGAGGAGTCCGGCACCTCGGAGTCATGAGCTTCACAAGGGACAAGGTCCGTATTCGGCTCCATCGCCGTAGAGGTAGCAGCCCCCGAGGCGGTGTCTAGCCACCCGTCCTCGATCTGTGCAGTCGGCTCCGAATTAAGGATCAGAGCAGACTCGTGTGCGGCCTCCAGGGCACTGTCCGGCAGCAGAGCTAAATCATGCCCATCGTGACAGTGCGGTGCGCTTGGCTGTAGCTCGAATCCATCGAAGATCAAGTCTCCGTGGATGTCAGCCGTGAAGTTCAGACTTCCAAATCTGACCTGATGGCCAGGGGCGTAGCTTTCAATCTGCTCCAGATGGCCAAGCGAATTGGCCCGCAGTGCAAAGCCGCCGAATACGAAGATCTGTCCGGGGAGAAAAGTCTTACCCTGGACCGTGTTGCTGTTGATGATCGAAGGAGCCATCCAGCCTATCGGTGGCGACACAGAGGAACTCTCAATGAAAGCACCAATGTCGGTGTTGTAAGTGCATCTAGTGCCCCTTAGTGATTTTGGTGTATTGAAGACTTATAGGTTAAGTAACTGATGCATTTGTGAGTGTACACAGGTCTATAAGTCTATGAGGAGTTTGATATTTACAGAGAAAGTCGACCCCTAAAAATGAAGTTCTTCAACTGAAGACTTTGATATTCTGAAGACTTTCTGAAGACTTTGAAAGTGAAGAAATTGGTGTGACCTTGAAGACTTGGTATTCATTCGAGGAATATGAAGCGTGAAGACTTTTGTTTTCGTAGTTTCATTTTCTCTTTCTTGAGTCATAGGAAACATCGTACTGTTAAAGGGGGTCGAGGAAATACTAAGGAAAAATTTCCATGTGATGCTCAACTCAAAATCCTACACCTACCAATCCCTTCGAGTGAAGCCATTGGAAATCTCATACAGTTCAGTCAAATTCATCAGTGACAGAGACGCAGTTCTTCTGTTCACTGAGAACTTTGCTCTGACTGAGGAGTTAGGAATTCACTTGTGCGAATTGCCTACACAGTGAGGAACATGATAGCCCTGAGGAATTTGAGAGTCAAATTTCCGACCGTTGCTGTGCTGCGCGCCGGCTGTCCCAAAATATCTTATCCACCTAACGGTCATATCATTGAAGGGCATTTATGTCTTATCATGTCGGGCTGCTCCCTAGGCTATAAATAGCTGCCCCCTACAACCACTAGCTGGTTGGCTGCTCCGAGAGAACTTGACACTTGTCATTTGAGAGCAACCCATCCTCCGAGGACTTTGAGCGAAAATCATCAAGTGAGGAAAATCCCAAAACCAAACCCCCACAAACCCAAAGTGATTGAGCATCACTGAAGAAATTGATCCGACGCTTGTTACCTTTGAAGACTGTGCTTCTTCCAGATGGTTAGGCGTCAAGGTCTAGAGCATCCAAGAGGAATTGTGGATTGCCGAGTGACCAAGTCTGTGAAGGTTTGGAAGTCACCTGAAGACTTACCACGAGTGATTGGACGAGGCCTGCGTGGTCTTAGTTCAAGGAGAATACGGTGAGGACTGGGTGTCCTGAGTTGCGCTCAGAGACTGGGTGTCCGGGACTGTGTGTCCTCGAGTTTAAATACTCAGCCGCTCCAACCAGACGTACAACTGAGACAGCAGTTGGAACTGGTTTACCAAATCATTGCCTTCACCAACTGACTGGTTCTATTTCCTCAAATCTTCCATTTCCTCATTCTGTGTTGAATGTTGTTCATATCTGTGCTTGAAGACTTTGACTGAAGACTTTCACAAATTCCTCAGTTCAATTTCTTCAGTCTGTTTGTCTTCATCTTGCTATCCTGTGTTTACGCTTTCCGTACTCTATGTTAGTCTTCATTTCATCATGCTGACTATGTTTGTATCCTGTTATGTTTACTTCTGAGTACATATTCCGCTTCAGGTAGTTCTTCACTAAGGAATTTCCTCACCAGCAAATTCCTCAGTGAAGAATTCATAAAAATCGCTTATTCACCCCCCTCTAGTCGATATAACGCACTTTCAATTGGTATCAAAGCAAGGTACTCCCTTGTTCTGTGTGATTTTGCTTTAACCGCCTAGAGTTTTAGTTATGTCGACCGCAGGTATGATCAAGGTCTCGGCTGGGTGTCCTACCTTTGATGGAACGGACTACCCCTACTGGAAGAACAAGATGCGAATGCATCTTGAGGCAATTGACAATGATCTCTGGTATGTTGTGGAAAATGGTGTCCCCTCTGTCACTGAAACACTGACCGCTACCGATGTGAAGAGATTCAAACAACTCGATTCTCAAGCAAAGAATATCATCTGTGGCCATCTGAGCAAAGGACAGTATGGAAGAGTGAGTGCTTTGGAAACTGCTAAGCTTATCTGGGATAGGCTGTCCAAAGTAAATGAAGGAGTTTCAACTCAGCGTGACTCTCGAGTCGATGTTCTTCGGAATCTCTTCAACCGCTTCAAAAGACTCGACAATGAGAATGTCCAACAAACCTTTGATCGCCTCACTGACATCTCAAATGAGCTTCAAGCCCTTGGTGCCACTGACATCACTGATCATGAAGTTGTGAAGAAACTGCTGAGATCGCCTGATTCCTCATTTGATACTCTGGGACTGATGATACAAGAACGTGCTGACTACAAGTCGCTTGATCCTGCTGATATCCTCGAAAGGCTAAACACTCACGAGTTCCAGCTTGCTGAAAAGAGAGATCTCTATGGCTCAAACTATGGCAAACCACGTGCCCTGAAGGCTAAGGTTGTGTCTGACTCTGAATGTGAGGATTCTGGTAGTAGCCTTGGAGATCCTGAAGAATTGAGCCAGGATCTAGCTCTGCTTGTGAAGAAATTCTAGAAGTTCACAAGACGTGGTCGCTTTGGAAAACCCTCAAGAGGAAATGATTCCTCATCCAGTGACTACAAGAGAAGACTTTGCCACAAATGCAAGAAGCCTGGTCACTATATTCAAGATTGTCCTCAGTGGGAAATTGAAATGAAGAAGAAGAAATACAAGGATTACAGTTCTGATGATATGAAGAAGAAGAAGAAATCGTCAAAATCTTCGTCATCAAAACCCTCAAAGTCTTCATCTCACAAGAAGGGCAGCTCCAAGAAAGCTCGGGCATTCATTGGCAAGGAAATGGACTCTGAAGCTGAATCTGAAGAAAATGATGAAGAGGAGGAGTCTGAAGAATCTGAGTCTGGTGTGGCGAGTCTAGCCGTTGCTACTGCTTTCGTCAGCAAGTCCATCTTCAACATCGAAGAAACTGACTCCACCGACAAGCCTAATGAAGATAATGATGTCTATGCTCCCACCTATTGCTTCATGGCAAAAGGAGCTAAGGTACTCAAATATAACTCCTCTGACTCTAGTGAAAATGAATCTGATGAGGATCTCAAGCCCAGTTACTCTAAACTTGCTAAAATTGCTGTGAAACAACAACGGGCTCTTGAAAAAGTGCAAAACATGCTAGATAAAAGTGATGATATGTTGGGTGAAGAAATGGATCGCACTAAAGCCCTGACTGAAAATCTTCAGAGACTTCAGTCTAAGTATGATAACCTTCAAGGTCATCATAACTCTCTCTTGTCTGATCATGAGAAACTTTCTTATGAATTTCTTCAAGAAAAGCAAGATCATGAGAAGCTTTCTCTTGAAGCTATTCAAAGAAAGGAAGATCTTGAAAAGCTAAGAGTGTGTTATGAAGATCTTCAGAAGGAGCGCGATTCCTTACTAGCTCAACAAATCAGCGCTTCTCAGGAAGAATTTGTTCCTCCATGCTTAAAGTGCATTGAACGTGAATCTGCTAATTCTTCACCTGAATGTTCAAATGCTTCAATTGTTACAAATTCTTCATCTGCCTCTGCTATCACTAATTCCTCATCTAAAGACATTGCTAGTATCACTGACAATGCAGGGCTGAAGGAATTGTACATGACAGGCATGTACAAAAGCCTCAAAGGGCATCAGACACTTTGTGATGTGCTCAAAAAGCAGATCCTCAACAGAAACCCTAGGAAAGAGGGTATTGCCTTTGAGAGGAAACTCAATGCCAATGGAACATATTGGAAGCCTGAGCAGTACCCCAAAACCTCATGGGTTGCTGCAAAGGGACCTCCAGTTGATCCATCTAACTTATCTGGCTTTACGTGTGAATCTTCTCATTCCTCTGATGAGTCATTTGACTCCAACTATAAACTGTTCAAAAATCAGAATGGTGAAGTATTTGCTAGATATGTTGGCACTAACTGCAGGAACGGTTCCCCTATGAAGAAAATCTGGGTTCCCAAAAGCTGTGTTGAAAGTCTTCAGGTGAATGTCCTCATGACACCACCTGTGAAGAACAGGAACCCCAGATCAAATTCTCCATATGGACCAAACTCTTCATATGGATCCAAGTCCTCATATGGACCAAATTCTTCACGAGGATCAAATTCCTCAACTGGATCAAAGTCCTCATATGATTATCATCATGCTAACAACTCTGTCTCGCAGGGTAGAGCTAAGGGCTATGAATATGTGCACTATTCTTCAAATCATTATGTTTATAAGTCCTCGAGGAATTACTCTGCCTATTCATATGCATACCCTAACCCCTCCTATGCTAAGCGAAATGGTTTGGCATCTTTGCCACCTTTCTCACATGGTGCTCGCAGGATGATGAACTCTTTGCCACCCCTCCAGATGTGGGTGGTGAAGAAAAAGAACTAATCTCTTCTGCAGGGTCAGGTCTCCAGACGTGCTCTAACGTCTGAAGATTTTGTTGGGGACATGACACAATTGCCTGAAAGGACGCAGGCGAATCATGATGAAATGAACTTTCATTTCACACGTCCTCATACTGCTATATCTGTTTACTGCTTGATGAAATTCATCTGATGAACTTGGTATCATATTCTTCACTGATGAAGCATATGAGATTGTAAGCTACACTAATTCATCTGCAGGATGATCAACCCAAAACCACTGAATGGGTCCTCGATAGTGGATGTACAAATCACATGACTGGTGACAAGAATCTATTGATGGACGCTCCCTTATCACCGTCACCTCTGAAGCATATCATCTTTGCTGACAAAGGCAAAAGTCAGGTATTGGGTCTTGGTAAGGTTGCTATCTCTAAGGATAAGCACATGGACAAAGTCATGCTTGTTGAGTCCTTAGGATACAATCTCATGTCAGTCTCAATGCTTTGTGATCTTGATATGGTTGTCGTCTTCGACAAATATCGCTGTGTTGTGATTATGGAAGCTGACAATTCCAAAGTCTTCGAAGGCTTTAGGAGAGGAGATCTGTATATTGTCGATTTCTCTATAGGACCACAACCAGCCGTGTGTCTACTTGCAAAAGCTTCAGAAGGCTGGCTATGGCATCGACGACTTGGTCATGCAGGCATGAGGAATTTGAACACGCTTGCGAAGAAGAAGCATGTCATTGGCATTGAAAATGTCAAATTCCTCAAGGATCACTTATGCGGAGCATGTGAAGCCGGAAAAATGACCAAGGCCAAGCATCCAGCGAAGACAATCATGACCACTACCCGTCCATTCGAATTGCTTCACATGGACCTCTTCGGACCTAACCATTATTCAGCAGTCACTAATGATGCATCTTTATATGGTTTTGTCATTGTTGATGATTATTCTCGATACACATGGGTACACATTGTTACTTACAAACATGAAGTGCAGGAAGTCTTCAAACGATTTTCCTCGAGGGCTTCAACCAACTTTGGTGTGAAGATCAAGCATATCAGAAGTGACAATGGAACTGAGTTCAAGAATTCTGGTCTTGATGCCTATCTTGATGAACTTGGTATTACTCATGAATTATCTGCTCCCTATACTCCTCAGCAGAATGGCGTCGTGGAGCGCAAGAACAGAACTCTTGTTGAGATGGCTTGCACTATGCTTGATGAATACAAAACGCCTCAGCGTTTTTGGATTGATGCAACTGATACTGCCTGCCACATCATCAACAGAGTATATCTTCACAAATTCTTCAAGAAGACTGCCTGTGAACTCCTCACTGACAAGAAACCCAATGTGAGTTATTTCAAAGTCTTCGGTGCTAAATGTTGGATTAGAGATCCTCACCACAACTCTAAATTTGCACCGAAAGCACATGAAGGTTTTATGCTTGGTTACGGAAAGGACTCGCACACCTACAGAGTCTTCAACATTGTTCTTCACAAGATTGTTGACACTGTAGATGTGCGGTTCGATGAAACTAATGGCTTGCAAAGAGAGCACCTACCTCCTGTGTTAGATGAACCAGCACCTGAGGATGCTATCAAGCTCAAGGCAACTGAGGATGTCATTCCTACTGAAGAATCTGCTGAAGAATTCAATCCTGTTCATGAAGAACGTCGAGCTGATGCACCTGAAGAACATGATGAGGAAAATGGTGCTGAAGAAAATGCTGATCAAAATCCTCAGCGACAACCAACTCATCCACGCGTTGCAAAAGAAGTGCAAGTGGAGAAGATCATCGATGACATTAGCGCACCAGGTCCTCTCACTCGCTCAAAAGCCTCACACTTATCTAACTTTTGTGGGCACTATGCTTTTGTCTCTATCTCAGAGCCCACTAAGGTAGATGAAGCATTTCTGGAGCCGGAGTAGATTCAGGCTATGCAAGAAGAATTACATCAGTTCGAGCTGAACAATGTCTGGGAATTGATCAATCGCCCAGATCCTCGCAAGCATAATATCATTGGCACAAAGTGGATCTACCGCAACAAGCAAGATGAAAATGGCCTTGTGGTGAGGAATAAGGCACGACTAGTAGCTCAAGGCTACACACAGGTTGAAGGAATTGATTTCGATGAAACTTTTGCACCTGTTGCTAGACTTGAGGCTATTCGCATTTTACTTGCCTATGCTAACCATCATGATATCATCTTATATCAAATGGATGTGAAAAGTGCATTCCTCAATGGTAAGCTTGAGGAAGAAGTATATGTTGCTCAACCCCCAGGTTTTGAAGATCCCAAGAATCCTGACAAAGTCTTCAGACTCAATAAGGCCCTCTATGGCCTCAAGCAAGCCCCTCGGGCGTGGTATGACACATTGAAGGAATTCTTCGTGAAAAATGGTTTCACACCCGGTTCACTCGACCCTACTCTTTTTACTAAATCATATGATGGTGAACTGTTTGTGTGCCAAATATATGTTGATATATTATCTTTGGTTGTACTAACCAACGATACAGTGATGAATTTGCCTATATGATGAGTGAAGAATATCAAATGTCTATGATGGGAGAATTGAAATTCTTCTTAGGTCTTCAAATTCGTCAGCAGCACAATGGCATATTCATATCTCAGGAGAAATACCTCAAAGATGTACTGAGGAAATTCGGCATGCAAGATTGCAAAGGCGTCAAAATTCCTATGCCCACAAATGGCCATCTATGCACTGATGAAAATGGTATTGACTTCGATCACAAGGTATACCGCTCCATGATTGGTTCTTTATTGTACTTATGTGCATCTAGGCCAGATATAATGCTTAGTGTTTGCATGTGTGCCCAATTTCAAGCTGCACCGAAGGAATCACACCATAAGGCTGTGAAGCATATTCTTCGATATCTAGCTCACACACCAACACTAGGATTATGGTACCCCAAGGGCTCTGCTTTTGATCTCATTGGATATTCTGACTCTGACTATGCTGGTGATCGTGTGGACCGCAAGTCAACATCTGGCACTTGTCATTTCCTCGGACGATCTTTGGTCTGTTGGTCCTCGAAGAAACAGAACTGCGTATCACTGTCTACTGCTGAAGCTGAATACATTGCTGCTGGCTCATGCTGTGCTCAACTGCTTTGGATGAAGCAAACCCTCAAGGACTATGGCGTCAACGTGAAGAATGTGCCTCTCCTCTGCGACAATGAGAGTGCCATCAAGATTGCTCACAACCCAGTTCAGCACTCGAAGACTAAGCACATCCAGATTCGTCATCATTTTCTTCGTGATCATGTGTTGAAGGGCGATATCTCCATCGAGCATGTGAAGACTGAAGAACAGCTAGCTGATATCTTCACTAAGCCCTTGGATGAGAAGAGATTTAGCAAGTTGCGGTGTGAGCTAAATATCTTAGAATCTTTGAATGTTCTTTGAAAAGGACACACATCCTAACCCTTATGCAGAATTGATGACTTAGATGTGCAACACATGAAGAAACGTTTTTCTTCAATCAATGAAGAATAACACTCTGAGTGTGATGAAATTAATGAAGAATTTGATTCTCAGAACCCTACGACAATTGTACGCGGTCTCTGAAATCATCATTCTTATACGGTGGGCTACGCCACCACAAAAGTTGATAATCTTCAATTTGAGTTTTTCCTCATTTTTGAAATTCCTCAGTTTCTCAAATTCTTCAACTTTGCAAAATCTTCAATGTTTCCGTCGTTTTTCCACATTGACTATATATATATATATATATATATATATATATATATATATATATATATATATATATATGAGTTTATGTCCTCTACAGCATTCACTTATTGCTATTTCTTCAAGTTGTGATTTCTGCTAAGTGAATGTGATCGGACCCTTCTCCCTCTATGCTATACTCAACCCAATCTATTCACAAATTCTTCATGTGCGTTCTGATTGAAACTCGTTCAAAGTCTTCACTGTGTCCTTGACAGCTGAAGAAATTGCGAACAAAATTTTTTTTAAACAAATTTTATCCAGTTTTTCGGTTTTACCGCTCAAACCGTTCCGCTTCCCACGATACATTAGTTTATTCACCCACGATCTTACACGATCTCATCTGCACAGTGCGTGGGTGACACATGTCGCGTGAAGGAGAAAGGGCAGGGGCATGTTCGTCCCAAAATCTTCGGACGAACAGTTTTTACCGTGGCTATAAATACCCCTCTCCCTTCCTTACTTCATTTACTCCGCTCGGTCGCTGTCTCTTGCTCGAGCTCTCCTCAAACCCTAGCGCCACTGCTACTCCATCACCGTCGGTGAGGAAGAGCTTCACTGCCTCGACCTCGTCGTCGTCGTACTCGCACCGGCTGCGGAAATCTTCACTCCACCGCCGCCGTAGCCGTCTCCCTCTGCCAAGTTAGGGCGTGGGAGATCTAACGTGACGAACTTCACCATGGTTCATATCTGTTCGTCGTGTTCTTCAGTTCGGGCAATTAAAAGTCACTTTTACTACTCACTTTGATTCTCAAATCTTTCTGAAAATCTTCAAAGGTGTTTTTGTTCTCCAAATCTTCACATATGAACACCTCACACACTATATGCTCTTGATTTATCTCTCTAAGCATTCATTTCTTCAAGATTCCTCAATTGTGCGGATTTTCAATCTGTACAACTCTGGAACCTAAGACGAAATGCTTAGTGAAATTCCTCAAGGCTCAACTGGTCAAAATCCTCAAAACTTGTCTTTTTCGAAAAATCTTCTGAGAACGCATATGACCTCTCCAAATTCCTCGCACCTACACTCTGTTCACAGGTACTCATGTCCGCTGCTGAATCACTAGGTTCTCATCAACTTAACTCATTTGTAGCGTTCCTCGAAGAAAAACTGCATACTTCTTCAGAGTGCTCTATAGTTCAAATTCCTCACCTGAAGAAAATGGCAGAAGGCAAGAGACCGCAGAAGGGAGGAAAGAAACCGGAGGTCATGACTGCCTTTGAGATCCCTGATGAAATTTACAAAGATTACTGCACACCTGATGAAGCCAAATTTGGCAAGGAGACCAAAAATCAGCGCAAAGTGCGCATTCAGAGGATAGAACGTAGATGGGCACGAGAATGGAGGGAATATCGCTATGTTACTCCCAAGTACATGAAGAAATTCGCCTTAAACCCTCCATGCCCAAGAGCTCCTTTGGCACCTGGCCAAGTCGCTAATCCCACCAGCATCAAGCATGGTGAAGACTTTCCTGAAGAATGGTCCAGGCGCCAAGCCAAATTGGCAAGACAGGCCAAGGAGGCAGTGAGGAAATTCAATGAGGATTCTACTGCTACTGCTGCTGCCGCTGAGACCTCGGTCAAGCCGAGGAAATCAATGCCGAAGAAGCCTGCTTGCAAGCCAAGTGCTTCACCATCAGCGCCCTCACGGCCCAGTTCCTCAGCCGCGCCCTCACGGCAAATTCCTCAGACTGCTGCTGCTCCCTCAAAAACCTCAGCAGCTCCCTCCAAGTCCTCAACTCCTGTGCATCTGGCTACATGTCAAAGGACTCAGGGTTTCTCGATTTCTTCTGGTGTCTCAGCAAGTTCCTCAGCTGCACCAATGTCCTCATCAGGCCCCACTCTGCTGAAGACAAAAGCAACTGCTGGACGCGGTCCTCGGCCAAGTCCTAGAAAGAAACAGGTTGCATTCAACGTGCCCTCTGATGACGAAGCCTCTGATAAAGAACTTGCAGAAATCATCAGAGATAGACTGACAAAGGCCGCTTTTGGATGACGAAGCCAAAGGAACAACTGTGCCTCTGCTTTTGGATCCGAAGAAGATCCTTGACTTCATCGACCTATGGCATCAGGATCCAAACACTCCTATACCTGATCTGCCTCTGACTCCTGGTCAAAGTCATATGCTGAACCATTTCATCGCTGAAGAGAAATGGAAATTTGAAAAGGCTCGTGAACTAAAGAGAGCACAAGCCAGAAAGGAGAAGCTTCTGAGGAAGAACATAGTCAACCTGACTCCTGAAGAACTTCTCAAAGCTCAATCTGAAATCCAAGCCCTCAGCAAGGATTTCAATGCTTACAATGCTGATTGGCAAGGAGCCAAGGTGAGATTCGTCAATTTGACGAAGAAAGTGACAACTGTTGCAGCCCAATCGCAACAAGAAAATCCTCAGGCTGAAGACTCTGCTCAGCCTGCTGAAGAACATGCCAGCACTGTTGATGACTTTCAGCCTGCTGATGAGAATACAAGTTCCAGGGCTGATGACTCCATTCCAGCCGCTGAAGAAATTCCCAGGACATCCACTAGTGGTGCGCCTGAAGAAAATGAAGAGATCAGGGCAACTGCACTAGTTGCGCCTGAAGAAACTGAACCACAGTCCTCAGCTCCTCCTGCGCCAACACCAACTCCAATTCTTCCTTCTGCCTATGAAGTGAAGAAGACAAAGGCTGCAGAGCGAGCTGTAGTGAAGAAGAGGAAGGCATCAGCTGCGTCAAATTCTTCGGCTGCGAAGAAAATGAAGTCAATGACCAGCTCTCTTGAAAATCCCATTGATGCCGTTCCCATTTCCTCCATGTCGTCTAAGGAAATTGTTCCTTATGGAGAAGACTACAAGATCCCAAGCGGATCTGATGAAGAAAATCAATCTGTTGCTACCTCAGAACAGGTTGATGAAGAAATTGAAGTGGAAACATTCCCTTCATCACCAGTTATTTCCTCACCCATGCCTCAATTCACAGCTGAAGAGGCTGGTATTGAGGAAATTGAAAAAGAAGATGAAGACGTGGATATTGGATGCACTACACCAGTGATGAACGATGACTTTTGGGAAAGTCAGCATCCCAATACTCCTCTCTTCACTCCAATTCAACAAATTCCTCAGTCCCCGGCTACAACTGTTCAATTGGGCTCTGAAGAAACTCATCCCACATCGTCTGTTAATGAGAAAATTCCAGGGGCTAGTGCTGAAGAACCTGCTGTTGATCCCCAAACTACACAAGAAGAGGAACCAGAAATTCCTCAGCCTGAAGCACCTGAGATCGCAATACCTGAGGTTGTGCTGCAAATCACTGACATTCCTCTGCCCAAACCGAAGAATCCGTTCTCGAGCAAGCAAAAATTTAAGGCTGAAGACTTCTTTTCTGAGCATGTGTTCTTCACTGCTTACAATCCATATGACTCTGCTCGCATGAGGAAAAGACGCTTTTGGACTGCTACACAAGCCAACTTCTATTCCTCAGTGCTCTTTGACAAGGACAAGATCTTCGATCATGAGCATATTCCTCATGTGGATATGGAATCTCTGCCGTGCTTCGAGCCAGTACTCCGAGTTATTCATGATGCAGGACTCCTAAATTTCTGCACTGATATCTGTGATTGGAATGAAGAACTCATTCTTCAGTTCTACGCCACTCTGCATATCACCAGAAATGCTGAAGATGTCAATTCATGGGTGCTGGATTGGATGACTGAAAACACTCACTACAAGGCACCAGCAACTGAATTGCTTCGTGTCCTTCCTCTTGATCCTCCTCATGAAAGTGCACATTGCATCTACAATGACCGCGAGCTGACTGATCATTATATGCAAGTGCTCATGAAGCCTTTGAAGCTAGGGCAGGCCCCTCGAACCAAATTCCTCGTCAAGGAACTGTTGTATGTGCCTCGGACTATCAATCGAATCCTGACGAAGACAATGAGTCCCATCAAAGGCCACGACTCAAATGAAGAAGATGTCGTTGGCATCATGAAGAACATGCTTTTCAACATCATTCATGGCGTTCCCGTCAACTTCCGCTGAATTACAAGGCTGACACCCTGAACCATGGTAGCTACTTGCCGCCCATTGAAGTCCTCAAGCGACAAGTCTCATCCTCTGATGATAAGGGCAAGGCAGCTGCTGTGATTGATGAAGGCACTCGTCCATTGGATGGTCAATTCCGTCTAGCTACATCTTACTCCACCAATGACGATTCTGCAACACATGACACTGCCGCAAATACCTCAGCCAAGCAAAAGCCTCAAGCAACAGCACCCAGGGTGATGACTGACCGTGAGTTACTCCTCAGTCTTCATCAGAAGGTTGAACGCAATCAGAAATGGGTGATGCGTCAATTTGCTGCAATTCTTCACAACATGACCTCAACACATAATGCCGTGAAGAAAAATCAGTACTATCTTCATGAAACCCTCAACCGCACCTGGGCTGTTCTCAATCATGTATATTCCACGGAAGAATTGAAGACTATGGGTCTCCAGGAAGCATTTGACTGGTCTGCACCACCTCCGAAGAAATTCAAGAGAGTCAAAGTTCCTGATCTAGTGGCCAGTTCTTATTCTTCCTCGCGTGAAACTGATGAACATGAAGATTTGGACGACACTGCGGCAGGCCCTACTTCAACAACCAACCCCGACAACGTTGGCGCTCCTCCATCAACTTGAAAATCTTCAGGGGCGTTAGTCCTCAGTTTTGATCCTTTTGGTCATTTGATGACAAAGGGGGAGAAATCTGAGTTAGTCTTCAAGCGGGTTTATATTATGGGCGTTTTTATTAAGCTACAACTCTCGTTCTTCTGAAACTTTTATTGGATCGAGTTGTAATCTTAAATCCGATGGTGCCTTGATACTTTTGGTCGTGCTCTGATGCTTTTGATGCACTGAGCTCTGAAACTTTTGATGTGCTATTCCGCATGCTTATTCCTTGTCAATATTATTGCACGCATGCCGAATCTCATCAGGCACCATATTTCATCATGCATTTCAAATTCTTCATATTATATATCAAATGCGTGTATGAATTACAAGATATAGGGGGAGATCTCCATGATTCAATTCTTCCAATGTGCAATGCCTCAAAAGCAAATTCCTCACTATGCACATATTCAGGGGGAGTTCTTCTATATCTTGCAATCAAATTCCTCAATATCAGTATTTACACTTCATATGTTTATCCCCGTTGAAAACTTAACCTATGTTGTCATCAATCACCAAAAAGGGGGAGATTGTAAGTGCATCTAGTGCCCCTTAGTGATTTTGGCGTATTGAAGACTTATAGGTTAAGTAACTGATGCGTTTGTGAGTGTACACAGGTCTATAAGTCTATGAGGAGTTTGATATTTACAGAGAAAGTCGACCCCTAAAAATGAAGTTCTTCAACTGAAGACTTTGATATTCTGAAGACTTTCTGAAGACTTTGAAAGTGAAGAAATTGGTGTGACCTTGAAGACTTGGTATTCATTCGAGGAATATGAAGCGTGAAGACTATTGTTTTCGTAGTTTCATTTTCTCTTTCTTGAGTCATAGGAAACACCGTACTGTTAAAGGGGGTCGAGGAAATACTAAGGAAAAATTTCCATGTGATGCTCAACTCAAAATCCTACACCTACCAATCCCTTCGAGTGAAGCCATTGGAAATCTCATACATTTCAGTCAAATTCATCAGTGATAGAGACGCAGTTCTTCTGTTCACTGAGGACTTTGCTCTGACTGAGGAGTTAGGAATTCGCCAGTGCGAATTGCCTACACAGTGAGGAACATGATAGCCCTGAGGAATTTGAGAGTCAAATTTCCGACCGTTGCTGTGCTACGCGCCGGCTGTCCCAAAATATCTTATCCACCTAACGGTCATATCATTGAAGGGCATTTATGTCTTATCATGTCGGGCTGCTCCCTAGGCTATAAATAGCCGCCCCCTACAACCACTAGCTGGTTGGCTGCTCCAAGAGAACTTGACACTTGTCATTTGAGAGCAACCGATCCTCCGAGGACTTTGAGCGAAAATAATCAAGTGAGGAAAATCCCAAAACCAAACCCCCACAAACCCAAAGTGATTGAGCATCACTGAAGAAATTGATCCTGCGTGGATCCGACGCTTGTTACCTTTGAAGACTGTGCTTCTTCCAGACGGTTAGGCGTCAAGGTCTAGAGCATCCAAGAGGAATTGTGGATTGCCGAGTGACCAAGTCTGTGAAGGTTTGGAAGTCACCTGAAGACTTACCACGAGTGATTGGACGAGGCCTGCGTGGTCTTAGTTCAAGGAGAATACGGTGAGGACTAGGTGTCCTGAGTTGCGGCTCAGAGACTGGGTGTCCGGGACTGTGTGTCCTCGAGTTTAAATACTCAGCCGCTCCAACCAGACGTACAACTGAGACAGCAGTTGGAACTGGTTTACCAAATCATTGTCTTCAACAACTGACTGGTTCTATTTCCTCAACTCTTCCATTTCCTCATTCTGTGTTGAATGTTGTTCATATCTGTGCTTGAAGACTTTGACTGAAGACTTTCACAAATTCCTTAGTTCAATTTCTTCAGTCTATTTGTCTTCATCTTGCTATCCTGTGTTTACGCTTTCCGTACTCTGTGTTAGTCTTCATTTCATCATGCTGACTATGTTTGTATCCTGTTATGTTTACTTCTGAGTACATATTCCGCTGCAAGTAGTTCTTCGCTAAGGAATTTCCTCACCAGCAAATTCCTCAGTGAAGAATTCATAAAAATCGCCTATTCACCCCCCCCCCCCACTCTAGTCGATATAACGCACTTTTAGGTGTCAAAACCGGCGGATCTCAGGTAGGGGGTCCCGAACTGTGCGTCTAGGCGGATGGTAACAGGAGACAAGGGACACGATGTTTTTACCCAGGTTCGGGCCCTCTCGATGGAGGTAAAACCCTACTCCTGCTTGATTGATATTGATGATATGGGTAGTACAAGAGTGGATCTACCACGAGATCAAGGAGGCTAAACCCTAGAAGCTAGCCTATGGTATGATTGTTGTTGTGTCCTACGGACTAAAACCCTCCGGTTTATATAGGCACCGGAGAGGGCTAGGGTTACACAGAGTCGGTTACAACGGTAGGAGATCTACATATCCGTATTGCCAAGCTTGCCTTCCACGCCATGGAAAGTCCCATCCGGACACGGGACGAAGTCTTCAATCTTGTATCTTCATAGTCTTGGAGTCTGGCCGATGATGATAGTTCGGCTATCCGGACACCCCCTAGTCCAGGACTCCCTCAGTGACCATAGCTGAGAATACTGACAGCTTATTTCCTGGGGTGACAGCCACGTTGTATTGTTCCAACATGCGGGCCCACCGTTTTTCTTCTGCAGGTGAAAGTTCACCGAATGCACGAGCATTTCGTAGCATTGTTTCAATGTTGGTCAAACTCACTGGCTCCACCACCACCTCCTCCTCCTCCTCTTCCACCCGAGCATCAGGCAGATCAAGATGGTGATCTGCTGCTTCCACGTAGTCAATAACATTGACGTTCACAGTTTCACCATGATGAACCCACCTAGTATATGTGACCGACATCCCATACAAGTGTAGATGTTTTTTTCACAGTTGACTGGGGTCTTGTAACTGAATTCATACAACTGCTACACGGGCAGAGCACATCTGATTTTGGACCACCGCACTCAGCTCTGATAAAGTTCATGAAGTTTTCAACCCCCTCGACAAATGCAGCGGAGAATCTTTGAGCAAAAGTTATCCAAGTCATGTCCATCTGTTAGACATACAAATTAGTTCTTCTACTAGATATTACACGAAAAACATATATGCTTTTTTATGAAGTCCAGAAAAAAATACCTAGGTCGATGTCTAAAGCTATGGCAAGATATTTGGATGAGCAGATCTATGTAATGAAATATATGTAAAGCTAATTCAGCAAAAAGATTTGAGTGCTAAATTATGGCAGGCTGTTTCAATAGTCAATGAGGCTGAGAACACAGCCATCGAACTATCAAAGGCCATCGCAGCAACAAAGATTGAGTATAAAACAGTGTAGAGCTATTTCACCTAACAGATTGGCTACTAGACCATGGCAATCTATGTCACAATAAATATATGGCAGGATACTTTAGCAACTAATCGGCCTTGGCATGCCATCTCAGCTAAGCAGATTGAGTGTAGAACAGGGC
Source organism: Triticum timopheevii (assembly GCA_963921465.1). Classification (NCBI taxonomy): domain Eukaryota; kingdom Viridiplantae; phylum Streptophyta; class Magnoliopsida; order Poales; family Poaceae; genus Triticum; species Triticum timopheevii. Next base: position 559,637,640 of record OY997266.1, read on the forward strand.
AAGGAAGCTTCTTATGTAGAGCATATTGACTGTAAACTACTTCGGCAAACAGTGAGATTAACAGCGTCTATCAGCCAACATTCAGCGCTACACCGACATGAATGGGGCCTTAGTCTAGAATGCGCGTACCATGGGAGAAGCTGACGCCATGCGTCTCCACACGAACGTCGCCAGCGGTGGCGGCGCTGACCGCCGTGTGCCTCCACAAGAACGTAGCCAGCGGTGGTGGCGCGACTAGAGGATGGTAGTCTATGAGAGCGTACTGCGGGAGCGAGAGGATCGCCATGCGTCACCTCAACGAACCGCGGCGCCGACGTATCGATGCAGCGGGGAGGGCGGCTTTGGCGGAGCGAATGGAGTGGAGGGGGACGGAGGGGAGGGGGGTTTGGGGAATATTATTGGCTAGTTGGCTGAAGGGCGGTTGAATCGGATTTGGGTGGGAATTTTTGGCTGGGGGGGAGGATTTTCGCGCGATGGGCATGGGGAGTTTGGCACATGGTCGGTTTCTCCAAGTGCAGTCCCACGTTTCAGTGAAGAGGCAAGCCAAAGCACATTCCGTTTGTGTGAGCCGTGTGCAGGACTGAACGTGTGTGGGGTGCAATGCGACCATGACAGGAGTGTTGTGAGTGTACCGCCTTTTTTCCTTTTAAACTAGGTGCTTCGCCCCCTCAAAAGAAAAAAACTTGTTGCTTCACGCGATTCATCGATACTACTACTAGTAATCCGGTAACCCCAATTAAAACGGTGCGGTTGGGTCTTTTCCCGCGCGAGGTTGGCTTAGTTGGGTTTTTTAGGATGAGTAATGCTACACCTACGTAATCCCAGTTACGTAACTAACATAATATGAAACATGTGAGCTGTTGATTGTAGATTGGGGGGAGGGAGGGGTCCACCACCATGAAAATCAGGAGAGGAGAGAGAGAGGCAATTTATGTTAACCCTTTCGTAGGTTCTCGTAGATGTAGAAAGATGTGAAATGCGTGAATTTGTGGTGGACGTACTAGTGGAGTGCCTAACATAAATTGTGTATGTATAGACCCTATGTGTTTATTTTACTTCGCATGTTAGATTTGTCTTGGTTCAATAAAAAGCAGACTTGGTGATGATGGTGTGCCTGTCATCCTGCAATATAGGCTGTCCGATCTATATCTAACGGATATGAAGGAAACTATGACAATTTACCCGCACTCCTCTCCACATTTGCAGATAAGGCTTTCCCTCGTTCATCCTTTTCTCCCACAAGATCGTGATCTTCCATGCAACGCACAGGCATCTTGCTAGTACTCCTACAATATACTATATTATTGTGAAAGTTCATATACTCCGGCCGAGATTAATGCAAACACGGCAGATTTTCATTACATTTCGAACTTTTATAGGACAGAAAAATAAAAGAAACCCGACCCTAAACCTATTCTACGACGGCGACCAATGTCCTTCATCTGTGATCTCTATGTACGGGGCGGGGTTCAAGACCCGTGAAGTGGAGGTGCGGTCTCCGGCGAGGAAGAGTAGAACACGGGATACAGACCGGCCAGTTGGCACACCATGCCCTGCCGCCTCCCATGCCCTACTCATCCTCGGAGGAGTCCCAGACCTCGGCGGTGCCGGATGTTGGACAACGACAAGTAGGACGCATGGCTGACGGTGCTCCGTCATCGGCCGCCAGCGTGGCCACCGCTTGTGCGGTCGCGTCCGCGTCCGACTACGCCGCTATTGCGTCGCGAGAGGCAACTTGAGCGAGGGCGGCGTCCTCGAGCTTTGTCCCCGAAGACAAGCTCTCCCGTAGAGTGTTCGCACTTGTAGTCATGGTGGATGTGGTGCCAGGTAGGAGGACGATCCGCTATGGTGTGGAGGTTAGCTGGGCGTTGCTGCTTTAAGTAGCGCATTCCGGTGAGGCCAAGCGTCCGGGTGCGTCATTAAGTCGCCGGAGTTGGTTCCTCGGGCACCCAGCCTCTTAACGACGGCATACGAATGGAGGGCATGAATGCAGGCAGCTAGCGCCGGCTAGGAACCCCAGCACCGTGTGATGACACGAGGGACAAGGGTTTTGGTGTGCCAGGGTAGTCAGCTGCGGTCGTGGCAACGTTGGAGATGCCCTTTGCTCACATGCGATCCCCGCATGTCATTGAAAAAGCAAGATGACCCGACATGGTCTCAGGTCCTGAGGAAGTAGTTGGCCGCGCTACACCGCTCCGCGGACGTGTTGCAGCGCCCCGTGCATCCTCGATGAGCTAGGTGTTGGGGTGTGTTTGGATGGTGGCCAAAGTGCACCTTACCAAAATATTGGTCATGACCCAAAGATTGGTGTTTGTTTGGATGGTTGCCATTTTTTTGGCATGCCAATGAACTCTAGCCAACTCTAGTTCATTTTTCTTGCCAATGTCGGCCAAATCATGGGCAACGAATACCTCAACCAAAATTTTGGCTACCCAATGCTTTGATGGGGCAACCTTGGGCACAAACCAAACATACTGTTGGCCGTGCCACAGCACTAACGCCACCCTCGGCACACTGAAATCGACCGTGTCTAGCAACAATGAGCGTGTCACTCACCGTGGTCGCCGTGTCCAGAGCGGGTGCTGGAGCTGCGCCACATTGTTGGCCCCAACGACCTACATGAATGGTTATCGGTGGCGAGGAGGTCGTGGGCCAGCTCCTCCATTGGACTAGTCTGCACTACATCGTCCCAATGGGTGTGCCCCACATGTTGGTTTCCCTGTTTTCCCGGCCATATTGGAGCGTCAACGCTCCGCGTTGCGCATTAGGTCTTTCACTATGTAGGCCAAGCGAGACGATTGTTTATTTGAGCCATTCAAGTATAATCATGTGGCATTTGCTTATTTCTCATTCCTCTCCAACCCTCTTCTCCATCGAGCATGTCGCCCTCCGGTCGAGTCCATCCTCCCGCATGCCTCATTTGACCATTCCGTCAAGTACCATTCGCATGTACCCACCCTAGTCCTCTTTCAATCAATCTCCGGACCCCGAGATGAAATTGAGAGAGAACAAGTGGGGGCACGTGATACCTAAGGCGGATTCAAAATTTTGAACCGGTGATCATAGCATCCGCAAATCATATATAAAGGGTATTCAATGTTCGTTTCGTTTTTGAACGTACAATATACTCCCTCCTATCCTTTCTAGTTTACATATAAGTTTTATGTGTAGTCAAAGTATCTCTACTTTGATCAAATAAGTATCAACATTAAACAACGCCAAATCAATATTGTTAGATTCGTACGTACTCCTAGATTTGTACTTGAGATGGTTTCCAATTTGTTTTCAACCACGTGAATGTGCTTGTTCTCGCGCATGCTCTTCCTACTAGGATTTTGCCACGTATAGCCAGTCCAATAGTAACTTTTTTAAGCTCCCTGTCCAATAGTAAATGTGGAGTACATACAACATCTGTACTAGAGTATGCCGTGCTCATAGTAGTACTCCCTCCTTCCATTTATATAGGACCTATGTGGAGGAGAGAGATGTGAAAAAGTAAGGGGAGTGGGCTCTCATGCAAGAGCCTAGCTATATACACATTCCTAGTTAAATACAATAAATATGAAGAAAGAGATAGAGAGGAGATGGAAAAAAGTACTAATACAATAGGCCAACCTTATATTTTTTTGCGGGAAATAGCCAACCTTATAGCCCACACTACTGTATGAGTGCATATAATAGATGATGGTTATAGATGACATGGCAGTCCCTCATAGCCATCGACTGGCTATATTATTAACCATGCTCTAATGCGTTTTTAAAACCGCATTTGACTATTGACAAGATTAATAGTACATGATATGTATAATGTGAAAATTATATCATTGGGAACTCATTTCACATACGAATTTGACCGTATGCTTTATGTAAGTTGCATGTCATATATTATTACTCTAACATTTGGTCAAAGTTAGCCTCAAAAAATGCATTAGGCCCTGTATAGTAAATGGAAGGAGGGAGTAGTAATGGAAGTGGATCCTCAGACATAGGTATCCCTGCCTTACCCTCCCTTTCGGTCACTTACTGGCGGACCCCATGCTTTCTAGGCCCCGCATGTCAGTTACTCAATGGGTTCGGCCACGTCAGAGGATCCTCATCCGTAGTATACTCCCTATGTTTTATTTACTTTGCATAAAACGGAGGGAGTGGTAGTATAATAAATGACGCGGGCGGGGGAGGGGGAGGGACATCGGTTTGCTCTCAATTGTGGTCCCACAAGCAAGCAAAAACGCAAGACGAAGCGCGTTCCATTCGGTGAGCGACATGGAGGGTCCAACGTGCTGCGCTGCAATGCGAACGCGGCAAGAGCGATGTACAGTCAAAACCGATTGATCGGTCATCACCGGAACCACTATTCACACAAGAACCTTCACTGCTCATCCTACGCCAGCCACTGCCCTAAAACCATACCTAATCTCCAGCCCATTGCCCCACCTTTCGATCCCCTAGCCCACATCAAGCGTCACCTAGTTCGCCGGAAAGCCATGGTGCACCACAAGATCACTTACTACAAGATGCTGACGCCGGAGTGCCGCGCAGAAATCGCGGCGGCAGTCGGCGCACAGACCTCCGTTCCCAAGCTCGCTTTGCGGAGGGCCAATCCCTGAGTTCTCTGGAGCCAAGCTACAAGGAGGAGGAAGCCAATCCAATGTTCATGGCGGAGGTCGCGGCGCAGAAGGCCCCCGATGTGTATGATGATGGACGTCGATTTCGTGTCGGTGTCCGAGTCCCCCATGGTGCAGGCGGACCACCGGTTCAACATGGCGATGCTAAAGGAGGACCAGGAGGCAGAGGCTCAACTCGACGCGGAGTGCGCGCGCATGCCCCTGCCATCGAGGCTCTCCTGCAGGCGGAACCGGATGTCGTGGATGTGAATCGGGCGACGGAGGCTCAACTTGAGGCGGAGCGCGCGGATGCCGCTGCCATCGAGGCCCTCTTGCAGGCGGAACCGGACATCCTGGACATGAACCGGGTGGCAGAGGCTCGACTCAACGCGGAGCATGCGGATGCCACCCTCATCGACGCCCTCCTGTAGGCAGAACCGGACGTCCTCGACTTGAACCGGGCGGCGAAGGCTCGACTCGACGCGGAGCGCGCGGATGCCGTTGCCATCGAGGCCCTCCTGCAGGCGGAACCGGTCATCCTCGACTTGAACCGGGTTGTGCTCTCGTCCATGCCGAGTGCCCGCACACTCCGCATGAAAGAGTAGCTGGAGGCCAAGGACAGCCACGGTGCGGAGACGCACATCGGTAGCTACGGCTGGTTCGCGCCGGCAGCCAAAGACGATGAGGCCGTCTCGTTTCACGAGCAGTGATAGTTTTTCTTTATGTTGTTGTTTTTATGGATCTTTTGCTGTGTAAAAACATATATTTGTTATGCAAGTCGCCTGACTTGGGTCAGTCTACCATTTTAGGTGGTTGGATGAATATCCTACGTCTGCTAACCCTTCTTCCTCACCTCTTCTTCTTTCCCAACAGACCACCGCACGGGCCGTACGGATACTCCCCAACATGCGGTTGGATAAACATACTCTATGAACGAAAATTATGTCTCAGCGGTAGGATGGCTGAGTTTGGTTTGTTCACATGCGATAGCACGTGTCAGTGAGGGTGCGTTCCCTTGGTTGGGTTTGCGACGTGCAGGAGCGACTGTGTGAGGGTGCGGTGCAACCGCTGCGTGCATGAGTGACCTTGTGAGTGTGCGGTGCAAGTGTACCTCCTTCTCATTTTGAAAACTTTAGGTAAGCTTGGCAAAAATGTGTGGTGAAGTATGGCAATGCAAGGCCTAGACCCAAACAGGATAAGTACGTACATACTAGGACTACTAGTGTTAAAAAAGAAAGGCGGGGTTTTCCTTCGCGGGATTTAATCGATACAAATCCTCGTTTGACGTGTCAATTAATGCGTATTTTTTTCTCCAAAGACCAAAGAGCTAACCATCTCACTCCTTATCACTTGATTAATGCAGCGCCATGCAAACCAACCTTCTCACTTCCGCATGCATGCAGGGGCTATGAATGTCCTTGGTTGCTAGTACGAGGCAAACCCCATCAATTTTGCCTCGATTAGTGTTAGTGGCCTTTTGCAAATTGTAATTTTGATATACTGGCCTTGTGTACAAAAAATGGAGGTAGTAACTATATTTGACTTCCTTCCCCATTGCGGTGACATCGATGATATCTCGAACGTTGTGGTTTGGCGAAGTGCGTTCGACGGAGAACACCATTGAGGGAGACCACGGTAAGTCGTTCGCAAGTGCCGCCTGCAAGCCAAGACAACCGCCTTATTTGCTTCCAGGAAGTACGTTGAACCAAATGACGCGTAATGTACTAGTAGTACTAGTACACAATAGCGCCGTCCGTCCAGCTTAGTGCGGTGAGATGGTTTCTCGAAGAAGACGATGGAGAAGCGGAGTCAACAAAGAGTGAAATGATGGTTGCTTCGTTCGTGCTTTTGTGATCTGACGCCTCACTGCTTTGTGATTTGTGATAGAAGGGATAGGGGAGTAGACTCTGTGCTCTATATTGTACTACATGCGTCCAAACATGGGAGAAAGAGGAGCATTTTTCTATTCCTTCAATCAATCAATCAATCAGGGAGCTTTGGTTCCATCTTTTTGGCTTTGGAAACACTGTCCACAATGGTTCCCACAATGCCAAAAGCTATTTTCACATTTGACTATGCATTGTGGATGCCCTTAACCGCACCACTTGGTTTTGCTCCTGTGTGCTATCTATACAAATCTCAATTATATTGATCTAAAAAATTATAGAATCAAGATTAGTAAAAAGGAGGTGATTTAGCCACGTGGACAGCGGGGGAGGTTTCTTATTTTTAGAGGACACTGTCCTGGCGGTTTGCTAACATGCGGTCCCATGTGTCAGTGCTTTACCAAGCCGATCCGCGTCCCACATGAGGCAGAACAATGACAGAAGCAACACATGGTTAAGTTGAAGAAGATGAGGGAGAAGCGGATTCAGTAACGAGTGAAATGTTTGTTGCTTCGTCCCTCCAACTTATTTTTTTAGCATTATTACCTCGTCCCTCCAACTTAACTGCGAGAAAGGTGCAACTTTGTGATTTGACGCCTCATTGCTCATTACTAAGCCGGCGCCATGACTGGGGTGCTTCACCCCGGTTGCTTTGCACTGTATTCCGGTATGGCACGTGGACCCGGTAGCTTGATGTCCCACATGTCGGCGAAAGGGACTAGAAGATTTATGAAAGCGAGCGCTCCACTCTTACGACAGAGGAGTACACGACACGACGGCCCAGTGAACTATCACTTGTACTGTATAGTACTATAGTTTTGTTGTTTCACATGATCCATCGATACAAACCCGATTAAATAGGAAAGGGTGGGATTTTTCCCGCGCAGTAGATGATATTGGCCATACATTTCAAAGGTAATTTTAATGTATGCAAACTGAATAATTAAGTAACAATATGATATCTAGTAAAACTAAAAACACATATGATTTATTGTGTTAGAGTGTAGTAGTAGTGCTGTATTGCATAGTTGTTAGATGTAACATGCGAGAACGTGTAGAGATGTAGTTTTGGAGGGCCTACAGAGAGAAAAGCGTAATACGGTCACAGAACTTCAGAATAAGCTGATTACGGTCACTATATACATTTTGCGGTGATTATACGGTCACTTGCTCATGGTTCAGCATCGGATTGCACTCTGTTGACCAGCCAAATAGTCTGTGTGGCGCCATGTTGACTAGTTAAATTGGCCATGTTCCTTGTGGGTCCCACCTGTCAGTTCACATAGGGAAAAGGTCAGATAAACAGAAATTTACGCAGGCGCGACAAGACTCCAACCCGTGCGCGGGAATCACCTGGTTGTGTATGTGTCTGTCAGGGCCTGATGTGTGAGCATGCACGTGTAGGTTGAGCACTTGAGGGGGAGAGTGTGTGTTGGTCGTGTGGTGTACTGGTGTGTGCATGCATGCGCGTGTGTGTGCGTGTGAGTGTTGCATGCGTGCGTTGCTACGTGTGTACGTGTGAGTGTTGCGTGCGTGCGTGGGTGCATGTGTTTGTGTGAGTGTTGCGCGCATACAGTTCATGTGCATGCGTGCGTGTGTGTATAATCACCACACCAGCTCCTGTGTGTTAAAACAAAATGCTCAGCATACCAATACAAGGCCACCTTGTCCGCTGTGCCCGAGGTCATGACTTCGAAACACCATCCAAATATTTTTTTCTCATTTGTTTTCATTCTTACTAGCAAGATGCCTGTGCGTTGCACGTAACATCAATATGCATTTGTATGACTAGTTTATCTTGTGAGAGAAAAGCATGAATGAGGGAAGGCCTTATTTGCAAATGTGGAGAGGTGTGTGGGTACCTTTTTGCAAAATTGCCACAGTTTCTTTCCTATCCGTCAGCTATAAATCGGACGGCCTATATTGCAGGATGGCAGGCACACCATCATCACCAACTCTTTTTTTAATAAGAGTGTATTTTATAAGGTGTAGATGTAGAGTAGATACAAGCCGACAGGTGGGCACGATGCTAGTGAGATAATGTGATGCAACACTAGAGGTGCCACGTGGAGTGTTTAACTGCTCAACTAGTCATGTCTTGAGCAAATACAGGGTTGTACGGTGAGCCCGTGACTGTATAATAACCACTAAATGTAAATGGTGACCGTAATGAGTGGATTCTGAAGTCCAGTGTATGTATCGTGCTTTCGCTTCAAATACAATGATTGTCATTGTATGTATCGCGAGAGAAAGATGAAACATGCATGAATGTGCTGGGGGCTTACTTTTAGAGGACCTGGAGATAGTTTGTGTGCATACGTGAAAGGGGCGTACAGGGAGGGTATGCGATGGAGAGAGAGATGCTCTTCGTTTCTCTTTATTATGACTAACTTTGTATATAGTATAAAAACATGCAAATTCACAGTGCACAATAAATATCATTGTGGGCACCATGCAACGCAAATTAGCGTTCGTACTCCTCCATATAACTTTGTAATGTTGTATATATGTAGAAATTCTAAAATAATTTTTTGGCCACACTTTATTCAAAAGGAATGTTGTATGCGAAATAAACGTGAAGAGAGGGCTTTTTAGATCAATGGGGTACGTGATGTAACATGTGTGAATGTGTAGTTGATGCATTTGGCGGGGCCTAGAGAGGTATGTGTGTGTATTACGTATTCGAGAGAGGCATGGATAGAGGGGCCGGCAGGGGGGCCGTGGGAGAGATAGCATGAGAAATGAGAGTGATCTAGAGAGAGAGACGAATATGACGTCACGACGAAAGATTCCCTTCCCTTGAGTGTGTATATGCAAGGCGGGAGGGGATAGAGGCATCAGGAGAATTTTTTGTGTGTGTGGTGTTTATGTTGGTATGTGTGGTTGTGAGAAGATAATGAGACGTGGGGGCAGAGGGTGTGTCACCGTGTGAGGTCCGGCGGGTCGAGGTGAGGCCCTTCGTTCGGTTCCGTCATGCACCACATTGGTCGGCCCGTGACGCATTTAGGAAGACCCATGGATGACTAGTCGTACAAGACAAAGATAGCATAATTGTGAAGGACTCTGTGTTCACTGACAAAGCCGGCTAGGATTTGTAACCCTAGGTTCTCGGACTAAGGTAGCCCCTTTATCTCTGATATTACTATTCATCCAACCTAATTTTAAGGGGCATCCTACAGAATGCTCTGCTAGAATCATACTCGTTGATTAGGAAGAGAGGTGTGAGACAATGCGTGAGAGACAGGCCTAAAGATAATGTGCGTACAGGAGACACGTAGGCAGGTCCATGTATATAGAAAGGGTCGATGGGGATTGTGCGTGTGTATGCTTGCGAGAGGAAGAATGCTTGTGATAAAGGTTAGTGAAAACAGTTGTAAATGGTTACGAGAGGGAGGGTTGGTTATATCTAGAGCATGTATGCAAGAAGGACACCTTGGGAGAGAGTGTGTGAGCATGTGTGAGAGACCACCGGTGGAGAGTGAAACTACACGTAAAAGATTGTTGTACACATTGATTAAAGATATAAATTGTATCCAAATATTAGGATGGGATCATGATATTTGCAATTCATGTAAGGAACGGTCATTGATCCATCAGACATCTAGATTCTATTGAATTTGAGCATGTCTATGTTATTATTCGACACAATTGATCCACATAGTTAGTATTTTGAACTCCAGACAATGCATCGCTTTAGCAATCGAATATAAACGTGAGTATAGTTCATGTTGTGTGTGTAAAGCACATTATACATACGAAAGTTACACAGTGAACATTATAAATAGCTACCTATGAACTAGAATACATTTGAATTCAACTTAAGGTGGTTTAAAAAAAATTGAATTCAACATGAAGTCCATTCAATTATTTGAATTTGATATCATGTCATTTCTAAATCATACCTAAATTATGGGGGCACAAATCTTTGCTCTGATTTTGTACATAATAGCATATGTAGTTGTGTACAAAATATATTCAAATTTAGCTCCTCCATTCCAAAATAATCGTAGTTATAGGATTTTCAAGTGTCAAAATTTCAAAAAGAAGCGGATAATTTAATGAGATTTTCAAACATACAAGGTCAAATATAACATTTTCTATTTAGGTCAATCCTCATAGTTCAAGAGTACTCTAAACGTGAATGCTTGTGTTTCAAAATTTCGAACGAAGCGCCAAAAGAGCCTCTACTCGCCCAAAACCGCGTGAGACCAATGTTTGGCAGTACAAGGAAATTACTTTTCTAATAACTTCGACCCGTGAAACCTATCGGCCCGACGTCCAAAGGTCTAAACCGGGGTAGGTTTGTAGCTTCATCTGGACGCCACACAACCGCCTCCGAAAAACATTCATACACAATGGCCGCCTAAGCACACATGCACGCGGCCGAAATCGCTCCTGCCCACTATTTGAGACACCTGGTATTACCATCCTACCCCTTACCCGCAATAGGTCCGAAATTTAAGAGGGGGGCAAAGTTTGTACTTTCCCCAAATTTCAAACAAGTGTGTCCCATCTTCTGTTCAAAAAAGCCAAAAACAAGTGTGTCCCAGACCGAAACATGGTTCCCCCCACCCGTCCGATTCCCCATTCGTACTCCGTGGGTGCAAAAACTACCACTCCACCAGCTGTGAAACCCCGGCGTCCTTCGTCCACCACCCCATCCCACCCATCAACCGCCGCCCTCCTTCATCACGCCGGAGCCGATACCCCGACGTCGTTGTCCACCACAATGCCCTCCACGGCTAGTAGTTGAAGCCGAGGCTGAGCCGTCCCTACCCGAGCTAGTTCAACCACGCCGTCTTGCGCCTCACCGCCGCCGCTCCAACTTCGCCATCGTCCACCGCACCGGAGCTATTCCTGCTACGCCGTCCTTCGCCGCCTCGGATCTGCTTCCCCTCCGCCGATATAGGGCCACGGCAACACAGTCAGCAATTTGGCCATGGGTTTGTCCAAGGATCCACGGCTCTACAAAACATTGGTTCCCCCGGGAAAAACAAGAAGATCGCCGCGACATATCGACACCACACTAGCAACCGATAAGGGTACTCCTCTTCCCTTATTCGTGCAAATCTTACGTGTCTGCTTGCACGGAATTCATCCCACAGAAGACACTAGTTGACCGCTTCTTCTTCATACTAGATGTTCCTAGTAACTCGCGATGCACAAGGTTTCTCCTCATATACTATTTCACCTTAGCTAGAGGTCTGTTGCCCCCCTGAATTTCAATTTCTAGTCAGTTGATTCCCAATTAACGGAGGCATTCCCCAGCATAACAGGCTCTAGTACGCCTATTACGCCAGGGAAGCAGCGCCTTGGTGTTTATCTTAGGGGCATGTGGGGCCTAGAACTACTGGCGCCCGATCTGGAGGTCGGCCGGGATTAAAGGGATGGCCTGGGGGCGCTGCCAAGCATGGCGGTGGTGTGAGGTCGAGGGGAGGGCGGGGCGGCGGAGGCAGGGGTCTGGGCTGGTGGTCGCTGGCGGTTCGAGAAAGATCATCAACAGTGACTGGCGGGAGGTAGACGAAGGCCATCTGCCCGTTCCTTATAGATCGGACGATTCATTAAAAAAATCGACTGACCTATTTATTTTCAGTCGATTGTTATCTTAGATATGACCACATGTTGTGGTGTGCTGGAGGAGTACCCGCATTTCATGTGCTCATATATTACAAAATCATACGGAGTAGAATCTAATTTTCTTTGCCATGCAATGTTGTAGAGCTATCATATGTCTCCTATCATTTATTTTTCAGCCACCTGCTATCTGCTAATTTTACAGTGCACTAGTTCTGCACACACTTCACCCATACTCTCACTATTGTGTTTTTATGCAAGGGTATTTCAGAGTCTGCCTCGAGAGAAGCAAAGTAGTGATTGTCAGTATCATGCATGAATGAGTTCTGAAGAGAGAATTTTATTGATTTTTCTTGTCGGTTTTACTTGACAATTCAAAATCAATAAAGCGGAAGGAAGTTACCAAGGCAGCGGATAAAGGTGCTCCTTGCGAACGGAGAGCCTCTACAGTTTCTACTCCTCCACACCCCCAAGATGATTTCCAAGACAACACATGCATAGACACTCAACAAAGTTGTGTTTATGATGAGCACGTCTCCCCTTGTGCACCATCACCGGTGCTCCCTCTAACTTGGCACTGTTATATGTGGTTGCATGTTATGTGTGATGTCTAGGTTGTATTGCTTCTAATTTTGTTGAATTCCATCTGCTTACTTTACACATTATACTTGAATAAGACACGTGTTCCTGTTTCTAAAACATACAATATCTGTCTATCACACCATGTTCTACATCAAATTACTACTTTTGTGTAACCTGCAACAATCACTTATCATAAGACACGTTTGACTTTGGACTGTGATATAGGTTACATCTCGCATTCTTTTCTAGCTTGTACTACTAATTTGTTGAAATGGCACTTATGACGAGACAGTTTTAACTTGGTAGAGTGATATTCGTTGCATATTTCATATGGTGTCTAGCTTTCATTACTTCTAATTTGTTGAAATGCCTTCTCCTTAGTTTACACATCATAAGCTGTGAATATGCAATGCTGTGAATATGCAATGGCACTAATGACGAGAGACCTCTAACATGATAGTGTGATGTTGTTTGCATCTTGCATATGATTTATTTCTTATACTGCTTCACATTTGTTTAAACGCCATTTATGATGAGACACTGTTAACATGGCAGAGCGATATTTGTAGCATCTTTCATATGGTGTCTACCTTCCATTGCATTGCTTCTAATTTGGTGAAATGTCTTCTGCTTAGTTTACACATCATAGTTCTGGTTATCTCTTCCGTCCTGTTTTTCGTACATATTACATCCTCCTATCATGTGGTTGTCTAACATCAAAGTTTAGTTCGTCTACATTGATGTCTACTACACAACCTTCTTCTTGTAGACGTTGTTGGGCCTCCAAGTGCAGAGGTTTGTAGGACAATAGCAAATTTCCCTCAAGTGGATGACCTAAGGTTTATCAATCCGTGGGAGGCGTAGGATGAAGATGCTCTCTCTCAAGCAACCCTACAACCAAATAACAAGGAGTCTCTTGTGTCCCCAACACACCCAATAAAATGGTAAATTATATAGGTGCACTAGTTCGGTGAAGAGATGGTGATACAAGTGCAATATGGATGGTAGATATAGGTTTTTGTAATCAAAAAATATAAAAACAGCAAGGTAACTAATGATAAAAGTGAGCACAAACGGTATTGCAATGCGTTGAAACAAGGCCTAGGGTCCATACTTTCACTAGTGCAAGTTCTCTCAACAATAATAACATAACTGGATCATATAACTATCCCTCAACATGCAACAAAGAGTCACTCCAAAGTCACTAATAGTGGAGAACAAACGAAGAGATTATGGTAGGGTACGAAACCACCTCAAAGTTATCCTTTCTGATCGATCTATTCAAGAGTCCGTAGTAAAATAACACAAAGCTATTCTTTCCGTTCAACCTATCATAGAGTTCATACTAGAATAACACCTTAAGACACAAATCAACCAAAACCCTAATGTCACCTAGATACTCCATTGTCACCTCAAGTATCCGTGGGCATGATTATACGATATGCATCACACAATCTCAGATTCATCTATTCAACCAACACAAAGTACTTCAAAGAGTGCCCCAAAGTTTCTACCGGAGAGTCAAGACGAAAACGTGTGCCAACCCCTATGCATAAGTTCATTGAACCTGCAAGTTGATCACCAAAACATACATCAAGTAGATCACGTGAATATCCCATTGTCACCACAGATAAGCACGGCAAGACATACATCAAGTGTTATCAAATCCTTAAAGACTCAATCCGATAAAATAACTTCAAAGGGAAAACTCAATCCATTACAAGAGAGTAGAGGGGGAGAAACATCATAAAATCCAACTATAATAGCAAAGCTCGTGATACATCAAGATCGTAACACCTGAAGAACATGAGAGAGAGAGAGAGAGATCAAACACATAAATACTGGTACATACCCTTAGCCCCGAGGGTGAACTACTCCCTTCTTGTCATGGAGAGCGCCGAGATGATGAAGATGGCCACCGGTGAGGGACCCCCCTTTGGCAGGGTGCCGGAACGGGCTCCCGAGAGGTTTTTGGTGTCTACAGAGGCTTGCAGCGGTGGAACTCCCGAGCTATTGTGCTCCCTGATGTTTTTAGGGTATATGGATATATATATAGGCGAAGGAAGTCGGTCAGGGGAGCCACGAGGGGCCCACGAGGGAGGGGGCACGCCCAAGGGGGAGGGCACGCCTCCCTGCCTCGTGGCCACCTCGAAGCTTCCCTTATGTGCACTCCAAGTACCCTGGATTGCTTCCGTTCCAAAAATAACTTTCTTGAAGGTTTCATTCCGTTTGGACTCCATTTAATATTCCTTTTCTTCGAAATGCTGAAATAGGCAAGAAAACAACAATTTGGGCTGGGCCTCAGGTTAATAGGTTAGTCCCAAAAATGATATAAAAGTGTTTAGTAAAGCCCATAAACATCCAAAACGGGTAATATAATAGCATGGAACAATCAAAAATTATAGATATGTTGGAGACGTATCAAGCATCCCCAAGCTTAATTCCTGCTCGTCCTCGAGTAGGTAAATGATAAAAACAGAATTTTTGATGTGGAATGCTACCTAGCATAATTCTTAATGTAATTTTCTTTATTGTGTCATGAATGTTCAGATCCAAATGATTCAAAATAAAAGTTCATATTCACATGAAAACAATAATACTTCAAGCATACTAACAAAGCAATCATGTCTTCTCAAAATAACATGGTTAAAGAAAGCTAACCCTACAAAATCATATAGTCTGGCTATGTTCTATCTTCATCACACAAAGTATTTAATCATGCACAACCCTGATGACAAGCCAAGCAATTGTTTCATACTTTAGTATTCTCAAACTTTTTCAACTTTCACGCAATACATGAGCGTGAGCCATGGACATAGCACTATATGTGGAATAGAATGGTGGTTGTGGAGAAGACAAAAAGGGAGAAGATAGTCTCACATCAACTAGGCGTATCAACGGGCTATGGAGATGCCCATTAATAGATATCGATGTGAGTGAGTAGGGATTGCCATGCAACGGATGCACTAGAGCTATATGTGTATGAAAGCTCAAAAAGAAACTAAGTGGGTGTGCATCCAACTTGCTTGCTCACGAAGACCTAGGGCATTTTGAGGAAGCCCATCATTGGAATATACAAGCCAAGTTGTATAATGTAAAATTCCCACTAGTATATGAAAATGACAACATGGTGCTACTTTGAAGCACAAGTGTTGAAAGAGGATAGTAGCATTGTCCCTTCTCTCTTTTTCTCTCATTTTTTGGGCCTTCCTTTTATTATGGCCTTTCTCTTTTTTTATTTTTTTATTTGGCCTTTCTTTTTTTATTTGGCCTTTCTCTTTTTTTATAAAGTCCGAAGTCTCATCCTGACTTGTGGGGGAATCATAGTCTCCATCATCCTTTCCTCACTGGGACAATGCTCTAATAATGAAGATCATCACACTTTTATTTACTTACAACTCAAGATTACAACTCGATACTTAGAACAAGACATGACTCTATATGAATGCCTCCGGCGGTATACCGGGATATGCAATGAACCAAGAGTGACATGTATGGAAGAATAATGAAGGTGGCTTTGCCACAAATACGATGTCAACTACATGATCATGCAAAAGCAATATGACAATGATGGAGCGTGTCATAATAAACGGAGCGGTGGAAAGTTGCATGGCAATATATCTCGGAATGGCTATGGAAATGCCATAATAGGTAGGTACAGTGGCTGTTTTGAGGAAGGTATATGGTGGGTGTATGGTACCGGCGAAATTTGCACGGCACAAGAGAGGCTAGCAATGGTGGAAGGGTGAGAGTGTGTATAACCCATGGACTCAACATTAGTCATAAAGAACTCATATACTTATTGCAAAAATCTACAAGTCATTGAAACAAAGTACTACACACATGCTCCTAGGGGGATAGATTGGTAGGAAAAGACCATCGCTCGTCCCCGACCGCAACTCATAAGGAAGACAATCAATAAATAAATTATGCTCCAACTTCATCACAAAGCGGTTCACCATAAGTGCATGCTACGGGAATCACAAACTTCAACACAAGTATTCCTCAAATTCATAATTACTCCACAAGCATGAATTTAATATCACCATCCTCATATCTCAAAACAATTATCAAGCATCAAATTGACCATAGCATCCAATTCACTTTCTATGATAGTTTTTATTATACCCAACTTGGATGCCCATCATTCTAGGACCAATTTTATAACCATAGCAAATACCATGCTGTTCTAGAAGACTCTCAAAATAATATAAGTGAATCATGAGAGATCAATACTTTCTACAAAACAGAACCACCGCCGTGCTCTAAAAAGATATAAGTGAAGCACTAGAGCAAATGACAAACTACTCCAAAAGATATAAGTGAAGATCAATGAGTAGTTGAATAATTATGCAAATATGTGAAGACTCTCTAAAATTTAAGAATTTCAGATCTTGATATTTTATTCAAACAGCAAGCAAAACAAAATAAAACAAAATGATGCTCCAAACAAAACACATATCATGTGGGGAATAAAAATATAGCTCCAAGTAAAGTTACCGATGGATGGAAATGAAAGAGGGGATGCCATCCGAGGCATCCCCAAGCTTAGGCTCTTGGTTGTCCTTGAATATTACCTTGGGGTACCTTGGGAATCCCCAAGCTTAGGCTCTTGCCACTCCTTATTCCATAGTCCATCGACTCTTTACCCAAAACATGAAAACTTCACAACACAAAACTCAACAAAAAATTCGTATGCTCCGTTAGTATAAGAAAATAAAACACCACTTAGGTACTGTTGCGAACTCATCCTAAATTCATATTGGTGTCAAACCTACTGTATTCCAACTTCTGTATGGTTCATACCCTCCGATACTACTCATAGATTTATGAAAATAAGCAAACAACACATGGAGAACAGAATCTGTCAAAAACAGAACAGTCTGTAGTAATCTATATCAAACGTATACTTCTGCAACTCCAAAAATCCTACAAAATTAGGAAGTCCTAAGCAATTTATATGCCAATCCATATTAGAACGAATCAGAACAAAAGCATGTTTCTATGAATTACCAAAACTAATTTACTGGGTGCAAAAGTTTCTGATTTTCAGCAGGATCAACACAACTATCACCGTAAGCTATCCTAAAAGTCTTACTTGGCACTTTATTGAAACAAAAGCTATAAAACATGATTAATACAGTAGAATAATCATGTGTACACACAAAAACAGTAAGGGAAATGTTGGGTTGTCTCCCAACAAGCGCTTTTCTTTAATGCTTTTCTAGCTAGGCATGATGATGACAATGGTGCTCACATGAAAGATAAGAATTGAAACATAACGGGAGCATCATGAACCATATTACTAGCACATTTAAGTCTAATGCACTTCATATGCATAGGGATTTTGTGACCAAACAACTTATGGGAACAAGAATCAACTTGCATAGGAAGGCAAAACAAGCATAACTTCAAAACTTTAAGCACATAGAGAGGAAACTTGATATTATTGCAATTCCTACAAGCATATATTCCTCCCTCATAATAATTTTCAGTAGCATCATGAATGACTTCAGCAATATAACCAGCACCTAAAGCATTCTTTTCATGACCTACTTGCATAGAAATTTTACTACTCTCCACATAAGCAAGTTTATTCTCATCAATAGTAGTTGGAGCAAACTCAACAAAATAACTATCATGTGAAGCATAATCCAATTGAAAATTAAAATCAAGATGACAACTTTCATGGTTATCTTTATTCTTTATAGCATATGTGTCATCACAATAATCATAATAAATAGGAGGCATGCTTTCATCATAATAAATTTTCTCATCAAAACTTGGGCGTACAAAAAATATCATCTTCATCAAACATAGCATCCCCAAGCTTGTGGCTTTGCATATCATTAGCATCATGGATATTCAAGGAATTCATACTAACAACATTGCAATCATGCTCATCATTCAAAGATTCAATGCCAAAAAATTTATAGACTTCTTCTTCTAGCACTTGAGCACAATTTTCCTTTCCATCATTCTCACGAAAGATATTAAAAAGATGAAGCGTATGAGACAAACTCAATTCCATTTTTTTGTAGTTTTCTTTTATAGACTAAACTAGTGATAAAACAAGAAACAAAAAGATTCGATTGCAAGATCTGAAGATATACCTCCAAGCACTCACCTCCCCGGCAACAGCGCCAGAAAAGAGCTTGATGTCTACTACACAACCTTCTTCTTGTAGACGTTGTTGGGCCTCCAAGTGCAGAGGTTTGTAGGACAGTAGCAAATTTTCCTCAAGTGGATGACCTAAGGTTTATCAATCCATGGGAGGCATAGGATGAAGATGGTCTCTCTCAAACAACCCAACAACCAAATAACAAGGAGTCTCTTGTGTCCCCAACACACCGAATACAATGGTAAATTGTATAGGTCCACTAGTTCGGCGAAGAGATGGTGATACAAGTGCAATATGGATGGTAGATATAGGTTTTTGTAATCTGAAAATATGAGAACAGCAAGGTAACTAATGATAAAAGTGAGCAAAAACGGTATTGCAATGCGTTGAAACAAGGCCTAGGGTTCATACTTTCACTAGTGCAAGTTCTCTAAACAATAATAGCATAATTTCCCTCAACATGAAACAAAGAGTCACTCCAAAGTCACTAATAGCGGAGAACAAACAAAGAGATTATGGTAGGATACGAAACCACCTCAAATTTATTCTTTCTGATCGATCTATTCAAGAGTCCGTAGTAAAATAACACAAAGCTATTCTTTCCGTTCGATCTATCATAGAGTTTGTACTAGAATGACACCTTAAGACACAAATCAACCAAAACCCTAATGTCACCTAGATACTCCATTGTCACCTCAAGTATCCGTGGGCATGATTATACGATATGTATCACACAATCTCAGATTCATCTATTCAACCAACACAAAGTGCTTCAAAGAGTGCCCCAAAGTTTCTACCGGATAATCAAGACGAAAACGTGTGCCAACCCCTATGCATAAGTTCATTGAACCGGCAAGTTGATTACCAAAACATACATCAAGTAGATCACGTGAATATCGCATTGTCACCACAGATAAGCACGACAAGACGTACATCAAGTGTTCTCAAATCCTTAAAGACTCAATTCGATAAGATAACTTCAAAGGGAAAACTCAATCCATTACAAGAGAGTAGAGGGGGAGAAACATCATAAGATCCAGCTATAATAGCAAAGCTCGCGATACATCAAGATCGTAACACCTCAAGAACATGAGAGAGAGAGAGATCAAACACATAGCTACTGGTACATACCCTCAGCCCCGAGGGTGAACTACTCCCTCCTCGTCATGGAGAGCGCCGGGATGATGAAGATGGCCACCGGTGAGGGATTCCCCCCTCCAGCAGGGTGCCGGAACAGGCTCCCGAGAGGTTTTTGGTGGCTACAGATGCATTTTCCCTATATATATATATATATATATATATATATATATATATATATATATATATATATATATATATATATATATATATAGGGAAAATGCATCCTACACCCATTTCTCATATACTACTATGTGGTATTATATATACTACTTTATCATTTTTAGTATGTTTATATACTATATCTAAGATACTCCAAAGCGAGTTATGTGAAAAAATTGCATGTGAGCCCATGTTTTTATCATATTTGTGAAAATACGTACATATTTGTACGTAAAAAGAAGTATGCTAAAAATATACTACATACTACCTAAAAAATAGTATATATATATACTACCTAAATATTCTTACATACTACATACTACACATACATACACTGGGGTATGATATATACATATATATATATATATATATATATATATATATATATATATTCTGCTAATATTAGCAGAATAACTATTCTGCACACCACGTCCGCACTGCACGCTGAACGCAAGTGCACGTCATTCTTTGAACCAAGTGTGCTGCAGCACTCACACGAGTGAACTTCTCGCCGGCAAAAACTGCACGCATTATTTTTTCGGTACTGTTTTCGCTCTAATTTTTTAACCGTTTATCGGAATGAGGCGTCTAATATACCGTTGAAAAGCTATGGATTAGGCGCAACTTCGACACTTTGAACACTTTTCGAGATTTCACACGGTTTAAGAGCAGTTTTCAAAATGGTGCGGCCCATGACGAATGGTAGCGAGCGTTATTTCGCGACTTCTTCTAAACCGCTCGTTGCAATGAAGCAAACGATATGCCGTTGGATATATATCGTCGAGGCGCATCTTTTTCATATATAAATGTTTCTCTAATTCCTTACGGTTTAAGAGCAGTTTCAAATTTACTAAATTGCAGAATTCTGTTTTTCAAAAAAATTCAAATTTTCGGTACTGTTTTCGCTCTAGTTTTTTAACCGTTTGTCAAAACGAGGCTTGTAATATACCGTTGAAAAGCTTGTAATATGTTGAAATGTTTTTGATATTCCTAACGGTTTTAAGTTAATTTTGAAAATGGTGTGGCAGACGACGAGTGGCAGCAGTCGTTTTTCTTGAAATTTTTATAAACCGCTTGTCGAAATGATTCAAATGATACGCCGTTTGAAAGATATCGACGAGACGCAACTTTTTAATGTAGAACACTCTCTCTAATTCCTTACCGTTTAAGAGCATTTTTGAAATTAGCAAAATGCGGATACTCTGTTTTTCGCGACACCCAAATCGAACGAGTAAACTTCATCCGACAGAAAACCGCACTGCTTCAGACATGAAGCCGCACCCCATCAGATGGGCAGGCGAACTGCTTGATATCTTTTATTTACACGTAAATTTTCTCATGCGAGGAAGTAGACGGGACTTCACATCGGGGCGTAAGTGAACCCCAAAAGTATGGAGAAGTAAACCGCGTTACTTTATTTGTCGTTTCAGTAACATTTTTCTTTGCACTTACAAGAAGAACAACATCAGACACCCGATCGCACTGCTTCAGTTAGAAAATCGCACTGCATCAAATGGCCACTTACAAGATGAACAACATCAGACACCCGACCGCGACCGCACTGCTTCAGTTAGAAAACCGCACTGCATCAAATGGCCACTTACAAGATGAACAATATCAGACACCCGACCGCACTGCCTCAGTTAGAAAGCCGCACTGCATCAAATGGTCAAGTGAACGGCATTACTTTTTTTTGTCGTTTCTCCATTTTTTCATTTAACACATCTTTGCACTGCATCAAATGGTCAAGTAAACGGCATTACTTTTTTGTCGTTTCTCTACCATTTTTCATTTAACACATCTTTGCACTTCATTTCTTTTCTTTTCTTTTTTCTGTTTGGAGTTTTGGATCTCCACATTGGCGAGCTGTACACGTGCGAAGAAGCAAACCACATGGTCGAGGAAAATGAGCCGCAACACAATTCGAAATGAACTTCTTTGGTAAACAATTCTCAAACGAATCCATATAATTTTTATACATAAAATCATCAAACACGAAAAACACCATTTTTGCACTGCATGTCCACATGGTTGAAACTGCATGCTCATGTCTGAACATCACCATGTTTCGCTACAATCAAATGGGTTCCTATAATCTTTATACAAAAAAGTCCACAAACACAAAAGCAGCATCGCACTGCATGTGCAGATACTCCAAACTGCAATTTCTGAACACTTTCAAATAAAGTCCCTATAATTTTTATACATAAACTCCTCAAAAATAAAATGCACCATTTTGCACTGGATGTTCACATGCTCCAAACTACATGGTACGTGCTCAAAAACAAAAACCTTCTTTGTAGATACAAACACATTAACTAAACTACACGGGGCGACCAACTACTAAAATGCACACGCAGTGGCACCAGCTGCAAAACACGGGACAAGCTGACGAGCCGCTGTCGAAACTACACGCCAACGGAGTCCAAGAACCTTCTACGCACAGTCGAGTAAAACGCATGACACGCGTATCCATACCAGAGCGACGCACGGCCAAAACCAAACTACACGCCCGTCGTCCTTTCACGTGCCTGCGTACTGCACCGGCGACCCAACCGAGCTGCACTGCTCGACATCAGGTGGGGAACAATAGTGAGCTGCAATGAGAAGCAACAGCGAGCCCTTGCCAGTGCAGCTCCTGCAACAAAAAAAATATTAGGAGAGGTGGGAGAAGGGAAAGGGGGAATAGGGGCAGTGCTCACCAGAGGATCCCGCCGGCGGACGACGGTGGAGCTCGTTGAAAGACCAAGCCAGTCCAGTACTAGGATTCCACACAGTACTGCGGTGTCCCGTGGGATGTACTTCTCGACCCCGTGGGCTGAGCTGCACATGACGCCCGCAGCGACCGACGCTGATAGCCGCGCCTGAACGCAGACAAGGACCAGAACAAGGGGAGGAGCAGGACTTCGGCCGTCCGGCGGCGGCGCTGCCGTTGCCCTCCTTTTCTGTGCCTCCAAGCGGCCACGGTTGTGCTTCAGAGTCGTCATTGAGGAGCCCTGGAGCTCGGGATCAAGAACGGCGAGCCTCACGGGAAGAGAACTGCATGGCGTGGAGGGGCGCACCACAGCCGGATCTAGCACGCACGGGATCCACTTGCCATGGATCCAGTGGCCCTGGCGGCCGAATCCGGCACAAGACAGGCCATGGCATGACGGAGATCGCTGGAATCCGTCCAGATGAGAGGGGAGGCTCATCGGTGATGGAGATGAAGTTCACAGCCGCCCAAGGGAAGATGGGGGGCTGGTTGCTGCACCCAGGGCCGTCACGGCCGATTCCAGTGGTTTCAAGGCGCGTCGGGGGCCGGCGGCGGCCGAAATCCGGTGGTTGAATGCCGCGTCATGGGCCGTGGTGGCCGGATCCGGCGGTTGAGGCCGCGCCGGGGGCCGAGGTGGCCGGCTCCGGTGGTTGAGGCCGCGCCGGGGCCCGGTGGTGGCGGATCTCGCCATTGCCG
The DNA here is from genome assembly GCA_963921465.1 of Triticum timopheevii. Classification (NCBI taxonomy): domain Eukaryota; kingdom Viridiplantae; phylum Streptophyta; class Magnoliopsida; order Poales; family Poaceae; genus Triticum; species Triticum timopheevii. The sequence continues at coordinate 559,661,157 of OY997266.1, forward strand.
TGGGTGGCACTGGAGAAAGAGGGGGAGGGTGGCGGCTGACATAGAAGGTGGGGCGTGGGGTTGGGGGAATGTGCAGCACCAGGGGGCGGTGGTCGGAGAAAGGTAGAGGGGTGGGGGCACGGCGGCGGCCGATGGGAGGGGGTTGCTGGCACGCCGGCCATGGGATGTAGTGAGTTAGGTGGGGGGTGTCGGGCGAAGGTGGAGGGGATCGGGGCCGGGAGTCGTGCGTGTGTAGGGGGGTGACCGGTGGATTCGTTGCCTTTGTATGTAGGTGCGGGTCAGGAGGTGTTAGCAGAATAAGCGTTTTGGTGTGCAGAATAAGGCTCTTAAGGGTGTTATCATAATAGATCCACAGGGCGCGCCTCCCTGCCTCGTGGCCACCTCGAAGCTTCCCTTACGTGCACTTCAAGTACCCTGGATTGCTTCCGTTCCAAAAATAACTTTCCTGAAGGTTTCATTCCGTTTGGACTCCGTTTGATATTCCTTTTCTTCGAAACACTTAAATAGGCAAGAAAACAACAATTTGGGCTGGGCTTCCGGTTAATAGGTTAGTCCCAAAAATGATATAAAAGTGTTTTGTAAAGCCCATAAACATCCAAAACAGGTAATATAATAGCATGGAACAATCAAAAATTATAAATACGTTGGAGATGTATCATGCATCACACATCTATTTGTTCTGAAGAACTAAATTGTTATTCGTTTTTCTTATCGGCTTGACTTAACATGGCACAGAGAAAGAGGAAGAAACATAGAATGGCAGGGAATGAGAAGCGGATGAATCCTACAGATTTTGCTGGTACTGATGGTACAATAGAAGGTCAAAGTCTAGCGGAAAATTCTAGAAACAGGGCATCCCATGCTACGCAAGCTGCAAAAAAAGCCAAACAAAAACAAATAGCTGCCACCAAACAAGCAGAGACAATCTTGCAACACCTACCACAGTACTACCAGCTTCACGAGTTACTTGTGCGTCAACTGAGCTAGCAGCACGGTCCCAAGCTCCCTTGCCACCTGATACTACTTCCCAAGCACTCTTGACACAAGACGAGTTGGCAATATCAGATGAACCTTGTGAGCTTCAACAGGAAGAAGGTAGTTGCTGGAGTCAAGTTACAGTTGCATGCTTCTTTATATGTAGTCTCACAGTTTGATGTACACTAACACTTCCTATGTTCGTTGTTTGATTCAAACCTAGGCGCAAGAGGAAACAAACATCAGGGATAATACTCGATAGGTTAAATAAATCTAGAGGAGGAAGAATGGAGATCCATTTTGAGGCAGGTTTAAAAAGTCCACGTGATGCTACAGAGTTAGCCAATTTAGTACCAGAGGCAGCGGTTTCCGTTAGGTGTCATGTACGTATCCTCCCAACATGGATTCACTACAGGAATGACAAAGACGAAACCCAGTTCAACACCTTCCTCGACCATTTATCTGTAAGTATGGTTATGTCTGGAAACTAGTTGCTTTGTCCCATACTTTCTAGGTTGCTGATAATGAGACTCCCATAATTTTCAACAGATGAGGTTCAAGTTGGATAGCCAAGATGATGCAACCAGACAAGCTTGCACCCATGTTTTCAAGTCTGCTCTGCGACAGTATCAGTATAACTTGAGGAAAACTCACTTTGAAGGCAAGGCTAATAGTGAACTTTCCCAAGCATCTCCAGTGGAAAATATATCGGATGAAGACTGGAGGGGCCTCGTTAAACACTGGTCTGATCCGAAGTATCAGGTACATTATATATATGTGATCAGATCACATGTTGAAGTCCTATTTACACATGTGCCACACAAATCTATCTTCTTGTAGGTGAACTATTCAAAGAACAAGGCCAACCGTATGAAAGTGAAATTCCAACAGACGACAGGATCTCGTAGTTATATTGCACACCGCGAGGCTCTTGTAATTAGCTGCTGTTTCACTCTTTTCGCTGTACCATATTATCAGATCTATATTGACTTGTTCCAAATGCAGAGGAAAGCCAAAAAAGTACCTGAACCAAAGGTTGTGGAAATCTTAAAGGACTGTCACACTAGCAAGAAGAAGGGCATGACTACACCAGTCAAAGCCGCTGTTGTAAGTCCTTAATCCTCATGCCTTTTAACTACTACTTACTCTGACTTGTGCCTTGAACTGCATGGTTTGCAGCCAATGTTTATTACTCTTTTCAATTTTATACACAATTGTCTTAGCATATCATTGCACCTTACAAGGTTTAAAAGAGAGGAGTGATGTTCCTTTGATCTTGACCCGTAATCTAGTTCCATGCTGGACTTGCCCACACAACGTTACAATTGCCTGTTTGTCTATTCTTAGTTGTTTTGTGAAATGAATGATGTCATACTATGCTTACCCGTATTATAAACTTCATCTCTTTATCCTTAGCCCTCAATACAATGTGAAGAAATAGACAATACATTAGCGATGGTACATTGTCATATGTTTGGAACCTGGTTTTATTATGTACTTCACAATAAAATACAACTAATATTTTACATGGGTTCACCAGAATAAGTTTTGTATATAGACCAAAGCTATTTTGTTTGGTTTTGTTGCCTCCTTAATATCTTCTGTTCTGGTACTACTAATGTAAAAACTCAACTTTTCAGCGAGCTATGGAAAAAAATGGTGGAACCGCCACCTTCTGAAGGTGGCGAGGCAACTACAACCGCAATGTCAGCTCTTGCTGCAGTGGGTCAGTACCTGTCCACTAACATTGCCAAAAGGACATTCCTGCATAATACTGGGTTGGTTCTTAAGGCAATCTCGTCCAAACTGCCTCATGATCAAGATATGCAAGCTCAAAGCAATGTTGTATCTGCGCTCCAGACACAAGTCCATTCCCTAACAAAGACCCTTTGTGAAACAAGGAGAGACATTGTTCGATGTCGTCAAGATATGCATGGTTTTGAATCCAGACTATCAGACATTTTCTATGTTGTTCAGGAGCCTAGGAGAAATGAAGGCGAGGGTTATGGTGCTCCATCGGAAAATACAGCATGAAAACGTAATAGTCAGGTAAAATGAACTGAGCTTCTGAACTTCTGGTGGTGCATTTATCTGCTAGACTGTTAAGTTTTATGCCAACCTTCCTTTTGTTATATAGTTGTAATTTGTTTTGGTGCGATACAAAATTTATTCTTAACGTGCAGCCACCGGCTGAAGAAAACAGCAAGCCATTTTTGTATAGTGTAGGGTGTTCCCTATATTTGCACTGGTGGCGATCTTTGATGCCGAGTGGATGTAATCTGTGCAATCGCCTTAATAACCTAGCGTTAGTTTCGGCCTTATTTATTTCCTAGTCTTCTTTTTCCCTAGTATGCTAGTGGTCGCAACAACCATGGGCCATATACGGGCCATAGGGTCCATGGGTCTCCTACGGGCCGTCGATAAATGGGCCTCCAACAGGGCTGTAGAATCGGTGGGCCTCGGGCCGTCGGATAAATGGGTCTACATGGGCCGTAAATGGGTGTAATTAGTATTGGCCCAGCATGGTAACAGGCCGTTAAAAGGCCGGAGGACAGCAAAGGCTTAATTCTGTCACTGTAAGTGCATCTAGTGCCCCTTAGTGATTTTGGTGTATTGAAGACTTATAGGTTAAGTAACTGATGCGTTTGTGAGTGTACACAGGTCTATAAGTCTATGAGGAGTTTGATATTTACAGAGAAAGTCGACCCCTAAAAATGAAGTTCTTCAACTGAAGACTTTGATATTCTGAAGACTTTCTGAAGACTTTGAAAGTGAAGAAATTGGTGTGACCTTGAAGACTTGATATTCATTGGAGGAATATGAAGCGTGAAGACTTTTGTTTTCGTAGTTTCATTTTCTCTTTCTTGAGTCATAGGAAACACCGTACTGTTAAAGGGGGTCGAGGAAATACTAAGGAAAAATTTCCATGTGATGCTCAACTCAAAATCCTACACCTACCAATCCCTTCGAGTGAAGCCATTGGAAATCTCATACAGTTCAATCAAATTCGTTAGTGACAGAGACGCAGTTCTTCTGTTCACTGAGGACTTTGCTCTGACTGAGGAGTTAGGAATTCGCCAGTGTGAATTGCCTACACAGTGAGGAACATGATAGCCCTGAGGAATTTGAGAGTCAAATTTCCGACCGTTGCTGTGCTGCGCGCCGGCTGTCCCAAAATATCTTATCCACCTAACGGTCATATCATTGAAGGGCATTTATGTCTTATCATTTCGGGCTGCTCCCTAGGCTATAAATAGCCGCCCCCTACAACCACTAGCTGGTTGGCTGCTCCGAGATAACTTGACACTTGTCATTTGAGAGAAACCCATCCTCCGAGGACTTTGAGCGAAAATCATCAAGTGAGGAAAATCCCAAAACCAAACCCCCACAAACCCAAAGTGATTGAGCATCACTGAAGAAATTGATCCTGCGTGGATCCGACGCTTGTTACCTTTGAAGACTGTGCTTCTTCCAGACGGTTAGGCGTCAAGGTCTAGAGCATCCAAGAGGAATTGTGGATCGCCGAGTGACCAAGTCTGTGAAGGTTTGGAAGTCACCTAAAGACTTACCACGAGTGATTGGACGAGGCCTGCGTGGTCTTAGTTCAAGGAGAATACGGTGAGGACTGGGTGTCCTGAGTTGCGGCTCAGAGACTGGGTGTCCGGGACTGTGTGTCCTCGAGTTTAAATACTCAGCCGCTCCAACCAGACGTACAACTGAGACAGCAGTTGGAACTGGTTTACCAAATCATTGTCTTCACCAACTGACTGGTTCTGTTTCCTCAACTCTTTCATTTCCTCATTACTGTGTTGAATGTTGTTCATATCTGTGCTTGAAGACTTTGACTGAAGACTTTCACAAATTCCTCAGTTCAATTTCTTCAGTATGTTGTCTTCATCTTGCTATCCTGTGTTTACGCTTTCCGTACTCTGTGTTAGTCTTCATTTCATCATGCTGACTATGTTTGTATCCTGTTATGTTTACTTCTGAGTACATATTTCGCTGCAAGTAGTTCTTCGCTAAGGAATTTCCTCACCAGCAAATTCCTCAGTGAAGAATTCTTAAAAATCGCCTATTCACCCCCCTCTAGTCGATATAACGCACTTTCAATTGGTATCTGAGCAAGGTACTCCCTTGTTCTGTGTGATTTTGGTTTAACCGCCTAGAGTTTTAGTTATGTCGACCGCAGGTATGATCAAGGTCTCGGCTGGGTGTCCTACCTTTGATGGAACGGACTACCCCTACTGGAAGAACAAGATGCGAATGCATCTTGAGGCAATTGATAACGATCTCTGGTATGTTGTGGAAAATGGTGTCCCCTCTGTCACTCCCTCACTGAACGCTACCGATGTGAAGAGATTCAAACAACTCGATTATCAAGCGAAGAATATCATATGTGGCCATCTGAGCAAAGGACAGTATGGAAGAGTGAGTGCTTTGGAAACTGCTAAGCTTATCTGGGATAGGCTGTCCAAAGTAAATGAAGGAGTCTCAACTCAGTGTGACTCTCGAGTCGATGTTCTTCGGAATCTCTTCAACCGCTTCAAAAGACTCGACAATGAGAATGTCCAACAAACCTTTGATTGCCTCACTGACATCTCAAATGAGCTTCAAGCCCTCGGTGCCACTGACATCACTGATCATGAAGTTGTGAAGAAACTGCTGAGATCGCTTGATTCCTCATTTGATACTCTGGGACTGATGATACAAGAACGTGCTGACTACAAGTCGCTTGATCCTGCTGATATCCTCGAAAGGCTAAACACTCACGAGTTCCAGCTTGCTGAAAAGAGAGATCTCTATGGCTCAAACTATGGCAAACCACGTGCCCTGAAGGCTCGGGCATTCATTGGCAAGGAAATGGACTCTGAAGCTGAATCTGAGGAAAATGATGAAGAGGAGGAGTCTGAAGAATCTGAGTCTGGTGTGGCGAGTCTGGCCGTCGCTACTGCTTTCGCCAGCAAGTCCATCTTCAACACTGAAGAAACTGACTCCACCGACAAGCCTGATGAAGATAATGATGGCTACGCTCCCACCTATTGCTTCATGGCAAAAGGAGTTAAGGTACTCAAATACAACTCCTCTGACTCTAGTGAAAATGAATCTGATGAGGATCTCAAGCCCAGCTACTCTAAACTTGCTAAAATTGCTGTGAAACAACAACGGGCTCTTGAAAAGGTTCAAAACATGCTAGATAAAAGTGATGATATGTTGGGTGAAGAAATGGATCGCACTAAAGCCTTGACTGAAAATCTTCAGAGACTTCAGTCTAGGTATGATAACCTTCAAGGTCATCATAACTCTCTCTTGTCTGATCATGAGAAACTTTCTTATGAATTTCTTCAAGAAAAGCAAGATCATGAGAAGCTTTCTCTTGAAGCTCTTCAAAGAAAGGAAGATCTTGAAAAGCTAAGAGTGTGTTATGAAGATCTTCAGAAGGAGCGCGATTCATTACTAGCTCAACATATCAGCGCTTCTCAGGAAGAATTTGTTCCTCCATGCTTAAAGTGCATTGAACGTGAATCTGCTAATTCTTCACCTGAATGTTCAAATGCTTCAAATGTTACAAATTCTTCATCTGCCACTGCTATCGCTAATTCCTCATCTAAGGACATTGCTAGTATCACTGACAATGCAGGGCTGAAGGAATTGTACATGACAGGCATGTACAAAAGCCTCAAAGGGCATCAGACACTTTGTGATGTGCTCAAAAAGCAGATCCTCAACAGAAACCCTAGGAAAGAGGGTATTGCCTTTGAGAGGAAACTCAATGCCGATGGAACATATTGGAAGCCTGAGCAGTACCCCAAAACCTCATGGGTTGCTGCAAAGGGACCTCCAGTTGATCCATCTAACTTATCTGGCTTTACGTGTGAATCTTCTCATTCCTCTAATGAGTCATTTGACTCCAACTATAAACTGTTCAAAAATCAGAATGGTGAAGTATTTGCTAGATATGTTGGCACTAACTGCAGGAACGGTTCCCCCATGAAGAAAATCTGGGTTCCCAAAAGATGTGTTGAAAGTCTTCAGGTGAATGTCCTCATGACACCACCTATGAAGAACAAGAACCCCAGATCAAATTCTTCACATGGATCAAATTCCTCAACTGGATCAAAGTCCTCATATGATTATCATCGTGCTAACAACTCTGTCTCGCAGGGTAGAGCTAAGGGCTATGAATATGTGCATTATTCTTCAAACCATTATGTTCATAAGTCCTCGAAGAATTACTCTACTTATTCATATGCATACCCTAACCCCTCCTATGCTAAGCGAAATGGTTTGGCATCATTGCCACCTTTCTCACATGGTGCTCGCAGGATGATGAACTCTTTGCCACCCATCCAGATGTGGGTGGTGAAGAAAAAGAACTAATCTCTTCTGCAGGGTCAGGTCTCCGGACGTGCTCTAACGTCTGAAGAATTTGCTGGGGACCTGACAAAATGCCTGAAAGGACACAGGCGAATCATGATGAAATGAACTTTCATTTCACACGTCCTCATACAGCTATATATGTTTACTGCTTGATGAAATTCATCTGATGAACTTGATATCATATTCTTCACTGATGAAGCATATGAGATTGTAAGCTACACTAATTCATCTGCAGGATGATCAACCCAAAACCACTGAATGGGTCCTCGATAGTGGATGTACAAATCACATGACTGGTGACAAGAATCTATTGATGGATGCTCCCTTATCACCACCACCTCTGAAGCATATCATTTTTGCTGACAAAGGCAGAAGTCAGGTATTGGGTCTTGGTAAGGTTGCTATCTCTAAGGATAAGCACATGGACAAAGTCATGCTTGTTGAGTCCTTAGGATACAATCTCATGTCAGTCTCAATGCTTTGTGATCTTGATATGGTTGTTGTCTTCGGCAAATATCGCTGTGTTGTGATTATGGAAGCTGACAATTCCAAAGTCTTCGAAGGCTTTAGGAGAGGAGATCTGTATATTGTTGATTTCTCTACAGGACCACAACCAGCCGTGTGTCTACTTGCAAAAGCTTCAGAAGGCTGGTTATGGCATCGACGACTTGGTCATGCAGGCATGAGGAATTTGAACACGCTTGCGAAGAAGAAGCATGTCATTGGCATTGAGAATGTCAAATTCCTCAAGGATCACTTATGCGGAGCATGTGAAGCCGGAAAAATGACCAAGGCCAAGCATCCAGCGAAGACTATCATGACCACTACCCGTCCATTAGAATTGCTTCACATGGACCTCTTCGGACCTAATCATTATTCAGCAGTCACTAATGATGCATCTTTATATGGTTTTGTCATTGTTGATGATTATTCTCGATATACATGGGTACACATTGTTACTTACAAACATGAAGTGCAGGAAATCTTCAAACGATTTTCCTCGAGGGCTTCAACCAACTTTGGTGTGAAGATCAAGCATATCAGAAGTGACAATGGAACTGAGTTCAAGAATTCTGGTCTTGATGCCTATCTTGATGAACTTGGTATTACTCATGAGTTATCTGCTCCTTATACTCCTCAGCAGAATGGCGTCGTGGAGCGCAAGAACAGAACTCTTGTTGAGATGGCTCACACCATGCTAGATGAATACAAAACGCCTCAGCGTTTCTGGATTGACGCAATTGATACTGCCTGCCACATCATCAATAGAGTATATCTTCACAAATTCTTCAAAAAGACTGCCTATGAACTCCTCACTGACAAGAAACCCAATGTGAGTTATTTCAAAGTCTTCGGTGCTAAATGTTGGATTAGAGATCCTCACCACAACTCTAAATTTGCACCGAAAGCACATGAAGGTTTTAAGCTTGGTTACGGAAAGGACTCGCACACCTACAGAGTCTTCAACATTGTTCTTCACAAGATTATTGACACTGTAGATGTGCGGTTCGATGAAACTAATGGCTCGCAAAGAGAGCACCTACCTTCTGTGTTAGATGAACCAGCACCTGAGGATGCTATCAAGCTCAAGGCAACTGAGGATGTCATTCCTACTGAAGAATCTGCTAAAGAATTCATTCCTATTCATGAAGAACGTCGAGCTGATGCACCTGAAGAACATGATGAGGAAAATGGTGCTGAAGAAAATGCTGATCAAAATCCTCAGCGACAGCCAACTCATCCACGCGTAGCAAAAGAAGTACAAGTGGAGAAGATCATCGATGACATTAGCGCACCAGGTCCTCTCACACGCTCAAAAGCCTCACACTTATCTAACTTTTGTCTCTATCTCAGAGCCCACTAAGGTAGATGAAGCATTTCTGGAGCCGGAGTGGATTCAGGCTATGCAAGAAGAATTACATCAGTTCGAGCTGAACAATGTCTGGGAATTGGTCAATCGCCCAGATCCTCGCAAGCATAATATCATTGGCACAAAGTGGATCTACCGCAACAAGCAAGATGAAAATGGCCTTGTGGTGAGGAATAAGGCACGACTAGTAGCTCAAGGCTACACACAGGTTGAAGGAATTGATTTCGATGAAACTTTTGCACCTGTTGCTAGACTTGAGGCTATTCGCATTTTACTTGCCTATGCTAACCATCATGATATCATCTTATATCAAATGGATGTGAAAAGTGCATTCCTCAATGGTAAGCTTGAGGAAGAAGTATATGTTGCTCAACCCCCAGGTTTTGAAGATCCCAAGAATCCTGACAAAGTCTTCAGACTCAATAAGGCCCTCTATGGCCTCAAGCAAGCCCCTCGGGCGTGGTATGACACATTGAAGGAATTCTTCGTGAAGAATGGCCTCACACCCGGTTCACTCGACCCTACTCTTTTTACTAAATCATATGATGGTGAACTGTTTGTGTGCCAAATATATGTTGATGATATTATCTTTGGCTGTACTAACCAACGATACAGTGATGAATTTGCCTATATGATGAGTGAAGAATATCAAATGTCTATGATGGGAGAATTAAAATTCTTCTTAGGTCTTCAAATTCGTCAGCAGCGCAATGGCATATTCATATCTCAGGAGAAATACCTCAAAGATGTACCGAGGAAATTCGGCATGCAAGATTGCAAAGGCGTCAAAATTCCTATGCCCACAAATGGCCATCTATGCACTGATGAAAATGTTATTGATTTCGATCACAAGGTATACCGCTCCATGATTGCTTCTTTATTGTACTTATGTGCATCTAGGCCAGATATAATGCTTAGTGTTTGCATGTGTGCCCGATTTCAAGCTGCACCGAAGGAATCACACCATAAGGCTGTGAAGCATATTCTTCGATATCTAGCTCACACACCAACACTAGGATTATGGTACCCCAAGGGCTCTGCTTTTGATCTCATTGGATATTCTGACTCTGACTATGCTGGTGATCGTGTGGACCGCAAGTCAACATCTGGCACTTGTCATTTCCTCGGACGATCTTTGGTCTGTTGGTCCTCGAAGAAACAGAACTGTGTATCACTGTCTACTGCTGAAGCTGAATACATTGCTGCTGGCTCATGCTGTGCTCAACTGCTTTGGATGAAGCAAACCCTCAAGGACTATGGCGTCAACGTGAAGAATGTGCCTCTCCTCTGCGACAATGAGAGTGCCATCAAGATTGCTCACAACCCAGTTCAGCACTCGAAGACTAAGCACATCCAGATTCGTCATCATTTTCTTCGTGATCATGTGTTGAAGGGCGATATCTCCATCGAGCATGTGAAGACTAAAGAACAGCTAGCTGATATCTTCACTAAGCCCTTGGATGAGAAGAGATTTAGCAAGTTGCGGTGTGAGCTAAATATCTTAGAATCTTCGAATGTTCTTTGAAAAGGACACACATCCTAACCCTTATGCAGAATTGATGACTTAGATGTGCAACACATGAAGAAACGTTTTTCTTCAATCAATGAAGAATAACACTCTAAGTGTGAAGAAATTAATGAAGAATCTGATTCTCAGAACCCTACGACAATTGTACGCGGTGTCTGAAATCATCATTCTTATACGGTGGGATAAGCCACCACAAAAGTTGAAAATCTTCAATTTGAGTTTTTCCTCATTTTTGAAATTCCTCAGTTTTTCAAATTCTTCAACTTTGCAAAATCTTCAATATTTCCGTCGTTTTTCTTCATTGGCCATATATATATGTGAGTTTATGTCCTCTACAGCATTCACTTATTGCTATTTCTTCAAGTTGCGATTTCTGCTAAGTGAATGTGATCGGACCCTTCCCCCTCTATGCTATACTCAATCCAATCTATTCACAAATTCTTCATGTGCGTTCTGATTGAAACTAGTTCAAAGTCTTCACTATGTCCTTGACAGCTGAAGAAATTGCGAACGAAATTTTTAAGCAAATCTTATCCAGATTTTCGGTTTTACCGCTCAAACCGTTCTGCTTCCCACGATACATTAGTTTATTCACCCACGATCTTACACGATCTCATCTGCACAGTACGTGGGTGACACATGTCGCGTGAAGAAGAAAGGGCAGGGGCATGTTCGTCCCAAAATCTTCGGGCGAACAGTTTTTACCGTGGCTATAAATTTTCCTCTCCCTTCCTTACTTCACTTACTCCGCTCGGTCGCTGTCTCTCGCTCGAGCTCTCCGCAAACCCTAGCACCGCCGCTACTCCATCGCCGTCGGTGAGGAAGAGCTTCACTGCCTCGACCTCATCGCCGTCGTACTCGCGCCGGCTGCGGAAATCTTCACTCCGCCGCCGCCGTAGCCGTCTCCCTCTGCCAAGTTAGGGCGTGGGAGATCTAACGTGACGAACTTCACCATGGTTCATCTCTGTTCGTCATGTTCTTCAGTTCGGGTAATTAAAAGTCACCTTTATTACTCGCTTTGATTCTCAAACTTTTCTGAAAATCTTCAAAGGTGTTTTTGTTCTTCAAATCTTCACATATGAACACCTCACACAATAAATGCTCTTGATTTATCTCTCTAAGCATCCATTTCTTCAAGATTCCTCAATTGTGCGGATTTTCAATCTGTACAACTCTGGAACCTAAGACGAAACGCTTAGTGAAATTTCTCAAAGCTCAACTGGTCAAATTCCTCAAAACTTGTCTTTTTCGAAAAATCTTCTGAGAACGCATATGACCTCTCCAAATTCCTCGCACCTACACTCTATTCACAGGTACTCATGTCCGCTGCTGAATCACTAGGTTCTCATCAACTTAACTCATTTGCAGCGTTCCTCGAAGAAAAACTGCATACTTCTTCAGAGTGCTCTATAGTTCAAATTCCTCGTCTGAAGAAAATGGCAGAAGGCAAGAGACCGCAGAAGGGAGGAAGGAAACCGGAGGTCATGACTGCCTTTGAGATCCCTGATGAAATTTACAAAGATTACTGCACACCTGATGAAGCCAAATTTGGCAAGGAGAACAAAAATCAGCGCAAAGTGCGCATCCAGAGGATGGAACAAAGGTGGGCACGAGAATGGAGGGAATATCGCTATGTTACTCCCAAGTACATGAAGAAATTCGCCTTAAACCCTCCATGCCCAAGAGCTCCTTTGGCACCTGGCCAAGTCGCTGATCCCACCAGCATCAAGCGTGGTGAAGACTTTCCTGAAGAATGGTCCAGGCGCCAAGCCAAATTGGCAAGACAGGCCAAGGAGGCAGTGAGGAAATTCAATGAGGATTCTGTTGCTTCTGCTGCCGCTGAGACCTCGGTCAAGCCGAGGAAATCAATGCCGAAGAAGCCTGCTCGCAAGCCAAGTGCTTCACCATCAGCGCCCTCATGGCCCAGTTCCTCAGCCGCGCCCTCACGGCAAATTCCTCAGACTGCTGCTGCTCCCTCAAAATCCTCAGCAGCTCCCTCCAAGTCCTCAACTCCTGTGCATCTTGCTACCTGTCAAAGGACTCAGGGTTTCTCGATTTCTTCTGGTGTCTCAGCTAGTTCCTCAGCTGCACCAATGTCCTCATCAGGCCCCACTCTACTGAAGACAAAAGCAACTGCTGGACGCGGTGCTCGGCCAAGTCCTCGAAAGAAACAGGTTGCCTTCAACGTGCCCTCTGATGACGAAGCTTCTGATGAAGAACTTGCGGAAATCATCAGAGACAGACTAACCAAGGCCGCTAGAGCCAAAGGAACAACTGTGCCTCTGCTTTTGGATCCGAAGAAGATCCTTGCCTTCATCGACCTATGGCATCAAGATCCAAACACTCCCATGCCTGATCTGCCTCTGACTCCTGGTCAAAGTCATATGCTGAGCCATTTCATCGCTGAAGAGAAATGGAAATTTGAAAAGGCTCATGAGATAAAGAGAACACAAGCCAGAAAGGAAAAGCTTCTGAGGAAGAACATCGTCAACCTGACTCCTGAAGAACTTCTCAAAGCTCAATCTGAAATCCAAGCCCTCAGCAAGGATTTCAATGCTTACAATGCTGATTGGCAAGGAGCCAAGGTGAGATTCGTCAATTTGACGAAGAAAATGACAACTGTTGCAGCCCCATCGCAACAAGAAAATCCTCAGGCTGAAGACTCTGCTCAGCCTGCTGAAGAACATGCCAGCACTGCTGATGACTTTCAGCCTGCTAATGAGCATACAAGTTCCAGGGCTGATGACTCTATTCCAGCCGCTGAAGAAATTCCCAGGGCATCCACTAGTGGTGCGCCTGAAGAAACTGAAGAGATCAGGGCAACTGCACAAGTTGCGCCTGAAGAAATTGAACCACAGTCCTCAGCTCCTCCTGCGCCAACACCAACTCCAATTCTTCCTTCTGCTTATGAAGTGAAGAAGACAAAGGCTGCAGAACGAGCTGCAGTGAAGAAGAGGAAGGCATCTGCTACGTCAAATTCTTCGGCTGCAAAGAAAATGAAGCCAATGACCAGCTCGCTTGAAAATCCTATTGATGCCGTTCCCATTTCCTCCATGTCGTCTAAGGAAATTGTTCCTTATGGAGAAGACTACAAGATCCCAAGCGGATCTGATGAAGAAAATCAATTTGTTGCTACCTCAGAATAGTTTGATGAAGAAATTGAAGTGGAAACATTCCCTTCATCACCAGTTGTTTCCTCACCCATGCCTCAATTCACAGCTGAAGAGGCTGGTGTTGAGGAAATTGAAAAAGAAGATGAAGACATGGATATTGGATGCACTACACCAGTGATGAACGATGACTTTTGGGAAAGTCAGCATCCCAATACTCCCCTCTTCACTCCGATTCAACAAATTCCTCAGTCCCCGGCTACAACTGTTCAATTGGGCTCTGAAGAAACTCATCCCACATCGTCTGTTCATGAGGAAATTCCAGCCGCTAGTGCTGAAGAACCTGCTGTTGATCCCCAAACTGCACAAGAAGAGGAACCAGAAATTCCTCAGCCTGAAGCACCTGAGATCGCGATTCCTGAGGTTGTGCTGCAAATCACCGGTATTCCTCTGCCCAAACTGAAGAATCCGTTCTCGAGCAAGCAAAAATTCAAGGCTGAAGACTTCTTTTCTGAGCATGTGTTCTTCACTGCTTACAATCCATATGACTCTGCTCGCATAAGGAAAAGACGCTTCTAGACTGCTACTCAAGCCAACTACTATTCCTCAGTACTCTTTGACAAGGACAAGATCTTCGACCATGAGCATATTCCTCATGTGGATATGGAATCTCTGCCGTGCTTCGAGCCAGTACTCCGAGTTATTCATGATGCAGGACTCCTAAATTTCTGCACTGATATCTGTGATTGGAATGGAACTCATTCTTCAGTTCTACGCCACTTTGCATATCATCGGAGATGCTGAAGATGTCAATTCATGGGTGCTGGATTGGATGACAGAGAACACTCACTACAAGGCACCAGCAACTGAATTGCTTCGTGTCCTTCCTCTTGATCCTCCCCATGAAAGTGCACGTTGCATCTACAATGACCGCGAGCTGACTGATCATTTTATGCAAGTGCTCATGAAGCCTTTGAAGCCAGGGCAGGCCCCTCGAACCAAATTCCTCGTCAAGGAACTGCTGTATGTGCCTCGGACTGTCTATTGAATCCTGACGAAGACAATGAGTCCCATCAAAGGCCACGACTCAAATGAAGAAGATGTCGTTGGCATCATGAAGAACATGCTTTTCAACATCATTCATGGCGTTCCCGTCAACTTCCATGATTTCTTCATGAGGACTCTGGCTAATGTTGCAATGTCACCTTTTGAGCTGAAGCCCTATGCGCCTTGGATTATGAGATTCATAAGGGCAAGATCTTCACTGAATTACAAGGCTGACACTCTAAACCATGGTAGCTACTTACCGCCCATCGAAGTCCTCAAGCGACCAGTTTCATCCTCTGATGATAAGGGCAAGGCAGCTGCTGTGATTGATGAAGGCACTCGTCCATTGGATGGTCAATTCCGTCTCGCTACATCTTACTCCACCAATGACGATTCTGCAACACATGACACTGCCGCAAATACCTCAGCCAAGCAAAAGCCTCAAGCAACAGCACCCAGGGTGATGACTGACCGTGAGTTACTCCTCAGTCTTCATCAGAAGGTTGAACGCAATCAAAAATGGGTGAAGCGTCAATTTGCTGCAATTCTTCACAACATGACCTCAACACATAATGCAGTGAAGAAAAATAAGTACTACCTTCATGAAACCCTCAACCGCACCTGGGCTATTCTCAATCATGTATATTCCGCGGAAGAATTGAAGACTATGGGTCTCCAGGAAGCATTTGACTGGTCTGCACCACCTCCGAAGAAATTCAAGCGAGTCAAAGTTCCTGATCTCGTGGCCAGTTCTTATTCTTCGTCGCGTGAAACTGATGAACATGAAGATTTGGACGACACTGCGGCAGGCCCTACTCCAACAACCAACCCCGACAACGCTGGCGCTCCTCCATCAACTTGAAAATCTTCAGGGGCGTTAGTCCTCAGTTTCGATCCTTTTGGTCATTTGATGACAAAGGGGGAGAAATCTGAGTTAGTCTTCAAGCGGGTTTATATTATGGGCGTTTTTATTAAGTTACAACTCTCGTTCTTCCGAAACTTTTATTGGATCGAGTTGTAATCTTAAATCCGATGGTGCCTTGATACTTTTGGTCGTGCTCTGATGCTTTTGATGCACTGAGCTCTGAAACTTTTGATGTGATATTCTGCATGCTTATTCCTCGTTAATATTATTGCACGCATGCTGAATCTCATCAGACACCATATTTCATCATGCATTTCAAATTCTTCATATTATATATCAAATGCGTGTATGAATTACAAGATATAGGGGGAGATCTCCATGATTCGATTCTTCAAATGTGCAATGCCTCAAAAGCAAATTCCTCACTATGCACATATTCAGGGGGAGTTCTTCTATATCTTGCAATCAAATTCCTCAATATTAGTATTTACACTTCATATGTTTATCCCCATTGAAAACTTAACCTATGTTGTCATCAATCACCAAAAAGGGGGAGATTGTAAGTGCATCTAGTGCCCCTTAGTGATTTTGGTGTATTGAAGACTTATAGGTTAAGTAACTGATGCGTTTGTGAGTGTACACAGGTCTATAAGTCTATGAGGAGTTTGATATTTATAGAGAAAGTCGACCCCTAAAAATGAAGTTCTTCAACTGAAGACTTTGATATTCTGAAGACTTTCTGAAGACTTTGAAAGTGAAGAAATTGGTGTGACCTTGAAGACTTGATATTCATTCGAGGAATATGAAGCGTGAAGACTTTTGTTTTCGTAGTTTCATTTTCTCTTTCTTGAGTCATAGGAAACACCGTACTGTTAAAGGGGGTCGAGGAAATACTAAGGAAAAATTTCCATGTGATGCTCAACTCAAAATCCTACACCTACCAATCCCTTCGAGTGAAGCCATTGGAAATCTCATACAGTTCAGTCAAATTCGTCAGTGACAGAGACGCAGTTCTTCTGTTCACTGAGGACTTTGCTCTGACTGAGGAGTTAGGAATTCGCCAGTGCGAATTGCCTACACAATGAGGAACATGATAGCCCTGAGGAATTTGAGAGTCAAATTTCCGACCGTTGCTGTGCTGCGCGCCGGCTGTCCCAAAATATCTTATCCACCTAACGGTCATATCATTGAAGGGCATTTATGTCTTATCATGTTGGGCTGCTCCCTAGGCTATAAATAGCCGCCCCCTACAACCACTAGCTGGTTGGCTGCTCCGAGAGAACTTGACACTTGTCATTTGAGAGCAACCCATCCTCCGAGGACTTTGAGCGAAAATCATCAAGTGAGGAAAATCCCAAAACCAAACCCCCACAAACCCAAAGTGATTGAGCATCACTGAAGAAATTGATCCTGCGTGGATCCGACGCTTGTTACCTTTGAAGACTGTGCTTCTTCCAGACGGTTAGGCGTCAAGGTCTAGAGCATCCAAGAGGAATTGTGGATCGCCGAGTGACCAAGTCTGTGAAGGTTTGGAAGTCACCTGAAGACTTACCACGAGTGATTGGACGAGGCCTGTGTGATCTTAGTTCAAGGAGAATACGGTGAGGACTGGGTGTCCTGAGTTGCGGCTCAGAGACTGGGTGTCCGGGACTGTGTGTCCTCGAGTTTAAATACTCAGCCGCTCCAACCAGACGTACAACTGAGACATCAGTTGGAACTGGTTTACCAAATCATTGTCTTCACCAACTGACTGGTTCTATTTCCTCAACTCTTTCATTTCCTCATTACTGTGTTGAATGTTCTTCATATCTGTGCTTGAAGACTTTGACTGAAGACTTTCAGAAATTCCTCAGTTCAATTTCTTCAGTCTCTTGTCTTCATCTTGCTATCCTGTGTTTACGCTTTCCGTACTCTGTGTTAGTCTTCATTTCATCATGCTGACTATGTTTGTATCCTGTTATGTTTACTTTTGAGTACATATTCAGCTGCAAGTAGTTCTTCGCTAAGGAATTTCCTCACCAGCAAATTCCTCAGTGAAGAATTCTTAAAAATCGCCTATTCACCCCCCTCTAGTCGATATAACGCACTTTCAGTCACAGGCATAACGGGTCGTTAATGGGCCAGAATATAGGACAGGCTGGAAACGGCGCAACGGGTTAACAGGCCAGAAACGGGACGACTCTTGCCATGGGCCGAATTTGGCCCATTAGGGGAAGAGGCCAGTAACAGGCCGGAAGTAATCGAGGGCCGGAAAGGAGCCCAAGAACGTGTGGGTCGTCAATAGGCTGAAAGCTAACATGGGCTGGAAACGGCCCATGTGAATCACGGGCCGTTAACGGGTACAAAGAAAATTACTGTTCATTATGGGCTAGAGTCATCGTGGGCCTCTAAAGGGCCTAAAAATACGAAGGCCTCATATGGGCCAAAAGACGTCGTGGGCCATACATGGGCCGAAAGTGAAATGGGCTGGTGTTATATTCGACGGCCCACATGACGTTGTTGGGCCGATTTCCTTTAGGGCCTAACGGGCCGTGAGTTACCGGGCCGTAAAATGGGTTATTTGGGAAGAGACCGTTAACAGGCTTTTCATGGGCCAGCCCGTTAACTTTTGACCAAGTCAAACGGGTCGGCTTTGTAAGCTAAATGGGCCAGTGGTGGGCCGTGGCACGTGTCGACATATCATAGGCTCCTATGTGACCCACTGACGAGCTGACACGTGTTTCGTCCGGCCAATAAGAATTTTACACGTGGAAATTTCCCATTGCTCGGGGCTATTAACGGGTTATCGTATCCAAAACCTGACCCGATAGCTTAACGGCGTTCCGTTACGGTGGATGCCATGTCTCGGTCACCCTTGACGAAAGCACTTCTGTGACGCGCGATTTATCATCATGGAAGTGGACACTTCCGTGATGATAATTTTGGTAATGTCATGGAACACTTCTATGACAGCACACGTATGACTATCTTGATTCTGTCATAATATCATCATGGATGTACATGCATGACAAAAAACGCGACCTACTGTGACAAACACGTATCATCACGGAAGTGTATTTTTTGTAGTGTTAAACCTTACTGGTTCTACTTTACTGGTTTTTATCATTCATCATTTTAATAACCTCATGATAAAAAAAATCAGTTTATCACATAAAGGAACTACCATTATTCATAAAAGCGTAATCACTTCAATAGAAATTTCTTCTACTAACTAAAACAAGCTCATGCATTCAACCAGTACCTTAAGCAAGCATTTCAAGCATGACAATATAACTAGCACTAAGAAATATTTATTTAAATAATTAAATGCATGAAAATAACTCATATTCAAGTTAAAAAAATCATAGATATTGAAATGACACCATCCAAATGTTGGTGTGGCTTGCCTTAGTGCAGAGGAGGTTCACACTCCTCCTGGTTATCTTCAAGACAATCTTCTCCCTCTGCCTGTACCCGTGGCTCGACGAGAAACGGCCGAAGCAGCTCACAACCAAACTTGCAAGCGGCGGTTGCGGTCGGGTTTCACCGGAGGATAGGAACACGGCGGAGAGGGGTGGTTCCAGGGGCTCCAATGCGTCCAGATGACACCGGTGGACTTCCAAGGAGCCGCCTGAGGGGTGGATCGAGCTCGAGGGGCACCAGAATGAAGAGGAGCGGTTGCAGGGATCGCCGGTGAGCTCGGGTCGGGGACGGCGGCCAGAGACCTGCCCGGCCGGGCTACGGCTATGCTACAGTGTTGTGGAGGTTGGGTGGTGGGTTTTGAGTGCTCAGAGAGGTGGGAGGGGCTCAAATTTATAGCCAAAGGTCGAGAGGGTACGTGGCTCCGCCAGGGCTCTCTAGAAGCCGGCGAGCGACGATGAACGGTGCCAGCAAGGGGTAGAGGGGCTCAACATTCACACAGGAGCTATGCTGCATGCGGACGAGCACAGGAGGCGGTGGAGGAAGCAGAAAGAGGCATGGGGCACATTGTGGCTTTGGCTACGTCGTGCCCGTGCCCGCTGCGGCCTCTCCGACATCGGCGAGCGCCAAAGAGAGGTCAAAGGTGATGAGACGAAGACGGTGGCGCGATGCGGCAATCGTTGGCGTGCTCTAGATCAATCACACGTGAAACAGATGCACGAGCATAGCGCAGAGCGCATCGGGCGCGTTGCCAGAGCCGTGTCTTCACGCGGTCACCAGTCTGGCATGGTCAAGATGACGCACCCAAACTATATCTGGGGTGTTTTTCGTGCAGTGTTAGGTCTAGGAAGAGTGGTGGCACACTACCAGGCCGACCAGCTGAGACTTGAGCTTGTTGGCAAGTTTCTAGTCAGAAACTAAAGGAAATATGCCCTAGTGGCAATAATAAAGTTATTATTTATTTCCTCACATCATGATAAATGTTTATTATTCATGCTAGAATTGTATTAACCGGAAACATAATACATGTGTGAATACATAGACAAACATATAGTCACTAGTATGCCTCTACTTGACTAGCTCATTAATCAAAGATGGTTGTGTTTCCTAACCATAGACATGTGTTGTCATTTGATTAATGGGATCACAACATTAGGAGAATGATGTGATTGACATGACCCATCCCGTTAGCTTAGCACATGATCATTTAGTATTCTGCTATTGCTTTCTTCATGACTTATACATGTTCTTGTAACTATGAGAATTATGCAACTCCCGTTTACCGGAGGAACACTTTGGGTACTACCAAACGTCACAACGTAACTGGGTGATTATAAAGGAGTACTACAGGTGTCTCCGAAGGTACATGTTGGGTTGGCGTATTTCGAGATTAGGTTTTGTCACTCCGATTGTCGGAGAGGTATCTCTGGGCCCTCTCAGTAATACTCATCACTTAAGCCTTGCAAGCATTATAACTAATGAGTTAGTTATGAGATGACGTATTACAGAATGAGTAAAGAGACTTGCCGGTAACGAGATTGAACTAGGTATTGGATACCGACGATCAAATCTCGGGCAAGTAACATACCGATGACAAAGGGAACAACGTATGTTGTTATGCGGTTTGATCGATAAAGATCTTCGTAGAATATGTAGGAACCAATATGAGCATCCAGGTCCCGCTATTGGTTATTGACCGAGAATGGTTTTAGGTCATGTCCACATAGTTCTCGAACCCGTAGGGTCCGCACGCTTAAACATTTCGATGACAGTTTTATTATGAGTTTATAAGTTTTGATGTACCGAAGTTTGTTCGGAGTCCCGGATGTGATCACGGACATGATGAGGAGTCTCGGAATGGTCGAGACATAAAGATTGATATATTGGAAGCCAATATTTGGACATCGGAGTAGTTCCGGGTGAAATCGGGATTTTACCAGAACACCGGGGGGTTACCGGAACCCTCCCGGGGGATATTGGGCCTTAGTGGGCCAAGAGGGAGAAGAGGAGGGCCGGCCAGGGCAGGCCGCGCGCCCCTCCCCCCCTAGTCCGAATAAGACAAGGAAGGGGGGGGGGGGGGGGCGCCCCCCTTTCCTCTTTCCCCTCCCCCCTTTTCCTTCTCCACCAAGGCAAAAGGGGGGAGTCCTACTCCCACTCCTCCAGGCGCACCCCTAGGGGGCCGGCCACACCTCCCCCCTCCCTCCTTTATATACGGGGCGGGGGGCACCCCATAGACACACAAGTTGATCTACGGATCGTTCCTTAGCCGTGTGCGGTGCCCCCTTCCACCATATTCCACCTCGGTCATATCGTCATGGAGTTTAGGCGAAGCCCTGCGCCGGTAGAACATCATCATCGTCACCACGCCGTCGTGCTGATGGAACTCATCTCCAGAGCCTTTGCTGGATCGGAGGGCCAGAGATCGTCATCGAGCTGAACGTGTGCTGAACTCGTTGGCCCCGTACGTTCGGTGCTTGGATCGGTCGGATCATGAAGACGTACGACTACATCAACCGTGTTGTGCTAATGCTTCCGCTTACGGTCTACGAGGGTACGTGGACAAACACTCCCCCCTCTAGTTGCTATATCATCACCATGATCTTGCGTGTGCGTAGGAAATTTTTTGAAATTACTACGTTCCCCAACAGTGGTATCAGAGCCAGGTTATATGCGTTGATGTTATATGTACGAGTAGAACACAAGTGAGTTGTGGATGATATAAGTCATACTGCCTACCAGCATGTGATACTTTGGTTCAGCGGTATTGTTGGATGAAGCGGCCCGGACCGACATTACGCGTACGCTTACGCGAGACTGGTTCTACCGACGTGCTTTGCACACAGGTGGCTGGCGGGTGTCAGTTTCTCCAACTTTAGTTGAACCGAGTGTGGCTACGCCCGGTCCTTGTGAAGGTTAAAACGGAGTCTATTTGACAAACTATCGTTGTGGTTTTGATGCGTAGGTGAGAACAGTTCTTGCTAAGCCCGTAGCAGCCACGTAAAATTTGCAACAACAAAGTAGAGGACGTCTAACTTGTTTTTGCAGGGCATGTTGTGATGTGATATGGTCAAGACGTGATGCTATATTTTATTGTATGAGATGATCATGTTTTGTAACCGAAGTTATCGGCAACTGGCAGGAGCCATATGGTTGTCGCTTTATTGTATGAAATGCAATCGCCCTGTAATTGCTTTACTTTATCACTAAGTGGTAGCGATAGTCGTAGAAGCAATAGATGGCGTAACGACAACGATGCTACGATGGTGATCAAGGTGTCGCGCCGGTGACGATGGTGATCATGACGGTGCTTCGAAGATGGAGATCACAAGCACAAGATGATGATGGCCATATCATATCACTTATATTGATTGCATGTGATGTTTATCCTTTATGCATCTTATCTTGCTTTGATTGACGGTACCATTTTAAGATGATCTCTCACTAATTATCAAGAAGTGTTCTCCCTGAGTATGCACCGTTGCGAAAGTTCTTCGTGCTGAGACACCACGTGATGATTGGGTGTGATAGGCTCTACGTTCAAATACAACGGGTGCAAAACAGTTGCACACGCGGAATACTCAGGTTATACTTGACGAGCCTAGCATATACAAATATGGCCTCGGAACACGGAGACCGAAAGGTCGAGCGTGAATCATATAGTAGATATGATCAACATAGCGATGTTCACCATTGAAACTACTCCATCTCACGTGATGATCGGACATGGTTTGGTTGATTTGGATCACGTGATCACTTAGATGACTAGAGAGATGTCTGTCTAAGTGGGAGTTCTTAAGTAATATGATTAATTGAACTTAAATTTAACATGAAATTAGTACCTGATAGTATCTTGCTTGTCTATGTTTGTTTGTAGATAGATGGCTCGTGCTGTTGTTCCGCGGAATTTCAATGCGTTCCTTGAGAAAGCAAAGTTTTAAGATGATGGTAGCAATTACACGGACTGGGTCCGTAACCTGAGGATTATCCTCATTGCTGCACAGAAAAGTTACGTCCTAGAAGCACCGCTGGGTGCCAGGCCTGCTGCTGATGCAACTGACAACGTTAAGAACGTCTGGCAGAGCAAAGCTGATGACTACTCTATAGTTCAGTGTGCCATGCTTTACGGCTTAGAACCGGGCCTTCAACGACGTTTTGAACGTCATGGAGCATATGAGATGTTTCAGGAGTTGAAGTTAATATTTCAAGCAAATGCCCGGATTGAGAGATATGAAGTCTCCAATAAGTTCTATAGCTGCAAGATGGAGGAGAATAGTTCTGTCAGTGAACACATACTCAAAATGTCTGGGTATAATAATCATTTGATTCAACTGGGAGTTAATCTTCCTGATGATAGTGTCATTGACAAAATTCTCCAATCACTGCCACCAAGCTACAAGAGCTTCGTGATGAACTATAATATGCAAAGGATGAACAAGACTATTCCCGAGCTCTTCGCAATGCTGAAAGCCGCGGAGGTAGAAATCAAGAAGGAGCATCAAGTGTTGATGGTTAACAAGACCACTAGTTTCAAGAAGAAGGGCAAAGGGAAGAAGAAGGGGAACTTCAAAAAGAATGACAAGCAAGTTGCTGCTCAAGAGAAGAAACCCAAGTCTGGACCTAAGCCTGAAACTGAGTGCTTCTACTGCAAGCAGACTGGACACTGGAAGCGGAACTGCCCCAAGTATTTGGCGGATAAGAAGGATGGCAAAGTGAACAAAGGTATATGTGATATACATGTTATTGATGTGTACTTTACTAATGCTCGCAGTAGCACCTGGGTATTTGATACTGGTTCTGTTGCTAATATTTGCAACTCGAAATAGGGACTACGGATTAAGCGAAGATTAGCTAAGGACGAGGTGACGATGCGCGTGGGAAATGGTTCCAAAGTTGATGTGATCGCGGTCGGCACGCTACCTCTACATCTACCATCGGGATTAGTATTAGACCTAAAGAATTGTTATTTGGTGCCAGCGTTGAACATGAACATTATATCTGGATCTTGTCTGATGCGAGACGGTTATTCATTTAAATCAGAGAATAATGGTTGTTCTATTTATATGAGTAATATCTTTTATGGTCATGCACCCTTGAAGAGTGGTCTATTTTTATTGAATCTCGATAGTAGTGATACACATATTCATAGTGTTGAAACCAAAAGATGCAGAGTTGATAATGATAGTGCAACTTATTTGTGGCACTGCCATTTAGGTCATATCGGTGTAAAGCGCATGAAGAAACTCCATACTGATGGGCTTTTGGAATCACTTGATTATGAATCACTTGGTACTTGCGTACCGTGCCTTATGGGCAAGATGACTAAAATGCCGTTCTCCGGTACTATGGAGAGAGCAACGGATTTGTTGGAAATCATACATACAGGTGTTTGTGGTCCAATGAATATTGAGGCTCGTGGCGGATATCATTATTTTCTCACCTTCACAGATGATCTAAGCAGATATGGGTATATCTACTTAATGAAACACAAGTCTGAAACATTTGAAAAGTTCAAAGAATTTCAGAGTGAAGTGGAAAATCATCGTAACAAGAAAATAAAGTTTCTACGATCTGATCGTGGAGGAGAATATTTGAGTTACGAGTTTGGTCTACACTTCAAACAATGCGGGATAGTCTCGCAACTCACGCCACCTGGAACACCACAACGAAATGGTGTGTCCGAACGTCATAATCATACTTTACTTGATATGGTACGATCTATGATGCCTCTTACTGATTTACCGCTATCGTTTTGGGGTTATGCTTTAGAGACGGCCGCATTCACGTTAAATAGGGCACCATCAAAATCCGTTGAGACGACACCTTATGAACTGTGGTTTGGCAAGAAACCAAAGTTGTCGTTTATTAAAGTTTGGGGCTGCGATGCTTATGTGAAGAAACTTCAACCAGATAAGCTCGAACCCAAATCGGAGAAATGTGTCTTCAAAGGATACCCAAAGGAGACTATTGGGTACACCTTCTATCACAGATCTGAGGGCAAGATTTTTGTTGCTAAATTCGGATCCTTTCTAGAGAAGGAGTTTCTCTCGAAAGAAGTGAGTGGGAGTAAAGTAGAACTTGATGAGATAACTGTATCTACTCCCTTATTGGAAAGTAGTTCATCACAAGAACCGGTTCCTGTGACAACTACACCAATCAGTGAGGAAGCTAATGACATTGATCATGAAACTTTAGATCAAGTTTCTACTGAACCTCGTAGGTCTACCAGAGTAAGATCCGCACCAGAGTGGTATGGTAATCCTATTCTGGAAGTCATGTTACTTGACCATGATGAACCTACGAACTATGAGGAAGCGATGATGAGCCCAGATTCTGCAAAATGGCTAGAGGCCATGAAATCTGAGATGGGATCCATGTATGAAAACAAAGTATGGACTTTGGTTGACTTGCCCAATGATCGGCAAGCCATTGAGAATAAATGGATTTTTAAGAAGAAGACTGACGCTGATGGTAATGTAACTGTCTATAAAGCTCGACTTGTTGCGAAAGGTTTTCGACAAGTTCAAGGGGTTGACTACGATGAGACTTTCTCACCCGTAGCGATGCTTAAGTCTGTCCGAATCATGTTAGCTATTGCTGCATTTCATGATTATGAAATTTGGCAAATGGATGTCAAGACTGCATTCTTGAATGGATTTCTAGAAGAAGAGTTGTATATGATGCAGCCAGAAGGTTTTGTTGATCCAAAAGGTGCTAACAAAGTGTGCAAGCTCCAGTGTTCTATTTATGGACTGGTGCAAGCATCTCGGAGTTGGAATAAACGCTTTGATAGTGTGATCAAAGCATATGGTTTTATACAGACTTTTGGAGAAGCCTGTATTTACAAGAAAGTGAGTGGGAGCTCTGTAGCATTTCTAGTTTTATATGTAGATGACATATTGTTAATTGGAAATGATATAGAATTTCTGGATAGCATAAAGGGATACTTGAATAAAAGTTTTTCAATGAAAGACCTTGGTTAAGCTGCTTATATATTGGGCATCAAGATCCATAGAGATAGATCAAGACGCTTAATAGGACTTTCACAAAGCACATACCTTGACAAAATTTTGAAGAAGTTCAAAATGGATCAGGCAAAGAAAGGATTCTTGCCTGTGCTACAAGGTGTGAAGTTGAGTCAGACTCAATGCCCGACCACAGCAGAAGATAGAGAGAAAATGAAAGATGTTCCCTATGCATCAGCCATAGGCTCTATCATGTATGCAATGCTGTGTACCAGACCTGACGTATGCTTAGCAATAAGCTTGGCAGGAAGGTACCAAAGTAATCCAGGAGTGGATCACTAGACAGCGGTCAAGAACATCCTAAAATACCTGAAAAGGACTAAGGATATGTTTCTCGTATATGGAGGTGACAAAGAGCTAGTCGTAAAGGGTTACATCGATGCAAGCTTTGACACTGATTCGGACGATTCTAAATTGCAAACTGGATACGTGTTTATATTAAACGGTGGAGCTGTAAGTTGGTGTAGTTCTAAACAAAGCGTCGTGGCAGGATCTACATGTGAAGCGGAGTACATAGCTGCTTCTGAAGCAGCGAATGAAGGAGTCTGGATGAAGGAGTTCATTTCCGATCTAGGTGTAATACCTAGTGCATCGGGACCAATGAAGATCTTCTGTGACAATACTGGTGCAATTGCCTTGGCAAAGGAATCCAGATTTCACAAGAGGACCAAGCACATCAAGAGACGCTTCAATTCCATTCGGGACCAAGTCCAAGTGGGAGACATAGAGATTTGCAAGATACCTACGGATCTGAATGTTGCAGACCCGTTGACTAAGCCTCTCTCACGAGCAAAACATGATCAGCACCAAGACTCCATGGGTGTTAGAATCATTACTATGTAATCTAGATTATTGACTCTAGTGCAAGTGGGAGACTGAAGGAAATATGCCCTAGAGGCAATAATAAAGTTATTATTTATTTCCTCATATCATGGTAAATGTTTATTATTCATGCTAGAATTGTATTAATCGGAAACATAATACATGTGTGAATACATAGACAAACATATAGTCACTAGTATGCCTCTACTTGACTAGCTCATTATTCAAAGATGGTTGTGTTTCCAAACCATAGACAAGTGTTGTCATTTTATTAATGGGATCACAACATTAGGAGAATGATGTGATTGACATGACCCATCCCGTTAGCTTAGCACATGATCGTTTAGTATTCTGCTATTGCTTTCTTCATGACTTATACATGTTCATGTAACTATGAGAATTATGCAACTCCCGTTTACCGGAGGAATACTTTGGGTACTACCAAACGTCACAACATAACTGGGTGATTATAAAGGAGTACTACAAGTGTCTCCGAAGGTACATGTTGGGTTGGCGTATTTCGAGATTAGGTTTTGTCACTCCGATTGTTGGAGAGGTATATCTGGGCCCTCTCGGTAATACTCATCACTTAAGCCTTGCAAGCATTATAACTAATGAGTTAGTTATGAGATGACGTATTACAGAACGAGTAAAGAGACTTGCCGGTAACGAGATTGAACTAGGTATTGGATACCGATGATCAAATCTCGGGCAAGTAACATACCGATGACAAAGGGAACAATGTATGTTGTTATGCGGTTTGACCGATAAAGATCTTCGTAGAATATGTAGGAACCAATATGGGCATCCAGGTCCCACTATTGGTTATTGAACGAGAATGGTTTTAGGTCATGTCTACATAGTTCTCGAACCCGTAGGGTCTGCACGCTTAAACGTTTCGATGACAATTTTATTATGGGTTTATAAGTTTTGATGTACCGAAGTTTGTTCGGAGTCCCGGATGTGATCACGGACATGACGAGGAGTCTCGAAATGGTCGAGACATAAAGATTGATATATTGGAAGCCTATATTTGGATATCGGAATAGTTCGGGGTGAAATCGGGATTTTACCGGAACACCGGGGGGTTACCGGAACCCTCCCGGGGGATATTGGGCCTTAGTGGGACAAGAGGGAGAAGAGGAGGGCCGGCCAGGGCAGGCCGCGCGCCCCTCCCCCCTAGTCCGAATAGGACAAGGAAGGGGGGCGGTGCCACCCTTTCTTCTTTCCCCTCCCCCCTTTTCCTTCTCCACCAAGGCAAGAGGGGGGAGTCCTACTCCCGGTGGGAGTAGGACTCCTCCAGGCGCACCCCTAGGGGGCCGGCCGCACCTCCCCCCTCCCTCCTTTATATACGGGGGCGGGGGGCACCCCATAGACACACAAGTTGATCTACGGATCGTTCCTTAGCCGTGTGCGGTGCCCCCTTCCACCATATTCCACCTCGGTCATATCGTCGCGGAGTTTAGGCGAAGCCCTACGCCGGTAGAATATCATCATCGTCACCATGCCGTCGTGCTGACGGAACTCATCTCTGGAGCATTTGCTGGATCGGAGGGCCAGAGATCGTCATCGAGCTGAACGTGTGCTGAACTCGGAGGCCCCGTACGTTCGGTGCTTGGATCGGTCGGATCGTGAAGACGTACGACTACATCAACCGCGTTGTGCTAACGCTTCCGCTTATGGTCTACGAGGGTACGTGGACAAACACTCTCCCCTCTCGTTGCTATATCATCACCATGATCTTGCGTGTGCGTAGGAATTTTTTTGAAATTACTACGTTCCCCAACAGAAACTTGGTCGCCAAGTTTGGAGGGCTTCTACAAGGTGATTAGGGCTTATCTCCTGGGGTTAAGATTTGTTTAAGAGGGTAATGAAGCTCAAGAAAAATCAGCTTCTTTGGATCAAGGAAAAATACACTTGCTGAGCAAAGTGCCTTTTGAGGCCAGAACAGAAATGATTTTCTATAGCAAAAATATTCCAAAAAGTTATGCAATATTTTTGCTCGGGAAGGTGGGCTAAGGTTCAAAGAATATTTGGGAATTTTCTCAGGATTTATGGAGCAATAAAAATTAGGGTTGCTTTGGAACACAAGTTTATGAATTGAATTTCAGAGAAGAAATTGAATATTTTTATTTTATGAAAAATATTCCTTGGGTCATTTTGGGATTTTTCATAGAAAGAATGTTGAATGAGAGATAGATGGGTCATTTGGGTGAAAATCAAGGGCATGCCCAAGTGTTAAATCCATTTGAATTGATTCCAAAAACCCAATTCAAAGCAAAGGCAAATGAAGTCCGGAAAAAAAGAAGGCAAAATCCAGGCTGTCACAAACTTCCCCCATTTTGGATGAATCTCGTCCTCGAGATTCGGTTGCTCAGGAAAACAATTCTAGGTAGGCTGTCCTTAAAAATTCTTCTCTTTCCCAGGTTGCTTCTTCCTCGGTGTGATGCTCCCATTGAATCTTATAAAACTTTATCACTTTGCTACGAGTGATTCTCTCTGTCTCATCCAATATTGTGATCGGTCTCTCCTCATAGGTTATATCCTTAGAAAGTTCTATCTCTTCCATATCAGTCCTTTTCTCCGGTGGCGAGATGCACCTTCTTAACTGTGAGACATGGAATACATTGTGTACCTCTAACAATTCCAGTGGAAATTCCAATTGATAAGCAACTGTTCCGACTCTGGACATGACTGGAAATGGACCAATATATCTGGGTGCCAGTTTTCCTCGCATCTAAAATCTCTTGACTCCTTTCATGGGGGTGACTCAGAGATACACGTGTTCTCCGGGTTCAAAGCTGATCTGATGGTTCTTTGCATCATAATAACTCTTCTGTCGTGACTTGGCCAACTGCAGTCTATCTCGGATCTCCCCGATTTGTTTTTCAGCCTCCATCATCAAATCAGTTCCGAAAATGCGGTTGTCTCTGGTTTGAGACCAGTTTAGAAGAGTGTGGTACTTACGGCCATACAAAGCCTCATAAGGTGACATCTTCAAGTTGGTCTGGAAACTGTTGTTGCAGGAAAACTCGGCATAAGGCAGACAATCTTCCCACTTGGGTCCTTGGGCCAAAGCACATGCTCGGAGCATATCTTCGAGTATCTGATTTACTCGCTCAGTCTGTCCGTCTTTCTGAGGATGATAGGCTATGCTGTATTTTAGGGCAGTCCCCAAGGCTTGATGGAGACGTGACCAAAAGGCTGAAGTAAAGAGAGAACCTCGATCCAAAGTAATGGGTTTTGGAACTCCATGCAAACTGACGATTCTGGCCACATATAACTGTGCAAGTTGATCGGCTCGATAGGTGGTCCGGATGGGAATGAAGTGGGCTACCTTTGTTAATGTGTCCACTATGACCTATACGGCGTCATTGCCTCGGTGAGTCCTTGGTAGGCCTGTGATGAAATCCATGCATACATCATCCATTTCCATTGCGAGACAGGTAGGGGTTGAAGGAGTGTGGCGGGCTTTTGGTGTTCCACCTTCACTTTGTTGCATATATCACATCAAGTGACAAAATATGCGATATATTCCATCCCACCAAAAATATCTGACGAAGGTCTTAGTACATTTTGGTACCTCCTGGGTGAATTGAATACGAAGATTCGTGTGCTTCTGCCAAGATCTTCTTTCCCAGGTCTGCTTGCTCGGGTACGCAAATCCTTCCTCGAAACCTTAGCGTACCTTGCTGATCCTTAGAGAAATCCTAAGTCTCTCCTTCTTGCATACGCTTGCCATGGGATTGTAGCGATACGTCATTTGCCTGGGCTCTACGAATCTCATCCTCGAGGGTAGGAGCAACTTCCAATATGTTGGCAAGACTGGCATCAACTATCACCAAATTTAGCTGAGTGATCTTGTCATGAAGTTTAGGAGGCAAGGAATCCATTGTCGCATGCAGACTAGCAGGCTTGCGGCTGAGAGCATCGGCAACCACATTGGCTTTACCCGGATGATAATTTATCCCGAGGTCATAATCCTTGACCAACTCGAGCCATCTTCGCTGTCGAAGGTTTAAATCTGGTTGAATGAATATATATTTGAGACTCTTGTGGTCGGTAAATATCTGACACCTTTTTCCAATGAGATAGTGTCTCCAAATTTTCAAAGCATGCACAACGGCGGCCAATTCCAAATCATGTGTTGGGTAGTTCCCTTCGTGAGGTCGTAACTGTCAGGATGTTGTAACATCCCAATTTTCAATTTGGATGTTAAACATAGGTCATCATATGCATATCATATTTTATTTGCATTTCGGTTGAGATCCTAAAAAAATCTTAAGCAACTCAAGGACCCAAGGAGAGAGTTGGAGATTTAATAAATTTTCATATTTGAATTTCCTCAAATTTGAAAAAAGGATCAATTTGGTTTTAATATTTTTCTCTCCGAATATTTCTAAAATAAAAGAGGGAAGATATTATGACTTCTTCAAAAAGAGAGGAATATTGGAGGAAATTTTCTAAAATCAAATATATATTTTATTTGGATTTTATTCGATATTTTATTTTAATTAGAAAAATATGCATTATTTAAAATTGCATTTTTAGGCCAGAAAAATGTTCACTCTGTTCTAAATATTTTATTTAGACGGTGAAAATTGTTTTTGGCATTTTTAGAATTTATTTTATTAGTTTTTTTTTCTTCGGTGGAATTTCTTAAAAAAAATCGCCCGACTGGGCCAAAGGCCTAGCCTAGCCGGGAACCGCCGCCTTCCCCGCGCGGGAGCCGCGCTGCCGCTGGACTCCCACCCCGAGCCGGACTCCACCACCCCGCCGCCCCCTTTGCGCCTCCTCCAAGAAACCCCCCTCTTTATATACCCCGTCGTCGCCGCCCTCCTCTCCACCCCGAGCCGCCCACCACCGCAGCCACCGCCGCTGAGCCGCGCTGCGCCCTGCCTCCCGAGCCCCGCCACCTCGCCGTGGCCCACGCTGCTGTTGGACTCGTCGGATCTCGCCGCCATCGGTTTTCTTTGTTGGACCTGTAAAACCGACAAAACCGTCTTTGGTTTTTTTAGTCGGTTCGGTTGTTTTTTTTTTCAGTTTCGCTATTTAGCGGACGTTCACACGAACGTCTCCGTTTGCGAACGTTTTCGTTCATTTGACTCTGTTAGCGAACATTTGTTCGTTAGTCTTTTTCTTTTTATTTTATTTTCGGCTAGGGACCTATCTACGATTATTTTTTTATCGTAGATTAGCCCCGATCTTCAAACCCTCGCAACTTTTTAAACGTTCGACCAAATCCAGTGAAACCAACACCAAAATATTCGTATCAAACCCCGCTTTCCAGATAATCAATTTGAATATGATTTTGACAATTTAAAATTTGGTTTCAAGCAGATTTGTTTTCAAACTTCTTTTGATCGTAGTTTGAGTTTCGTTGCTTTGATTTGATTGATTCTTTTTGCAAATCGAAGCTCTTCAGTTGAAATTTCAGTTTGGATCCTTTTTATTTGAGTTTTACCCTTGCATCTATGCCTGAGTGCTTATGTATGCTATTGTTTGTTTGCGATAGATTTTCCGGAGTGCGAAGCGTGCTACTATGAGTTACTAGGGTTTTCAGATTGTCAGCAAGGCAAGTAACACTTTGATCATACCCCTTTATTACCCAGTTTTTATGCATTAGTTTCAACCTTCAAAATTGCGTGAGTAGGAACTATTTAACATGTGGGTATTGGGAAGCAGATGATGAGGTAGAACCTATTGCCCTTTATTTCAAACCCTGGGAGTTACTTCTACGTTTTGCTTATACTGCTATGCTATGCTCGTAGACGTGGTTTGGTTTGAGAGAATTCATGACAGATGTGAGAGATTATTATGTACTAAGGTTTTATTTAAGGTGGCTACTCTAATTCACATCTGGATGGATTGTTTGTGGGCACTTGGGAAATCCAGTGTTGTCCAAGGAGATCCCGGGGAACCCGTGTGATCATCCTATGGTTCGCCACCCAGGCTCAAAGGGATCATAAGATTATTCATGCTAGAAACTTCCGTGTGCAGCCACAAGCCATTATGGGCTCTGGCATAGTTGAGTATGTTGTGTGAGCTTTTTCAGTGGTAGACTAGCAGATGTAGGGGATGTAGGTGGTACGGTCTACCCGTCGAAAGAGTTAATGTTTCTGAAGGATCGTGTCTCGGTTATCTATTTCTCAAACATCATGTAGTGCGAGAAATTCAACGGAGGAGATCGAGTCTTGTGGGGAATAGTGTGCAAACCTCTACAGAGTGTACAAACTAATCATGATTAGCTGTGTCCCCGGTTATGGACATCTTGAGTATCTGGTACTTGAATTATTGATTTGATCTCATCACATTAACTTAATTAATTTTCCGGGTTGTTAATTATTAATTTTGGGATTGAGGTGGGGTTTACCATTCTCAATATTCATCAACCAACTTTGTAGTTAAATAAAATATATTCCTTTCTTGTAGGGAAAAACCAGCTTTATGCAAAATAAACTTAGAGCCTCCACCAACCCTATATGCATGTAGTGATAGCTGTTATTTTGTTCATTTCTCTGGCATAGTTGAGTATGTTGTGCTGACCCATTTTGGTTGCAACGTATTATGTTCCAGAATTTTCAGACGAAGAGTAAGGTGCACTAGGTCGTTGTCGTGCACTCAGCTATGCCATTGGAGTTGATGGACTCATTTACCTTCGATGCTTTCGCGGTTATCTTATTTACATGGCCTTAAGCCATATTATTGTAATAAGCTCTCTTTTGAGACATTTGATGTAATAAATGTGTGATTGCACTCTGTTATAAATCCTTCAAGTACTTTGTGTGTCAGCATTACCGATCAAGGGATGACACTTATACATAGAGATTTGACCGTTTGAGTCGGATCGCTACAAGCTGGTATCAGAGCACACGTCGACTGTAGGACGCAGCTACTAAGATAAGCCATAGGTCACTCTTCTCTACTCATTTCTGACTCCTCTTCTTTTTCCACTCTATAGATGGCGGCCCCGAGGAATAAGTTTGCTCAACCGGATGAAGACACACCATTTGGACGACACTTGAAGGAAGTCACTAGGTACCTGAACATCGGAATACCAAGCTTCATCGGGACCTACACCGCCACTCTACCACAAGAAGAGCGTTGGACGATTGGAGTACATGTTCCAGGAAGGACATTCATGCCAGTTACTGAGCCCATAGAGATTTCTTTTGATACACCAACTTGGGGTCTGGGAAAGAGCATGCAAGCTCACATCGCCATGGGACGCATCAGCGGAGTATACCAAAAGTATCTAAAGGATACCATCTATCGGTTATGTGGGCACCGAGATGAGCAATGGGAGATGATTAGTACCAGCAGGGACAAGTCCATTGCAGCCTACATCCAGGAGTTAAACCAGCACATTCGACGTCAGGAGAACCAGATGTGTGCCAATATGATCGATCTGAAGAAGGAGATCACCAAGAACATGGAGCTAGAGGAAGAACTCAAGTCAACCCGCGATGGATATGAAGAGGAAATGGCTGTACTACTTGAGAAGAATGAAGACCTGAAGAAGAAGCTAGGAATATTCATGGGAGACCCTGCGCCAGAGGAGGACTGTTGGATTTCGGGTTCCGACAGACCCTTGAGGTTCGAACACAGGGGTGCGCACGGAGATTTCGCCCCCTACCTACCTGCTCCTCGCCGCCTCACTAGGATCTAAACTACGAAAGGAACAACACAAGAGACACCAGGTTTATACTAGTTCGGGCCACCATTGTGGTGTAATACCCTACTCTAGTTTGTGGTGTGGTGGATTGCCCCTTGGGCTGATGATGATGAACAGTACAAGGAAGAACAGCCTCGCGAGGGTCAGTTCTTGGCTGGGACGATGAACTGCTAGGAGGAGTTCAGCTGCCCTTATCTCTCTCTCTGGATTCAGATGCCTCTGTCTTGTTTCTAGCTCCTGGATTCTCGATGCCTCTACCCTGGGGGTGGCTAGTCCTATTTAAAGGCAAAGGCCCTGGGCCTCTTCCCAAATAATAAGTGGGAAGGGCGCCAACAATCGGCCATTTTGAAGGGGAACATCTAGTACACTTATCCTGACTAAAGTTGGTTGTCGCTTGTCAAAGGCTCTGGTGGTGACGCCTTCTTGGGCTGCACAATGACTTCCTTCCTGCCGTTGGGCTGGTCTTGGTCTTGTTGCACCGAAATGGATGCCTATGCTTGATGCTCTCGCCTGCGCTTGCTCCCTTTGCACCAAAGAGGAAAGGAGGACACTGCGCGGGCTGGCGCCCGCCTGGCGTCCTTGGTCGTCATGGCTTGCGTCATGGGAACCTCGTGAGGTACCCCGCCTTGATCTCTCCGCCTCCTCGCGAGCCAGCCTGATGAGGCCGTGCCTGAGGAAGTTCCTTGTCGCCCGCCCCGCGAGGCTTGGCCCCCCGCGAGGGTCTTGAGCTTGTGTTGATGAAGATGGGCCATGCTGGGCCCCCCTTGAGCCACGCCGCAGGCCGCAGGCAGGCAAGTCTGGGGACCCCCATTCCCAGAATGCCGACAGTAGCCCCCGGGCCCAAGGCGCGCCCGGACTTGGCCGAGCAGAGAGGCGAAAGGGCAAGTGTGAAGCGCCGCGGGCCCTAACAGGCTACGGCCTTGGGCGCCGCGTGTCGGTTGATTGGACGTGGGCGTCTCCACTTCCCCACGACGCCTCGGCAACTGCACGACTTGACAAGTCCCTGCATGCAAAGAGGGTCATGATTACCTGCGATCGTGGAGGTCGGCGGTTGGCCTCCTCTGGCTTTAAGTACGGCACGGCGCGTGCCCTTCCAGTCTATCCCCTCTTGCTTCTCCTTCTTCTTCATGGCTCCGTCGAGGAAGTTCTCGGTCGCAGAGAAAGGAAAGGCCCGCCAGGTTGAACCTGCCTCTCCCCCGCCCAAGCGCGGTCGAGGTCGCCCTCGCAAACACCCTGTGGACACCACGGCAGCTCCCCATGGTCGTGGAGGTGACTTCCAACGCGGTGACGGGCGGCTGGCCGCAGCCGGGGGGCGTGCTTCGGCCGCGCGACCCCCTAGGCCATGCTTTCATGCTGCGGAGGTGCTGCCGGAGTTTGTTGTGTGCTCGGCGGGGCCGACTAGCGCCCGGCTTCAGCTCCCTCGCTTCCTCCTAGGTGAGCTCCCGGCTGGCGCCCCGGGCGGCCTCTGGCTCCAGGAAGACGGCTGCTGCAGCCGGGCCTCATGGGCTTCGCTGGAGGTCTCCGCAGCCGGGAGCCTGGCCTTGACCCGTGGCTGGCAGACGTTTGCCCGCGCGTGTGGCCTGAGCCGTCGGTGCAACCTTGACTTCAAGTTCGACGGTGATGCCACCCTCTATGTGAGGGTGTTTGGAGAAGATGGTCGCCGCGCACGGTGCTGCCCTGAAGACGATGACCGCGGCCGGGGACCCAGCCCCGGCGAGGACGGAGAGGATAGTGCGTGCGTGGTTGGCGGCGCCCAGGGTTCCTCGAGCTTCACTGGTTCTTCTTCGGGCAGCGACTCTTCTAGCAGTGGCCCCGGTCAGCCTCCACGCCGTCGTGCCTGCTTGGAGGGTGGTAGCGGGTCTGCCCGCCGTCGCGCCTCGGTGAAGCGCGAGAGGGAGTCCGCCTGAGCCCCGGAGGCGGCTCGAGTCTTCCCTGCGGGCCGGTGTCGGGCGAGCCGCGCCTGATTTGTTCTTTCTTTTCCTTTTTCCTGCATAAAAAGACAGTGGTGTGGGGCCCCGTGGGGGCGTGTTTGGGTTACCGCTGTTAATCATCACATTGTTTCTGTTATTTCAGTATCGTGCCTTCCGGCCGCACGTGCGCGTGTAGGTAGTTCCCAGCCTCAGCCGTGGGGGGCGACCGACCCAGGTCCTGTGTTCGTGTCACGGTGCCCGTGAGGCACGGACTGGAGGGGTGCTCCTGTAGTGGACCCGGGTTGTGAAACCTTGAACGATAAGGACAGAAACACTCGCGAGGGCACTCGGGCTGCCCCCTCGCGAGAGCTTGCGCAAGGGCAATCGAGGCAGGAGGGTGAAAAGTCGAAGAGCCATAAGTCAAGGACGGCGACAGTTTCAATAAAACTTCAAATGAGAATGAACTAGCCAACTACAGAAAGCAAATGAAAAAGCCGTGTCCGGCACCTAGTCTAGTCTTCGACGTCTTCTCACCAGCGCGGAGCTAAGTGCTGCCACTGGGCATGGGAGGGAGCCCTAGGGCCTGAGGCCGGCGCTCCTGAGACTCCAGGGCGTGTACAGCCCCAACTCATTATTACGTGAGAGTGTCACGGGCGGCGAGCTTCACAGGCGTTGGCCTTCTTCACAGGCTCTGGGCCTTTCTTGGGGGAAGCATGCTTCACGGGCATTGGCCCTCTTCACAGGCTCCGGGCCTTTTCCAAAACGCGACAGCTTCACAGGCACTCGCCTTCTTCACAGGCTCTGGGCCTTTTTCAAAAAGATAATCTTCACAGGCATTCGCCTTCTTCACAGGCTCTGGGCCATTTCCGAAAAGATAATCTTCACAGGCATTCGCCTTCTTCATAGGCTCCGGGCCTTTTCCAAAAAGATAATCTTCACAGGCATTTGCCTTCTTCACAGGCTCTGGGCCTTTTCCGAAAAGATAATCTTCACAGGCATTCGCCTTCTTCATAGGCTCCGGGCCTTTTCCAAAAAGATAATCTTCACAGGCATTCGCCTTCTTCACAGGCTCTGGGCCATTTTAGGGGTAAAACCTCGAGAGGTGCTGGATGTTCCATGCATTCTGGACTGGCACCCCCTCCTAAGTCTCCAAGCGCGCAGAGCCGGGCCTAGAAACATGAACAACCTTCAATGGGCCCTCCCACATGGGAGAGAGCTTATGCAGTCCCTCCCTAGAGAGAACCCGCCTGAGCACGAGGTCCCCTACCTCAAGAGTTATGGGGCGGATGTTGCGGAAGTGGTATCGCCGCAGTGCTTGTTGGTATCTCGCCGCTCGCAACGCGGCTTCTCGGCGACGCTCCTCCCCCAGCACGAGGTCCATCCCGCGCATGGCACCCGTGCAGAACGACGTCTGACGTCGTAAGGGAGGACCGCTTCGGCTCCATAGACCAGGAAGAACGGGGTCTCTCCAGTTGGCTTGGTTGCGGTCGTACGGATGGACCACAACACGGACTGAAGCTCATCGTACCAACCTCTACCGCAGGCTTCCAGTTTCTTCTTGAATGTTCTGGTCTTGAGGCCCCTCAGGACCTCCGCGTTCGCCCGCTCGGCCTGGCCCTTGCTTCGGGGGTGCGCCACCGAAGCGTAGCATATCTGCGTTCCAAGGTTAGCACAGTATGTTTTGAAGAGGTTATTGGTGAACTGCGAACCGTTGTCGGTGATGATGCGGTTCGGCACCCCGAACCGGCTCACGATGCCCTTGATGAACTTGACCGCTGAACCTGCAG
The DNA here is from genome assembly GCA_963921465.1 of Triticum timopheevii. NCBI lineage: Eukaryota > Viridiplantae > Streptophyta > Magnoliopsida > Poales > Poaceae > Triticum > Triticum timopheevii. The sequence continues at coordinate 559,699,545 of OY997266.1, forward strand.
GGATGGTGCGGACGGCTTCCACTTCAGCCCACTTGGTGAACTTGTCGACGGCGACGTAGAGGTAGCGATAGCCCCCTGGCGTCCGAGGAAACGGGACCTGGATATCCAGCCCCCAGACTGCGAATGGCCACGAGAGGGGTATAGTTTGCAGACCTCCTGCCGGCTGATGGATCTGCTTGGCATGGAATTGGCAGGCTTCGCAAGCCTTCACTAGTTCGATAGCGTCATTGAGCGCAGTAGGCCAATAGAAGCCGTTGCGAAACGCCATGCCCACGAGGGTCCGTGATGACGAGTGGTGCCCACAGTCTCCACCGTGTATATCCGCCAGCAGCTCTTTCCCTTGCTCCCTGGAGATGCAGCATAGGGACACATCATTTGGTCGCTTCCGGTAGAGTTCTCCATCCCTGATGCAGTACGCTGTGGCTTGCCGCGCCACATGCTCCGCTTCCTCCTCCTTCTCCGGCAGGGTCCCTTGCGTTAAGTAACTCCGGAGCTCTGTGATCCAGCACCCCTCCAGAGGCTTCATCGTCAGGAGCAGGCACGCTCCTGAGGCTGGGCCACAGACCGGGGCTCCTGAGGCAGGTGGCTGGGGGAGCTCTTCCCGAGGCTACACCGTGTTTGATAGTGATGGCATGGCCGAGGACTTGAAGAGCCGCTCCTCGAAGACACCAGGCTCCTGAGGTAACCGCCTGGATCCTCGTTTGGCGATTTCATCGTCCTCCTGATTGGTGCCACGGGGCACATGCTGCAACTCCACCCCCCAGAACTGCTTTTCCATCCTGCGGACCTCCGCAAGGTAGGCTTCCATGTGCTCATCTTTTGGCTCGTACACTTTGTTGGAGAAATTTACAAGGAGCTGCGAATCGCCCTTGATGGTAAGGCGCTTTACCCCTAGGGCAGTTGCGGCCTTCAAGCCTGCTATTAGACCTTCATACTCTGCTATGTTGTTGGAGACCTTTTCACCTTGCTGGAAATAGAGCTACACGGCGTACTAGAGCTTGTCCTGAGTGGGAGATATGAGCACCGCCCCAGCCCCAGCGCCATGCTTGGAGAACGCCCCGTCGAAGTACATGACCCAGCCTTCTGGCGCCTCGTTTCCCGGGGAGAGGGATCGATCCTCGTCGGCCTTGAGGCCCGATGCCTCCGTCCATTCGGCCACGAAATCCGCTAGCGCGGCCCTCTTGATGACTCTGGTCGTGCTGAATTCGAGCTGAAACGCTTGCAGTTCAATGTTCCACTCGACGACCCTTCCAGCTGAGTTAGGGCTCCTGAGCACCCTTTCCAAGGGGTATGCTGAGATGACCTTGATAGGGTGACCCTGAAAATAGTGCCGCAGCTTGCACAAGGCCAACAATAGCGCGAGGAGGAGTTTCTGAGGCATGGGGTACCGTGCCCTCACGTCCCGCAACACCGTGTTGACGAAGTACACTGGGTGCTCGATGAGGCTTGGAGCGTCGGTGCCGGTGGCGTCCTCCGGAGACCATGGCACCTCCTGAGGTGATGGAGCCTCCAGAAGCTGGTCGCCTGGGGGAGGGGCCTCTTCCGTTCCTTGTGCGCTTCCCTGCGGCGGCTCATCCTTCTCAGCCGTGGTAGTGGTCTCTGCGAGTCCTCCTCGATCCTGCTTTGCCTTGACCCGGGTAGCTGCCACGGCTTTGGTCCAACGCTCCTCCCTAACCGCCACCAGAGCTGCGCTGGCATAGAAGGGTGTCGCGGCAAGGTAGAGCACCAGGGGCTCTTGAGGGCGTGGAGCCACCATCACCGGAGGGCTGGTTAGGTATCTCTTGAGATCTTGGAACGCCTTGTCGGCCTCTTCAGTCCATTCAAAGGGCCCCTTTTTCTTCATCAGCTAGAAGAAAGGCAGCGCTTGCTCCCCCAACTTGGAGATGAAGCGCCCTAGTGCAGTCACGCGCCCAGTGAGCTTCTGCATTTCTCTGAGGGTCTTTGGCGGGCTCAAGTCCTCGACCGCCTTGAACTTTTCTGGGTTGGCCTCGATGCCTCGGTGGGACACGAGGAAGCCCAAGAGCTTGCCCGAGGGGACTCCAAACACGCACTTCTCTGGGTTGAGCCGCAAGTTCACTACGTTGAGGTTTGCGAAGGTTTCCTCCAGGTCTTCTATCAGGGTCTTGGCCTCGCGAGACTTCACCACAATGTCGTCGACGTAAGCTTCCACATTCTTCCCGAGCTGCGGGCCCAAGGTGATGTGCATGAGCCGCTGAATGGTTGCCCCCGTGTTGCGCAGTCCGAACGGCATGCATGTATAGCAGTACACCCCACACGGGGTTAGGAAGGCCGTCTTTTCCACGTGTTCCACCGCCATCTTGATTTGGTGATACCAGGAGAAGGAATCCAAGAAGCATAACTGGTCGCACTCAGCGGTGGAATCGACGATCTGATTGATGCGAGGGAGCGGGAATGGATCTTGCGGGCATGCTTTGTTGAGGTTGGTGAAGTCGACACACATGCGCTCCTTCCCTCCCTTCTTTGGCACAACCACAAGGTTGGCCAACCAATCTGGATATCGAACCTCGCGAATGACCCCAGCAGCTTCTAGCTTGCGGGTCTCCTGGATGATAAAGGCCTGCTTTTCAGTGGACTGCCGCCTCGCTTTCTGCTTCACGGGGCGCACGTTGGGGCACATGTTGAGGTGATGCTCGATTACGCCCCGTGGGATCCCCGCCAACTGATCAGGCTCCTAGGCGAATACCTTCTTGTTTGCGCGCAGGAACTTGACCAGGGCTTCCTCCTACTCGGGCTCGAGGTTGGCACCTATGGTGAAAGTGGCGTCAGTGGACCCATCCTCGTCGATGGGTATCTGCTTGGTATCTGCCTTGTCTTGGGTGAACAACTGTTTCTTCTTGGTTGGTGCAGCCCCCTTGGGCTCAGGGGTCCCCGCGTCAGCGGGTTGTGCTGCCGCCGCTATCTTGAAGGCGAGCTTGAGTGCTCGCAGCGCATCCCCGGTGTCCCCAGGCACGGTGAAGACACCGCTACTCCCGGGCATCTTCATGAGGTTGTACGCCGGGTGAGTCGCGGCCATGAATTGGGCCAGTGCTGGATAGCCGAGGATGGCGTTGTAGGGGAGGCCGATGGGGGCGATATCGAAATCGACCAGCTCCGTGTAGAAGTTGTCGTAGGTGCCGAAAGTTACTGGGAGCCGGATCTGTCCCAAGGAGCTGGATGACCCGCCCCCGACGCCCGAGAAGGACTGGCTGGGCTACAGCCGCTCCCAGGGTATGGAGAGGAGGTTGAAGGCCTCAGCTGAGAGCACGCTGAGGCCCGCGCCGCCGTAGATGAGAGTCCTAGTGACGGCCACCTGGCAGATGGTGGGGGTGCACAGCATGGGGAGCGCACTCGAGCTGGCTGAGTTGGAGGGGTGGTCCTCCGAGCTGAAGGCCAGACTCCTGTGGCGCCGGCCGGTCCGGGGGAGCCCCCTGCTGCGTGGAGGCGGCGCCAACCCGGCGGACGAATGGCTTGACGTGGTGACTGGAGGGTGGCGCCTGTGAGCCGCCCAGGAGGGCCGCGATGACTGGGGGCGCCAGCGCAGCGTGGTGGGCGAGGAAGAGGCCGCGCAGCTTTTCCCAAGAGGCCACACAGGCTGCCGGCAGGTGGAGCTGCCACGCGTGCGGAGCGCCGGTGAGGGCCATGGGAAGCCAGTTGGCCATGACCCTGTCGTCAGCTCCAGCTTCGAGAACGGCCTCCTTGTACGCCAGCAGGAAGGCCAGCGGATCAACCGCGCCGTTGTAGCGCGGCGGCGTCGTCGGCTTGAACTTGTCCGGCCACCGCACCCGTTGCAAGGCTGGGGCCAGGGCTCGGAGCCCCCTGGCCCCCATGCTGGCGCCGACGACCGAAGCAGGCGGCGTGCTGCCCATCGTGTGGCGGGTCGCGACGGTGGCGAAAGGGAAAACTCCGGTGCACCCCTACCTGGTGCGCCAAATGTTGGATTTCGGGTCCCGGCATACCCTTGAGGTTCGAACACAGGGGTGCGCACGAAGATTTCGCGCCCTACCTACCTGCTCCTCGCCGCCTCACTAGGATATAAACTACGAAAGGAACAACACAAGAGACACAAGGTTTATACCTGTTCGGGCCACCATTGTGGTGTAATACACTACTCTAGTTTGTGGTGTGGTGGATTGCCTCTTGGGCTGATGATGATGAACAATACAAGGAAGAACAGCCTCGCGAGGGTCTGTTCTTGGCTGGGACGAGGAACTGCTAGGAGGAGTTCAGCCGCCCTTCTGTCTCTCTCTCTGGATTCAGATGCCTCTGTCTTGATTCTAGCTCCTGGATTCTCCATGCCTCTACCCTGGGGGTGGCTAGTCCTCTTTATAGGCAAAGGCCCTGGGCCTCTTCCCAAATATTAAGCGGGAAGGGCGCCACAATCGGCCATTTTGAAGGGGAACATCTAGTACACTTATCCTGACTAAAGTTGGTCCTCGCCTGTCAAAGGCTCTGGTGATGACGCCTGCTTGGGCTTCACAATGACTTCCTTCCTGCCGTTGGGCTGGTCTTGGTCTTGTTGCACCGAAATGGATGCCTTTGCTTGATGCTCTCGTCTGTGCTTGCTCCCTTTGCGCCAAAGAGGAAAGGAGGACACTGCACGGGCTGGCGCCCGCCTGGCGTCCTTGGTCGTCATGGCTTGCGTCATGGGCACCTCGTGAGGTACCCCTCCTTGATCTCTCCGCCTCCTCGCGAGCCAGCCTGATGAGGCCGTGCCTGAGGAAGCTCCTTGTCGCCCGCCCCGCGAGGCTTGGCCCCCCGCGAGGGTCTTGAGCTTGTGTTGATGAAGATGGGCCATGCTGGGCCCCCCTTGAGCCACGCCGTAGGCCGCAGGCAGGCAAGTCTGGGGACCCCCGTTCCCAGAACGCCGACAGTAGCCCTCGGGCCCAAGGCGCGCCCGGACTTGGCCGAGCAGAGAGGCGAAAGGGCAAGTGCGAAGCGCCGCAGGCCCTAACAGCCTGCGGCCTTGGGCGCCACGTGGCGGTTGAAGGACATGGGCGTCTCCACTTCCCCACGACGCCTCGGCAACTGTACGAATTGACAAGTCCCTGCATGCAAAGCGGGTCATGATTACCTGTGATTGTGGAGGTCGGCGGTTGGCCTCCTCTGGCTTTAAGTACGGCATGGCGCGTGCCCTTCCAGTCTATCCCCTCTTGCTTCTCCTTCTTCTTCATGGCTCCGTCGAGGAAGTTCTCGGTCGCAGAGAAAGGAAAGGCCCGCCAGGTTGAGCCTGCCTCCCCCCACCCAAGCGCGGTCGAGGCCGCCCTCGCAAACACCATGTGGACACCACGGCGGCTCCCCATGGTCGTGGAGGTGACTTCCGACGCAGTGACGGGCGGCTGGCCGCAGCCGGGGGGCGTGCTTCGGCCGCGCGACCCCCTAGGCCGTGCTTTCACGCTGCAGAGATGCTGCCGGAGTTTGTTGCGTGGTCGGCGGGGCCGACTAGCGCCCGGCTTCAGCTCCCTCGCTTCCTCCTAGGTGAGCTCCCGGCTGGTGCCCCGGGCGGCCTCTGGCTCCAGGAAGACGGCTGCTGCTGCCGGGCCTCATGGGCTTCGCTGGAGGTCTCCGCAGCCGGGAGCCTGGCCTTGACCCGCGGCTGGCAGACATTTGCGCGCGCGTGTGGCCTGAGCCATCGGTGCAACCTGCACTTCAAGTTTGATGGTGATGCCACCCTCTATGTGAGGGTGTTTGGAGAAGATGGTCGCCGCGCAGGGTGCTGCCCTGAAGACGACAACCGTGGCCGGGGACCCAGCCCCGGCGAGGACGGAGAGGACAGTGCACGTGTGGTTGGCGGCGCCCAGGGTTCCTCGAGCTTCACTGGTTCTTCTTCGGGCAGCAACTCTTCTAGCAGTGGCCCCGGTCAGCCTCCACGCCGTCGTGCCTGCTTGGAGGGTGGTAGCGGGTCTGCCCGCCGTCGCGCCTCAGTGAAGCGCGAGAGGGAGTCCGCCTGAGCCCCGGAGGCGGCTCGAGTCTTCCCTGTGGGCCGGTGTCGGGCGAGCCGCGCCTGATTTGTTCTTTCTTTTCCTTTTTCCTGCGTAAAAAGACAGTAGTGTGGGGCCCCGTGGGGGCGTGTTTGGGTTACCGCTATTAATCATCACACCATTTCCGTTATTTCAGTATCGTGCCTTCCGGCCGCACGCCCGCGCGTAGGTAGTTCCCAGCCTCAGCCGTGGGGGGCGACCGACCCAGGTCCTGTGTTCGTGTCGCGGTGCCCGTGAGGCACGGACTGGAGGGGTGCTCCTGTAGTGGACCCGGGTTGTGAAACCTTGAACGATAAGGACAGAAACACTCGCGAGGGCGCTCGGGCTGCCCCCTCGTGAGAGCTTACGCAAGAGAAATCGAGGCAGGAGGGCGTAAAGTCGAAGAGCCATAAGTCAAAGACGGCGACAGTGTCAATAAAACTTCAAATGAGAATGAACTAGCCAACTGCAGAAAGCAAATGAAAAAGCCGTGTCCGGCACCTAGTCTAGTCTTCGACGTCTTCTCACCAGCGCGGAGCTAAGTGCTGCCACTGGGCATGGGAGGGAGCCCCAGGGCCTGAGGCCGGCGCTCCTGAGACTCCGGGGCGTGTACAGCCCCAACTCATTATTACGTGAGAGTGTCACGGGCGGCAAGCTTCACAGGCGTTGGCCTTCTTCACAGGCTCTGGGCCTTTCTTGGGGGAAGCATGCTTCACGGGCATTGGCCCTCTTCACAGGCTCCGGGCCTTTTCCAAAACGTGACAGCTTCACAGGCACTCGCCTTCTTCACAGGCTCTGGGCCTTTTCCAAAAAGATAATCTTCACAGGCATTCGCCTTCTTCACAGGCTCTGGGCCTTTTCTGAAAATATAATCTTCACAGGCATTCGCCTTCTTCACAGGCTCCGGGCCTTTTCCAAAAAGATAATCTTCACAGGCTCTGGGCCTTTTTCGAAAAGATAATCTTCACAGGCATTCGCCTTCTTCATAGGCTCCGGGCCTTTTCCAAAAAGATAATCTTCACAGGCATTTGCCTTCTTCACAGGCTCTGGGCCTTTTTAGGGGTAAAACCTCCAGAGGTGCTGGATGTTCCACGCATTCTGGACTGGCACCCCCTCCTGAGTTTCCAAGCGCGCGGAGCCGGGCCTAGAAACATGAACAACCTTGAATGGGCCCTCCCACATGGGAGAGAGCTTATGCAGTCCCTCCCTAGAGAGAAACCGCCTGAGCACGAGGTCCCCTACCTCAAGAGTTCTGGGGCGGATGTTGCGGCAGTGGTATCGCCGCAGTGCTTGTTGGTATCTCGTCGCTTGCAATGCGGCTTCTCGGCGACGCTCCTCCCCCAGCACGAGGTCCATCCCCCGCATGGCATCCTGCTGCGCCTCATCGAACGCCAGGACCCGTGCGGAACGACGTCTGACCTCGTAAGGGAGGACCACTTCGGCTCCATAGACCAGGAAGAACGGGGTCTCTCCAGTTGGCTTGGTTGCGATCGTACGGATGGACCACAACACGGACTGAAGCTCATCGTACCAACCTCTGCCGCAGGCTTCCAGTTTCCTCTTGAATGTTCTGGTCTTAAGGCCCCTCAGGACCTCTGCGTTGGCCCGCTCGGCATGGCCGTTGCTTCGGGGGTGCGCCACCGAAGCGTAGCATATCTGCGTTCCAAGGTTAGCACAGTATGTTTTGAAGAGGTTACTGGTGAACTACGAACTGTTGTCGGTGATGATGCGGTTCGGCACCCCGAACCGGCTCACGATGCCCTTGATGAACTTGACCGCTGAACCTGCAGGGATGGTGCGGACGGCTTCCACTTCAGCCCACTTGGTGAACTTGTCGACGGCGACGTAGAGGTAGCGATAGCCCCCTGGCGCCCGAGGAAACGGGCCCAGGATATCCAGCCCCCAGACTGTGAATGGCCACGAGAGGGGTATAGTTTGCAGACCTCCTGCTGGCTGATGGATCTGCTTGGCATGGAATTGGCAGGCTTCGCAAGCCTTCACTAGTTCGATAGCGTCATTGAGCGCAGTAGGCCAATAGAAGCCGCTGCGAAACGCCATGCCCACGAGGGTCCGTGATGACGAGTGGTGCCCACAGTCTCCATCGTGTATATCCGCCAGCAGCTCTTTCCCTTGCTCCCTAGAGATGCAGCATAGGGACACATCATTTTGTCGCTTCCAGTAGAGTTCTCCATCCCTGATGCAGTACGCTATGGCTTGCCGCGCCACACGCTCCGCTTCCTCCTCCTTCTCTGGCAGGGTCCCTTGCGTTAAGTAACTCCGGAGCTCTGTGATCCAGCACCCCTCCAGAGGCTCCATCATCAGGAGCAGGCGCGCTCCTGAGGCTGGGCCATAGACCGGGGCTCCTGAGGCAGGTGGCTGGGGGAGCTCCTCCCGAGGCTACACCGTGTTTGATAGTGATGGCATGGCCAAGGGCTTGAAGAGCCGCTCCTCGAAGACGCCAGGCTCCTGAGGTAACCGCCTGGATGCTCGTTTGGCGATGTCATTGTCCTCCTGATTGGTGCCACGGGGCACATGCTGCAACTCCAACCCCCAGAACTGCTTTTCCATCCTGCGGACCTCCGCAAGGTAGGCTTCCATGTGCTCATCTTTTGGCTCGTACACTTTGTTGGAGAAATTGACAAGGAGCTGCGAATCGCCCTTGATGGTAAGGCGCTTTACCCCTAGGGCAGCTGCGGCCTCCAAGCCTGCTATTAGACCTTCATACTCTGCTATGTTGTTGGAGACCTTTTCACCTTGCTGGAAATAGAGCTCCATGGCGTACTAGAGCTTGTCCTGAGTGGGATATATGAGCACCGTCCCAGCCCCAGCGCCATGCTTGGAGAACGCCCCGTCGAAGTACATGACCCAGCCTTCTGGCGCCTCGCTTCCCGGGGAGAGGGATCGATCCTCGTCAGCCTTGAGGCCCGATGCCTCCGTCCATTCGGCCACGAAATCCGCTAGCGCGGCCCTCTTGATGACTCTGGTCGTGCTGAATTCGAGCTGAAACGCTTGCAGTTCAATGTTCCACTCGACGACCCTTCCGGCTGAGTTAGGGCTCCTGAGCACCCTTTCCAAGGGGTATGCTGAGATGACCTTGATAGGGGACCCTGAAAATAGTGCCGTAGCTTGCATGAGGCCACCAGTAGCGCGAGGAGGAGTTTCTGAGGCATGGGGTACCGTGCCCTCGCGTCCCGCAACACCGTGCTGACGAAGTACACTGGGTGCTTGATGAGGCTTGGAGCATCGGTGCCGGTGGCGTCCTCCAGAGACCGTGGCACCTCTTGAGGCGATGGAGCCTCCAGAAGCTGGTTGCCTGGGGGAGGGGCCTCTTCCGTTCCTAGTGCGCTTCCCTGCGGCGGCTCATCCTTCTCAGCCGTGGTAGTGGTCTCTGCGAGTCCTCCTCGATCCTGCTTTGCCTTGACCCAGGTAGCTACCGCGGCTTTGGTCCGACGCTCCTCCCTAACCGCCACCAGAGCTGCGCTCGCGGAGTAGGGTGTGGCAGCAAGGTAGAGCACCAGGGGCTCTTGAGGGCGTGGAGCCACCATCACCGGAGGGCTGGTTAGGTATCTCTTGAGATCTTGGAATGCCTTGTCGGCCTCTTCAGTCCATTCAAAGGGCCCCTTTTTCTTCATCAGCTAGAAGAAAGGCAGTGCTCGCTCCCCCAACTTGGAGATGAAGCGCCCTAGTGCAGTCACGCGCCCAGTGAGCTTCTGCATTTCTCTGAGGGTCTTTGGCAGGCTCAAGTCCTCGATTGCCTTGACCTTTTCTGGGTTGGCCTCGATGCCTCGGTGGGACACGAGGAAGCCCAAGAGCTTGCCCGAGGGGACTCCAAACACGCACTTCTCTTGGTTGAGCCGCAGGTTCACTGCGTTGAGGTTTGCGAAGGTTTCCTCCAGGTCTTGTATCAGGGTCTTGGCCTCGCGAGACTTCACCACAATGTTGTTGACGTAAGCTTCCACATTCTTCCTGAGCTGCGGGCCCAAGGTGATGTGCATGAGCCGCTGAAAGGCTGCCCCCGCGTTGCACAGTCCGAACAGCATGCATGTATAGCAGTACACCCCACACGGGGTCAGGAAGGCCGTCTTTTCCACGTGTTCCACCGCCGTCTTGATCTGGTGATACCCGGAGAAGGAATCCAAGAAGCATAACAGGTCGCACTCAGCGACGGAATCGACGATCTGATTGATGCGAGGGAGCGGGAATGGATCTTGCGGGCATGCTTTGTTGAGGTTGGTGAAGTCGACACACATGCGCTCCTTCCCTCCCTTCTTTGGCACAACCACAGGGTTGGCCAACCAATCTGGATATCGAACCTCGCGAATGACCCCAGCAGCTTCTAGCTTGCGGGTCTCCTGGATGATGAAGGCCTGCTTTTCAGTGGACTGCCGCCTCGCTTTCTGCTTCACAGGGCGCACGTTGGGGCACATGTTGAGGTGATGCTCGATTACGCCCCGTGGGATCCCCGCCAACTAATCAGGCTCCCAGGTGAATACCTTCTTGTTTGTGTGTAGGAACTTGACCAGGGCTTCCTCCTGCTCGGGCTCGAGGTTGGCGCCTATGGTGAAAGTGGCGTCAGTGGACCCATCCTCGTCGATGGGTATCTGCTTGGTCTCTGCCTTGTCTTGGGTGAACAACTGTTTCTTCTTGGTTGGTGCAGCCCCCTTGGGCTCGGGGGTCCCCGCATCGGCGGGTTGTGCTGCCGCCGCCATCTTGAAGGCGAGCTTGAGCGCTCGCAGCGCATCCCCGGTTTCCCCAGGCACGGTGAAGACACCGCTACTCCCGGGCATCTTCATGAGGTTGTACGCCGGGTGAGTCGCGGCCATGAATTGGGCGAGTGCTGGATAACCGAGGATGGCATTGTAGGGAGGCCGATGGGAGCGATATCGAAATCGACCAGCTCCGTGCGGAAGTTGTCATAGGTGCCGAAAGTTACTGGGAGCCGGATCTGTCCCAAGGAGCTGGATGACCCGCCCCCGACGCTCGAGAAGGGTTGGCTGGGCTGTAGCCGCTCCCGGGGTATGCAGAGGAGGTTGAAGGCCTCAGCTGAGAGCATGCTGAGGCCCGCGCCGCCGTCGATGAGAGTCCTGGTGACGGCCACCTGGCAGATGGTGGGGGTGCACAGCATGAGGACCACACTCGAGCAGGCTGCATTGGAGGGGTGGTTCTCCGAGCTGAAGGCCAGACTGGCCTATGGTGCCGGCCGGTCCGGGGGAGCCCCCTGCCACGTGGAGGCGGCGCCAACCCGGCGGACGAATGGCTTGACGTGGTGACTGGAGGGCGGCGCCTGCGAGCCGCCCAGGAGGGTCGCGATGACCGGGGGCGCCGGCGCAGCGTGGTGGGCGAGGAAGAGGCCGCGCAGCTTTTCCCAAGAGGCCACGAAGGCTGCCGGAAGGTGGAGCAGCCACGCGCGCGGAGCACTGGTGAGGGCCATGGGAAGCCAGTTGGCCATGACCCTGTCGTCACCTCCAGCTTCGAGAACGGCCTCCTTGTACGCCAGCAGGAAGGCCAGCGGATCGATCGCGCCGTTGTAGCGCGGCGGCGTCGTCGGCTTGAACTTGTCCGGCCACCGCACCCGTTGCAAGGCTGGGGCCAGGGCTCGGAGCCCCCTGGCCCCCGTGCTGGCGCCGGCGACCGAAGCAGGCGGCGTGCTGCCCATCGTGTGGCGGGTCGCGACGGTGGCGGAAGGGAAAACTCCGGTGCACCCCTACCTGGTGCGCCAAATGTCGGATTTCGGGTTCCGGCAGACCCTTGAGGTTCGAACACAGGGGTGCGCACGAAGATTTCGCGCCCTACCTACCTGCTCCTCGCCGCCTCGCTAGGATCTAAACTACGAAAGGAACAACACAAGAGACACAAGGTTTATACTAGTTCGGGCCACCATTGTGGTGTAATACCTACTCTAGTTTGTGGTGTGGTGGATTGCCTCTTGGGCTGATGATGATGAACAATACAAGGAAGAACAGCCTCGCGAGGGTCTGTTCTTGGCTGGGACGATGAACTGCTAGGAGGAGTTCAGCCGCCCTTCTGTCTCTCTCTCTGGATTCAGATGCCTCTGTCTTGATTCTAGCTACTGGATTCTCCATGCCTCTACCCTGGGGGTGGCTAGTCCTATTTATAGGCAAAGGCCCTGGGCCTCTTCCCAAATATTGAGCGGGAAGGGCGCCACAATCGGCCATTTTGAAGGGGAACATCTAGTACACTTATCCTGACTAAAGTTGGTCCTCGCCTGTCAAAGGCTCTGGTGATGACGCCTGCTTGGGCTTCACAATGACTTCCTTCCTGCCGTTGGGCTGGTCTTGGTCTTGTTGCACCGAAATGGATGCCTTTGCTTGATGCTCTCGCCTGTGCTTGCTCCCTTTGCGCCAAGGAGGAAAGGAGGACACTGCGCGGGCTGGCGCCCGCCTGGCGTCCTTGGTCGTCATGGCTTGCATCATGGGCACCTCGTGAGGTACCCCGCCTTGATCTCTCCGCCTCCTCGCGAGCCAGCCTGATGAGGCCGTGCCTGAGGAAGCTCCTTGTCGCCCGCCCCGCGAGGCTTGGCTCCTCGCGAGGGTCTTGAGCTTGTGTTGATGAAGATGGGCCGTGCTGGTCCCCCCCTTGAGCCACGCCGCAGGCCGCAGGCAGGCAAGTCTGGGGACCCCCGTTCCCAGAATGCCGACAAGGACAACCATCCAGAGGACTACATCATCATCGAAGACACTGACTCCGACCCTGATAGTGATGATGATTAGGAAGACGAAGCTGGAGCAGATATCATGGAGTCTTCTACCGATCAAAATTTCTAGTCGACCACCATATCATCAGTAGTACTCCTCCATGTATATAGAAATAGTCCGAGTATCTTTGTAATGGTAGTTAAATCGATTGTATGCCCTTGATTGAATTGAGTGATATGTTATGATTATGTGTTTGTCTCATGTGCATATGGGTAGTGATTTCCCTTTAGACCTCATTTTATCCTAATCTCTTCCCTCTAAACCCATCAGATGCCTCCGAGACGTGACATTGGATTTGCTTTCCCACCGGAGCTCACTCAGTTGATCCAGCAATAGAATGCCTTGATGCAGATACTAGTTAGAACCAGAACGAAGGCAATAACAACAACAACCCACCACAACCCCCTATTGATCACCTTGCCCGATTTCTAAGGTTGAATCCGTCGGTATTCTCTAGTAGCACCGAGCCGATAGTTGCAAATGATTGGCTCCGCAAGATTGGAAGAGAGCTGGCAACTGCATGACGCACATATGCGGAGAGAGTATGCTTTGCCGCACATCAGCTTGATGGACCCGCAACATCTTGGTGGGAGAATTTCACAGCCACTTACCCCATTGACATTGTTACATTGGATCAGTTTCAGCAAGCTTTTCGCACTGCCCATGTTTCAACAGGAGCAATGAGTATGAAGAAGCGTGAGTTTCGCAACTTACACCAAGGAAATAGTACTGTGGGGCAGTATGTGGATGAGTTCAGCAAGTTAGCTCTCTATGCCCCAGATGATGTGGCCACAGATGCCGCGAAGCAGGAGAAGTTTATGGAAGGGCTGAATGATGAGCTGAGTATTCAGTTGATGGTGGCAACATTTGCTAACTACCAGGATTTGGTAGACAGGGATCTCATGATTGAAGGGAAGCAGCAGCAGATTGAGAGCCACAAAAGTAAGTATGGACAAGGGAAGTGCAAGTCTGTAGCTCAGCAGAAGCCTCGCTTTACCCCGAACTCAGGAGGATACACCCATAACCATGGAGGCCACACTCACAATGGAGGAAGTTCCCATAACCATATTTGTCCCAAGAATGGAAATGGGAATGGAGCAAGCAGCAACCAAAACCATTCCAACCCAGTAACAACTGCTAAGAAGGATCTGAGTCATGTCACCTGTTACAAGTGCGGGAAGACTGGGCACTACGCCAACGATTGTTCTGAGTTGAAGAATGGAAAAGGCAATGGAAGCTCTGGAAAGAAGCCCAATCCCTTCACCAGAGGTCAGGTGAACCACATCAACATGGAAGAGGTTGAAGATCACCTGATGCAGTGATTGGTAAGTTTTTGGTTAAGTCGTTTACCGCTCTTGTTCTTTTTGATACTGGTGCATCGCATTCATACATCTCAAGGGGATTTGTGGACAAGTTTAAGTTGCCTACCTTAGCCCTTAGGTCACCCATGTTAGTAAGTTCACCATGAGCGGAATATATGGCTATTCGATGGTGTGACAGGTTACCTTTGACCATTGGTAGCCAGGTTTTTCCCTCAGATCTAGTAATTTAGGAATCACAAGGATTTGATATAATACTAGGCATGGATTGGTTATCGAAGTACGGAGGTAATATCGATTGTGCTAGTAAGTCGATACTTCTCACCACCCCTGAGGGAAAGAGGATCAAGTATGTATCCAGGCATGCGCCCAAGGGGACTCAAGTAAATTCTCTCTCGAGAGTTGTTCAAGAGGAAGTGCCTGTTGTGAAGGATTACCTGTATTTCCAAAGGAGTTACCAGGCATGCCACCAGATCGAGACATAGAGTTTTTGATAGAGCTATTGCCAGGCGCCGGACCAATATCGAAGGGACCATACTAGATGCCCGCAAATGATCTGGAGGAAATTAAGAAGCAGATTAAGGAGTTATTGGAGAAGGTTATATTCGACCAAGTTCACCATCATGGGGAGCCCAAGTGCTCTTAGTTGAGAAGAAGGATGGATCTTTGAGAATGGTTGTTGATTACCGTGCATTGAATGAAGTGACGATCAAGAATAAGTACCCACTACCGATGATCAATGATTTGTTTGACCAACTACAAGGAGCTAAAGTATTCTACAAGATCGATCTTCGATCAGGATACCACCAGCTAAAGATCCAAGAATAGGATATACCTAAGACAACCTTTACCACCAGGTATGGGCTATATGAGTACACTGTGATGTCATTTGGATTGACTAATGCCCCTGCCTATTTCATGAGTATGATGAACAAAGTGTTCATGGAGTTCTTAGATAAGTTTGTTGTGGTGTTCATTGATGATATTCTGGTGTATTCGAAGAATGAAGAGGAACACAAGGAGCATTTGCGTTTAGTTCTCGAGAAGCTCAGGGAACATCAGCTATATGCCAAGTTCAGCAAATGTGAGTTTTGGTTGAAGGAAGTTGGATTCCTTGGACATGTTATACATGCAAAGGTATAGCAGTAAACCCTACCAAGGTTCAGTCTGTCACTAAGTGGTTGGCACCCACCTTAGTTGGAGAGATCCGCAGCTTTCTGGGACTCGCAGGATATTATAGAAGGTTCATTGAGAATTTTTCCAAGATTACGAAACCCATGATGGAGTTGTTGAAGAAGGACACCAAGTTCAAATGGACCAAAGATTGTGAAGCCAGTTTTCAGGAGTTGAAGAAATGTTTGGTTACAGCCCCGATGCTGATTCTTCCGGATATACGCAAGGATTTCCAAGTGTATTGCAATGCTTCTCGCTTAGGACTTGGAGGAGTACTTATGGAGGACAGAAGAGTTGTTTAATATGCTTCACGTCAGCTCCGACCACATGAGTTTAATTATGCCACACATGATTTGGAGTTAGCAGCCGTAGTACATGCGCTCAAGACCTGGAGACATTTTCTTATTGGAAACTGTTGTGATGTATGCACGGATCATAAGAGTTTGAAGTATATTTTCACGCAGAAGGAGCTGAATCTCAGGCAAAGGAGATGGTTGGAGCTTATAAAGGATTATGATATGAAGTTGCATTATCATCCAGGAAAGGCCAATGTCGTAGCAGCTGCTTTGAGCCGGAAAAGTTATGTCAATACCCTCGTAAGCGGAGGATTACCGCGGGAGTTAGTTGATGATCTCAAGGAACTTCGTTTGGAGATAGTTCCAAGAGGTTTTGTTGCAGCAATGGAGGTTCAGTTAACATTATTCAGAAAGATTCGTGAAGCTCAAAAGGATGACAAGGAAATTGCTGAGATAAAGAAGAAGATGTGCAAGGGAAAAGCCAAGGGTTTTCGTGAGGATGAACACGAGACTTTGTGGTTCGAGGGCCGTGTATATGTACCCAATAATGTAGAGATCAGGAAGTTAATACTTCAGGAGGCCCATTGAGGGAGTCCTGGACTAGGGGGTGTCCGGATAGCCGGACTATCAATATCCGCCGGACTCCAAGACTACGAAGATACAAGATTGAAGACTCCGGCTCGTGTCCGGATGGTACTTTCCTTGGCGTGGAAGGCAAGCTTGGCGATACGGATACGTAGATCTCCTACCATTGTAACCGACTCTGTGTAACCCTAGCCCTCTCCGGTGTCTATTTAAACCGGAGGGCCTTAGTCCGTAGGGCAACATACATCTCAACAATCATACCATAGGCTAGCTTCTAGGGTTTAGCCTATTTGATCTCGTGGTAGATCCACTCTTGTACTACCCATATCATCAATATTAATCAAGCAGGACGTAGGGTTTTACCTCCATCGAGAGGGCCCGAACCTGGGTAAAAACATTGTGTCCCTCGTCTCCTGTTACCATCCGCCTAGACGCACAGTTCGGGACCCCCTACCCGAGATCCGCCGGTTTTTACACCGACATTGGTGCTTTCATTGAGAGTTCCTCTGTGTCGTCACCGATAGGCTTGATGGCATCTTCAACCAACAACGCTGTCCAGGGTGAGACTTTTCTCCCCGGACAGATCTTCGTATTCGGCGGCTTTGCACTGCGGGCCAATTCTCTTGGCCATCTGGAGCAGATCGAAAGCTACGCCCCTGGCCGTCAGGTCAGATTCGGAAGCTTAAACTTCACGGTCGATGTCCGCGGAGACTTGATCCTCGACGGACTCGAGCCACAGCCGAGCGTGCCACACTGTGACGATGGGCATGATCTAGCTCAGCCGCCGAACAGTGCCTTCGTGGCCGCACACGGATCAGCTTCGGCCGTTAGCCCGGAGCCGATCGCCCAGATCAAGGGCCGGTGGATAGACACCGCCCTGGGGGCTTCAACATCCGCGGCGTTGGAGCCGAACACCTATCTTGTCCCCGGCGAAACTCGTGACTCCGAGGCTCCGGACTCCTTGCCGGACTCTGAGCCTCCCGCGCCCCTACCAATCGATCAGGATTGGGCGCCGGTTATGGAATTCACCGCCGCGGACATATTTCAACACTCGCCTTTTGGCGATATCCTGAATTCATTAAAGCATCTCTCGTTATCGGGAGAGTCCTGGACGGATTATGGCCAGGATGGTTGGAGTACGGGCAATGAAGAAATTCAGAGCCCACCCACCACCCACTTTGTAGCCACTGTCGAGGATTTAACCGACATGCTAGACTTCGACTCTGACGACATCGACGCTATGGATGACGATGCCGGAGACGAACAAGAGCCAGCGCCTACAGGGCACTGGAAGGCCACCTCGTCATATGACGTATACATGGTGGGTACCCCAAAAGAAGGGGATGGCGAAGAAGCAGCGGAGGCGGACTCTTTAAAGAAGCAGCCCAAACGCCGGTGTCAGCAGCGCCGCTCTAAATCCCGCCAAAGCAAGAATGGAGATTCCAGCACAGGAGACAATAACACTCCAGAGAGCGCCGAAGACAATCCCCTCCAGCAAGACTCAGCGCGGGAGGATGCAGAAGCAAGCCCCCACGAGAGGGCAGCAGACGAAGGGGTTAAGGATGACAACTATATGCCTCCCTCCGACGACGAAGCAAGCCTCAACGATGATGAATTCGTCGTACCTGAGGATCCCATCGAACAAGAGCGCTTCAAGCGCAGGCTTATCGCCACAGCAAACAGCCTAAAGAAAAAGCAGCAGCAGCTTCAAGCTGATCAGGACCTGCTGGCCGATCGATGGACCGAGGTCCTCGCGGCCGAAGAGTATAAACTCGAACGTCCCTCCAAAAGTTACCCAAGACGCAAGCTGCTCCCCCGATTAGAGGAGGAAGCATACATACCTCCATCACCAGCGCACGATATGGCTGACCGACCACCCCATGGTCATGACAGAGAGGCATCCAGGCCCCCAGCCAAGACCGTACCCCGGCATCGCTCCAAAAGTACAAAGCCAAGAGGGAACGCGCCGGACTTGCGAGACATATTGGAGGACAAAGCAAGGCAATCCAGATCCATTTATAGATCAAGTGGGCGCCCTACGACCCACGACGAATACCGTCGTGCCGGACACAATAACCCCGGCCGGGCCGAACACAGCAGACAGCGCTCTCTCGAGCTGCGTCGCGATATTGCTCAATACAGGGGCGCCGCACACCCGTTATGCTTCACTGACGAAGTAATGGATCATTAGATCCCCGAAGGGTTTAAACCCGTAAACATCGAATCTTACGATGGCACAACAGACCCCGCGGTGTGGATCGAAGACTATCTTCTCCACATCCATATGGCCCGCGGCGACGATCTACACGCCATCAAGTACCTCCCACTCAAGCTTAAAGGACCAGCTCGGCATTGGCTAAACAGCTTGCCTGCAGAGTCAATTGGATGTTGGGAAGACCTGGAGGCCGCATTCCTTGATAACTTCCAAGGCACATATGTGCGACCACCAGACGCTGATGACTAAAGACACATCATTCAGCAGCCAGACGAATTGGCCAGACAATTCTAGACACGGTTCTTGACGAAGAAAAATCAAATCGTCGACTGTCCGGATGCAGAGGCCCTTGCAGCCTTCAAACATAACATCCGGGACGAATGGCTAGCCCGGCACCTGGGGCAGGAAAAGCCGAAATCCATGGCAGCCCTCACATCGTTAATGACCCGCTTTTGTGCGGGAGAGGACAGCTGGCTAGCCCGTAGCAACAATCTTCGCAAAAATTCTGGCAGTCCAGATACTAAGGACAACAACGGCAGGTCACGTCGAATCAAAAACAAGCGCCGCATTAACGGCGACGATAAGGAGGATACGGCTGACAATGCCGGATTCCGAGGCTCTAAACCCGGTCAATGGAAGAAGCCATTTAAAATAACCACTCCGGGCCCGTCCAATCTGGACCGAATACTCGACCGCTTATGCCAGATACATGGCACCTCTGAAAAGCCAGCTAATCACACCAATAGAGATTGTTGGGTGTCCAAGCAGGCCGGCAAGTTAATTGCCGAAAACAATGACAAGGGGCTAAATAGCGACGACGAGGAAGAGACCCGGCCGCCGAACAGTAGAGGACAGAAGGGTTTCCCCCCACAAGTGCGGACGGTGAATATGATATACGCGACCCATATACCCAAGAGGGAGAGGAAACGCGCACTACGGGACGTCTATGCGATGGAGCCAGTCGCCCCAAAGTTCAACCCATGGTCCTCTTGCCCGATCACTTTCGATCGGAGAGACCATCCGACCAGCATACGCCATGGCGGATTCGCCGCATTGGTTTTAGACCCAATCGTCGATGGGTTCCACCTCACGAGAG
Source organism: Triticum timopheevii (assembly GCA_963921465.1). Taxonomy (NCBI): domain Eukaryota; kingdom Viridiplantae; phylum Streptophyta; class Magnoliopsida; order Poales; family Poaceae; genus Triticum; species Triticum timopheevii. The sequence goes on from OY997266.1 coordinate 559,718,902, forward strand.
TCCTGATGGACGGCGGTAGCAGCCTGAATCTGCTTTATCAGGATACAGTGCGCAAAATGGGCATAGACCCATCAAGGATTAAACCTACAAAGACAACCTTCAAAGGTGTCATTCCAGGAGTGGAAGCCAACTGTACAGGCTCAGTCACACTGGAAGTGGTCTTCGGATCCCCGGATAATTTCCGAAGCGAAGAGTTAATCTTCGACATAGTCCCGTTTCGCAGCGGCTATCATGCTCTGCTCGGACGAACCGCATTTGCAAAATTCAACGCGGTGCCGCATTATGCATGCCTAAAGCTCAAGATGCCAGGCCCTCGTGGAGTCATCACGGTCAATGGAAATACGGAACGCTCCCTCCGAACGGAGGAACATACAGTGGCTCTTGCGGCAGAAGTACAGAGCAGCCTTCTCAGGCAATTCTCAAGTCCGGCCGTTAGAAAGCCGGATACAGCAAAGCGCGCCCGGAGCAATACCAACCAAGACCACCTGGCGCGATTAGAGCACGCGTAGCAATGCGTCCCCAACCCTCGCCCGCGCATGATCGCAAGAACAACACTCCGCGTACATCATTACGCTTTGGAGATACCATGGGCGCAGGGGAAGGGGCACGATCACAAGGGACCAAGAGTGCGGCTCGACCACACCAGGGGCTCACACAAACGCCCCCCTTGTTTTTATTTTTATCTTTTCTTCTTTTATGTATACAGGACTCTGTTAACCAGAAGCCCTGTTCGACGGCGAACTTGCCGCACTCATGATGCAAACAGTCAGGGACTAAAGAAGGCCGCGACGAGTATTCAGGTGGTCTCAATTACGAGCATTAAATTCAATTACATACACCAAGTCTGCAGCTCATCCCTGGAGGGGGACATGTTTATTTAGTCCAAATCCCTTGCTTACCGCAGTATTTGTATCAGTCCGCTCTACTAGCAGACTTTCTTTCATAAATAATGCAGCATCTTTTTATTGCAATTGCGTTATCTTTTATATATGTTCATTATATGACATCTTGCACCCGTATATTTTGGTACGGCCGAATATGCCAGGGGCTTCTGTTCCCCAGATTATGGTGTTATAAAGTCCGAACACTTTCACAAGTGCGGCACCCCGAAATTATAGCATTATATGAATCGGCTCCGAATCATGTCTTGGGTCAATAGTTGGGTTTGCCCGGCTCCCATGTTTTGGTGCCTTACGTTCCGTTCCGTCGGCTAAGGTAGCACTGGGAGAACCACTGCGATTGCGCCCCGGTTGAGCCGGGTTAACGCCTCAGTGGAGAAAGCTAAAACTGACTGGCATAATAAGGCGAGAGACTGGTCGCTGTTCGAGAGGTTCTTTCGGGTCCTTAAAGACTCACGCCGCTTCGAGCGAAGTTCCGGATAATGTCCGATGAAGGCGTGGATAGCGCCCCGGATTCGGTCTTCCGAATACCAGGGGCTTCGCCGAAATTTAAAATTATAGAATTCTATGGCTAAGTGAGAGTGTTCAAGCATTATAAGTCCGGTTGCCTTGTTCGTCGTGTTGAGCGCCTCCCTAGATGGACCCAAAAATGGGAACAAGAGTGCTCAAGTTTATCACCGAACACCCCAGCACTTGTGGCTTGGGGGCTGAAGCCAACGACTTGCCATCTCTCAGATTTTATAAACGGCCGCACAGAAGGTAATCTTTTAAATTAAACAAGTGTTGCTCATGGCGCATATGAACGAAGTTTTCAGCGCACAGGATAAATATACAGCGAGTTCATTCAAAAATTACATCTCGGGAGCATTCATCTGCAATATCGCAGGCTCCCTTCAGGAAAATCTTATAGTACTTCTCCGGCGTGCGATACTCCTTGCCCGGCGGCGGTGGGTCCGTGAGAAGCTTCTCCGCATCCAATTTGCCCCATTGCACCTTTATGCGGGCAAGGGCACGACGAGCGCCTTCAATGCATGCGGAGCGCTTGACTACATCCAGCCTGGGGCATGCATCCACCAGCCGCCGCACTAGGCCAAAGTAGCTCCCAGGCATGGCTTGTCCAGGCCACAGCCGGACTATGAGGCCCTTCATGGCCTCCTCAGCTACCATGTGGAGTTCGACCAGCTGCTTCAGCTGGTCGCTTGGGGGCACCGGATGGCCGGCCTCAGAATACTGAGACCAGAAGACCTTCTCCATCGAGCTCCCCTCCTCGCCACGATAGAATGTGGCGGCATCAGACGCACTACGCGGCAGATCTGCAAATGCCCCTGGAGAGCTCCAAATTCGGGTAAGTGTCAGGTAGTTTACATTAACATGCCTGCTTTGCATAAAAAACGCCTTACCCGCCGCTATCTTCTTTATGTCCTCAACCTCCTGAAGGGCCTTACGGGCCTCGGCCTTGGCGGACTTGGCACTTTCGAGAGCCGAGGCAAGCTCGGACTCTCGAGTCTTGGAGTCACGCTCCAAACTCTCATGTTTTTCCATGAGAGCCTGGAGCTCTTGCCGAACTTCCGCCACCCTTGCCTCTTGCTTTTCTCGCTCAGCCCGCTCCGTGGCCGCATTGCGTTCGGCCGCGGACACGGCATCCTTCAGGGCTTCCACCTCGTTAGTGGCCCCTGCAATACACATATTATCCTTGTTAATTTTATTTGCAACCAAAACCCTTTTCTGTAAGGTACTTATTCAAAGAGGTGTTACTCACCTTCTTTCTCCTCGAGTTGCTTCTTCGCATGGCCGAGCTCTTGCTCGGACTGCTCGAGGTTCTTCTTCACCACCTCGACCTCCGCCGTTAACGCGACAGAGGTCAGCAGCGCAGCCTGCAAACCCATATTGACACATTTTTAGCAACCTGCGTATATCTTGCTAGATCCTCAGTCCGGCTTTTCTTTCCGAACACCGAACTAAGCATCAGGGGCTACTGTCTATGCGGTATTACATTACATAATTTTAACTTCTTACCTCAAAGCCTGTTAAAAGGCTGCTGCAGGCTTCGGTCAGCCCGCTTTTGGCGAGCTGAACCTTCTCAATCACCGCACTCATGACAGTGCGGTGTTCTTCCTCGATGGAAGCGCCTTTAAGCGCCTCCAACAGGTTATCCGGCGCCTCCGGTTGGACGGAGGCTGCCGACGTCACGGTCTTGCCCTTCTTCCGAAGGGGCCGCTTGCCGGACTCCGGAACCATTGCGGGTTCCGGCGCAGAGTCCGGCCCGAAGTCCGGGAGGTCGCCTGACGGCGCCTCCGGAGCCTCCTCCTGATGGGTCCCTCTTTGGGATCCCACCTCGGCGTCCACGTCGGCGCGTGGGGTAGAGGCAGTCGGGATGGAATTCACATCCGACGAGGCCAATGACCCGCTCGATGAGTCGGGGAGATCATCCTTGGCCGGACTACGGACAAAATGCGGCATTAGAGGGATACTACATGACATGAAAAGTGCGGCATATAAATGATCCGGATACTTACAATCCTGCCGGACGCCTGGCCCTTGGAGGCCACTCAGCCTCGCCAACGCTGATGTTGGCGAAACTGTCCGAGGGGATAGTTCTCCCCCTCTTGGACCCTTCGGCCTCCCCGATTGGGGAAGCCTTCCTCTTCTTCTCTCCCTCCTCCGGGAGAGAGTACTCCTCCTCCTTGTCTTCAGGGGAGGAGTCCTCGTCGTCGTCAGACGCCTGATTGCGGGAACTCTTTCGAGTCCCTGCGGCCACCTTCTTGGCCTTCTTCTCCGGCACCACGTGCGGTGCCGGAACCAGCAGCCCTGCTAAGCGGGCGTTCACTGGTTCTTCTGGCATGGGAGCCGGGCTGATGAGCAGCTTGGCCTTCTCCATCCATTCCTGTCAAAGGAAGAGGCAGATTGAAACCTCACCAGAGTCAATCTAATTATCACAAGTGTCCCATAATGGGGTTGAATCACTTACCTCGTCAGTCGGAGACTGCGAGCTGAATCCGCGGTCTTTGGTCACGGATGCGGGGGCTTCGGCGCCCTTGAACAGCACCCTCCAGGCACCTTCGTGTGTTGTATCGAAGAGCCCGTTTAGTGTCTGGTGCTGTTCCGGATTGAACTCCCACAAATTGAATGCCCGTTCTTGGCATGGGAGAATCCGCCGGAGGAGCATGACTTGGACCACATCGACGAGCCCGAGCCTATTGCTCACCATCTTCTTGATGCAGGCTCAGAGTCCCGTCACCTCCACCGGATTGCCCCATTGCAAGCCCTTCTCTTTCCAGGAGGTGAGCTACGTGGGGATTCCAGATCTAAACTCGGGGGCCGCCGCCCATGTGGGCTTGCGCGGCTCGGTGATATAGAACCACCCCGATTGCCACCCCTTGACGGAGTCCACGAAGGTCCCTTCTAGCCAAGGGACGTTGGGAAACTTGCCCAACATAGCGCCGCCGCATTCCGCTTGCGTGCCCTTCACAACCTTCGGCTTGACGTTGAAGGTCTTGAGCCACAGGCCGAAGTGGGGCTGGATGCAGAGGAAGGCCTCGCACACGACGATAAACGCCGAGATGTTGAGGATGAAGTTCGGCGCCAGATCGTGGAAATCCAGGCCATAATAGAACATGAGCCCCCGGACAAATGGATGGAGCAGAAAGCCCAGTCCGCGGAGGAAGTGGGGGAGGAAGACGATCCTCTCATGAGGCCCTGGGGTAGGGATGAGCTGCCCCTCGTCGGGCAGCCGATGCGCGATATCGCCAGAAAGATATCCGGCGCTGCGCAGTTTGGTGATGTCCTCCTCCTTCGCGGTGGAGGCCAACCATTTACCTCCCGCTCCGGACATATTCGGAGAAGGTCGAGGCGAGATGCGCGAGCTCGGGCGTTGGAGCTTGAGTTCGCGGGATGGATAGGCAAAGGAGGAAGAAGGCGTAGGTGAGAAGGTGAATCCTTATCCCTTATATATAGGCAGACAAAACTATGCGTCCCCCACCAGCCTGGTAAAACTCGCTTATCTCCCAAGCGCCACCATCAATGGTGCGGTTGGGTTACCCACACACGTATTGATGAGAATCCCGGAATAAGGGGAACACGATCTCTGCTTCGACAGGACGTGCCAAGGAAACCGCTTCGCTAAACGTGCTGAGGTGGTATAGTAAAAAACGATTCAAACAAAGGCTTGGTTGCGGTGTAATGTCGCGCCGCATAATACGTCAGCAGATTGAGTTAAGTGTGTATTTTATTCTCTCTACGGTGGAATGTGGAATTTATTTTGCAGAGCCGGACACTATCCTTCTATTCATGATCTCCTCTGGATTATTCAAGGGAGGAACCCGCCTTGCAATGCCGAACATTGTGCACGCCGGACTTATCGTCATTGAAGATTGGTTCAGGGGCTACTGAGGGAGTCCTGGACTAGGGGGTGTCCGGATAGCCGGACTATCAATATCCGCCGGACTCCAAGACTACGAAGATACAAGATTGAAGACTCCGGCTCGTGTCCGGATGGTACTTTCCTTGGCGTGGAAGGCAAGCTTGGTGATACGGATACGTAGATCTCCTACCATTGTAACCGACTCTGTGTAACCCTAGCCCTCTCCGGTGTCTATATAAACCGGAGGGCCTTAGTCCGTAGGACAACATACATCTCAACAATCATACCATAGGCTAGCTTCTAGGGTTTAGCCTCCTTGATCTCGTGGTAGATCCACTCTTGTACTACCCATATCATCAATATTAATCAAGCAGGACGTAGGGTTTTACCTCCATCGAGAGGGCCCAAACCTGGGTAAAAACATTGTGTCCCTCGTCTCCTGTTACCATCCGCCTAGACACACAGTTCGGGACCCCCTACCCGAGATCCGCCGGTTTTGACACTGACACCCATGATTCGCCATACTCGATACACCCCGGAAACACCAAGATGTACTTGGATTTGAAGGAGCGTTTCTGGTGGACAGGTATGAAGAAGGATATTGCTGAGTATGAAGCCGTATGCGATGTATGTCAGAGAGTGAAGGCAGAACATCAGAAGCCAGCAGGATTACTGCAGCCCATTCCGATACCAGAATGGAAGTGGGACAAGCTTGGCATGGATTTTATCACATGATTACCCAGGACCCGATTAGGATATGATTCTATCTGGGTAGTAGTCGATCGCTTGACCAATGTGGCTCACTTTGTCCTAGTAAAAACCACCTATACAAGCGCGAAGTTGGCCAAGATATATATGACCAAGATCGTATGTCTGCATGGAGTTTCGAGGACCATCGTATCAGATAGAGGAACATAGTTTACTTCAAAGTTTTGGCTTCAGTTGCACCAGACTTTGGGTACCAGGCTAGAGTTTAATACAACCTTTCATCCGCTGATAGATGGACAGACCGAGAGAGTTAATTAGATTTTGGAGGACATGTTGAGAGCCTGTGCACTAGATTATGGATCTAGTTGGGATGATAATTTGCCCTATGCAGAGTTCTCATACAACAATAGTTATCAAGCTAGTTTGAAGATGGCACCTTTCGAAGCTTTGTATGGGAGAAGGTGCAGGACACCGTTGATGTGGGCTGAAGTTGGAGACCGTTAGTTGTTTGGACCGGATCTGATCAAGGAGTCCGAAGAGAAGGTCAAGTTGATTCGTGACAGACTTAAAGTAGCTCAGTCCAGGCAGAAGAGTTATGCCGATAAGGAGGTAGTTTACGAAATCGGAGATAGAGCATATCTTCATGTGTTACCACTTTGAGGAGTTAAACAATTCTGAGTTAAGGGAAAGTTAGCCCCGAGATTTGTAGGACCATACCGAGTTTTGGTGCGTATGGGAGAAGTGGCCTACAAGTTGGAATTACTCGAAGGATTGTCAGGAGTTCATGATGTGTTTCATGTTTCTCAGTTGAAGAAGTGTCATGCAGAGATGGTCAATATTCCTCTGAGAGATATAGTGCCACTGGAAGCAATTCAGTTAGATAGTGATCTAACCTACGAGGAGAAACCAGTCAAGATTCTCGAGTTTGCCAGCCGTGTTACACGCATCAAGTTTATCAAGTTTTGTAAAGTTCAGTGGAGCCACCAAACCAAGGATGAAGCCACCTGGGAACGAGAAGAAGACCTACGGAAAGACCACCAACACCTATTTTCTAGCCAACCCGAATCTCGAGGGCGAGATTCATCTTAAGGGGGGTAGGTTCGTAACGTCCCAATTTTCAATTTGGATGTTAACATAGGTCATCATATGCATATCATATTTTATTTGCATTTTGGTTGAGATCCTAGAAAATCTTAAGCAACTCAAGGACCCAAGGAGAGAGTTGGAGATTTATTTAATTTTCATATTTGAATTTCCTCAAATTTGAAAAAAAGGATCAATTTGTCTTTAATATTTTTCTCTCCAAATATTTCTAGTATTAAAATAAAAGAGAGAAGATAATATGGCTTCTTCAAAAAGAGAAGAATATTGGAGGAAATTTATTAAAATCAAATATATATTTTATTTGGATTTTATTTGAGATTTTCTTTTAATTAGAAAAATATGCATTATTTAAAATTGCATTTTGAGGCCAGAAAAATGTTCACTTTGTTCTACATATTTTATTTAGACACTGAAAATTGTTTTTGTCATTTTTAGATTTATTTTATTTTATTAGGATTTTTTTCTTCGGCAGAATTTATTTAAAAAAAACGCCCAACTGGGCCAAAGGCCCAGCCGAGCCGGGCCGCCGCCGCCTTCCCCGCGCGGGAGCCGCGCCGCCGCCGGACTCCCACCCCGAGCCGGGCTCTGCCTCCCCGCCGCCGCCTTTGCCCCTCCTCCAAGCAGCCCCCCTCTTTATATACCCCGTCGCCGCCGCCCTCCTGTCCACCCCGAGCCGCCCACCACCGCAGCCACCGCCGTCGAGCCGCGCCGCGCCCTGCCTCCCGAGCCCTGCCGCCTCACCATTGCTCGCGCCGCCATCGGACTCACCAGATCTCGCTGCCGTCAGCTTTCTTTGTTGGACCGGTAAAACCGACAAAACCGTCCCCCATTTCTTTAGATCGGTTCAGTTGGTTTGGTTTTTTCGGTTTCGATATTTAGCGGACGTTCACTCGAACATCTCCATTCACGAACATTTTCGTTCGTTTGACTCTATTAGCGAACGTTCGTTCGTTAGTCTTTTTCTTTTTCTTTTATTTTCGGCCAGGGACCTATCCGCGATTATTTTTTTTATCACAGATTAGCCCCGATCTTCAAATCCTCGCAACTTTTTAACCGTTCGACCAAATCCTGTGAAACCAATGCCAAAATCTTCGTCTTGGACCCCTCTTTCCAGGTAATCAACTTGGATATGATTTTCACAATTTAAAATTTGGTTTCAAGCATATTTTTTTCGAACTTCTTTTGATCGTAGTTTGAGTTTCGTTGCTTCGAATTGATTGATTCTTTTTGCAAATCGAAGCTCTTCAATTGAACTTTCAGTTTGGATCTTTTTATTTGAGTTTTACCCTTTCATCTATGCCTGAGTGCTTATGTATGTTATTGTTTGTTTGCGATAGAATTTCCGTAGTGCGAAGCGTGCTACTACGAGTCACTAGGGTTTTCAGATCGTCAGCAAGGCAAGTAACACTTTGATCATACCCCTTTATTACCCAGTTTTTATGCATTAGCTTCAACACTCAAACATTGCATGAGTAGGAACTATTTAACATGTGGGTATTGGGAAGTAGATGATGAGGTAGAACCTATTGCCCTTTATTTCAAACCTTGGGAGTTACTTCTACGTTTTGCTTATACTGCTATGCTATGCTCATAGACATGGTTTGGTTTGAGAGTGAAGGATTTCGGTTTTCGGCAGACCCTTAAGGTTCGGACACTGGGGTGTGCACGGAGAATTCGCCCTCTACCTACCAGTTCCTCGCCGGGTCGCTGAGATCTAAACTACGAGAGGAACAACACAAAAGATGCAGAGTTTATACTGGTTTAGGCCACCATTGTCGTGTAATACCCTACTCCAGTGTGTGGTGAGGTGGATTGCCTCTTAGGCTGATGATGAACAATACAAGGAAGAACAGCCTCGCGAGGGTCTATTCTTGGCTGGTGCGATGAACTGCTAGGAGGAGTTCAGTCTCTCTCTCTCTACTGGTTTCTAGCGAGGATATTCGATGTCAATCCAGATGCCTCTACCCTGGGGGTGGCTAGTCCTATTTATAGGCAAAAGGCCCTTGGGCTCTTCCCAAATATCGAGCGGGAAGGGCGCCAACAATTGGCCATTCTGAAGGGGAACAGCGGGTACACTTATCCTGACTAAAGTTGGTCCTCGCCTGTCAAAGGCTCTGGTGGTGACGCCTGCTTGGGCTCCACAATGACTTCCTCCCTGCCGTTGGGCTGGTCTTGGTCTTGTTGCACCGAAATGGATGCCTTTGCTTGATGCTCTTGCCTGCGCTTGCTCCCTTTGCACCAAAGAGGAAAGGACGACACTGCGCGGGCTGGCGCCCGACTCGCGCCCTTGGTCGTCATGGCTTGCGTCATGGGAACCTCGCGAGCTACCCCGCCTTGATCTCTCCGCCTCCTCGTGAGCCATCCTAATGAGGTCGTGCCTGAGGAAGCTCCTTGCCGTCCGCCCTGCGAGGCTTGGCCCCTCGCGAGGGTCTTGAGTTTGATGAAGATGGGCCGTGCTGGGCCCCCCTTGAGCCACGCCACCGGCCGCAAGCATTCAAGTCTGGGGAACCCCGTTCCCAGAACACCAACAGTAGCCCCCGGGCCCAAGGCGCGCCCGGACTTGGCCGAGCAGAGAGGCGAAAGGGCAAGTCCGAAATGCCGCGGGCCCTAACAGCCTGCGGCCTTGGGCGCCGCGTGGCGGTTGATTGGACGTGGGTGCCTCAGCAACCGCGCGAGTTGATAAAGGAGTGGCGTCCGTCCTTTGCCTCCTTTGCTTTCTCCGGTTGCTGCTCAGATCCCCTTTCTTGCGCCTCTCCTTCCTGCCTCTGAAATCTTCAGATCTACTCCATCCGCGCGCCCTAGCAAGACATGGCGCCTCGCCAGGCCCCGGGCGGAGCTTGGACTCGCCGAACGTGTCGGAGGCGAGCCTTGCCTGGGTGCGCCAGATGGCGGCGACGCAGGCCATTGACGGGGCGAAGGTGTTCAAGGCCGGCTCTGCCCTCCCTGAGGGCCAAGGGAGCATCTTCTATCCGCTCTTCGTGAGCGCCATTGTTGCCGGTCTGGTGCCTCCCTTTTCTGAGTTCTTCTTCTCTGTCCCCCGCCATTATAATCTTCAAGCTCTGCATCTCCACCCCAACTCTGTCCTTCTTCTGGCAATCTTCGCCTACTATTGCGAGGCTCACATAGGGGTGAAGCCCTCAGTGGCCTTGCTGCGCCACTACTTCTCCCTCCGGACCTCTCGTGGTCCCGTCTCTGCGTGCGCGAGCTTCATCGTGTATGGTAGCTCCATCGCCATTTCGAACCCTGGGAAGAGGATTGAGGGCTTCAGGAGCAAGTGGGTCTTGGTAGATGCTGGGCGCATCCACCCTCGGCTGATCTTGCCCACGGGGCACCCCGCAAGCTCCGACGACTGGTCCCGAGTGGAGCTCGTGCACCCCCACGCGAGGCTGGTGTTGGGGAAAATGGACGCGGATCTGAGGCCGGCCAGCATGGCGGCGGCAAAGCTGACTGGCGCATCGCTGCTGAGGGAATTCCTGGAGCACCAGCTGGCTCCGCTTCGTCAGTACCCACTTCCGATGTGGAGGCCCCACCCGAGCCCTGCAGTCTTGGCCGGCGAGGATCTGGCTGCGGTTCTCCAGTCTTTGGTCGGGGGCGATGTGGCGAGGTTGGAGGGCGCTCCTATGCCCCTGTTCCTCCGCGAGGACTGGGAGCAGGTAGTGGGGTCCATGCCCGTCTTCAATAGGGATGGGCCCGTGCCCGCAGAGGCTCCCGAGGACCCGGTGGACGTGTCCTCTGGCGACTCTAGCGAAGAGAAGGGAGAAGGGGAGCGGGAAAAGGGGGCTAACTCCGAGGCGATTGACGGAGAGTTGAGGGCTCCCCCCTTCGGTGAAGGTCCCGCGTTCTCCGCCTCTCTCTGAGTGATGATGACGAGGATGATGACGAGCAGGGCGGCGGGAGCCTGCCCCCAATCCCGAAGAAGGACAGGACAGGGCTGATCCCCCGCGGGTATGCCCCGGCCCTGAGGCGATCCGCAGACGTGCCTCCTGCTCCCGAGCTCCTTGAGGCTGATCCTTGCAGCCGGCTCTCGGGCTTCAACTACGGTCGGAGGCTGCTCGAGCTCGCGGGCGACGACCTGTAGGTGCTTGATTCCTGTCTTGTTTCTTGTTCTGTTGCTGAGGCTTGACGTTCGTATCTCCCGGCTAGGTTGGCGCCCGCGGCAAAGAAGTCGAAGGGAGCTCCTGAGGTCCTATCCGGGGCAGCGCCTCTGACCGTGAAAGAAGGTGACCTTGACGCACGGGCCTCTCTTGCCCAGGCGTCCTCGCGAGGCCTGGCTGAGCCGGCTGGGTCGAGCTCAGCCCCCATGGCCCAAGCGACTCCCGAGGTGCCCTTGCCTGATGCCTCCACCACAGCCGTCGGGGCGCAGCAGGCTCCACCTCAGGATACCGTGATCATGATGCCGTCTTCTCCTCCTACTCCATCGACTGCTATTTCCCCGACTCCTCCTACTGTTCTGGATCGTGCTGCTGCCGAACTGGACTGTCTGCGGCAGGATCTTCTGGGCGCCGACCCTCGTTTAGTGGCCGAGCGCTTGGAGCTGGCTTCCGACTGGATTCACTCTGACGCTTCGATTCGGGCGGCGCTGGTCCAGGCCTCAACGGCTTGCGACGAGAAGAAGCAGGCCGTCCTTAGGGCGAAGGATGCTCGTGACGCCGCCTTGGGGGAGGTGGCCAGTGTCCGAGGTCGCTGCAAGGCGCTGGCGAGCGAGCTGCAGGGCCTGCAGGACCAGCTCGCCGAGGAGACCTGCCTTCGCCAAGAGCAGGAGGAAGGCATGAAGGCTCGTGAGGCGGCCGTCAAGGACTGGTACGCCAAGCTCAAGAAGCGCCATGACCGCCTAGGCGTGCTGGAGCGAGAGTTGGAGGCAAGAAAGGTTGAGCTGGACGGCAAGGCACGAGTTCTTGCCGAGGATCGCGTGGCCTTCGCGGAGATGGAGGAGAAGGCTCGTACTTCACTGAAGACGCTTTATGAGAGCGGCCTGGAGAGACCGCTGGCCGGCGATGAGGACGGCCCCGCCAAGCTGCTTCCCTTCCTGGGTCGTGCTCTTGAAGATGTCACCCTTGGCCTTGGCCCTACGGCTGAGGCCGAGGCGTGCGTCTTGTCTTCTGCAGCACTGACGCGGGTCTTTACCCACATCTATCTTCACGACCCCAATGTCGACCTCGACAGCCTGCTAGAGCCAGTGAGCGGCAAGCTTGCCGCTGCCGCTGCTAAGGCCGTGAAGGGTCGTGCGGAGGCTTTGCTGGGGAAGTTCCAGGCCTTCAGCACCAAGCCGAAGCGGGGTGCTGCCGGCCCTGCAGCTCCACGAGGCGAACCCGCTCCGCATGGCTCCACCGTCGGCAAGTGACTCTGTTATGTCTCCCATCCTGCTTTTAATTCCTGCACATGTACCATGCCTCGGGGAGGCGTTAAAACTTGCATTTGGTGCTGTTATAACAGTATGGACTGTAATATTTGCTTTTGAATTCCTTGAAATTTGCGATGTTTCCTTCCTACTTGCTTATGTTCTACGCCGGCAGAGCCCGGCCCCGCGCATACCTCAGCCACCATTAGCCCCGACCAGAAACCAGGACGGGACCAAGGAGTGAGGGGCTACGTGACAAGTTAGGCTCCTGAGTCGCGATGCTCAGGAGTCCCCCTTGGCGCTCGAACAGGAAGTATGGAGGTGAGATGTGGGGGTGACTCCTTAGGGAGGTGAGATGCGGGTGGATCTACCGTTCTACGTCTGTAGAACTCGGCCCCGTGCATACCTCAACCGCTGTTAGCCTTTCGGAACTAAGGAGTGAGGGGCTACGTGACCAGTTAGGCTCCTGAGTCGCGATGCTCAGGAGTCCCCCTTGACGCTCAAACAGCCTCGTACCTTGGCTCCGCTCGGGAAGGGACGTGCGACGAACCAGGCCCGGGGGGCTGGCTGGGTGGCGTGCGTCTGGGTGTGACCCAGGCGCAGCCCCCGTGCCCAGCCCCCTCGTGTGGCACTCCCGAGGGGAGGCGTTGCGATGAGGCTAGACACTGAGCTCTGGGCTTCCTGAGGTTGATGTGGCCCGGGGGGCACCCTCAGTTGTTTATCACCAGCGTGGAGCATAGCGCTTCCGTATGCGTACGGGCATAGCCGCTCTTCGGCAGTGTCGTCAGCCAGCGCGGAGCATGGTGCTTCCACTTGTGCGTGGGAGGGGGCTCCCCTCCGGGAGGAACCCCCGGGGCGTGTACAGCCCTGCCCTGACACGTGGCTGGCACGGTAGGGCCTGACAAGGTGTATCTGGGCACCCGTGAGCCAGCGCGGGACTCACGGGGCCCTACCTCAAGGCGGGTTGCGCCTGGTACTGGGCCTTATCTTGGGATGTGTTCCTGCAAATTTGGTTAGATGCCGGTGCTCTACGTCCTCGGGTCCCGGCCCTCGAGCTGGTCTCAGACGTCGCTGGTATGCCAGGTCGCGATGCCGTGGGCAAGACCAGAGGGTGAGGGCTGGAGAGCCGGTAGGAGCCCTAAGTCGCGATGCTCAGGCACCCCCCCCCCCTTTAACGCGCAAGCTTGGTTAGATGTCGAAACTCTACATCCTCGGGTCCCGGCCCTCGAGCTGGTCTCAGCCGTCGCTGGTATGCCAGGTCGTGATGTCGTGGACAAGACCAGAGGATGAGGGCTGGAGAGCCGGTAGGAGCCCTGAGTCGTGATGCTCAGGCACCCCCCCTTTAATGCGCAAGATTGGTTAGATGTCGAAACTCTACGTCCTCGAGTCCCGGCCCTCGAGCTGGTCTCAGCCATCGCTGGTATGCCAGGTCACGATGCCGTGGACAAGACCAGAGGGTGGGGGCTAGAGAGCCGGTAGGAGCCCTGAGTCGCGATGCTCAGGCACCCCCCCTTTAATGCGCAAGCTTCCAACATCTAGGAAGAAAAGGTGTCGCGGACAGGCATCAAATAACAAGCATGATGGATCGAAAGCATGGCTCTAAGATAAACGCAAGAATGGTACACGCCGCTGGGTCTGACCCGAGCGACTTGGGGATGATGCAGCCCGAGGGGTGCCCCCAATAAAGTAAGCTAAGAACATGAAATAAAAGGGATACACGCCGCAGGGACGAACCCACGCGGCCTGGGAATAATGCAGCCCTGAGGGCGCTCCCAGCTGGAAACGAAACTTGAAAGATGTCACCTGATGATGTTGAAGACGAAGGGGTGTTGGTGTAGCAGACTCGATGGGCTGCGGGAGCCGATCCTCACGAGCCCGCAGGCCCAGGGGCTTTGGGAGGCTCCGGTGGCGCTGGTGGCTCCTCGCGGACCATCTCCATCTCCGCCAGGGCTGCGGAACGCCTGACCTCTTGAGCCTCCAGGATGGCCCTCATGAGGAGCTGGTACGCGGCAGCCGTGTTCGGCAAGCCATAAGGCATGCGAACGTAGCTCTGGGGCGGACCTTCACAGCGTCCCACTTGCGAGGGCCAGAGGCGCTCCTGAGATGCGGCTCGGTTGAGACCTGGTATGTCGATGCAGACGCGCAGCCCACCATCCTCGCCTAGATGGGGGGCCACAGCGGGTAAGCGGCGGCTCCCTCTCATAACTCTTGACTCCTGTAGTTCCTGGATGGCTTTGCTGACGAACTCCTGGGGGTTTGGTCCTCCTTGCCTTGCCCCTTCTTGAGGGAAACGTGCTTCGAAACAGGCCTCCAAGCGGTGCCCAAGCGCCTCCCTCGTGACACTGGCGAGGTCGGCGGCCCTCCAGGGGAGAGCCCCCGAGCCCTGCCTGAGGAGGGCGCCGGGCGCACTTCCCCATGCGATGGAAGGAGGTTCCCCCTGAGCAGGCGCAGGCCCTGAGGGGCCTGCCTCCTGAGGGGCCGGGCCGGACGATGTCTTCTTCTTCTTGGGGGCGGCCTCGGGAAGCCTCCTGCTTCCGCGATCCGGGTCTTCCAGTGATGCGGCCTGAAAGGCTCGTTCCAGGGAGCACACTGCATCTCTCTCTTCGCAGGGCGCCGTGATGACTCCGCCACTTCCTGGCATCTTAAGGACATTGTAGCCATGGTGGGTTACGGCCATGAACTTGGCCAGCGCTGGGTACCCGAGGATGGCGTTGTAGGGCAGGCGAATGTGGGCGACGTCGAAGTCGATGAGCTCGGTGCGGCAGTTGTCGCGTGCCCCGAAGGTGACAGGGAGGCGGACCTGCCCAATCGGGACCGTGGAGCCGTCGGTGACTCTGGAGAAAGGCTTGGTTGGCTGAAACTGATTGTAGGGCACCTGGAGATTGTTGAATGTTTCCACGGATAGGATGTTGAGCCCTGCCCCGCCATCGATGAGGGTCCTGGTGACTAGCACGTTGCTAATGATTGGGGAACAAAGCATCGGGAGGACTCCAGCTGTGGCCGCGCACTTGAGCTGATCCGCGGAGCTGAACATGATGGCGCACGCCGACCACCTGAGAGGGCGCGTGGCCTCGAGCTTTGGGAGGACCGCATTTACTTCGCGGGCGAACTGCTTGAAGATGCGTTGAGAGGCTGGGGCTTGAGCTCCGCCCAGGATGCAGGCGATCGCACGTGGTTCCTGGAAGCCCCCAGCCCCCTCGTCCTGATGACGGTCCTCGTTTCTCCTTGGCTGCGGCGGCAGCAGAGGGAGGCCTGCGTTACCTTGCGGGCGATCCTCACAAGGATGATCCCTCCATGCTCCCTCGCGAGGCGGGTCCTGCCAGAGATCCTCGCGAGGTTGGTTGCGCCACCCTTGACGGGGGCCGCGGTCTTCCCAGCGTCCTGCGTTCCTTCCTCCTCCTCGGCTGTAGCCCCGGTCGCTGCGGTCGGGACGTCGGCCGACCCTTCCTTCACACACGGCACGGAGCTCTTGGCATTCATTGGTGTTGTGGGTGTGGAGGTCGTGGTACACGCAGTACCGACTGCCCTTGGAGGATTTGGGCTGATCTCTGCCCCACTTGGTGTCTGGTTCTGCCGCGAGCACGGCAGTCCCCTTGCGTTTCACGTCCTTGGCCTTGGGCTTCTTCTCTTCTGGGTCTGCGGCAGGCAGCTCGAGGAAGGAGAGACGCCCTTCCTCAGCCCTGGCGCACTTGGTCGCCCAGTTGAATAGCTCCAAGGAGGTGCACAGGTCTTCATGCATCGCCAGCTCCTCCTTCATCTTCATGTCGCGCACGCCGTCGGAGAAGGCTGAGATGATGGCCTCCTCGGTCACCTTGGGGATCTTGAGGCGCGCGTTGTTGAAGCGCTGGATGTACTTCTACAGGGTTTACCCTGGTTGCTGATTGATACGGCGCATGTCGCTCACGGCGGGTGGCCGGTCGCGAGTACCCTGGAAGTTGGCGATGAAGCGGGTGCGCATCTCGTCCCAGGAGGAGATCGTGCCTGGAGCCAGGTTCAGGAGCCTGGTTCGGGCCCCGTCTTTGAGCGCCATGGGAAACCAGTTCGCCATGACCTTCTCGTCTCCGTTGGCAGCCTCGATGCCCAGCTCGTAGAGCTGGAGGAACTCTGCAGAGTCAGCCGTATCGTCGTAGCGAGGAGGCAGGTCCGGCTTGAACTTGCCAGGCCACGCGACGCTGCGCAGCTCGGTGGTGAAGGCGCGGCAGCCCGCTGTGGCCACGGGAGGCCTTGGGTGACGAAGAGCTTGGTCCTGCGGGTCCCCGTGCGCTACAGCTAGGAGCAGCGCGGGGTCTTGACGTGCTGGGGCAGGAGCGTGTTCGCGACGAGACGGAGCAGGGAGCGCTCGGGCAGCTTCTCAAGGGTGAGGGACTTCTTGGCAGCTCTGCTCTTGCTGCGCTGCCGCCTGACAGAGTGGGTACCGCCCAGGGGCCACGTGCCTTGGGGCCAGGGCGCCTTCTTGAGGGGGAGGCGGCTGAGGCGCCCCCGGAGCTTCATTGCCCGCACAGGGTGGGGCACGGTGCAGCGAGAAGGACGGCGCGGGGGAGCCCCCAGCGGTGTGGACGAGCTCAGCAACTCGGTCGAGCCACTCTTCATAGATGTCGTCGACTGGGCGGTAGCGCAGGAGCTCGTTTGTCGCGATGAGCGCAGCTCGAGCCTCCATGGCCGCGCGGGGCGCGCGGGACGAAGAACCAGCAGGGGTGAGCGAGGGTGTAGCAGTGCGGCCGTCTCGCCTCATGGATGGATGTTGGGACGATGCTTGTTGCTCGTTCCCCGCCGGGCCGGTGGCGGCGTTGATGGCAGGTGACTGGGAACGACGGGGGCGCCCGCCGACGGGAGCCGTCTGGGCGACACGGGAAGCGAGGGCGGCTCAGCGCTCGGCGCGGGCCCGATGAGTGTCAGACATGGATGCAATGGTCGGAGAAGAACAGGATGATGGAAGGCGAATTCCGGCGCACCCCTACCTGGCGCGCCAAATGTCGGATTTCGGGTTCCGGCAGACCCTTAATGTTCGAACACTGGGGTGCGCGCGGAGATTTCGCCCTCTACCTACCTGTTCCTCGCCGGGTCGCTAAGATCTAAACTACAAGAGGAACAACACAAAAGACGCAGAGTTTATACTGGTTCAGGCCACCATTGTGGTGTAATACCCTACTCCAGTGTGTGGTGTGGTGGATTGCCTCTTGGGGTGATGATGAACAATACAAGGAAGAACAGCCTCGCGAGGGTCTGTTCTTGGCTGGTGCGATGAACTGCTAGGAGGAGTTCAGTCTCTCTCTCTACTGGTTTCTAGCGAGGATACTCGATGTCGATCCAGATGCCTCTACCCTGGGGGTGGCTAGTCCTATTTATAGGCAAAAGGCCCTGGGCCTCTTCCCAAATATCGAGCGGGAAGGGCGCCAACAATTGGCCATTTTGAAAGGGAATAGGGGGTACACTTATCCTGACTAAAGTTGGTCCTCGCCTGTCAAAGGCTGTGGTGGCGACGCCTGCTTGGGCTCCACAATGACTTCCTCCCTGCCGTTGGGCTGGTCTTGGTCTTGTTGCACCAAAATGGATGCCTTTGCTTGATGCTCTCTCCTGCGCTTGCTCCCTTTGCACCAAAGAGGAAAGGAGGACACTGAGCGGGCTGGCGCCCGACTGGCGCCCTTGGTCGTCATGGCTTGCGTCATGGGCACCTCGCGAGGTATCCCGCCTTGATCTCTCCGCCTCCTCGTGAGCCAGCCTGATGAGGCCATGCCTGAGGAAGCTCCTTGTCGTCCGCGCCGCGAGGCTTGGCCCCTCGCGAGGGTCTTGAGTTTGATGAAGATGGGCCGTGCTGGGCCCCCCTTGAGCCACGCCGCAGGCCGCAGGCAGGCAAGTCTGGGGACCCCCGTTCCCAGAACGCCGACAGAGAGGATTCATGGCAGATGTGAGAGATTATTATGTACTAAGGGTTTATTTAAGGTGGCTACTCTAATTCACATCTGGACAGATGTAGGGGATGTAGGTGGTACGGTCTACCCGTCGAAAGTTTAATGCTTCTGAAAGACTGCGTCTCGGTCATCCGTTTCTCAAACATCATGTAGTGCGAGAAATTTAATGGAGGAGATCGAGTCTTGTGGGGATAAGTGCGCAAACCTCTGCAGAGTGTACAAACTAATCATGATTAGCCGTGTCCCCGGTTATGGACATCTTGAGTATCTGGTACTTGAATTATGGATTTGATCTCATCACATTAACTTAGTTAATTTGCCGGGTTGTTAATTATTAATTTTGGGATTGAGGTGAGGTTTACCATTTTTAATATTCATCAACCAACTTTGTAGTTAAATAAAATATATTCCTTTGTTGCAGGGAAAAACCATCTTTATGCAAAATAAATTTAGAGCCTCCACCAGCCATGTATGGACTCAACATTAGTCCAAAAAAAGAGAGAAGGCAAAATCAAGGATGTCACGTACTTTGACCATGAAAATTATTTTTTGTATGAATCATGGCAATTTTAAGTGCATCTATCATGGCAATTTTAGTTTATGGTTCATGAGAAGTCTAGTTTCTTAATTCCCCGTTTTATAATATGTCAAAATTTACTTTTAAATGTAGAAGAAGATAGCTGAAACATATCATGGCAACTTCAGTGTAAACACCATGGCAATTCATGTGCAATAAACATGGAAACTTTTAACCCATAAAAAATTCGTCAAAATATAATGATATAAGATCTAGTTTTGAAGATGTCGTCGCGAGGGATTTAATGGTGAAAACGGATCTTCAATCGGATTTTTCATTTAAGAGATAAAACATTTAAAAACTGAAAATCCAAAAAGATTCCCACATGCATGCATGCGGTGACGTGGCGTAGTCTGTCTATTATAGGGCGTGTGGGCGGGTTTGGCTCACACCACACGTGTGGGCGTTAGTGTTGTCCTATAGATTTTTGCAATAAGTATGTGAGTTCTTTATGACTAATGTTGAGTCCATGGATTATACGCACTCTCACCCTTCCACCATTGCTAGCCTCTCTATTGTCGCGCAACTTTAGCCGGTACCATACACCCACCATATATCCTCCTCAAAACAGCCACCATACCTACATATTATGGCATTTCCATAGCCATTCCGAGATATATGGCCATGCAACTTTCCATCGTTCCGTTTATTATGACACGCTTCATCATTGTCATATTGCTTTGCATGATCATGCAGTTGACATTGTATTTGTGGCAAAGCCACCGTTCATAATTCTTTCATACATGTCACTCTTGATTCATTGCACATCCCGGTACACAGCCGGAGGCATTCATATAGAGTCATATTTTGTTCTAAGTATTGAGTTGTAAGTAAATAAAGTTGTTATTAGAGCATTGTCCCATGTGAGGAAAGGATGATGTAGACTATGATTCCCCCACAAGTCGGGATGAGACTCCGGACAAAAAATAAAGAAGAGGCCAAGAAAAGAAGAGAGAAGGCCCAAAATAATAAAAAAATGAGAGAAAAGAGAGAAGGGGAAATGTTACTATCCTTTTTCCACACTTGAGCTTCAAAGTAGCACCATGATCTTCATGATAGAGATTCCCCTATGTTATCACTTTCATATGCTAGTGGGCGTTTTTCATTATATAACTTGGCTTGTATATTCCAACAATGGGCTTCCTCAAATTGTCGTAGGTCTTCATGAGCAAGCCAGTTGGATGCACACCCACTTAGTTTTCTTTTTGAGCTTTCATAAACTTATAGCTCTAGTGGCTCCGTTGCATGGCAATCCCTACTCACTCACATTGATATCTATTGATGGGCATCTCCATACCCGTTGATACGCCAAGTTGATGTGAGACTATCTCCTTCTTTTTGTCTTCTCCAAAACCACCATATTCTATTCCACCTATAGTGTTATGTCCATGGCTCACGCTCATGTATTGCGTGAAAGTTGAAAAAGTTTGAGAACATCAAAAGTATGAAACAATTGCTTGGCTTGTCATCGGGGTTGTGCATGATTTGAATACTTTGTGTGATGAATATGGAGCATAGCCAAACTATACGATTTTGTAGGGATAAGCTTTCTTTGGCCATGTTATTTTGAGAAGACATAATTGCCTTGTTAGAATGCTTGAAGTATTATTGTTTTTATGTTAATACTAAACTTTTGTTTTGAATCTTATGGATCTGAACATTCATGACATAATAAAGAAAAATTAGATGGATAAATATGTTAGGTAGCATTCCACATCAAAAATTATGTTTTTATCATTTACCTACTCGAGGACGAGCAGGAATTAAGCTTGGGCATGCTTGATATGTCTCCAACGTATCTATAATTTTTTATTGTTCCATGCTATTATATTATCTATTTTGGATGTTTTATATGCATTAATATGCTATTTTATATTATTTTTGGGACTAACCTATTAATCTAGAGCCTAGCGCCAGTTTATGTTTTTTCCTCGTTTTTGAGCTTCATAGAAAAGGAATAACAAACGGAGTCCAAACGGAATAAAACCTTTGCGATGATTTTTCTTGGACCAGAAGACATTAAGGAGACTTGGAGTTCAAGTCAGAGGAGCCACGAGGCGGCCATAAGGGTGGAGGGCGTCCCAGGGGGTAGGGCACGCCCCCTGCCTTGTGCCCCCCCCCCCCCCGTGACTCCCCTGACCTAATTCTTTCTCCTATATATTCACATATATTCCCAAACCACTAGAAGTATCCACGAAAACACTTTTCCACCACCTTTTTCGGCATCCTGCTGGAGGGGGATTCGATCATGGAGGGCTTCTACATCAACTCTATTGCCCTTCCGATGAAGCGTGAGTAGTTTACCATAGACCTATGGTCCATATCTAGTAGCTAGATGGCTTGTTCTCTCTCTTTGATTCTCAATACCATGCTCTCCTTGATGTTCTTGGAGATCTATCCGATGTAATCTTATTTTGCGGTGTGTTTGTCAAGATCCAATGAATTGTGGATTTATGATCAGCTTATCTATGAATATTATTCAAATCTCCTCTGAATTCTTATATGCATGATTTGATATCTTTGTAATTCTCTTCGAGCTATCGGTTTGGTTTGGCCAACTAGATTGGTTTTTGTTGCAATGGGAGAAGTGATTAGCTTTGGGTTCAATCTTGCGGTGTCCATTCCCAGTGATAGTAGGGGAAGCAAGGCACATATTGTATTGTATTATTGCCATCGAGGATAAAAAGATGGGGTTTACATCATATTGCTTGAGTTTATTCCTCTACATCATCTCTTCTTACTTAATGTGTTACTCTATTCTTCATGAACTTAATACTCTAGATACAAGAAGGAGTCGGTCGATGTGTGGAGTAATAGTAGTAGATGCAGAATCATTTCGGTCTACTTGACACAGACGTGATGCCTATATTTCATAATCATTGCCTTAGATATCATCATAACTTTTAGCTTTTCTATCAATTGCTCGACAGTAATTTGTTCACCCACTGTATTATTTGCTACCTTAAGAGAAGCCTCTAGTGAAACCTATGCCCCCCGGGTCTATTTTCCATCATATAAGTTTCGAATCTACTATTTTGAAATCTTTTGCTTTCCGATCTATAAACCGAAAATACCAAAATATTTACTTTATCGTTTGTTTAGTTTCATCTATCTCTATCGGATCTCACTTTTGCAAGTAACTGTGAAGGGATTGGCAACCCTTTTATCGCGTTGGTGCAAGTTGTTTGATTGTTTGTGCACGTATTTGTGATTTGTGCGTTGTCTCCTACTGGATTGATACCTTGGTTCTCTAACTAAGGGAAATACTTATCTCTACTTTGCTGCATCACCCTTTCCTCTTCAAGGGAAAAACTAATACAAGCTCAAGAAGTAGCACGTATCAAGCATCCCCAAGCTTAATTCCTGCTCGTCCTCGAGTAGGTAAATGATAAAAACATAATTTTTGATGTGGAATGCTACCTATTATGTTCATAATGTAATCTCTATTTTGTGACATGAATATTTAGGATCTGTATGAGTCAAAGCAATAGTCTATAGTTCGACATAAAAACGATAATAATAATAATAATAATAATAATAATAATAATAATAATAATAATAATAATAATAATAATAATAATAATAATAAGGCATACTAAAGAACAATCATGTCTTTCAAAATATCAATGTTAAAGAAAGTTATCCCTACAAAATCATATAGTCTTGCCATGCCCCATCATCTTAACACAATGTATTTATCATGCACAACCCCGATGACAAGCCAAGCTATTTGGTCCATACTTTTTAACGCACTTCATCTTTTTCAACTCTCACGCAATACATGAGCATGGGCCATGGATATAGCACTATGGGTGGAATAGAGTATGGTGATGGAGTTAATATAGAGAAGACTAAAAAGGAGAAAGTCTCACATTGATGAGGCTAACCAACGAGCGATGGAGATGTCCATCAATTGATGTCAATGCAAGGAATAGGGATTGCAATGCAACAGATGCACTACGAGCTATAAGTTTATGAAAGCTCAAAAATAAAACTAAGTTGGTGTGCATCCAACTCGCTTACTCATGAAGACCTAGGGTATTTGAGGAAGCCCATCGTTGGAATATACAAGCCAAGTTCTATAATGAAAAATATTCCCACTACTTATATGAAAAAAATGAAAGCATAGGAGACTCTTTATAAGAAAACGTGGTGCTACTTTCAGGCACAAGTGTGGAAAGGATAGTAACATTGCCCCCTCTCTCCTTTTCTCTCTCATTTTTTCTTGGTCTCTTTTTGGCCTCTTTTTTGTATGAGTTCCTTTTGGAATATTTTTACCTCACTTGGGGCAATGCTCTAATAATGAATATGATGTTCATCACACTTCTATTTATTTACAACTTGAAATAAAATTACAACTCAATACTAGAACAAAATATGACTCTATGTGAATGCCTCCGGCGGTGTACCAGCATGTGAGATGATCTAGCATAACATGTATAAGAAATGATGAACAGCAGCTGAGCCACAAATACTATGTTAGCTACATGATCATGCAAATCAATATGGCAATGATGATGTGCTTCATAATAAAATGGAACGGTGGAAGTTGTATGGCCATATATCTTGGAATGACTATGGAAATGCCATAATAGGTAGGTATGATGGCTGTTTTGAGGAAGATATAAGGAGTCTTATTTGTGATAGAGCATATAATATCACGGGGTTTGAATGCACCAGCGAAGTTTGCACCACATCTCCAGGTGAGAAAGGGAAATGCACGATACCGAAGAGGCTAGCAAATTGCGGAAAGGTGAGAGTGTGTATAATCCATTGACTCACATTAGTCATAAAGAACTCACGTACTTATATCAAATGTTTATTAGCCCTCAAAGCAAAGTACTACTACGAATGCTCCTAGGGGGATAGATTGGTAGGAAAAGGCCATCGCTCGACCCCGACCGCCACTCATAAGGAAGACAATCAATAATAAATCATGCTCCAACTTCTTAGCATAACGAAAGACCATACATGCATGCTTCGGGAATCACAAACCTTAACATCAATATTCTTACTAAACCACAATTACTCCCTAGAACAACCCACATATTACCACCTTTATATCGCAAAACTACTGCAAGGAATCAAACTTGTCAATTCAGTGATCTACATGAAAGTTTTTATTATATCCCTCTTGAATACCTATCATATTAGGACCAAATTCATAACTCGTACTAGTTGCCATTACTATTATGAACTCTCAAAAAGATATAAGTGAAGCATTATAGTGCAACTATTTCTTCAAAATAAAACCACCGCCATGCTCTAAAAAAATAAGTGAAGCACTAGAGCAACTGCCTAGCTCAAAAGATTTAAGTGAAGCACTAGAGTATTCTAACAAATCATGATAAATGTGTGTCCCTCTCAAATAGGTGTGTCCAAAAATATGATTGCGACAAACTAAAAATCAAACAAATCAAAGGCTCATATAATACACGACATCATGTGATGAATAAAAATATAGCTCAAAGTAAAATTACCGATGATTGGTAGAAGAAAGAGGGGATGCCTTCTGGGGCATTCCCAAGCTTAGTTGCTTGGGAGTCCTTGAATATTACGTTGGAGTGCCTTGGGCATCCCCAAGCTTAGGCTCTTGCCAACTCCTTATTTCTTCATCCATCATGATCTCACTCAAAACTTGAAAACTTCAGCACACAAAACTCAACAAAACCTTCGTGAGATTCATTAGTAGAACAAAGCAAATAACTACTTTAGGTACTGTTATAAACTCATTCATATTTTATTATTGTATTATACCTACTGTATTCTAACTTCTCCATGGCTTATACCCCTGATACAATCCATAGTTTCATCAAAACATGGAAACAATGTAACAGAACCAGAATATGTCAAAAACAGAATAATCTGTAGAAACCTGAATTACGCTCATACTTCTGTAACTCTAAAATTTCAGATAAATTAGGAAAACATGGGAAATTTGTATATCAATCATGTGTAAAAATATTTAGATCAAAAGCATGTTCTAGTGAATTTAAACAACTCTTCTACTGGGCGCAAATGGTTCTGTTTTTTCACAGAATCAAATCAACTATCAACCAAATCATCCCAAAGGCTTTACTTGGCACAAACACTAATTAAAACACAAAACGCAACCATTATAGTAGAATAAATATGTGCACACTCAAAAACAGAAAAAGAACAAGACAATTTAAGATAACTATTGGGTTGCCTCCCAACTAGCGCTATTATTTTACGCCCCTAGCTAGGCGTAATGCATAGTTTCAAGTGTTGTCATCTTTGAGATCCAATTCCTCAATCACATCCATAATTCCTAGGAATTCTAGCATTCCCATTTTTAGTGATTATAATCCTAGGAACAAAGTTGAGGAATTTATTTTTATGGATTGATTCCTTTATCAAATCAGCAAAATTGGGGTGAACACTATCATCTTAAGATCTTCATTTTCATTACTAGGTGTGGCACCCTTGTTTTCAGGAACGTAGATAAATTTGGAATTCTTACTAGGAGGAATCCTTTCAATAGTTTTAACAGCAGAAAAAGCGGAACCCAAATTATTAATAATTTCTTCCAACTTAACAATTCCAGCGGAACTTTGTCCTACTCTCGTGAATTACCGATTCTTTTATCATTTTAGCTCATTTGAAGAAATTCCTACCTTTGAACCAAATTGAGTAACATGATTATGAATCTTTTTATCCAAGCTTTTGATATGTTCTATGGTAGGTAGTTTACTTTCAATGGATTCTAGCCTTTGCATAACACGCTCCAAATTCAATAATGTTTCATTAATAGTGATAGGTGGTGATCCTACCAAATTTCCCATAGCATTGAAAGCATCCATAGGGTGACTACTCAAAAAATTTGCCTCCAGTAATGGTGTCTAGCACAAACCTATACCAAGTAGTAACACCCACATAAAAATTGCGAAGAAGAATAGTAGTAGATTGCTTACGGGTTGATCTATTTTGAGCATCACAAATCCTATACCAAGCACCTTTTAGATTTTCCCCTCCCCTTTGTTTAAAATCGAGAACTTCATTTTCAGGGGTACACGTGACAAGGGAAGAACTATCCATAACGATAAAGCAAAACAAACAAGCAAACACGAAAAAGGCAAACGGAAAATATTTTTGTATTTTTGTGAAAATATTTAGAAGTGAGGGAAATGAAAATGAGAGGCAAATGGCAAATAATGTAAATGCAAGGAGATGAGAGTTTATGCGTAGGTACTTGATAGATGTTGATGATGTCTCCCCGGCAACGGCACCGGAAATTATTCCTGCTACTTGTGAGCTGCGTTGAGATTTCCTCGAAGAGGAGATGAGATGCAGTACGGTAGAGATAAATATTTCTCTTAGTTAATAACCAAGGTTATCAATCCAGTAGGCGAACCACGCAACACCTCGTGAACAACACCTACAGACAAAATAACAAATACTTGCACCCAACGTGAACAAGGGGTTGTCAATCCCTTGGTGGTTAATTGCAATGATCAAATCTTGTGTAGGTAGATGGATAAATAAAACACGGAATAAAATAAAATGAAGAAAGTTCCATCAAGGTATTTTCAGTTTTTGATATATATCATGAAAATAGACCCGGGGTCCATAGTTTTCCCTAGAGCCTTCTCTCTTGAAAATAGCATATGGTGGGTAAACAAATTATTGTCAGGCAATTGATAGAAAAGCTAATAATCATCATGATATCTAAGGCAATGATCATGTACATAGGTATCATGTTCGAGACAAGTAGACCGAAACGATTCTTCATCTACTACCATTACTCCACACATCGATCGCTATCCAGCATGCATCTAGAGTATTAAGATCGTAAAGAACAGAATAACGCCTTAAGCAAGATGGGATGTAGACAAAGTAAACTCACGCATGAATAAACTCCATTTTTTATCCATAATAGCAACGTTACACTACGTGTCATGTCCCTTTCTGTCACTGGGATTGAGCACCAAAAGATTGAATCCATTATAAAGCACCTCTCCTGTTGCAAGAAAAATAAACCTAGTTGGCCAAACCAAATCATTAGATCGAAGAGAAATACAAAGCTATAATAATCATGCATAAAAGAGTTCAGAGAAGACTGAAATAATATTCATAGATAATTTAATCATAAACTCACAATTCATTGGATCCCAGTAATCACGCCGCAAAAAGTGATTACATCGAATAGATCTCTAAGAACATTGCATTTAAGATCAAAGAAAGAGAAGAAGCCATCTAGCTACTAGCTATGGACTCGTAGGTCTGTGGTAAACAACTCACACATCATCGAAAGGGCATCAAGGTTGAACTTTTTGCTCCATACAAGAAGTTCCTTGGTATTTCATCATGGAAGAAATAGCTATCCTTATTATGCAATACTTTGTTCCATCAACATTATGTCATGTAATTTAAATGGTATCATTATGTAATAATGTGATGGGTGTCATATAGTTTTTCATCATGTGCTCCTTTGCTTAAAGTAACCCGATTGTCATGGTTTCTTTGCCTAAGGGAATCCAATATATTTTTGCAATGATAATGTAATCAAATCCTAATCATGAAGAATCAATAAAGAGTAATTGCATGAAGACAACTCCAGTGTTGATAGCATTTTCTAAGTGGCATGAGAAAGAAGCGACAATGTTGATATATGTATCTTTTTACTAGTTTGACTTTTGATGCCCTGCTCGCGCATGATGTTATTGCGCTTCAAGGATGATTTTTGATCTTCTTGTTTCTATATCCAGTCTTACATATGAGTTCCACATGTCAATGGTAAAAATTAATTGTACCCTACCTCTCGTCCTCCTCCTACTGCTAGACCCTCCCTCTTCCAAATCATCCGTCTCCGAATGGCGTTAGCTAGGAGGCAAACTATAGTTCACTATTTTTTTACCCTTTTATTTGTGATTTCACGAAATACTTTTCACTGTCAGTGTAAATCATTTTTTAAGATACAAGAAGTATTCTAAGAAGCTATATGAACAAAACTATAATTTAGATGAAACATTTTCTCTTGATCTATTGATTTTCTAATATCTATCTATTATATAAACGAGCGATTATGTTCGTCCACATATGCTCATATTATTTCCACCGTTTGATTAGGATAACGATGGCTGAGATTTAAAAGTTTTATGTAACCTACTAATATGTACGTATCAGTAAATTGAACTATCGCATGTACGCATATATGGAAGGTTGAAGCACGAACAATGTTCATATATGTTGCGGCATATGCACAAACGACACACACATGCGCTCATGTACATATATACTCCTAAAAAATACTCCCTCTGTCCCATAATATAAGAGAGTTTTTGGCACTACACTAGTGAGGCAAAGAAACCATGACAGTCGGGTTACTTTAAGCAAAGGAGCACATGATGAAAAACTATATGACACCCATCACATTATTACATAATGATACCATTTACATTACATGACATAATGTTGATGGAACAAAGTATTGTATAATAAGGATAGCTATTTCTTCCATGATGAAATACCAAGAAACTTCTTGTATGGAGGAACAAGTTCAACCTTGCCGCCCTTTCGATGATGTGTGAGTTGCTTACCACAGACCTACCGGTCCATAGCTAGTAGCTAGATGGCTTCTTCTCTTTCGTTGATCTTCAATGCAATGTTCTTGGAGATCTATTCGATGTAATCACTTTTTGCGGTGTGATTATTGGGATCCGATGAATTGTGAGTTTATGATTAGATTATCTATGAATATTATTTTAGTCTTCTCTAAACTCTTTTATGCATGATTATTATAGCTTTGTATTTCTCTTCGATCTAATGATTTGGTTTGGCCAACTAGGTTTATTTTTCTTACAACAGGAGAGGTGCTTTGTAATGGGTTCAATTTTTTGGTGCTCAATCCCAGTGACAGAAGGGGACATGACACGTATTGTAACATTGCTATTATGGATAAAAATGGAGTTTATTCATGCGTGAGTTTACTTTGTCTACATCATGTCCTCTTGCTTAAGGCGTTATTCTGTTCTTTACGATCTTAATACTCTAGATGCATGCTGGATAGTGATCGATGTGTGGAGTAATGGTAGTAGATGCAGAATCATTTCGGTCTACTTGTCTTGAACGTGATACCTATATACATGATCATTGCCTTAGATACTGTCATGATTATTAGCTTTTCTATCGATTGTCTGACAGTAATTTGTTTACCCACCATATGCTATTTTCAAGAGAGAAGACTCTAGGGAAAACTATGGACCCCGGGTCTATTTTCATCATATATATCAAAAACCAAAAATACCTTGATGCGACTTTCTTCATTTTATTTTATTTTGTGTTTTATTTATCCATCTACCTATACAAGATTTGATCATTGCAATTAACCACCAAGGGATTGACAACCCCTTGTTCTCGTTGGGTGCAAGTATTTGTTATTTTGTCGGTAGGTGTTGTTCACGAGGTGTTGTGTGGTTCTCTGAGACAAAGATGTCCATTGTTTATGGACAAGTACTCCAGACTCACGGCATGTTGGGTTTAAAACGGAAACTTGTGCCCAATGATGTCCTTTTCAAAAAAAGATAGGACATGTACAAACCTAAAAAGAAAAAAAGATAGGACGTGTACAACAATGATGTCCTTTTAAAAAAAGCTTATGCTACTAGGACACGGACTAGACCTTTCCTTAGAAAAGACATGGACAAGTCCTTTGCAGTCATACGATTTCCCGTTAAAAAAGCAAGCCATGTTTTACAAAAAAGGACACATAGAATCTGCTATTAGTGGAGATGATGTTTGGACCGGTACGTAATATTTTTGTAATATAACTTTTTATAGCAAGACATGTGTGATACGTCTCCAACGTATCTATAATTTTTTATTGCTCCATGTTACTTTATCTACTATTTTGGACTATATTGGGCTTTATTTTCCACTTTTATATTACTTTTGGGACTAACCTATTAACCGGAGGCCCAGCCCAGAATTGATGTTTTTTGCCTATTTCAGTGTTTTGAAGAAACGAAATATCAAACAGAGTCCAAACGGAATCAAACCTTTGGGATCGTGATTTTCCAACCGAACGTGATCCAGGAGACTTGGACTCTACTCCAAGCAGTGCCCGAGGAGGTCAAGAGGGTGGAGGGCGCGCCCCCCTGGGCGCGCCCCCTACCTCGTGGGCCCCTTGACGCTCCACCGACGTACTCCTTCCTCCTACATATACCTACGTATCCCCGAACGATCAGAAGAGGAGCCAAAAAACCTAATTTTACCGCCGCAACCTTTTGTATCCACGAGATCCCATCTTGGGGCCTGTTCCAGAGCTCCGCCGGAGGGGCATCCACCATGGAGGGCTTCTACATCATCACCATAGCCCCTCGGATGAAGTGTGAGTAGTTTACTTCAGACCTTCGGGTCCATAGCTAGTAGCTAGATGGCTTCTTCTCTCTTTTTGGATCTCAATACAATGTTCTCCCCTCTCTCGTGGAGATCTATTCGATGTAATCTTCTTTTTGCCGTGTGTTTGTTGAGACAAATGAATTGTGGGTTTATGATCCAGTATTATCTATGGAAAATATTTGATTCTTCTCTGAATTCTTTTATGTATGATTGAGTTATCTTTGCAAGTCTCTTCGAATTATCCTTTTGGGTTTGGCCAACTAGATTGGTAGTTCTTGCAATGGGAGAAGTGCTTAGCTTTGGGTTCAATCTTGCGGTGTCCTTACCCAGTGACAGAAGGGGCAGCAAGGCACGTATTGTATTGTTGCCATCAAGGATAACAAGATGGTGTTTTTATCATATTGCATGAATTTATCCCTCTACATCATGTCATCTTGCTTACGGCGTTACTCTGTTTTTAACTTAATACTCTGGATGCATGTTGGATAGCGGTCGATGAGTGGAGTAATAGTAGTAGATGTAGAATCGTTTCGATCTACTTGTTTTGGACATGATGCCTATATACATGATCATTGCCTAGATATACTCATAACTATGCTCAATTCTGTCAATTACTCAACAGTAATTTGTTCACCCACCGTAGAATACTTATGCTCTTGAGAGAAGCCACTAGTTAAACCTATGGCCCCAGGGTCTATTCTCATCATATCAATCTATATCACTTTATTTACTTGCTTTGTTTTTACTTTGCCTTTACTTTTACTTGCATCTACCTATCAAAAATACCAAAAATATTATCTCTATAAGATCTCACTCTCGTAAGTGACCGTGAAGGGATTGACAACCCCTAAGCGTTGGTTGCGAGTTGCTATCGTTTTGTGTAGGTACGAGGGACTTGTGCGTGGTCTCCTACTCGATTGATACCTTGGTTCTCAAAAACTGAGGGAAATACTTACGCTACTTTGCTACATCATCCTCTCCTCTTTGGGGAAATCCAATGCAGTGCTCAAGAGGTAGCAAGAAGAATTTCTGGCGCCGTTGCCGGGGAGGCTCACGCAAGCAAGTCAACCATACCAAGTACCCATCGCAATCCCTATCTCTCTTATTACATTATTTGCCATTTGCCTCTCGTTTTCCTCTCCCCCACTTCACCTTTTCGGTTTAATTTGCCCTCTCTTTCCCTACCTCCTCCTCTCTTCCCATTTGCCCTTTTTCCCGTTGCCTTTCTGTTTGCTCGTCTGTTTGTTTGTCATTATGTCTAATTCCTTATCCGCTCCTATGTCTCCCGAGTTTGAAGTTCTTCACTTCAAGCAAAGGCAAGGAGAAAACTTAAAAGATGCTTGGTATAGGATGACGTAATCTTATCATAAGTGCACCCTAGAGGTGAACTTTAGAATTCTTCTGTGCAATTTTTATGTTGGGTTAAATATGACGCATAGACAACTCTTGGATTGCATTGCCAAGGGAAATTTCATTGAGATTGATCCCAGTATTGCGCATGAAATTATAGAGGGAATAGTGGGAACACTAACCCAAAAGGGAGGATCTCATCCTACCCAGGAAGAAACCCAAGTGTTTGAGAAGATTTGCGAAGTAACAAAATTTTTACAAAAGTCCTTGAGCCTCTTAAAAGTGTTAGCGGGAATCTTCACCGCATGAATATGTTGATTACTCTTTGTAATAAGTGGTTGGATTCTTTAGATCTAAAAATTTCCAAATATGAAGGGAAGCGGAAAGAACCTCCCGGATTCGAGCATGATTCCTCTAAAAAAATGAAAATCAAAGATGGCAATACCTAGATCTATCCTTGCTTTTATGCCTAGCTAGGGGCGTTAAATGATAGCACTTGTTGGCAGGCAACCCAATTTTATTTTGTGTTTTTTGTTTTTTCTTATGCTTAGGAATAAATAATCCATCTACCTTCTTTTTGGATGTGGTTTTATGTTTTAATTAGTGTTTGTGCCAAGTAGAACCTATAGGATAACCTACGATGATGGTTGATTTGATTCTGCTGAAAAACAGAAACTTTGCGCGCATGAATATAATTTTGTTAAATCACAGGAACGTGCTTTTGCATTGATTATTTTTGCTGCTGATCAATAAAAAAAAAATTCCAGGACTTCCTATTTTGGTAGAATTTTTAGAGTTCCAGAAGTTCGCGTTAGTTACAGATTGCTACAGACTGTTCTATTTTTGACAGATTCTGTTTTTCGTGTATTGTTTGCTTATTTTGATGAATCTATGGCTAGTAAATTAGTTTATAATCCATAGAGAAGTTGGAATACAGTAGGTTTAACACCAATATAAATAAATAATGAGTTCATTACAGTACCTTGAAGTAGTCTTTTGTTTTCTTTCTCTAACGGAGCTCACGAGATTTCTATTGAGTTTTGTGTTGTGAAGTTTTCAAGTTTTGGGTGAATTCTTTTGATGGATTATGGAACAAGGAGTGGCAAGAGCCTAAGCTTGGGGATGCCCATGGCACCCCCAAGATAATCCAAGGACACCAAAAAGTCAAAGCTTGGGGATGCCCCGGAAGGCATCCCCTCTTTCATCCACTTCCATCGGTAATTTACTTGGAGCTATATTTTTATTCACCAACATGATATGTGTTTTGCTTGGAGCGTCTTGTATTATTTGTGTATTTGCTTGTTAGTCTACCACAATCATCCTTTCTGTACACATCTTTTGAGAGAGCCATACATGAATTGGAATTTGTTAGAATACTCTATGTGCTTCACTTGTATCTTTTGAGCTTGATAGTTTTGCTCATAGTACTTCACTTATATCTTTTGAGCGTGATAATTTTTGCTCTAGTGCTTCACTTATATCTTTTAGAGAATGGTGGTGGATTTGTTTTAAAGAAACTATTAATCTCTCATGCTTCACTTAGATTATTTTGAGATTCGTTAATAGCATGGTAATTTGCTTAATGTTAATATACTTGGTATTCAAGATATGTGAAACTTTCTTTTGAGTGAATTGAATACTAAGATAAGTTTGATGCTTGATAATTGTTTTGAGATATGGAAGTGATAATATCAAAGTCGTGCAAGTTGGGTGATTATGAATTTGAGAAATACTTGTGTTGAAGTTTGCAAGTCCCGTAGCATGCACGTATGGTTAAAGTTGTGTAACAAATTTGAAACGTGAAGTGTACCTGGCTTGTGCATCCTTATGAGTGGCGGTTGGGGACGAGCGATGGTCTTTTCCTACCAATCTATCCCCCTAGGAGCATGCACGTAGTACTTGATTTTTGATGACTTCTAAATTTTTGCAATAAGTATATGAGTTCTTTTGAGTAATGTTGAGTCCATGGATTATACGCACTCTCACCTTTCCGCCTTTGCTAGCCTCTTCGGTACCGTGCATTGCCCTTTCTCACCTTGAGAGTTGGTGCAAACTTCGCCGGTGCATCCAAACCGATACGATACGCTCTATCACACATAAACCTCCTTATATCTTCCTCAAAACAGCCACCATACCTACCTATTATGGCATTTCCATAGCCATTCCGAGATATATTGCCATGCAACTTCCACCATCATCATCATGACATACATTACTTTTGTCATATTGCCATTGCATGATCATGTAGTTGACATCGTATTTGTGGCAAAGCCACCAAGCATTATTTTCCATACATGTCACTCCTGATTCATTGCACCATCTCGGTACACCGCCGGAGGCATTCATATAGAGTCATATCTTGTTCTAACTTTCGAGTTGTAATCTTTTTGTTGTAATCAATAGAAGTGTGATGATCAACATTATTAGAGCATTTCCCAAATAAATAAAAAAGAGAAAGGCCAAAAGAAAAAAGGCCAAAAAAAGAATATAAAAAGGGCAATGCTACTATCTTTTTTTCCACACTTGTGCTTCAAAGTAGCACCTTGTTCTTCATGTAGTGAGTCTCATATATTGTGCTTCAAAGTAGCACCTTGTTCCTCATGTAGTGAGTCTCATAAGTTGTCTTTTTATACTAGTGGGAATTTTTTCATTATAGAACATGGCTTGTATATTCCTACGATGGGCTTCCTCCAATGCCCTAGGTCTTCGTGAGCAAGCAAGTTGGATGCACACCCACTAGTTTTCTTTTGTTGAGCATTCATAGCTCTAGTGCATCCGTTGCATGGCAATACCTACTCCTCATGTTGACATCAATTGATGGGCATCTCCATAGCCCGTTGATTAGCCTCGTCAATATGAGACTTTCTCCTTTTTTATCTTCTCCACACAATCCCCATCATCATATTCTATTCCACCCATAGTGCTATATCCATGCCTCACGCTCATGTATTGCGTGAAGGTTGAAAAAGTTTGAGATTATTTAAGTATGAAACAATTACTTGGCTTGTCATCGGGGGTATAGAAGTTGGGAACATCTTTGTGTGACGAAAATGAAGCATAGCCTAACTATATGATTTTGTAGGGATGAACTTTCTTTTGCCATGTTATTTTGAGAAGACATGATTGCTTTGATTAGTATGCTTGAAGTATTATTATTTTTGTGTCCATATGAACTTTTGTCTTGAATCTTTCGGATCTGAATATTCATATCACAATTAAGAAGATTTACATTGAAATTATGCCAATGTATCACTCCGCATCAAAAATTCTTTTTTTTATCATTTACCTACTCGAGGACGAGCAGGAATTAAGCTTGAGGATGCCTGATACGTCTCCAACATATCTATAATTTTTGATTGCTCCATGCTACTTTATCTACTGTTTTGGACTATATTGGGCTTTATTTTCCACTTTTATATTACTTTTGGGACTAACCTATTAATCGGAGGCCCAGCCCAGAATTGCTGTCTTTTGCCTATTTCAGTGTTTCGAAGAAACGGAATATCAATCGGATTCCAAACGGAATGAAACCTTCGGGATCGTGATTTTCCAACCGAACGTGATCTAGGAGACTTGGACCCTACTCCAAGCAGTGCCCGAGGAGGTCACGAGGGTGGAGGGCGCGCCCCCTACCTCGTGGGACCCTCGACGCTCCACCGACGTACTCCTTCCTCCTATATATACCTACGTATCCCCGAACGATCAGAAGAGGAGCCAAAAAAACCTAATTCCACCGCCGCAACCTTGTGTATCCACGAGATCCCATCTTGGGGCCTGTTCTGGAGCTCCGCCGGAGGGGGCATCCACCACGGAGGGCTTCTACATCATCACGACAGCCCCTCCGATGAAGTGTGAGTAGTTTACTTCAGACCTTCGGGTCCATAGCTAGTAGCTAGATGGCTTCTTCTCTCTTTTTGGATCTCAATACAATGTTCTCCCCCTCTCTCGTGGAGATCTATTCGATGTAATCTTCTTTTTGCCGTGTGTTTGTTGAGACCGATGAATTGTGGGTTTATGATCCAGTATTATCTATGGAAAATATTTGATTCTTCTCTGAATTCTTTTATGTATGATTGAGTTATCTTTGCAAGTCTCTTCGAATTATCCTTTTTGGTTTGGCCAACTAGATTGGTAGTTCTTGCAATGGGACAAGTGCTTAGCTTTGGGTTCAATCTTGCGGTGTCCTTACCTAGTGATAGAAGGGGCAGCAAGGCACGTATTGTATTGTTGCCATCGAGGATAACAAGATGGTTTTTTTATCATATTGCATGAATTTATCCCTCTACATCATGTCATCTTGCTTATGGCGTTACTCTGTTTTTAACTTAATACTCTGGATGCATGCTGGATAGCGGTCGATGAGTGGAGTAATAGTAGTAGATGCAGAATTGTTTCGATCTACTTGTTTTGGACGTGATGCCTATATACACGATCATTGCCTAGATATACTCATAACTATGCTCAATTATGTCAATTGCTCAACAGTAATTTGTTCACCCACCGTAGAATACTTATGCTCTTGAGAGAAGCCACTAGTGAAACCTATGGCCCCTGGGTCTATTCTCATCATATCAATCTATATCACTTTATTTACTTGCTTTGTTTTACTTTGCCTTTACTTTTACTTTGCATATACCTATCAAAAATACCAAAAATATTATCTCTATCAGATCTCACTCTCGTAAGTGACCGTGAAGGGATTGATAACCCCTAAGCGTTGGTTGCGAGTTGCTATCATTTTGTGTAGGTATGAGGGACTTGTGCGTGGTCTCCTACTGGATTGATACCTTGGTTCTCAAAAATTGAGGGAAATACTTACGCTACTTTGCTGCATCATCCTCTCCTCTTCGGGGAAATCCAACACAGTGCTCAAGAGGTAGCAATGTGGTAAAAAAGGACAGATATAGAACCCACTAAAACAAAATTGGGGGAGATGACATTTGCACCGATACGTAATATTTAGTCATATAATTTTTTACGTGACCATGAACTCATCCCATATACAATGGATAACCAAAGCTAAACATGTAATGATGGAAGAAAAATGGTTGCCAAACCATATAGAGGCGGCATGGCTTCTGTTCTTTTGACCAACTGATGGTACAAGGCCAAGAGTTTTTCTTATTTTATAGATGAAAAATCACTCAAGTATATTAACCAAATCAGTTTTACAAACAACGTTCGAAATGAATAGATTATATTGAATACCCTGACCCAATGTGACAACCACTTCACAGCACAGTCCTGTTAGACCATTGCCTAGAAAAGAATGACATCCCAACTGGAAGAGCCATATATCCAAATGCCCGACAAGCATTATACCTCACAGTTGTCATGCTGGCACCGGATGATACACTATTGTGACGGAAATGTGGCAAGAGGACCCAAATGCGTAGGAAGCCTCTGTTGCAGCTATGAGCCCAAACCTAGCTTCATTATCAAAATGGAT
This sequence comes from Triticum timopheevii, assembly GCA_963921465.1. Lineage (NCBI taxonomy): Eukaryota > Viridiplantae > Streptophyta > Magnoliopsida > Poales > Poaceae > Triticum > Triticum timopheevii. The sequence goes on from OY997266.1 coordinate 559,755,957, forward strand.
GTCGCTTTGTCTGGGCGTCAACTTCAACAACAACACACCAAAGAACACTTTACTGTATGTCACTATCATAACTGCCGAAACGGACAACAAATGCCTATAATGAAACCCAAATGGGGGGATATATATCTCCAGCAAGTAGATTGCATCTTCCTCGCTCTCCCTAACATGTGGAGGATGAGAGTTAACTTGGTGTGCCCAAGATTGCCTCTTGTGGATTAAGACATTCAACGGTACTCAAGACATCAAAATTAAAATAGAATGACTTAGAAAGCTACCAAAACAATGGATACACTTAAATAACGCTAGACACATCGAACACACATGACATTCCGACATACCGTAAGCATACCTACCAAGTAAATTACATCCATTCAAGACACTATAATATATACATCATCATAACTAGATGAGTATAACAGTACACCTGAATCGGGTGTTTTCTTTCCGTTAGAATATAAGTGAATGTAAGTAAAAGTTTGTATTAAATATTTGAGTGTAGACACACCTTTTATGAAACTTTACATATGGCATTTAAATTAGTTTATAAAGGGCATACTCCCTCGACCGCAGTAGATAATGAGTTAAACAGTGCTCCTAAGTCGGACCTTAGAAGAATGCATAGGTGAATGTAAGTAAAAGTTTATACTCGATATTCTATCATAGATACAACCCTTATTGCAATTTACACATTTCAGTAAAGTGGATTTATGAAGGGTATAACAAATCAGCTTGCATGCTAACTGAACCTCATAAATATTTAAATTCTTGAAAATATAGATATATAATTTTTATATGTGACATTAATTCTGATACTACTCAAAAAATAATATTAGAATAAAATTCAAAACAAAATTAGCTATCCCAGTTTCATTTGGTAAAATCTAACTCATGTAAATTAAATTATAAGGTGAGTCAGTGGGAAGAATGTTTCTGCATTTTCAGTAAAAATATACAAATAACTACATATGCTTAGATGGTCTACTAAAATAGATGGATAGAGTAAGATGAGCTCACGTAGATACATCCGATGTGATATTGTGCTAATTGAGTACCGTAACTCCTACATTATCTGTTAATTAAGAGAAAGACAACAAAACATATTTTTTATGTATGATATTATGAGCTATGATATTTTATATTTAATTCTTGGTAGAAAGTTTGTGAATAGGTTATATGTGTGAACATAAATAAAGATGGATGAAGAGCATATACGGAGTAGATTGGGGCAAATTGATTGTCTTTCATGGCTGGCTTTTTAACTTTGTTCCAGTTAGACATACACCTACCATGATGATGTTTCTAACACCAATGCTATACATTAAACATTAAACTTTAGGCTAAGTTCCGATCTTATATATTCAGTACCCATATCTAGGATATAATATTAATGTTAAGAAGATATATAATTAAATCGTTTAACATTTGGCCACTTAGCAAATACTAATAGTTGAAGTAATGAAAAAAATGACAAAAAAAGAAGCAATGTAGATGTTCTATAACCAAAATAGGTCCCAAAGCAACAGATTAAAAAATTTCCCATGGTTTCCATACATCAATGAACATGTAACAAGAAATAACCTCAAAGAATATGTTTTTGTTAGCCCAAACAACAGAATAAGAACAAACAGATGACTACATATAGTAAATCTAGCCGCTAAATGCGCGGGTCACCATGCTAGTTTAATTTACTAAAGCAAACTCTATTTTCGTTTATTATTTATTAGATATATACAATTTTTTGGGGGAAGTGAAAAAATATATATGCTAATGGGCCGCGCAAATGGCTAGCCCACATTTAACGTACCCATCAAAAAAATTTAACTTGTGCTTAAGGCGAGGCAAGGCCTGAAACGGAGAAGCAGAATTGTTTGACGTTCGTTTCCTAAAAAGAATAATTTTACTTCCTACCCTTTCCGTGTCAAATGGAGGATTTGCATCACATTCATTTCCTAAAAAGAATAATTTTGCTTCCTACCCTTTCCATGTCAAACGAAAGATTTGCATCACGTTCGTTTCCTAAAAAGGAAAACATTTGCATCACGTTCATTTCCTAAAAACATTTTGCATCGCGTTCGTTTCCTAAAAAGAATTTGGATTTCCCGCATGGAATGGAGAAAAATATTTGCATCGCGTTCAGTTCCTAACAAGAAAGAATGTCCCATGTGAAGCCTCTCTGATTGGTAGCCACGGTACGCGCACACACCGCCTGGGCCTCGACTATAAATAGCGACACCGCCACCCGCAACCATCTGCACCTTTGTCACTCCAGATCCCATGTTCCCACCCGGTATAGTGAACTAGTGACGGCGATGTCGAATCACGCCGCCGCCACCACCGCTGGCCTATTAGTCATGCGCAGGGTCGAGGCGACCGCAAGGTGGTTCTCCATTGATCCCGGGCCCACCGACGCTGGGTGCCAATTCGCGGTGTCTGTGAGGTGCTATGTGAAGCGGTCCCTGGTGTTCCGCAGACGCGGCCAGCCCCTGTACGTGATATACCAGCCATATATCGGGGCAAGCAATGGTTCCATCATGAAGTTCGGTGTCAGAGACCTCTCTGTGCTCCAGAGCGACGATGCCTGCCGATGGGCGCTCCGCAGGATGCTGGCGAGAATGCCCCAGCTCCAGGTGCTCCGCCACACCAACGTCGACTGGGATGACGTCGTACCCTCGAACATGGTGCCGCAGATCGTCCGCGCGGCGTGCGGTGACAACGCCCCCCACGGCTTCACCTTTCACTTCGTCATGGCGGTGGACCGACAGTTCATACATGACGAGCAGGCTCTCCTGATGGCATGTAAGGAGAGGGAGCTGGGCGGCAGTGATAAGCTCGAGAACTGCCCGATCTGCTTGGATGTACTAGAGGGAGAGCCCGTCGTGCAGCCGCCGAGGTGCCCGCACGCGTTCCACCGCCGATGCATTTTTAGGTGGTTCTGCAAGGCGACAACGTGCCCGATTTGCCGCCGCGATGTGAGGATCTGTGTCCTGCCTGAGTTTCTTTCTCTGTAGTAGGGCACTCATGAGACGTAAGGTTCAAGGTTGAGTAGAGCAGCAGTATCCAGTCTCCTTTTTTTTCCAAATATCAAAGATTGCAAGATCATTGTCAACATTTCTATCAGTTATTCCCTTCTTTGTTAGGGATTTAGTCGGTTATTTGTTATGTTCGTTGAAAGATTGTAAGGTCGTTGTCATATTTCATCCAGTTATCCCTTCTTTGTCAGAGATTTCTCCCCATAAAGTGAATCATAACGAGGACTTGCAATTTGTAGAAATTATCAAGTACGTAGTACTTTCTTCCTATTCCGATCTAGAGTATGTTCGGTCGCCATGGACCCTCTCTCCCTCTTCTTTCTCCCTCCTCGCACCCTGGCAGCCCCGGCTGCGGCACTGTGGCCTATCGTACTTCGTCCCTCCCGCGTCTGCCACTCCCTGCTTCTCTGGGACTCTTCTGACTCTCTGACGTCGCCATCCAAGCCCGCCCGCGAGTGCACGCGTACGTGGTGGCGCCAGAGCCGTGGCCACGAGTCCACGACAGTCCACGGCCACGGCGTCGTTGCCCCGGCTATTTAAGCCGACCCCAAGGCCTCCCGACCTCACCATCGGCCGGCCCCACCTTCCTCCCAGCTTCCTCCCTGAGCTCTCCACCGAGCTCCAAGAGGCCCCCTACCGTCCCATTGCCGCCACGGCCGCCGCCTCGGCCAGCTCAAATTTGAGCAAGTCGAGCCTTCGGCCTGAAACGGAGAAGCAGAATTGTTTGACGCCCGTTTCCTAAAAAGAATCATTTTACTTCCTACCCTTTCCGTGTCAAACGGAAGATTTGCATCACGTTCATTTCCTAAAAAGAATAATTTTACTTCCTACCCTTTCTGTGTCAAATGGAAGATTTGCATCACGTTCATTTCCTAAAAAGAATCATTTTACATCCTTCCCTTTCGGTGTCAAATGGAAGATTTGCATCACGTTCGTTTCCTAATTTTTTTTTTTGCATCGCATTCGTTTCCTAAAATGAATTTGAACTTCCCGCGTGGAATGGAGAAAAATATTTGCATCACATTCATTTCTAATAAGAATTCGAATGTCCCACGCGAAGCCTCTCTGATTGGTAGCCACGGTACACGCACATGCCGCCTGGCCGTCGACTATAAATAGCGACACCGCCATCTGCAACCATTTGCACCTTTGTCACACCAGATCCCAGGTTGCCAGCCGGTGTAGTGAACTAGTGACGGCGATGTCGAATCACGCCGCCGCTGCCACCGTTGGCCTATTAGTCATGCGTAGGGTCGTGGCGACCACAAGGTGGTTCTCCGTTGATCCCGGGCCCACCGACGTTGGGTGCCAATTCACTGTGTTTGTGAGGTGCTATGTGAAGTGGTCCCTGGTGTTCTGCGGATGCGGCCTGCCCCCGTCCATGATATACCAGCCATATATCAGGGAAAGCAACTGTTCCTTCATGAAGTCGGTGTCAGAGACCTCTCCGCGCTCCAGAGCGACGGTGCCTGCCGTTGGGCGCTTTGTAGGATGCTGGCGAGAATGCCCCAGCTCCGTGTGCTCGGCCTCACCGACGTCCAGTGGGATGACGTCATACCCTCGAACATGGTGCCGCAGATCGTCCGCGCGGCGTGCAGTGATAACGCCACCCGCGGCTTCACCTTTCGCTTCGTCATGGAGATGGATCGACAGTTCATACATGACGAGCAGGATCTCCTGATGGCATGTAAGGAGAGGGAGCTGGGCGGTAGTGATAAGCCTAAGAACTGCCCTTTCTATTTGGATGGACTGGAGGGAGAGCTTGTCGTGCAGCCGCCGAGGTGCCTGCACGCTTTCCACCACTGATGCATTTTTAGGTGGTTCTGCAAGGCAACGACTTGCCCAATTTGCCGCCGCGATGTGAGGATCTATTTGTTAGGAAACGCGGTAATTTCAAAAAAATTCCTATGATCACGGAAGATCTATCTAGGAGATGCATAACAACGAGAGGGGAGAGTGTGTCCACGTACCCTCGTAGACCGAAAGCGGAAGCATTTAGTTAACGCGGTTGATGTAGTCGAACGTCTTCACGATCCAACCGATCCAAGCACCGAACGTAAGGCACCTCCGTGTTCAGCACACGTTCAGTTCGGAGATGTCCTTCGTACTCTTGATCCAGTTGAGGCCGAGGGAGAGTTTCGTCAGCACGACGGCATGGTGACGGTGATGATGAAGTTAGCGACGCAGGGCTTCGCCTAAGCACTACGATGATATGACCAAGTTGTGTAACTGTGGAGGGGGGCACCGCATGATAACCCACAAGTGTAGGGGATAATTGTAGCCTCTTTCGATAAGTAAGAGTGTCGAACCCAACAAGGAGCTAAAGGTAGAACAAATATTCTCTCAAGTCCTATCTGCCACTGATACGACTCTACGCACGCTTAGTGTTTGCTTTACCTAGAACAAGTATGAAACTAAAAGTACTTTGTAGGTGTTGTAGGATAAGTTTGCAAGATAATAAAGAACATGTAAATAAAAAGTAGGGGCTTTTTAGATAAAGAAGCAATAAAGTAAATATAGTGAGTGTGGAAAAGTGGTGGTAGGAGTTGTGAAATTGTCCCTAAGCAATTGACAACTTTACTAGACCGATAGCAAGTTTTGTGTGGGAGAGGCATAAGCTAACACACTTTCTCTTCTTGGATCATATGCACTTATGATTGGAACTCTAGCAAGCATCCGCAACTACTAAAGATCATTAAGGTAAAACCCAACCATAGCATTAAAGCGTCAAGTCCCCTTTATCCCATATGCCACAACCCCCTTGCTCGGGTTTATGCTTCTGTCACTTAAGCAACCCACTATAAGTGAATCATGAATGTATTGCAACACCCTACATCGGGAATCCCTCACGCTTGCGCGACACGGAGGGCACCATAGGACAACAACATAACCACAAGCAAATTAAACCAATCATAGCAATTCATCAATCACCGATAGGACAACGAAAATCTACTCATACATCATAGGAATGCAACACATCATTGGATAATAATATGAAGCATAAAGCACCATGTTCAAGTAGAGGGTACAGCGGGTTGCGGGAGAGTGGACCGCTGAATATAGATGGGGGAAGGTGATGGAGAGGTTGCTGAAGATGATGGAGGTGTTGGTGTAGATCGCGGTGATGATGATGGCCCCCGGCGGCGTTCCGGCGCCACCGGAAGGAAGGAGGAGAGATCCCCCATTCTTCTTCTTCTTCCTTGACCTCCTCCCTGGATGGGAGAAGGGTTTCCCCTCTGGTCCATGGTCTCCATGGCATGGGAGTGGCGTTCTCTGATTCTGCCCTTTCACAGTTTCTTTTATATCCAGAGATCCGTAACTCCGATTGGGTTGAAACCTTCGCCCAGATTTTTCTCCGAAATTTGGCTTTCTTGCGGCAAAAGAAGAGCACCAACCGCCTTACGGGGTGCCCACGAGGGTCAGGGGCGCGCCTGCCCCCTGGGGCGCGCCCCTGCCTCGTGGCCCCCTCGGGCACCGTCTCGCGTTGGTTTTTCTTCCCAGAAATCATAAATATTCCAAAAATGATCTCCGTCCATTTTTATCCCATTTGGACTCCGTTTGATATTGGGTTTCTGCGAAACATAAAACATGCAGCAAACAGGAACTGGCACTAGGCACTGGATCAATATGTTAGTCCAAAAATAATATAAAAAGTTGCCAAAAGTATATGAAAGTTGTAGAATATTGGCATGGAACAATCAAAAATTATAGATATGATGGAGACGTATCAGCATCCCCAAGCTTAATTCCTGCTCGTCCTCAAGTAGGTAAATGATAAAAAAGATAATTTTTGATGTGGAATGCTACCTAGCATAATCTTGATCATATGTCTAATCATGGCATGAATATTAAGACACGAGTGATTCAAAGCAATAGTCTATCATTTGACATAAGAACAATAATACTTCGAGCATACTAATAAAGCAATCATGTCTTTTCAAAACAACATGGCCAAAGAAAGTTATCCCTAAAAATCATATAGTCTGGCTATGCTCCATCTTCATCACACAAAACATTCAAATCATGCACAACACCGGTTTTAGCCAAGAAATTGTTTCATACTTTAGTATTCTCAAACTTTTTCAACCTTCACGCAATACATGAGCGTGAGCCATGGATATAGCACTATGGGTGGAATAGAATATGATGGTGGAGGTTATGTGGAGAAGACAAAAAGGGAGAAAGTCTCACATCGACGCGGCTAATCAACGGGCTATGGAGATGCCCATCAATTGATGTCAATGTGAGGAGTAGGGATTGACATGCAACGGATGCACTAAGAGCTATAAGTGTATGAAAGCTCAAACTTAAACTAAGTGGGTGTGCATCCAACTTGCTTGCTCATGAAGACCTAGGGCATTTGTGGAAGCCCATCGTTGGAATATACAAGCCAAGTTCTATAATGAAAATTCCCACTAGTATATGAAAGTGACAATATAGGAGACTCTCTATATGAAGAACATGGTGTTACTCTGAAGCACAAGTGTGGTAAAAGGATAGTAACATTGGCCCCCTTTTTTTTCTATTTTTCTTTTTTTGGGCGGGCTTCTTTGGCCCCCTTTTTTTTATTTAGGCTTCTTTGGCCTCTGATTTTTTTATTTTTTTTATGGGGCAATGCTCTGTAATGATGATCATCACACTTTATTTACTTACAACTCAATATTACAACTCGATACTAGAACAAATATACGACTGTATATGAATGCCTCCGGCGGTGTACCGGTATGTGCAATGATCTAGCATAGCAAAGATATCAAAAAACGTACAAGCCATGAAAACATCATGCTAGCTATCTTACGATCATGCAAAGCAATATGACAATGAATGCTCAAGTCATGTATATGATGATGATGGAAGTTGCATGGCAATATATCTCGGAATGGCTATGGAAATGCCATGATAGGTAGGTATGGTGGCTGTTTTGAGGAAGATATAAGGAGGCTTATGTGTGATAGAGCGTATCGTATCACGGGGTTTGGATGCACCGGCGAAGTTTGCACCAACTCTCGATGTGAGAAAGGTCAATGCACGGTACCAAAGAGGCTAGCAATGATGGAAGGGTGAGAGTGCGTATAATCCATGGACTCAACATTAGTCATAAAGAACTCACATACTTATTGCAAAATTTTATTAGTCATCGAAACAAATTAATACACGCATGCTCCTATGGGGGAGGTTGGTAGGAGTTAACCATCGCGCGCCCCCGACCTCCACACAAAGGATGACAATCAAAAAAATATCTCATGCTCCAACTTCGTTACATAACGGTTCACCATACGTGCATGCTACGGGAATCACAAACCTCAACACAAGTATTTCTACTAATCCACATTCACCCACTAGCATGACTTTAATATCACCACCTTTATATTGCAAAACTATTGCAAGGAATCAAACATATCATATTCAGCGATCTACAAGTTTATGTAGGATAGTATGACTAACCATGTGAATGACCAATTCCTGTCATCTCTCTAAATAGATATAAATGAAGCAAGAGAGTTTAATTCTTTCTACAAAATATATGCCCACGGTCTAACAAATATAAGTGAAGCAAAAGAGCATTCTACAAATGGCGGTTTTCTATGTGAAGAGAAACAGGAAATCCAAACTTCAAATGATATAAGTGAAGCACATGAAGCATTCTATAAAGCCATACTTAAAATATTTAAGTGAAGTGCAATGAGAATTCTATAAATCAACCAAGGACTATCTCATACCAGCATGGTGCATAAAATAAAAGTGAAAACTAAATGCAAATACGCTCCAAGACTTGCACATATCGCATGAACGAAACGAATCCAAAAACATACCGATACTTGTTGAAGAAAGAGGGGATGCCTTCCGGGGCATCCCCAAGCTTAGACGCTTGAGTCTCCTTGAATATTTACTTGGGGTGCCTTGGGCATCCCCAAGCTTGATCTCTTGCCTCTCTTCCTTTTCCTCATATTGAGACCTCCTCGATCAAACACTTCATCCACACAAAACTTCAACAGAAAACTCGGTAAGATCCGTTAGTATAATAAAGCAAATCCCTACTATAGGTACTGTTGAAAACCAATTCATATTTTGTTTTTTGCATTGTGTCTACTGTAATATAGCTTTTTCATGGCTTAATCCACTGATAGAAATTGATAGTTTCATCAAAACAAGCAAACTATGCAGCAAAAACAGAATCTGTCAAAAACAGAACAATCTGTAGCAATCTGAACATTCACCATACTTATCTTACCCCAACAATTCTACCAAAATTAGGAAAAATAAACAATTTGTACAGAAAGACAGTGCAAAATGAATCAGAACCATTTGACGTTCCATTTAAAATTGTAGAATCGCGCACTACAACCAAAGTTTCTATCCTGCACCGTACAAACCAACAAGCATTGTAAACATCCTAAAGGCAAACCTTGGCACATTATTTTTGTAATACAATGGAATTGTACAAGGGGATAATTATTTTTGATGAAAATTTTCTTTAATTAAGATTCACAAAGTTTCCGTGAGCATGAACAAAGTTCAAGGAGCTCTCCGACTTCAACAATGCTTGTCTTTCTCACTTTCACTTTCCTTTTTGATAAGTTTTTAGGTTCCCCTCTTTATTTTTCTGTTTTTAGACTATATAAAAGGAGTCAACAGAAATAAATGACTCTCTAAAACTTCCGGGTTGTCTCCCTGGCAGCGCTTTCTTTAAAGCCATTAAGCTAGGCATATAGTGCTCAAGTAATGGATCCACCCGGATCCCAAGGTATATCAAAGCCAATTTTAATTAACAATGATTTGTAATTTAGTAGTGAGCACAAAGTAACATATATCATGTAATGACGAAGTCTAACTCTCTTCCTATGCATCGGCATGTCATAAAAGAACAATTCATGCACACCAAGTAAAGGCTAATGCATAGTATAGGCAGTTTCTTGCAATTTTATCATATTGGAAATATAGAGAGGTGGAGATATAGTTCCTCTCTCATAATAATCGCAAGTAGGAGCAGCAAGCACATGCATATTATAGTAGACACAATGGTAAAAGGCAACCCATCAATATAATCCTTAATAAGCACAAATTTCTCCGATATAGTGTAGTTTGGAGAATTCAAAAAGATAATAGGACTATCATCCGTGGGTGCAATAGCAACAATTTCATGTTTAACATAAGGAACTATAGCAAGTTCATCTACATAAGCATAATTCATATTGGCATCTTGGCCACAAGCATAGCAAACATCATCAAAAAGGGATATTTCAAGAGAATCAACGGGATCATAACAATCATCATAGCAATCATCCTTCGGTAAGCACGAAGGGGAATTAAACAATGTATGAGTTGAACAGTTACTCTCATTAGAAGGTGGGCATGGGTAGCTAATCCGCTCTTCCTCCTTTTGTTCTTCCCTCTCCTCATCATCTTTTCCATCCAATGAGCGCACAGTTTCATCAATTTCTTCTTCCATGGACTCCTGCAAAATATTAGTCTCTTCTTGGACAGCAGAGAATTCCTCAATATATGGTTTAACATAGGCATTAGAAGCATAATTATCATAACAATATTGAAGTATGGCAAAAATTTCAGATTTGTAAAGAGTGGCATCATACTTTTCAATCAAAGAAGCAATTTCATAAGAACCCTTAAAAGCAACAAATTCTTCAATTTGTTGAACATCATAGTAATTACAAACACCCTTAGCTTATGAAGATACAATTCCATTATCACTAAACTCACATTGGTAGGGAAGGTGTTTCTTAGGGTTTTCAGAACAACAAGTAAAATCATATATTTCACATAAATTCCAAGCATACCATTGCAGACGATGAATTTGATCCAATAAAAGTTTCCCTTTTTTAGATATACGGTGTCACACATAACAAGCATGCTCATCTAAAGATTTTCCCTCAACTAAGCTAGTGGGGGTTTCAGCATGAGCACAAAGGGATCAAAGATGATCCAAGTAAAAAGCTTCAGGAGTGTGATAGATTTTGAGTGGTTCTTCAACCATTGGTTCAGTAGGTAGAACTATTTTTTTTGGTATTTTGCATTTCCTACCCATAACTAAAGATAGAACACAACTAAGAACAGCCAAAAAAAATACTTAGTGATAAAGCAAACAAGCACATACGAGAATATTCACCCCACGCTATGACTCCCCGGCAACGGTGCCAGAAAAAGGTCTTGATAACCCAAAGTGTAGGGGATAAATGTAGCCTCTTTCGATAAGTAAGAGTGTCGAACCCAACGAGGAGCTAAAGGTAGAACAAATATTCTCTCAAGTCCTATCTGCCACTGATACGACTCTATGCACGCTTAGTGTTCGCTTTACCTAGAACAAGGATGAAACTAGAAGTACTTTGTAGGTGTTGTTGGATAAGTTTGCAAGATAATAAAGAACATGTAAGTAAAAAGTAGGGGTTGTTTAGATAAAGAAGCAATAAATTAAATATAGCGAGTGTGGAAAAGTGGTGGTAGGAGTTGTGAAATTGTCCCTAAGTAATTGAATACTTTACTAGACCGATAGCAAGTTTTATGTGGGAGAGGCATAAGCTAACATACTTTCTCTTCTTGGATCATATGCACTTATGATTGGAACTCTAGCAAGCATCCGCAACTACTAAAGATCATTAAGGTAAAACCTAACCATAAACATTAAAGCATAAAGTCCCCTTTATCCCATACGCCACAACCCCCTTACTTGGGTTTATGTTTCTGTCACTCAAGCAACCCACTATAAGCAAATCATGAACGTATTGCGACACCCTACAGCAGGAATCCCTGACGCTTGCGCGACACGGAGGGCACCATAGGACAGCAACATAACCACATGCAAATTAAACTAATCATAGCAATTCATCAATCACCGCTAGGACAACGAAAATCTACTCAGACATCATAGGATAGCAACACATCATTGGATAATAATATGAAGCATAAAGCACCATGTTCAGGTAGAGGGTACAACGTATTGCGGGAGAGTGGACCGCTGAATATAGATGGGGGAAGGTGATGGAGAGGTTGCTGAAGATGATGGAGGTGTTGGTGTAGATCGCGGTGATGATGATGGCCCCCGGCAGCGTTCCGACGCCACCGGAAGCAAGGGGAAGAGAGACTCCCTTCTTCTTCTTCTTCTTCTTCTTCTTCTTCCTTGACCTCCTCCCTAGATGGGAGAAGGGTTTACCCTCTAGCCCATGGTCTCCATGGCGTGGGAGGGGCGAGAGCCCCTCCGAGATTGGATCTGTCGCTCTGCCTCTCTCTGTTTCTGCGTTCTCTAATTCTGCCCTTTCACCATTTCTTTTATATCCGGAGATCCGTAACACCGATTCGGTTGAAACCTTCGCCCAGATTTTTCTACGGAAATTAGCTTTCTTGCGGCAAAAGAAGAGCGTCAACCACCTTACGGGGTGCCCACGAGGGGTGCACCCCCTTCCTCGTGGCCCCCTCGGGCACCGTCTCGCGTTGGTTTTTATTCCCAAAAATCATAAATATTCCAAAAATGATCTCCGTTCGTTTTTATCCCATTTGGACTCCGTTTGATATTGAGTTTCTGCGAAACATAAAACATGCAACAAACAAGAACTGTCACTGGGCACTGGATCAATATGTTAGTCCCAAAAATAATATAAAAAGTTGCCAAAAGTATATGAAAGTTGTAGAATATTGGCATGGAACAATAAAAAATTATAGATACGACGGAGACATATCACCGCATGCGGCTAAAACAATTGTCAACTTGTGTGTTCTAGGGTGCCCCCTTCCCCCGTATATAAAGGAGCAAGGGGGAGGCCGGCCGGCCCCTGTAGGGCGCGCCCCAAGTAGGATTCCTACTATGAATCCTATTCCTAGTAGGTTTCCAACTTGGGGAAGGGAGGGGGAAGGAAGGAGACGGAGAGGGGGAAGGCACGGGGGGCGCCGCCCCTTCTTCCTTGTCCTATTTGAACTTAGGGGAAGGGGGCGCGTGGACTGCCCTGGCTGGCCCCTCTCTCTCCACTAGGGCCCATCGAGGTTCATTAGTTCCCCGGGGGGTTCCGGTAACCCTCCGGCACTCCAGTTTTATCCGAAACTTCTCCGGAACACTTCTGGTGTCCAAATATAGTCATCCAATATATCAATCTTTATGTCTCAACCATTTTGAGACTCTTCGTCATGTTCGTGACCAAATTCGGGATTCCGAACAATCTTCGGTCAACATATCACATAAACTCATAATACCAATCGTCATCGAACTTTAAACGTGCGGACCCTACGGGTTCGATAACTATGTAGACATGACCGAGACACATCTCCGGTCAATAACCAATAGCGGAACCTGGATGCTCATATTGGTTCCTACATATTCTACAAAGATCTTTATCGGTCAAACCGCACAACAACATACGTTGTTCCCTTTGTCATCGGTATGTTACTTGCCCGAGATTCGTTCATCGGTATCTCAATACCTAGTTCAATCTCGTCACCGGCAAGTTTCTTTACTCGTTCCGTAATACTTCATCCCGCAACTAACTCATTAGTCACAATGCTTTCAAGGCTTATAGTGATGAGTATTACCGAGAGGGCCCAGAGATACCTCTTTGAAACAGGGTGACAAATCCTAATCTCGATCCCAACAAACACCTTCGGAGACACCTGTAGAGCACCTTTATAATCACCCATTTACGTTGTGATGTTTGGTAGCACACAAAGTGTTCCTCCGGTATTCGGGAGTTGCATAATCTCATAGTTTGAGGAACTTGTATAAGTCATGAAGAAAGCAGTAGCAATGAAACTAACACGATCATAATGCTAAGCTAACGGATGGGTCATGTCCATCACATCATTCTCCTAATGATGTGACCCCGTTCATCAAATGACAACACATGTCTATGGTTAGGAAACATAACCATCTTTGATTAACGAGCTAGTCAAGTAGAGGCATACTAGGGACTATATGTTTTGTCTATGTATTCACACATGTACTAAGTTTTCGGTTAATACAATTCTAGCATGAATAATAAACATTTATCATGAATTAAGGAAATAAATAATAACTTTATTATTGCCTCTAGGGCATATTTCCTTCAGTCACCCACTTGCACTAGAGTCAATAATCTAGATTACATAGTAATGATTCTAACACCCATGGAGCTTTGGTGCTGATCATGTTTTGCTCGTGAGAGAGGCTTCGTCAACGGGTCTGCAACATTCAGATCCGTGTGTATCTTGCAAATCTCTATGCCCCCTTCCGACGCTTGATAGCAGTTGGAATTGAAGCGTCTCTTGATGTGCTTGGTTCTCTTATGAAATCTGGATTCCTTTGCCAAGGCAATTGCACCAGTATTGTCACAAAATATTTTCATTGGACCTGATGCACTAGGTATGACACGTAGATCAGATATGAACTCCTTCATCTGCTTCTTCTGAAGCAGCAATGTACTCCGCTTCACACGTAGATCCCACCACGACACTTTGCTTGGAACTGCACCAACTGACAGCTCCTCCATTCAATAAAAATACGTATCCGGTTTGCAACTTAGAGTCATCCGGATCAGTGTCAGAGCTTGCATCGACGTAACTGTTTACGATGAGCTCTTTTTCACCTCCATAAACGAGAAACATGTCCTTAGTCCTTTTCAGGTATTTCAGGATGTTTTTGACCGCTGTCCAATGCTCCACTCCGGGATTACTTTGGTACCTCCCTACTACGCTTATAGCAAGACATACATCAGGTCTGGTACACAGCATTGCATACATGATAGAACCTATGGCTAAAGCATAGGGAATGACTTTCATTTTCTCTCTATCTTCTACAGTGGTCGGGCTTTGAGTCTGACTCAACTTCACACCTTGTAACACAGGCAAGAACCCTTTCCATGACTGGTCCATTTTGAACTACTTCAAAACTTTATCAAGGTATGTGCTTTGTGAAAGTTCAATTAAGCGTCTTGATCTATCTCTATAGATCTTGATGCCCAATATGTAAGCAGCTGCTCCGAGGTCTTTCATAGAAAAACTCTTATTCAGGTATCCCTTTATGCTATCCAAAAATTATATATCATTTCCAATCAACAATATGTCATCTACATATAAGATCAGAATGCTACAAAGCTCCCACTCACTTTCTTGTAAGTACAGGCTTCTCCAAAAGTCTGTATAAAACCATATGCTTTGATCACACTATCAAAATGTTTATTCCAACTCTGAGAGGCTTGCACTTGTCCATAAATGGTCCGCTGGAGTTTGCACACTTTGTTAGCACCCTTTGGATTGACAATACCTTCCGGTTGCATCATATACAACTCTTCTTCCAGAAATCCATTCAAGAATGCAGTTTTGACATCCATTTGCCAAATTTCATAATCATAAAATGCAGCAATAGCTAACATGATTCAGACAGACTTAAGCATCGCTACGGGTGAGAAAGTCTCATCGTAGTCAACTCCTTGAACTTGTGGAAAACCTTTCGCAACAAGTCGAGCTTTGTAAACAGTAACATTACCGTCTGCGTCGGTCTTCTTATTAAAGATTCATTTATTTCCTATGGCTTGCCGATAATCGGGCAAGTCCACCAAAGTCCACACTTTGTTCTCATACATCGATCCCATCTCAGATTTCATGGCCTCAAGCCATTTCGCGGAATCTAGGCTCATCATCGCTTCCTCATAGTTTGTAAGTTCATCGTGGTCTAGTAACATGACTTCCAGAATAGGATTACCATAACACTCTGGTGCGGATATTACTCTGGAAGACCTACGTGGTTAGGTAGCAACTTGATCTGAATCTTCATGATCATCATCATTAGCTTCCTCACTAATTGGTGTAGGAATCACTAGAACTGATTTCTGTGATGAACTACTTTCCAATAAGAGAGAAGGTACAGTTACCTCATCAAGTTATACTTTGCTCCCGCTCACTTCTTTCGAGAGAAACTCCTTCTCTAGAAAGGATCCATTCTTAGCAACAAAGATTTTGCCTTCGGATCTGTGATGGAAGCTGTACCCAACAGTTTCCTTTGGGTATCCTACGAAGACGCACTTCTCTGATTTGGGTTTGAGCTTATCAGGTTGAAGCTTTTTCACATAAGCATCGCAGCCCCAAACTTTAAGAAACAACAACTTTGGTTTCTTGCCAAACCATAGTTCATAAGGCGTCGTCTCAACAGATTTTGATGGTGCCCTATTTAAAGTGAATGCAGTCGTCTCTAAAGCATAACCCCAAAATGATAGCGGTAAATCAGTAAGAGACATCATAAATCATACCATATCTAGTAAAGTACGGTTACGATGTTCAGACACACCATTTCGCTGTGGTGTTCCAGGTGGCGTTAATTGTGAAACTAACTCGTGTTATTTCAAATCAAGACCAAACTCGCAACTCAAATATTCTGCTCCATGATCAGATCGTAGAAACTTTATTTTCTTGTTACGATGATTTTCCACTTCACTCTGAAATTCTTTGAACTTTTCAAATGTTTCAGACTTGTGCTTCATTAAGTAGATATAACCATATCTTCTCAAATCATCTATGAAGGTAAGAAAATAACGATACCCACCACGAGCATCAATATTCATTGGACCGCATACATTGGTATGTATTATTTCCAACAAGTCAGTAGCTCATTCCATTGTTCTGGAGAACGGAATTTTAGTCATCTTGCCCATAAGGCACGGTTCGCAAGCACCAAGTGATTCATAATCAAGTGATTCCAAAAGTCCATCAGCATGGAGTTTCTTCATGCGATTTACACCAATATGACCGAATGGCGGTGCCACAAATAAGTTGCACTATCATTATTAAACTTCAATGTTTTTGCTTCAACACTATGAATATGTGTATCACTACTATCGAGATTCAACAAAAATAGACCACTCAGCACGGGTGCATGACCATAAAAGATATTACCCATATAAATAGAACAACCATTATTCTCTGATTTAAATGAATAACCTTCTCGCATCAAACAAGATCCAGATATAATGTTCATGCTCAAACCTGGCACCAAATAACAATTATTCAGGTCTAAAACTAATCCCGATGGTAGATGTAGAGGTAGTGTGTCGACCGCGATCACATCGACTTTGGAACCATTTCCCACGCGCATCGTCACCTCGTCCTTAGACAATCTTCGCTTAATCCGTAGCCCCTGTTTCAAGTTGCAAATATGAGCAATAGAACGAGTATCAAATACCCAGGCGCTACTGCGAGCATTAGTTAAGTACACATCAATAACATGTATATCAAATATACCTTTCACTTTGCCATCCTTCTTATCCGCCAAATACTTGGGGCAGTTCCGCTTCCAGTGACCAGTCCCTTTGAAGTAGAAGCACTCAGTTTCAGGCTTAGATCTAGACTTGGGTTTCTTCTCTTGAGCAGCAACCTTTTTGCCATTCTTCTTGAAGTTCCCTTTCTTCCCTTTGCCCTTTTTCTTGAAACTAGTGGTCTTATTGACCATCAACACTTGATGCTCCTTTTTGATTTCTACCTCCGCGGCCTTTAGCATCATGAAGAGCTCGGGAATAGTCTTGTTCATCCCTTGCATATTATAGTTCATCATGAAGCCTTTATAGCTTGGTGGCAGTGATTGAAGAACTCTGTCAATGACACAATCAACTGGAAGATCAACTCCAAGCTGAGTCAAGTGATTATGATACCCCAAGCATTTTGAGTATGTGTTCACTAACAGAACTAATATCCTCCATTTTGCAGTTGTAGAACTTGTTGGAGACTTCATATCTCTCAACTCGGGCATTTTCTTTAAATATTAACTTCAACTCCTGGAGCATCTCATATGCTCCATGACGTTCAAAACATCTTTGAAGTCCCTATTCTAAGCCATAAAGCATGGCACACTGAACTATTGAGTAGTCATCAGCTTTGCTCTGGTAGACGTTCTTAACGTCATCAGTAGCATCTGCAGTGGGCCTGGCACCCAACGGTGCTTCCAGGACGTAATTCTTCTATGCAGCAATGAGGATAATCCTCAAGTTACGGACCCAGACTGTGTAGTTGCTGCCATCATCTTTCAACATAGCTTTCTCTAGGAACGCATTAAAATTCAAAGGAACGGTAGAATGGGCCATTGATCTACAACAACATAGACATGCAAAATACTATCAGGCACTAAGTTCATGATAAATTAAAGTTCAACTAATCGTATTACTTAAGAACTCCCACTTAGATGGACATCTCTCTAATCATCTAAGTGATCACGTGATCCAAATCAACTAAACCATGTCTGATCATCACGTGAGATGGAGTAGTTCTCAATGGTGAACATCACTATGTTGATCATATCTACTATATGATTCATGCTCGACCTTTCGGTCTCAGTGTTTCGAGGCCATATCTGCATATGCTAGGCTCGTCAAGTTTAACCCAAGTATTCTGCGTGTGCAAAACTGGCTTGCACCCATTGTATGTGAACGTAGAGCTTATCACACCCGATCATCACGTAGTGTCTCGGCACGACAAACTGTAGCAACGGTGCATACTCAGGGAGAACACATGTACCTTGAAATTTAGTAAGGGATCATCTTATAATGCTACCGACGTTCTAAGCAAAATAAGATGCATAAAGGATAAACATCACATGCAATCAAAATATGTGACATGATATGGCCATCATCATCTTGTGCTCATGATCTCCATCACCGAAGCATCTTCATGATCTCCAACGTCACCGACGTGACACCTTGATCTCCTTCGTAGCATCGTTGTCGTCTCGCCACCTATTGTTACTACGACTATCGCTACCTCTTAGTTATAAAGTAAAACAATTACATGGCGATTGCATTGCATACAATAAAGCGACAACCATATGGCTCCTACCAGTTGCCGATAACTTTGTTACAAAACATGATCATCTCATACAACAATTTATATAACATCATGCTTGACCATATATCAGATCACAGCAAGCCCTGCAAAAACAAGTTAGACGTCCTCTACTTTGTTGTTGCAAGTTTTACGTGGCTGCTACGGGCTCCTAGCAAGAACCGTTCTTACCTACGCATCAAAACCACAACGATTTTTCATCAAGTGTGCTGTTTTAACCTTCAACAAGGATTGGGCGTAGCCACACTCGATTCAACTAAAGTTGGAGAGACGGGCACTCACCAGCCACCTATGTGCAAAGCACGTCGGTAGAACCAGTCTCGTGTAAGTGTATGCATAATGTCGGTCTGAGCCGCTTCATCCAACAATACCGCCGAATCAAAGTATGACATGCTGGTAAGCAGTATGACTATTATCGCCCACAACTTTTTGTGTCTACTCGTGCAAATCACATTTTGCATAGACCTAGCTCGGATACCACTGTTAGGGAACGCTGTAATTTCGGAAAAAAAAATCCTATGATCACGCAAGATCTATCTAGGAGATGCATAGCAACAAGAGGGGAGAGTGTGTCCACGTACCCTCATAGGCCGAAAGCGGAAGCGTTTAGTTAACGCGGTTGATGTAGTCGAACATCTTCACAGTCCAACCGATCCAAGCACCGAATGTACCGCACCTCCACGTTCAGCACATGTTCAGCTCAAAGATGTCCCTCCTACTCTTGATCCAGTTGAGGCTGAGGTAGATTTTCGTCAGCACAACGGCGTGGTGATGGTGATGATAAAGTTACCGGCACAGGGCTTCACCTAAGCACTATGACGATATGACCGAGGTGTGTAACTGTGGAGAGGGGCACTCCACACGGCTAAAACAATTTTCAACTTGTGTGTTCTAGGGTGCCCCCTGCCCCCGTATATAAAGGAGCAAGGGGGGAGGCCGGCTAGCCCCTGTAGGGTGCGCCCCAAGTAGGATTCCTACTAGGAATCCTATTCCTAGTAGGTTTCCAACTTGGGCAAGGGAGGGGGAATGAAGGAGAGGGAGAGAGGTAAGGCAAGGGGGCTCCCCCCACTTCTTTGTCCAATTCAGACTCAGCAGAAGGGGGCACGCGGCCTGCCTTGGCCGGACCCTCTCTCTCTCTCTCCACTAGGGCCCATCGAGGCCCATTAGTTCCCCGGGTGGTTCCGGTAACCCTCCGGCACTCCGGTATCCGAAACTTCTCCGGAACACTGCTGGTGTCCGAATATAGTCGTCCAATATATCAATCTTTATTTCTCAACCATTTCGAGACTCCTCGTCATGTCCATGATCACATCCGGCACTCCATATAATCTTCGGTACAACATATCACATAAACTCGTAATATCAATCGTCATCGAACGTTAAGTGTGCGGACCCTACGAGTTCGAGAACTATGTAGACATGACCGAGACACGTCTCCGGTCAATAACCAATAGCGGAACCTGGATGCTCATATTGGTTCTTACATATTCGACGAAGATCTTTATCGGTCAAACCGCATAACAACATACGTTGTTCCCTTTGTCATCGGTATGTTACTTGCCCGAGATTCGATCATCGGTGTCTCAATACCTAGTTCAATCTCGTTATCGGCAAGTCTCTTTACTCGTTCCACAATACTTTATCCTGCAACTAACTCATTGGTCACAATGCTTGCAAGGCTTAGAGTGATGAGTCTTACCGAGAGGGCCCAGAGATACCTCTCCGAAACACGGAGTGACAAATCGTAATCTCCATCTATGCGAACCCAACGAACACCTTCAGAGACACCTGTAGAGAACCTTTATAATCACTGAGGGAGTCCTGGACTAGGGGGTGTCCGGATAGCCGGACTATCATTATCGGCCGGACTCCAAGACTATGAAGATACAAGATTGAAGACTTCGTCCCGTGTCCGGATGGGACTTTCCTTGGTGTGGAAGGCAAGCTTGGCAATACGGATATGTAGATCTCCTACCATTGTAACCGACTCTGTGTAACCCTAGCCCTCTCTGGTGTCTATATAAACCAGAGGGTTTTAATCCGTAGAACAACAATCACAACATCCATCATACCATAGGCTAGCTTCTAGGGTTTAGCCTCCTTGATCTCGTGGTAGATCCACTCTTGTACTACCCATATCATCAATATTAATCAAGAAGGAGTGGGGTTTTACCTCCATCGAGAGGGCTCGAACCTGGGTAAAAACATCGTGTCCCTTGTCTCCTGTTACCATCCGCCTAGACGCACAGTTCGGGACCCCCTACCCGAGATCCGCCGGTTTTGACACCGACATTGGTGCTTTCATTGAGAGTTCCTCTGTGTCGTCACTGATAGGCTCGATGGCTCCTTCGATCATCAACAACGACACAGTCCAGGGTGAGACTTTTCTCCCCGGACAGATCTTCGTATTCGGCGGCTTTGCACTGCGGGCCAATTCGCTTGGCCATCTGGAGCAGATCGAAAGCTATGCCCCTAGCCGTCAGGTCAGATTTGGAAGTCTAAACTTCACGGCTGAAATCCGCGGAGACTTGATCTTCGACGGATTCGAGCCACAGCCGAGCGCGCCGCACTGTCATGATGGGCATGATTTAGCTCTGCTGCCGGACAGTGCCCTGGAGGCCGCACATGAGTCCGCTCCGACCCTTAGTTCGGAGCCGACCGTGCAGATCGAGGAAGGGTGGCTAGACACCGCCTCGGGGGCTGCAACCTCTACGGCGATGGAGCCGAATACTGACCTTGTCCTTTGTGAAGCTCATGACTCTGCGGTGCCGGACACCTCGCCGGACTCCGAACCTCCAGCGCCCCTACCAATCGAATCCGATTGGGCGCCGATCATGGAGTTCACTGCCGTGGACATCTTTCAGCATTCGCCTTTCGGTGATATTCTGAATTCGCTAAAGTATCTCTCGTTGTCAGGAGAACCCTGGCCGAATTGCGTTCAGGACGGTTGAGATGCGGACGACGAAGAAATTCAAAGCCCACCCACCACCCACTTTGTAGCAACTGTCGACGATCTAACCGACATGCTAGACTTCGACTCCAAAGACATCGACGTTATGAACGACGATGCCGGAGACGGCCAAGAACCAGCGCCTACTGGGCACTTGAAAGCCACCTCAACTCATGACATATACATGGTGGACACACCAAAAGGAAGCGATAACGAGGAACAACGGGACGTGGCGAAGGATAATCTCCTCGAAAAACAACCAAAACAGCGACGCAAGCGCCGCCCGAAGTCCCGTCTCGATAACGACAGCTCCCATAATGACCCAGCCGTAGAGCAGGGCAAACCAGTGGACGACGAACATGCAACCAAGCAACCATCCGAACAGGATGAATCGGACAATAAACCCATCCTCGGCGAAAACAACAGTCCAGACGACCTCACGCCGGACACATCACCGGAGCATAAGAACCTTCAAAAAGGCTCGTCGCCACTGCAAGAAGCTTGAAGAAGCAGAAACAGAAGCTCAAAACAGCGGAAGACGTACTCAGAATGAGGTGGAGTGAAGTACTCAAAACCGCAGACAAATACGGCAATAGTCACCAAGCAAAGAGCTACCCGAAGCGCAAGCTGCTGCCCGAATTCGACGAGGAGGCCGTAGAGCCACCACAATCGAAAAGCAAAGAGGCCGCCTGGCCGGATAGACGACCAGATGACAGGCCAAGAGTGGCAAGCGGCGCCGCACACAAGCCAGCACATGACACACATAAAGATCCTCGCAAAAAGGATGGCCCGGTCAGGTCCATTTATGGGCCAAAAAAGAGGGCCCCAGGAAGCAACACAACACGCCGTGTGTTCGAAGATAACAGCACACCTAAATACAGGGGCGCCGCACACCCACTATGTTTCACCGATGAGGTGTTGGATCATGAATTTCCAGCGGGATTCAAGCCCGTAAACATAGAGGCATACGACGGAACAACAAACCCCGGAGTCTGGATTGAGGATTACATCCTACACATACATATGGCTAGAGGAGACGATCTCCACGCCATAAAATACCTACCCCTCAAGCTCAAAGGGCCAGCTAGGCATTGGCTCAAAAGCCTCCCAGAAAACACCATTGGAAGTTGGGAAGAGCTCAAGGACGCGTTCAGAGCAAATTTTCAGGGGACTTATGTCCGCCCTCCGGATGCAGACGATTTAAGTCACATAACTCAACAGCCCGGAGAGTCAGCGCGCAAATTCTGGAACAGGTTCCTCACTAAAAAGAACCAAATAGTCGATTGTCCGGACGCCAAAGCCTTAGCAGCTTTTAAACATAACGTCCAAGACGAATGGCTCGCCAGACACCTCGGCCAGGAAAAGCCAAGAACAATGGCCGCGCTAACAAGCCTCATGACCCGCTTTTGCGCGGGGGAAGATAGCTGGCTGGCAAGATGCAGCACCAGCGACCCGAGTACATCCGAGATCAGAGATGGAAATGGAAAGTCACGACGCAGAAAAGATCAGCGCCGAAATAAGGAAGATGGCCCAAAGAACACGGCGGTCAACGCCGGATTCAAAAGCTCTCGGCCGAACAGCAAAACACTGCCTCTTAAAGACAACAGTTACGAGCTATCCAACCTAAACAAAATTTTGGACAGGATATGTCAAATCCACAGTACCACCGGGAAGCCTGCAAACTATACCCACCGAGATTGTTGGGTCTTCAAATAGTCCGGCCGACTTAACGCCGAACACAAGGGGCTCGACACACCAAGCGAAGACGATGACGAACCCCACAAGCAGAGCGCCGGAAAACAAAAGACTTTCCCACAAGAAGTCAAAACAGTAAACTCACTTCACGTGATAATACGGAACAGTAGTGCGGCACCTACAAAAGTACGCGCCGCACGGTCCACCCCAGCGGAATCCCGAGATTGGATGTCAAAACCAATTACTTTCGACCATCTGGATTACTCCAGAATCATTCGGAACGCAGGATGGACTGCTCTGATATTGGATCCTATAATCGACGGACTACAATTTACACAAGTCCTAATGGATGGCGGCAGCGATTTAAACCTGCTATATCCGGACACAATCCGCAAGTTGGGGATAGACCCTACTAAAATTCGACATAGCCGCACTTCCTTCAAAGGAGTGACGCCAGGCCCTCACACCAAGTCCACGGGCTCCTTACTACTAGAAGTTGTGTTCGGATCACCCGACAACTTCCGTCGTGAAAAGCTAATCTTCCATGTCGCCCCATTTAAAAGTAGTCATCAAGCACTATTGGGACGTGAAGCTTTTGCCCGCTTTAACGCAATACCGCACTACGCGTCTCTCACACTTAAAATGCCCGGTCCATGCAGCATCATCTCCTTACAAGGTCGCTCAAGATCCCGGACACGGCTAGGCGAGTCCGGCACAAATAAACTAGGGGCTTCCTAGCCGCATACCCCTTCACCAGGGGCTGTGCGTATGAACAATAAGAGCCAATAAAAGCTCAACTTTATTCATTTATTCATACTCTGTTTTAAATACATTTTTCGCACGATTTCTTTTCAAACTAAGTTCCTCTCTTTTACAGATGAACAGCGTGCTACACCCGTCCAGGATACAGCACAACGGAGACACAGGCGCAAACGTGCAGCAGGGACCCGTTGCAAGGATTCTTTTCAGATTAAGACCCTGCATAAACCTTTCTTACTGTCTCTTGTTGATACACATCCCCCAGTTTTTTATATATAACCGAGGAGGAGGCTGGTGTTTTGGCATCGTCCGCGTTAGAAATTCTCGCCCGTACCTGGACACTAGGGGCTTAGGGCATTGTTCTGCCCGTTATCATAAAGATCGAATACCTTAGGGAGTGTTCGGCGTCTCGAGTTAGGCCTTATATGCATCAGCTCCGAATCATGTCTTTGGTCAAATGTTGGGTTTGCCCGGCTCCTGTGTTTTGCTGCCTTACGTTTCATATCATCGGCTAACACGGCACCAGGAGAACTACTGCGATTGTGCCCCGGTTCGGCCGGGCGAGCACCTCAGTAGAGAAAGCCGAAAGCTGACTGTCATGATACAGCGAGAGACTGGTCAACCACTCGATCGACTACCGGAATGTCTAGAATTCCTCCGCTTTGACGAAGGACCGTTTCCCGGTCAGGCACATACGCGCCCCGAATTTGGAAAGCGCGGTGCCCCTAGGGGCTATGTCGTAGCCCCACCTTCGAACTCCTATGGCTAAGTGAAAGTGATAAAGCATTATAGTCCGGTTGCCTCGTTTGGTACGCTACCACCTCCTTCACAGGACCAAGACGTTGGATTAAGTGTGAAAATGCGCTATTTTGCAAACACCCCCGCACCATGTGCATGGGGGCTGAAGCCGAAGACTGCCATCTTTTAGGTTATACACAAGTATACATTAACGGCCGCACAGGAGATATTTTAATACTTGAACGCACAAGTATAAAAAGCACTCATATTATGAATATCGTCTTACAAACCATAAAAATCATTTGAACATGACATTTTTTTAGCACTGCGACTCTATTACACGAGCACCCTGCATGACTTCCCCAAAATAGTGCTCGGCAGGTAACCGGCTCTCGTCCGAACCCCGGGTTGCAACATCGGTGGCATCCATGTCCGTCCAGTATGTCTTCACATGGGCGAGGGCCATCCGTGCACCCTCTATGCATGCCGACCGCTTCATCGCCTTGATATGCGGCACCGCCCCAAGGAATTGCTGCAATAAGCCAAAATAACTCTTCGGCTTGGGCCTATCCGGCCACAGATGAGTCACTACATCCGTCATGGCAAATCCGGACAATCTATTCAGCTCAGCCCACTTAGCCAACCGATCGGTCAACGGAAGTGAACGCTTCGGACTGTGGAATTGAGACCAAAAAAGCTCTTTCGTCTCGTGATCCTTTTGACTTCGGAAGTGCCCAACTGCATCCGCCGCACTCGCCGCCAAATCCAGATAAGGATCCTCCGGACCCCACAGCTGGTCTGTGAACTTCCTGCGCAGCAGAAAGGGCTTGCCAGCCGTAATGTCTCCGGCCTGACGCAGCTCCTCCTTTATAGCCCTCATTGCAGAACGGGCATCCTTGGCTTCGGTGGTGGCCTTCTTCAGGTCTTCTTGCTCCGCTCGGCGTTCTTTTTCAAGAACCTCATAGCGGTAGGTAACATCCTTCAGCTTCATGGCATTCCGGCCATCTCCTCCCTGCTTCGGCAGTGAGCAGCACTTTCGGCTTCTAGCTCTTCGGCTGCCTTCGAGGCAGCCGCATCACTCCTTCTGGCCTGCTCCTTGGCTTGAGCAAGCTCTTCCCGAAGGTCCTCCACAGCAGGGGCACCATCTGCATTAAGCATACATGTTGTAAGGAATGGGCATCAGCTCCCTTACTAGGTGACCGCGGAGAAACAACCTACCTTGTGACTCGTCAAGTCATTTATTGACCAGCGCGATGTCCACATCCGCAACATCGAGTCGCCGCTTTAGTTCGGCAACTCCATCAGTCCGGCTGGCCACCGGACTACCCACCACCTGTGTAGGAAAGGCGAGAATTAATACCTGAGATTATGATCCTCGGCACGCTGTCGCTTTCGACAACATACCGAGTCTCAGGGGCTACTATCTATACAGGGCACACTTTATGTGCAAAACTGTCAAAAGGTATGTCATTTTTACGTACCTCAAACCCCGCCAGCAAACTTCTGATGGCATCACGCAACCCGCCCTTGGCGGATGAAATTCTTTCAATCACCGTACTCATCAATGTACGGTGACCTTCTGAGATAGACGCCCTCTCGAGCAGATCCTTCAGCTCCCCCGGCTGTACACCAGTTGGTGCCGAACTCTCCGGCCCTGCTGGACTCGGGGATACCCTCCACGACGACACCTCAGGGTCGTCCGCCCTGCCTGACGGTGCGGCAGATGGAGGCGTCTCGCTCTCCATCATCTCCGGACGAAGGTCCCCCGAAGACGAGCTCAGCTGAGAAGGATGGAGATCCGAACTACAAGGTAAAAACTTCGGTTATCCTCAGAAGCAAAATAGGGATGTCCCTTATTACAAAACTCCCCTTTTTCTACTTACGGCTCGCTGGAGGGCTGATTCCTTAGGGGAGATAGTGCGGCCGGGGCTTCCCCAGGCGCAAGACCCTCTGGTGAAGATCTCTTCCCCCGCTTTGAGGCCTTGGCCTCCGGGTCTTCAGAAGCGGTCCTCTTCTCCCCCTGGAAGGAGGGATTCTCGATCCCCCCTTTCTCAAAAGCCTCCTTGGTAGAGGCGGTAGTTTCTCTATTTCCCCTTCACCTTCCTCTGAAGGCGCAACCTCCAGCATCTTGACCAACACGGGATCCGGCGCGGTCTCCGGGAGGAGGGCCGGACACCGTATCAGTTTTGCTTGCGCTATCCACTCCTGTTCAAAGGACGATTGGTTAAAAGGCAAATCCAAGATATGCAAACGAATGGTATGTCCGGACACGGAGCTACTTACTTGAGTATCCGGGCGATTGCAGCTTAGGCCAGCGTCCTCGATCAATTCCGGACACACCTCTTGTGATTCGAAGAATAATTTGTACATCTCCACGGGTGTCGTACCCATGAAGTGTTGGAGAGCTCGTGGTCCCTCCGGATTGAACTCTCACAGGAGGAGAGGGCGACGTTTGCAGGGCAGAAGATGCCTAATCAGCATAACCTGCGTCACCATGACCAGATTGATCTCCCTCCCTTGGAGGTCTCGAATCCGGCCCTGCAATAGGGGTACGTCCTTGGACGGCCCCCAGTCAAGCCCCTTGCTGACCCATGACGTCAGCCGCTGTGGAGGACCCGGGCAAAAAACGGGTGGCGGCCTCTGCCTGCTGCCCCTGGGAGCGGTAATATAGAACCACTCCTGCTGCCATAAGTCGAGCTCCTCCTGAAAAGAGCCCTCGGGCCATGGAGCATCGGCCCTCTTGTTTATGACCGCCCCGCCGCACTCTACTTGACGCCCCTCAATCATCTTCGGCTCCACGTTGAAGGTTTTGAGCCACAAATCAAAGTGAGGGGTAGTGCGGAGGAAGGCCTCGCAGACGACAATAAGCAATGAGATATGGAGGATGGACTCCGGGGCCAAGTCGTGGAATTCCAGCCCATAGTAAAACATGAGCCCTCTCACAAAAGGATCCATCGGGAAGCCTAAACCCCGACAGAGGTGGGACACTAACACGACGCTCTCGCCGGGCTCGGGAGTACGAATAGCTTGCCCTTTGGCAGGCAACCTATGCGAAATCTCGTAGGTCAGGTACCTGGCTTCACTCAGCTTTAGCACGTCCTCTCCCGTGACGGAGGAGGGCATCCACCGGCCCTGTAGGTCGGAGCTGGACATTGTCGAAAGTTCCGAAGCGCTCGAATCTAGAACCCTGAGTGTTGGAGCTCGGGGTGAGGGGCGGATTCGATTGAGGATTGAAGAAAAAGAACGAGCCTGGGTCTCATTATAAAGAAGGAGAATACCAAGAGCCGTCTCCATGACCTTTTGGAACCCGCCTTCGATGGAGGGGGCGTGGCGACGGGCGCGGTTGGGTTACCCATGTCCGTATTGATGGGAATCCCGGAATAAGGGGAACATGATCTCTGCTTCGACAAGACGTGCCAAGGAAACCGCTTCGCTAAACGCGCTGAGGTGGTATAATAAAAACGATTCAAGTAAAGGCTTGGTAGTGGTGTGACGTCACGCCACAAAATACGTCAGCAGATTGAACTTGTGTAAATATTATTCTCTCTACGGTGGTATGTGGAAGTTATTTTACAGAGCCGGACACTATCCTGGTGTTCACAATCTTCGATGAATTATTCGGAGGAGGAACCCGCCTTGCAATGCCGAAGACAATATGCGCGCCGGACTCGTCGTCATTGAAGCCTGGTTCAGGGGCTACTGAGGGAGTCCTGGACTAGGGGGTGTCCAGACAGCCGGACTATCATTATCGGCCGGACTCCAAGACTATGAAGATACAAGATTGAAGACTTCGTCCCGTGTCCGGATGGGACTTTCCTTGGCGTGGAAGGAAAGCTTGGCAATACGGATATGTAGATCTCCTACCATTGTAACTGACTCTCTGTAACCCTAGCCCTCTCCGGTGTCTATATAAGCCTGAGGGTTTTAGTCCGTAGAACAACAATCACAACATCCATCATACCATAGGCAAGCTTCTAGGGTTTAGCCTCCTTGATCTCGTGGTAGATCCACTCTTGTACTACCCATATCATCAATATTAATCAAGCAGGAGTAGGGTTTTACCTCCATCGAGAGGGCCCGAACCTGGGTAAAAACATTGTGTCCCTTGTCTCCTGTTACCATCCGCCTAGACGCACAGTTCGGGACCCCCTACCCGAGATCCGCCGGTTTTGACACCGACAATCACCCATTTACGTTGTGACTTTGATAGCACACAAAGTGTTCCTCCGGTATTTGGGAGTTGCATAATCTCATAGTCTGAGGAACTTGCATAAGTCATGAAGAAAGCAGTAGCAATGAAACTAACATGATCATAATGCTAAGCTAACGGATGGGTCATGTCCATCACATCATTCTCCTAATGATGTGATCCCGTTCATCAAATGACACACATGTCTATGGTTAGGAAACATAACCATCTTTGATTAACGAGCTAGTCAAGTAGAGGCATACTAGGGACTATATGTTTTGTCTATGTATTCACACATGTACTAAGCGCGGCGCCGTGCCCATTTCTTCCCGAGGCCGCCGTCCGCCCTAAACGGTGCCATGCACCCCTCGGCCCGCCCCTGCTTCTCCTGATGAGCCTGCCCGAAGCGCCGCTCGATGATGAGCACTCCAGTGGCACGAGCCTCGCCAGAGGTGGCCGATGCCACCGGAGCGCGCGGCTTCCTGTGGTCTTTGGGTGAGCGTGTGGTTGAAGATGAAGGCCGGGCTAGGCAGGCCCCACCTCACTGTGACCCCATTGGTCAGCTGCACAACACGTTGACCCGGTCTACTGCCATGGATAAGTGAAGGTGTATTCCTTCGAATACGTTTTCCTCCATCAAAAGTGCCTTTCAGATCTTCTTTGGGCAAAACTATGCTTCCTCCACTAGAAAGCGTAATCTCAGAAGTACGCATTTTATTTCTCAGCCGTCGGCCGAAATCCTTATATAGCGGGTGTTCGTTGGTTAGTAGCAGAAAAGCCCAGTTTTTATTTAATTTTCTACCTGACGAACGGACGACCATATCTCCGCGACCGCAACTCCAATTCAGGTGATCCAAAAGCGCGTGTTCTTGATACGTCTCTATCGTATCTACTTTTCCAAACTCTTTTGCCCTTGTTTTGGACTCTAATTTGCATGATATGAATGGAACTAACCCGGACTGGCGCTGTTTTTAGCAGAATTGCCATGGTGTTATTTTTGGGCAGAAATAAAAGTTCTCAAAATGGCCTGAAACTTCACGGAGATTATTTTTGGAATAAATAAAAAATATTGGCGAAAGAATCAATAGAAGGGGACCCACCACCTGTCCACAAGGGTGGAGGGTTGCCCCCTTGGGTGCGCCCTCCTGTCTTGTGGGTCCCATGAGGCTCCATGGACCTCTGTCGGATATCGGGTTCGGGAAAAACCCTTAAGGTTCGAACTCTGGGGTGCGCACGAATATCTACTCCCTATCGATCCACGCCCCAAAACCTCGCCGTGAATCTAAGCTACACGATGAACAACACAAGGGACACAAGGAAATATGCCCTAGAGGCAATAATAAAGTTATTATTTATTTCCTTATTTCATGATAAATGTTTATTATTCATGCTAGAATTGTATTAACCGGAAACATAATACATGTGTGAATACATAGACAAACATAGTGTCACTAGTATGCCTCTACTTGACTAGCTCGTTAATCAAAGATGGTTAAAGTTTCCTAACCATAGACATGAGTTGTCATTTGATTAATGGGATCACATCATTAGGAGAATGATGTGATTGACTTGACCCATTCCGTTAGCTTAGCACTTGATCGTTTAGTATGTTGCTATTGCTTTCTTCATGACTTATACATGTTCCTATGACTATGAGATTATGCAACTCCCGTTTAGCGGAGGAACACTTTGTGTGCTACCAAACGTCACAACGTAACTGGGTGATTATAAAGGAGCTCTACAGGTGTCTCCGAAGGTACATGTTGGGTTGGCGTATTTCGAGATTAGGATTTGTCACTCCGATTGTCGGAGAGGTATCTCTGGGCCCTCTCGGTAATGCACATCACTATAAGCCTTGCAAGCAATGTGACTAATGCGTTAGTTGCGGAATGATGCATTACGTAACGAGTAAAGAGACTTGCCGGTAACGAGATTGAACTAGGTATTGAGATACCGACGATCGAATCTTGGGCAAGTAACATACCGATGGCAAAGGGAACAACGTATGTTGTTATGGGGTTTGACTGATAAAGATCTTCGTAGAATATGTAGGAGCCAATATGAGCATCCAGGTTCAGCTATTGGTTATTGACTGGAAACGTGTCTCGGTCATGTCTACATAGTTCTCGAACCCGTAGGGTCCGCACGCTTAAGGTTTCGATGACAATTATATTATGAGTTTATGAGTTTTGATGTACCGAAGGAGTTCGGAGTCCCGGATGATATCGAGGACATGACGAGGAGTCTTGAAATGGTCGAGACGTAAAGATCGATATATTGGACGACTATATTCGGACTTCGGAAAGGTTCCGAGTGATTCGGGTATTTTCGGGGGTACCGGGGAGTTATGGGAATACGAGGAAGAAGCAATGGGCCTCATAGGTCAAGTGGTGGAAGAGAGGAGGAAGGGCGCGCGCCCCCCCTAGCCCAAACCGAATTGGACTAGGGGGTCGGCCCCCCTTTCCTCCTTTTCTTCCATCTCCTTCCTTCTCCTTCTCCTTCCCTTCCTTCCCCTCTCCTAGTTGGACTAGGAAAGGAGGGAGTCCTACTCCCAGTGGGAGTAGGACTCCTCCCTGGCGTGCCCTCCCTTGGCCGGCCGGCCCCTCCCCCTTGCTCCTTTATATACGGGGGCAGGGGCACCCCATGACACAAAAGTTGATCTTCGTGATCGTTCCTTAGCCGTGTGCGGTGCCCCCTCCACCATATTCCACCTCGGTCATATCGTTGCGGTGCTTAGGCAAAGCCCTGCGTTGGT
Organism: Triticum timopheevii; assembly: GCA_963921465.1. NCBI lineage: Eukaryota > Viridiplantae > Streptophyta > Magnoliopsida > Poales > Poaceae > Triticum > Triticum timopheevii. Next base: position 559,787,870 of record OY997266.1, read on the forward strand.
AGAACATCATCATCGTCACCATGCCGTCGTGCTGATGGAACTCATCCCCGACACCCAGCTGGATCGGAGTCCGGGGATCATCATCGAGCTGAACGTGTGCTGAACTCGGAGGTGCCGTACGTTCGGTACTTGGATCGGTCGGATCATGAAGACGTATGACTACATCAACCGCGTTGTCATAACGCTTCCGCTTACGGTCTACGAGGGTACGTGGACAACACTCTGCCTCTTGTTGCTATGCATCACCATGATCTTGCGTGTGCGTAGGAATTTTTTTGAAATTACTACGTTCCCCAATAGTGGCATCCGAGCCTAGGTTTTATGTGTTGATGTTATATGCACGAGTAGAACACAAGTGAGTTGTGGGCGATACAAGTCATACTGCTTACCAGCATGTCACACTTTGGTTCAGCGGTATAGTTGGATGAAGCGGTCCGGACAAACATTACGCGTACGCTTACGCGAGACTGGTTTTACCGCCGTGCTTTGCACACAGGTGACTAGCGGGTGTCTGTTTCTCCAACTTTAGTTGAACCCAGTGTGGCTACGCCCGGTCCTTGCGAAGGTTAAAACAACACTAACTTGACAAACTATCGTTGTGGTTTTGATGCGTAGGTAAGAATGGTTCTTGCTTAGCCCGTAGCAGCCACGTAAAATTTGCAACAACAAAGTAGAGGACGTCTAACTTGTTTTTGCAGGGCATGTTGTGATGTGAGATGGTCAAGACGTGATGCTATATTTTATTGTATGAGATGATCATGTTTTGTAACCGAAGTTATCGGCAACTGGCAGGAGCCTTATGGTTGTCACTTTATTGTATGAAATGCAAACGCCCTGTAATTGCTTTACTTTATCACTAAGCGGTAGCGATAGTCGTACAAGTAATAGATGGCGTAACGACAACGATGCTACGATGGAGATCAAGGTGTCGTGCCGGTGACGATGGTGATCACGACGATGTTTATCCTTTATGCATCTTATATTGCTTTGATTGACGGTAGCATTTTAAGTAGATATGATCAACATAGTGATGTTCACCATTGAAAACTACTCCATCTCACGTGATGATCAGACATGGTTTAGTTGATTTGGATCACGTGATCACTCAGATGACTAGAGAGATGTCTGTCTAAGTGGGAGTTCTTAAGTAATATGATTAATTGAACTTAAATTTATCATGAACTTAGTCCTGGTAGTATTTTGCAAATTATGTTATAGATCAATAGCTCGCATTGTTGCTTTCATATGTTTATTTTGATATGTTCCTAGAGAAAACTGTGTTGAAAGATGTTAATAGCAATGATGCGGATTGGATCCGTGATCTGAGGTTTATCCTCATTGCTGCATAGAAGAATTATGTCCTTAATGCACCGCTAGGTGACAGACCTATTGCAGGAGTAGATGCAGACGTTATGAACATTTGGCTAGCTCAATATGATGACTACTTGATAGTTTAGTGCACCATGCTTAACGGCTTAGAATCGGGACTTCAAAGACGTTTTGAACATCATGGACCATATGAGATGTTCCAGGAATTGAAGTTAATATTTCAAGCAAATACCCGAGTTGAGAGATAAGAAGTCACCAACAAGTTCTATAGCTAAAAGATGGAGGAGAATGCTCAACTAGTGAGCAGGTGCTCAGATTGTCTGGGTACTTCAATCGCTTGAATCAAGTGGGAGTTAATCTTCCAAATAAGATAGTGATTGACAGAATTCTCTAGTCACCATCACTAAGTTACTAGAACTTCGTGATGAACTATAGTATGCAAAGGATGACGAAAACAATTCCCGAGCTCTTATGATGTTGAAATCGACGAAGGTAGAAATCAAGAAAGAGCATCAAGTGTTGATGATTGACAAGACCACTAGTTTCAATAAAAGGGCAAAGGGAAAGAAAGGGAAACTTCAAGTAGAATGGCAAACAAGTTGTCACTCCCGTGAAGAAGACCAAAACTGGACCAAAGCCTGAAACCGAGTGCCTACACTGCAAAGGAAATGGTCACTGGAAGTGGAAATGCCCTGAATATTTGGTGGATAAGAAGGATGGCAAAGTGAATGAGGGTATATTTGATATACAGTTATTGATGTGTGCCTTACTAGTGTTTATAGTAGCCCCTGAGTATTTGATACTTGTTCGGTTGCTAAGATTAGTAACTCGAAACAGGAGTTACAGAATAAACAGAGACTAGTTGAAGGAGAAGTGATGATGAGTGTTGGAAATAGTTCCAAGATTGATATGATCATCATCGCTCACTCCCTATACTTTCTGGATTAATGTTAAACCTAAATAAATGTTATTTGGCGTTTGCGTTGAGCATGAATATGATTTGATCATGTTTATTGCAATACGGTTATTCATTTAAAGGCAGAGAATAATTATTGTTCTGTTTACATCAATAAAACCTTCAAATGGTCATACACCCAATGAAAATAGTTATTGGATCTCGATCATAGTGATACACATATTCATAATATTGATGACAAAAGATGCAAAGTTAATAATGATAGTGCAACTTATTTGTGACACTATGGTTTGGGTCATATCGGTGTAAAGCGCATGAAAAAACCCCATAAAGATGGATCTTCGGAATCACTTGGTTATTAATCATTTGATGCTTGCGAACCGTGCCTTTTGGGCAAGATGACTAAAACTCCGTTCTCTGGAATAATGGAACAAGCTACTGACTTATTGGAAATAATACATACCGATGTATGCGGTCCAATGAGTGTTGATGCTCATGGCAAGTATCATTATTTTCTGACCTTCATAAGATGATTTGAGCAGATATGGGTATATCTACTTGATGAAATATAAGTCTGAAATAATTGAAAGGTTCAAAGAATTTCAGAGTGAAATGGAAAAATCATCATAACAAGAAAATAAAGTTTCTGCGATCTGATCGCGGAGACGAATATTTGAGTTACGAGTTTGGTCTTCAATTAAAACAATGTGGAATAGTTTCACAGCTCACGCCACCTGGAACACCACAATATTATGGTGTGTCCGAACGTCGTAGTCGCACTTTATTGGATATGGTGCGATTTATGATGTCTCTTATTGATTTACCATTATTGTTTTGGGGTTATGCATTAGAGACAGCTGCATTCACGTTAAAAGGGCACCATCTAAATCCGTTGAGACGACACCATATGAACTGTGGTTTAGCAAGAAACCCAAGTTGTCGTTTCTTAAAGTTTGGGGCTGTGATGCTTATGTGAAAAAGTTTCATCCTGATAAGCTCAAACCCAAATCAAAGAAGTGCGTCTTCATAGAATACCCAAAGGAAATTGTTGGGTACACCTTCTATCACAGATCCGAAGGCAAGATATTCGTTGCTAAAAATGGATCCTTTCTAGAGAAGGAGTTTCTCTCAAAAGAAGTGAGTTGGAGGAAAGTAGAACTTGATGAGGTAACTGTACCTTCTCCCGAATTGGAAAATAGTTCATCACTGAAATTAGTTCCAGTGATTCCTACACCAATTAGTGACGAAGCTAATGATGATGATCAAGAAACTTTAGATCAAGTTACTACAGAACCTCGTAGGTCTTCTAGAGTACGGTCCGCACCAGAATGGTATGGTAATCCTGTTCTGAAAGTCATGTTACTAGACCATGATAAACCTACGAACTATGAGGAAGCGATGATGAGCCCAGATTCCGCAAAATGGCTGGAGGCCATGAAATCTGAGATAGGATCCATGTATGAGAACAAAGTGTGTACTTTGGTGGACTTGCCCGATGATCGGCAAGCCATAGAAAATAAATGGATCTTCAAGAGGAAGACGGATGTTGATAGTAGTGTTACTATCTACAAAGCTCGACTTGTCGCAAAAAGGTTTTTCAACAAGTTCAAGGTGTTGAATACAATGAGATTTTCTCACTCGTATCGATGCTTAAGTCTGTCCGAATCATGTTAGCAATTGCCACATTTTATGAAATCTGGCAAATGGATGTCAAAATTGCATTCCTTAATGGTTTTCTTACAGAAGAGTTGTATATGATGCAACCAGAAGGTTTTGTCAATCCTAAAGGTGCTAACAAAATGTGCAAACTCCAGCAATCCATCTATGTGAAGGAAATATTCCCTAGAGGCAATAATAAAGTTATTATTTATTTCCTCATATCATGATAAATGTTTATTATTCATGCTAGAATTGTATTAACCGGAAACATGATACATGTGTGAATACATAGACAAACATAGTGTCACTAGTATGCCTCTACTTGAACTAGCTCATTGATCAAAGATGGTTATGTTTCCTAACCATAGGCATGTGTTGTCATTTGATTAATGGGATCACATCATTAGGAGAATGATGTGATTGACTTGACCCATTCCGTTAGCTTAGCACTTGATCGTTTAGTATGTTGCTATTGCTTTCTTCATGACTTATACAAAGTTCCTGCAACTATGAGATTGTGCAACTCCCGTTTATCGGAGGAACACTTTGTGTGCTACCAAACGTCACAACGTAACTGGGTGATTATAAAGGTGCTCTATAGGTGTCTCCGAAGGTACATGTTGAGTTGGCATAATTCGAGATTAGGTTTTGTCACTCCGATTGTCGGAGAGGTATCTCTGGGCCCTCTCGGTAATACTCATCACCTAAGCCTTGCAAGCATTGTAACTAATGAGTTAGTTATGAGATGATGTATTACCGAACGAGTAAAGAGACTTGCCAGTAACGAGATTGAACTAGGTATTGGATACCGACGATCGAATCTCGGGCAAGTAACATACCGATGACAAAGGGAACAACGTATGTTGTTATGTGGTTTGACCGATAAAGATCTTCGTAGAATATGTGGGAACCAATATGAACATCCAGGTTCCGCTATTGGTTATTGACCGAGAATAGTACTAGGTCATGTCTACATAGTTCTTGAACCCGTAGGGTCCGCACGCTTAACGTTACGATGACAGGTTTATTATGAGTTTATAAGTTTTGATGTACCGAAGGTTGTTCGGAGTCCCGGCTGTGATCATGGACATGACGAGGAGTCTCGAAATGGTCGAGACATAAAGATTGATATATTGGATGACTATATTCGGACGCCGGAAGTGTTCCGGGTGTTTTCGGAGAAAAACCGGAGTACCGTTACCGGAACCCCCCCGGGAAGTAATGGGCATTGATGGTCCCTATTGGAGAGAGAGAGGGGCCGGCCAGGGCAAGTGGCGCGCCCCCTTCCCTTGAGTCCGAATAGGACAAGGAAGGGGGGGGGGGCGGCGCCCCCCTTGCCTTCCCTCTCTCCCACTCCTTCCTTCCCCCTCCTTCTTGGAATAGGAAAGGGAGGGGGAAACCTACTTGGAGTAGGTTTCCCCCTCCTAGGGCGCGCCCCCCCTTAGGCCGGCCCCCTCCTCCTCTCCCCCTTTATATACGGGGGCGGGGGCACCCCATAGACACACAAGTTGATCTACGGATCGTTCCTTAGCCGTGTGCGGTGCCCCCTCCACCATATTCCACCTCGGTCATATCGTCGCGGAGTTTAGGCAAAGCCCTTCGCCAGTAGAACATCATCATTGTCACCATGCCGTCATGCTGACGGAACTCATCCCCGACGCTTCGCTGGATTGGAGTCCGGGGGACGTCATCGAGCTGGGCGTGTGCTGAACACGGAGGTGCCGTACGTTCGGTGCTTAGATCGGTCCATTCGTGAAGACGTACGACTACATCAACCGCGTTGTCATAACGCTTCCGCTTACGGTCTACGAGGGTACGTGGACAACACTCTCCCCTCTCGTTGCTATACCATCACCATGATCTTGCGTGTGCGTAGGAAATTTTTTGAAATTACTACGTTCCCCAACAGTGGCATCCGAGCCTAGGTTTTATGGTTTGATGTTATATGCACGAGTAGAACACAAGTGAGTTGTGGGCGATACAAGTCATACTGCTTACCAGCATGTCATACTTTGGTTTGGCGGTATTGTTGGATGAAGCGGCCCGGACCGACATTACGCGTACGCTTACGCGAGACTGGTTTTACCGCCGTGCTTTGCACACAGGTGACTAGCGGGTGTCAGTTTCTCCAACTTTAGTTGAACCGAGTGTGGCTACGCCCGGTCCTTGCGAAGGTTAAAACAGCATCAACTTGACAAACTATCATTGTGGTTTTGATGCGTAGGTGAGATTGATTCTTGGTTAAGCCCGTAGCAGCCACGTAAAACTTGCAACAAAAAAGTAGAGGACGTCTAACTTGTTTTTGCAAGGCATGTTGTGAAGTGATATGGCCAAGACGTGATGCTATATTTTATTGTATGAGATGATCATGTTTTGTAACCGAAGTTATCGGCAACTGGCAGGAGCCATATGGTTGTCGCTTTATTGTATGAAATGCAAACGCCCTGTAATTGCTTTACTTTATCACTAAGCGGTAGCGATGGTCGTAGAAGCAATAGATGGCGTAAACGACAATGGTGCTACGATGGAGATCAAGGTGTCACGCAGGTGACGATGGTGATCACGACGGTGCTTCGGAGATGGAGATCACAAGCACAAGATGATGATGGCCATATCATATCACTTATATTGATTGCATGTGATGTTTATCCTTTATGCATCTTATCTTGCTTTGATTGACGGTAGCATTTTAAGATGATCTCTCACTAAAATTATCAAGAAGTGTTCTCCCTGAGTATGCACCGTTGCCAAAGTTCGTCGTGCCCAGACACCACGTGATGATCGGGTGTGATAAGCTCTACGTCCATCTACAACGGGTGCAAGCCAGTTTTGCACACGCAGAATACTCAGGTTAAACTTGACGAGCCTAGCATATGCAGATATGGCCTCGGAACACGGAGACCGAAAGGTCGAGCGTGAATCATATAGTAGATATGATCAACATAAGATGTTCACCATTGAAAACTACTATATCTCACATGATGATCGGTTATGGTTTAGTTGATTTGGATCACGTGATCACTTAGATGACTAGAGAGATGTTTGTCTAAGTGGGAGTTCTTAAGTAATATGATTAATTGAACTTAAATTTATCATGAACTTAGTACCTGATAGTATTTTGCTTGTCTATGTTTATTGTAGATAGATGGCTCATGTTGTTTTTCCGTTGAATTTTAATGCGTTCCTTGAGAAAGCTAAGTTGAAAGATGATGGTAGCAATTACACGGACTGGGTCCGTAACTTGAGGATTATCCTCATTGCTGCACAGAAGAATTACGTCCTGGAAGCGCCGCTGGGTGCCAGGCCTGCTGCAGGATCAACACCAGATGTTATGAACGTCTGGCAGAGCAAAGCTGATGACTACTCTGTAGTTCAGTGTGCCATGCTTTAAGGCTTAGAACCGGGTCTTCAACGACGTTTTGAACATCATGGAGCATATGAGATGTTCCAGGAGTTGAAGTTAATATTTCAAGAAAATGCCCGGATTGAGAGATATGAAGTCTCCAATAAGTTCTATAGCTGCAAGATGGAGGAGAATAGTTCTGTCAGTGAGCACATACTCAAAATGTCTGGGTATAATAATCACTTGATTCAACTGGGAGTTAATCTTCCGGATGATAGCGTCATTGACAGAATTCTCCAATCACTGCCACCAAGCTACAAGAGCTTTGTGATGAACTATAATATGCAAGGGATGAACAAGACTATTCCCGAGCTCTTCGCAATGCTAAAGGCTGCAGAGGTAGAAATCAAGAAGGAGCATCAAGTGTTGATGGTCAACAAGACCACTAGTTTCAAGAAAAAGGGCAAAGGGAAGAAGAAGGGGAACTTCAAGAAGAACAGCAAGCAAGTTGCTGCTCAAGAGAAGAAACCCAAGTCTGGACCTAAGCCTGAAACTGAGTGCTTCTACTGCAAGCAGACTGTTCACTGGAAGCGGAACTGCCCCAAGTATTTGGCGGATAAGAAGGATGGCAAAGTGAACAAAGGTATATGTGATATACATGTTATTTATGTGTACCTAACTAGAGCTCGTAGTAGCACCTGGGTATTTGATACTGGTTCTGTTGCTAATATTTGCAACTCGAAACAGGGACTACGGAATAAGCGAGCACTGGCCAAGGACGAGGTGACGATGCGCGTGGGAAACGGTTCCAAAGTCAATGTGATCGCGGTCGGCACGCTACCTCTACATCTACCTTCGGGATTAGTTTTAGACCTGAATAATTGTTATTTGGTGCCAGCGTTGAGCATGAACATTATATCTGGATCTTGTTTGATGCGAGACGGTTATTCATTTAAATCAGAGAATAATGGTTGTTCTATTTATATGAGTAATATCTTTTATGGTCATGCACCCTTGAAGAGTGGTCTATTTTTATTGAATCTCGATAGTAGTGATACACATATTCATAATGTTGAAACCAAAAGATGCAGAGTTGATAATGATAGTGCAACTTATTTGTGGCACTGCCGTTTAGGTCATATCGGTGTAAAGCGCATGAAGAAACTCCATACTGATGGACTTTTGGAATCACTTGATTATGAATCACTGGGTACTTGCGAACCGTGTCTCATGGGCAAGATGACTAAAACACCCTTCTCTGGTACTATGGAGAGAGCAACAGATTTATTGGAAATCATACATACAGATGTATGCGGTCCGATGAATGTTGAAGCTCGTGGCGGATATCGTTATTTTCTCACCTTCACAGATGATTTAAGCAGATATGGGTATATCTACTTAATGAAGCATAAGTCTGAAACATTTGAAAAGTTCAAAGAATTTTAGAGTAAAGTGGAAAATCATCGTAACAAGAAAATAAAGTTTCTACGATCTGATCATGGAGGAGAATATTTGAGTTATGAGTTTGGTTTACATTTGAAACAATGCGAAATAGTTTCGCAACTCACGCCACCTGGAACACCACAAAGAAATGGTGTGTCCGAATGTCGTAATCGTACTTTACTAGATATGGTGCGATCTATGATGTCTCTTACTGATTTACCGCTATCGTTTTGGGGTTATGCTTTAGAGACGGCTGCGTTCACAATAAATATGGCACCATCTAAATCCGTTGAGACGACGCCTTATGAACTGTGGTTTGGCAAGAAACCAAAGTTGTCGTTTCTTAAAGTTTGGGGCTGCGATGCTTATGTGAAGAAACTTCAACCCGATAAGCTCGAACCCAAATCGGAGAAATGTGTCTTCATATGATACCCAAAAGAGACTGTTGGGTACGCCTTCTATCACAGATCCGAAGGCAAGACATTTGTTGCTAAGAATGGATCCTTTCTAGAGAAGGAGCTTCTCTCGAAAGAAGTGAGTGGGAGGAAAGTAGAACTTGATGAGGTAACTGTACCTGCTCCCTTATTGGAAAGTAGTTCATCGCAGAAATCAGTTCCTGTGACAAATACACCAATTAGTGAGGAATCTAATGATATTGATCATGAAACTTCAGATCAAGTGTCTACTGAGCCTAGTAGGTCTACCAGAGTAAGATCTGCACCAGAGTGGTACGGTAATCCTGTTCTGGAAGTCATGTTACTTGACCATGATGAACCTACGAACTATGAGGAAGCGATGATGAGCCCAGATTCTGCAAAATGGCTAAAGGCCATGAAATCTGAGATGGGATCCATGTATGAGAACAAAGTATGGACTTTGGTTGACTTGCCCGATGATCGGCAAGCCATTGAGAATAAATGGATTTTTAAGAAGAAGACTGACGCTGATGGTAATGTAACTGTCTATAAAGCTCGACTTGTTGCAAAAGGTTTTCGACAAGTTCAAGGGGTTGACTACGATGAGACTTTCTCACCCGTAGCGATGCTTAAGTCTGTCTGAATCATGTTAGTGATTGCCGCAATTTATGATTATGAAATTTGGCAGATGGATGTCAAAACTGCATTCCTGAATGGATTTCTGGAAGAAGAGTTGTATATGATGCAACCAGAAGGTTTTGTCGATCCTAAAGGAGCTAACAAAGTGTGCAAGCTCCAGCGATCAATCTATGGTCTGGTGCAAGCATCTCGGAGTTGGAATAAATGCTTTGATAGTGTGATCAAAGCATATGGTTTTACACAGACTTTTGGAGAAGCCTGTATTTACAAGAAAGTGAGTGGGAGCTCTGTAGCATTTCTAATATTATATGTGGATGACATATTGTTGATTGGAAATGATATAGAATTTCTGGATAGCATAAAAGGATACTTGAATAAAAGTTTTTCAATGAAAGACCTCGCTGAAGTTGCTTACATATTGGGCATTAAGATCTATAGAGATAGATCAAGACGCTTGATTGGACTTTCACAAAGCACGTACCTTGATAAAGTATTGAAGAGGTTCAATATGGATCAGGCGAAGAAAGGGTTCTTGCCTGTATTACAAGGTATAAAGTTGAGTCAGACTCAATGCCCGACCACTGCAGAAGATAGAGGGAAAATGAAAGGAGTTCCCTATGCTTCAGCAATAGGCTCTATCATGTATGCAATGTTGTGTACCAGACCTGATGTGTGCCTTGCTATTAGTTTGGCAGGGAGGTACCAAAGTAATCCAGGAGTGGGTCACTAGACAGCGGTCAAGAACATCCTGAAATACCTGAAAAGGACTAAGGATGTGTTTCTCGTATATGGAGGTGGCAAAGAGCTAGTCGTAAATGGTTACGTCGATGCAAGCTTTGACACTGATCCGGACGATTCTAAATCGCAAACCGGATACGTATTTTTATTAAACGGTGGAGCTGTAAGTTGGTGCAGTTCTAAACAAAGAGTCGTGGCGGGATCTACATGTGAAGCGGAGTACATAGCTACTTCGGAAGCAGCAAATGAAGGAGTCTGGATGAAGGAGTTCATTTCCAATCTAGGTGTTATACCTAGTTCATCGGGACCAATGAAGATCTTCTGTGACAATACTGGTGCAATTGCCTCGGCAAAGGAATCCAGATTTCACAAGAGGACCAAGCACATCAAGAGACGCTTCAATTCCATTCGGGACCAGGTCCAAGTGGGAGACATAGAAATTTGCAAGATACATACGGATCTGAATGTTGCAGACCCGTTGACTAAGCCTCTCTCACGAGCAAAACATGATCAGCACCAAGACTCCATGGGTGTTAGAATCATTACTATGTAATCTAGATTATTGACTCTAATGCAAGTGGGAGACTGAAGGAAATATGCCCTAGAGGCAATAATAAAGTTATTATTTATTTCCTCATATCATGATAAATGTTTATTATTCATGCTATAATTGTATTAACCGGAAACATGATACATGTGTGAATACATAGACAAACATAGTGTCACTAGTATGCCTCTACTTGAACTAGCTCATTGATCAAAGATGGTTATGTTTCCTAACCATAGGCATGTGTTGTCATTTGATTAATGGGATCACATCATTAGGAGAATGATGTGATTGACTTGACCCATTCCGTTAGCTTAGCACTTGATCGTTTAGTATGTTGCTATTGCTTTCTTCATGACTTATACAAAGTTCCTGCAAACTATGAGATTGTGCAACTCCTGTTTACCGGAGGAACACTTTGTGTGCTACCAAACGTCACAACGTAACTGGGTGATTATAAAGGTGCTCTAAAGGTGTCTCCGAAGGTACATGTTGAGTTGGCATAATTCGAGATTAGGTTTTGTCACTCCGATTGTCGGAGAGGTATCTCTGGGCCCTCTCGGTAATACTCATCACCTAAGACTTGCAAGCATTGTAACTAATGAGTTAGTTATGAGATGATGTATTATGGAATGAGTAAAGAGACTTGCCAGTAACGAGATTGAACTAGGTATTGGATACCGACGATCGAATCTCGGGCAAGTAACATACCGATGACAAAGGGAACAACGTATGTTGTTATGCGGTTTGACCAATAAAGATCTTCGTAGAATATGTGGGAACCAATATGAACATCCAGGTTCCGCTATTGGTTATTGACCGAGAATAGTTCTAGGTCATGTCTACATAGTTCTCGAACCCGTAGGGTCTGCACGCTTAACGTTACGATGACAGTTTTATTATGAGTTTATAAGTTTTGATGTACCGAAGGTTGTTCGGAGTCCCGGATGTGATCACGGACATGACGAGGAGTCTCGAAATGGTCGAGACATTAAGATTGATATATTGGATGACTATATTCGGACACTGGAAGTGTTCCGGGTGTTTTCGGAGAAAAACCGGAGTACCGGAGGGTTACCGGAACCGCCCCGGGAAGTAATGGGCCTTGATGGGCCCTATTGGAGAGAGACAGGGGCCGGCCAAGGCAAGTGGCGCGCCCCCTCCCCTTGAGTCCGAATAGGACAAGGAAGGGGGGGGCGGCGCCCCCCTTGCCTTCCCCATCTCCCACTCCTTCCTTCCCCCTCCTTCTTGGAATAGGAAAGGGAGGTGGGAAACCTACTTGGAGTAGGTTTCCCCCTCCTAGGGCGCGCCTCCCCTTAGGCCGGCCCCCTTCTCCTCTCCCCCTTTATATACGGGGGCGGGCGGCACCCCATAGACACACAAGTTGATCTACGGATCGTTCCTTAGCCGTGTGCGGTGCCCCCCTCCACCATATTCCACCTCGGTCATATCGTCGCGGAGTTTAGGCAAAGCCCTGCGCCGGTAGAACATCATCATCGTCACCACGCCGTCATGCTGACGGAACTCATCCCCGACGCTTCGCTGGATTGGAGTCCGGGGGACGTCATCGAGCTGGACATGTGCTGAACACGGAGGTGCCGTACGTTCGGTGCTTGGATCGGTCGATTCGTGAAGACGTACGACTACATCAACCGTGTTGTCATAACGCTTCCGCTTACGGTCTATGAGGGTATGTGGACAACACTCTCCCCTCTCGTTGCTATACCATCACCATGATCTTGCGTGTGCGTAGGAAATTTTTTGAAATTACTACGTTCCCCAACACTATGGACTGGTGCAAGCTTCTCGGAGTTGGAATATATGCTTTGATAAGTTGATCAAAGCATATATTTTTATACAGACCTGCGGTGAAGCCTGTATTTACAAGAAAGTGAGTGGGAGCACTACAACATTTCTGATAAGTATATGTGAATGACATATTGTTGATCGGAAATAATGTAGAATTATTCTGCAAAGCATAAAGGAGTGTTTGAAAGGAGTTCTTTAAAAGAAAGACCTTAGTAAAGCTACTTACATATTGAGTATCAAGATCTATTGAGATAGATCAAGACGCTTGATAAGATTTTTCAATGAGCACATACCTTGTCAAGATTTTGAAATAGTTAAAAATGGAACGGTCAAAGAAAGAGTTCTTGCCTGTGTTGCAAAGATATGAAATTAAGTAAGACTCAAATCCTGACCACAGCAGAAAATAGAAAGAGAATGAAAGTCATTCCCTATGCATCAGTCATAGGTTCTATAAAAGTATGCCATGCTATGGACCAGACCTATTGTATACTCTGCCCTGGTTTGGCAAGGGAGTACAATAGTGATCTTGGAGTAGATCACTGGACATTGGTCAAAATTATCCTTAGTGGAATAAGGATATGTTTCTCAATTATGGAGGTGACAAAAGGTTCGTCGTAAAGGGTTACGTCGATACAAGTTTTGGCATTGATCCAGATGACTCTAAGTCTCAATCTGGATACATATTGAAAGTGGGAGCAATTAGCTAGAGTAGCTCCGTGCAGAACATTGTAGACATAGAATATTTGCAAAATACATACGGCTCTGAATGTGACAGACCCGTTGACTAAACTTCTCTCACGAGCAAAACATGATCACACCTTAGTACTCTTTGGGTGTTAATCACATAGCAATGTGAACTAGATTATTGACTCTAGTAAACCCTTTGGGTGTTGGTCACATGACGATGTGAACTATGGGTGTTAATCATATACAGATATGAATATTGATGTTAAATCACATGGCGATGTGAACTAGATTATTGACTCTAGTGCAAGTAGGAGACTGAAGGAAATATGCCCTAGAGGCAATAATAAAGTTATTATTTATTTCCTTATTTCATGATAAATGTTTATTATTCATGCTAGAATTGTATTAACCGGAAACATAATACATGTGTGAATACATAGACAAACATAGTGTCACTAGTATGCCTCTACTTGACTAGCTCGTTAATCAAAGATGGTTAAAGTTTCCTAACCATAGAAATGAGTTGTCATTTGATTCACGGGATCACATCATTAGGAGAATGATGTGATTGACTTGACCCATTCCGTTATCTTAGCACTTGATCATTTAGTATGTTGCTATTGCTTTCTTCATGACTTATACATGTTCCTATGACTATGAGATTATGCAATTCCCATTTACCGGAGGAACACTTTGTGTGCTACCAAACGTCACAACATAACTGGGTGATTATAAAGGAGCTCTACAGGTGTCTCCGAAGGTACATGTTGGGTTGGCGTATTTCGAGATTAGGATTTGTCACTGCGATTGTCGGAGAGGTATCTCTGGGCCCTCTCGGTAATGCACATCACTATAAGCCTTGCAAGCAATGTGACTAATGAGTTAGTTGCGGGATGATGCATTACGTAACGAGTAAAGAGACTTGCCGGTAACGAGATTGAACTAGGTATTGAGATACCGACGATCGAATCTCGGGCAAGTAACATACCGATGGCAAAGGGAACAACGTATGTTGTTATGCGGTTTGACCGATAAAGATCTTCGTAGAATATGTAGGAGCCAATATGAGCATCCAGGTTTTGCTATTGGTTATTGACTGGAAACGTGTCTCGGTCATGTATACATAGTTCTCGAACCCGTAGGGTCCGCATGCTTAAGGTTTCGATGACAGTTATATTATGAGTTTATGAGTTTTGATGTACCGAAGGAGTTCGGAGTCCCGGATGAGATCGGGGACATGACGAGGAGTCTCGAAATGGTCGAGACATAAAGATCGATATATTGGACGACTATATTCGGACTTCGGAAAGGTTCCGAGTGATTCGGGTATTTTCGGGGGTACCGGGGAGTTACGGGAATACGAGGAAGAAGCAATGGGCCTCGTGGGCCAAGTGGTGGAAGAGAGTAGGCAGGGCGCGCGGCCCCCCTAGCCCAAACCGAATTGGACTAGGGGGCCGGCCCCCCTTTCCTCCTTTTCCTCCATCTCCTTCCTTCTCCTTCTCATTCCCTTCCTTCCCCTCTCCTAGTTGGACTAGGAAAGGAGGGAGTCCTACTCCCGGTGGGAGTAGGACTCCTCCCTGGCGCGCCCTCCCTTGGCCGGCCGCCCCCTTCCCCTTGCTCCTTTATGTACGGGGGCAGGGGGCACTCCATGACACACAAGTTGATCTTCGTGATCGTTCCTTAGCCGTGTGCGGTGCCCCCCTCCACCATATTCCACCTCGGTCATATCGTTGCGGTGCTTAGGTGAAACCCTGCGTCGGTAGAACATCAACATTGTCACCACGCCCTCGTGCTGACGGAACTCATCCCCGACACCCTGCTGAATCGGAGTCCGGGGATCGTCATCGAGCTGAACGTGTGCTGAACTCGGAAGTGTCGTACGTTCGGTACTTGGATCGGTCGGATCGTGAAGACATACGACTACATCAACCGCGTTGTCATAACGCTTCCGCTTACGGTCTAGGAGGGTACGTGGACAACACTCTCCCCTCTTGTTGCTATGCATCACCTATGATCTTGCGTGTGCGTAGGAATTTTTTTGAAATTACTACGTTCCCAACAGTGGCATCCGAGCCTAGGTTTTATGTGTTGATGTTATATGCACGAGTAGAACACAAGTGAGTTGTGGGCGATACAAGTCATACTGCTTACCAGCATGTCACACTTTGGTTCAGCGGTATTGTTGGATGAAGCGGCTCGGACCAACATTACGCGTACGCTTACGCGAGACTGGTTTTACTGCCATACTTTGCACACAGGTGACTAGCGGGTGTCTGTTTCTCCAACTTTAGTTGAACCGAGTGTGGCTACGCCCGGTCCTTGCGAAGGTTAAAACAGCACTAACTTGACAAACTATCGTTGTGGTTTTGATGCGTAGGTAAGAACGGTTCTTGCTTAGCCCGTAGCAGCCACGTAAAATTTGCAACAACAAAGTAGAGGACGTCTAACTTGTTTTTGCAGGGCATGTTGTGATGTGATATGGTCAAGACGTGATGCTATATTTTAGGGATAATTAGATTTATGCCCCTAGTTGTGTCCCACTTGTCTGTTTTACCCCTAATTCCAAAAAGTCACCGGTTCTGTCCAAGTCACTTTGCTCCTCTTATGCTTTTGCCCTTTGACCGTATGACCGTCAGTTTGAAAACTTCATAACTAATTCATACTAAATTAGAAAAATTTAAATAAGATACCAAAATGTTCGGAAAAACATCACCTATATGTCAGTGTCTTTTGCATTATGAAAAAGTGTTGGAAAGTGCACATCCAAGTTTTAGCTCTTTTGATACCACCATGAATAGTAAACTCTAAAAAATTCAAAAAAATTCAAAAAAAATATGGTGGCAATGAACGACAAATGTTCTAAGTGCCTGCCAAGTTTCATTAGGGAACGACATTCATGGAAGTCATGGCAAAAAATAATCTATTTTGGAGTGCTGATTGTTTTTTGTTGCTGCGGCACCCACGAATGTTGTTCCCTGATGAAACTTGGCAAGCACTTAAAACATTTGTAATTCTTTGCCACAATTTTTTTTGAATTTTTTTGAATTTTTTTAGATTTTACTATTCATGGTGGTAGCATAAGAGCTAAAACTCGGATGGGCACTTTCCAACACTTTTTTCGTGAATGCAAATGACACTGACATATAGGTGATGTTTTTCTGAACATTTTGGTATCTTATTTGCATTTTCCTGATTTAGTATGAATTAGTTATGAAGTTTTCAAACTGACGGTCAAAGGGCAAAATCATAAGAGGAGCAAAGTGACTTGGACAGAACTGGTGACTTTTGGGAATTAGGGGTAAAACAGACGAGCGGGACACAACTAGGGGCATAAATCTAATTATCCCTATATTTTATTGTATGAGACGATCATATTTTGTAACCGAAGTTATCGGCAACTGGCAGGAGCCTTATGGTTGTCGCTCTATTGTATGAAATGCAAACGCCCTGTAATTGCTTTACTTTATCACTAAGCGGTAGCGATAGTCGTAGAAGCAATAGATGACGTAACGACAACGATGATACGATGGAGATCAAGGTGTCGCGCTGGTGACGATGGTGATCACGATGGTGCTTCGGAGATGGAGATCACAAGCACAAGATGATGATGGCCATATCACATCACTTATATTGATTGCATGTGATGTTTATCCTTTATGCATCTTATCTTGCTTTGATTGACAGTAGCATTTTTAGATGATCTCTCACTAAAAATTATCAAGAAGTGTTCTCCCTGAGTATGCACTGTTGCGAAAGTTCTTCGTGCTGAGACACCACGTGATGATCGGGTGTGATAGGCTCTACGTTCAAATACAACGGGTGCAACACAGTTGCACACGCGGAATACTCAGGTTAAACTTGACGAGCCTAGCATATAACAGATATGACCTCGGAACACGGAGACCGAAAGGTCGAACGTGAATCATATAGTAGATATGATCAACATAGTGATGTTCACCATTGAAAACCACTCCATCTCACATGATGATCGGACATGGTTTAGTTGATTTGGATCACGTGATCACTCAGATGACTAGAGAGATGTCTGTCTAAGTGGGAGTTCTTAAGTAATATGATTAATTGAACTTAAATTTATCATGAACTTAGTCCTGGTAGTATTTTGCAAATTATGTTATAGATCAATAGCTCGCGTTGTTGCTTTCATATGTTTATTTTGGTATGTTCCTAGAGAAAACTGTGTTGAAAGATGTTAGTAGCAATGATGCGGATTGGATCCGTGATCTGAGGTTTATCCTCATTGCTGCACAGAAGAATTATGTCCTTAATGCACCGCTAGGTGACAGACCTATTGCAAGAGCAGATGCAAACGTTATGAACATTTGGCTAGCTCAATATGATGACTACTTGATAGTTTAGTGCACCATGCTTAACGGCTTAGAATCGGGACTTCAAAGACATTTTCAACGTCATGGACCATATGAGATGTTCCAGGAATTGAAGTTAATATTTCAAGCAAATACCCGAGTTGAGAGATATGAAGTCACCAACAAGTTCTATAGCTAAAAGATGGAGGAGAATCGCTCAACTAGTGAGCATGTGCTTAGATTGTCTGGGTACTTCAATCGCTTGAATCAAGTGGGAGTTAATCTTCCAAATAAGATAGTGATTGACAGAATTCTCTAGTCACCATCACTAAGTTACTAGAACTTCGTGATGAACTATAGTATTCAAAGGATGATGAAAACAATTCCCGAGCTCTTATGATGTTGAAATCGATGAAGGTAGAAATCAAGAAAGAGCATCAAGTGTTGATGATTGACAAGACCACTAGTTTCAATAAAAGGGCAAAGGGAAAGAAGGGAAACTTCAAGTAGAATGGCAAACAAGTTGTCACTCCCGTGAAGAAGACCAAAACTGGACCAAAGCCTGAAACTGAGTGCTTACACTGCAAAGGAAATGGTCACTGGAAGTGGAAATGCCATGAATATTTGGTGGATAAGAAGGATGGCAAAGTGAATGAGGGTATATTTGATATACAGTTATTGATGTGTGCCTTACTAGTGTTTATAGTAGCCCCTGAGTATTTGATACTTGTTCGGTTGCTAAGATTAGTAACTCGAAACAGGAGTTACAGAATAAACAGAGACTAGTTGAAGGGGAAGTGACAATGAGTGTTGGAAATAGTTCCAAGATTGATATGATCATCATCGCTCACTCCCTATACTTTCCGGATTAATGTTAAACCTGAATAAATGTTATTTGGCATTTGCGTTGAGCATGAATATGATTTGATCATGTTTATTGCAATACGGTTATTCATTTAAAGTCAGAGAATAATTGTTGTTCTGTTTACATGAATAAAACCTTCAAATGGTCATACACCCAATGAAAATAGTTATTGGATCTCGATCGTAGTGATACACATATTCATAATATTGATGACAAAAGATGCAAAGTTAACAATGATAGTGCAACTTATTTGTGACACTGCCGTTTGGGTCATATCGGTGTAAAGCGCATGAAGAAACTCCATAAAGATGGATCTTCGGAATCACCTGGTTATGAATCATTTGATGCCTGCGAACCGTGCCTTTTGGGCAAGATGACTAAAACTCCATTCTCTGGAATAATGGAACAAGCTACTGACTTATTGGAAATAATACATACCGATGTATGCGGTCCAATGAGTGTTGATGCTCATGGCAAGTATCATTATTTTCTGACCTTCACAAGATGATTTGAGCAGATATGGGTATATGTACTTGATGAAACATAAGTCTGAAATAATTGAAAGGTTCAAAGAATTTCAGAGTGAAATGGAAAATCATCGTAACAAGAAAATAAAGTTTCTGCGATCTGATCGCGGAGACAAATATTTCAGTTACGAGTTTGGTCTTCAATTAAAACAATGTGGAATAGTTTCACAGCTCACGCCACCTGGAACACCACAATATTATGGTGTGTCCGAACGTCGTAACCGCACTTTATTGGATATGGTGCGATTTATGATGTCTCTTATCGATTTACCATTATTGTTTTGGGGTTATGCATTAGAGACAGCTGCATTCATCTTAAAAAGGCACCAACTAAATCCGTTGAGACGACACCATATGAACTGTGGTTTAGCAAGAAACCCAAGTTGTCGTTTCTTAAAGTTTGGGGTTGTGATGCTTATGTGAAAAAGTTCCATCCTGATAAGCTCAAACCCAAATCGGAGAAGTGCGTCTTCATAGAATACCCAAAGGAAATTGTTGGGTACACCTTCTATCACAGATCCGAAGGCAAGATATTCGTTGCTAAAAATGGATCCTTTCTAGAGAAGGAGTTTCTCTCGAAAGAAGTGAGTGGGAGGAAAGTAGAACTTGATGAGGTAATTGTACCTTCTCCGAACTGGAAAATAGTTCGTCACTGAAATCAGTTCCAGTGATTCCTACACCAATTAGTGAGGAAGCTGATGATGATGATCATGAAACTTCAGATCAAGTTACTACAGAACCTCGTAGGTCTTCCAGAGTACGGTCCGCACCAGAATGGTATGGTAATCCTGTTCTGAAAGTCATGTTACTAGACCATGATAAACCTACGAACTATGAGGAAGCGATGATGAGCCCAGATTCCGCAAAATGGCTGGAGGCCATGAAATCTGAGATAGGATCCATGTATGAGAACAAAGTGTGGACTTTGGTGGACTTGCCCGATGATCGGCAAGCCATAGAAAATAAATGGATCTTCAAGAGGAAGACGGACGTTGATAGTAGTGTTAGTATCTACAAAGCTCGACTTGCCGAAAAAGGTTTTTCGACAAGTTCAAGGTGTTGAATACAATGAGATTTTCTCACTCGTATCGATGCTTAAGTCTGTCCGAATCATGTTAGCAATTGCCACATTTTATGAAATCTGGCAAATGGATGTCAAAATTGCATTCCTTAATGGTTTTCTTACAGAAGAGTTGTATATGATGCAACCAGAAGGTTTTGTCAATCCTAAAGGTGCTAACAAAATGTGCAAACTCCAGCAATCCATCTATGGACTGGTGCAAGCATCTCGGAGTTAGAATATACGCTTTGATAAGTTGATCAAAGCATATAGTTTTATACAGACTTGCGGTGAAGCCTGTATTTACAAGAAAGTGAGTGGGAGCACTACAACATTTCTGATAAGTATATGTGAATGACATATTGTTGATCGGAAATAATGTAGAATTATTCTGCAAAGCATAAAGGAGTGTTTGAAAGGAGTTCTTTAAAAGAAAGACCTCAGTAAAGCTACTTACATGTTGAGCATCAAGATCTATTGAGATAGATCAAGACGCTTAATTAGATTTTTCAATGAGTACATACCTTGTCAAGATTTTGAAATAGTTCAAAATGGAACAGTCAAAGAAAGAGTTCTTGCCTGTCTTGCAAAGATATGAAATTAAGTAAGACTCAAATCCTGACCAAAGCAGAAAATAGAAAGAGAATGAAAGTCATTCCCTATGCATCAGTCATAGGTTCTATAAAAGTATGCCATGCTATGGACTAGACCTATTGTATACTCTGCCCTGGTTTGGCAAGGGAGTACAATAGTGATCTTGGAGTAGATCACTGGACATTGGTCAAAATTATCCTTAGTGGAATAAGGATATGTTTCTCAATTATGGAGGTGACGAAAGGTTCGTCGTAAAGGGTTACGTTGATACATGTTTTGGCATTGATCCAGATGACTCTAAGTCTCAATCTGGATACATATTGAAAGTGGGAGCAATTAGCTAGAGTTGCTCCGTGCAGAACATTGTAGACATAGAATATTTGCAAAATACATACGGCTCTGAATGTGACAGACCCGTTGACTAAACTTCTCTCACGAGCAAAACATGATCACACCTTAGTACTCTTTGGGTGTTAATCACATGGCGATGTGAACTAGATTATTGACTCGAGTAAACCCTTTGGGTGTTGGTCACCTGACGATGTGAACTATCAGTGTTAATCATATACAGATATGAATATTGACGTTAAATCACATGGCGATGTGAACTAGATTATTGACTCTAATGCAAGTGGGAGACTGAAGGAAATATGCCCTAGAGGCAATAATAAAGTTATTATTTATTTCCTTATTTCATGATAAATGTTTATTATTCATGCTAGAATTGTATTAACCGGAAACATAATACATGTGTGAATACATAGACAAACATAGTGTCACTAGTATGCCTCTACTTAACTAGCTCGTTAATCAAAGATGGTTAAAGTTTCCTAACCATAGACATGAGTTGTCATTTGATTCACGGGATCACATCATTAGGAGAATGATGTGATTGACTTGACCCATTCCGTTAGCTTAGCACTTGATCGTTTAGTATGTTGCTATTGCTTTCTTCATGACTTATACATGTTCCTATGACTATGAGATTATGCAACTCCCATTTACCGGAGGAACACTTTGTGTGCTACCAAATGTCACAACGTAACTGGGTGATTATAAAGGAGCTCTACAGGTGTCTCCGAAGGTACATGTTGGGTTGGCGTATTTCGAGATTAGGATTTGTCACTCCGATTGTCGGAGAGGTATCTCTGGGCCCTCTCGGTAATGCACATCACTATAAGCCTTGCAAGCAATTTGACTAATGAGTTAGTTGCGGGATGATCTAATACGTAACGAGTAAAGAGACTTGCCGGTAATGAGATTGAACTAGGTATTGAGATACCGACGATCGAATCTCGGGCAAGTAACATACCGATGGCAAAGGGAACAATGTATGTTGTTATGCGGTTTGACCGATAAAGATCTTCGTAGAATATGTAGGAGCCAATATGAGCATCTAGGTTTCGCTATTGGTTATTGACCGGAAACGTGTCTCGGTCATGTCTACATAGTTCTCGAACCCGTAGGGTCCGCACGCTTAAGGTTTCGATGATAGTTATATTATGAGTTTATGAGTTTTGATGTACCAAAGGAGTTCGGAGTCCCAGATGAGGTCGGGGGCATGACGAGGAGTCTCGAAATGGTTGAGACGTAAAGATCGATATATTGGACGACTATATTCGGACTTCGGAAAGGTTCCGAGTGATTCGGGTATTTTCGGGGGTACCGGGGAGTTACGGGAATACGAAGAAGAAGCAATGGGCCTCATGGGCCAAGTGGTGGAAGAGAGGAGGCAGGGCGCGCGGCCCCCCTAGCCCAAACCGAATTGGACTAGGGGGCCGGCCCCCCTTTCCTCCTTTTCCTCCATCTCCTTCCTTCTCCTTCTCCTGCCCTTCATTCCCCTCTCCTAGTTGGACTAGGAAAGGAGGGAGTCCTACTCCCGATGGGAGTAGGACTCCTCCCTGGCGCGCCCTCCCTTGGCCGGCCGCCCCCTCCCCCTTGCTCCTTTATATACGGGGGCATGGGGGCACCCCATGACACACAAGTTGATCTTCGTGATCGTTCCTTAGCCGTGTGCGGTGCCCCCCTCCACCATATTCCACCTCGGTCATATCGTTGCAGTGCTTAGGTGAAGCCCTGCGTCGGTAGAACATCATCATTGTCACCACACCGTCGTGCTGATGGAACTCATCCCCGACACCCTGCTGGATCGGAGTCCGGGGATCGTCATCGAGCTGAACGTGTGCTGAACTCGGAGGTGCCGTACGTTCGGTACTTGGATCGGTCGGATCGTGAAGACATACGATTACATCAACCACGTTGTCATAACGCTTCATGTCGGTGTCAAAACCGGCGGATCTCAGGTAGGGGGTCCCGAACTGTGCGTCTAGGCTGATGGTAACAGGAGACAAGGGACACGGTGTTTTTACCCAGGTTCGGGCCCTCTCGACGGAGGTAAAACCCTACTCCTGCTTGATTGATATTGATGATATGGGTAGTACAAGAGTGGATCTACCACGAGATCAAGGAGGCTAAACCCTAGAAGCTAGCCTATGGTATGATTATTGTAATGGTTATGTTGTCCTACGGACTAAAACCCTCCGGTTTATATAGACACCGGAGAGGGCTAGGGTGACACAGAGTCGGTTACAATGGTAGGAGATCTACATATCCGTATCGCCAAGCTTGCCTTCCATGCCAAGGAAAGTCCCACCCGGACACGGGATGAAGTCTTCAATCTTGTATCTTCATAGTCTTTGAGTCCGGCTGACGATGATAGTCCGGCTGTCCGGACACCCCCTAGTCCAGGACTCCTTCAGTAGCCCCTGAACCAGGCTTCAATGACGATGAGTCCGGCGCGCATGTTGTTCGGCATTGCAAGGCGGGTTCCTACTCCGAATAATTCATAGAAGATTGTGAACACCAGGATAGTGTCCGGCTCTGCAAAATAAATTCCACATACCACCGTAGGGAGAATATTATGTACACAAGTTCAATCTGCTGACGTGTTTTGTGGCATGACGTCACACCACCACCAAGCCTTTACTGGAATCTTTTTTAATATACCACCTCAGCGCGTTTAGCGAAGCGGTTTCCTTGGCACGTCTTGTCGAAGCAGAGATCGTGTCCCCCTTATTCCGGGATTCTCATCAATACGAACGTGGGTAACCCAACCGCGCCCATCGCCACGCCTCCTCTATCGAAGGCGAGTCCCGAACGGTCACGGAGACGGCTCTTGGTATTCTTCCTCTTTATAACGGGACCAAGGCTCGTTTCTTTTCTTCAATCCTCCATTGAATCTTCTCCTTGCCCCGAGTTCCAACACCCAGAGCCCCAGATTCGAGCGCCTCGGATCTTCAACAATGTCCGGCTCCGACCTTCAGGGCCGGTAGATGCCCTCCTCCGTCACGGAGGAGGACGTGCTAAAGCTGCGAGAGGCCAAGTACCTGTCTTACGAGATTTCGCACAGGTTGCCCGCCGAAGGGCAGGCCATCCCCACCCCCGAGCCCGGCGAGTATGTCGTCTTTATATCCCACCTCCGTCGGGGTTTAGGCTTCCCGATGGATCCTTTTGTGAGAGGGCTCATGTTCTATTATGGGTTGGAATTCCATGACTTGGCTCCGGAGTCCATCCTCCATATTTCTGCATTTATTGTTGTCTGCGAAGCCTTCCTCCGCGTCACCCCCCACTTCGGCCTGTGGCTTAAGACCTTCAATGTGGAGCCGAAGATGATCGAGGGGCGTCAAGCAGAGTGCGGCGGGGCGGCCGTAAGCAGGAGGGCCGATGCCCCATGGCCCGAGGGCTCCTTCCAAGAGGAGCTTGGCTTGTGGCAGCAGGAGTGGTTCTATATCACTGCTCCGAAGGGCAGCAGGCAGAAGCCACCGCCCATATTCCGCTCGGGACCTCCATGACGGTTGATATTGTGGGTCAACCAAGGGCTCAACTGGGGGCCGTCAAAGGACGTGCCCCTATTGCAGGGCCGGATTCGAGACCTCCAAGTGAGGGAGATCGATCTGGTCGTGGTGATGCAGGTTATGCTGATTAGGCGTCTCCTGCCCTGCAAACGCCGCCCTCTCCGGCTATGGGAATTTAATCCGGAGGGACCACGGATTCTCCAACACTTCATGGGTTCGACACCCGTGGAGATGTACAAATTGTTCTTCGGATCACAAGAGGTGTGTCCGGAATTGACCGAGGACGCTGGCCTAAGCTGCAATCGCCCGGATACTCAAGTAAGTAGCTCAGTGTTCGGACATACCGTTTGTTTGCCTTTCTATGATTCGCCTCTTAACCGTTATCCTTTAACAGGAGTGGATAGCGCAAGCAAAGCTGATACGGTGTCCGGCCCCCCTCCTGGAGACCGTGCCGGATTCCGTGCTGGTCAGGATGCTGGAGGTTGCGCCTTCAGAAGAAGGCGAAGGGGAAAATAAGGGAGCTACCGCCTCGCCCAAGGAGGCGCTTGAAAAAGGGGGGGATCAAGTATCCCTCCCTCCAGGGGGAGAAGAGGACCGCCTCCGGAGACCCGGAGGCCAAAGCCCCTAAGCGGGGGAAGAGATCTTCACCGGAGGGTCCTGCGTCCGGGGAGGCCCCGGCCGCACAGTCTCCCCTAAAGAATCAGCCCTCCAGCGAGCCGTAAGTAGAGAAAAGGGAGTTTAGCGATAAGAGACGTCCTTATTTGTGCTTCTGAGGATAACTGAAGTTTTTACCTTGTAGTTCGGATCTCCGACCTTCTCAGATGAGCTCATCTTCGGGGGACCTTCGTCCGGAGATGATGGAGAGCGAGACGCCTCCGTCCGCTGCGCCGTCGGATAGGGCGGACAAGCCTGAAGTGTTATCACGGAGGGTGTCCCCGAGCCCGGCAGAGCCAAAGAGTTCGGCGCCGACTAGTGTTCGGCCGGGGGAGCTGAAGGATCTGCTTGAGAGGGCGTCCATCTCAGAAGATCACCATGCATTGATGAGTATGGTGATTGGAAGGATTTCATCCGCCGAAAGCGGATTGCGTAATGCCGTCATGAGTTTGTTGGCGGGGTTTGAGGTACGTAAAAATGACACACCTTTTTGACAGTTTTGCACATAACGTGCGCCCTGTATAGATAGTAGCCCCTGAGACTCGGTAGGTTGTCGAAAGCGACAGCGTGCCGAGGATCAAAATCGCAGGTATTAACTTTCGCCTTTCCTGTGCAGGTGGCGGATAGTCCGGGGGCCAGCCGGACTAATGGAGTTGCTGAACTGAAGCGGCAACTCGACGTTGCGGATGCGGACATCGCGCTAGTCAACAGGCGACTTGACGAGTCGTAAGGTAAGTTGTTTCTCCGTGGTCACCTAGTAAGGGAGCCGAAGCCCACCTCTGACAATATGTGTGCTTGGCGCAGATAGTGATGCTGCTGTGGAGAGCCTTTGGGCAGAACTTGCTCAAGCCAAGGAGCAAGCCAGAAGGAGTGATGCGGCTGCCTCGAGGGCGGCCGAGGAGTTAGAGGCCGAAAGGGCTGCACACTGCCGAAGCAGGGAAGAGATGGCCGAAATGGCCGTGAAGTTAAAGGATGCTACCGACCGCAGGGAGGCTCTTGAAAAGGAGCGCCTATCGGAGCAAGAAGACCCGGGGAAGGCAACCGCCGAAGCCAAGGATGCCCGTTCTGCAATGCAGGCTATAAAAGAGGAGCCGCGCCAAGCCGGGGACATTGTGGCTGGCAAGCCTTTTCTGCTGCGCCGAAGGTTCACGGATCCAAAGTATGCTCAGCTCGGCCAGCTGTGGGGTCCGGAGGATCCTTATATGGACTTAGCGGCGAGTGCGGCGGATGCCGTTGTGCACTTCCGAAGTCAGAAGGATCACAAGACGGAAGAGCTGTTTTGGTCTCAATTCCATAGTCCGGATCGTTCACTTCCGCTGACCGATCGGTTGGCCGAATGGGCTGAGCTGAATAGGTTGTCCGGACTTGCCATGACGGATATCGTGACTCATGTCTGGCCGGATAGGCCCAAGCCGAAGAGCTATTTTGGCTTATTGCAGCAATTTCTTGGGGCGGTGCCGCATATCAAGGCGATGAAGCGGTCGGCCTGCATAGAGGGTGCACGGATGGCCCTCGCCCGTGTGAAGACACATTGGACAGAGATGGATGCCACCGCCGTTGCGACCCAGGGTTCGGACGAGAGCCGGTTACCCGCCGAGCACTATTTTGGAGAAGTTCTGCGTGGTGCTCGTGTAATAGAGTCACAGTGCTCAAAAAATGTCACGTTCAAGTGAACTCTTTTGACTTGTAAGACAATTTTTATGATGTAAGCGCTTTTCATATTTGTGCGTCCAAATAGTGAAATATCTCATGTGCGGCCGTTTATGTATATTTGTGTATAACCTGAAAGATGCAGTCGTCGACTTCAGCCCCCTCGCACAAGGTGCGGGGGTGTTCGCAAAAAATAGCGCATTTTCACACTTAATCCGACGTCTCGGTCCTGTGAAGGAGGTGGTAGCGTAGCAAACGAGGCAACCGAACTATAATGCTTTATCACTTTCACTTAGCCATAGGAGTTTGAGGGTGGGGCTACGATATAGCCCCTAGTGGCACCGTGCTTTCCGAATTCGGGGCGTGTGTGTGCCTGACCGGGAAACTGCCCTTTGTCAAAGCGGAGGAATTCTAAACATTCCAGTAGTCGATCGACTGGTTGACCAGTCTCTCGCTGTATCATGACAGTCAGTTTTCGGCTTTCTCTACTGAGGTGCTCGTCCAGCCGAACTGGGGCACAATCGCAGTAGTTCTCCTGGTGCCGCGTTAGCCGATGATACGGAACGTAAGGCAGCAAAACACAGGAGCCGGGCAAACCCAACATTTGACCAAAGACATGATTCGGAGCTAATGCATATAAGGCCTAACTCGAGACGCCGAACACTCCCTAAGGTGTTTGGTCTTTATAATAATGGGCAGAACAATGCCCTGAGCCCCTGGCGTCCAGGTACGGGCGAGGTCCTCTAACGCGGCCGATGCCAAAACGTCAGTCTCCTCTCTGGTTATAATGAGTAACCAGGGGATTATAGCAACAAGAGACAGTAAAAAAGGTTTACGCAGGGTCTTAATCTGAAAAGAATCCTTGCAACGGGTCCCTGCTGCACGTGTGCGCCTGTGTCTCTGTTGTGCCGTATCCTGGACGGGTGTGCATGTTGTTCATCTGTAAAAAGAGAGGAACTTAGTTTGAAAGGAAGTAGTGCGAAAAGTGCATAAAAGAATGGAGATATTAATAAATAAAGCTGAGCCGATATTAGCTCATTGTTGCTTATACGCACAGCCCCTTGTGAAGGGGTGTGCGGCTAGGGAGCCCCTAGCCTATTTATGCCGGACTCGTCTAGCCGTGTCCGGGGTCTTTGAACGACCTTTTAATGAAATGATGCCACGTGGACTGGGCATTTTAAGTGTAAGAGACGCGTAATGTGGTATTGCGTTGAAGCGGACGAAAGCTTCACATCCCAATAGTGCTTGATAGCTACTTTTGAAGGGGGCGATATGGAAGGTTAGCCTTTCGCGTCGAAAGTAGTCGGGTGACCCGAACGCAACTTCTAGTAGTAAGGCGCTTGTGCACTTGACGTGAGGGCCTGGCGTCACTCCTTTGAAGGAAGTGCGGCTATGTCGAATTTTAGTAAGGTCTATTCCCAACTTGCGGATTGTGTCCGGATATAGCAGATTTAAATCGCTGTCGCCGTCCATTAGGACTTGTGTAAATTGTAGTCCGTTGATTATAGGATCCAATATCAGGGCAGGCCCTCCTGCGTTTCGGATACTTCTGGAATAATCCAGGTGGTCGAAAGTGATTGGTTTTGACATCCAATCGCAAGGTTCCGCAGGGGTGGACCGTGCGACACCTATCGTAGCGGGTGCCGCATTGTTTTTCCGTACTATCACATGAAGTGAGTTTACTGTTTTGACTTCTTGTGGGAAAATCTTTTGTTTTCCGGTGCTCTGCTGGTGGGGTTCGTCATCGTCCTTGCTCGGCGCGTCGAGCCCCTTGTGTTCGGCGTTGAGTCGGCCAGACTGTTTGAAAACCCAACAATCTCGGTGGGTGTGGTTTGCAGGCCTTCCGGAGGTACTGTGGATTTGACATATCCGATCCAAAATTTTGTTTAAGTTGGATAGCTCATCACTGTTGTCCTTAAGAGGCAGTGTTTTATTGTTCGGCAGCGAGCTTTTGAATCCGGCGTTGACCACCGTGTTCTTTGGGCTTTTTTCTTTATTCCGGCGCTGATCCTTTCGGCGCCGTGATTTTTTGTTTCCATCCCTGATCTCGGATGTACTCGGGTCGCTGGTGCTGCATCTTGCTAGCCAGCTGTCTTCCCCCGCACAAAAGTGGGTGATGAGGCTTGTTAGTGCGGCCATTGTCCGTGGCTTCTCTTGGCCGAGGTGTCTGGCGAGCCATTCGTCTCGGACGTTGTGTTTAAAAGCTGCTAGGGCTTCGGTGTCCGAACAGTCGACTATCTGGTTCTTTTTGGTAAGGAACCTATTCCAGAATTTGCGCGCTGACTCTCCGGGTTGTTGAGTTATATGACTTAGATCGTCTGCATCCGGAGGGTGGACATAAGTCCCTTGAAAATTTGCTCTAAACGCGTCCTCAAGCTCTTCCCAACTTCCGATGGTGTTTTCTGGGAGGCTTTTGAGCCAATGCCGAGCTGGCCCTTTGAGCTTGAGGGGTAGATATTTTATGGCGTGGAGATCATCTCCTCTAGCCATGTGTATGTGTAGTATGTAATCCTCTATCCAGACTCCAGGGTCTGTTGTCCCGTCGTAAGCCTCTATGTTTATGGGTTTAAACCCTGCTGGAAATTCATGATCCAGCACCTCATTGGTGAAACATAGTGGGCGTGCGGCGCCCCTGTATTTGGGTGTGCCGCTGTCTTCGAACACCTGGCGTGTTGTGTTGCTTCCTGGGGCCCTCTTTTTTGGCCCGTAAATGGACCTGACCGGGCCATTTATTTTCCGAGGATCATGAGTCGGCTTATGTGCGGCGCCGCTTGTCGCTTTTTGGCCTGTCTTCTGGTCGTCTATCCGGCCAGGCGGCTTCTTTATTTTTTGACTGTGGTGGCTCTATGGCTTCCTCGTCAAATTCTGGCAGCAGCTTGCGCTTCGGGTAGCTCTTTGATTGATGGCCATTGCCATATTTGTCTGCGGTCTTGAGTACTTTGCTCCACCTCATTCTGAGTGTGTCTTCCGCTGTTTTGAGCTTCCGTTTTTCCTTCTTCAGACTTCTTGCAGTGGCGATGAGTTTTTTGTGATTGTCCTTATGCTCCGGTGGTGTGTCCGGCGTAAGATCGTCTGGACTGTTGTTTTCGCCGGGCATAGATTGATTATCCGATTCATCCTGTTCGGATGGTTGCTTGGTTGCATGTTCGTCGCCCACTGATTTGCCCTGCTCTATTGTTGGGTCATTAGGAGTGCTGTTTTTGTCGAGGCGGGACTTAGGGCGGCATCTGCGTCTCCGTTTTGGTTGTTTATCGGCAGGATTATCCTTTTGCCGCGCCCCGTTGTTCCTCGTTATCGCTTCCTTTTGGGGTGTCCACCATATACACGTCATGGGTTGGGGTGGCGTTCCCGTGCGCGGTGAGCACTGGTTCTTGATTGTCTCCGGCATCGTCGTCCATACCGTCGATGTCTTCGGAGCCGTAGTCTAGCATGTCGGTTAGATTGTCGATAGTGGTTACAAAGTGGGTGGTGGGTGGGCTTTGAATTTCTTTGTCTTCCGTATCCCAACCATCCTGGCCGTAGTCCGGCCAGGGCTCTCTGGATAATGAGAGATGCTTTAGCGAATTTAGGATGTCGCCAAAGGGTGAGTGCTGAAAGATGTCCGCGGCAGTGAACTCCATGATCGGCGCCCAATCGGATTCGATCGGCCGGGGCACAGGAGGTTCGGAATCCGGCAAGGAGTCCGGCGCCTCGAAGTCATGAGCTTTATAAGGGACAAGGTCAGTGTTCGGCTCCATCGCCGTAGCGATTGCAGCCCCCGAGGCGGCGTCCAGCCATCCGTCCTCGATCTGTGCGATCGGCTCCGAACCATGGGTCGGAGCGGATTTGTGTAAGGCCTCCGAAGTACTGTCCGGCGGCAGAGTTAGATCTTGCCTATCGTGACAGTGCGGCGCGCTCGGCTGTGGCTTGGATCCATCGAAGATCAAGTCTCCGCGGATGTCTGCCATGAAGTTTAGGCTTCCAAACCTGTCGGGGGACGCTCCTTTCCTGCGGCCGCCGAGCACCTATGGGGAACGGGGGGCCCCTTCTGGTCCGGCAAGGGGGGCGGAGGCCGCGCGCAGAGCGGATCGAGGTCGGGAGCGCGCGCTGGGAGAGACGGGCGATTTTTACCCAGCTTCGGAGCTCTCCGGAGAGATAAAACTCCTACTGCTGCTTTGTGTTCGTATTTGATCTTGCTCGAGGATGCGAGCGTATGGTAGTGTTGCCTGTGTCCAATGGACCGAACCCCTTCTACGTGCACATGGGCCTCCCTTTTATAGTCTGAAGGGGGCACCAACAGGTGGCAGCGTAAGAAGTGGGGGTAGAAAGGTAAAAACGCAGGTTGGTGTAACAGTGACCAACAGTGTCCCCTACCTAACTCTGACGGCAGGGGACAAGGGCATTTAATGCCCATCCGATCGCCCCAACAGTGCAGAGAAGCGACCGTTAAGTGAGCCACCGGTTGCCATGATGGCGTCTCTGTCAGCTCCGCTTGCCACCTCGCTCCGCATGGCTGCGTAGTGCCTCGCCACGTGCCCTTGGGATGGCCCTGTGATGACACGTCGCCGGATGCGCTGGAGTTTGGGTGGCAATCTTGCCGCGGCAAGTGCCTTGCCGCGGCCCTTCTCTTGTTGTGCCGGCAAGCTTGCTGGCCGTCGGGCCTTGCCGGGACGCGCGGGGCGCCGCGGCAAGTCTTCTGGTGATGCCTTGGTCGGCCTTCCCGGCAAGCTCCTCTTGCCGGGGCCTTTGTTTTCTTCCCGTCCAGCTCCTCTTGCCGGGGCCTTGGTTTAAGTACTTCGATCTTGAATGGCGTCAAAGTAGCCATGGAGGATCTTGGCGGACGCCCGGCAAGCCTTGCCGCAGGGGTGCTGCGACTGCCCGTGCACAAGTTCGGGGTACTAAGGTGCCCCCCTACTTTAGTACACCGACAAGAGCCCCCGGGCCTGGGCCACACACGGTGCCGAGCGCTGTTGGGCCAGGCCCAAAACAGTGCACGGGCATGCGCGGCCTAGGTCACACCGCATCGGACTCCGCTTCCACCACGCACGATCGGAGTGGCACGCGTCAAACGCGGCGTCATGGGCGACGTGGGCGGCGTGTGCGGGGCTGAGCCTCGCGAGCATGCATCAAGCCATGATGGAGGGGACGGCTCACGCCCTCTTACCTAAACGGAGGTAGGCATGGGGCATGGTGCATTTACTGGACGGGGCCAGTGCGCGGCTTTTGAGGCATCCACTCCCATGCTCACGGGGTGGGGCGAGGCCGCCTCACCTGTCCACTCGGCGCTGCATCCCTGCCACGCGGCTCCCATGCGCTTGGGGTCACGGACAATGAGATCGGAATCCGGGCCGGCGTGAGCAGAGGCAGCGGGCCAGTCCCGATTCCCTGCTCACCCTTGCCTTGATTCGCCGAGCGGGGCGGCCGGGCTCCCACCCTGCTCCTTTATAAAGAGCAGGCGGGAGGGCACGGAAGCCCACACTCCCTCATATCCTTCTTTCTTTTAACTTCTGCTCCCTTTTCTCCCATTCGCCATGGAGAAAGGGAACCCTGGCCCTTCATCGGTGGCGGCGAGGGTTGCCGCCAGACAGCGCACCCCTCCCTCTCTCGCCCCTGCGGTGGCGGAGCCGGCCGCGAGGGGAAGAGGGAGGGGGTGAGGCCGTGGACGAGGTCGAGGGCGTGGCCGAGGCGCTCGGGGAAGAGGCGGCCGGGGTGGTGCGCCACCCCCGTCTCTGCCGGCAGCTCCTCTCCTCGAGGCGGTCCACATCGGGGACGACCCCTGGGAGTTCTTCGTCAAGCTGCGTCGGGCACCTCGTCGACGCCTCCGGCTTCCGGCTCCGTTTGCGAGCGCGATGGAACCGGACCCGCCCGAAATGCTGGAGTTGTGCATGAGGGGCTGCGGGATCAGCGGCACTCGAGTTAGTGTCGTATCCCCAGCCCCCGGCGTGATGTACTTCGATCGAGGGTGGAAGACGTTCGCCCGCATCCACAGCTTGACGGCGGGATTTACCCTCCATTTTAAGTTAATGGAGGGCAACCTTCTCGCCGTCAAGGTCTTCGGGGACTCCGGCATCCGGGCGAGATGCTGCGTGGACAGCTCCTCCGATAGCGAAGGCCCCTCCTCGAGCGAGAGTGATGAGGAGGGGAGCGACAGCGACGACGAGGACGGCGGGTCCGACTAGGCGTCGGACGCTGCCTCGCGCGCGCCACCGGCGACCCCATCATCTGGGTTGCCGGCCTTCTGAACTCCCCGGGGCCGTCTCCTTGGGCGGCTGGCGTAGGGAGGCTGCGGAAGAGGAAGAGGGGTGGCGGCAAGGCCGTCAAGCCGGAGTACGAGGGCGAGGTTCCCTCGACAGCGTGCTGACGTCCTGCCGCCCCGTCTTTGAGCTCTGCCTCCGGCGCCTCCGTCTCCGCCAAGCTCCTGGCCGGCCCCCGGGAGTTCTCTTGGTGTCTTCTGGCACCCGTAGCTCGCCTAGGCGCTCCTTTTGCCCTCCCCGGCAAGCTTCTCTTGCCAGGGCCTCCTTGACCTACCTCCTGAAGAGATAAACAGGAGAGGAATTACGGGCATCTTATCTTTTAATTTGTAAGCCTTCGGGCCTTAGCTGTATTTAAAATTTGTAATCCTCTCTATCATGTTTTTCATCCTCTATGGACTTGTACTAAATTGGGATGTTTTTTTTAAATGAAAAGAGGGGAATGCTTGCCGGATTACGCCCTTTATTTGATTTTGTGCCTTGTATGTTCCCACCCTACGCTTCTAGGGAACTTGCCGGCGCGGGCACCTCGCCGTGGGCGCCGAGTGCGGAACGTTGGCAACGGAACTGCAACCGACAGGAAACCTTGTCGTGGAGCTAGTCGCGGCTTACTTAAGTTGTTGAGCGGACTCGAAACGACAGTAAGGCAACTAGCTACGAGTTGGTTTTCTGCCGACGGCGCCGCGACCGACAAGAAACCTTGTCGCTGAGCTAGCCGCAGTTCACCTAAGTTGTCGAGCGGACTCGAAACAACAGTCGGTGCGCGACTAGCTACGAGCCGGTTCCTCCGCGTACAGGTTTTTCCATACAAGGCATGCTCGTCCAAGGGCATGGCCTCGCATTCCCCAGTCCATAAGAGGATGCACGACGAGGGATGAAAAGCTTATCTGATATTACAGCCCCCGGCGACTCTGGCTTGCCGGGGGTGAACCTTGGTATTCGCAGCTCCCGACAGCTTTGGCCCACCGAAACCCAGGTGCCGGTGCGCCTTGCTTTGTCCTTGCCGCCGGCGTCGCAGCCCCGGGGGACCCTGACTTACCGCGTAGGGGTCCTGGTACTTGCAGCCCCCAGCGACGCTGATTTGCCGGGGCCCAGGGGCCAGTGTGCCCTTCTATTCTTTCCTTATCGCTGTCATTTTAGTCACAAAAAATAACTAAGGCAGCGCCGTAATAAGTTACTCTTTGCAATGTAACTTTAAGTTGGGCAA
Source organism: Triticum timopheevii (assembly GCA_963921465.1). Classification (NCBI taxonomy): domain Eukaryota; kingdom Viridiplantae; phylum Streptophyta; class Magnoliopsida; order Poales; family Poaceae; genus Triticum; species Triticum timopheevii. The sequence goes on from OY997266.1 coordinate 559,822,362, forward strand.
TGCAACGCCATGTTTCGCCCTTTGTATGTTTACACTCTATGCTTCTAGGGAACTTGCCGGCGCTAACACACTTGCTGAGTGCGGAATGTCAGCAGCCTGCTGGCGGTGTTGTACCCGGCAAGAAACCTTCTCGGGCCAGTTGCAGGGCACTTGTATTGTTGAGCGGACTCGAAAACAAAGCAAGGGCGCAACTTAACCACGAGTTAGCTCCTTCTGCGCACAAGTTTCTCATACAAAGGACGTCCCATGGCAAGGCTTGCTGCGTTACATCCTCTACTTCATTACATCCCTTGTACGTTTTTACCCTACGCTTCTAGGGAACTTGCCGGCGCTAACACACATGCTGAGTGCGGAACGTCAGCAGCCCGCTGGCGGTGTTCTTCCCGGTAGGAAGAACTTGTCGGGCCAGTTGCGGCGCGCTTTCATCGTTGAGCGGACTCGAAACAGATCAAGGGCGCAACTTAGCCATGATTCGACCCTTCAGCGTACAGGTTCTTCATACAAGGTACGGATTCTCGGGGAAAACAACTCAAAAGCTCGAAGCTGGATGCTTCCTTCGCCCTACTGGCCGGCGGAGTTCGATGGCGCATTCTCGACGGCAGCGCAGCACTCCAGAGAGGCGTGCTTGCCGGAGCAGGCACCAGAGCTGTCCTTGCCGGGCTTAGTCTTTGGCGGATCTGCCTTTGCCTTCTTGCACTTGCCGGTGGAGCTCGATGGTGCGTCCTCGACGGCAGCGCAGCACTCCGGGGAGGTGCGCTTGCCGGAGTGGGCATCAGGGCTGCACTTGCCGGACTTGAGTTTCTCCTTCCCGCGGGGAGCTTCAGTGGCAAGTGGCTCGCGCTCTGCTGCGGCTGCTGCTTCCCTGTAGATCTTGTCGGCGTACATGAGTGCATCCCTCTTGTCACCTTGGACAGAAATGACACTCATCGGGCCAGGCATCTTGAGCACGTTGTATGCGTAGTGAGAGGCTGCCATGAACTCGGCAAGCGCTGGTCGGCCGAGTATCCCATTGTAGGGCAATGGGATATCAGCAACATCGAAGGTGACCCTCTCCGTCCTGAAATTCAGCTCGCTGCCAAACGTCACTGGTAACATGATCTTCCCCTTGGGCTTGCTTCTTCCCGGATTTATCCCTTGAAAGGTACCAGTTTCTTCGAGCTCGTCGTCGGGGATCTGGAGCTTCTTGAGTACTGCGGAGGAAATCAGGTTCAGGCCGGCCCCGCCGTCAACCAGCATCTTCGTGACCTTGAGGTTGCGGATTGTTGGTGAGACCAACATCGGCAAGCACCCGACCGCAGTGATGCGATCAGGGTGGTCCTCAACGTCGAAGATGATGGGCGTGCTGGACCACTTCAGAGGCTTGCGCGCCTCGACGGACGGCTTCGCTGCATTCACCTCTCGCACCCACTGCTTGAGTTGGCGGTGCGAGGCGTGCAGAGAGGCGCCGCCGTCGATGCACAACACCTCTGTCGCCTTCTGAAACTCTTGGTCATCGGTCTCATCTTCCTCCATCTCATCATCCTCATCCTCATCTTCGTCCTTGTCGCGGCCGCGGGGAGGCCTATCTCCTTGCCGCGGCTTGGCCTTGCCGCGGTGTCCTCCCCGGGCGGGAAGCTTCTTGCCGGATCCTCCGCCACCTCCCTGGGCTCTCTCCTTGTCGCGGCGCTCGTACTCGGCTTTCTGTAGCTCCGCCATCTCTTCGACTTTCTTGCAGGTTTGGAGATCGTGGCCCTTGGTGCGGTGGATCTTGCAATACCGCTTGCCGGAACCATCCTGCTTGTCGGCGGCTACCACAGCCTCGCCGGAGTCATCGGCCTTGGCCTTGTCGGAGCCGCCTCCATTGCCGAAATGTTCAACAGCTAGCACATCCTTAGCCTTTCTCTTCCTGTTGTTCCGCCTCCGGTTCTTCCTTGCCGGGGCGGCATCCTCACTGTCAGATCCTTCTACTCTTGCAACCTCTCCGGGGATTTTCCTCCCCTCCTCAGCCCATGCACACTTGTCGGCCAGAGCATAGAGCTCGCTGACGTCTCTGATCTTCCACATTGCCATCTCCTCCCTCATCCTGCGGTTACGCACGTTCTGATGAAACGCGCTGATAACTGCGGCAGGGTGGACGTCTGGGATGTTGCGCTGCACCTGGCTGAATCTCTGTATGTACTTGCGCAGGGGCTCCCCCTCCTTCTGGACGAGCAAGTGGAGGTCACTCTCCTGGCCATGAGGCTTGTGGCCACCCGTGAAGGCGCTGACAAACTGATGACACGGGTCCGCCCATGAAGAGATGGAGCCGTCCGGCAAGTGCATGAGCCAAGATCTGACGTTGGGTTTGAGCACCAACGGGAAGTAGTTGGCGAGGATCTTCTCGTCGCGCCCTCCGGCAGCCTGCACCGCGATGGTGTAGATGCTGAGGAACTCCGACGGATGTATCCTGCCATCGTACTTCTCGGGCACGTCCGGCTTGATGTTCTTGGATCTGGGCCACTGGACTTGCCGCAGCTCGCGGGTGAACGCAGGGCAACCTGCCGCGTACGGCAAGTCGCTTGGTTCCCCGGGTGCGTGCATATCGATAGTGGGCCCAGCGCGCTGGTCGGATTGACGTCGCGCTTCTCTTCTGCGCTCGATGCGAGTGCGAGCGTCTTCGTGCCGCCGTTCTTGGAGAACGTGGCGTTGATCGCGTCGGGTTTGCGGGTCCGACGACGCAGTGGAGTCGCCGCCGGGGTTGGCCCGACGAGTCGGCGATCTTGGCCTTCGGGGCTGGGAGTGCACGGAGGTGGCACCCCCGGCGGCCTTGTCGGCGTCGGCTTGTGCCTGGGCGCCTTGCCGGGGCCTCGATGCGCTCGGTTGCCGGGGCTTGTCGCCGTTGGCGAAGCTGATGAGAATGTATGTGGTCATCCTCCAGTCGTCGATCTTGTGCGGCGCCGGAGATTAGTCTAGAAGCAGCTAGGCTCGGGCCAGCGCTTCCTCTGCTGTCTTGGGTGGTGGTGGCGACGAGCGGCGCGAGGAGCGGGATGTGCTCGGACTCCCAACTGGATTGAGAGGTGCGACACCCCGCTTGGGCGACCGTACCTCGCTCGCGCCAGCATGCGGGCGTGCATGCTAACCTCGAGCATCCCGCGACCCACCAGCTTGGCCTTGTTCCAACGCGAGCACGGTGCTAGGAGCACCGGGGCGTTGTCGACCTTGCACTTCCTGGGAAGGGCGCGGCGTCTGCACGGTCGCCGACGCTTGCGGGGCCTTGTTTTTGGATCTGGTGACGACGTGAGTCCCACCGTCGATGCCCACTCCTCCGCCGGCGTCCACTCCACCGCCCGTTTGCTCCGGCGGCGGTGGCGGAACCGATGTAGACGGAGCGGCCACCTCCGAAGGCTTCTTCTTCGGTGGCATGTGGATGAAGGCGTTGATGCAGCGCGCGTGGAGACCGGATCAGATGCTCACGACCTCGACGCGCCCCCTACCTGGCGCGCCAAAGATGTCGGGGGACGCTCCTTTCCTGCGGCCGCCGAGCACCTATGGGGCACGGGGGGCCCCTTCTGGTCCGGCAAGGGGGGCGGAGGCCGCGCGCAGAGCGGATCGAGGTCGGGCGCGCGCGCTGGGAGAGACGGGCGATTTTTACCCAGCTTCGGAGCTCTCCGGAGAGATAAAACTCCTACTGCTGCTTTGTGTTCGTATTTGATCTTGCTCGTGGGTGCGAGCGTATGGTAGTGTTGCCTGTGTCCAATGGACCGAACCCCTTCTACGTGCACATGGGCCTCCCTTTTATAGTCTGAAGGGGGCACCAACAGGTGGCAGCGTAAGAAGTGGGGGTAGAAAGGTAAAAACGCAGGTTGGTGTAACAGTGACCAACAGTGTCCCCTACCTAACTCTGACGGCAGGGGACATGGGCATTTAATGCCCGTCCAATCGCCCCAACAGTGTAGAGAAGCGACCGTTAAGTGAGCCACCGGTTGCCACGATGGCGTCTCGGTCAGCTCCGCTTGCCACCTCGCTCCGCATGGCTGCGTAGTGCCTCGCCACATGCCCTTGGGATGGCCCTGTGATGACACGTCGCCGGATGCGCTGGAGTTTGGGTGGCAATCTTGCCGCGGCAAGTGCCTTGCCACGGCCCTTCTATTGTTGTGCCGGCAAGCTTGCCGGCCGTCGGTGTCGGGGTCGCACGGTCTGTTTCCGTGGCCGCCGGGCACCTATGGGGCACGGGGGGGCCCTTTCTGGTTCAGCGAGGGGGCGGAGGCCGCGCGCAGAGCGGATCGAGGTCCCGGGCGCGCGCTGGGGAGAGGGAGACGACGATTTTTACCCAGCTTCGGAGCTCTCCGGAGAGATAAAACTCCTACTGCTGCTTTGTGTTTTTATTGGATCTTGCTCGAATGCGAGCGCACGGTGGTGCGGTGTGTGTGTGTGTTCAACCGAACCCTATGTCCAATGAACCCTAATCCTGTGTCTCCATATGAACCGAACCAACCCCTTCTACGTGCGCATGGGCCTCCCTTTTATAGTCTAAAGGGGGCACCAACAGGTGGCAGCGTAAGAAGAGGGGGTAGAAAGGTAAAAACGCAGGTTGGTGTAACAGTGACCAACGGTCCCCCCTACCTAACTGACGGCAGGGGACAAGGGCATTTAATGCCCGTCCGGTCGCCCCAACAGTGCAGAGAGGCGACCGTCAAGTGAGCCACCGGTTGCCACGATGGCGTCTCTGCTAGCTCCGCTTGCCACCTCGCCCCGCATGGCTGTGCAGTGCCCCGCCACGTGCCTTTGGGATGGCCTCGTGATGACACGTCACCGGATGTGCTGGAGTTTGGTTGGCAATCTTGCCGCGGCAAGTGACTTGCCGCGGTCCTCCTCTTGTCGTGCCGGCAAGCTTGCCGGCCATCGGGCCTTGCCGGGACACGCGGGGCGTCGCGGCAAGTCTTCTGGAGGTGCCTTGGTCGGCCTTCCCGGCAAGCTTCTCTTGCCGGGGCCTTTGTTTTCTTCCCGGTAAGCTCTTCTTGCCGGGGCCTTGGTTGGTCTTCCCGGCAAGCTCCTCTAGCCGGGGCTTTAGCTTGAGTATTCTGCTCTTGGATGGCATCAAAGCAGCCGCGGAGGATCTTGGCGGACGCCCGGCAAGCCCTGCCGCCGGTTGCTGCGACTGCCCGTGCACAAGTTCGGGGTACTAAGGTACCCCCCTACTTTAGTACACCGACAGAAGCCCCTGGGCCTGGGCCATACACGGTGCCGAGCGTTGTTGGGCCAGACCCAAAACTGTGCACGGGCACGCGTGGCCTGGGTCCACACAGAATCGAACTCCGTTTCCACAGCGCACGCTCGGAGTGGCATGCGTCAAATGCGGCATCGTGGGCGATGTGGGCGGCGCGTGCGGTGGCTGAGCTTCGCGAGCATGCATCAAACCATGATGAAGGGGACGGCCCACGCCCTCCTACCTAAGTGGAGGTAGGCGTGGGGGCGTGGTGCATTTATTGGACGGGGCCAGTGCGCGGCTTTTGAGGTGTCCGCTCCCATGCTCACGGGCTGGGGCGAGACCGCCTCACCCGTCCACTCGGCGCTGCATCCCTTCCACGCGGCTCCCATGCGCTTGGGGTCACGGGCGGTGAGATTGGGGAATCCGGGCCGGCATGAGCAGAGGCAGCGGGTCGGCCCCGATTCCCTGATCTCCCGTGCCTTGATTCGCCGAGCGAGGCGGCCGGGCTCCCACCCTGCTCCTTTATAAAGGGCAGGGGGGAGAGCTCAGAAGCCCACACTCCTTCATCTCCTTCTTTTCTTTTTAACTTCTGCTCTCCTTTCTCCCACTTCGCCATGGAGAAAGGGAACCCTAGCGCTTCGTCGGTGGCGGCGAGGGTTGCCGCCAGACAATGCATCCTTCCCTCTGTCGCCCCTGCGGCGGCGGAGCCGGTCGCGAGGGGAAGACGGAGGGGGCGAGGCCGAGGACGAGGTCGAGGGCGTGGCCGAGGCGCCCGGGGGAGAGGCGGCCGGGGTGGTGCGCCACCCCCGTCTCCGCCGGCGGCTCCTCTCCTCGAGGCGGTCCACATTGGGGACGACCCCTAGGAGTTCTTCGTCAAGCTGCGCCGGGCACCTCGTCGACGCCTCCGTCTTCTGGCTCCGTTTGCGAGCGCGATGGAGCCGGACCCGCCCGAGATGCTGGAGTTACGCATGAGGGGCTGCGGGATCAGCGGCACTCGAGTTAGTGTCGTGTCCCCAGCCCCGGGCGTGATGTACTTCAACCGAGGGTGGAAGACGTTCGCCCACATCCATAGCTTGACGGCGGGGTTTACCCTCCATTTTAAGTTAATGGAGGGCAACCTTCTCGCCGTCAAGGTCTTCGGGGACTCCGGCATCCGGGCGAGATGCTGCGTGGACAGCTTCTCCGACAGCGAAGGTCCCTCCTCGAGCGAGAGTGACGAGGAGGGGAGCGACAGTGACGACGAGGACGGCGGGTCTGACTAGGCGTCGGACTCTGCCTCGCGCGCGCCACCGGCGACCCCATCATCCGGGTCGCCGGCCTTCTGAACTCCCCGGGGCCGTCTCCTTGGGCGGCTGGCGTAGGGAGGCGGCGGAAGAGGAAGAGGGGTGGAGGCAAGGCCGTCAAGCCGGAGTACGAGGGCGAGGTGCCCTCGACAGCGTGCTGACGTCCTGCCGCCCCGTCTTCGAGCTCTGCCTCCGGCGCCTCCGTCTCCGCCAAGCTCCTGGCCGGTCCCCGGGAAGTTCTCTTGGTGTCTTCTGGCACCCGTAGCTCGCCTAGGCGCTTCTTTTGCCCTCCCCGGCAAGCTTCTCTTGCCGGGGCCTCCTTGACCTACCTCCTGAAGAGAGAAACAGGAGAGGGATTACGGGCATCTTATCTTTTAATTTGTAAGCCCTCGGGCCTTAGCTGTATTTAAAGTTTGTAATCCTCTCTATCATGTTTTTCATCCTCCATGGACTTGCACTAAATTGGGATGTTTTTTAATGAAAAGAGGGGAAAGCTTGCCGGATTAAGTCCTTTACTTGATTGTGTGCCTTGTACGTTTTCACCCTACGCTTTTAGGGAACTTGCTGGCGCGAGCACCTTGCCGAGAGCGCCGAGTGCGGAACGTCGGCAATGGAACTGCAACCGACAGGAAACCTTGTCGCGGAGCTAGTCGCGGCTTACTTAAGTCGTTGAGCGGACTCGAAACGACAGTAAGGCAACTAGCTACGAGTTGGTTCTCCGCCGGCGGTGCCGCGACCGACAAGTAACCAGGTCGTTGAGCTAGCCGCAGTCACCTAAATTGTCGAGCGGACTCGAAACAACAGTTGGTGCGCGACTAGCTACGAGCCGGTTCCTCCGCGCACAGGTTTTTTTTCGTACAAGGCATGATCGTTCAAAGACGCGGCCTCGCTTTCCCCTGCCCATAAGAGGATGCATGACGAGGGATGAAAAACTTATCTGGTATTACAGCCCCTGGCAACTCTGGCTTGCCGGAGGTGAATCTTGATATTTGCAGCCCCCGGCAACTTTGGCTCCACCGGGACCTAGGTGCCGGTGCGCCTAGCTCTGTCCTTGCCGCCAGCATTGTAGCCCCCGGGGACCCTGACTTGTCGCGTAGGGACGTTGGCAGTCGCAGCCCCCAGTGGAATCGGCTTGCCGGGGCCTCTTCGCCAGCGCGCCCTTCTGGTTTCTCCTTGTCGCTGTTATTATAGTCACAAAAAATAACTAAGACAGTGTTGTAATAAGTTACTCTTTGCAATGTAACTTCAAGTTGGGCAATGCGACGCCATGTTCCGCCCTTTGTATGTTTACACTCTACGCTTCTAGGGAACTTGCCGGTGCTAACACACTTGCTGAGTGCGGGACGTCAGCAGCCTGCTGGCGGTGTTGTACCCGGCAAGAAACCTCCTCGGGCCAGTTGCAGCGCACTTGCATTGTCGAGCGGACTCGAAAACAAAGCAAGGGCGCAAGTTAACCACGAGTTAGCTCCTCGGCGCACAAGTTTCTCATACAAAGGACGTCCCATGGCAAGGCTTGCTACGTTACATCCTCGACTTCATTACATCCCTTGTACGTTTTTGCCCTACGCTTCTAGGGAACTTGCCGGTGCTAACACACTTGCTGAGTGCGGAACGTCAGCAGCCCGCTGGCGGTGTTGTACCCGGCAAGAAACCTTCTCGGGCCAGTTGCAGCGCGCTTGTATTGTTGAGCGGACTCGAAAACAAAGCAAGGGTGCAACTTAACCATGAGTTGGCTCCTCAGCGCACGGGTTTTTCGCACAAGGGACGAACGTTCGAGGAACATAACATAAACACTTAAAACTAAAGAAAAGAGCTATGTACTCAAGCTCGGGTGACTTAGCTTTTCTGTCTTCCGCGGTCCGGCGAAGCCACGCTCTTCCCTTGGCTTCCTCCCTTGTACGTTTTCACCCCCCCCCCCCCCCCCCGCGCTTTCAGGGAACCTGCCGGCGCAAACACACTTGCTGAGTGCGGGACATCAACAGCCCGCTGGCGGTGTTGCTTCCGGCAGGAAGAACTCGTCGGGCTAGTTGCGGCGCGCTTTCGTCGCTGAGCGGACTCGAAACGGATCAAGGGCGCAACTTAGCCATGATTCGACCCTTCTGCGCACAGGTTCTTCGTACAAGGTACGGATTCCCAGGGAATACAATCCAAAAGCTTGAAACTAGACACTTTCTTCGCCCTACTGGCTGGTGGAGCTCGATGGTGCATCCTCGACGGTAGCGCGACACTCCGGGGAGGCGTGCTTGCCGGAGCAGGTACCAGAGCTGTTCTTGCCGGGCTTGGTCTTTGGCGGATCTGCCTTTGCCTTCTTGCACTTGCCGGTGGAGCTCGATGGTGCGCTCTCGACGGCAGCGCAGCACTCCGGGGAGGTGCGCTTGCCGGAGTGGGCATCAGGGCTGCACTTGCCGGACTTGAGTTTCTCCTTCCCGCGGGGAGCTTCAGTGGCAAGTGGCTCGCGCTCTGCTGCGGCTGCTGCTTCCCTGTAGATCTTGTCGGCGTACATGAGTGCATCCCTCTTGTCACCTTGGACAGAAATGACACTCATCGGGCCAGGCATCTTGAGCACGTTGTATGCGTAGTGAGAGGCTGCCATGAACTCGGCAAGCGCTGGTCGGCCGAGTATCCCATTGTAGGGCAATGGGATATCAGCAACATCGAAGGTGACCCTCTCCGTCCTGAAATTCAGCTCGCTGCCAAACGTCACTGGTAGCATGATCTTCCCCTTGGGCTTGCTTCTTCCCGGATTTATCCCTTGAAAGGTACCAGTTTCTTCGAGCTCGTCGTCGGGGATCTGGAGCTTCTTGAGTACTGCGGAGGAAATCAGGTTCAGGCCGGCCCCGCCGTCAACCAGCATCTTCGTGACCTTGAGGTTGCGGATTGTTGGTGAGACCAACATCGGCAAACACCCGACCGCAGTGATGCGATCAAGGTGGTCCTCAACATCAAAAATGATGGGCGTGCCGGACCATTTCAGAGGCTTGCGCGCCTCGACGGACGGCTCCACTGCATTCACCTCTCGCACCCACTGCTTGAGTTGGCGGTGCGAGGCGTGCAGAGAGGCGCCGCCGACAATGCACAGCACCTCTGTCGCTTTCTGAAACTCTTGGTCATCGGTCTCATCTTCCTCCATCTCATCCTCATCTTCGTCCTTGTCACGGCCGCGCGGAGGCCTATCTCCTTGCCGTGGCTTGGCCTTGCCGTGGTGTCCTCCCCGGGCGGGAAACTTCTTGCCGGATCCTCCGCCACCTCCCTGGGCTCTCTCCTTATCGCGGCGCTCGTACTCGGCTTTCTGCAGCTCCGCCATCTCTTCGACTTTCTTGCAGGTTTGGAGATCGTGGCCCTTGGTGCGGTGGATCTTGCAATACCGCTTGCCGGAGCCATCCTGCTTGTCGGCGGCCACCACAGCCTCGCCGGAGTCATCGGCCTTGGCCTTGTCAGAGCCGCCTCCATTGCCGGAATGTTCAACAGCTAGCACATCCTTAGCCTTTCTCTTCCTATTGTTCCGCCTCCGGTTCTTCCTTGCCGGGGCGGCATCCTCACTGTCAGATCCTTCTGCTCTTGCAACCTCTCCGGGGATTTTCCTCCCCTACTCAGCCCGTGCACACTTGTCGGGCAGAGCATAGAGCTCGCTGACGTCTCTGATCTTGCACATTGCCATATCCTCCCTCATCCTGCGGTTACGCACGTTCTGATGAAACGCGCTGATAACTGCGGCAGGGTGGACGTCTGGGATGTTGCGCTGCACCTGGCTGAATCTCTGTATGTACTTGCGCAGGGGCTCCCCCTCCTTCTGGACGAGCAAGTGGAGGTCACTCTCCTGGCCATGAGGCTTGTGGCCACCCGTGAAGGCGCCGACAAACTGATGACACAGGTCCGCCCATGAAGAGATGGAGCCGTCCGGCAAGTGCATGAGCCAAGATCTGACGTTGGGTTTGAGCACCAATGGGAAGTAGTTGGCGAGGATCTTCTCGTCGCGCCCTCCGGCAGCCTGCACCGCGATGGTGTAGATGCTGAGGAACTCCGACGGATGTATCCTGCCATCGTACTTCTCGGGCACGTCCGGCTTGATGTTCTTGGATCTGGGCCACTGGACTTGCCGCAGCTCGCGGGTGAACGCAGGGCAACCTGCCGCGTACGGCAAGTCGCTTGGTTCCCCAGGTGCGTGTATATCGATAGTGGGCCCGGCGCGCTGGTCGGATTGACGTCGCGCTTCTCTTCTGCGCTCGATGCGAGTGCGAGCGTCTTCGTGCCGCCGTTCTTGGAGAACGTGGCGTTGATCGCGTCGGGTTCGCGGGTCCGACGACGTAGTGGAGTCGCCGCCGGGGTTGGCCCGACGAGTCGGCGATCTTGGCCTTCGGGGCTGGGAGTGCACGGAGGTGGCACCCCCGGCGGCCTTGTCGGCGTCGGCTTGTGCCTGGGCGCCTTGCCGGGGCCTCGATGCGCTCGGTTGCCGGGGCTTGTCGCCGTTGGCGAAGCTGATGAGAATGTATATGGTCATCCTCCAGTCGTCAATCTTGTGCGGCGCCGGAGATTAGTCTAGAAGCAGCTGGGCTCGGGCCAGCGCTTCCTCTGCTGTCTTGGGTGGTGGTGGCGACGAGCGGCGCGAGGAGCGGGATGTGCTCGGACTCCCAACTGGATTGAGAGGTGCGACACCCCGCTCGGGCGACCGTACCTCGCTCGCGCCAGCATGCGGGCGTGCATGCTAACCTCGAGCATCCCGCGACCCACCAGCTTGGCCTTGTTCCAACGCGAGCACGGTGCTAGGAGCACCGGGGCGTTGTCGACCTTGCACTTCCTGGGAAGGGCGCGGCGTCTGCACGGTCGCCGACGCTTGCGGGGCCTTGTTTTTGGATCTGGTGACGACGTGAGTCCCACCGTCGACGCCCACTCCTCCGCCGGCGTCCACTCCACCGCCCGTTTGCTCCGGCGGCGGTGGCGGAACCGATGTAGACGGAGCGGCCACCTCCGAAGGCTTCTTCTTCGGTGGCATGTGGATGAAGGCGTTAATGCAGCGCGCGTGGAGACCGGATCAGATGCTCACGACCTCGATGCGCCCCCAACCTGGCGCGCCAAAGATGTCGGGGGCGCTCCTTTCCTGCGGCCGCCGAGCACCTATGGGGCACGGGGGGCCCCTTCTGGTCCGGCAAGGGGGGCGGAGGCCGCGCGCAGAGCGGATCGAGGTCGGGCGCACGCGCTGGGAGAGACGGGCGATTTTTACCCAGCTTCGGAGCTCTCCGGAGAGATAAAACTCCTACTGCTGCTTTGTGTTCGTATTTGATCTTGCTCGAGGGTGCGAGCGTATGGTAGTGTTGCCTATGTCCAATGGACCGAACCCCTTCTACGTGCACATGGGCCTCCCTTTTATAGTCTGAAGGGGGCACCAACAGGTGGCAGCGTAAGAAGTGGGGGTAGAAAGGTAAAAACGCAGGTTGGTGTAACAGTGACCAACAGTGTCCCCTACCTAACTCTGACGGCAGGGGACATGGGCATTTAATGCCCGTCCAATCGCCCCAACAGTGCAGAGAAGCGACCGTTAAGTGAGCCACCGGTTGCCACGATGGCGTCTCGGTCAGCTCCGCTTGCCACCTCGCTCCGCATGGCTGCGTAGTGCCTCGCCACGTGCCCTTGGGATGGCCCTGTGATGACACGTCGCCGGATGCGCTGGAGTTTGGGTGGCAATCTTGCCGCGGCAAGTGCCTTGCCACGGCCCTTCTCTTGTTGTGCCGGCAAGCTTGCCGGCCGTCGGTGTCGGGGTCGCACGGTCTGTTTTCGTGGCCACCGGGCACCTATGGGGCACGGGGGGCCCCTTTCTGGTTCAGCGAGGGGGCGGAGGCCGCGCGCAGAGCGGATCGAGGTCCCGGGCGCGCGCTGGGGAGAGGGAGACGACGATTTTTACCCAGCTTCGGAGCTCTCCGGAGAGATAAAACTCCTACTGCTGCTTTGTGTTTTTATTGGATCTTTCTCGAATGCGAGCGCACGGTGGTGCGGTGTGTGTGTGTGTTCAACCGAACCCTATGTCCAATGAACCCTAATCCTGTGTCTCCAGGTGAACCGAACCAACCCCTTCTACGTGCGCATGGGCCTCCCTTTTATAGTCTAAAGGGGGCACCAACAGGTGGCAGCGTAAGAAGAGGGGGTAGAAAGGTAAAAACGCAGGTTGGTGTAACAGTGACCAACGGTCCCCCCTACCTAACTGACGGCAGGGGACAAGGGCATTTAATGCCCGTCCGGTCGCCCCAACAGTGCAGAGAGGCGACCGTCAAGTGAGCCACCGGTTGCCACGATGGCGTCTCTGCTAGCTCCGCTTGCCACCTCGCCCCGCATGGCTGTGCAGTGCCCCGCCGCGTGCCTTTGGGATGGCCTCGTGATGACACGTCGCCGGATGTGCTGGAGTTTGGTTGGCAATCTTGCCGCGGCAAGTGACTTGCCGCGGTCCTCCTCTTGTCGTGCCGGCAAGCTTGCCGGCCATCGGGCCTTGCCGGGACACGCGGGGCGTCGCGGCAAGTCTTCTGGAGGCGCCTTGGTCGGCCTTCCCGGCAAGCTTCTCTTGCCGGGGCCTTTGTTTTCTTCCCGGTAAGCTCTTCTTGCCGGGGCCTTGGTTGGTCTTCCCGGCAAGCTCCTCTAGCCGGGGCTTTAGCTTGAGTATTCTGCTCTTGGATGGCATCAAAGCAGCCGTGGAGGATCTTGGCGGACGCCCGGCAAGCCCTGCCGCCGGTTGCTGCAACTGCCCGTGCACAAGTTCGGGGTACTAATGTACCCCCCTACTTTAGTACACCGACAGAAGCCCCCGGGCCTGGGCCATACACGGTGCCGAGCGTTGTTGGGCCAGGCCCAAAACTGTGCACGGGCACGCGTGGCCTGGGTCCACACAGAATCGAACTCCGTTTCCACAGCGCACGCTCGGAGTGGCATGCGTCAAATGCGGCATCGTGGGCGATGTGGGCGGCGCGTGCGGTGGCTGAGCTTCGCGAGCATGCATCAAACCATGATGAAGGGGACGGCCCACGCCCTCCTACCTAAGTGGAGGTAGGCGTGGGGGCGTGGTGCATTTATTGGACGGGGCCAGTGTGCGGCTTTTGAGGTGTCCGCTCCCATGCTCACGGGCTGGGGCGAGACCGCCTCACCCGTCCACTCGGCGCTGCATCCCTTCCACGCGGCTCCCATGCGCTTGGGGTCACGGGCGGTGAGATTGGGGAATCCGGGCCGGCATGAGCAGAGGTAGCGGGTCGGCCCCGATTCCCTGATCTCCCGTGCCTTGATTCGCCGAGCGAGGCGGTCGGGCTCGCACCCTGCTCCTTTATAAAGGGCAGGGGGGAGAGCTCAGAAGCCCACACTCCTTCATCTCCTTCTTTTCTTTTTAACTTCTGCTCTCCTTTCTCCCACTTCGCCATGGAGAAAGGGAACCCTGGCCCTTCGTCGGTGGCGGCGAGGGTTGCCGCCAGACAATGCATCCTTCCCTCTCTCGCCCCTGCGGCGGCGGAGCCGGTCGCGAGGGGAAGACGGAGGGGGCGAGGCCGAGGACGAGGTCGAGGGCGTGGCCGAGGCGCCCGGGGGAGAGGCGGCCGGGGTGGTGCGCCACCCCCGTCTCCGCCGGCGGCTCCTCTCCTCGAGGCGGTCCACATTCGGGACGACCCCTGGGAGTTCTTCGTCAAGCTGCGCCGGGCACCTCGTCGACGCCTCCGTCTTCCGGCTCCGTTTGCGAGCGCGATGGAGCCGGACCCGCCCGAGATGCTGGAGTTACGCATGAGGGGCTGCGGGATCAGCGGCACTCGAGTTAGTGTCGTGTCCCCAGCCCCCGGCGTGATGTACTTCAACCGAGGGTGGAAGACGTTCGCCCGCATCCATAGCTTGATGGCGGGGTTTACCCTCCATTTTAAGTTAATGGAGGGCAACCTTCTCGCCGTCAAGGTCTTCGGGGACTCCGGCATCCGGGCGAGATGCTGCGTGGACAGCTTCTCCGACAGTGAAGGTCCCTCCTCGAGCGAGAGTGACGAGGAGGGGAGCGACAGTGACGACGAGGACGGCGGGTCCGACTAGGCGTCGGACTCTGCCTCGCGCGCGCCACCGGCGACCCCATCATCCGGGTCGCCGGCCTTCTGAACTCCCCGGGGCCGTCTCCTTGGGCGGCTGGCGTAGGGAGGCGGCGGAAGAGGAAGAGGGGTGGAGGCAAGGCCGTCAAGTCGGAGTACGAGGGCGAGGTGCCCTCGACAGCGTGCTGACGTCCTGCCGCCCCGTCTTCGAGCTCTGCCTCCGGCGCCTCCGTCTCCGCCAAGCTCCTGGCCGGTCCCCGGGAAGTTCTCTTGGTGTCTTCTGGCACCCGTAGCTCGCCTAGGCGCTTCTTTTGCCCTCCCCGGCAAGCTTCTCTTGCCGGGGCCTCCTTGACCTACCTCCTGAAGAGAGAAACAGGAGAGGGATTACGGGCATCTTATCTTTTAATTTGTAAGCCCTCGGGCCTTAGCTGTATTTAAAGTTTGTAATCCTCTCTATCATGTTTTTCATCCTCCATGGACTAGCACTAAATTGGGATGTTTTTTAATGAAAAGAGGGGAAAGCTTGCCGGATTAAGTCCTTTACTTGATTGTGTGCCTTGTACGTTTTCACCCTACGCTTTTAGGGAACTTGTCGGCGCGAGCACCTTGCCGAGAGCGCCGAGTGCGGAACGTCGGCAATGGAACTGCAACCGACAGGAAACCTTGTCGCGGAGCTAGTCGCGGCTTACTTAAGTCGTTGAGCGGACTCGAAACGACAGTAAGGCAACTAGCTACGAGTTGGTTCTCTGCCGGCGGTGCCGCGACTGACAAGTAACCTGGTCGTTGAGCTAGCCGCAGTCACCTAAATTGTCGAGCGGACTCGAAACAACAGTTGGTGCGCGACTAGCTACGAGCCGGTTCCTCCGCGCACAGGTTTTTTTTCGTACAAGGCATGATCGTTCAAAGACGCGGCCTCGCTTTCCCCTGCCCATAAGAGGATGCATGATGAGGGATGAAAAACTTATCTGGTATTACAGCCCTTGGCAACTCTGGCTTGCCGGAGGTGAATCTTGATATTTGCAGCCCCCGGCAACTTTGGCTCCGCCGGGACCTAGGTGCCGGTGCGCCTAGCTCTGTCCTTGCCGCCAGCGTTGTAGCCCCCGGGGACCCTGACTTGCCGCGTAGGGACGTTGGCAGTCGCAGCCCCCAGTGGAATCGGCTTGCCGGGGCCTCTTCGCCAGCGCGCCCTTCTGGTTTCTCCTTGTCGCTGTTATTATAGTCACAAAAAATAACTAAGACAGCGTTGTAATAAGTTACTCTTTGCAATGTAACTTCAAGTTGGGCAATGCGATGCCATGTTCCGCCCTTTGTATGTTTACACTCTACGCTTCTAGGGAACTTGCCGGTGCTAACACACTTGCTGAGTGCGGGACGTCAGCAGCCTGCTGGCGGTGTTGTGCCCGGCAAGAAACCTCCTCGGGCCAGTTGCAGCGCACTTGCATTGTCGAGCGGACTCGAAAACAAAGCAAGGGCGCAAGTTAACCACGAGTTAGCTCCTCGGCGCACAAGTTTCTCATACAAAGGACGTCCCATGGCAAGGCTTGCTATGTTACATCCTCGACTTCATTACATCCCTTGTACGTTTTTGCCCTACGCTTCTAGGGAACTTGCCGGTGCTAACACACTTGCTGAGTGCGGAACGTCAGCAGCCCGCTGGCGGTGTTGTACCCGGCAAGAAACCTTCTCGGGCCAGTTGCAGCGCGCTTGTATTGTTGAGCGGACTCGAAAACAAAGCAAGGGTGCAACTTAACCATGAGTTGGCTCCTCAGCGCACGGGTTTTTCGCACAAGGGACGAACGTTCGAGGAACATAACATAAACACTTAAAACTAAAGAAAAGAGCTATGTACTCAAGCTCGGGTGACTTAGCTTTTCTGTCTTCCGCGGTCCGGCGAAGCCGCGCTCTTCCCTTGGCTCCCTCCCTTGTACGTTTTCACCCCCCCCCCCCCGCGCGCTTTCAGGGAACCTGCCAGCGCAAACACACTTGCTGAGTGCGGGACATCAACAGCCCGCTGGCGGTGTTGCTTCCGGCAGGAAGAACTCGTCGGGCTAGTTGCGGCGCGCTTTCGTCGCTGAGCGGACTCGAAACGCATCAAGGGCGCAACTTAGCCATGATTCGACCCTTCTGCGCACAGGTTCTTCGTACAAGGTATGGATTCCCAGGGAATACAATCCAAAAGCTTGAAACTAGACGCTTTCTTCGCCCTACTGGCTGGTGGAGCTCGATGGTGCATCCTCGACGGTAGCGCGACACTCCGGGGAGGCGTGCTTGCCGGAGCAGGTACCAGAGCTGTTCTTGCCGGGCTTGGTCTTTGGCGGATCTGCCTTTGCCTTCTTGCACTTGCCGGTGGAGCTCGATGGTGCGCTCTCGACGGCAGCGCAGCACTCCGGGGAGGTGCGCTTGCCGGAGTGGGCATCAGGGCTGCACTTGCCGGACTTGAGTTTCTCCTTCCCGCGGGGAGCTTCAGTGGCAAGTGGCTCGCGCTCTGCTGCGGCTGCTGCTTCCCTGTAGATCTTGTCGGCGCAGATGAGTGCATCCCTCTTGTCACCTTGGACAGAAATGACACTCATCGGGCCAGGCATCTTGAGCACGTTGTATGCGTAGTGAGAGGCTGCCATGAACTCGGCAAGCGCTGGTCGGCCGAGTATCCCATTGTAGGGCAATGGGATATCAGCAACATCGAAGGTGACCCTCTCCGTCCTGAAATTCAGCTCGCTGCCAAACGTCACTGGTAGCATGATCTTCCCCTTGGGCTTGCTTCTTCCCGGATTTATCCCTTGAAAGGTACCAGTTTCTTCGAGCTCGTCGTCGGGGATCTGGAGCTTCTTGAGTACTGCGGAGGAAATCAGGTTCAGGCCGGCCCCGCCGTCAACCAGCATCTTCGTGACCTTGAGGTTGCGGATTGTTGGTGAGACCAACATCGGCAAACACCCGACCGCAGTGATGCGATCAAGGTGGTCCTCAACATCGAAAATGATGGGCGTGCCGGACCATTTCAGAGGCTTGCGCGCCTCGACGGACGGCTCCACTGCGTTCACCTCTCGCACCCCACTGCTTGAGTTGGCGGTGCGAGGCGTGCAGAGAGGCGCCGCCGTCAATGCACAGCACCTCTGTCGCTTTCTGAAACTCTTGGTCATCGGTCTCATCTTCCTCCATCTCATCCTCATCTTCGTCCTTGTCGCGGCCGCGGGGAGGCCTATCTCCTTGCCGCGGCTTGGCCTTGCCGTGGTGTCCTCCCCGGGCGGGAAACTTCTTGCCGGATCCTCCGCCACCTCCCTGGGCTCTCTCCTTATCGCGGCGCTCGTACTCGGCTTTCTGCAGCTCCGCCATCTCTTCGACTTTCTTGCAGGTTTGGAGATCGTGGCCCTTGGTGCGGTGGATCTTGCAATACCGCTTGCCGGAGCCATCCTGCTTGTCGGCGGCCACCACAGCCTCGCCGGAGTCATCGGCCTTGGCCTTGTCAGAGCCGCCTCCGTTGCCGGAATGCTCAACAGCTAGCACATCCTTAGTCTTTCTCTTCCTATTGTTCCGTCTCCGGTTCTTCCTTGCCGGGGCGGTATCCTCACTGTCAGATCCTTCTGCTCCTGCAACCTCTCCGGGGATTTTCCTCCCCTCCTCAGCCCGTGCACACTTGTCGGCCAGAGCGTAGAGCTCGCTGACGTCCCTGATCTTGCACATCGCCATCTCCTCCCTCATCCTGCGGTTACGCACGTTCTGATGAAAGGCGCTGATAACTGTGGCAGGGTGGACGTCTGGGATGTTGCGCTGCACCTGGCTGAATCTCTGTATGTACTTGCGCAGGGGCTCCCCCTCCTTCTGGACGAGCAAGTGGAGCTCACTCTCCTGGCCATAAGGCTTGTGGCCACCCGTGAAGGCGCCGACAAACTGATGACACAGGTCCGCCCTTGAAGAGATGGAACCGTCCGGCAAGTGCATGAGCCAAGATCTGATGTTGGGCTTGAGCACCAACGGGAAGTAGTTGGCGAGGATTTTCTCATCGCTCCCTCCGGCAGCCTGCACCGCGATGGTGTAGATGCTGAGGAACTCCGATGGATGTATCCTGCCATCGTACTTCTCGGGCACGTCTGGCTTGAAGTTCTTGGTTTTGGGCCACTGGACTTGCCGCAGCTCGTGGGTGAACGCAGGGCAACCTGCCGCGTACGGCAAGTCGCCTGGCTCCCCTAGTGCATGCATGTCGACAGTGGGCCCGGCACGCTGGTCAGATTGACGTCGCGTTTCCCTTCTGCGCTCGATGCGAGTGCGAGCGTCTTGGTGCTGCCGTTCTTGGAGAACGTGGTGCTGATCGCGTCGGGTTCGCGGGTCTGACGACGCCGTGGAGTCGCCGTCGGGGTTGATCCGACGAGCCGGCGATCTTGGCCTTCGGGGCTGGGAGTGCACGGAGGTGGCCCCCCCAGCGGTCTTGTCGGCGGCGGCCTGCGCTTGGATGCCTTGCCGGGGCTTGTCGCCATTGGCGAAGGCGATGAGACTGTATATGGTCATCCTCCAGTCGTCGATCTTGTGCGGCGCCGGAGGGTAGTCTAGGAGCAGCTGGGCTCGGGCCAGCGCTTCCTCTGCTGTCTTGGGTGGTGGCGGCGACGAGCGGCGCGAGGAGCGGGATGTGCTCGGACTCCCAACTGGATTGGGAGGCGCAACACCCCGCCCTGGCGACCGTACCTCGCTCGCGCCAGCATGCGGGCGAGCATGCTGACCTCGAGTGTCTCGCGACCCGCCATCTTGGCCTTGTTCCAACGCAAGCACGGTGCTAGGAGCACCGAGGCGTTGTCGGCCTTGCACTTCTTGGGAAGGGTGCGGTGTCTGCATGGTCGCCGACGCTTGCGGGGCCTTGTTTTTGGATCTGGTGACGACGTGAGTCCCACCATCGGTGCCCGCTCCTCCGCCGGCGTCCACTCCACCGCCCGTTCGCTCTGGCGGTGGCGGCAGAATCGATGTAGACGGAGCGGATACCTCCGAAGGCTTCTTCTTCGGTGGCATGTTGATGAAGGCGTTGATGCAGCGCGCGCGGAGACCGGATCGGATGCTCACGACCTCGACGTGCCCCCTACCTGGCGTGCCAAAGATGTCAGGGTCGCACGGTCTGTTTTCGTGGCCGCCGGGCACCTATGGGGCACGGGGGGCCCCTTTCTGGTTCGGCGAGGGGGCGGAGGCCGCGCGCAGAGCGGATCGAGGTCCCAGGCGCGCGCTGGGGAGAGGGAGACGACGATTTTTACCCAGCTTCGGAGCTCTTTGGAGAGATAAAACTCCTACTGATGCTTTGTGTTTTTATTGGATCTTGCTCGAATGCAAGCGCACGGTGGTGCGGTGTGTGTGTGTGTTCAACCGAACCCTATGTCCAATGAACCCTAATCCTATGTCTCCAGGTGAACCGAACCAACCCCTTCTACGTGCGCATGGGCCTCCCTTTTATAGTCTAAAGGGGGCACCAACAGGTGGCAGCGTAAGAAGAGGGGGTAGAAAGGTAAAAACGCAGGTTGGTGTAACAGTGACCAACGGTCCCCCCTACCTAACTGACGGCAGGGGACAAGGGCATTTAATGCCCGTCCGGTCGCCCCAACAGTGCAGAGAGGCGACCGTCAAGTGAGCCACCGGTTGCCACGATGGCGTCTCTGTCAGCTCCGCTTGCCACCTCGCCCCGCATGGCTGTGCAGTGCCCTGCCACGTGCCTTTGGGATGGCCTCGTGATGACACGTCGCCGGATGTGCTGGAGTTTGGTTGGCAATCTTGCCGCGGCAAGTGACTTGCCGCGGTCCTCCTCTTGTCGTGCCGGCAAGCTTGCCGGCCGTCGGGCCTTGCCGGGATGCGCGGGGCGTCGCGGCAAGTCTTCTGGAGGCGCCTTGGTCGGCCTTCCCGGCAAGCTTCTCTTGCCGGGGCCTTTGTTTTCTTCCCGGTAAGCTCTTCTTGCCGGGGCCTTGGTTGGTCTTCCCGGCAAGCTCCGCTTGCCGGGGCTTTAGCTTGAGTATTCTGCTCTTGGATGGCATCAAAGCAGCCACGGAGGATCTTGGCGGACGCCCGGCAAGCCCTGCCGCGGGTTGCTGTGACTGCCCGTGCACAAGTTCGGGGTACTAAGGTACCCCCCTACTTTAGTACACCGACAGTCGGGCCTTGCCGGGACGCGCGGGGCGCCGCGGCAAGTCTTCTGGTGATGCCTTGGTCGGCCTTCCCGGCAAGCTCCTCTTGCCGGGGCCTTTGTTTTCTTCCCGGCCAGCTCCTCTTGCCGGGGCCTTGGTTTAAGTACTTCGATCTTGAATGGCGTCAAAGTAGCCATGGAGGATCTTGGCGGACGCCCGGCAAGCCTTGCCGCAGGGGTGCTGCGACTGCCCATGCACAAGTTCGGGGTACTAAGGTGCCCCCTACTTTAGTACACCGACAGGAGCCCCCGGGCCTGGGCCACACACGGTGCCGAGCGCTGTTGGGCCAGGCCCAAAACAGTGCACGGGCATGCGCGGCCTAGGTCACACCGCATCGGACTCCGACAAAACCTGACCTGGTGGCCAGGGGCATAGCTTTCGATCTGCTCCAGATGGCCAAGCGAATTGGCCCACAGTGCAAAGCCGCCGAATACGAAGACCTATCCGGGGAGAAAAGTCTCACCCTTGACTGAGTTGTTGTTAATTGAAGAAGCCATCAAGCCTATCGGTGACGGCACAGAGGAACTCTCAATGAAAGCACCAATGTCGGTGTCAAAACTGGCGGATCTCGGGTAGGGGGTCCCGAACTGTGCGTCTAGGCGGATGGTAGCAGGAGACAAGGGACACGGTGTTTTTACCCAGGTTCGGGCCCTCTCGATGGAGGTAAAACCTACTCCTGCTTGATTGATATTGATGATATGGGTAGTACAAGAGTGGATCTACCACGAGATCAAGGAGGCTAAACCCTAGAAGCTAGCCTATGGTATGATTATTGTAATGGTTATGTTGTCCTACGGACTAAAACCCTCCGGTTTATATAGACACCGGAGAGGGCTAGGGTTACACAGAGTAGGTTACAATGGTAGGAGATCTACATATCCGTATCGCCAAGCTTGCCTTCCACGCCAAGGAAAGTCCCATCCGGACACGGGACGAAGTCTTCAATTTTGTATCTTCATAGTCTTGGAGTCCGGCTGACGATGATAGTCCGGCTGTCCGGACACCCCCTAGTCCAGGACTCCCGCACTTCCGCTTCTGGTCTACGAGGCTATGTGGACAACACTCTCCCCTCTCATTGCTATGCATCACCATGATCTTGCGTGTGCGTAGGAAAATTTTTGAAATTACTATGTTCCCCAACAAGTACAGGGGAAGAACAGCCTGCAAGGGGTGTTCTTGAGCTGGTGCGGTGTTCTACTCGGATGGATTCCGATCCCTGTTGGCTCTAGCCGATGATCCCTCTTTCTGTTGTGGTGGCTATCTCTATATATAGAGGCCCTGGTCCTCTTCCCAAATATTGAGCGGGAAGGGAGCCAACAACGACCATTTTGAAGGGGGACAGCTAGTACAAGCTATCCTGACTAAAGTTGGTCTTCGACTGCCAAAGGCACTAGTGATGACGCCGTCTTGGGCTCCACGGTGATCTCCGTCCTGTCGTCCTGCTGGTCTTGGTCTCGTTGCACTAATATGGAAACCTTTGCTTGATGCCTCGGTACTCCACGCCTGCGCTTGCTCCCTTTGCACCAAATAGGAAACAAGGACACTGCACCGGCTAGCGCCCGCCTGGTCTCGATCGTCATGGCTTGCGTCACGAGCACCTCGCGAGGTACCCCTTGCCTTGATGTTTCCGCCTCCTCGCGAGACTGCCTGGTGAGGCCGCCCGTGAGGAAGCCTTGCGTCGTCCGTCCCGCGAGGCTTGGCCCCTCGCGAGGGTCTTGAGCTTGGGTTGATGAAGACGGGCCGTACTGGGCCACTGGTTGAGCCACACCGCAGGCTGCAGGCAGGCAAGTCTAGGGTCCCCCGTTCCCAGAACACCGATAGTAGCCCCTGGGCCCCAGGCGCGCTCGGACTTGGCTTAGCAGCAAAGCCAAAGGGCAAGTGCGGAGTGCCACGGGCCCCAATCAGCCTGCGGCCTTGGTCGCCGTGTGGCGGTTGATTGGACGTGGGCATCTCCGCTTCCCCACGTTGCCTCGGCAACCGCCCGATTTGACGAGTCCCTGCTGCATGCAAAAAGAGTCACGATTACCTGCGATCATGGAGGCCGACGGTTGGCCTCCTCTGGACTATAAGTACGGAGGGGCGTGAGCCCCCGTTGTCCATTGCTTCTTGCTCTGCTCGCTTCTTCTTCCTTGCTCCTTCTCCATCTTGTCACCAATGGCAGCAATCCGCTGGTTCTCAGTCGAGGAGAAAGGAAAGGCCCCCCGGGAGGGGCCCGACCTGCTCCCGCCAAAGAAACGGCCGGCCCCGGCCGCCGCAACGGGGTCGCAAGGCCAGAGACGTTGAGGCCTTGGTACGAGCGGCCACCTCATGGGTTCCCACTCCCTCTGTACGCCCGGGCCGAGGGCCCTGGAGAAGGAGACACCAAGTGGCTCCGCCCACGCCGTCTGCGATGCCGACGAGCCATGGCGGTGCGCGCCGTTGCTCCTGGAGTTCATGCCACAGACTCCTCTCGCAAGCTCATGCTCCATGCTGCGATGCCTCCAAGCTCCTGGATCCGCTTTCCTCCCTTCTTCGCCTTCGAGATGCCGCTGAGGGGGGCTCTCAAGCTTTGGCTGCAGCACGCCGACTACGGTACCCCGGCGACCGGAGCGGAGGTTGAAGTCGTCGCTCCGGGCAAGGTCTTCATGACCTGAGGCTGGGGCGAGATCGCCCGGGTCTGCCGAACAGGGGGTGCCCTCGTGATTCATTTTGAATACGATGGCGCCTCCTTGATGCTCTTCAGGGTATTTGATGCGGAAGGCCGCCAGCTAGAGTGCTGTCCCAAAGGAGGCAGTCGGGACGTCGATGTGGCAAGGGCTAGGCCTGCCACCCGCTTCCCTAGCGGCTCCTCCGGCAGCAGTGGCGATGCTTGGGAGTCCAGTGGCTCTCCCGAGCTCCTCATGACTCCGAAGACGAGCGACGACAGCTACATGCCCCCGAGCTCGCGTCATGCTCGGAGCAAGGCGGCTGCATCAGGCCGTCGCCACAACTGATCTAGATGGGGTTGGCGCCGGCCTCCCGTGGCCCACTGTTGATGATGGCGTCGGCCATGGGGGCACGTGTAGTTAGGGCTCCTTAGGATTAGCACCTTTTGTTCCCTGTGAGGAATTGAGAAAGTACCCCGTGGGGGCATGTAAAGTGTCTGCAATGCCTTTTGTTGATATTATCCTTATTATGAAGTGGTGCAAATGCTCGTCTTGTTCTGGCTTGGTTCCCCTTTCTAACCTTGTGACTACTTGGTGCTCTACGCTGACAGGTCCCGGTCCCCAAGCAGGCTTCAGCCATCGCTGGTATGCCAGGTCGCGATTCCGTGGTCAAGGCCAGGAGGTGAGCGGCCCGAGGTCCAGTAAGAGCTCCTGAGGCACGATGCTCAGGAGGTTCCCTTTAGCGCTCAAGCAGCCGCAGAAAGGTGAGAAAGGAAGGCAACGTCATCGTCACAGAGCCGCATTAAGTGGAGGTTTTGTGTCGCATCAATTAGCTATCCCAGGGGGAACTTATCTCGAGTGCGTGGAGTTGCACGTTTCACGAAGCGCCGAACTTGCATGTCTGCAGCTGGGATGTAGCTGGGTTAGGCCTTCGTGAGATTCTCCTCCCTTCTCCGCACTCTCCTTCGTGCTCTACATCCTCAGGTCCCGGCCCTCAAGCGAGCTCAGCCGCCACTGGTATGCCAGGTCGCAATGCTGTGGACAAGGCCAGGGGGTGAGGGCTGGAGAGCCAGTAAGAGCTCCTGAGTCGCGATGCTCAGGAGCCCCCCTTTTAATGCGCAAGCGGATCGCACTAGTAAGGGAGAGAGAGAGCTCGTGACGCCCCCCCCCCCCCCCCACATTATTCCTCGGGAAGTTCCTGTAATCCAACACGAGAAGAGCACGGGTTGCCATTACAATTGTTGGCCGGCCATTGGTTGCTCTGAGAGAGTGGTGAGGGCACTAAGGGCTTGTTGAGGTGACGCTTGCGGGGCTGCCGCAGGCCAGAGCTCGACCACTCAGATTTGTCGATGTTATAGGGACGGACCCATGCACAAGCGCCATGCCAGCGCGAGCGGCTCCAAAGGTAGGTGTCAATCGAGCAGGAGATTATCACAAGCAGGTTAAGCATGAAAGGCAAATCAGCTTAGGTAGATGCAGGAAGGATACACGCCACCAAGTCAGGGCCGAGCGGCTTGGGGATGATGCAGCCCGAGGGGCGCCCCCAGCAATGTAAACTAAAAGCATAAGCAAAAGGGATACATGCCGCAGGGACAGATCCACGCGACCTGGGAATAATGCAGCCCTTAGGGCGCTCCCAGCTGAAATGAACTCGAAAAGATGTCACCTGATATCGTTGTAGAGTGGATGTTGGAGTAGCTGACGATGCGCGGTGAAGAGGCCGATCCTTACGAGCCACCGAGGCCCTGAGCCTTGGGAGGCTCTGGGGGTCCAGGAGATTCCTCAAGGACCATCTCCATCTCTGCCAGGACCGCATGATGCCTGGCCTCCTGAGCTGCCAGAATGATACACAGAAGACGCTGGTGAGCGGCAACCGCGTTCGGCAGGCCGAAAGGCATGCAAACGTAGCTGTGCGGCGAACCCTCACAGCGTCCCACGCGCGAAGGCCAGAAGCGCTCCTGAGACGCGACTCGGCTGAGCCCTGTGTAGTCGATGCAGACGAGCAGCCCGCCATCCTCTCCTGGATGGGGAGCTACGCTAGGTAGGCGGCAATCGCCGCGTATGACTCTTGATTCTTGAAGCTCCCGAGTGGCCTTGGTGATGAACTCCTGAGGGTTGGGCCCTCCTTGCCTCGTGCCTTCCTGAGGGAAACGTGCCATGAAGCACGCCTCCAAGTGGTGCCCGAGCGCCTCCCTCGTGATCCTGGCAAAGTCTGAGGCCCTCCAGGAGAGAGCCCCCGAGCCTTGCCTGAGGAGGCGCCGAGCGCGCCTTCCTATGCAATGGAGGGAGGCGTCCCTTGCGCGGGCACAGATCCTGACCCGGCGCCTTCGGAGATGCCAACCTCCTGAGGCCTTGAGCTGGCTGATGTCTTCTTCTTCTTGGGAACTGCCTCGGGAGGGTTCTCGCTCTTGCTGTCTCGGTCCTCGATGGATGCAGCTTGGAAGGCACGCTCGAGAAAGCACACCGCATCCTTCTCTTTGCAAGGGACTGTGATGATTCCGCCACTTCCCGGCATCTTGAGGACATTGTAACCATGGTGAGTTACCGCCATGAACTTGGCCAGGGCTGGGCACCTGAGGATGGCATTGTATGGCAGGCGAATGTGAGCGACGTCGAAGTTGATGAGATCGGTACAGTAGTTCTTGCGCTGTCCGAAGGTGACAGGGGGGTGAACCTGCCCTATCGGAGTGGTGGAGCCGTTAGTGACCCCCGAGAAAGGCTTGGTTGGCTAAAGCTGATTATAAGGCACTTGGAGGTTGTTGAACGTTTCGACGGACAGAACATTGAGCCCTGCTCCTCCATCGATGAGAGTCCTGGTAACTTGCACATTGCTGATGAATAGGGAGCAAAGCATTGGGAGGATGCCAGTTGTAGCCGCGCACTTGAGTTGATCCGCTGAGCTCAAAGTGATGGCACACATCGACCAGCTGAGTGGGCGTGTGGCCTCGAGCTTGGGAAGGACTGCATTCCACTCGCGAGCAAACTGCTTGAAGATGCGCTGAGAGGCTGGGGCCTAGGCACCGCCCAAGATACAAGCGATAGAACGTGGCTCTTGGAAGTCCCCAGCCCCCTCATCCTAGTGATGGTCGTCATTCCTTCTTGGCGGTGGCGGCAGAGGAGGAAGGCCTGTGTTGCCTTGCAGGCGATCCTCACGAGGCTGATTCCTCCAAGCCCCTCGTGAGGCTGGTCCTGCCAGCGATCCTCGCGAGGGCGATCATGCCACTCCTGGCGAGGGCCTCAGTCGTCCCATCGTCCTCCACCTCTTCCTCCTCCTCGGCCATAGCCCCGGTCGTTGTGCTCGGGGCGTCGACCGATGCATCCTTCTCGAACGGCTCTGAGCTCCTGGCATTCGTTGGTGTTGTGCGTGTAGAGGTTGTGGTAGGCGCAGAATCGGCCACCTTGGACGACTCCGGCTGGCCCCTATCGTGCTTCGTGTCTGGTTCTGCTGCGAGCTCAACTGCTCCTTTGTGCTTCACGTCATTGGCCTTGGCTTTCTTCTCTTCTAGGTCAGCAGCTGGAAGCTCGAGGAGGGAGAGGCACCCCTCCTCAGCTCTTGCGCACTTGGTCGCCAGGTTGAATAGCTCCAGGGACGTGCACAGATCCTCGTGGATGGCAAGCTCCTCCTTCATCTTGACATCATGGACGCCGTCAGAGAACGCTGAGATGATGGCCTCCTCGGTCACCTTGGGAATCTTGAGGCATGCGCTGTTGAAGCACGGGATGTACTTCTGCAGGGTCTCTCCAGGTTGCTGCTTGATGCGGCGCAGGTCACCCACGACCGAAGGACGGTCGCGAGTGCCCTGGAAGTTGGCGATGAAGCAGCTGCGCATCTCATCCCAGGAGGAGATCGAGTCGTGAGGCAGGTTCAGGAGCCAGATGTGGGCACCATCCTTGAGCGCCATAGGAAACCAGTTCGCCTTGACCTTTTCGTCTCCGTTCGCCGCCTCGATGCCTAGCTCGTAGAGCTGCAGGAACTCCGCGGGGTCGGCCGTGCCGTCATAGCGGGGAGGCATATCCGGCTTGAACTTGCCTAGCCAGGCGACACTGCATAGCTCGGTGGTGAAGCCGCGGCAGCCTGCAGTGGTCACTGGAGCCCTTTGCAGACGCGGGGCCTTCTCTTGATGGTTCCCGTGTGCCGCCGCCAGGGGCAGCACGGGGTCTTGACGTGCTGGCGCAGGGATGCGGTCTTGACGTGCCAGAGCGGGGAGCACGCGAGCGCCTTCCTGGGGACGGGGGATTTCTTGGCCTTTCTTATCACGCGGGCGCTGGATGCGGTGGGTCTCGTCCAGGGGCCGTGTGCCTTGGTGCGAGGGCACCTTCTTGGGGAGGAGGTGGTGGAGGCACCTCCTGAGCTGCATCGCCCACGCAAGACGGAGGGCGAGGCAGCGAGAGGGACGGTGCAGGAGAGCCCCCTGCGGCACTGACGAGCTCGGTGATGCGAGCGAGCCACTCCTCATAGAGGTCGTCGACGGGGCGGTAGTGCAGGAGCTCACGTGCCAGGAGCAATGCGGCCTGCGCGTTCGTGGGAGCGCGATGAGCGTGAGACGACGAACCAACTGGAGTTAGCGATGGAGTGGTGGTGCGGCCTTCCCACCGCACCGAGGGATGCAGCGATGACACTTGCTGCTCATTCCCCGCCGGGCCGGTGGCGGCGTTGGCGGCAGGCGATGAGGAACAACGAGGAGGCCCACCGATGGGAGCCACCTGGGCAATGCGGGCGACGAGAGCAGCCCGACGCTCGGCGTGACCTCGGCGAGCATCCGCCATGGATGCGACGAAACAATAGAGCGCGGAACAGTGGAAGGAAGATTCCGACGCCTCCCCAGCTGGCGCGCCAAATGTCGGATATCGGGTTCCGGCAAAACCCTTAAGGTTCGAACTCTGGGGTGCGCACGAAGATCTACTCCCTACCGATCCGCGCCCCACAACCTCGCCGTGAATCTAAGCTACACGATGAACAACAAAAGGGACACAAGGTTTATACTGGTTCGGGCCACCGTTGTGGTTTAATGCCCTAATCCAGTGTGTGGTGTGGTGGATTGCCTCTGGGGCTGATGATGAAGAGTAAAGGGGAAGAACAGCCCCGCGAGGGGTGTTCTTGAGCCGGTGCGGTGTTCTACCCGGATGGATTACGATCCCTGTTGGCTCTAGGTGAGGTCCCGATGATCCCTCTTTCTACTGTGGTGGCTATCTCTATATATAGAGGCCATGTTCCTCTTCCCAAATATTGAGCGGGAAGGGAGACAACAACGGCCATTTTTAAGGGGGGCAGATAGTACAAGCTATCCTGACTAAATTTGGTCTTCGACTGCCAAAGGCACTGGTGATGACGTTGTCTTGGGCTCCATGGTGATCTCCGTCCTGTTGTCCTGCTGGCCTTTGTCTCGTTGCACCAATATGGAAACCTTTGCTTGATGCCTCAGTACTCCGCGCCTGTGCTTGCTCCCTTTGCACCAAAGAGGAAACAAGGACACTGCACCGGCTGGCGCCCGCCTGGTCTCGATCATCATGGCTTGCGTCACGAGCACCTCGCGAGGTACCCCTTGCCTTGATCTCTGCGCCTCCTCGCGATCCTTCCTGGTGAGGCCGCCCCTGAGGAAGCCTTGCGTCATCCGCCCCGCGAGGCTTGGCCCCTCGTGAGGGTCTTGAGCCTGGGTTGATGAAGACGGGCCATACTGGGCCACTACTTGAGCCACGCCGTAGGACGCAGGCAGGCAAGTCTGGGGACCCCCGTTCCCAGAACGCCGACAACCTCAACTCCAACTCCATATATTCGCGTTCGGGGAGAAAATAATCAGAGAGAAGGATTCATTGCGTTTTACGATACAGAGCCGCCGCCACCTCCTGTTCTTCCTCGGGAGGATAGATCAGGAGTCCGTTTTGGCCTCCAGAGAGGGGAAATCGTCGCCATCGTCATCATCAACCATCCTCCATCACCAATTTCATTATGGTCACCGCTGTGCGTGAGTAATCCCATCATAGGCTTGCTGGACGGTGATGGGTTGGATGATATTTACCATGTAATCGAGTTAGTTTTGTTAGGGTTTGATCCCTAGTATCCACTATGTTCTAAGATTGATGTTGCTATGACTTTGCTATGCTTAATGCTTGTCACTAGGGCCCGAGTGCCATGATTTCAGATC
This sequence comes from Triticum timopheevii, assembly GCA_963921465.1. Lineage (NCBI taxonomy): Eukaryota > Viridiplantae > Streptophyta > Magnoliopsida > Poales > Poaceae > Triticum > Triticum timopheevii. The sequence goes on from OY997266.1 coordinate 559,851,755, forward strand.
TAAACCTATTATGTTTTCATGAATATATTTGTGTTCTTGATCCTATCTTGCAAGTTATAGTCACCTACTACGTGTTATGATCCGGCAACCCCGGAGTGACAATAGTCGGGACACTTCCCGGTGATGACTGTAGTTTCAGGAGTTCATGTATTCACTAAGTGCTAATTCTTTGGCCCGGTACTCATTAAAAGGAGGCCTTAATATCCCTTAGTTTCCAATAGGACCCCGATGCCACGGGAGGATAGGAAAAAAGATGCCATGCAAGTTCTTTTCCATAAGCACGTATTGCTATATTCATAATACATGCCTACATTATATTGATGAAATTGGAGCTAGTTCTATGTCACCCTAGGTTATAACTGTTGCATGATGAATGCCATCCAATATAATTATCCATCATTGATCCATTGCCTACAAGTTTGTTTCATATTGACCTTTGCTTCATTACTTTTCCATTGCCACTGTTATGATTTCTACAAAACTGCTACCATTACTTTTGCCACCGTTACTGTTACTGCCATACTACTTTGCTACTAAATATTTTCCTACATATATTAAGTCTTTCAGGTGTGGTTGAATTGAAAACTCATCTACTAATACTTGAGAATATTCTTTGTCTCCCCTTGTGTCGAATCAATAAATTTGGGTTGAATACTCTACCCTTGAAAATTGTTGCGATCCCCTATGATTGTGGGTTATCAAGACCTTTTTCTGGCGCCGTTGCCAGGGAGCATAGCTCTATTCTCTAAGTCACTTGGGATTTATATCTGTTCATCACTATGAGGAATTTGAAAGATCAAAGAGCCAAGATTTTTCCCTCAACTACGAGGTGAGGTAAGGAACTACCATCTAGCTCTGCACTTGATTCACCTTCTGTTTTGAGTAAACTTGTGACACCTACACCTGCTATTGATTCCGATATGTCGCATGTTATTGATGATGCCACTTCTGCTATGCATGATGCTTATAAGGAAACTACTTCTCTGCTTGATAATACTGTGCCACTTGTTGAATTTCTTGATGAAAAACTTGCCAGGGTTAGAGAGAATAAAATTACTGAAACTCATGATATTATTGAAACTGAAGATTATGATTCTCCCCCTAGATATGAATTGCCTATTGTACCTGAAGGTTATATTATGGATGAGGAATGTTCTAGAGACTTTCTTGCTTGTAATGATAGAGATGATCTTAAGAAATTTTTAGCTACGCTGAAAGAAAAGTCTTTGAATGCTAGAATGCAATATGACCATAAGTTTGCTACTTCACCTATCTTTGTTACTGATAAGGATTATGAATTCTTTGTCGAACCTAAGTTAATTGCTTTGGTTGAGTCTGATCCTTGCTATGGTTTTGAATCTGAAACTGTTGCGACACATCTTACTAAATTGAATGATATAGCCACCCTATTTGCTCATGAGGAAAAAATCTCTATTACTATATTCTTAAGTTGTTTCCTTTCTCATTAAAGGGTGATGCTAAGTTATGGTTTAATTCACTTGCTCCTGGTTGTGTGTGTAGTCCCCAGGATATGATGTACTACTTCTCTGAAAAATACTTCCCCGCTCATAAGAAACAAGCTGCTTTAAAGGAAATATGTAACTTTGTGCAAATTGAAGAAGAGAGTCTCCCACAAGCTTTGGTGAGGCTTCTCCAATTACTTAATGCTTTGCCTGATCATCCTCTCAAGAAACATGAAATACATGATATCTTTTATAATGGACTAGCCGATGCTTTCAGAGACCACGTGGATAGTTGTGCTGGTTCTGTTTTCAGGGAAAGAACTGTTGAGCAAGCTAAATTGCTATTGAATAATATATTGAGTAATGATAATGATTACACACTTCCTGAACCATCTCCTAAGCCAACTTCGAAGAAAAGAGGTTTTATATTTCTTAGTCCTGAAGATATGCAAGAGGCAAAGAAATCTATGAAAGAAAAAGGTATTAAAGCTGAAGATGTTAAGAATTTACCGAATATTGAAGAAATACATGGTCTTGCTAACCAGACATAGGTAGTAGAGGTAAACTCTCTCCATAGATTTGATGAAGGTGATATTCGTCATAATAAGTCTGCTAGTCAATGCTTGGATGAGTTTGATAATTTCATTGTTAAACAAGAAAACTTCAATCCTTATGTATGTAGTAGACAATTGAAACATAATGCTTACATGCTTGACCACTTGGGTGATTATATGAGTAGAACTATTAATGATCTTAAGCTTATTAGTAAACATGCTTCCATGGTTACAACTCAAGTAGAACAAGTACTTAAGGCTCAGGATGATTTGCTCAATGAGTTGAATAGTAAGAATAATGATAATGCTATTAGGGTTATGACTAGAGGTGGTAAAATGACGCAGGAACCTTTGTATCCTGAAGGTCATCCTAAGAGAATTGAGCAAGATTCTCAGAGTATTGATACTGATGCACCTAGTCCTTCTAACAAAAAGAAAAAGAAAACTGAGAGGACTTTGCATGCTTCTAGTGAACCTGTTATCGATACACCTGAGAATCCCAATGATATTTCTATTTCTGATGCTGAGACACAATCTGGTGATGAACATGAACCTAGTGATAATGTTAATAATGATGTTCATGTTGATGCTCTACCTAGGAATGATAATGATGTAGAGATTGAACCTGCTGTTGATCTTGATAACCCACAATCAAAGAATCAACATTATGATAAGAGATACTTTGTTGCTAGGAAACATGGTAAAGAAAGGGAACCATGGGTTCACAAACCCATTCCCTTTCCTCCTAAACCATCCAAGAAAAAGGATGATGAGGATTTTGAGCGCTTTGCTGAAATGATTAGACCTATCTTTTTGCATATGCGTTTGACTGATATGCTTAAAATGCCTCCTTATGCTAAGTATATGAAAGATATTGCTACTAATAAAAGAAAGATACTGGAAGCTGAAATTTCCACCAAGCTTGCTAATTATACTTTTAAGGGTGGAATACCAAAGAAACCTGGAGATTCAGGAGTACCAACTATACCATGCTCCATTAAAAAAACTATGTCAAAACTGGTTTATGTGACACTATAAAGAAATAAACTTCCATGATGATACGTGTTTGTCACAGTAGGTCACGTTTTTTGTCATGCATGTACATTCATGACGATTTTAGGACAGAATCAAGATAATCATACATGTGCTGTCATGGAAGTGTTCCATGACATTACCAAAATTATCATCACGGAAGTGTCCACTTCCATGACGATAAATTGCGTGTCATGGAAGTGCTTCCGTCAAGGGTGACCGACACGTGGCATCCACCGTAATGGGTCGCTATTAAGCTATCGGGTTCGGTTTTGGATCCGAACCCACTAACAGCCACGACCAATGCGGATTTTCCACGTGTAAATTTCTCATTGGCCGGAGGAACCACGTGTCGGCTCACCATTAGGACAGATGTCATTCACTCATTGGACTGAAGGCGCCTATGATACGTCGACACGTGGCACGGCCCAACAGAGGCCCATATAGGTTAAAAGGACGGCCCAGTCAAAGGCTCGTAGTATTTACTCATGTACTAGTGGGCCAGCCCAATAACAGCTTGTTTAAACATGGCCCGTTAACGGCCCGTAGCCAGATCTGGCCTGTTAATTATTCACCGAATATTTGGGCCCAATTATGGCCCAGTGACATTACGGCCTGTTAGAGGCCCGATGTAGACATGGGCCCATTCTAGCCCGGTGTGTATTTCGGCCTGGGAATGGCCCGTGCTGCCCATGGGCCATTATCAGTGTCAAAACTGGCGGATCTCGGGTAGGGGGTCCCGAAATGTGCGTCTAAGGCTAATGGTAACAGGAGGCGGGGGACACAATGTTTACCCAGGTTCGGTCCCTCTCGATGGAGGTAATACCCTACTTCCTGCTTGATTGATCTTGATGATATGAGTATTAGAAGGGTTGATCTACCACGAGATCGTAGAGGCTAAACCCTAGAAGCTAGCCTATAATTATGATTGTTCTTGTCCTACGGACTAAACCCTCCGGTTTATATAGACATTGAAGGGGGCTAGGATTACACAGAGTCGGTAACAAAGGAAGGAATCTTCATATCCAAATCGCCAAGCTTGCCTTCCACGCAGCGGAGAGTCCCATCCAGACACGGGACGAAGTCTTCTATCTTGTATCTTCATAGCCCAACAGTCCGGCATATGCATATAGTCCGGCTATCCGAGGACCCCTTAATCCGGGACACCCTCAGTAGCCCCTGAACCAGGCTTCAATGACGATGAGTCCGACGCGCAAATTGTCTTTGGCATTGCAAGGCGGGTTCCTCTTCCGAATACTCCAAAGTAGATCTTGAACATAAGAATCGTGTCCGGCTCTGCAAAACAAATTCCACATACCACTATAGAGAGTATAATATCCCACGAGTCTAATCTGCTGACAACTCATAGCATGACATCACGCCACGGCCCAGTCTTTATTCGAACCGTTTTTATTCTGCACATCTATATTTTGTGGCGCGGTTTCATTGGCACATCTTGTCAAAACAGAGATTGTGTCCCCTTATCACAGGATTCTCATTAATGCAGGCATGGGTAACTCAACCATGCCATCTGCACGGTGCTTGGTGAATAGGCGGATTTTAAGGCGAGGGGGAGGCGTACGACCTTGATTGTCTTTATAAGGGGATAAGGATTCCTCCTCATTCACCCACGCCTTCTCCTTCCTCTACCCATTCATTCTTGAGCTCCAACGCCCAAGATCTCACCTTCTCCGCCCGAAAACACACTCCAATCATGTCCGGATCCAGAGCTGGAGGCAAGTGGATGGCCTCCTCCGTCAAGAAGGAGGACATCAAGAAGCTCCGAGAGGCCGGGTACTTGTCCAAAGACATCGCTCATCGTCTTCTGACCAAGGGGCAGATCATCCATACCCCGGTGCCCCAAGAAAGGGTGGTGTTTCTCTCCCACTTCGTCCGCAAGCTGGGATTCCCCCTCCACCCGCTCATCCGCGGACTGATGCTCTACTACGGGCTGGACTTCCATGACTTGGCCCCCAACTCCATCCTTAACATCTCGGCATTTATTGTCGTGTGCGAGGCTTTCCTCCGCATCCCACCTCACTTTGTCCTATGGCTGAAGACCTTCAATGTGAAACTAAAGGTGGTGAGCGGCCAACAAGCGGAGTGTGGAGGCGCCATGGTGGGCAAAATGCCCAATGTCACCTGGCCTGAAGGCTCCTTTGTGGAGACTATAAAGGGGTGGCAATCGGGGTGGTTCTACATCACCGAGCCGCGCGGCACCAACTGGGCGGCGACCCCTGAATTTCGATCTGGAGTCCCCATGCGGCTCACCTCCTAGCAAGAGAAGGGTTTAGCTTGGGGCTTACCAGAAGAACTGACTGGGCTCCAGACATGTGTCCAGAACATGATAAGCAAGAAAATCTAGCTTGTCAATGTGGTCCAGGTTATGCTCTTCCACCGGATTCTTCCGTGCTAGAGTCGGACTTGTAATTTGTGGGAGTGTGACCCGGCCAAGCACCAGACGCCGCTGGAGTTCTTCGGTACAACACACGAAGACATTTGGAAGGTGCTCATTAAGGCCAGCGAGGTACCACCACCCACGACCAAAGATCTCAGGCTTAGTGCAGAACGTCGGGCTAATCCGGTAAGTTCTTTTATGTTTGCAAGGTATACCTTTTACCGGCATATCTGCAGGAGGAACCTAAGCCTCCATGCCAATCTTCCAGGCATGGGTAATGATAGCAGAGAAGATTAACTGTCCGGCTCCGCTACCCGAAGATCCAGAAACGCCTCTTCTGACAAAGATGCTATTTCCGGCGCCTTATGAGGTGCCGGAGAAGAAAGCTAAGAAGGCGGCCAAGGGGACTAGAGATGGTCTCCGATGCAAGGGTGCTTCGGACGTGACGTCCGAAGACGCCGAGACGCGATCCTCCACCAAAGATGAAGAGGAGGAGGAGGAGGAGAAAATCCATTCCCCCCTTATAGGGGGGAGAAAGAAGAGGAAGGCATCCACACATGGGGAGGCCGAGGCATCCAAGAAGGGAAAAATCTCCCTTCCGGACTACTCTGCCGCAGCCACCAACAGCGGCGGGGAGTGGGAGCCCAGGGTCAAGCCCTTGGCCAAATCGTAAGTATCCGGACACGGTAATATTTCTAGCCTTTTCACTTTATCATTTTTTAATGTGCTAGACCATGCATCTGCAGTCCGACCCAGTCCAACATCAAGCTATCCTCCTCTTTGGAGGGGTCGCTGGACCCATCGGCGATGAACAGCGGGTCCCTTATGATGGCCTCCTCCCCCAAGACCGCGGACAACACCGAGGTGTTGTCTCGAAGGATGCCAGGCCAAGGGGAGACCATTCCGGTGATGCCGGAGGGTAAAACCACGGTTGCCGGACACATGGGGGGAAAGACCCCTATGAACCCCGACGATGGGGGCCGCATTCAGTTAGGTCCTCAGCCAAATACAGCTCCGGAGACCCAAGTGGCTCCGGATTCAGGCAGGCAGCCTCTCCCGAACGAGGGGGGCAAGCCGCTCCACCGGTGACCTCTGTCCATCCAGAGGCACTGGATAGATTGCTGGAAGCGCTACAAGGTGCTTCCATTGTGGAAGAACACCACACTCTTATGAGTACTGTGATTGAGAAAGTCCAATCCGCCAAAAACGGACTGACCGAAACCTGCATTAGCCTTCTAACAGGCTTTGAGGTAAGTAATATAGTTGTAAAAGAATATCACCTTGTAGACAGTAGCCCCTGATGGTCTGTTCGGTGTTCGGAAAGAAAAACCGAACAGAGGATCAAAATAATTTTCGCAGGAGTCTAACATAAGATGCCTATGTGAATAAGCAGACATCGCTGCTGGCTGCTGCAGCTCATACTGCGGAGGTCTCCGGCTTGAAGCAGAATCTAGAGTGGGCCGAGGAAGAACTCGGCCTCATGAAGAAGCAGCTAGAGGACAGCCAAGGTATGCACTAACCGGTGCTTTATATTTAGGAAGGATGAAAGGATAATACTAACTAAAGTGTCATGAACTTTATTAGGGGCCATGACCGAAGTAGTGCCCCTCGAGAAGGCGTTGGCCGAGGCCGAGGACAAAGCGGCTAAGGAACACACCGCGTGCGAGAAGCAGGAGGCCCGGGTCAACGAGGTCCAGCAAGAGCTCCAGGACGCCGTCAAAAAGTACGAGTCCTTGGAGCGTGATTCTAAGACTCAAGAGTCTGAACTTTCCAAGGCCCGCCAGAGCGCGCAAGATGCCCGAGCCGAAGCCCAGAGCGCCCTCCAGGAAATCCAGGCAGCCAAGAAGAACGCGGCGGGTAAGGCTTTTATTATGCAAAGCAAGTATGCGAAGGAAACATTCCTTTTACTTACCCGAATTTGGAGTTCTCCAGGAGCGTTTGCGGATATGCCACGCAGCATATCAGATGTTGGAGAGTTCTTTCGAGCCAAAGAAGGGAGCTCTACGAAGAAGCCGTTCTGGTCTCAATACCTTGGACCAGAACATCCGGTGCCCTTTAGCGACCAGCTAAAACAGTTGGTCGAGCTGCACAAGGCGGCCGAACTAGCCATGAAGGACCTAATAGCCAGCTATGGCCTGTCGAGCCCATGCCCAGTAGCTACTTCGGACTCTTGAAGCGGCTGGTCAATGCCTGCCCTCGGCTTGATGCCGTCAAGCGATCGGTCTGCATTGAAGGTGCACAGATGGCTTTTGCCCGCGCCTAGATGCACTGTGCGAAGATGGATGCCACGAAGTTGATGACTGAGGGTCCGCTCGCGGGAAAGGAGCATCGCAAGCCCGAGATGTACTATGACAGTGTTATGGAGGGATCCCACCTTGTGGCGGAGCAATGTGCCAATGATATCATTTTCTCATGAAAGCATTATTTTATCCTATCCTATAATATGGAACAAGGTCTTTATGTAATATAGTGCTTGTTATTTAAAATTTTACCTCCTGTGCGGCCGTTTACGAAATCTGAGAGTTGGCCAGTCGTTGACTTCTGCCCCCACATAGCTAGTACAGGGGTGTTCGGGATAAATCTAAACACTCTTTATCCAAATTTTTGGTCCTTTAAGGAGGTGTTTAGCGCAACGAACAAGGCAATCAGACTATATAGCATTATCACCCTCACGTAGTCATAGGAGTTCTATAATTTTAAATTTTGGCATAGCCCCTGGTATTCGGAAGGCCGAAGTTGGGGCTCTATACACGTCTAATCGGATAAAAGTCGGTTCCTCGCATAAAGCGGAAAAAATCTCTTAGGATTTGAAAACCTCTCGAACAGCTGAACAACTCTCGCCGCACCATGACAGTCAGTTTTCGGCTTTCTCTACTGAGGTGCTCATCCAGAAGAACAGCGACACAATGGCAGTAGTTCTCCCTTTACTACCCTAGCCGATATAGCGGAACGTAAGGTAGCAAGGACAGGAGCCAGGCAACCCAACTATTGACGAAAGACATGATTCGGAGCCGATGCATATAATGCTATAAGTTCGGGGTGCCGAACTGTACTATGAAAGTGTTCGGACTTTCTTGCCGTGTTATGGGGTACAATGAAGCCCCTGGCGAATGAAGGCGTACCAGAATGTACAGGTGCAATTGAAAATAAATAGACAAGGAAAAAATTAAGTAATAAGAAGACGTTGCAGATTATTTTTCATTGTAATTTGATTAATATGTCAAGGCATATGTGTACAAGTGATGCAATAAGCAAATAAGGCTATTTAACATGCCACGACCAAGAGCAAGCTGCGTGCAGGTATTTAAAACAGGTATGATGATCATTAGCAGAGACCACCTGAGTATTCCCTTGTACGTCCAAGCCCCTAGCTTTCTTGGTGTATCCGTCCTGCTATGGGTCCGATGAGCAGGTTTATCAGAAAGGGCCTCGAGAAGAGAAAAAATCTGAAAGAAAGAGAAAAATTGAAGGTATGCAGATCCAGGAGCGGTTGAGCCGTAGTGCGGACCGCGGTCTAACTGTGCCTCCGTCCATGCCCATGGTATTTTAAGTGCATAGTTGTGTGCGTGCGGCACGAATTTCACCGCTTTATTGGGGCTGGGATGAAGGCCGGATTGCTAGCTGAGCTCTGGACGAGCCGGACGGTCCTATTGCAGAGTAGCTCAAACTCGCTTGACGGTGTCCGGGGGTTTTTATTGCCGAATTGAGGTTTTTCCTAAGAAGGCTATGTTGTACTTCTGTTGCAAGGGCCGTGGTGTGTCCCTCAGTACGGAGGGAGCGCTCCGTATTTCCATTGGCTGTTATAACACCGTGAGGTCCGAGCATCTTGAGCTTAAGGTAGGCATAGTGCGGCACCGCATTGAAACGAGCAAATGTGGTTCGTCCGAGCAGTGCGTGATAACCACTGCGGAAGGGGATGATATCGAGATTAATTCTTCGCTTCAGAAATTATCTGGGGATCCGAAGACCACTTCCAGTGTGATTGAGCCCATACAGCAGGCCTCTACACCTGGTATGACACCTTTAAAGGTAGTTTTGGTGGGCTTGATCCTTGAGGGATCAATACCCATTCCTGATAGAGCAGGTTCAGGCTGCTACCACCGTCCATGAGGACGCGTGTGAGGTGGAATCCGTCAATGATAGGGTCTAGCACCAGTGCGGCTGAACCGCCATGACGGATACTAGTCGGATGGTCCCTTCGATCAAAAGTGATCGGACAGGAGGACTGTCGATGTCAAAACCGGCGAATCTCGGGTAGGGGTCCCGATCTGTGCGTCAAGGCTGATGGTAACAGGAAGCAAGGGACACAGATGTTTACCCAGGTTCGGGCCCTCTCGATGGAGTTAAAACCCTACTTCCTGCTTGATTAATATTGAAGGTATGGGTAGTACAAGAGTAGATCTACCACGAGATCGTTGAGGCTAAACCCTAGAAGCTAGACTATGATGGTATGATTGTAATTGTGATCGGCTTTCTAAGGACCAACCTCTTCGGTTTATATAGACACCGGAGAGGGCAGGGTTTACATGGAGTCGGTTACAAGAAAGGAAACACAATATCCGGATCGCCAAGCTTGCCTTCCACGCCAAGGAGAGTCCCATCCGGACACGGGCCAAAATCTTGAGTCTTGTATCTTCACGCTTCAATAGTCCGGACGTTGTACACAGTCCGGCTGTCCGGATACCCCCTAATCCAGGACTCCCTCAGTAGCCCCTGAACCAGGCTTCAATAGCGATGAGTCCGGCGCGCAGTGTTGTCTTTGGCATTGCAAGGCGGGTTCCTTCTCCGAATACTCCAAAGTAATTATCGAACACTTGAATCGTGTCCGGATCCACAAAATGATCTTTTCATGCCACCGTAGAGAGAATGATATTTCACAAACGCAATATGCTGACAACTTTTTTAGGCAACGCGACGTGTCATTACAGTCGGGTCATTATTCAAACCGTTTTCCTGCAACCAGCCATAGCGCACATTGCGAGGCGGTTTCCTTGACACGTCTTGTCAAAGCAGAGATCGTGTCCCCTTATTATGGGATTCTCATCAATACGGGTATGGGTAATCCCACTGCGCCGCTAATCGCGGCGAGTGGGAGGCAGACGGGTTCCACCAGGCAAGTGGGGAGGCGCAAAAAGCATTTACCGCCCCTATAAAGAGGTTAGGTTTCTTTCTCTTTACCCACGCCTTCTCCTTCCGTTAGCTCATCCCCCTCTATTCGAGCCCTAACACCCAAGCACTCTTCTTCTCCATCGAAGAGAGGCCTTCCAAAGATGTCCGGATCCGGAGCAGGAGGCAGATGGATGGCCTTGACCGTCCAGGAGAAGGACATCAAGAAGCTCTGGGGAGCCGGGTATCTGGCCCAGAAGATCAGCAACCGTCTCCCACCGGCGGGACAGGTCGTCCCCACTCCGGAATCTCACGAGAGAGTCGTGTTCCTTCCCCATTTTGTCCATGGGCTCGGATTTCCCCTTCACCCGTTTGTTCGGGGAGTCATGTATTACTACGGGATTGATTTTCATGATCTTTCCCCAACTCCTTCCTCAATATCTCGACGTTCACCATCGTGTGCGAGGCTTTTCTCCGGATCCCACCTCACTTTGGCCTGTGGCTGAAGATTTTCAATGTGAAACCCAAGGTGGTGAGTGGCGAACAGGCCGAGTGTGGCGCCATGGTAAGCAAGATGCCCAAGGCCGCTTGGCCGAAGGGTGCTTTCAACGACTCCGTCAAGGAGTGGCAGCAGCAGTGGTTCTATATCACCAAACCACGTAGCAAAAAGTGGGTGGCAGCCCCAGAGTTCAGATCCAGAGCTCCACTATGGCTCACGTCTTGACCCAAGAAGGGCCCGAACTGGTCCTCGTCCGATGACCTATCACTGCTCCAGACGCGCGTTCAGAGTGTGGTTGACAGGGATGTCAAACTCGTCGACGTAGTCCAGGTGATGCTAGTTCGCCTGGTTCTCCCCTGCCAGCACCGAGCTTGCACTCTGTGGGAGTTCGACCCAACCGAGCACCAAACCCTTCAGGAGCTTTATGATTCCTCCCACAAGGATATCTGGAAGGTGCTCTTCAAGTCCGGCAAATCATGGCCGGGCCCCGCCGAGGACCGTGGGTATCAATTATCCCATTCTGCAAGCTTAGTAAGTTACAACCACGCTCTGTCCATTCATGCTTCAGCTGGCATGTCATGAGGGAGACATCCTAATCGTGTTTCATTGTGACCTCAGGGACGGATAAAGAAAGTGGATCGGATACATTATCCGGCCCCACTGCCAGAGGAACCGGCCGGACCTCTTCTATCAAAGATGCTGGTCCTCGCGCCTTACGTGGCGCCAAAGAAGGAGGCCTCCAAGAAGGTCAAGAAGACCCGGAGTGGCCTCCGCCGCCGCGAGGCTTCGGACGCAAAATCTGGAGACTCAAGCGATGCTCTTTCTTCAGAAGACGAAGAGGAAGAAGCAGAGGAGGACGAGCCTCACTCTGAAGGTGGGAGGAAGCGTGCAGCTTCCCCATCCCTGGAGGCCGAATTGCCCAAGAGGGGGAAAGGTTCCCTCCCAGAGACATCCACCACGGTTGCCGACAGCAGCCCGGAGTGGGATCCCAGGGCCCAGCCCCTGGGGAAGTCGTAAGTATACGAAATCCGAACACGCTGTCGGGGCTCTCTGTGGCCGCCGAGCACCTATGGGGCACGGGGGGCCCCTTTCTGGTTCGGTGAGGGGGCGGAGGCCGCGCGCAGAGTGGATCGAGGTCCCGGGCGCGCGATGGGTGAGAGAGACGACGATTTTTTACCCAGCTTCGGAGCTCTCCGGAGAGATAAAACTCCTACTGCTGCTTTGTGTTTTTATTGGATCTTGCTCGAATGCGAGCGCACGGTGGTGCCGTGTGTGTGTGTGTGTGTCGAATGGACCGAACCCTAGTCCTGTATCTCCAGATGAACCGAACCCCTTCTACGTGCGCATGGGCCTCCCTTTTATAGTCTAAAGGGGGCACCAACAGGTGGCAGCGTAAGAAGAGGGGGTAGAAAGGTAAAAATGCAGGTTGGTGTAACAGTGACCAACAGTGTCCCCTACCTAACTCTGGCGGCAGGGGACAAGGGCATTTAATGCCCGTCCGGTCGCCCCAACAGTGCGGAGAAGCGACCGTCAAGAGAGCCTCCGGTTGCCACGATGGCGTCTCTGTCAGCTCCGCTTGCCACCTCGCCCCGCATGGCTGCGTAGTGCCTCGCCACGTGCCTTTGGGATGGCCTTGTGATGACACGTCGCCGGATGTGCTGGAGTTTGGTTGGCAATCTTGCTGCGGCAAGTGTCTTGCCGCGGCTCTTCTCTTGTCGTGCCGGCAAGCTTGCCGGCCGTCGGGCCTTGCCGGGACGCGCGGGGCGCCGCGGCAAGTCCTCTGGAGGTGCCTTGGTCGGCCTTCCCGGCAAGCTCCTCTTGCCAGGGCCTTTGTTTTCTTCCCGGCAAGCTCTTCTTGCCGGGGCCTTGGTTGGCCTTCCCGGCAAGCTCCTCTTGCCGGGGGCTTTAGCTTGAGTACTCCGTTCTTGAACGGCATCAACGTAGCCGTGGAGGATCTTGGCGGACGCCCGGCAAGCCCTGCCGCGGGTTGCCGCGACTGCCCGTGCACAAGTTCGGGGTACTAAGGTACCCCCCCTACTTTAGTACACCGACAGAAGCCCCCGGGCCTGGGCCATACACGGTGCCGAGCGTTGTTGGGCCAGGCCCAAAACTGTGCACGGGCACGCGTGGCCTGGGTCCACACAGGATCGAACTCCATTTCCACCGCGTCCTCTCGCAACGGCGCGCATCGATTGCGGCGTTGTGGGCGACGTGGGCGGCGCATGCGGGGCTGAGCCTCGCGAGCATGCATCAAGCCATGATGAAGGGGACGGCCCACGCCCTCCTACCTAAACGGAGGTAGGCGTGGGGGCGTGGTGCATTTACTGGACGGGGCCAGTGCGCGGCTTTTGAGGCGTCCGCTCCCATGCTCACGGGGTGGGGCGAGACCGCCTCACCCGTCCACTCGGCACTGCATCCCTGCCACGCGGCTCCCATGCGCTGCCAGAGCACCTGCCAGAGCTGCAAGAGAGGATCAGCAGAACTGTATTTGGGGACCAACTGAGCTGCACAAAATCAGAAACCTGCAAATGTAGCTAAAGATGACACTTGCACACCAGCACCGAAATCTGTAAAATCAACAGAAAAACTAGTAACTGGTCGCCCAACCGCACCGCACCGTGAGCACAAGGAAACTGTAGTGCTGTGCACTAGCAAAATCTGAAGAAAGAAAATTTTCTTTCTGAACTGCAATAGAACCAGCACGCTGGCGCCTACAAACGAATTTGGAACATGCAAGAGCTAGGCTCGTGCAAGTGTACTGCATAGCTGCCGGAGTCAATGATCCCCACGGCAACGCTGCTGGAGCTACTCATCAGGGGGAAGGACCCTTTTTGTGTGACTCCGTGTGACTCCTCACCCGCAAGCCACCGGAGCAGCAGCTCCCAACCGCCGGCACACCAGCGACCGAATCTAGGGGCGGCGGGGGGCGCGGAGGTCTGTGGTGGCGTCACGTTGCAGATCGAGGGGGAATGGGAGGAGCGCACTAGGACGGCGCGGAATGGCACAGACGCCCTGGTCGATGGGGAGTAGAGCGCACCAAGTAGCTGCAAAGGATGAACGGGATGAACGGGAGGAGGTGGACGAACGGGGAGGAGAGGGAAGAGTCGCCGGCGACCCCCTTGAAGCCAGATGGCCCTCGACTCGGGGATAGAGAAGACGCCCCCGGGATGGCGACGTGCAGATCCGAAGCCGGGCAGCTGCCGATGGACGGCGAAGGGGCCGATCCGGTGAGACGGTGGTTGGCAAGGGGGCGGCCGGATCTGAAACGGCGAGGGTGTGTTGGGAGGGGAGCGTGGCGGCCAGCTCCGTTGTTGTGCGGCCGGTGGGATGTGGTGGGGGGCTCGGCCGACTGGGCGGCCAGCGCAATGTGGTGGGGGCGCGGCCGACGGGAGGAGGAAGTTGGGGGAGGCGGGTCGTGGGTCGGGCCATTGGCTATAGGATGGTGGTGCGGTGGCGACGCGGGAGAAGCAGGGGAGGTGGTGGTGCGGCGGCGGCGCGGGAGAAGCAGGGAAGGTGGTGGTCCGGCGGCAGGGTGGGGGTGAGCGGGATGTGGTGGTGCGGCGGTGGGCTCGGAGGGGGAATCGTGTGGAGCGGAGGGAGGAGCACGGGGAGAGAGAGGGGAGTGGGTGGTGACGAGAGGATAAGGTGGGGTGGTGCGGTTCGGTTCAATCCAGTTGTGGGATGGGGTGGACCGTGGGTTCGGTTCGGTTAGTTGTTGCGTTGCAGCTCGAAACTGTTAGCAGAATAAGACTAGGGTGTTAGCAGAATAAGGTCTTAGGGGTGTTATTAGAATAGACCCACCCTATATATATATATATATATATATATATATATATATATATATATCCAATTGGATGTAAGTTAGCATGAACTATTATTGTTGACATCACCCAAAGGTGAATACATTGGGAGGCGAAACTATAAGCCCCTATCTTTCTCAGTGTCCGATTAAAACTCCATAAGTATTGCGTGAGTGTTAGCAATTCTAGAAGACTATATGATAGTTGAGTATGTGGACTTGTTGAAAAGCTCTATTCTTGACTCTTTCTGATGTTATGATAAATTGCTATTGCTTCAATAACTGAGATTATAGTTTGCTAGTTCTCAATGAAGTTTCTGAACCATACTCGACATTGTGAATAGATTGTTACTTGAGCATAAGAAATCATATGACAAAATCTATATGTTGCTGTTATAGGAAAGATCATGATGCCCTCATGTCCGTATTTTATTTTTATCGACACCTCTATCTCTAAACATGTGGACATATTTTTCGATATCGGCTTCCGCTTGAGGACAAGCGAGGTCTAAGCTTGGGGGAGTTGATACGTCCATTTTGCATCATGCTTTTATATCGATATTTATTGCATTATGGGCTGTTATTACACGTTATGTCACAATACTTATGGCTATTCTCTCTTACTTTACAAGGTTTATCTTGAAGAGGGAGAATGCCGGCAGCTGGGATTCTGGGCTGGAAAGGGAGCAAATATTGGAAACCTATTTTGCACAGATCCAAAAGTCATGAAACTCCACGAAAGTCATTTTTGGAATTAATAAGAATTATTGAGCAAAGAAAGTACCAGAGGGGGGCCACACCCTGGCCACGAGGGTGGGGGCGCGCCCACCCCTACTGGGTGCGCCCCCCTGTCTTGTGGGCCCCCTGGTGGCCCTCCGGTGCCCATCTTCTGCTATATGAAGTCTTCTATCCTGAAAAAAATCATAAGCAAGCTTACGGGACGAAACTCCGCCGCCACGAGGCGGAACCAATCTAGGGCTCCGGCGGAGCTGTTCTGCCAGGGAAACTTCTCTCCGGGAGGGGGAAATCATCACCATCGTCATCACCAACGATCCTCTTATCGGGAGGGGGTCAATCTCCATCAACATCTTCACCAGCGCCATCTCCTCTCAAAACCCTAGTTCATCTCTTGTATCCAATCTTGTATCAAAACCACAAATTGGTACCTGTGGGTTGCTAGTAGTGTTGATTACTCCTTGTAGTTGATGCTAATTGGTTTACTTGGTGGAGGATCATATGTTCAGATCCTTAATGCATATTAATACTCGTATGATCATGAACATGAATATGCTTTGTGAGTAGTTACGTTTGTTCCTG
Source organism: Triticum timopheevii (assembly GCA_963921465.1). Taxonomy (NCBI): domain Eukaryota; kingdom Viridiplantae; phylum Streptophyta; class Magnoliopsida; order Poales; family Poaceae; genus Triticum; species Triticum timopheevii. Next base: position 559,867,923 of record OY997266.1, read on the forward strand.
AGGACATGGGTGAAGTCTTGCTATTAGTAGTCATGTGAATTTGGCATTCGTTCGATATTTTGATGAGATGTATGTTGTCTCTCCTCTAGTGGTGTTATGTGAACGTCGACTACATGACACTTCACCACTATTTGGGCCTAGAGGAAGGCATTGGGAAGTAATAAGTAGATGATGGGTTGCTAGAGTGACAGAAGCTTAAACCCTAGTTTATGTGTTGCTTCGTACGGGGCTGATTTGGATCCACTAATTTCATGCTATGGTTAGGTTTACCTTAATACTTCTTTTGTAGTTGCGGATGCTTGCAATAGGGGTTAATCATAAGTGGGGTGCTTGTCCAAGAAAGGGCAGTACCCAAGCACCGGTCCACCCACATATCAAATTATCAGTACCGAACGCGAATCATATGAGCGTGATGAAACTAGCTTGATGATAATTCCCATGTGTCCTCGGGAGCGCTTTTCTCATTATAAGAAATTGTCCAGGCTTGTCCTTTGCTACAAAAAGGATTGGGCCACCTTGCTGCACCTTATTTACTTTCATTGCTTGTTACCCGTTACAAATTATCCTATCACAAAACTATCCGTTACCTACTGATAACCCACAAGTATAGGGGATCGCAACAGTTTTCGAGGGTAGAGTATTCAACCCAAATTTGTTGATTCGACACAAGGGGAGCCAAAGAATATTCTCAAGTATTAGCAGCTGAGTTGTCAATTCTACCACACCTGGAAACTTAGTATCTACAACAAAGTGTTTAGTAGCAAAGTAATATGATAGTGGTGGTAACGGTAACAAAAGTAAAGACAGCAAAAGTAATGTTTTTGGTATTTTTGTAGTGATTGTAACAGTAGCAACGGAAAAGTAAATAAGCGTAAACCAGTATATGGAAAACTCGTAGGCACCGGATTAGCGATGGATAATTATGCCGGATGTGGTTCATCATGTAACAGTCATAACATAGGGTGACACGGAACTAGCTCCAGTTCATCAATGTAATGTAGGCATGTATTCCGTATATAGTCATACGTGCTTATGGAAAAGAACTTGCATGACATCTTTTGTCCTACCCTCCCCTGGCAGCGGGGTCCTATTGGAAACTAAGGGATATTAAGGCCTCCTTTTAATAGAGAACCGGAACAAAGCATTAGCACATAGTGAATACATGAACTCCTCAAACTACGGTCATCACCGGGAGTGGTCCCGATTATTGTCACTTCGGGGTTGCCGGATCATAACACATAGTAGGTGACTATAGACTTGCAAGATAGGATCTAGAACACACATATATTCATGAAAACATAATAGGTTCAGATCTGAAATCATGGCACTCGGGCCCTAGTGACAAGCATTAAGCATAGCAAAGTCATAGCAACATCAGTCTCAGAACATAATGGATACTAGGGATCAAACCCTAACAAAACTAACTCGATTACATGATAAATCTCATCCAACCCATCACCGTCCAGCAAGCCTACGATGCAATTACTCACGCACGGCGGTGAGCATCATGGAATTGGTGATGGAGGATGCTTGATGGTGACGACGGCGATGAATCCCCCTCTCCGGAATCCCGAACGGACTCCAGATCAGCCCTCCCGAGAGAGAGTAGGGCTTGGCGGCGGCTTCGTATCGTAAAACGTGATGAAACTTTCTCTCTGATTTTTTTCTCCCCGAAAGCCAATATATGGAGTTGGAGTTGGCGTCGGAGGGCCACCAGGGGGCCCACGAGGTAGGGGGGCGCGCCCCCCACCCTCGTGAACAGGGTGTGGGCCCCCTGGCCTTCATCTTTGGCGAGGATTTTTTTATTATTTATCCTAAGATATTCCATGGAGTTTCAGGTCATTCCGAGAACTTTTGTTTTCTGCACATAAAACAACACCATGGCAGTTCTACTGAAAACAGCGTCAGTCCGAGTTAGTTCCATTCAAATCATACAAGTTAGAGTCCAAAACAAGGGCAAAAGTTTTTGGAAAAGTAGATACGACGGAGACGTATCAACTCCCCCAAGCTTAAACCCTTGCTTGTCCTCAAGCAATTCAGTTGACAAACTGAAAGAGAAAAAGAAAAACCTTTACAAACTCTGTTTGTTCTTGTTGTTGTAAACATGAAAAGCCAGCATTCAAGTTTCAGCAATTATTACGAACTAACCATACTCACAATCACACGTAGGTCTCACAATTACTCATATCAATAGCATAATTAGCTAGCGAGCCATAATAATAAAACTCGGATGACAGCACTTTCTCAAAATAATCATAGCATGATATAACAAAATGGTATCTCGCTAGCCCTTTCTGAGACCGCAAAACATAAATGCAGAGCACCTTTAAAGATCAAGGACTGACTAAACATTGTAATTCATGGTAAAAGAGATCCAGTCAAGTCATACCCAATATAAACCAATAATAATGAATGCAAACGACAGTGTGCTCTCCAGCGGGTGCTTTTTAATAAGAAGGGTGATGACTCAACATAAAAGTAAATGGATAGGCCCTTCGCAGAGGGAAGCAGGGATTTGTAGAGGTTCCAGAGCTCGGTTTTGAAATAGAGATAAATTATATTTTGAGCGGCATACTTTCATTGTCAACATAACAACTAAAAGACGACGATATCTTCCATGCTAAACAGATTATAGGCGGTTCCCAAACAGAATGGTAAAGTTTATACTCCCCTTCCTCCACAAGCATCAATCCATGGCTTGCTCGAAACAACGAGTGCCTCCAACATTCAACGGGTCCCAAGGGGAGTTTTGTTTGCAGTTATTTTGATTTAGTTTGCATAAAGCATGGGACTGGGCATCCCGGTTACCAGCCATTTTCTCGTGAATGAGGAGCGGAGTCCACTCCTCTTGAGAATAACCCACCTAACACGGAAGATAAGGGCAGCTCTAGTTGACATATGAGCTATTCGAGCATGCAAAACAGAATGTTTATTTGAAGGTTTAGAGTTTGGCACATACAAATTTACTTGGAACGGCAGGTAAATACCGCATATATGAAAGTATAGTGGACTCATATGGAACAACTTTGGGGTTTAAGGAGTTTGGATGCACAAGCAGTATTCCCGCTTAGTACAGGTGAAGGCTAGCAAAAGACTGGGAAGCGACCAACTGAGAGAGCGACAACAGTCGTAAACATGCATTAAAATTAATTCACACCGAGTACAAGCATGAGTAGGATATAATCCACCATGAACATAAATATTATGAAGGCTATGTTGATTTGATTCAACTACATGCGTGAACATGTGCCAAGTCGAGTCACTCAATTCATTCAAAGGAGGATACCACCCTATCATACCACGTCATAATCATCTCAATAGCATGTTGGCACGCAAGGTAAACCATTATAACTCATAGCTAATCAAGCATGGCACAAGCAACTATAATCTCTAAATGTCATTGCAAATATGTTTACTTCATAATAGCTGAATCAGGAACGATGAATCATCATATTTACAAAAACAAGAGAGGTCGAGTTCATACCAGCTTTTCTCTTCCCAATAAGTCCATCATATATCATCATTATGGCCTTTCACTTGCACGACCGAACGGTATGTATAATAATAAGAGTGCACGTGCATTGGACTAAGCTGGAATCTGCAAGCATTCAACCCAAGAGAGAAGACAAGTAATATGGGCTCTAAGTTAAATAAACGATCATGCATATGAGAGCTACTAAGCATTTTCAATATGGTCTTCTCGACCCCCAAAGAAAGGAAAAGAAATAAAAACTATTTACACGGGAAAGCTCCCAACAAGCAAAAGAAGAACGGGAAATATTTTTGGGTTTTCTTTTTAATTCTACTACAAGCATGAAAAGTAGACTAACTAATTTTTTTGTTTTCTCTTAAGGTTTAACAAACACACAAGAAGAAAGCAGGAAAAAGAAAAATAACCTAGCATGGATATTATAGTGAAAAAGTATGAGCACCGACATCTAGCAATGAGTGTGTGTGAACATAAATGTAATGTCGGTGGGAATACGTACTCCCCCAAGCTTAGGCTTTTGGCCTAAGTTGGTCTATTGCCAGGGATGGCCTGGCGGATATCAGTAGGTGAAGCTGGGATCGTACTGCGACACAGCGGCTATTGCCGCCTGAGCTGTAGCGTGGAGTCGAGCAGCCTCCACTCCCCTTTCGTACTCATCTGCCTCCTCTCTGGTAATAATATATCTCCCTCTCGCCTGAAAATCAAAGAAGGTAGGAGCAGGAAGAGCAACACGGACCACATGTCATTTGTTAAAGATTAATCGATACTGGTAAGGTGGTCCAGTCCTCTCAATGAACTGGTGGGAAAACATAGAATCAAGATCTAAATAAGAAGAGGGTAACTCCATATCACCCTCACAAATGTCTACATCAAGAAAATTAGCTAAACGGGTTGCATAAATTCCTCCAAAGAAATCTCCGCTATGCCTATTCTGATGCAACCTACGAGCTACAATGGCGCCCAAATGATAAGATTGGTCTCCTAACACAGCACTTCTAAGGATGCTGAGATCAGGGGCACACATGTGACATGCTTCATCCTTAGCAGTTATACATCTACCAATGAAGAGAGCAAAATAATGTATAGCAGGAAATTGAATGCTCCCTATAGTGGCCTGTGCTATATCTCTAGATTCCCCCACAGTTATTCTAGCAAGAAAGTCTCTATGTTCAGATTTAGGGGGATCCCGGATACTACCCCAAGATGGAAGTTTGCATGCAAGAGTGAAATCCTATAAGTCCATGGTATAAGATTTGTCATAAAGGTCAAACATGACTGAAGGAGAATTACGCGAAGTTGTAAAATCAAACCTCCCCACAAATGAGCTTGTGAGGTAACGATACTATGGGCATTTAATAGCTTCAAAGTCCTCAAGACCGGCATTACGCACATATGCGTAGAATTCTTCTTTAATTCCCACTTGATTCATAAAATTTTCTGAGGGCCATTGACAGGGCCTCACGAGTGCGTCTCTTGGTGGTTCCTCGTCAGCATCACGTATTGCAAGCCTGGGACCTTGCTTCCTTGAAGGACCACCTTGGAACATCCTCCTAAGCATATTGTTTCCTCTGAAAAATTTCTGAAATTTTTAGTAACTTCAAATAAAAGTGAACCAACTTCAAAAAAATTGATAGCAATAACTCCCACAAGTGCCTAGGGCATATATCAAGCATTGGAACTACTTGGAACCATATAAATTTGACATGCAAGCTCAAAAACATGGTCACCTATGCAGCACGAATTTGCAATGAATAAAGCACTAGAACAAAAACTAATTGGACCAATGGAGGAGTCACATACCAAGGAACAATCACCCCAAGCAGTTTTGCAAGAGGTGCTTTAAGCAAGGAGATCGAAAATCACAGCAACGGGGGCTGGAACTCGTGCTTGAGTTGGTTTTTCGTGTTTGTGACAGACAGAGGAAGAAGATAGGTGCAGGAATAAGTGGAGGAGGGCCACCATGGGCCCACGAGGCAGGGGGCGCGCCCAGGGGGGTAGGGCGCGCCCTCCACCCTCGTGACCAGGTGGCAGCTCCCCCCGTGGTAATTTTTGCACAGTAAATTCTCAAATATTCCCAAAAAAATCATATTAAATTGGCATGGCATTCTGAGGACTTTTATTTTTTGGGATACTTTTATATTGCACGGATAAGTCAGGAAACAGACAGAAAAATACTATTTTACTTTATTTCTACTAAATAACAGAAAATATAAAAAGGGTACAGAAGGTTGTGCTTCTAGTTTCATCCATCTCGTGATCATCAAAATGAACCCGCTAACAAGGTTGATCAAGTCTTGTTAACAAACTCATTCCGAATAATCCCGGAACCGGAGAAATTTCGAATGACACTAAGTTACCTCAACGGGGATATGAAAATCCCCAACAATAAGAATATCATACTTTTTCTTGACAGTAGGGAGAGGAAATTCAAAACCTCCAAATATAATCGATGGGACTTTTCCAATAGAGTTGATACTATAAACTTGAGGTTGTTTCCTTGGAAAGTGTACTGTATGCTCATTACCATTAACATGAAAAGTGACATTGCCTTTGTTTCAATCAATAACAGCCCCTGCAGCATTAAGGAAAGGTCTTCCAAGAATAATAGACATACTATCATCCTCGGGAATATCAAGAATAACAAAGTCCGTTAAAATAGTAACGTTTGCAACCACAACAGGCACATGCTCACAAATACCGACAGGTATAGCAGTTGATTTATCAGCCATTTGCAAAGATATTTCAGTAGGTGTCAACTTATTCAAGTCAAGTCTACGATATAAAGAGAGAGGCATAACACTAACACCGGCTCCAAGATCACATAAAGTAGTTTTAACATAATTTCTTTTAATGGAGCATGGTATAGTAGGTACTCCTGGATCTCCAAGTTTCTTTGGTATTCCACCCTTAAAAGTATAATTAGCAAGCATGGTGGAAATTTCAGCTTCCGGTATCTTTCTTTTATTAGTAACGATATCCTTCATATACTTAGCATAAGGATTTGTTTTGAGCACATCAGTTAATCGCATACGCAAAAAGATGGGTCTAATCATTTCAGCAAAGCGCTCAAAATCCTCATCATCCTTTTTCTTGGATGGTTTGGGAGGAAAAGGCATGGGTTTCTGAACCCATGGTTCTCTTTCTTTACCATGTTTCCTAGCAACGAAGTCTCTTTTATCATAACGTTGATTCTTTGATTGTGGGTTATCAAGATCAACAGCAGGTTCAACTTCTACATCATTATCATTACTAGGTTGAGCATCAACATGAACATTCTCATTAAAATTATCACTAGGTTCATGTTCATCACCTGATTGTGTTTCAGCATCAGACATAGAGATATCATTTGGATTATCAGGTGGTTCAGCAATAGGTTCACTAGAAGTTTGCACAGTCCTATCATTTTTCTTTTTCTTCCTCTTAGAAGAACTACGCATATCAATATTGTTTCTCTGAGAATCTTGCTCGATTCTCTTAGGGTGGCCTTCAGGATACAAAGGTTCCTGAGTCATTCTACCAGTTCTAGTAGCCACTCTAACAGCATAATCATTTTTCTTACTATTCATTTCATCAAGCACTTCTTTCTGAGCTTTAAGTACTTGTTCTACTTGAGTGGTAACCATAGAAGCATGTTTGCTAGCAAGTTTAAGTTCACCTCTAATATCAGCCATATAATCACTCAAGCGTTTAATCATAAAGGTATTCTGTTTTAATTGTCTACCAAAATAAGCATTAAAGTCATCTTGCTTAAACATAAAGTCATCAAACTCATCCAAGCACTGACTAGCAATTTTAGTAGGAGGAACTTCAGCTTTATCATATCTATAGAGAGAATTTACCTTTACTACCTGTGTCGGGATATCGGGAGGTTCTTCAGTAAATAAGTAATTGAGATCATATACTTCTTCAACAGGCGGTAAATTAAGACCATGTATTTCTTCAATAGGAGGTAAATTCTTAACATCTTCAGCTTTAATACCTTTTTCTTTCATAGACTTCTTTGCCTCTTGCATATCTTCGGGACTGAGAAATAGAACACCTCTCTTCTTCGGAGTTGGTTTAGGAATAGGCTCAGTAATAGGCTCAGGAGTTGGCTCGGGAGGTGCCCAATTATTTTCATTAGCCAACATATTATTCAACAGAAGTTCAGCGTCATCCGGTGTTCTTTCCCTGAAAAGAGAACTAGCACAACTATCCAGGTAATCTCTGGAAGCATCACTTAGTCCATTATAAAAGATATCAAATATTTCAGGTTTCTTAAGAGGATGATCAGGCAAAGCATTAAGTAACTTGAGAAGCCTCCCCCAAGCTTGTGGGAGACTCTCTTCTTTAATTTGCACAAAATTGTATATTTCCCTCAAAGCAGCTTGTTTCTTATGAGCAGGAAAATATTTAGCAGAGAAGTAATAAATCATATCCTGGGGACTTTGCACACAGGCAGGATCAAGAGAATTAAACCATTTTTTAGCATCACCCTTTAATGAGAACGGAAATATTTTGAGTATATAAAAGTGGCGTGATCTCAGATTATTGGTAAACAGGGCAGCTATTTCATCTAACTTACGAAGATGTGCCACAACAGTTTCAGATTCATAGCCATAAAAAGGATCGGATTCAACCAAAGTAATTATATCTGGATCAACAGACATATCATAATAATCCTGATCAGGAACACAGATAGGTGAAGTAGCAAAAGCAGGGTCAGGTCTCATCCTACCTCGAAAAGATTCTTTACTCCACTTAATTAATAACCTCTTATGTTCAGGTTTATCCGGACAAGCAAGAATAGCTTCATAAGATTCATTATTAAAAAGATAACCCTCAAGAATAACAGGCATAGGTTCATCATCACTCACGTTATCGTGTTCAGGTTCACTAATTTCTCTTTCTCTAGACTTAGCAATTTGCTCATCAAGATATTAACCAAGTGGCACAGTAGTATCAAGCATAGAAGTAGTTTCATCATAAGTATCATGCATAGCAGAAGTGGCATCATCAATAACATGCGACATATCGGAATTCATAGCAGTAGTAGGTTTAGGTGTCGCTAGCTTACTCATAACAGAAGGTGAATCAAGTGCATAGCTAGATGGCAGTTCCTTACCTCCCCTCGTAGTTAAGGGCAAAATAGTAGTTTGATCATCTTTCAAGTTCTTCATAGTGTCCAGAAGATATAAATCCCAAGTGACTCAAAGAATAGAGCTATGCTCCCCGGCAACAGCGCCAGAAAAAGGTCTTGATAACTCACAAGTATAGGGGATCGCAACAGTTTTCGAGGGTAGAGTATTCAACCCAAATTTGTTGATTCGACACAAGGGGAGCCAAAGAATATTCTCAAGTATTAGCAGCTGAGTTTTCAATTCTACCACACCTGGAAACTTAGTATCTGCAGCAAAGTGTTCAGTAGCAAAGTAATATGATAGTGGTGGTAATGGTAACAAAAGTAAAGACAGCAAAAGTAATGTTTTTGGTATTTTTGTAGTGATTGTAACAGTAGCAACGGAAAAGTAACTAAGCATAAACCAGTATATGGAAAACTCGTAGGCACCGGATTAGCGATGGATAATTATGTCGGATGTGGTTCATCATGTAACAGTCATAACATAGGGTGACACGGAACTAGCTCCAGTTCATCAATGTAATTTAGGCATGTATTCCGTATATAGTCATACGTGCTTATAGAAAAGAACTTGCATGACATCTTTTGTCCTACCCTCCCGTGGCAGCGGGGTCCTATTGGAAACTAAGGGATATTAAGGCCTCCTTTTAATAGAGAACCGGAACAAAGCATTAGCACATAGTGAATACATGAACTCCTCAAACTACGGTCATCACCGGGAGTGGTCCCGATTATTGTCACTTCGGGGTTGCCGGATCATAACACATAGTAGGTGACTATAGACTTGCAAGATAGGATCTAGAACACACATATATTCATGAAAACATAATAGGTTCAGATCTGAAATCATGGCACTCGGGACCTAGTGACAAGCATTAAGCATAGCAAAGTCATAGAAACATCACTCTCAGAACATAATGGATACTAGGGATCAAACCCTAACAAAACTAACTCGATTACATGATAAATCTCATGCAACCCATCACCGTCTAGCAAGCCTACGATGCAATTACTCATGCACGGCGGTGAGCATCATGAAATTGGTGATGGAGGATGGTTGATGGTGACGACGGTGACGAATCCCCCTCTCCGGAGCCCCGAACGGACTCAATATCAGCCCTCCCGAGAGAGATTAGGGCTTGGCGGCGGCTCCGTATCGTAAAATGTGATGAAACTTTCTCTCTGATTTTTTTCACCCCGAAAGCCAATATATGGAGTTGGAGTTGGCGTCGGAGGGCCACCAGGGGGCCCACGAGGTAGGGGCGTGCCTAGGGGGGAGGGGCGCGCCCCCCACCCTCGTGAACAGGGTGTGGGCCCCCTGGCCTTCATCTTAGGTGAGGATTTTTTTATTATTTATACTAAGATATTCCGTGGAGTTTCAGGTCATTCCGAGAACTTTTGTTTTCTGCACATAAAACAACACCATGGCAGTTCTGCTGAAAACAGCGTCAGTCCGGGTTAGTTCCGTTCAAATCATACAAGTTAGAGTCCAAAACAAGGGCAAAAGTGTTTGGAAAAGTAGATATGAAGGAGACGTATCACCTACAATTTTAGTGCTTGTAGAGAATACCTTACTGAAAACCGCTTGTCATTTTCTTCTGCTCCTCGTTGGGTTCGACACTCTTACTTATCGAAAGGACTACGACAGATCCCCTATACTTGTGGTTCATCAGTACACGGGGACGTGTTCATGTGCGAACGCACTTTTTGGCGACTCCGCTGGGGATGAAGCTTTGAACGGTCTCCAGCCCGTTCTTGCTACGAAGAGACCGTCATCTACAATCTACAAAGGTAATATGGATACCCAATTCCCTATTGTAGATGCAAATAATTCATATGGTGTTACTAGATCGTTCAATGAGTATACTCTATCGGCCAACTCTAGTATTTTCAATCATGCATCTAACTATGTGCAAGGGCCGATTCAAAGTAATTTACATGCTTCAACTTCTTATGATACTAGTAACATAAGACATATGTATTCCAACTCACATGCATCGGCAACCCAGCAAATTCATGTGCCGATGTGCAACATGATGAGTTCGGTTAATTAATTTGAAACACCCCAAGTTAGAACTTATAATAGCATGCAACAAAGTGTTTCACCTTCTTATTCATCGGCAACAAACTTGCAATATGTCGATCCAAACTTGCCAATGGATGGGAGAATTGGCCATGCTACTACTAGTTATTCGGCCAGTTACTCTCAACCATCATATGCTACACCTCTTGTTAGTAATTTTTCGGCACCGTATACAACTGTAGATGTTCATAATTTGGCTTCATACCTTCCTGGCCATAGCCGAATAAATGTAAATTTTACAGGAGCGGTTGTGCCCAATATTATAGAAGATGAGGTAGTGGTGGCTGCATTGAAGAGTTTATCCCAAAATAAGAGGATTAGTGCTCTTTGCCTTGAAGAACATGATAAGGGGCTAGCTCCTGATTATAATGCAATAAGAACTAGGGTTTTGCAAGAAGATGAATCTTTGCCAATTGGTAGATTTGGCGAGCAAAAATATGGTTCTACAATAATGCATATGCCTTCACCTAGTATAGCATCATATTATACACCCCTACACAGTTGCAAAGTTTCGGCAACACCCATGTGTCATTGCCGAAAGAATCTAAAAGCATCGGGGGCAATTATATCTAGAGTGGGCTGAAATTGAGAAAAAAACTTAAAGCCAATTTTTCCGCTCGCCGCCAGAAACAAATAGAAAAAGAATTGGCTCAGATAAAAGAAGCATTGTCAATCGGAACATGTAAGTGCTTCGGTTGAAAAAGCCGAATCAAGTAGTGTATATTCTGAATCCATCAAATCCAAAGAGGCAAGTGGTATTGAGAAAGGGAATGGTAAGCATGGAAAAACAACCATGCTTGATTTTTCTGAAGTTAACGGAACCTACTTCCTACCCTATGAGTTTCCTGCCATAGAAATTGATGAACTTTCAAGGACAAAAACAAGTAGTCGAACAAACTTTGGCCGACAAACATCTTCAATGTAATGATGCACGGAATCAAGAAAAAGATGTGTTGGAAATATTCCCTAGAGGCAATAATAAAATGGTTATTATTATATTTCCTTGTTCATGGTAATTGTCTGTTGTTCATGCTATAATTGTATTAACTGGAAACTGTAATACATGTGTGAATATATAGACCACAACATGTCCCTAGTGAGCCTCTAGTTGAATAGATCGTGGATCAATAGATGGTTATGGTTTCCTGACCATGGACATTGGATGTCATTGATAACGGGATCACATCATTAGGAGAATGATGTGATGGATAAGACCCAATCCTAAGCATAGCACAAGATCGTGTAGTTCGTTTGCTAAGAGCTTTTCTAATGTCAAGTATCATTTCCTTAGACCATGAGATTGTGCAACTCCCAAATACCGTAGGAATGCTTTGGGTGTACCAAACGTCACAACGTAACTGGGTGGCTATAAAGGTGCACCACAGGTATCTCCGAAAGTGTCTGTTGGGTTGGCACGAATTGAGACTGGGATTTGTCACTCCGTATGACGGAGAGGTATCTCTGGGCCCACTCGGTAATGCATCATCATAATGAGCTCAATGTGACTAAGGAGTTAGTAACGGGATCATGCTTAATGGAACGAGTAAAGAGACATGCCAGTAACGAGATTGAACGAGGTATTGGGATACCAACGATCGAATCTCGGGCAAGTAACATACCGATGGACAAAGGGAATTGTATACGGGATTGATTGAATCCCCGATATCGTGGTTCATCCGATGAGATCATCGTGGAACATGTGGGAGCCAACATGGGTATCCAGATCCGCTGTTGGTTATTGGCCAGAGAGATGTCTCGATCATGTCTGCATGGTTCCCGAACCCGCAGGGTCTACACACTTAAGGTTCGGTGACGCTAGAGTTGTTATGGGAAATAATATGTACATGATGAGGAACTCCGGAATGGTGCGGAGGTGAAGATCTATATATTGGACGAAGGTTATTGGAGTCCAGAATTGTTCCGGATGTACCGGGTGACGACCAGTGTGTCCGAAAGGGGTTTCGGAGGCCCCGACAAGCGTTGGGGGGCCTTATGGGCCAAGGGGAGGGGGCACATCAGCACACTATGGGGCTGAGCGCCCCTCCCACCCCATCTCACGTAACCTGGAAAGGTTGGGGCGCCTCCCCTAGGGCATCCACCCCTCCCGTCTTGGGGGGCAAGTTTCCTAGGGGTGGGGGCGCCCAAACCCATCTAGGGTTTCCCCTGTGGCCGCCGCCCCTCCCCTAGGGAAACCCTAAGGCGCCTCCTCCTCCCCCTTCCCCCTATATATAGTGAGGGAGAGAGAGGGCAGCCGCACCCCTTCCCTTGGTGCAGCCCCTCCCTTCTCCAACACCTCCTCCTCCTCCGTAGTGCTTGGCGAAGCCCTGCAGGAGAACCACAAGCTACACCACCACGCCGTTGTGCTACCGGAGCTCTCCCTCAACTTCTCCTCTCCCCTTGGTGGATCAAGAAGGAGGAGACGTCCCCAGGCTGTACGTGTGTTAAACGCGGAGGCACTGTCCATTCGGCACTAGATCGGATCTTCTGCGATTTGAATCGCCGTGAGTACGACTCCATCAACCGCGTTCTTGTAACGCTTCCGCTTAGCAATCTTCAAGGGTATGAAGATGCACTCCCTTCTTTCTCTCGTTACTAGCATCTCCTAGATTGATCATGGTGACATGTAGGAAGATTTTAAATTATTGCTATGTTCCCCAACAGTGGCATCATGAGCTAGGTCTATGCATAGATCATATGCACGAGTAGAACACAAGTAGTTGTGGGTGATGATTTGTTCAACTTGCTTACCGTTACTAGTCTTATATTGATTCGGAGGCATTGTGGGATGAAGCGGCCTGGACCGACCTTACACATATGCTTACATGAGACAGGTTCCACCGACTAACATGCACGTGTTGCATAAGGTGGCTAGCGGGTGTCTGGCTCTCCCACTTTAGTCGGATCGGATTCGATGAAAAGGGTCCTTATGAAGGGTAAATAGCCATTGGAATATCACCGTTGTGGCTTTTGCGTAGATAAGAAATGCTCTTGCTAGAAACCCATAGCAGCCACGTAAAACATGCAACAACAATTAGAGGACGTCTAACTTGTTTTTGCAGGGCATGCTATGTGATGTGGTATGGCCAAAAGGATGTGATGTATGAGATTGATCATGTTCTTGTAATAGGAATCAAGACTTGCATGTCGATGAGTATGACAACCGGCAGGAGCCATAGGAGTTGTCTCAATTTATTCTATGACCTGCGTGTCAATGAGAATGCCATGTAATTACTTTACTTTATTGCTAACTGTTAGCCATAGTAGTAGAACTAATAGTTGGCGACACAACTTCATGAAGACACGATGATGGAGATCATGATGATGGAGATCATGGTGTCATGCCGGTGACGAAGGTGATCATGCCGCGCCTCAAAGATGGAGATCAGAGGTGCAAGATGATATTGGCCATATCATGTCACTTTATGATTTGCATGTGATGTTTGTCATGTTTACATCTTATTTGCTTAGAACGATGGTAGCATAAATAAGATGATCCCTCACTAAAATTTCAAGAAAGTGTTCCCCCTAACTGTGCACCGTTGTGAAAGTTCGTTGTTTCGAAGCACCACGTGATGATCGGGTGTGATAGATTCTAACGTTCGCATACGACGGGTGTAAGCCAGATTTACACATGCAAAACACTTAGGTTGACTTGACGAGCCTAGCATGTACAAACATGGCCTCGGAACACAAGAGACCGAAAGGTCGAACATGAGTCTTATAGTAGATACGATCAACATGAAAATGTTCACCGATGATGACTAGTCCGTCTCACGTGATGATCGGACACGACCTAGTTGACTCGAATCATGTATCACTTAGATGACTAGAGGGATGTCTATCTGAGTGGGAGTTCATTAAATAATTTGGTTAGACGAATTTAATTATCATGAACATAGTCAAAAGATCTTTGCAAATTATGTCGTAGCTTACCCTTTAGTTCTACTATTTAAGATATGCTCCTAGAGAAAATTTAGTTGAAAGTTGACAGTAGCAATTATGCGGACTGGGTCCGTATACTGAGGATTGTCCTCATTGCTGCACAGAAGGATTATGTCCTCAATGCACCGCTCAGTGTGCCGAACCTCGAGCGTTGTTTGTGGATGTTGCGAACATCTGACATACACATTTTGATGACTACGTGATAGTTCAGTGCGTAATGTTAAACGGTTTAGAATTGAGGCACCGAAGACATTTTTTGAAACGTCGCGGAACATATGAGATGTTCCAAGAGCTAAAATTGGGATTTCAGGCTCGTGCCCACGTCAAGAGGTGTGAGACCTCCGACAAGTTTCTTAGCCTGCAAACTAAGGGAGGAAAGCTCAATCATTGAGCATGTGCTCAGATTGTCTAAGTACTACAATCACTTGAATCGAGTGGGAGTTAATCTTCCATATGAGATAGTGATGGTTCTCCAAAGTCACTGCCACCAAGCTACTAGAGCTTCATGATGAACTATAACCTATCAGGGATAGATATGATGATCCTTGAGCTATTCGTGATGTTTCACACCGTGAAAGTTGATATCAAGTAGGAGCATCAATTGTTGATGGTTAGTAAAACCACTAGTTTCAAGAAGGGCAAGGGCAAGAAGGGATACTTCATGAAACGGCAAATCAGTTGTTGCTCTAGTGAAGAAACCCAAGGTTGAACCCAAACCCTAGACTAAGTGCTTCTGTAATGAGGGAACGGTCACTGAAGCAGAACTACCCTAGATACTTGGTAGATGAGAAGGCTGGCAAGGTCGTCAGAAGTATATTGATATACATTATATTAATGTGTACTTTACTAGTACTCCTAGTAGCACCAGGGTATTAGATACCGATTCGGTTGCTAAGTGTTAGTAACTCGAAATAAAAAACTACGGAATAAACGGAGACTAGCTAAAGGTGAGATGACGATATGTGTTGGAAGTGTTTCCAAGGTTGATGTGATCAAACATCGCACGCTCCCTCTACCATCAGGATTGGTGTTAAACCTAAATAATTCTTATTTGGTGTTTGCGTTGAGCATAGACATGATTGGATTATGTTTATCGCAATACGATTATTCATTTAAGGAGAATAATGGTTACTCTGTTTATTTGAATAATACCTTCAATGGTCTTGCACCTAAAATGAGTTTATTGAATCTCGATCTAGTGATACACATGTTCATACCAAAAGATATAAGATAGTAATGATAGTACCACCTACTTGTGGCACTGCCATTTGAGTCATCTTGGTATAAAACGCATGAAGAAGCTCCATGTTGATGGATCCTTGGACTCACTCGTTTTTGAAAAGTTTGAGACATGCGAACCATGTCTATTGGTGTATACGCATGAAGAAACTCCATGCAGATGGATCGTTTGGACTCACTTGATTTTGAATGACTTGAGACATGCAAATCATATCACATGGGCAAGATGACTGAAAGGCCTCGTTTTCAGTGAGATGGAACAAGAAAGCAACTTGTTGGAAGTAATACATTTTGATGTGTGCAGTCCAATGAGTGTTGAGGCACGCAGTGGATATCGTTATGCTCTTACTTCACAGATGATTTGAGTAGATGCTGAGTATATTTACTTGATGAAACACAAGTCTGAATTATTGAAAGGTTCTAGTAATTTCAGAGTGAAGTTGAAGATCATCGTGACAAGAGGATAAAATGTCTATGATATGATCATAGAGATGAATGTCTGAGTTACGTGTTTGGTACACAATTAAGACATTGCGGAAATTGTTTCCCAACTAAGACCACCTGGAACACCATAGTGTGATGGTGTATCCGAACATCATAGCTGCACCCTATTGGATATGGTGCATACCATGATGTCTCTTATCGAATTACCACTGTCGTTTATGGGTTAGGCATTAGAGACAACCGCATTCACTTTAAGTAGGGCACCACGTAATTCCGTTGAAATGACACCGTATGAACTATGGTTTGGAGAAACCTAAGCTGTCGTTTCTTAAAAGTTTGGGGTTGCGACGCTTATGTGAAAAGTTTTAGCCTGATAAGCTCGAACCCAAAGTGGACAAATGCATCTTCATAGGACACCCAAAACAGTTGGGTATACCTCCTATTTCAGATCCGGAAACAAAGTGATTGTTTCTAGAAACGGGTCCTTTCTCGAGGAAAAGTTTCTCTCAAAATAATTGAGTGGGAGGATGGTGGAGACTTGATGAGGTTATTGAACCATCACTTCAACCAGTGTGTAGCAGGTCACAGGATGTCATTCCTGTGGCGCTTACACCAATTGAAGTGGAAGCTGATGATAGTGATCATGAAACTTCGGATCAAGTCACTACCAAACCTCGTAGGTCGAGAAGGATGCGTACTACTTCAAAGTGGTACGTAATCCTGTCTTGGAGGTCATGTTGCTAGACAACAATGAACCTACGAGCTATGGAGAAGCGATGTTGGGCCTGGATTCCGACGAATTGCTCGAGGCCATAAAATCCAAGAGAGGATCCATGTATGAAAACAAAGTGTAGATTTTGGAAGAACTACTTGATGGTTGTAAGGCTGTTGGGTACAGATGGATTTTAAAAGTGAATACAGATAATGATGGTATGTGTCACCATTAAGAAAGCTCGACTTGTCGCTAAGACGTTATCCAACAAGTTCAAGGAGTTGACTACAATGAGACTTTCTCACTCGTAGCAATGCTAAGAGTCTGTTGGAATTATATTAGCAGTTACTGCATTATTTATGAAATCTTGCAGATAGGATGTCAAAACATTGTTTCCTCGATAATTTTCTTGCGGAAAGGTTGTATATGATACAACCAGAAGGTTTTGTCAATCCTAAAAGATGCTAACAAGTATGCAAAGCTCCAGTGATCCTTCTAAGGACTGGAGTAAGCATCTCGGAGTTGGAATATATGCTTTGATGAGATGATCAAAGATTTTAGGTTTATACAAAGTTTATGAGAAACTTGTATTTCCAAAGAAGTGAGTGGGAGCACTACAGAATTTCTGATGAGTATATGTTGTTGACATATTGTTGATCGGAAATGATGTAGAATTTCTGGAAAGCAAATAGTATTGTTTGAAAAGTGTTTTTCAATGGAAAACCTGGATTAAGCTACTTGAACATTGAGCATCAAGATCTATAAGGATAGATCAAAAACACTTAATAGTACTTTCAAATGACTACATACCATGACAAGATTTTGAAGGAGTTCAAAAAAGATTGGCAAAGAAGGAGTTCTTGGCTGTGTTATAAGGTGTGAGTATTGAGTAAGACTCAAGACCTGACCAGGGCAGAAGAGAGAGAAAGGACGAAGGTTGTCCCCTATGCTTTAGACGTAGGCTCTACAGTACGCTATGTTGTGTACCGCACCGGAAGTGTGCCTTGTCATGAGTCAGTCAAGGGGTACAAGAGTGATCCAGGAATGGATCACAGGACAGCGGTCAAAGTTATCCTTAGTAACTAGTGGACTAAGGAATTTTTCTCGATTATGGAGGTGCTAAAGAGTTCGTCGTAAAGGGTTACGTCGATGCAAACTTTGACACTAATCCGGATCACTCTGAGTAGTAAACCGGATTCGTATAGTAGAGCAACTATTTGGAATAGTACCAAATAGTGCGTGGTAGCTGCATCTACAAGATGACATAGAGATTTGTAAAGCACACACGGATCTGAAAGGTTCAGACCCGTTGACTAAAAACCTCTCTCACAAGCAAGATATGATCAAAACCCCATGGGTGTTGGATTCATTACAATCACGTAGTGATGTGAACTAGATTATTGACTCTAGTGCAAGTGGGAGACTGTTGGAAATATGCCCTAGCAGCAATAATAAAATGGTTATTATTATATTTCCTTGTTCATGGTAATTGTCTGTTGTTCATGCTATAATTGTATTAACTGGAAACCGTAATACATGTGTGAATACATAGACCACAACATGTCCCTAGTGAGCCTCTAGTTGACTAGCTCGTTGATCAATAGATGGTTATGGTTTCCTGGCCATCGACATTGGATGTCATTGATAACGGGATCACATCATTAGGAGAATGATGTGATGGACAAGACCCAATCCTAAGCATAGCACAAGATCGTGTAGTTCGTTTGCTAAGAGATTTTCTAATGTCAAGTATCATTTCCTTAGGCCATGAGATTGTGCAACTCCCGGGTACTATAGGAATGCTTTGGGTGTACCAAATGTCACAACGTAATTGGGTGGCTATAAAGGTGCACTACAGGTATCTCCGAAAGTGTTTGTTGGGTTGGCACGAACCAAAACTGGGATTTGTCACTCCGTATGACGGAGAGGTATCTCTAGGCCCACTCGGTAATGCATCCTCATAATGAGCTCAATGTGATTAAGGATTTAGTCATGGGATCATGCGTCATGGAATGAGTAAAGAGACTTACCAGTAACGAGATTGAACGAGGTATTGGGATACCGACGACCGAATCTCGGGCAAGTAACATACCGATGGACAAAGGGAATTGTATACGGGATTGATTGAATCCCCGACATCATGGTTCATCTGATGAGATCATCGTGGAACATGTGGGAGCCAACATGGGTATCCAGATCCCGCTGTTGGTTATTGGCCAGAGAGATGTCTTGGTCATGTCTGCATGGTTCCCAAACCTGTAGGGTCTACACACTTAAGATTCGGTGATGCTAGAGTTGTTACGAGAAATAGTATGTGGTTACCGAAGGTTGTTCGGAGTCCCGGATGAGAACCCGGACATGAAGAGGAACTCCGGAATGGTCCGGAGGTGAAGATCTATATATTGGACGAAGGGTATTGGAGTCCAGAATTGTTCTGGAGGTACCGTGTGACGACCAGCGTGTCTGAAAGGGGTTTCGGAGGCCCCAGCAAGCGTTGAGGGACCTTATGGGCCAAGGGGAGGGGGCACATCAGCCCACTAAGGGGCTGAGCGCCCCTCCCACCCCATCTCACGTAACCTGGAAAGGTTGGGGCGCCTCCCCTAGGGCATCCACCCCTCCCGGCTTGGGAGGCAAGTTTCCTAGGGGTGGGGGCGCCCAAACCCATCTAGGGTTTACCCTGTGGCCGCCGCCCCTCCCCTAGGGAAACCCTAGGGCGCCTCCTCCTCCCCCCTTCCACCTATATATAGTGAGGGAGAGAGAGGGCAGCCACACCCCTTCCCTTGGTGCAGCCCCTCCCTCCTCCAACACCTCCTCCTCCTCCTCCGTAGTGCTTGGCGAAGCCCTGCAGGAGAACCACAAGCTCCACCACCACGCCGTTGTGCTGCCGGAGCTCTCCCTCAACTTCTCTCTCCTTGATGGATCAAGAAGGAGGAGACGTCCCCGGGCTGTACGTGTATTGAACGCGGAGGCGCCGTCCGTTCGGCGCTAGATCGGATCTTCCGCGATTTGAATCACCGCGAGTATGACTCCATCAACCGTGTTCTTGTAACGCTTCCGCTTAGCGATCTTTAAGGGTATGAAGATGCACTCCCTTCTTTCTCTTGTTGCTAGCATCTCCTAGATTGATCTTGGTGACACGTAGGAAAATTTTGAATTATTGCTACGTTCCCCCAACAAGATGATGAAGAGGCGTTGGGGAGCCATCCAAAGGAGGATCAAGATATTGTTCAAGTCACACCACCATCATGCTCTCCCAGTATGTTTAGTAAGTAATTTACCTATATTCATATTTGGTCATAACTTTATTGTCGATGCATCTATTAGAAAAATCCTCATAAGTAATTTTGAAAGACCAATGAAGAAGGGTAATTTACTTGTTAGCAATAAAATTGTTATAGAACATATCGGTCATCCCATTGCGCCATTTATAACGACCAATAATTACTTATTGTTGCAGCCAAAGCTTTCCCCGTTGCTTTATCTAAAGTTCATATCTAATTGGGTAGCTTTGCTTATTTCGTACTTAGCTTGCACTTGGTCTCAATTGAGACATGTATGTTCTAACTATTTTTGTTTCAGAAACTTAAAGCCAAGGTTAGATTCTTTCCAGAAGATCGATGCTAGTATAATATCTTATCCAAAGACATCGGAGATAGAATGCAAAATACTATGCATAGCAGAACGGGGTGATGTAAAATCTGAACCATTCGCTTGCTTAACTCCAAAGCCATTCTCACAGCAAGATCGGCTAAAAAATAAAAATAAATTACCTTCAAGTCAAGCTTATGTGATCAAATATTTGATTTGTTGCTGAAAAATAATTACATAAAAATTCTTGATCACCATGTCAAGCCATCAATTCAAGGACGAATGTATTGTAGGTTGCATCATTCGTTCAAACATGATTTTTGAGGATTGCACTATGTTTCACCAAATAGTCAAATCGACCATTGATAAGGGACGATTGAGAATTGTTGAAACACCAAAGGATGACCAATCTATTCCAATTGGTCCTGATGGCAAAAAAAAATTGCATCGGCTTCTTCAAGCCGATTCATTAAATGATGAGAATGTAAAAACTACAAGTGACGGGATCAAGCTTTCAAGTAAAGAAGTTGTTGAAGAGCATAATGAACATAAACTTGAGGGCGATAATTCCATCGAAACTACAATGAAGACGGCAAGGACTGGGGGCAGTAAGCAAATCCAATGATCGAGCAAAAGAAACCAAAAGAAAATAGAGGCCGAAATAAGCGCAAGTGTAAGAGATCAAAAATCACATTCGCTGAACTATTGGATAAATATCAAAAGAAGAGCAAAGAGAAGAATGCTTATCGGCCAAATCATGCAAAGAAACCAAGATCACCTCCAAGGCGCAAATATGACGATCGGTATCGGCAAAGTGAGAATCTTCATGCAACATATTCATATCCTTATTTTGGGCTGCCAATGCCAATGTCGTGGATGCCTCCCTATGCTCATTTAGATCCATATCCATCATGGGAAAGGTATGATACTAGGGCACATTATCCATCGTATTTTAGACCATGTCACCAATATTATGCAGCTCCAAGAAGATCGACATTTGAACAATCACACATCAAAAATTGTTTCAATCATAAGGAGTCGGTCCAGAGCTCAAGGAAGAAGAAAGAGGTGGTCAGGCAAGTTTACCGCGTGAGAAGAGATGGTCGTAAAAGTGCAACTTCAGATTTGATCTCAAAAGAAGAAGAGCCAATTAAAGTGTTAACATTTGCTACTAAAGGCAATGAGATGAAGCAACCAATTATTGAGAGTCAAAGTGTCAAATCTGAAGAAAAGAAGTTGAGAGTGCACAAGGCCAATAAAGAATTTGCCATTGGTCAAAACAGAATCACAACCGAGATGCCCACTTGGCTTATCGTATTGGCAAAAGAAGGATTTACAACATCTTAGTGCACAAGAGCTGAGAATGAAGAACATGGCATGGGTTCCCAAGAGGATCGATCAAAACAAAAATGATGTGCATGCTTCTATTGCAACAATTACAATAAAAGTGAAGAAGGGGAAGGATGGAAGCCAAAGACAATTAAGCCGAAGGTTTGCATCACCCCATCAAAATCTTCGGTTAGCACATCATCCATATTCGCTAAACATAGCATTGATGTCTTTGCCATGGAATTCATCCCCGGGTACGATCAGTCACCCTCCATGGGCATATTTAGATCCATGGTGCAATATAATTTCTATATCATGAAAGGTTATTACCAAATCACGATATATTTGATTAGCTACAAGTTTATTGCTGATCCAAAGGACCGAAATATTTGATTTTTCATTTCATTTGTTTATTTTGGCTATACTTGGTTTGGTGGATGAAGTTTACATGGATCGCATGTTAATGGCCGATATTTATCTATCATCCTAAGAATATGTCAAAGCATGGCCGGTGTAGTACCCTAACATCGTCCCTAGTTCGATTGGAGAGCGGGACAAGGTACGTGTTCCAACTTTATACTTATACATATATTATGCGTGCATGGAGATGAGACATTATGACCGATGTCATTCTTTTTTTTTGCATAGACCAATTCATAAAATTGTTGAGTGGGCTTATGAATGATTTGGCCTACAAATCTATCAAATATACAGGAGGCCAAATCATTGTCGATTTTATTGTTGAGCATCGGATTTATGACATGCATAATATTGATATTAGCCTTGTCTCTCTTGTACTATGGAGATTATGGTTTGATGGTTGAATTCATAACAACGGTCAAGGTATTGGTGTTGTTTTCATATCTCCTGATGGTTCTGTTTTGTGAAGCCTCATGCCGCTTAAAATATTTTTGGCACAATATCAAAGCCAAATATGCAATGTTATTCGGTTTGGAGTTTTTGATTGCCATAGGTGCTACACATACTGAAGCTTTCAGTTATTCGTTATGATTAGTGTAACAAATATCCAAGGGTTATCAATGTTTTGACGAATCACTTATAGTTTATCTTGAGGCGAAAGCAAGGATTAGAGGAAGTTCATTCTTTATTATCTATAAAATCCTAGCGGAAGGGTGAACAATATGGTTCGGGGGGTGACTGTGAGATATACTTTATCACCGGATTGTTAATGAAGTTGAGAAGGTTTCATCCAAGTTTGCATCAAGAGGTTCAAACAATCAATGGCCAATATATAACTATCGCCATTAGCATAAACATGGCCGATACATAATTATCTCCCTGAGAAATATAAATGTCCGACGGAGTGTTGACATCGTCCTTAGTACAAATACATTGCAAATTATTTTTCGGCACGTAAGTTTTGCCGAAAAACAGGGGGCATGTGTTGGCACCAGATTTTGGCATGGTCGAAATATAATTAAGAAGACCTCAAATGGAAAAGTGCACAAAGTGAGAAAGTTCCGTATCGTCAAAGGGAGAAACTTTGATATTTGGGCCATAGACATCCGATCTTATCTCTAAAGCCGAAGTTGTGTTCGAAGTACTGAGATTTTGTATCCAGAACACTATTCGGCTGATTACTCTTTTAAGATGTCGTCTTATGAAAAAACTTTCTACACGAATTGTCTTCGTCTCGTCAAAGCCGTCGATTTTGATATAAATATCGTCCCAATCTGAATTCGTATGCAAAAGTTAGAACCATAGGAATGCAGCCCTATCGGGAAGCAAAATATGGCGCGCCCCACCAGACACCTTGTCCGATGGGTAGCGCCAGTAATAGACTGTTTTGCGCGAGCGATTCGGCCAGGAAGATGGTCTCAAGTTGAAAAACGTTCAACATGAAAGTTGTTCGTCTCATCGAGACGAGTAAATACGCTTTTGGGCGCATTTTCATCAAAGGTCGTTTACTGCCTCAGAAAAGGCCCGCAAAGCGCAGCCAGTTTTAAACCGAACAGTTTTGGAAAGTTCGGATAAAACCAATCCGAATTTGACTAGGGTTTTGGACGTGAATCCAAGTCTTTTTTCTTGCATGGGAAGTCCAGTCGCCTCTTATATTAAGGGGTGACGGTCGATTGAACAACACACAATCGATCAAATCATATGCCACTTTTTATCTTTTATCTTTTCTCCTTAACCCTTGTTCTTCTTTTTCCTCGTTCTTCGTCTATTCTTCTTGTTGCAAGGCGGCGAACCTCGAGGCCCTAGGGGCGACCAGGTTGACCTAGGACAGCCAATAGCCGCCAGGCGCTCTGACGGGGTCTCTTCCGGGCATGTGGGGTTTCGGATCTACAAAAACGCCCGCCGGATTGCCTGCGTACCGCGCTTCCGGCCGGGTCTCCTTCGATGTGAGCCGCGGTGCATCACCTCTGGCGTGGAAGGTACACGGTGACCTGTTCGTGTGCGAACATTTGTCTTTTTTTTTTGCAAGGAAGAAGAACAGACGAAGAACAAAGAGAAAGACATCACTAATAACGTAAATAGCCTTTTTGGCTATTAGTCTTGTAAGGCATGCATTCAAATCATATGTGCAGATTGTTTGTTGGATTTATATGATTTTATACATCATGGGAAATATACCTGCGCATTTAATCATTAATAGGTTTATCAACTTGCTAGCTGGGTTTGGAACGTACAAAATTCAGATTAATTTGAATTGGAAAGAATATATCGTCACAACTTAGTATTAGTGTTGTAGTTCGAATTTGAGATATGTTTATGCCGTCATTTCTTTCTTGGCCCCCCTCATGTTTCGATCCAGGTTCTGCCGTTGGATGGAGGATACATACATGCATCATATATACTTGACTAGTTCTATGCTTAGTTCATCATAATGTGTATGTTTTTTTTTTTGAAACTGTCACCGGGGGGAAAGACTCCCCACCTGAATATATTTC